>CM060676.1:199126202-200478702 GCA_030686995.1 Artemisia argyi
TTTTGGTTGAACACCATAATTTAATTCAGGTAGTTGAAATTCAGGTAATCCTGTGTGTTCTAGGTCAATTCCTGGGGGTGAAGGAATACCTCTATATGGTGGAGGAACAGATTTGTATCCAACACCAGACTTAGCTTTATTAATAACTTGACATTCAATTAAGTTAGTCACACCCTTAGATGCATAATCTAGTGTTTCTACACTCATTTGAATATTCTCTTTAGCCTTACTAAGCCTATCTACTTCAGCTTTTAAGTTACTAATGTCGTTATCTTTAAACATTATTTCTCTTTCAAGAAGAATTTTGACATCAGTAAAAGTAGATTCATTTGTTCGAAAATGTATGACTTGTTCCTCTAGAGTAGCTATACCTCTTTTATGATTAGTTAAGCTATGAGTTGTATCAATTAACTCTTTCCTTTGATTCTCATAACGTTTGGTTAAGGTTTCTAAACTTTTAAGAGCAGAACAATTATTTGAACAAACTTTATCAGATGGTACCTCTGTAGAGAAAGCCATAAGAGCTGTCTGAGGAGAAGCTTCTTCTTCTTCAGCAGTAAAGCTCCAATCTAATCCTAATCCATCAATAGCTACCATAGCCTTTGGATTGGTTGATTCCCCTGTCTTGGACTTGCTTCCAAAACCTCTATTCTTGCTATCTTGCTGCCTTGGCCTTCTACATTCTCTTGAGAAGTGCCCCAACATATGACAGTTATAGCATTCTATCTTTGACTTGTCAAAACCCGCAGTATCATTGCTGCTGATGGTGAGTTTCTTCCCTGTCCTCTGATAGAATTTCTTAGCCCTCATGCTAAGAAGAGAAATTTGCCATTTTAGGTCCATTTCTTCTAAATCATCATCATTGATTTCTAGAAGATCTTCATGAGTAAGCATGGACCCATTATTCTGACTTGTGAAAAAGGCACAACAAGCCTTTTCATTCAATATACCATAGGTACTGCTTGATGAACTAGCAGCACCAATTCCATTATCAACCTTTTCATCTTTAACTGGGTTTGAAATACTAGGAGATGACATAAAAGCCATGTTCTCGGTATATGAACTTGAGACACCAGTTTTCTTTACTTCTTGTTCCACAATTTTAAAGTTGCTATACAAATCCATAAGGTCCATAGTGTCTATGTCTGGTTTATTCTTCCAGACAACAACGTGCATAGCCCACTCTTCAGGTAAGCTTCTCATAAATTTTGAGTTTAAATCTTCTTGAGGTATGTCAACCTCAAGAACAGCAAGTTGACTCACAATTTTCTGTAGCCTTGTAAACATGTGGTCAAGAGATTCATTCATGGTTGATGATAAATTTTCAAACTGCTGCTTGAGAAGGGTTTTCTGGGTCTTCTTGGTGGCTTCATTCCCTCCATACCTTGCAACAATTGCCTCAAATAATGACTTGGCATCTTTGAATTTGCTGAAGTTTATAAGTTGATCATTTGGAATGGTCATCATCAGCATACTTCTGGCCTTGAGGTCATTCTTCTTCTTTATTCTTTCATCAGCAGTTGTAGGGATAGTTTGAACAACTATAATTTCCTTACCTTCAACTGTTGATGAAGTGGTTGTGGGTTTGAAAGAGTTTCCATCTTCAATGATTTCCCAGAGAGTGTAATCTTGCACCTGGAAAAATTGTTCTATTCTTAACCTCCACAATTCAAACTCATTCTGTTTGAGAACTGGCAACTTTGCAGCAACATTTGTTTGAATAGATTCTGTATCAATTTCTTCTTCTTCTTCTTCTAAATCAAAGATATCAACCTGGAAGCTCTGATACCAACTGAGAGGATCACTTGATTTGATCACACACTATGAGGTGTTGGACCTTTGTAACGTGTATATGTGATACTTTGAGTGAATATGATTAAGTATGCGGAATCTACTTAACCATACTTAGAATGTTTATTGAAAATGGAACTGTGATGCTTGTGTTTATTTAACAAAGAACAATGAAAGTATTTCACCAAACGATTCAATATTATTGAAAATAATACGAGTGATCTTCACTATCACTAGGGTTACAAAGACCTTGAATCTTGTGTTTGTTCTATTGTTTTTCTCTATGTATATCTCTATCACTGTCTATTCGTGTATATTAAGTCATATCTAAGATCTTCCTTTTATAGTCCAAGGAAAGATCTTTTTCAATCTACATGACTCATCTTTATGACTAATATTCATTCTAGCTAAATGGTGACTTATCATGTCAGTCATTAAGATACAACATGTATCTAGGATTACAACTCACTTGGAGTGTTCAATTTGATGACTACAACAAAGATATTTTCTTGTATATGAGTCAGTAGAATAAGTTTTACTTATCTACACAGCTGTTGTATGAGTCATAGTAGCATCAGCAGAATCCATCAGTAGAAACATCTTCAGTAGAAAAACGTTCTTCAGCAGAATCCATCAGCGGAAACGTGCTTTGTGCTTTATCAGCAGAAACATACTTGATGTATTTCCTTAAGCCTTTATACTGATTCTTCTGATTATTTAATTCCCAACACATATTTTCGTTTGATCTCTGTTGCACCAATCTCTCGTGAGCATTTTGTAATGTGTAAAATCAAGTAAAATTTTTCATGAGAGAAATGAGAGAGGTCAAAGGGGCTAAATGTGTCAAAAGGCCAAACTTGAAACAAGATTCAAATGTTGAGAAACAAATTTTTCAAACTCTACACCGTCGTTTTACACCGGTAAAGCAGGTGTGGAGACCAAAGCAAGGCCGTTCACATTCTTTCAAATTTTCAAAATCTGTAATGCTTTTGATGCATTATAAGAATGACTCTGCTTTCATCATCTCAAATGCCGGAAGATTTTCATTTATCACAAAAACAAATCCTTAAAAAGAACCCATGTGGTTCAATCTTAGAGGGAAATCCTCTTCTTCTTCTTCATATTTTAAAACTCCGAGAGAAACACCGGGTTCTCTCAAACAATTTTTCAACGGAAAAAGAGTTTTTTAAATCTCCACTGATTCCACGAGTATTATTTCAAAATGAAACACCGGGTTTCTATCCTCGTTGGAATTTAATGATTGGAAAGTGCCTCGCTAAACCATTATTTAAAACCAAGCGTGTACTAAACCACTTTGTACATATTTTTTTCTTTCCATAAATGTAAATAGAAATATAAAACCTACAAAACCCATAAAAATCAGAAAAATAGAAAATACCAAAAATAGGTTTTTTAAGGCATGTCTTCTGGCATCGATAACATTTACGGCCCTAGAAATGTCATTCAATAATGACACGGGTCTTTAAATGAAGTTTGAACAGAAGTTCAAATACGTTTTTCAAAACATGCCTAAATGGCTTGCAGTTACTTCATACTGTAGCCCGTTCTTAAAATTACGGCCTGCTATTACTTCAGATAGCAACCCACTCTTCATAATGAGGAAAGCGTGTCGCTAAAAAGACGATTGTTCCTGTCAACGGGTGACTAAGTTCTCCAGGGCATGGATTACTTTATATCCATGTTTCATCGAAATGATGTACGTTTCAGTACATCATTTCTCGTATAAGAAGAGAAGTTTTCTTTACATCACGGATACTTTTCCTTCAATGATTATTCAAGAAAGTATTTGTGCTAAACTTGGTTTTACCATGATTTTTGAAATTCCATCAAGCTTAAAATCTTTCATAAAATTTGTCACTCATTCGATGATTAAAAGATAAAATTTTGCCAAAATGTTGAATTGATCATGAGTCATCGATTGAGGGGAAGAGTGATTTCAAAATCATCTAAACCACTTTGTACTTCAAGCAGTGTATATCGTCTCACTATCAGCAGATATTGAACCTGATCACATTTTCTCCCAAATTTTCTAAACATATTTAAATCAATTGGGATCACAAATCTCAAATGGTTTGAAATTTTTGATCGGGGGAGAGAATGTGATTTAAATATGCAATCTGATAACATGTGACGTTTTGGACTTTAATGTAAGCTCTCCCACATGTGCTAAACTCTTTCACTTATCAATGCACATATTAAGGGGGAGCAAAATGGCTAGTGGTGACAAAAAGGATTTAGCATCTCATTTGAGAGTGGCTTAGACTTAACCAATGAATTGACGAAAATTGTCATGAATCGAAAGGACTTGTCTGAGTAGATTGTACAGTTTCGAGAAACCTTTTGTGAACTTGATCAGGACAGGTAATAATTTCAAGCTAGTCTAACTAGTGATGTAAACGTGTCTTGTTCACTTAAGGTGGATCAATTCAAAAAGTGCCACTCTACCCAAAATGTGCAAATTTTAAATTAAAACATATGAGCACATGTTAAGGGAGAGCATTTGAAAATCATAAAACTCTCAAAGTGTTAGCAAAATGTGTTTCTTAATTATAAACACTTTGAGATAATTTTCAATGATTTGGTTGATGGCAAAATAGGATAGTCTTGAAGTTATAAGGTGGCTAAGGTTAGGAAACACCTTCCTATGATCCGCTAGAGCCGGAGGGATCTACCTAAGGACAATACCGAATAGATAGTATTAGAAAGTCCTTAGGTATGATTATGAAAAAAGGAGTAATGTGAGAAAGGGGAAAGAAGGGGTTGAAGATTAAAAAGAAGCGAAATGAGAAATGGTGAAAAGAAATAGCCCTCCTATTATTCAACCTTAGGGCAGAAACCGGGTTCAATTCATATGCTACTGGTAGTTACTAAGGTAACGACGATATTGAAGACAAGACGTCATGGACCCAGTGACGCACTGCACTAAACCTTCTAACCACTCGAGTTCTCTCAAAAGAGCTTGTTTCATTCTCACGGGGAACCCTGCATAATCTATCGACCGCTCATTACTAGCCATGTTGATATTGAAACAGGAGACACCGCTTTAGTCTCCGACGACCAAATCATGCCCTTATCGAGTCTAAAGCCACGAGATGCATCAAAATATCTGTAACACCCCCTAATTTGAAATGCGGTAGCGGAATAGTAATTAGGGTGTTACGGTGAGAATTGAAGTCATAATGATAGAAAACGGCTCGAAAGAGACGTTTTAAAACATAATTTTATTTATATAAATTCAAATACAATAGGTTCTTATCAGAGTATTATAATAAAAGTCTTGATGTTAAAACATATTTTATTTTACACCATTATTGAAATAAAGTAGACAAGTTTTGAAGTTTTTGCCGCCCGTTCTATGCTTGCTTCCCCTGCTAAATACCTAAGATACGTGCTTAAAAGTCAACAAAAATGTTGAGTGATATCATAGAGTTTGAATTTAATAATCATTTTGATACACAAGTAAGATTGTATTGGAAAATACAATCAGTTTGAAAATATTGATATTGTAGTTTGTATATTGCTCTAAGTCTCATTACACGCAAACGTTAACAAATACCATAAAAACGGAGGTGTTTATCAAATCAATGATAATTTTGCCCTCGTGTAATAGGTGATTCGCCAATTCCTATTTTTACTCAAATATAATTATCACGACTAATACGACTAACCACATGCATAATGGCATTCCGTCAAGTATTAATGGGACAGGCTGTCAAACCTTAAATAGATCTATTCATTATATTCGCGTTCACATACAGTGATTAATGGCTCATGATTAAGGGTCTTTTGGCAATAGCTAACTTAGGCATATATCAAGTCAGGAAGCATACAGAAAAATACTTACGATCTGCGTATAACATGTATCCCCCTCACGGAGTTTTGAAAATAAGTAAATGTGAGGCTATGACTCACCTTAGATTGATACTGAAATGAAGAAAATAAAGTCGGACGAATTTATGATAACGGCTTCGAAACACAACCTGATAAATAAATTTATCTGAGAACTTGACCAAATACTATTTGGTAAATACGAAGGAATAACGAATATTAAATATTCGTTATGACGAATAAGTGATGTGCAGTGTAATTCTTGTGATATGCATGATATGACAAAATATGATTTTTAAATTATCCATCGAAGTTTTTACCTTTTTATTCGTAAGTAAAATATTAACTTTTGAAATATCGTTATATATATTATTAACGTTACGTTAAATAATATATATATAAATAAAAATAAAGTTTAAATGTAATACGAAATAAATTTACGAAAATAGAAAATAAATAAGAATGATAAATAAATTATGTTTAGTCTTTGTCTCCTTTTCCAATTTTACCATTTTTATTCTAACGATATTTGCGTTACACCGTTAGTCCTTTTTATATAATTTCAACTATAGTCCTCTAATTTGTCCAATAATCAATACTAACCTTAGAATATTAACTTTTATCAATTTTTACCCTTGAGTTTCTGTTTTTACAGGTTTAGTCCTTTCTTTTCAATATTTACACTTTTAGTCCCTCTAGGTGTCGTCGCGTTACATTTTTAGTCCAAAATTCCAAAAATAATTATAAAAATTTTCTAAAATTTTCCGAGGCTTATTAAGTTAATAATAAGCTTATTTTAACTGCTTATTTGTTGAAAAGCTTTTTTTTAGCTTATGGGCCCTTAACGAGACTTATCAAGGTCTGTTAAGAGTTTTGGAGGCGAGGGCATGGAAAATGTTTTGGGCTTGACTTTGGGCTATTTTTATGATTCTAAAAACATTCCATATGGGCTCAGTGGGCTTACGGATTTTGAATTCTTATTGGGCTTGGATTGAGCCCACTCGACAAACATAAGGTTTTTATATAAATTTTAAAGTTGAAAAACTTGTTTGTGTCGATTTCAAATGGATCGATTATGGTGTCAAAACGTGATTATTTTCACAAGTCGTATATATGAAAGTGTTAGTTTTCTAGGTGGTCTATGGAGTCGTGAAATAATATAGTACCTTTGTTAAGTGAAATTTTGAGTTATACGTGTAGTTTGTGGCATGTTTGAAATCGTTTATATATTTTGAAAACTTAGAAATTTTACTAAGTATTTTTACTAAATTGCATACGATGGATATGGTTTAAAATAAGTGCATGAAATGCTCGTAACGTTAAAACTAAAGTGAACTTGGTGTGCTACGTGACTCCTAGGCCTTCCAAGATAGAGGCTAGTCACGATTCGTGTACTAAGTAATAATATTTACGTGTAATATAAGTGCAAAATGATATACGATCGACATAAAATATATATGGTGCATGATATAAATTTAACGTGTGACTTGGAATGGAAATGAGTATAAATGACTTACAAACACCTTAGAGGTGATAGAGGGTCGAGTGTGATAGTATGGAACACAAGGAAATCACGTTTCAAAATATAACCCAAACGTTATACGAAATAATCAAACCCGATATCCTTTTCTTGCTTCCAAACAATTATACAATCGATCTCTGTCTTGTAAGAATAGTTTGAAGGACGATTTTAACTATGTGAAAGAGTATGAGAAGGGTAAATGAACGGTGCATGCATGTACGTTATATATTGCTTCAATTTCTAACACGTATGTGAGAAACTTTCAAAGAAAACTTCACGTACTATTTGCATGTCAGGGGAACTAGCTCCTAGGTGAATTTTATAATGCTATACAAGTGAATGTGAGAGCATGATTTATAGGAAATGTTGTGGTGATTCGTATGTATGTCGACCAAGTATATATTTGTATATACGATTTGCTAAATTGCATGCTACTTGTTTATACTTGATCATCTTCGACATTTGAACACAAAATCAACTCAGAAATATTATTAGGAGTGATTAGAAACAAACGATAATCAAAACGGTTAAGTTTTGAATAAGTTGTAAATCGATTTGGTTTGTAAGGGTCGATCACTTTGCCTCTTAAAACCGTATCAAACATCGTCCAATGATCTTGGGATTTGACACACTATTATTTGGCTAGGTGATGAACGAGATGGTGCAAAAATATTGGAGTGTCGTGTGTAGAAAACGAGATTAAATGAGGCGTTTTGGGGAGGGTTTGAACTTGTCGATCGGATGAAAATATAAGGTTTTGGATTTTGGGCTTAAATTGATGGGCTTAGGAATAGTGAATGAGGATTGGGCTGAAAACAATTAAGGGTCCGTTTGGCTAATTAGGTGTAATTAGGATTTTTAATTATATTTAAGAAATATAATTAGGGTTAGGAATTATGTTTAGGTTTAAATGAAAAGTTTAGGTTTTGTGTAACGTGTCGAGGATTAATTCCGTCATTTCGTGAATTATATTATTTTGTGAGAATCGTCAAAATAATATAATAAGAAAAATTTCAAATTTTTTCGAGAAAATGGGAATTAGTAACGATAACGAAGGATTAATTATTTATTAACGATTTAATTACAAGAAATTTTTACAGGGTTCTACAATATCTCATAGGAACACGTGCTACTTCTACCCTGGATGTTCAACATTAAGGACACCAGTGGTAAATTTATGAGTCCTACGCATATCTTAGCAATTTGCCAGAACATTTATGAGGGAAGTTAATAATGTGACTCCTAGTGGTTGAATGAAAATTCCTGCCAAGGTCAATATCAAACGGCCCTGAAAGCAGGTCACTTCAGTAATTCCTTGTGGATTACGCTTAGTGATCGTGGTGGTTTCAAAACAGACTACAGTCGTGGAGTGATCTCTAGCGACTCATCTAATCGTTGATCTATTTCGGTAGATCTTGTAAGCCCTTTCGAGGGTATCCGATTTAGGAACGGCCTTGGTAAGGTTTAGAGAAAGTTTTCACACTATGCTGTTAACAATCTCTAAGTCCGAACCTGTAAGTACCGAACCTTTTATTGCTAACTGTCTTATGCAGGAATACTTGGCGATTGTTGCTTATTGCAGAAAAGATGCCGATCCATCACCTCATGCTCACACTTCATCAACATACTCAATGAAATCATGATAATTGTTAAGCCTTCAACAATGCTTCCGCTACTCTGACGCTGCCGATCATGATAAAGAAAAGTGTGAGCATGACGCTACAAAGATCACCACATATGGAGACGATGCTAATGAAAGATGACTTGGTGACACACATTGGATGATGAATCTCAAAAATATTCAAAGATCATCCATTACAAGAGAACGATCATCAAACTGTCCACTACTGAAAGCACAAAGTTTATGACAATGAATAATCAATTACTACGAGCTACGAAGTCAACCTCAAAGATTAGGATGCTAGAATTCAAGTCATTATTTCCGGGGTGACCTCCCTTAGGGGGAGATTGTTAGGAATACGATTATTCATATGAAAAGACTCGGTCACCCCGAGTATTGTTTAGCATTAAGTAGCTCGTAGTATCTATCCTAGTAGTTTAATATTAGGTTAATATGTAATTAGTATTCGTGGAGTGGGTCGGGTCTTTACCCACTGTCAGCTCATTCCACAGCCCGTTTCATGGGGCATTCTTATGTAAACTATAAATACCCTCTCCCACCCAAGGGAGCGGGTTGGAGCTTTCATTCTAATCTAACCTTCCATATTTTCTCACTCTCTCTCTAGAAAACTCCCAACTCTTCGCTTCCTCTTTCTACTTTCCTTCTATTATTCGAACCATAATCACAAGAATCATACAAGCTATTATTATGAATATCCTACATAGAAGATGAAGATGTGATAAATGACCAATTTACCTTAGAAGACCAGCTTAGGGGGTGCACATTGACAATATTCAAGTATGTTAGCATAATGGTCAAGAATGATAGTACATGGAGTATTTGTAGCTTTTACACAAATCTAAAATACTAAATTAAAACTAGACAAAAACGAGTCATGTTAGTTAGGTTTTCGATTCATGAAATAAAAAATTCGACTTTTTATTTGTTTTAATTAAGTGTTGGCTACCATTTTAGTGTAACAAAGTCGTTTCGACTTTAGATTGTATTTGAAAATGATTGGATATGGTATGTGGCTTGGTGATAACGCTCAAATTGTGTATGTGTTTTGGTAGTGTTATCTGTACTTTTGTGTATGTCATTTCGTTATATTTACAAGATTTTGTTAATTAATCGTATCAAAGTGTATATGCAAGTTATATGTAGCCAAGTACAGGAAACGAAGAAGAAATGATGAATAAATGAGATTCATGATTGTACGAAGATTTCCGCATCAAGATCCACAAAGAGAAGCATTTCTAAAAAAACAAGTCAACGAATCAATATTTCAAGTTCCAAGATAGCGAAAAGATCAAGTTTGGATAAAGAACAAAGAGCTACGAGCAAATTCCAATATAAAGTTTGGATAAAAAACAAGTCAACGAATCAATGTTTCTAGTCATAATTTTTTTCAGTGCATCCACTTTTCTTGTCGTGTAACTCACTACTATCTACCTTCAATATCAATTTATAAATACTTTTAAAATTAAATAAATAATAAACACACATAATATGACTTTTTTTCATATGATACACTAAAAATCTTTCATAAAATTCTTAGTTCTACACATGTTACTTTTACCAAATTTTATCTTTCAAAAAATTTAACTCGAAATACTTCATAATTTGTATCTTTAAAGCATTTTAACTTAGGTGTTACCTTTTTAACGCTTTATTACTCGCCCAAGCTCGAAAACACTCTAACCAAGAACTCTAACATATATCATTTCATATTATTATGATCTTAATGCACGTCTATAAATGAGGTTAAAAACATTCAAACCGAAAACTTGGACCGATTACATTCATATTGTCCATACATGAATCAGGAGGCGGCGAAAGTTACAGGCATGCACATGGCACAAAGCAAAAGGATGTATCACTTGAAAAAAAAATATATAAAGATTGTTAAGGGAGCATACTAAGTTAGATTTAAAAAATATAATACTATATTCGCGCAGGCTTTGTCCAAACATATATACTAAATATATTTGTGATGGAGTTATTTCTTTCAACCACCTCAAGTAAATAAAATAAAATGATACACATCTTATAAAAAAATTCAATTTATTTAGTGGAAAAAAAAATGACTTAGTCGAAGAAGAAACAAAATTCGGAATATAAACTTTTAAAGCAATTCAAATAAATTGTAAAGTAGAATAAGGAATTCATAAACGATTTTTCTAAGCCAAGGGCTTCCAAACGGTCAAATTACTCCACCAATGACCCCCTGATTTGTGTTGAGGTTGTAATTTGTGTTGAGGGCTTCCAAACGGTCAAACTCGAACCTCGAAACCTCACTCGAGATCATTCGACTCTTTATTCAAACTCGATTAATTAACAGATACTTTTGAGTCTGGACTTACTCAACTTCGTTATTAGTACTAAATCTTGAACAACAATATTAATAAATCATGTTATATGTTCAACAAGGCTTACAAACTTAGCGAGCCAAGTACTGCAAAACTCGAGCTTAAAAAGTCTACACAAAATCATTTCCAGTGATCATCAAAATCATTTCCAGCGATCATCAAAATCATTTAATCATCCATTCATTTAACACCATGATTCCATTATCCTTACGATTCTCAACTGAATTTCGGCTCCTGTTTGATACTTTGAACGATAAAGGATGATAAAAGATGAGATGTTGGCTTAACTTAACACCCGATATTACCGCAATAAGGATGATAAAGGATGTGTGGATATTTGTTTGTATATTTTCCATGAGATTGTCATTTGTATGTCATTGTGTTGGCAATATGTAGTTGTTCCTCTGTGTTATGAGGTCTGCTCAATAGTGGGTGTTGTATAATGTGTTTTATTTGGCCGTGGCAATAAGCATGTGGGCTCTTATATTTATTCTTATAGGTTTAGAGTTTCAGAGGTTTTAGATTATCTTTGGAGTCCAGGTTTTATTAAGGATTAGTTCTTACGCCTAAATTCATGTTTTCAGTTTGTTGTTGATTTTGCTATCATGATATTTCTACGGACGTTGCTACCACAAGTGTTCACATTACAATATATCTGCAACACCGATGCATTTTTTTTTTTTTAACATGGGAAAAACTGTGTCAAAAAATAAGTTTCGTGGGTTTGTAATTAATACAATATTTGGGAGTGGTCATGAATATTTGTCACATGATTAATAATAGTTTGGTTTCTTTTGTTTTTAGGGTATCCAAGAAATAGCAGCTTTACACGCTAATGTTGAGGTAAGGAGGGTTGAATATATTGATGTGAAGGTTTTTGTATGATAATTATAGGATGTTTTATGTTATGTTATTAGCGCGTATTGATCAACGATCTCAAGAAGCCAAGGGAACAAGTTGGATGTTTGATGATCCATTTAGCAGCAAAATATGGAGTGGGGAATGGAAAGCCATAAACGTATACCAACAGTCGACATCCACAGTGTGGAGAGATTCTAGCCAGTTGATTGTTGTTGTGGCTATTGTTATTACTTTTATTGTGCTATGCAAAATATATATTTTTTAAAACCATTTGCCTATTGTTATTACTCTTTGGCATTATTCAGAAGTTACCAGGTTTTGCGCCAATACTTTTGACCGCATATACTTCACGCTATCACCAATACTTACTTGATTTTGACTGAGTTGTTGTGTGTTTTTCAGCGACAATGGATAGTTGGAGAATAAATGGTGATAAATGCAATCAAGAATTTGGAAGATCAAAGTCTAATAATCATAACAGAAGTTACCTGCTTGTATGATTTTTAACATTTGTTAATATTTTGATGATTACTTTATGTCAGTTATATAATGTATTTATAAATTTTAAATAGTTAAAAAGACCATTAAACATCTTGAAAATATTCTTAGTGACCATGAATAGTGGAAAGCACAAATGCAATATCGCGAGAAAGAAAATAAGAGTATATATAAACGATATTTGAATGGAAATATCATACGTAGCTGTGAATGATAGTGTGAAGAAAATAAACGATAATTGAAAGGAAGATTGATAGTGTGAAGAAAATAATCAATATTTGAAAGGAAGATTGATAGTGTGAAGAAAATAAACAATATTTGAATGGGAATATCACACGTAGCTGTGTATGATACTGAGAAATGATGCTTGATGGTGTAAAAAAATAAACAATATTTAGATGGAAAGATTGTAACTGCCGATGAACTGTAGATGTTATTTCTTTGCGGTTATCGAGAAAGATAATGTTGTGCTGGATAACTAATTGAGCTAGAAAGGTATGATACGTTGGCGAGACCACTTAATATATCAATTGTGCTTGCTATTAGTGCATATGGGTGGTATGAGTGACATGTTGAGTGGTTTGACTAACATGTCATACTTATTTAGCTCGACCATCTTTTTGATGTTACCATAGATAAAAAGGTTTTTTGTGTTGTATCTATATGTAATGGAGGTCTACTTTTATTTGTCATCGTGCGAAATCAAAATTTAGAAGTTTGTATTGTATTTCTATGTAATGAATGTGTACTTATATTTGTTATCAAGTGAAATAGAATTTTAAATGTGTTGTTTTATAGCATTTGGTTGAACCGATCTTAATATAGAAAAAAATGTTACATACATCCCGCAGCAACGCGTGGGTTGAAATCCTTGTTTAAGACATTTAGTGAAAACCTACAGTTTCAACGTTTTATATTTGAGAAAATCACTAAATGAACCACTTATAACTTTATTTTATGAAAACAGACTGCACCCTACCAAAATGGACTTTTGCTTGTGCACACCAATCTTATGGCTCGCACGCTCCCCATCTGTGCCCTTCAAATTGGAAGACGACAAAAGGCTCGCGTGCATCTTTGATAAGGATTTATTTGATACCTTTTTAAGGGGTCATTTAAGGCCAGAATCGTGTTTATATAATCAAATATTTCTCTAAATCGCTTCTTTTTGTATTTTAGGTACTTGGGACGAGAATTATGGAATTCGGCGTTTTTTGGACGTATTTGGACGATAAAGTTTTGAAGAAAACGTTAAAGTCGAGAAAACCACGTCAGAAAAGGAGACATGATGGCGTCACGTTCTACTTGGTGACGCCGTCACTTGCTATTTTGAAGCTAGAAGAATTAACACACGTTGCTTCATAAACAATTCGAGTATACCTGACGGCGTCAAGTGTATTCTGGAGAATGGCGTCACATTTTAAAATTATTAGACAACTCTGAAAGTTTATAAAGGAACGGCGTCAAAATGAAGTTGATGGCGTCTGAGTATAAGGCATGACAGTGTCAGAACGGCGACTTGCACAAAATGAAACCCTAATCACAACGGGCTGACGGCGTCAAGTTGACACCGTCAGCATTGTAAATCTATATATAGTTTTCGTTTTATTTTCATTAAGTGTGACATTTTTTGGTACAAAACCCTAAACGAATTCCAGACTTATTGTAGGGCTTTTACAGCCTTTTTCATCCATGTTTTATTGAAGATAAGTTATCCTTTTAATCATTTAATATGTCTATGCGTTGTTTGATTCTTTGTTTATCTTTTCTTCACTTTAACATGCTAGCTTAAGTTTATTTGTGTTTGTTTAGATATAATGAAACCTAGTTATTGATATTGATTTGTTGTCTATTGTTTAGTTGATTGCTTCACGTTAGGCTAAGAAAACTGGCTGACATCTTTTATGTAACTAGCTTGAACGTCTTAGAAAACATAACCGTATCGTGCACTATTAGTTTTTCTCGTTGTATTTATTGCATGGATTGATGTTTATGATCCTAGAATTTCTTAATAGACTTTAAGGTTTTAGGTGAAATTAATATTCATATAGTTGGGGAATATAGCACACCCCCACGACTAGTATTAAAGAATACAATGTTTCAACTAAAACAAGGACGTGACAATTCAAAAAATCAGTAAAAGATAACTAAAGAGTAGTGAAATCTAAGTAAACACGTTTGTTTCACCATAAGAAGTTCACCAATTTACTTTTTTTGTTATTTTTATTTTTAGTTTATAAGTAGTTTTTGGGTTAGTTGGATAGCAACTAATTCCGCCATTTCCTCCAAAACCGAGATTTTTACTGCTTTCTAAAAACTAAAAAAACACAAAAAGAATCACCCCTCACGTTTAGACTTATCTCGATATACACTTCAACCTAACGATACTATTCCCCTAGAGAACGATCAATCCATCAGATTTACCTATACTACACTACAACGGTCAGGTACACTACCTGGAGGATTGCAAAACTTCATGAAATCCCTCGAGAAGTAAAACTCCTTGTGAGGTTGCAATATCTTGCATCAATCTTCGATGCACGCACTTCCTCATCTGTGCGCTTAAAAATGGAAGACGACAATGACATAGAAGATGCCAAAAATTAAGACTCGCGCACATCATCTAACACATGCGAGCTAAACCTACGCAATTTCATATACCATTGTGAATGATGATGATGTTGTTGGGGGCTTTTGAGTTGGTTGAAGAGGTGATTTTGGGATTGGATATGTGAATGGAGGGAAAGACGCCTAAAATATATCGGTGACATAAACACATATAAGTGATAGGAAAAAAATAAGAGCAAATCTGTTATGACCAAGAAACACGTTCCGGAGGTCGAGGTTGATCGAAATACAACATGGTTCTAGAGAGAAAAAGTAGAGAGAGAAATGTGGAGAAAATGGTTTATATTATCAGAGAATAAATGAAACAACACACACACTTTCCCACACCGCTCATGGAGAGTCATGAGGGGTATTTATAGGCTCATTACATCACATGTTTGCCTATATTACAATAGTAGTCCCTAAAGTACTATTTGTATGATATCTAGTCCATTTCTTTATATGTGACGTTATCTTTTATAAAATAGCAATGCTAACAATCTCCCTCCAAGATATCGTCACACATGAATGGATACAATGAGACCTATAAACACATAAACATGTAAATTACAACAATAGTAAACTATGTCGACGTTGTTGAAGCGCAGAGTCTCTGTAGTCTAGATACTGAGGCAGACTTGAAGTTCTCTCTTCCGACGATCTCGGCGTATGATCTTTGACACTGACGGCAAAGGTCTTTGTAGCTATGAACTTCAACTGTAATGGTCTAGTTAGGTTATTACTCCCTCCTAACTAGTGAGCCTTTATTCTTTTTCTTCTGCTCCCTCCTAAACTAACAACTCTCTTCTTATCTCGCAGCGGATAAGGTAGATACTAATGTGTTTGCACCATGGTTGTCGTTCTGGGAGCATCATAGCATAACTCACATGGTATTGCACAGAAGGTTGGTAATACGCTCCGATATACACATCATTAGTACTTCTTCGGTTCTAGTGTAAGCACAATTCCCTCGAAAAACCAATCGTACTAGAGATGAAACACTACTTCTTTTGGCATGTTCTTCTCCCTCCTGATGGTTGCGATGTATCGAAATCATCATACTGTTGTGTGTACATGCCAAAATTACCCGTACTTTACACTTCTGGTGCAATATAGATAGACCATGAAAACATAATTTGTGAGAATATGCTGATAGGATATGACTCTCTCTATTCTACAATCTCTTCTCTTCTCTTCAACCTTTAAGCGACCTCTTCAAATTCCAACTAGCTAGTAAATGACCACTGTATGGAGAGAACACAATATAACCAATTTGAGAATGAAGTAAACATCTCATAGATACGTGACTTAATCTTGTACGAAGGTGTGACTAAGAACCTATACTGAGCACTACAATGTAACTCCTTTAAGCATAGGTAGTGCCATATACCCAAACCAACAAACAATATATGAAATATCCACCTCTTGGAATCTCCACAACTTCATGTGACACTGAGTACTACAACGTAACTCCTTAAAGTGATAGCTATAACCCGTGAGTACTACAATATAACTCCTTACATCGGGTATAACTAGATAATCCAAGTCTTAATCACTATCTCTACCAGTGTTTGCCCAAACAAGTATCTCCGAAAGTCATGCATCCATCCACCCCTAGACTTTGAGATAAATAAGTACACATGCCCGTGAAATGAACTTTAAACCCAAATAAGCAATATCGTACAAAAACTCTGTAGTCACAAAAATCTGATACTAGCCGTTGTCATTTGAATGTGATTCTTGATCAGGATCGTTTAAGCAAAACGTGGTGTGTTTTTTGTGAAGCTTGAAATTCTATTTCTGGTGATTCGTAGTGATTTCGTATTTTCCCTCCAAAAATAAAATTGGAAACTTTTCTCGGCCATAATATGGAAATCACTATGGAATGCAATTATAAGGTTACCAGAAAAATTTGAGTTTTGAAAATTTTTACCCCAAATTTCACCGAAATTTTTTGAATTTTCGCCTAAAAATTTGAATTTCGGGCCAAAATTTTCAACGTTATACCAAATTTTGAATTTCGCGTAAATATTGAACGTTTAGTCTCCTCTCAAAAATAAATTTTACTCAAATTTTCCCGCCAAAATACTTTTTTTTTTGCTAACTCGATAAGCTTGGTAACTCAGTAAGGCTAGAGAAATTTTGGCAGAGTTTCATTTAGTGTTAACCAAATAAAAAACCCGTGAATGCCTAACTCGGCAGAAATGGCTAACTCGCCAAAAACGAAACTCGGTAAAACCCTGAATATCAAACTCGATAAAACCCTAACTCGCAAGTTTTCAAATTCGGAAAGAGTGTTCAAACTCGGTAAGTGTTTTCAAACTCGGTAAGAGTTTTCAAACTCGGTAATCGTCATCAAACTCGGTAAGAATTTTTTCAAACTCGGTAAGAAAAATTTCAAACTCGGTAATAATGTTTCAAACTCGGTAAGAAAATATCAAACTCGATAAAAATGGATCCAAACTCGATAGAAAACATTTCCTAACTCGAAAATTTTTCTAACTCGACAACAATGGCGATGAACAGTACCAGATCCGATTTTTCACCAAAAAACATGATTTTTTCACCCAAAAACACTACGATTCGCCCCCGGTTAGCTCTGATACCACTTGTTAAGACCAAGAAATCACCTGTTTGACTATTTTGACTACATATGGACCACAGTTTCACGGTTTGGTTATTATTGACCATATGGATACATAATAATATTGTTTAAAGACTGTTAAACCACAATAGATATGAAAAAAAAAATCCAGATCCGAGAAAAAAAATGGTACAAACAGCTTCAAACAAGGTACGAACCACAAAAAATCATAAGATAACACAATGAGGCTCTGATGCCAATTGTAGGATCGAAAAATAATGATTTTATGTGATTCGGGAGGTCGAGGTTGATCAAAATAGATGGACTCCATGTTTGGTTTTAGAGAGAGAAAGTAGAGAGAGGGTGGATAAGAAAGGATACTTTTATTGATAAGAACAAATGAATACACAAAACCTAATGCTTAACCACACCCATCATGGAGAGTCATGAGGGGTATTTATAGGCTCATCACATAATAAGTTTGCCTAATGACCACTAATAGTCCCTGAAGTTACTACTAGCTACATTTCTAGTCCATTTCACTTGTGTGACGTTATCTTAATAAAATAGCGAGGCTAACAATCTCCCTCAAAGATATCGATTTTTCACCCAAAAACACGATTTTTTCACCCAAAAACACTACGATTCGCCCCCGGTTAGCTCTGATACCACTTGTTATGACCAAGAAACACGTTCCGGAGGTCGAGGTTGATCGAAATACAACATGGTTCTAGAGAGAGAAAGTAGAGAGAGAAATGTGGAGAAAATGGTTTATATTATCAGAGAAATAAATGAAACAACACACACACTTTCCCACACCCCTCATGGAGAGTCATGAGGGGTATTTATAGGCTCATTACATCACATGTTTGCCTATATTACAATAGTAGTCCCTAAAGTACTATTTGTATGATATCTAGTCCATTTCTTTATGTGTGACGTTATCTTTTATAAAATAACAATGCTAACAATCTCCCTCCAAGATATCGTCACACATGAATGGATACAATGAGACCTATAAACACATAAACATGTAAATTACAACAATAGTAAACTATGTCGACGTTGTTGAAGCGCAGAGTCTCTGTAGTCTAGATACTGAGGCAGACTTGAAGTTCTCTCTTCCGACGATCTCGGCGTATGATCTTTGACACTGACGGCAAAGGTCTTTGTAGCTATGAACTTCAACTGTAATGGTCTAGTTAGGTTATTACTCCCTCCTAACTAGTGAGCCTTTATTCTTTTTCTTCTGCTCCCTCCTAAACTAACAACTCTCTTCTTATCTCGCAGCGGATAAGGTAGATACTAATGTGTTTGCACCATGGTTGTCGTTCTGGGAGCATCATAGCATAACTCACATGGTATTGCACAGAAGGTTGGTAATACGCTCCGATATACACATCATTAGTACTTCTTCGGTTCTAGTGTAAGCACAATTCCCTCGAAAAACCAATCGTACTAGAGATGAAACACTACTTCTTTTGGCATGTTCTTCTCCCTCCTGATGGTTGCGATGTATCGAAATCATCATACTATTGTGTGTACATGCCAAAATTACCCGTACTTTACACTTCTGGTGCAATATAGATAGACCATGAAAACATAATTTGTGAGAATATGCTGATAGGATATGACTCTCTTTATTCTACAATCTCTTCTCTTCTCTTCAACCTTTAAGCGACCTCTTCAAATTCCAACTAGCTAGTAAATGACCACTGTATGGAGAGAACACAATATAACCAATTTGAGAATGAAGTAAACATCTCATAGATACGTGACTTAATCTTGTATGAAGGTGTGACTAAGAACCTATACTGAGCACTACAATGTAACTCCTTTAAGCATAGGTAGTGCCATATACCCAAACCAACAAACAATATATGAAATATCCACCTCTTGGAATCTCCACAACTTCATGTGACACTGAGTACTACAACGTAACTCCTTAAAGTGATAGCTATAACCCGTGAGTACTACAATATAACTCCTTACATCGGGTATAACTAGATAATCCAAGTCTTAATCACTATCTCTACCAGTGTTTGCCCAAACAAGTATCTCCGAAAGTCATGCATCCATCCACCCCTAGACTTTGAGATAAATAAGTACACATGCCCGTGAAATGAACTTTAAACCCAAATAAGCAATATCGTACAAAAACTCCGTAGTCACAAAAATCTGATACTAGCCGTTGTCATTTGAATGTGATTCTTGATCAGGATCGTTTAAGCAAAACGTGGTGTGTTTTTTGTGAAGCTTGAAATTCTATTTCGGGTGATTCGTAGTGATTTCGTATTTTCCCTCCAAAAATAAAATTGGAAACTTTTCTCGGCCATAATATGGAAATCACTATGAAATGCAATTCTAAGGTTACCAGAAAAATTTGAGTTTTGAAAATTTTTACCCCAAATTTCACCGAATTTTTTTGAATTTTGGCCTAAAAATTTGAATTTCGGGCCAAAATTTTCAACGTTATACCAAATTTTGAATTTCGCGTAAATATTGAACGTTTAGTCTCCTCTCAAAAATAAATTTTACTCAAATTTTCCCGCCAAAATACTTTTTTTTTTTTGCTAACTCGATAAGCTTGGTAACTCGGTAAGGCTAGAGAAATTTTGGCAGAGTTTCATTTAGTGTTAACCAAATAAAAAACCCGTGAATGCCTAACTCGGCAGAAATGGCTAACTCGCCAAAAACGAAACTCGGTAAAACCCTGAATATCAAACTCGATAAAACCCTAACTCGCAAGTTTTCAAATTCGGAAAGAGTGTTCAAACTCGGTAAGTGTTTTTAAACTCGGTAAGAGTTTTCAAACTCGGTAATCGTCATCAAACTCGGTAAGAATTTTTTCAAACTCGGTAAGAAAAATTTCAAACTCGGTAATAATGTTTCAAACTCGGTAAGAAAATATCAAACTCGATACAAATGGATCCAAACTCGATAGAAAACATTTCCTAACTCGAAAATTTTTCTAACTCGACAACAATGGCGATGAACAGTACCAGATCCGATTTTTCACCCAAAAACATGATTTTTTCACCCAAAAACACTACGATTCGCCCCCGGTTAGCTCTGATACCACTTGTTAAGACCAAGAAATCACCTGTTTGACTATTTTGACCACATATGGACCACAGTTTCACGGTTTGGTTATTATTGACCATATGGATACATAATAATATTGTTTAAAGACTGTTAAACCACAATAGATATGAAAAAAAAATCCAGATCCGAGAAAAAAAATGGTACAAACAGCTTCAAACAAGGTACGAACCACAAAAAATCATAAGATAACACAACGAGGCTCTGATGCCAATTGTAGGATCGAAAAATAATGATTTTATGTGATTCGGGAGGTCGAGGTTGATCAAAATAGATGAACTCCATGTTTGGTTTTAGAGAGAGAAAGTAGAGAGAGGGTGGATAAGAAAGGACACTTTTATTGATAAGAACAAATGAATACACAAAACCTAATGCTTAACCACACCCCTCATGGAGAGTCATGAGGGGTATTTATAGGCTCATCACATAATAAGTTTGCCTAATGACCACTAATAGTCCCTGAAGTTACTACTAGCTACATTTCTAGTCCATTTCACTTGTGTGACGTTATCTTAATAAAATAGCGAGGCTAACAATCTCCCTCAAAGATATCGATTTTTCACCCAAAAACACGATTTTTTCACCCAAAAACACTACGATTCGCCCCTGGTTAGCTCTGATACCACTTGTTATGACCAAGAAACACGTTCCGGAGGTCGAGGTTGATCGAAATACAACATGGTTCTAGAGAGAGAAATGTGGAGAAAATGGTTTATATTATCAGAGAATAAATGAAACAACACACACACTTTCCCACACCCCTCATGGAGAGTCATGAGGGGTATTTATAGACTCATTACATCACATGTTTGCCTATATTACAATAGTAGTCCCTAAAGTACTATTTGTATGATATCTAGTCCATTTCTTTATGTGTGACGTTATCTTTTATAAAATAGCAATGCTAACGAAATCACTTATTGAAAATTTGTTGTAGCATAAAAAATATAAGGTTGCAATTTGAATATACATGAAAGATGGTGAGGCTAAGGATTGAATGAATGGTTTGACTATTTTTTATTTTTCTTGTGGGAGTTATGATTTGGAGAGAAGGGAAATAATAGGGTGTTTGGCAGCTTGTATGAAGAGTAACAAATGTTGCGTTCTTTCTTGTTGCGTGTTGCTTTTGCTTTTGTCATAAATTGCTACTTTCTAACTACATGCCCAAGATTACTATTTTGAGATCATTGTATGAAATTTAATACATTAGTTATTAATACACAAGGTATAGGTGTGATACAATGCTTTAAATGGTTAGGATCAGTTAGGAATTTTTGGACATAAAATAAAGGTTTGGGGGTTTTATATTTTTGATTTGACTAGATCTAGAAGCACGTATACTCGAAAAACTAGAGGTGCGCCGAGTCCGTTTGGGTAATATGAAATTTTTTGGTTCAATCTGGTAAATAGGGTGATGTATTAGTTTGTATTGGTAATTTGTTTTTTTATATTTTTTATGTAAAAGTGTAATCGAGCCGAGTCAAGTTAATACTACACTTGAGCTCAACTCGATAAGAAGCTCAAACCTCGAAACTTCACTCGAGATCATTCGACTCTTTATTTAAACTTGATCGATTAACCGATACTTTCGATCTTAGACTTACTCGACTTCATTACTAGTACTAAATATTAAATAACAATATTAATAAATCAGGTCATATATTTAACACGGCTAACTAACTTCACGAGCCATTTACTGCCAAACTCGACCTCAACTGAAAAGTCTACTCTTATATCACCACTCAACTTATCTATGTTTGGCCACGGGCTTTTGAGGGCTTATAGAGGCTTGAACTTTTAAAACAAGCCAACTTATAAAATAAGCTTTGTTTGTCACACCGGCTTGTGAAAGCTTTTATAAGCCATAAGCATCCATAAGCTCAAACCCATAGAAAAAAGCTTATTGGGGCTTATAGCTAGTGAAGTTACTTTAATACCCCTTAAAATATAATGGATTATCACACAAAGACCGAAAATATATGTGAATTTAATTTCATGTATTTTATGCAATTTTACATTAATAAATCTCAACTCAACTAATTCGCAAAACAAATTAATAAAAATATACACTCCAACCCCAGCCCGAGCCCAGATACACGAAGAACTTTTTAATATCTGACGTTCGGTTCATTTACATCCGTGTTCAAAATATATAAACAAAAACTCTAGGGAAAAAAGTGTAAGGTCCACGAAAGAAAAGCCCATTCCATGACCTCACTTTCGTATATATAAACGTTTCCACCCCCTCATTTACTATCTCACAGTTATCATCACTCCCAAAATAAAAAAAATCCCCAATTTTCAATTCGCGAAACCCTAATTTCCACCGATCATCAAATTCATTCAATCATCCATTCATTCAACGCCATGATTCCGTTATCCTTACGATTCTCAACTGAAATTCGGCTCCTGTTTGATAGCTTGAACGAATCGAATTTCGATTCGGTTTTGAATGAACTCAATCAGGTTGATTGTTGTGATCGTTTGTTTTTTTATATTTTTTTATGTGTTTTGATTGGTTGTGATTAGTGAATGTTTGAAGCTAAAACCCTAGGTGATTGGTTTTTAGTGATGTAATGTGAATGTGATATTGTTGAGTTTTAGGTTTATGTGAAATTGTTTGTTGTGTTGGCTTGATTGATATTTGGAAGAAATGATAGTGCGATTATGTGGTTTGTGTTTTATGAACGCGTAAATATAAAAAAAATGATATATGTTTTCAAACTTATAGTGTATAGTATATTAATTATAGGTATTAATTAATAAGTGATATGTGTAAGTCGAGCAATATTTAATTACTAGGCTCATGAAAAGGTGTACATGCCACCGGATGGTGAACGCGGCCTCACTTTGTCATAGTTAAGTAGTCACTAAGAAGCAACCGTAAAATTACGATTAACAAGATTTTTATAGTGTAATTAAATTGTGAGTGATGTTCAGAGCTGAGAAGTTTTTGGTTCGACACTTTGGATGCAATTTAGGGGGTGTTTTTTTAAGCTTATAAGTGGCTTATGAGCTTATTTATCTTTTGGCTTATATTCATAAGCTCCAATTTTCCGGCTTATTTTGAGACTTGCGGGCTTCTATAAGTTTATTATGACACAAACTAATATAAACCCATAAGTCTCAAAATAAGCTGGAAAATTGGGGCTTATGAATTATACGCCGAAATCAAATAAGCTCATAAGCCCACATATAAGCTTTTAAACAAACACCCCCTTAAGTTCTGCTTAGAAGTGTTATCTTGTTGTTTGGATAGTGGGGGAGTTATCGACGTTTGTTTTCGTATCGAGGAATGTTGTTAGCGGTATTAGGTTTAGGTTGACTTTTATCTGTATTGGCAATTGTGATAGCTAATATTATGTATGGATTTATACTTTTATAGTATGACTATATGCTACTAATCTAGCTGTATGTTTTTCCAAATGTTACTCGTTTTACACAACATAAATACGAGCATTGTTATATGAGGAAGCAAGAGGAAACACGAGGTTTAATTATGCGAATATATACATGGACTCTTGTTGGTTGCATTTCTGATGAGTTTTATTATTGACATGATGGTATTTTATGCAGTATGCTGATTATGGTATGGAGGGAAGCATTATGCTTCTTGAGACCTGCTTTGATCACTTCAATGTTTACGAAAGAGATTTGAAAAACACCCGTTTGGAACCCGTAGTTGCTTCACTTTTTAGAAAATTGTTGGAAAAGCCGCAGTTCAGTACTGTATTCTCTTTGTCAATAAGGCCAACATCGGTCACTGAAGAATTTCTGGATAATCTATCTGTTGCTCTACAATTATCGGCATATGAAAAACTCGGTTTTGGTCTTGCTTTGACAGATTCAGAAAATAATGACATCAGAATGGCTGGTGAGCTTTTTTATTGTCTCGTGTTCGTTTGGAATATATTGTTACCTTGTCTATGGGAATAATATTTATATCGTTCTGCTTGCAGGAAGAAACTTCTGCTTGGGACAGATTGAGGAGTTATCGGCTACCCATGCCTCTCTCAGTTCCGCTGACTATGTTCAGGATGTATTGCTGTTTCTAAATAAATCTGAAGGCCTTTCTAAGCATGTGGATTCGTTTATGCAATTGTTATCTCTGGTTCAGTTTGATAAGGATGCAGAGTTTATCTTATCTCCTCTCCTTTCCGATGAACTTCAAGAATCCAATTTCCTGAGGTGAATTTATGCGTTTTGTTGCTTGGGGGTTTGTTTCATTTTGTTATTCGTTAAACGGAGATTTTAAACATATCGGTTTTAATTTTTCAGGAATATGGATTTTCTGACCGAAGGCAATGACAATGAATTTGATGCTATCTTAGCCGAAATGGAGAGGGAGATGAACATAGCTGAAATGTTGAAAGAGCTGGGCTATAAGTGCACGTCAGATGTATCAGTATGCAAAGATTTGCTATCCTCGTTTTCACCACTAACTGAAGTCACTGTCGCTAGGATACTTGGGGCAATTGTCCGATCTGATGCTGGTCTTCAGGACCATGAAAATGCTTTTTCGACATTTTTCTCTGCTCTTGGTAGAGGGAGTTTGCCTGATATGCCCCCAGTGAATTCCTGGAACACTGATGTTCTTGTAGAATCAATTAAGCAGCTTGTTAGTTCCTTGCTTCAAAAATTTTTTTTTTGTGTATTAATTTTCTTCATTCTTTTGTTTACTAACACTAATATGAAAAATACAGGCTCCTGAAATTAGCTGGCCAACTGTAATTGAGAACCTTGATCACGAGGGTTTCCACATCCAGGACGAGGCTGCATTTTCTCTGCTGATTGCTTGTTACAGACACGCATCGCAGGTCTTACTTGATATTCTGAAGCTGTTAAAGTACCATCGAAGCTTATATTGTATTAATATACTAAATTACAATGCAGGATCCCTTTCCGCTCGCTGCTGTTTGTGGCAATGTTTGGAGAAATACCGAGGGACAGCTGTCGTTTCTGAAGTATGCTGTTTCTGCACCACCTGAAGTATTTACTTTTGCACACTGCAAAAGACAATTGGTATGAAGATTCGTATTTACTTTTTCTATGAATGATTGAGTTATAGTATCCAAGTATTTACACCTGTTCTTGCAGGCAAATGTCGATGCTGTAAACAGTCATAAGTCTCAACCTGGCCATACAAATCATGCATGGTTGTGCCTCGACCTTTTGGAGATCTTGTGCCAGCTAGCTGAGAGAGGCCTTGCAAAGTCTGTTCGATCACTGCTTGAATCTCCTCTCAAGCATTGCCCTGATGTGTTGCTATTTGGGATGGCTCATGTTAATGTACTGTCTTCTCACACTATTAGTTTAGTATCTGCTTTTCATGAAATTGTTATGGCTGATGAATATATTGAAAAAATATGCAGACACCATACAATCTCCTCCAACACGAAGTTTCTTTGGCTGTTCTTCATGTGATACTTAAAGATGCATCTTTGGGTGGCATTCTGCTCCATACTTGGCATGTTAACCCTCCTTTTTTGTTGAGAGCTTTCAGTGATACCCTCGACATGGATTTAGATACTATGCCTAGAGTATTGGATTTATGCCATGAGTTAAAGGTTAGATACCAGCTTTTATCTATTTACTTGCTTCTATGATTTTTTATGTATGCTAAGATATCTTTCTCATTACAGATATTATCTCATGTATTGGACATGCTACCTTTTTCTTTGAGTATCAAGCTCGCTGCCCTGGCGTCTCGAAAAGAACTCGTAGATCTGGAGAAGTGGTTGAGCACATATATAAACACTTACACTGATACTTTTTTTGCGGTAAATGATATGTTCCGTTATTGTTTGCAGTATTTATATATTCACGATTCAAGATACAAAGATCTAATATGATAAATTTCAGGAGTGCATTCGTTTCCTGAAGGAGGTTGAGTCTAGCGCTCAGGAACCTTCCAATCGTTTTCATAGCTCTGGGAACGTATGGATTGTTTTTAGGGAGACAGTTCATGTGTTTTTAAAGGTTTTTACCCTCCTAATGGTGGTTCACATTTTCAATTTGATTGTCTGTAGCTCACACAGTGAAAGTTTTTTGTTTCTTTTAGGTCCTTCAGTCACATACAGGCTTGCTGTCCTCTGACTCACTTTCCAAGGAATTGGAGAGATTACAGCTGAAATTTACAAATAATAGTTCAAGGATGATGAATAATGGCGGCTCTGATTCATCAACAACCGAAGTATATGCAGATGATATAGAGAAAGAGGCCAACTCTTACTTCCAGCAAATGTTCTCTGGTCAGTTGACAGTTGATGAAATGATTCAAATGCTAGCGGGATTCAAGGAATCTTCTGAGAGAAGGTTTATCCTTTATTCATTTTTTTTGTTTTAATTTTACTTATACCCCATCTTATTCTTTTTTTTTTTTTAAATGTTACAAGTACAGTAATTGGAACTTGGGAAGAATTATACTTTTAACAATAAGTTTATCTTGAAACCACAGTCTATAAACACTTAGCTTGGATGATTTTGTGGGAATTACCTAGCAAAATGGCAATAAAAGATGGTACTAACATTTATGGTTGATTTATGTTTTGCTATCGTGTGATCTCCCAGGGAAAAATCAATATTTGAGTGCATGATAGCCAACCTGTTTGAGGAGTACAAGTTTTTTAACAGATACCCAGACAAACAACTAAAACTCGCTGCTATTCTTTTTGGTAAGGCTTATTTTACTTGGATTACAACTTTAGTTTAAATTTCTATGCTATTGATATGAGCTAGTATATTTGCTCTCTACTTCTTCTTTATGTGAAGCATTATTATTGAAATTTGCAAATTGCAGGATTGCTTATTAGGAACCAACTTGTGACTCATCTGACTCTTGGTATTGCCTTACGAGCTGTTTTGGATGCATTGCGTAAACCCGCAGATTCCAAAGTTAGTACTAAATTTTGGTGATGATGTTCATTTTACTTGAAGACACTTGTTATAATGATGAAAAAATGCTTGTATGCAGATGTTTGTTTTTGGTACAAAGGCTCTGGAGAAGTTTATAGATCGTCTGAATGAATGGCCACAATACTGCCAACATATTTTGCAAATATCACATCTTCGTGGTGCCCATCCCGAGCTTGTTACTTTCATTGAAAGATCAGTTATCAGAACTTCATCAGGCCACCCAGAATCAGATGCAGCATACAATCCTGTTGGTGACCAACACCAAAGTGCTATTCCACAAGCAAACGTAGAGGTACATCTTTCATATTGTCTTGGCTGTGATCTATTGTTGGTGCATACCAATCATATTAGACAACGTTCAGATTTATGAGTAAGTCCAAGTGATAAAGAGGTTTACACATCTATATTGCTTGTAGGTGCCTGGTTCATCTTTCCCTTTGATTGGATCCGGTGGGGCACATCTGGGCTCTCAAATATCTTCTCCGATCCAGCTTCAACAGAGGAACCAGAGCTATTTAGATGAGAGACACAGAGCCTCTGTAACTTCATCCAACTATATGAAGCCAAACCTAAGTACCTCTGGACAAGTTGCAGTTGCTCCAACAAACGATCCTGTTAATATCCCGAAAGTAAGCACCAGATCCCGTAAATTAACTTCTATATCTTTCAGATATTTACTTGTGATCATATTCTTATTTATGATGGTTAAATGCAGCCACCACAGAATGTTGTTAATTCCTCATCAGCATTAGCTAACTCTCCTGCTTTTGTTCGCCCATCTCGAACCCCTACTAATGCAAGTAAGTTTTGGTCATGCTTTAAACCATTTACCCACCCATCTATCCACGTACTCCTATAGAGGTATCTTATGCTGTCTTTCCATATATGATGTATCGCAGGGTTCGGCTCTGCTCTAAATATTGAAACACTTGTTGCTGCTGCTGAACGCAGAGAAACTCCCATAGAGGTAATTCTTTGGATAAATTTAAATAACAAATGTGCGAGATCATGTTTCTCTTAAAACAATGGATTAACTACTGGCGTGGTAAAGAATGGGATGCTTATTCATCTTCACTTGTTCGGACATAACTTAGCTAGGATAAATACGAATAAAAATATATTATGTGTATGATCTTTGTTCAATAAAGCAATGAATGATCGGTTCTACCTTAATATTCTTTTAAGAATTTTGTAATCATTAATGCATCTTTTCTTACAGGCCCCACCATCCGAAACTCAGGATAAGATCTCATTCATTATCAACAATTTGTCGATTGCCAACATTGAATCTAAAGCAAAGGAATTCACTGAAGTTTTGAAAGAAGAGTACTACCCTTGGTTTGCGCAGTACATGGTTATGAAACGGTGAGAAATTATAAAACTATAAATATGTTACAACCATCGAACTTATTACATTGTTTCTTATGGAGCATGATTGAACATGAATCAATAGCGCCATTTAGTTGCATATTCTTGTTCAAGCTTTGCCTAGTTGTACAAAATTCGTTGCTATATTTTTCTGAGTGGCTTACTGATGTTTAACAGAGCGAGTATTGAACCAAATTTTCACGACTTGTACCTGAAGTTTCTTGAAAAAGCCAATTCAAAACCCCTAAACAGAGAGATTGTTCAAGCTACCTATGAGAATTGCAAGGTACAAAATACTTGATTATTCTTCCGCGTTCTTTCGAAGATGGCAATATTTGGATGTAGGGAGTTAATAAAAATTATTATATGGTGCTATAACAGGTTCTTCTAGGATCTGAACTTATAAAGTCCAGCTCAGAAGAACGTTCGTTGCTGAAGAATCTTGGTGGTTGGCTGGGAAAGATTACCATTGGCAGAAACCATGTTCTGCGTGCTAAGGAGATTGATCCAAAGGCGTTAATTATTGAGGTATTGTTTTAAGTGATCTGAACTTATATAATATTGAGTGACGTGGTCTGATAGGCGTGGAGCTGCATTGTTTTAAGTAATTTGAAACTAAATTCACCTTTTTTTGGTCATCTATAGGCATATGAAAAGGGTTTAATGATTGCAGTGATTCCCTTCACTTCGAAGGTATGTAGATTAGTTGGTTTATTTATTTATTCATTTATTTATTTTTTGTTATTTAATAAATTTCTGTTAATGGTGTAGATTTTGGAGTCATGCCAAAACAGTCTAGCATATCAACCTCCCAATCCTTGGACCATGGGAGTTCTTGGATTAATTGCTGAAATTTATGCCATGCCAAATCTTAAGATGAATCTTAAGTTTGAAATTGAGGTATGTATTATCACTTTGGTAGAGGAACCTTGTTGAGAGAAACAATAAATAACAAGAATTCAAGTAAATAAGTAAATTATGATTAGCAACAGCATTAACTCCTATCAGATAAGCAATTTCACGCCTATGCTTTTGTTGTTGTGTTCTCTCAGGTGTTGTTTAAGAATCTTAATGTGGATTTGAAGGAAGTGACCCCATCATCTCTTCTCATGGACAGAGTGAGAGAAGTTGAGGGAAACCCTGATTTTTCTAACAAAGATGTAGGGTTGGCACAGCAACCGATGGTTGGGGAAACTAAATCTAGCATGGTATCTGCTTTAAATCAAGTTGAGTTACCTGTTGAAGTTGGTAGTTCATCTCACCCGAGTGGTCATTCTCGTATAATGTCTCAGGTTTGATAATTTTTATATGTTGTACACTTAAAGCCATTTTCTTTTTATTTACGGTGTATTGGTGCTGAATTATTTTGGTGGGTAGTATGCTGCTCCTCACCATCTTCCAGCTGCTACTTTAAGTGAGGAGGCGGCTTTATCGTTATCTGATAGGCTTCCATCTGCTCAAGGACTTCTACAAGCACAACTGCCACTTCCTCAGGTTTGTTACAATCCTTTTTTTTTTTTGTGATTAGTAATTATTTTATTCATTAACTTAAAAGCAAGTGGTTTTTGCAGATACCATCATCAAATATGGACCAACAAGTTATTATTAACCCCAAGCTCCAAGCCCTAGGCCTGCATATGCACTTTCAGAGGTTCTATCTTCTCACCTGATTATTATAGAGGTGGCATCTCAGCCCATATGTATGGAATTGGTAACAGGTCAAATGGGAAAAATATTGAAATAAACAGAAAATGGAACTTGTCAAATGGGTCAAGAATCCGGCTAACATGCATTCAAAGGCATACAATGACGTAAACCATCCTATCTAGAAAGGAAACACGAGTTTATTGTTTTTGTAGCCTAGCTCATGTGACATGCAACGTTTTTTTAAAGAACCTTTTATTTCTTACAATAGTTAACTATTTACAAAATTTATTAAAAGCGTGCTAAAAGGTGTTTACTGGTCTGTCCAATCCACCTTGACCTGGTTTTTAATCTTCAGCCCATTACCTCACCCAACCGTTCTACCGCCTCTATATGATTATTACTTTATTAGTAAATGAAAATATGAAATAATCTTAGGTTTATACTACTTACTGTTTTCTTACAGTGTGCTTGGAGCGTCTATGGAAATGGCTATCAAAGAAATTGTTTCAAGCATTGTGCAGCGTAGTGTCTCTATAGCAACTCAAACAACTAAAGAACTTGTCTTAAAGGTGACTTTACCCTGTTCCATTTTGTTTACTGTGTGCAAAAGGTGTCTTGGTCTCGAGCTCTTACTGTAAAATCTTGTACTTACAATGGTAGGACTATGCTATGGAGTCGGATGAGAGCCGTATACACAGTGCAGCTCACTTGATGGTTGCCAGTCTCGCTGGAAGCCTAGCTCATGTGACATGCAAGGTTTTTTTATGAACCGTTTTTTCATACTTTTTTAAATCACGTTTCACTTCGTAAATGACTGAGATCTATACCTACCCTGTTATTAGGAACCTCTTCGTGGGTCAATATCAAGTCAGCTAAGAAACCATCTTCAGTCTCTGAATGTGCATATTACAAGTGAACTGCTTGAACAAGCAGTTCAGCTTGTTACTAATGACAACCTTGATTTGGGCTGTGCATTGATTGAACAGGCTGCAACTGAAAAGGTAAAGTTGTCTTACCTTGCTGTCTGCCATATAGGGTTTACTTGGGTCATTTACAATTTCTTGCATGCAGGCTGTGCAAACAATAGATAATGAACTTGCACCTCAACTTGCGATAAGAAGGAAGCACAGAGAAGGGCTTGGTCCTGCCTTTTTTGATGCAAGCCTGTATACACAAGGTCATGTTGGTGTATTACCAGAAGCTCTGCGTCCTAAACCTGGTCGCTTATCCCATTCCCAACAACGGGTTTATGAGGTATCAACTTAGATCTACCTTTAATTATTCCTCGGTCTAAAATGTAATGTTATTGGTTTTTGTTCTTTTTCTTCAGGATTTTGTTCGCTTACCTTGGCAAAACCAATCCAACCAAAACGTGAATGCTGTGCCCCTTGTTTCCTCGGCTCCACCAGGAAGTGGTGCTCTACACCGAGGATATAGTTCAGGTTCAGCGCAACCGAACCCTGCAATTTTCTCAGGAAGCTCTGGTATCAATGCTGTAGCACACTCACTGGATCCTGAGGATATGGAGCCAAATTCTGTAAAACTCCTTAGGTGTGTAGGAATCTGTTGGTTTTATATGTTTCCTTTTTTTTTGTGTAATTAGCTGAATGGTTCTCCTTAGACTTGGTACATTTTATACATGCTTGATTTAGGTCATTGTTCAATTCTAACGAGTCAAAGGGATGATGTAGGTTTAGAATATTGCATGAAACCTCTTAAATTACCTTTCTCACAGAAAATGATTGAAATAATGTAATGTTTTGTAATCATAGTTGACGCATTAATGTCTTATTAAACCTATATTTTAGACTGGAAGTGTTTTGGTCCTACTTGATTTGATACAGACAATGACCTGGTTTGACCTGATACCCAATCCACCCATTTTGCCACTATAAATTTTCTTCATGTTTTTATGATAAATACTCATCCTTGATTCTATTTATTTCTAATTCCTAGTGCTCCCTCGGTACATTCTGCAATGGCTGGTGGTACTGGTTCGCACAACTTTGAGAATGAAGCGGTTCTTTCCACATTTTCTTCTGTGTCAGCTCCTGAATTGCATATACCAGAATCTTCCAATGTTCCCAAAGTCAGTAAATGCTTACACATATGTTCAACATAGTAAGTTTCCATTGGTCACACTTTTGCCTAACACATGCTTTCAATTATTTGGCAGGAACCGGGAGTCTATGGGCAGCCATTGCCATCTCCTGCGGCTTCAGACCGCACTGTAAATACTACTGCAGAACCTTCATTGACTACTGGTGATGCGCTGGAAAAGTACCGGGTTATATCAGAGGAGGTGCAGATTGTCCCCACTTCACTTCTTTCTTGTTTGATATTATTTTTTTGCTTTTATGAAACTTCTGGCCTCTAAGCTTTTTTACACATAAAATCTTGATTGATATTTTGCTTTTTTCTTTCCTTTCTTGCGTTGCTTTCATTCATGTTTAGTTTAAAAGATACTGTTGTGGAGCTCACTAGACATTTTTTCCCCTCTTATTCCTTTCAGCTGGAATCTTTGATAGCCAGAGAAGCTACAGAAGCTGAAATTCAGGTATTGTTTCTTTATATTCTTTGAAAGATGTTCATTTGTCTCTTTATGTGAGCTCTCATTTAAGTTGGTTTGTTTACAGTCCCTTATTGCTGAGGTTCCTGGGGTCATTCTTAGATGCATTAGTCGGGATGAGGCAGCCTTGGCTGTGGCTCAAAAGGTATTTTTAATATGCTATTCTGATTCATGTCCTTGTTACCAAACAGCGTTGACATTGTTTCCGACCTTGTCATAGGTCTTCAAAGGTTTATATGAAAATGCATCAAACACCAGTCATGTTGGTGCTCATCTTGCGATGTTAGCTGCCATTCGTGATGTTAGCAAGCTTGTGTTCAAAGAACTCACTACCTGGGTATGTTTACTTATTAATCTCACATTAGATGCTATCTTGTTGTATTTTCTCAATTAGTTGATATATGTTTATCAGTGGAGCAGTTTATGAAATAAGCCTAATTATCAACTACATTGTTTGGATTAAATTTATTCAAGTATTTATTGGTATTAATCTCACATTAGATGCTATCTTGTTGTATTTTCTCAATTAGTTGATATATGTTTATCAGTGGGGCAGTTTACGAAATAAGCCTAATTATCAACTACATTGTTTGGATTAAATGTATTCAAGTATTTATTGGTATTATCCCATTTTTAGTAATACTTGATCACTTCGCGTTTCTGCAGGTAATATATTCTGATGAAGATAGGAAGTTTAACAAAGATATTACTATTGGCTTAATTCGAAGGGAGTTACTGAACCTTGCTGAGTATAATTTACATTTGTCGAGGCATCTTAATTCGAAGGCGGCAACAGAATTTGCAATTTCCCTCGTCCAAACATTGGTAGCTAGTGATTCCAGAGTAATATCTGAACTTCCTCATCTTGTTGAGGCATTGGCAAAGGTTTGATCTTACTCTTAAATATCATTTCTTAACTTGATTAAATTGAGTGGCCGTTCTAATAAAAAAATGCAACCTGCAGCTTGCAACAAGGCCTGATGCTTCTGAGGCACTTCGACAACTTGTTGAAATTGCCAAGAACCCCTCAGCGTCTTCTTCTGGTCTTCCTTCCGATAAAGATGATTCTGTTAGACAAACCAAAGACAAAAAGGTTACTTCATAGTTCATACCGTTGTTCCTGTTGCTATTTCAAGTCAGCATTCTGGGGTCCTAACTTCCTTGTTTAATGGAACAGGTGGCTAACCATCCTGCTGCTAGCTGGGATGACGGCAATGCATTTGAATCTTCTGAAGCAGAAAAAGAATTCCAAGATAAGGTATACCAAGTTGGTTTACTAACCTTCTGTACCATTGTAGGTTTCATATTATCTGTGAATAAACACATTCTTTCCCATGAAATCATTTCTGTTTTGTTATAATGGGTTAAGAAGAGCTACAATAAGATAAGAAGTTCTGTTCTAAATGTGAATGTACATGTTTGCTATTAGGTGTTTATTTGTTTAAGGCAAAAATATTGAGTATATAGATTGTCTAAAGAACTAAGCATGCAACTTCCGTTGTTAACAGGTTACTCAGCTATTTGCTGAATGGTACCGGATATATGAACTACCTGGTGTGAACGATCAACTGTCTGCTCGTTTTGTTCTACAACTGCAGCAAAATGGGTATTTGAAAGCAGATGACACATCTGACCGCTTTTTCCGTCGGCTCTTGGTAACTTTTTGCTTATCTCTTAAATGCAAGCACATGCACATACAAACCAGTCATCGATGGCAAGAAAAGATTTTGTCTGTGCTTCTAACTTTTGTCTTTTCTGATTAAAACAGGATATTGCTGTGTCACACTGTATATCATCTGAGGGCACTGCCCAATCTCATCAGCAAGCACAGACGTTATCTTTTCTTGCCATTGATGTTTATGCATCACTTGTCTTCTCCATATTGAAGGTAGGGCGACTCTCGCTTTTGAACTTCCATTGTATCTGTGCATTATGATAAAATACTCTTCACCAGTATGACATTTTTTGTTTTTGTGTGGTTAGTTCTCCTCTGTTGATCATGGATTAAGCAAGCTGGCACTCCTTTCAAAGGTTTCATATTTATATTTCAATCGGCTTTATTAATGATTTTTATATTCGGCTTTATTAATGATTTTTATATTGTCGCCCATGTTACTTATATATCTATCTACATTGTGTGGTGCACAGGTGTTGGCAGTGACTGTGAAATTCATTCTGAAGGATTCAGAGGAGAAGAAAGCAGCATTCAACCCTAGGCCATATTTTAGGTTATTTATAGATTGGCTTCTTGATCTTAGTACTCTTGATCCAGTCTTCGATGGTGCAAACTTGCAGGTACTAGCATTTTTTTACTGAACTCGTTAATGCTCTAGTCTGAGTTAAGTTGCTAAGTTTTTTGAGCTCATACAGGTTTTGACAGCTCTAGCCAGTTCATTTCATGCGTTGCAGCCCTTGAAAATTCCTGCATTCAGGTGTGACATCTTTCTCTCTTGATTCGATTCTTAGATGGTCATCAAAAGCAACTGTAATTACCAATGGGCCTCTGGTCTAGCGGTACGGAGGTTGAGCCTAATCTTTTGATTCAATTCTTAGATGGTCATCAAAAGCAACTGTAATTGCATTTGAGACGAATTACCAAATTTTCTAGTAGACAGTTGAGCCTAATCTTTTGATGTGCCGTGCATCTAATGTGGGCAAATTGCTGTTTTCAGTTTTGTATGGCTTGAGCTAGTAAGTCACAGAAGTTTCATGCCAAAACTGCTGAGTGGAAATGCTCAAAAGGGATGGCCATACTTCCAACGGTTGCTGGTAGACTTGTTCCAGTTTATGGAGCCTTTCTTGAGGAATGCTGAACTCGGCGAGCCGGTTTGCATCGTTGACTTATAATTTTTTTAGCTTAGCATGTATCTGAGTTTCTGCATCTTATCTGCTCATCTTTTTTTCTCAGGTTCGCTTTCTGTACAAAGGCACCCTGAGAGTGCTTTTGGTGTTGCTTCATGATTTCCCAGAGTTCCTTTGTGATTATCATTTCAGTTTCTGTGATATCATTCCTCCAAGCTGCATTCAGATGAGGAATATAGTACTCAGTGCATTTCCACGCAACATGAGGCTACCTGACCCTTCTACTCCCAACTTGAAGGTGTCTGTCTTCTCTCAGTTTAGTATGATTAGGGGTGGTGAAGAAACTGCTCAATAAGGGTAGCTTATAAGTGTGGCTCATGACCATTGACCAGTTTGTCCAGTTTGTCGAAAACACGTTTCTTATATGAATAGATTACTTGCTCTAATATAATTACATAAATTATCTTACATAAGTAAAACGATTTAGGAGGTGTGTGTGCAGTTAAATGCACTTAGGAAACAAGACAAAAATGCCGTGTCTAAGTTTGATCGTTGTGCTTGCTGATATTAGTTTATCACTAACTGTAATCTTCTTTTCTCAGATTGATCTGCTAGCTGAGATCAGTCAGTCACCCCGCATCCTCTCAGAGGTCGACGCTGCATTGAAAGCTAAACAGATGAAAACTGACGTGGATGAGTATCTGAAGGTACACAATTTTTCCTCCTAATTGTAAACGTTTTCTATTCTTTGTATTAGTGTATAAGTTGTATTTAAATTGTGATCATCCTTACAGACTCGGCCACAAGGGACATCATTTCTTTCTGATCTGAAGCAGAAACTGCTTCTTTCACCTAGTGAGGCTGCAAGGGCTGGAACACGATACAATGTGCCTTTGATGAACTCTCTTGTACTTTATGTTGGGATGCAGGTCTGTTGAAGCAACCCTTTTCTTCTCTCTTTCATGTGAACATCCATGGAATGTGAAGTGTTGGCCTGCATTCTATAATATTAGTTTTAAAGAAATAATAAACAACATATATATACGCAACTCTATCAAAATAGACTAGTGTCTTGTTTGGTTTTACCTTCTTCTAGGAAGAAATGAACTTAGAACGGTAATCTATTGGTGTTAACGACAACAATTGTGGTGCAAAGCTCTGATAAACAGTGCTAATTTTGCAGGCCATCCAGCAGCTGCAGGCAAGGACTCCTCATGGACAGTCGATGGCAAGTAATGCTTCATTGGCCATCTACTTGGTTGGTGCTGCTTTGGACATCTTTCAAGCCTTAATATTTGAGCTCGAGACAGAGGGGCGATACCTCTTTTTGAATGCAGTTGCGAACCAATTGCGTTATCCCAACAACCACACACATTACTTCTCATTCATCCTTCTTTACTTGTTTTCTGAGACAAATCAGGTGAGTTGACTTTATAATCGCTGTTTAATCCATATTCCATCTTTTATCACATTAAAATATGAACATGCAAGTGTTGTTGGGTCAAACCTGACTTGTAATATGTTAATCCGCAATAAAAGGTTGTAATGTTGACCTAAAGCTTATTATAAACCATTACCCAACCTGCTAACTAATATCACCTTATGCAGGAGGCCATCCAGGAACAGATCACAAGAGTACTATTAGAGCGGTTGATCGTCAATCGACCACATCCTTGGGGTCTTTTAATCACCTTCATTGAGCTCATCAAGGTACCTTATTTATGAACCTAAATGTGATATTTCGTTAGTTATAAGTCCAAAATAGTAGTTAACTTGTGATATTTATGATTGAGCAGAACCCTAGGTATAACTTCTGGAGCCGATCTTTCACAAGGTGTGCTCCCGAGATTGAGAAGCTTTTTGAATCAGTTTCGAGATCGTGTGGTGGGCCTAAACCGGTGGATGAGAATGTAGTTGGTGGAGGGATAGCTGAAACCATGCACTAGAGGATTTGTTGCTCTTTCTAGAGAGATGGTTAGATTTCTAGTATGTAAATACTGTTGATAAGTTTTTATAGGATAAATCTTGTCTAGTTTTTAGACATCATGGATAATTGTCATGCTATATTTGTGAATGTTGATACACTGTTATTTGTCCATATTTATGTTTATTATTATTGAACTGGACATCATGTTATAGTGTTATACCTTTCCTTTTTGTGAAATCCTTTTGTCATTTAATCTAATTCAAGAGTCTACCAGTCGTATTTGGTTACAAATCGGTTTCTTTAAGCTAATAAAAGAGCACACAAAAAAAGAAGAAACTGAAAATGCGTTCAAGCATTTTTTTTTTCCTTCTAAACTTGAAATTTAAGGATAGAAGATGGTTGCTACATTGAAGATAACTCGAGAAACTTTCAAGTCCTGGGATTTATTGTATCTTCTAGTGCAAAATTGATTTCTTCACAATTTATAAGGTATTGGAAGCGACTTATTTGGGTATATATCCTTTTGCATGTTTGTACAATTGTAGCTGATTAGCTAGTGTGTGAATATCTATACTACTCATATAAACGTATTTACTTATAAAACTTAAAAATATAAAAAATGAGAAATGTACTGAAATACCTTTATTTATAAAAGTTATTACAACTAAACATTTAAATATTTGATTGCAATTTAAATAATTTTCTTACTTCACCTTCATTAACTACACACTCATTCATTTACTACACACTCATATACAGATATAAGAATTGCGCACGCAAATTAAGGATAATATATTATACACCGTTACCGCTATATCCGAGTAATCATAAGAAAATAGAATTGCTAGAAAATAACATTTTTTAAAAAACTTACAAATGTGTAATGTGTTATACCAAAAATACTTTTCGAAGCTTGTATTCAATTTTAGTGGGGTGTCAATTGAATAATATAGAAATCTTCACGATTTTAGGATTTTAGGACGTAGTTTCTTTTTTAAGACAACTAGCATTCATAAAAAGTCTTTACAAATTAGCTAATCATGTTTAATAGAAGACAACTAACATTTCAAGTAGTTCGAAATTTGAAATCTTTATTTCTTTTGCCTCTCAAAAATGAATTGACTTTAGCTTTTAACTATCCATCCATATATAACAAGATTGAAAAAACAAGGTGAAAAAGATGAATAAGATAAACAATTCATCTAACGTTGATAATGTTGTTCAACAAAACCAATACGAGATTAATTATCATATGTTACAATATTTTTCAATTAAATTTTTATTAATTTAAATTTTATGCATAAACATTACACGGTATGTTTAACTACAATATCACAAGTATAATTATTTACCATTATAAAATCTCGTCATTTTGCAAGCGTATTTGTCTAACTGTTTTTAAAAGATGTATATAATTATATATACAATTTATTAATCTGTTGTGATTATAGCAGGTTCATAAATGCTAAAAGCTCAAAGTTTCCTTCACATAATGCAATTTTTGTTTCTTTTTCAGAGAGGTTTGATAAGCTTTTCATATCTGTTGTGAATTCTTCCAAGTACTTTGTCACTACAGTCGACTTTAGATACTGGTACTAACGAGAAAAACTCTCCCAACCCTTAGGCGATTTTGGCGATCCACCAAACCCTAAATCGACTTTCAATAAACCTGATTGATCTTGCTCCTCTCCTATTCAATCCTGATTTAAGTTTGATTATATCTCGTATATGCTCTTTAATTAAGTCATCGTTTGTATCTGGTAAATAATAAAAACTAGGGTTTTCTCTATGTTGGTTCTTGTGCTATTTAATTCCAATCAGTGTTTCATCATTAAACCGATCATAAATCATCATATATTATGGTTTAGTTATTGTGTTATATGGCTCAAAAACCCTAGTTTTAAACTAGGGTTTTAATCGATTTGCCAAGGCTAGGCGTGTTTTATTTGGTTATGTTTTGTTGCGATCTGTTTGTTACGGGTCCTAAGTATCTGCTGTGATGATGAATAAGGGAGAGGAGAATATTAGTAAGCCATGTTTGCCTACTGTGAATATGGAGGGTTTGAGTACGGGGGAGGAAAATATGAGTTCGTTGTCGTATGTGACAATGAGGAAAAATAAGAAACCTAGTAGGAATGTTGCTATTGATGAAGTGGTTGGACAACCATATGATGTGACACCATGCCCGCCTAATCAGGTTAATGCTACTGATCATGTGATTCATGTGGAGCTGGTTCCACATGCTACAGGCTTTGTACATGCTTCTGGTCCTAAGGAAGGTATGTCGTCCTCTGTTATGAGTAAACATGATTATATTGCTACTTTGTTTGGGGTGTCGATTAGTACTCTTAAGGACATTCGTGATTTCGTTACGGGTATTGAAGAGGGTAATTATCCGATGTGGGCTGATTTGGGAAGTGATGTTCGAACCACGATAATGGATGCTTTAGAGGGTTTGTGGGAGGCTTTTAAGGCTGAAGTAGATACTCCTAAATCTCCTCATGAGTCTCCTATTGTCAAAGCTGTGGACATCGAGGCTAATACTACATCCTATGCTGGAGCTGCGGGTTTGAGGGAGGACCATCCTAAAATTGCTATTAATTTTCGTCCCCTGGTTGCCGAACCCGTATTTGAAGGTGTTAACATTTCTATTCCTCGTAGAGTGGTTGAAAAGGTTAGTTCTCGTTTGGAACACACTTTGTATGGCTATTTTATTGGTAAGAGGATTGCGTTTCCAGTTGTTGAATACTATGCTAGGAATAACTGGGCGAAACATGGCTTAAAAAGAATTATGATGAATTCCAAAGGCTTCTTTTTCTTTAAATTTGATACATTGGCTGGTTTAGAAGCTGTTTTGGAAGGTGGTCCTTGGATGATACGTAAATCTCCAATAATCCTCAAGAAATGGTCTATGGATACTAGTTTGCGTAAGGAAGAATTGACTAACATTTCGGTGTGGGTTAAATTGCATGATATTCCTCTCCAAGTTTTTGAAGAGGATGGTATTAGTTTGATTGCTACATTTATTGGTAAACCTGTTATGCTTGATTCTTACACGAGCTCTATGTGTAAGGATTCATGGGATAGAAGTAGTTTTGCTAGATGTCTTATTGAGGTCAATTCTAATACTGATCTCAAGGAGGTTGTTACTATTGGTTTCCATTCACTTTCTGGGGAGGGTTTTACTGAAGAGACTATCTGGGTTGAATATGAATGGAGGCCCCCAAGGTGTGATATATGCAAAATATTTGGTAATACTCATGATCAATGTCCCAACAAGGTGGTGAGCCATCCTGTTGTTTCTACATCACATGCGGTAACCCCTACTGGGACGCTGACTAATGATGGTTTCCAAAGGGTGGGTAAGAAGAAGAAGAAGGGTAAAGCCAAGTCTACTAATGAAAATCAGTTTGTTGGTCCATCTGTTAAACGGAATGTTAGATATGAGCCGAAGGCGGCTACTAGTGAACCCAAGAAGGGAACTAATACTATACGTAATGTATCTAAAGCGTCGTCTTTGTTGAAGCCCACTGGTCATATCTCTGATGAAGGTAACATTACTACATCTAATTCGTTTGCTGCTTTGGTGAATGATGAAGATGAAGATGTTGAACATGTTACTAATTTGAATAAAGATTCGGCTAATTTGGATCCGAATACATGTGGAAGTCCATCTTTCATGGTATCTGCTGGTTAGTTTGTTTCTGTTTGTTTCTTGAGGTGTAAGTGCTAATGGCATGTCATAAGCACTATTTTTTGTTTTTAAGCTATTTAGCTGTCCACCTTGTTATGTAAGCTTTATTGCCTATGTAACGGGCTAAGATATGAGATTTCACCCATATCCATTGTGCTTAATCGTTTTTAGTTAATATATTTACCAGGTGCAGGATTAGTCCCCTTTACCAAAAAAAAAAAAAAAGTACTTTGTCACTACACATGTTTACCATCTAGTCTATATGAGTAAACAATTTACTGTAGTGTTGGTAAAAATAGCTGAGACTGATCATGTTCGTTTGGTTCAAATGGTTAATACTGAATCGTAAGCTGTCATTGTTTATACTGTATTTTAACTAAAAACTAGATGGCTTGCAGGTGGACACTTCTTACTGAAAATATGTAGCAGTTTCATTCAATTTTTTCTCACATGGTTACAAGTTTACTGAAACTAATTTTCAATTTGATCTACTATAAAAAAGAAAAAAACATTAGATCTTTCATGTCCATTTGTTTTGCAGGAGGTGACTCGCACATAACAATCAGCCCATTGCACATGGTGTAGTTGTATGCAACTAAAGCTAGTTATGTACCAAGTAGGTTCGTTTGGTACAAATCACCATATCCATGTTTCAAAGTCCACTTCGTAAATAGCTCCAGTATATTAGAGCGATTAAACAAAATGTGATAAGCATAATCACCAAACTCAATTATTCAGTGAACAAAGTGCAACTGGTTTAAACTGTTCTCTGCAAACAATAGTTTGTAAGTTAAAGTCTATCTTCAACTATCAGTGTATTAGCACCGTCTAACAAAATAACTCAATTGTTCATTGGCACTACAAGATTAAAAACTAGACGCTTGCAGGTATAGCATAGAGACCCACATATGATTTAAGAATGAAGATGCATTGCTTGTAGAGTAACAATTTGTGATTGTTGACAGAATGCAGTGAAGACTATTTTTTATATTTAGATATGTGGTTTTATAAGATCTTCCTTTATTTAATAGATTTAAAGTATATAACTCAAGAAATATTAGTAATTAGAGGACAATGTATCATCACGAGAACCATACCTAACACTAAAACCCACAACACACACACGCGCACTAAATAGCGTGGTATTTACCGCATTGAAAACCAACATTAACAACCACACTAAGAGGGGTGTCGTCACTTCAATGGGGTGCAATCACATTGGTATACTTCATGCTCTTATTTCAAATATATATACTACGGTTATATAAGGGCTAGTTTGATTTTGCTAGTCCATAGTGTACAAAAAACAGATTCGCCATTCATGGTACTCTAACGCATTCAATTCATCCACAAACAATTTAAGAAACAACGAAAAAGAACCCCTCAAATTTAACCGATCATAGAATATAAAGTAAGCTCGAAGATACAGTAATAACCTAGCAACTGAGTTTATAGTGTATTCATTGAGTACAAAGGATTGTTCCCCTTAAGCCTTTGTTCCAACAAGGTAAAGCTTACCCACGACGTGAAGAACAGCAACAAAAGCAATGAAGCCAATGCTCATGACAAGAACAACATTTGGTGAGATCTTTAGTCCAGGTGCATCATCTGTGTAAAACTGGAGCATGTTTCCGGCAGTTCCACCTGACGCCCCTCCGGTGCCGCCAGTCTTCCTCCTTCTTAAGTTGGCAGCAGTGGCTGCTGCACTTCCTCTTGGTGGAGCTGCTCCATTCGAAGCCATTGTACCTGAAACAGTTTATAATGAACAAAAGAATTATAACGAGTAACCAACTAATTGACAGCTTATTTTTTGTCTTCTCCAAATTTACAAAATCATACACGACTTTAAAAGATATGATCATCTAAACAAGCTGCATATCATTTTTCCACGAACCCGCAAATGAGCTCATTTCTGTAACTACTTTTCAGCCTACAGCCTAATATTGTATAACATGAGAAGGTCACTATGTAACAAGCTAAGGGGGTGTTTGTTTAAGCTTATATGCGGGCTGATGAGCTTATTTGATTTCGGCTTATATTAACTAAGCCTCAAATTTCTAACTTATTTTGTGACTTGTGGGATTATATAACATTGTTACGATAGTAACAAGCTTATATAAGCGATAAGCCCATAAGTCTCAAAATAAGCCCAAAATTTGGAGCTTATGTAATATGAGCCGAAATCAAATAAGCTCATATGCCCGCATATAAGCTTAAACAAACACCCCCTAAATATCTAATTATAAGCCCGCATATATGTTAACCTAAATTATCAAAACAGAATAGAATAAATCTAATCAAAAATATAGAGATCCTAACATATAATAAGTAGATCGGTGATCTGATTCAATATCTCATAATTAAAAAGAAGTGCAAATTATGAATAGAATTGTGAGATGAAAAGAATATAAAAATGAATAGAACCTTAATTAGTATGAATGAATGAATTGGTAGGGGATTTGAATTGGATCTGGGAGATCGGATGTTATGAGAAACAGAGATATGTTAACGCGGTTGTGTTTTTTATATCAGCTAAACTAGAACGATAGATACCACTCTCTCTTTTATTCCCTACTATACCTCTCTAATGCTAAAAAAAAAAAAAAAAAAAAAAAAAAGTCACAATTTCGGTTTTAGGTATCTATATCTATACTACATATAATGCATGAAACATTCTCTCTCTAAAATTTTCAGATTTACAAGAAATAATGCATGGTTTACAACACTTTAATGCACCCAATTTTTAGAATTACAACAAAGTAAGCATATTGTACAACAAAAAACAGCATTATGTTATTTTAAGACCAAAATTCTACCAAACAACATTAATGCTATTAAAAACACCCCTTCACCAAAAATTACAACCATTTAAACACAATGTACAATAGCTTTTAAGTAAATACAAGTCATAAAACACAAAACACAAGTATGTAAAGCACAACGATTTTAAGGTCAATAATCTATTCAACACATATAATTAATACACTAATTAAATCACCCCCTTCACCAAAATATACAATCATTTAACCATAATATACAAGCTAATCAAGCTACTAAGCCAAGTACTTAAAAAAGAAACCATTAGACTGGGCACAGTGGTCGGTCGACCGGACCGGTCGGCCCTGCACTGACCGAGTCGCCGTCACTGCAACCACAAGATCGATGAAGGTCATAGGGCTCCAAAATTCACAAACCAGATACCCCCTCGACCAATTAATGCATTCCACAAAAGAAGAAAAAAATGTATCGTTACATATCAAAACAAAAACGAAGATTAAACGAAAGAAGAAAAGAACAATCATCAATCAAGCCAAAACAAACATCAAACTTATTCCATCTGTAGTCCACGAATAGAAAGTATATAGCAACAATAAAACCCAACATCTACATCTAGCTAGCTACCAACACCCCATATACCCAGCCGCCGACCACCACTAATCCACCAACACCACCACCACTAATCGACCAACACCACCACCACTAATCCACCAACATCACTACACCACACCCGCACCACCACATTTGCTACCACCACCACCACACCATCACAGTCACCACACCCGCACCACTGTGCACTTCTTCCCCAACCCCTCTATTGTTTAATTCATCCCCCAACCCCTCTATTGTTTAATTCTTCCTCTTCTTCTTCCCCTCTATTTCTTTTTTACCAAAGGTATTATTTGATTTTTGTTTAATTTTATTAATATTTTGATTATGTTAATTGTTAGTAAATGTTAATTGTTAAGTTTTTGAGTTTTGATTTTTGATTTTTTATTTATTTTTTTATTTATTTTTTTTTATACAGCCAAGAGCTGTGATAGCTGAGACCGAGAGGCGAGGGTGAGAGCTGTGACAACCAAGACATATATAGGTAACGTACCTTATTTTATTTTTTTATTAACTTTTGGTATCCCGACGACATGTCGTCGTCGACAGTTTTTTATCTTTATTTTTAACCAACCGTTTTTTATAGCCCGAGAGAGACCACAGCACGAGAGAGACCACAGCCCGAGGAGACCACAGCAACCCGAGACAGTATGTTACATATCCGCATTGTTTTTTTCATTTTTATGGTTATTAGTAACGCGTTTGGTTAGTTAGTATTGCGTTTGGTTAATTAGTATTGCGTTTGGTTAATTAGTTATGTGTGGAATAGATAGGTTTTAATATATTGGTGAAATGTTAGCTTGCGTTTGGTTAGTTAGTATTGCGTTTGGTTAGTTATGTGGAATAGACAGATTTTAGTATATTGGTGAAATTTTAGTTTGCGTTTGGTTAGTATGGTATACTAATTAATATTTATTGAAAGTGCTTAATGTTTATTGAAAAAGCAGGTTATGATATAATAAACTTATATATTTGATTTCGGCATATATTTGTTATTTGAAAGTGATTATGCATTCAAACTTATTTGATTTCGGCTTATATTTCATAAGCTTCAATTTTCCAGCTTATTTGGAGAGTTGTGGGCTTATATAAGTATATTATGATATAATAAACTTATATAAGCTCACAAGTCTCCAAATAAGCTGGAAAATTGAGTCTTATGATATACAAGCCGAAAAACCATTTATAGAAAACTATTGTAAATGATTTTAGGATTTTAGGATTTTAGTGATTAATTTCGGAAAGTCCCGTCCGAAGTTAATCATCCTATAGAAAACCCGTCCGAAATTAATTTATTAGAAATTAATTTCGGAAAGACCCCTGTTTGGGACTGCTTTTTGAATGTTTTGTCTCGTTTAGGATATGGATGCGTGTAACTGATTTACTATTTGAGATGATTTCGACAGTGTTTCTCCTTTACTCCTACGAATATGTCTTAATTGCACATATTTGGGGAGTTGAGGGGAAATGCTGCCGAAATTTTCTCAAATAGTAAATCAGTTATACGCATTCATATATGAGACAAATCATTCAAAGAGTGGGTTAGGATTGCCTTCCATAGTTGCACTAGGTGAACAAAACAACTCGTAATAATTCCACGGTTATATGTGTTTGTGTCGAATCTTTCGAATGTGTTTAATTAAGTGCATATATTAAACTGATTCTATTATAAAAATGCAGTTATGATACTTGATAAGAGTTGGACTTTAGAGAGTCGTTGTTCAAAACAATTTTTTGATGGTCTTGCCGCATTCCTCGATCATTGCAAGCCGTTACTTAATAGTTACGGAAAATAAAATGTCCATGTCTTCTTTGTCGTAATGTTCGTTGGGTAAATTTTAAAGATCTCAAAAACCACATAGGTGACAATGGGTGGGACCCAACGTATACACAATGGCGCCTTCACGGTGAACCCGATCCTATGCCATTAGAAAATAACACAACACAATGTGAGGTGAGTGACATGGGTGTGTGCCTTAATGATATTTTTGATATTCCTCCGAATAATGAACAAAATGAGCCAACTCCTCCAAATATTGGCGAGACAAGTAACGAGCAGACTCAAGCAACGACACCTCCTGTACGTAATGAGTTTGAAGAGTTACTTACCAGTTCCAATCAACCTCTTTACCCGGGTTGTGACTTTATGACCACCTTGGATTTTATGTCAAAGTTTACGCATCTCAAGGTTAGCGGTAAATGGAGTGATACTTCATTTAACAATACGCTAAAATTTCTCCAGGAGGTATTTCCTCCCAGGTTAGGTTATAATCTCCCACCGTCATACTATGCTATAAAAAAGACATTTAAAAAGATCGGGTTAGGGTATGAGTCGATACATGCTTGTGAAAATGATTGCTTTTTATATCGGGGGACTGATGCTGAAGATTTGGAGTATTGTCCGGTCTGTAAAACTTGTAGATGGAAAGACAGCAACACAACGGGGAAGAAAGTTCCTAACAAGGTGTTGCGTTACTTTCCTATCATTCCTAGACTACAACGTTTGTACAAGTCTATTCACACCGCAAAACATATGACTTGGCATGCCACTGGAAAGTCTACGGAAAACGGTAAAATGCAACACCCGGTTGATGGTAAAGCATGGCAGAAGTTTGACAGCGGTAAATATTCGGAATTTGCTAACGAACCAAGAAACGTCCGATTAGGGTTGGCAGCTGATGGTTTCAATCCGTTCGGCAACCTTAGTCAATCATACAACATGTGGCCTGTTATCTTAACAACATACAACTTGCCTCCGTGGTTATGCATGAAAGAGACTACTTTGATGCTGACATTGTTGATTACTGGCCCTAAATCACCGGGGAAGGACATTGATGTTTACTTAAAGCCTTTGATTGATGACCTTCAGAAATTATGGAAAAAACCAGGTGTCCCGACTATGGACGCTGTTACAGGCAAAGAATTCAACATGAGAGCGATGCTTTTATGGACCATCAATGATTTTCCTGCTCGTAGTAGTTTGTCTGGTTGGAGTGGGCAAGGTTACTACGCATGCCCTACATGCAAAGTAGACACTCCGGTTACGCGTGTGATAAGCAAACAAGCTTATGTTGGCCATAGAAGATTTAAAAAAAAAAAACCATAAATGGAGGAGGGACTTTACTACATTCAATGGTGCAACTGATTTTAGAGATCCTCCTAAAAAATATACTCCGGCTGATATCTTGACTCAACTTGCAATATTGCCCACACGTTTGCCGGGGAAACATCCAGATTATGGGGGTGGGAAGATAAAACGTAATACTAAAACCGACCTGAACTGGACTAAACGGTCTATTTTCTACGAGCTTCCATATTGGTCTTCTCTTTCTCTACAACACAATTTAGATGTCATGCATATCGAAAAAAATGTGTTGGAGAGTATCTTGAACACTTTGTTAATGAATGACAAATCTAAAGACACCGCCAAAGCAAGACAAGACTTGCAAGCTTTGGGCATTCGACGGGAGTTGTGGCTCGGAAACAAACAAAATGGGAAGTGCTCGAAGCCTCATGCTAAGTACTCCCTGACACCCGATAAAAGAAAACTGTTCTGTCAATACATCAAAACAGTTAAACTGCCAGATGGGTTCGGATCCAAGTTCAAGTCGAAAGTGACCAAAGACAATAACAATATAACGGGCTTGAAGTCGCATGACTGTCATATAATGATGCAACGGTTACTTCCTTATGGACTTCAGCAATACTTGGACGCACAGACTTATGCACCATTAATCGAGCTTTGTTCGTTCTTTAAGCAAATTTGTGCCCGAACTTTGATGGTGAATGATATGGTAAAAGCTAAAGACCAGTTGATCAATATTTTGTGCAGTCTCGAGCAAATATATCCTCCTGCTTTTTTCGACATTATGATACACTTGGTTATGCATTTACCTGAAGAGGCTCTTGAAGGCGGGCCTGTTTCATTCCGGTGGATGTATCCATTTGAAAGATACATGAAGAAGCTAAAAAACTATGTACGAAATAAAGCTAAGTCGGAAGGTTCAGTAGCGGAGGGTTATGTTGCAGACGAAGCATTAACTTTTTGTTCTCGTTATTTTCGGGGTGAAATTGGGACGAAATTTAATCGTCCCACTGCATCTCAGGACTGTCCTCGCCCAACAAGTGATTTCCAGGTGTTCCGATCACTATGTAAAAAGTCTGGTAAAGAGACAATTATTCGGTTAGGTCGAGAAGAAATGAACAAAGTGATATGGTATGTACTTCATAACAGTCCTGAGATCGACAAGTACATGGACGAGTTCGAGAGGTACATGTGTTTTCATTTTAAAATTTCTTCTTCCCATGTTATCTTTTCGATTTATTCTAATATCATGAACATTTTCAGGGAATTTCCTGATAGGGACATGTCGAAAGAATTTCCCGACTGGTTTTCGACGAAGGTAAACTTATTGCATGTATTTCCCTGTAAAAATAACGACTATTACTCATATCTATCTATTCTTATCTTTTTTTCATAGATCCGTAAGCTTTACATTGCCAATGACCGAAGTTGTACTCCCGACTTATTCGCTTTGGCTTGTGGACCATCACCGACCCCAATCTCAGTCAACTCTTGTGTAGTCAACGGTGTGAAGTTTGTTGTACATAGTCACGATATAAAACGTATAACTCAGAACAGTGGAATTTGTTCACCTGGTGAGAAGGAAGGAGAAATGTATTATGGTCAGCTAGAAGAAATTCTGGAGTTTGCTTATACCCAGTTCAAAGTTGTGTTGTTTCGAGTTAAGTGGTTTGACGTATCTAACAAAAACCATAGAGTCGAACGTTATAACACTAGAAACAACATGACACAAATTTGGGCATGTAGTACAGCGTTTGAAGATCAACCTTACATTCTCGCAACACAAGCAAAACAAGTCTTCTACCTTGAAGATCCTGCCAGACGACCACTCAATTGGAAGGTCATTCAAGATGTTAATCACAACACAACCTGGTCATTCATCGGGGTAGAAGACGATGATGATGTGATACATGGCAACAACTCATCTGATCTCACTTTGTCTGCTAATTTGAATGATTTGCACTTTCAAAGCTTGAATATCGACGGTCATTCAACGTTAGTTGAGGCACCACCGCCAACACCAATCATTCCTGTTGATGACGACGATGATTTTGTTGATGATGAAGATGACGATCCTTATGATTTAGCTGATTCTGATAATGAAGTCGCAAACAATTCTGATGATGAAGTTGAAGTTGCTACTAATGGTGTTTATGATAGTGATGTCGATTTAGCAGATTGATCTTAAATTGTATCTTGTAAAACAACACTTATTTGAATGAAATTGTTAATGGATTGTTTAATTGTGTATATTTATTTGAATATGTATCTGAATGTGTTCATGCTTATGTTAATTTGTTCATGAATTTCTATATGTTATTCAACTTGTGCTTTTACAGATGGCAGCAGTCGCACGCGGACACGGTGGTGACGGTGCCGGTGACCCACCACCCCCTTTTCGTCCGATTGAGAGCAGTCATCGTGGTAAGAATTTTTAAAAGAAACTTAAACTTGATCATTTGTATTAGGTTACTTGTTATTTTAATTATGACGTGTTTTCACTCACTTCAATTTGTAGGAACTGTCCCCCGAAGGGGTAGGGGCAGGGGCAGGGGTGAAGGGAGGGGTGGTGGTGGCAGGACGGGTGTGCGTCAAGCCACCAAGAACGTATCCCTGAGGAACGCCGTGCGTGATTTTGGCCCGCGGGCTATTGAGTTTGACTACAATGATCAGGGGACATTCACTCATGTTGGCACCAACGCTAAGTGGTTCAGTAACTACTGTGGTGAGTTGATTAGGGAGTTCCCGTTGTGGTACGAGTCCTGGAACAAAATTGAAGAGGAAAAGAAGGCGCATGTCTTACCTCAACTCTCGGTCAGTTATTCCATTTTCCTTTTATATTGTTTTGTTATCGTGTTTATATATTTTAATGTGTATATTTATTTAAATAAAAAAAATTAGTTAACAACATTTTTTATTTATTTAGATGTATATATATTAGTTAACAAATGTATATATTAGCTAACATATTAAAAAAATGAACGAATATAAAAAAATTAACAAAAATAATTTTTTTTTAAATTTATTTTAGTTATGTTTGATTGCAGCAAATGTTTGATCTAAAGTCCCACCAGCGTACACCCCGGTGGAAGACCATCAAAGACAACATCAACGAGTATCTCGCAGGTCGCTACAGGGACAACAAGTACGACGTCATGTAACACCCCCTAATTTGAAATGCGGCAGCGGAATAGTAATTAGGGTGTTACGGTGAGGATCGAAGTCATAATGATATAAAACGGCTCGAAAGAGACGTTTTAAAACATAATTTCATTTATAAAAATTAAATTACAAGAGGTCCTTATCAGAGTATTATAAAAGTCTTGATGTTTTGAACTCAATCAAACATCATTTATTTTACACCATTATTGAAATAAAGAAAACAAGTTTTGAAGATTTTTGCAGCCCGTTCCATGCTTGCTTCCCCTGCTAAATACCTGAGATACATGCTTAAAAGTCAACAAAAATGTTGAGTGAAATCATAGAGTTTGAATTTAATAATCATTTTGATACACAAGTAAGATTGTATTGGAAAATACAATCAGTTTGAAAATATTGATATTGCAGTTCATATATTGCTCTAAGTCTCATGACACACAAACGTTAACAAATACCGTAAAAACGGAGGTGTTTATCAAATCAATGATAAATTTGCCCTCGTGTAATAGGTGATTTGCCAGTTCCTATTTTTACTCAAATATAATTATCACGACTAATACGACTAACCACATGCATAATGGCATTCCGTCAAGTATTAATGGGACAGGCTGTCAAACCTTAAATAGATCTATTCATTATATTCGCGTTCACCTCAGTGATTAATGACTCATGAATAAGGGTCTTTTGGCAATAGCTAACTTAGGCATATATCAGTCAGGAAGCATACAGAAAAATACTTGCGATCTGTTTATAACATGTATCCCCCTCACGGAGTTTTTGGAAATAAGTAAATGTGAGGCTATGACTCACCTTGATTGATACTGAAAATGAAGAAAATAAAGTCGGACGAATTTATGAAAATGGCTTCGAAACATAACCTGATAAATAAATTTATCTAAGAACTTGACCAAATACTATTCGGTAATTACGAAGAAATAACGAATATTAGATATTCGTTATGACGAATAAGTGATGTGCAATGAAAATTCTTGTGATATGCATGATATGACAAAATATGATTTTTAAATTATCCATCGAAGTTTTATCTTTTTAATCGTAAGTAAAATATTAACTTTTTAAATATCGTTATATATATTATTAACGTTACGTTAAATAATATATATATATATATATAAATAAAATAAAGTTTAAACGTAATATGAAATAAACTCACGAAAATAGAAAATAAATAAGAATGATAAATAAGTTATGTTTAGTCTTTGTCTCCTTTTCCAATTTTACCATTTTTACACTAACGATATTTGCGTTACACCGTTAGTCCTTTTTATATATTTTTCAACTATAGTCCTCTACTTTGTCCAATAATCAATTCTAACCTTAGAATATTAATTTTTATCACATTTTATCCTTATGTTTCTGTATTTACAAGTTTAGTCCTTTCTTTTCAATATTTACACATTTAGTCCCTCTAGGTGTCGTCGCGTTACATTTTTAGTCCAAATTTGCAAAAATAATTATAAAACTTTTTTAAAAATTTCCGAAGCTTATTAAATAAGTATCAAGCTTATTTTAACTGCTTATTTATTTGAAAGCTTATTTTTTAGCTTATGGGCTGCTTAACGAAACAATCAAGGCCCATTTAAAGTTTTGGAGGCGAGGGCATGGAAAAAGTTTTGGGCTTGGCTTTGGTTCATTTTTATGATTTTAAAAACATTTCATATAGGCCCAGTGGGCTTACGGATTTTTAATGCTTAATGGGCTTGAATTGAGCCCACTCGACAAACATAAGGTTTTTGTTATAATTTTTGGTTTGAAAATCCGGTTTGTGTCAATTCAAAATGGATCGAGTAGGATGTCAAAACGTGATTATTTTCACAAGTCGTTTATATGAAAATGTTAGTTTTCTAGGTGGTCTATGGCGTCGTGAAATAATATAGTACTCTCGTTAAATGAAATTCAAAGTTATACGCGTAGTTTGTGGCATGTTTGGACCGGTATATATTTTGAAAACTTAGAAATTTTACTAAGTGTTTTTACTAAATTGCAATTGATGGATATGGTTTAAAATGAGTGCGTGAAATGCTTGTAACGTTATAACTAAAGTGAATTATGTGTGCTACGTGACTCCTAGGCCTTCCAAGATAGAGGCTAGTCACGTTTCGTGTACTAAGAATTAATATTAACGTGTAATATATATGTAAAGTAATATACGTTCGAAACAATTTGAACATAATATACATGGTGCATGATTTAACTTTAACGTGTAACTTGGAATGGAAATGAGTAGAGGAGACTTACAAACACCTTAGAGGTGATCAAGAGTCGAGTGTGATAGTATGGAACACAAGAAAATCACGTTTCACTATATAACCCAAATGTTATATATAAATATCAACCCGATTTCCTTTCCTTTCTTCCAATAATATACCAATCGACTTGTGATCTTGTGAAAACAGTTCGAAGGACGAAATAATTTAGTGAAAGAGTATGTGAATGAATAAGAGCAAGTGCATGCATATACGTCTATATATTACTTGAATATATAACACGTTAGTAAGAAAATTTCAATGAGAACTTCTCGTATACTATAGCATGTCAGTGAACTAGCTCTTAGGTGATTATTATATTGATTTAGAAAGAGTTGTGAGAGCACAAAAGAAGGAATGTGTTGTTGTGATTCATGTGGATGTCGACCAAGCATTTTTCCATATATACGATTTACAAAATCGTACACTACTTGTAAATACTTGATCATTCTTAACATTTGAACATAGAATCAACTCAGAAATATTATTAGGAACGATTAGAAACAAACGGGATTCAAAACGGTTAAGTTTTGAATAATTTGTAAATCGATTTGGTTGGTACGAGTCAAATACTTTGCCTTTTAAAAACGTATCAAAACTTAACGTATGGACGTGAGAATTGACACACTAATAGTTGGCTAGTAGGTTAATGAGATGAGAAAATAAAATACGTATGTCGTGTGTAAGATTTAGAAATAAACGAGGCGTTTTGGGGGGTGATTGAACTAGTCGATCGGATGAATAATTAAGGTTTTGGATGTTTGGGCTTTGGTTCGTGGGCTTAGGAATAGTAAAGGGTGGTGTGGGCCGAAAGTAATTAAGGGTCCGATTGGTTTAATTAGGTAATTAGGAAATTTTAATTATATTTACTAAATATAATTAGGATTAGGAATTAGGTTTTAGGATTAAATGAAAAGTTTAGGTTTCATGTAACGTGTCGAGGATTAATTCCGTCATTTCGTGATTTATATTATTTTGTGAAAATGGCCAAAATAATATAATAAGAAAAGTTTTAAATTTTTCCAAGAAAATGGGAATTAGAAACGATAACAAAGGATTATTTAATTATTAACGATTTAATTACAAGAAATTTTTACAGGGTTCTACAGTACCCACTTGTCATTCTGAATTTCGTCCCGAAATTCGATTTTAAGAAATCTAACAAGTGCGTTCTATGAAAATAAGTGCGGATATTTCTCACGGAATCTATCTTCTCTTTCCCATGTATAAGTCGGTCCTCGTTTAGAGTCCCATCTTACTTTTACAATGGGGATACGATTCTGTTTGAGTTGTTTTATTTCTCTATCCATTATTTCCACAGGCTCTTCTGTGAACACTAGTTTGTCGTCCAATCTAATCTCTTTTAGTGGAATGACGAGAGTTTCGTCAGACAAACATTTCTTGAGTTGTGATACGTGAAACGTAGGATGTACCCTACTGAGTTCTTCCGGAAGTTCTAACTTATAAGCAACTGAACCAATTCTCTCCAGAATTTTGAAAGGTCCAATATACCTCGGATTTAACTTTCCACGTCTTCCAAAGCGAATCATTCCTTTCCAAGGCGAAACCTTCAACATGACTTTGTCTCATACTTGAAATTCCATAGGCTTTCTCCTGACATCAGCATAACTCTTCTGTCTGTCACGAGCAGCTTGCAAGCGTTGCTTGATTTGGAATATCTTCTCAGTAGTATCATGTATTAGCTCTGGTCCGGTGAGTTGCATATCACCAACTTCTGTCCAACAGACAGGTGATCTGCACTTCCTTCCGTACAGTGCCTCAAAAGGTGCAGCCTTTATGCTGGCATGGTAGCTGTTATTGTATGAGAATTCAACTAATGGCAAGTGTCTATCCCAACCTTTTCCGAAATCAATCACACATGCTCGGAGCATGTCTTCCAAGGTTTGGATTGTTCTCTCACTTTGTCCATCGGTTTGCGGATGATAAGCGGTGCTCATATCTAACCTAGTACCAAGAGATTTCTGTAGCGATTCCCAAAATCTTGAGGTGAATCGGCTATCTCTATCAGAAATAATAGATATTGGTACCCCATGTCTAATCACAATTTCCTTAAAATACAACTGAGCGAGTGTTTCCATCTCGTCAGTTTCTTTGATTGGTAGAAAATGTGCAGACTTGGTTAATCGATCGATGATAACCCAGATTGTGTCTAATCCGGTCGAAGTCTTTGGTAATTTGGTAATAAAATCCATGGTGATTCGTTCCCATTTCCAGACCGGAATTTCTGGTTGCACGAGTAATCCTGATGGTTTCTGAGTCTCTGCCTTTACTCTAGAGCAGGTTAAACATTTACCAACATACTCGGCGATATCAGCTTTCATATTTGGCCACCAATAATTCTTCTTCATATCTTGGTACATTTTATTGGAACCGGGATGAATAGAATATTTGGATTTATGAGATTCATGCATGATAAGGTCTCGAATACCTCCAAAGAGATGAATCCAATATCTTTCCTTAAAACATAACATTCCATCATTTCTTCTCACAAATTCTTTTTCATTATTTGGCATTCTGTCAACCTGATCTTCCAGGTTTGACCTTTTGTCAATTTTCTCATATTTCCGGTTTTCTTCTTGTAGAGCTTCTGCTTGAGCTTTGATGATTTGAGTTGGAAGTGGCGAATGAATTGTCATTCCTAGAGATCGAACTCTAAGAGGTTTAATTCTATCTTTTTTACTCAACGCATCGGCTACTACATTCGCTTTACCAGGGTGGTAACGAATTTCACAGTCGTAGTCATTGAGTAATTCTAACCATCTTCTTTGTCTCATGTTCAGCTCTTTCTGATCTAGTATATGCTGTAGGCTCTTGTGATCGGTGAAAACCGTACACTTTGTACCATATAGGTAATGTCTCCATATCTTAAGAGCAAAAACTACTGCTCCTAATTATAGATCATGAGTGGTGTAGTTTTCTTCATTCTTCTTCAGCTGTCGTGAAGCATAGGCTATAACTTTGTCTCTTTGCATTAGTACCGCACCTAAACCATGATGAAATGCGTCACAATACACTACAAAGTCCTCATTGCCTTCCGGTAATGCTAATATTGGTGCTTCACAAAGCTTCTGTTTCAGCAGTGGAAATGCTGACTCTTGCTTCTCTTCCCAGATATACTTCTTGTTCTTCTGGGTTAGTTCCGTCAAAGGTTTTGCAATCTTTGAAAAACCTTTTATAAATCTCCGGTAATAACCAGCGAGACCTAAGAATTGACGAATTTCGGTTGGGGTGGTGGGTGACATCCAACCTTTAACTGCTTCTATCTTCGCGGGATCTACATGGATACCTTTGTTGTTGATGATATGACCTAAAAATTGAACGGTAGAAATCCAAAAATCACATTTGGAAAACTTGGCGTACAACTTTTCTTTCTTAAGTAACTCCAAAATAGTCCTTAAGTGTTCGGCATGCTCTTCTTTATTGCGCGAATAGATTAAAATATCATCAATGAACACAATAACGAATTTATCCAAGTATGGTTTGCATACTCGGTTCATTAAATCCATGAATACAGCTGGTGCATTGGTAAGACCAAATGGCATCACCTGAAATTCATAATGTCCGTATCGTGTTCGAAAAGCTGTCTTGGGAATGTCCTCTTCCCTAACTCTTAATTGATGATATCCTGATCTTAGATCGATTTTTGAGTAAATACTTGATCCTTGTAATTGGTCAAATAGATCGTCGATCCTTGGCAATGGATATCGATTCTTCACCGTGAGTTTGTTCAACTCTCTGTAATCGATACACATTCGGAACGTTTCATCTTTCTTTTTGACAAATAGGATTGGTGCTCCCCAAGGGGATGAACTTGGTTGAATGAAACCTTTATCTGATAGTTCTTTTAACTGTTCAGATAATTCTTTCATTTCGGAGGGTGCTAATCGATATGGTACTTTTGCAACTGGTGCTGCTCCAGGCACTAAATCGATACGGAATTCTACTTGACGAGTTGGTGGGATTCCAGGTAATTCTTCGGGAAATACATCAGAAAATTCTTTTACAACTGGCACTTCATCAAGTTGTTTCTTCTTTTCTTTTGTTTCTCCTCCCGTTACTTGGATTTGAAATACATGGCATCCTTTGCTTATGTATTTCATCGTCTTGGCGTACGAAATGATATTGAAAGAAGTTTTAGGTTTATCACCTTGGATGATTAAGGTTTCACCGTCAAATGGAATTTGGATGATTTTCTCGTCACAAATTATTCTGGCACGGTGTTTAGATAACCAATCCATGCCAATGATGACATCAAAACTTCCCAATTGGATGGGCATAAGGTTGATAGGGAAAGATTTATTTAGAAGGGTTAAGATGCAGTTTTCGATTAGGGTATTGGTACTTAGAATATTTCCATCTGCTAATTCTATTTCATAGATAGTATCTAATTCTACAGGAGTAATATTTAGAATTGCGGCAAACGAAGTAGACACAAAACTTTTATCTGCTCCTGAATCAAATAATATCTTAGCATCATGTTGATTTAATAGGAACGTACCCGTAACAACATCAGAATTCTGCGTTGTGTTCCCATCACCAAGTACATACGCTCTTCCTCGGGCAACATTATTGGCAATTTTCGGACATTGAGTTCTGTAATGTCCAACTTCTCCACAACCATGGCACTTTACTGCTATCGGTTGTGTGTTGGCTCCAGTCGCTCGACAGTCCCTTGTCATATGACCAATTCTTCTACAGTTGCCACAAGCAGCCTTACATGCTCCAGTATGATGCATGTTGCACTTGTTACATGGGGGTAGAGTTCCGGCATAAGCTTTACTTTCTGCAGGCACTGCTGCATAAGCTCTGGTAGCTTCTTGTCGACGATTCTGTTGCTGATGATTACTACGGTTCTGCTGTTGATCTCTGTTGCGGTTGCTGCTTTGATTGTTGTTGTTGTTGTAGCTCCGGTTACCACTGTAACTGTTGTTGTAGCTGCGGTTGTTGCTATTGTTACTCCCACGGTTGTCAGCACTTCTCTTATGCTCATTGATCACGGAGGTAGAACCTCTTTTGATCACCCGGGTTAACAATCTCTGTGCAAGCCCCATAGCTTCTTCTACTGTCTTTGGATTCGATGAGGTAACATCCCCTTCAATGGATGGTGGCAGTCCCTCCACATATTTCTCCAATGCTTGTTCAACATCGGGTACTATAGTTGGGCACAACACCGACAACTCCAGAAACTTTCTGTCGTATGTCTTCAGGTCATTGTACCTTACTACTAGCTGATGAAACTCATCCTCTAGCTTTCTGATCTCTGTCCTTGGACAATACTTCTTAAGCATTTTATTTTTCAACTCATTCCACGAAAGTCTGAAAGCTTCATCTGGACCCATAGCATTCGCAGTAGTGTTCCACCACGATAGTGCTTCTCCTTGAAGAGTTCCTGTAGCAAAGGTAACTTTGCTATTCTCAGAACAACCACTCCTCTTGAAGACTGTCTCAGTATGCTCAAACCAATGGGCCATTTCAGTCACTCCTTCAATTCCTTTGAAGTTTGTTGGCTTGAAAGTCATGAAGTCCTTGTAAGTACAATTACGAGGAGTAACTGTATTAGATTCACGATTTGCACCATTGGTATTATTCAAACGATCCGCTTCACGAGCTGCAGATATTCCCTCAGCAATCATTCTTTGAACCTCAGTGGGGGTCATGATCACTTCCGGGTTGGAGTTTTCGCTACTTGCATGCTCCATTTTTCTATTAATAATACAAAAATATAGCATTTAGAATTTTAAACAACCACTTGTTTAAAGGTTCTTGTGAAGTAGGGAAATGAATATTTATGAGTCTTAACAATAATTGGGCACCATATGTAGTTTTTATTTTGATACAACAGTCATAATCATTCCGATATATTAGATGCATTTTTAATACGCATGAACAACCATAAGCATAAGTTAACATTTGTATAGAGTAATATCAAAACCAACAGCATAACATTAATAACTTAATCAGTTGAGTTGTTATAACAAAACAATACAAGCTTATTAATTGCCACATGCGGCAGGCTTGGATGCCTTATTACTAATACAAATACTAACTGCCTCTAATGATTAGGTATGTCCACATGTCCTCCCATATCTAAGATCTGAGTTCGGAGCTCCTGCATCTCGGTATGATGTTGCATCTGCATATCTCCTACAAGGTTTTCCAATGTATCTGCTCTTCGGTGTGCAAGCTGGGCTTCCCAAGTACGGTTTTGTCCCTCTCTTCGCAATGATATCGCGAAAGAACGTGTCTCAGAGATATCCGAATGTATCTGAGCTAACCCCTGCTGCAACTCTATCCTATCGGCTATAAGGTTATGTAAGGTGTTGTGGGTAGTATCTGAATGATCGAATGATGAATAATCAATCATCTGAAGAAGTGAGTCAATCTGATCTTCGTGATGCTCCAATCGCGTCACTACTATAGAAGGTGAAAGGGTAGAGGGAATTTCCATCCTAGCACTCTCGCCAGTTTCATTGATATGAGCTGGGGGAGTAAAACCAGGCAGATAGGGTAATGATGGTGAAAGTGGAGGAATAGAATCAGAAATACGAAGGTGGCTGTATGTAGGTATATCTTCCTTAGGGATTTGTTCTCTTGGGTGAAAAGTATACGGGTAAGTTTGACTAAAAAAATTGAGTAGATGATCGGGTGCATATGAATTGAATTCATGACGTGGTAATGGTGTCGGTAAAACAAAAGCATCGGGATTTTCAGGCGTTGTAACAATTTCGTCTTGCTCGAAGGGTTCTGTTTCTTGGGAAACAGCGTCAGGTACAAAAGTAGAACGATAAACAGGCGAAGTAACAGACGCGACGGAAATATCAGAGTCGGAGTCGAACATACTCATATTGAAACAATACTGTAACCAATGTTGCAAAAATCGTGAATCGGTCCCGAGGCGGTCGGGGGCCGAGTTGCGATTTTTGGCCGATTAATCGGCCGATTTTCTTGACTCGGCCGATTAATCGGCCGATTACCTTGTAATTTCCTACAAGTTCCAGGGCCGAGGCCGATTAATCGCCGATTAATCAGCCGCCTCAACCGATTTTTGCAACACTGACTGTAACAATTCATAAATAGCGCAGAATAAGAATTTATTATCATCAAAGAATACAAAATTCTAACATATCAAAATCAAAATATCATAGCTAAATGATTAACTTACGGAGTACGGTAGCAAGCAGGTACGGCGGGCAAAAATTTATATGATGTAAATTTAATTTATTTGAAAGTGTGGTTATAGTTCAATGTTTGAAAACATTTGGTTCTCTATAACTATGTCTCTGATGCCAATCTGTAACACCCCCTAATTTGAAATGCGGCAGCGGAATAGTAATTAGGGTGTTACGGTGAGGATCGAAGTCATAATGATAGAAAACGGCTCGAAAGAGACGTTTTAAAACATAATTTCATTTATAAAAAATAAATTACAAGAGGTCCTTATCAGAGTATTATAAAAGTCTTGATGTTTTGAACTAAATCAAACATCATTTATTTTACACCATTATTGAAATAAAGAAAACAAGTTTTGAAGATTTTTGCCGCCCGTTCCATGCTTGCTTCCCCTGCTAAATACCTGAGAAACATGCTTAAAAGTCAACAAAAATGTTGAGTGAAATCATAGAGTTTGAATTTAATAATCATTTTGATACACAAGTAAGATTGTATTAGAAAATACAATCAGTTTGAAAATATTGATATTGCAGTTCATATATTGCTTTAAGTCTCATGACACGCAAACGTTAACAAATACCGTAAAAACGGAGGTGTTTATCAAATCAATGATAAATTTGCCCTCGTGTAATAGGTGATTTGCTAGTTCCTATTTTTACTTAAATATAATTATCACGACTAATACGACTAACCACATGCATAATGGCATTCCGTCAAGTATTAATGGGACAGGCTGTCAAACCTTAAATAGATCTATTCATTATATTCGCGTTCACCTCAGTGATTAATGGCTCATGAATAAGGGTCTTTTGGCAATAGCTAACTTAGGCATATATCAGTCAGGAAGCATACAGAAAAATACTTGCGATATGTTTATAACATGTATCCCCCTCACGGAGTTTTTGGGAATAAGTAAACGTGAGGCTATGACTCACCTTGATTGATACTGAAAATGAAGAAAATAAAGTCGGACGAATTTATGAAAACGGCTTCGAAACACAACCTGATAAATAAATTTATCTAAGAACTTGACCAAATACTATTCGGTAATTACGAAGAAATAACGAGTATTAGATATTCGTTATGACGAATAAGTGATGTGCAGTGAAAATTCTTGTGATATGCATGATATGACAAAATATGATTTTTAAATTATCCACCGAAGTTTTATCTTTTTAATCGTAAGTAAAATATTAACTTTTTAAATATCGTTATATATATTATTAACGTTACGTTAAATAATATATATATATATATATATATATATATATATATATATATATATATATATATATATATATATATATATATATATATATATATATATATATATATATATATATAAATAAATAAAATAAAGTTTAAACGTAATATGAAATAAATTCAGAAAAATAGAAAATAAATAAGAATGATAAATAAGTTATGTTTAGTCTTTGTCTCCTTTTCCAATTTTACCATTTTTACACTAACGATATTTGCGTTACACCGTTAGTCCCTTTTATATATTTTTCAACTATAGTCCTCTACTTTGTCCAATAATCAATTCTAACCTTAGAATATTAATTTTTATCACATTTTATCCTTATGTTTCTGTATTTACAAGTTTAGTCCTTTCTATTCAATATTTACACATTTAGTCCCTCTAGGTGTCGTCGCGTTACTTTTTTAGTCCAAATTTGCAAAAATAATTATAAAACTTTTCTAAAAATTTCCGAAGCTTATTAAATAAGTATCAAGCTTATTTTAACTGCTTATTTATTCGAAAGCTTATTTTTTAGCTTATGGGATGCTTAACGAAACAATCAAGGCCTATTTAAAGTTTTGGAGGCGAGGGCATGAAAAAAGTTTTGGGCTTGGCTTTGGGTCATTTTTATGATTCTAAAAACATTTCATATGGGCCCAGTGGGCTTACGGATTTTTAATGCTTAATGGGCTTGAATTGAGCCCACTCGACAAACATAAGGTTTTTGTTCTAATTTTTGGTTTGAAAATCCGGTTTGTGTCAATTCAAAATGGATCGAGTAGGATGTCAAAACGTGATTATTTTCACAAGTCGTTTATATGAAAATGTTAGTTTTCTGGGTGGTCTATGGCGTCGTGAAATAATATAGTACTCTCGTTAAATGAAATTCAAAGTTATACGCGTAGTTTGTGGCATGTTTGGACCGGTATATATTTTGAAAACTTAGAAATTTTACTAAGTGTTTTTACTAAATTGCAATCGATGGATGTGGTTTAAAATGAGTGCGTGAAATGCTTGTAACGTTATAACTAAAGTGAATTATGTGTGTTACGTGACTCCTAGGTCTTCCAAGATAGAAGCTAGTCACGTTTCGTGTACTAAGAGTTAATATTAACGTGTAATATATATGTAAAGTAATATACGTTCGAAACAATTTAAACATAATATACATGGTGCATGATTTAACTTTAACGTGTAACTTGGAATGGAAATGAGTAGAGGAGACTTACAAACACCTTAGAGGTGATCAAGAGTCGAGTGTGATAGTATGGAACACAAGAAAATCACGTTTCACTATATAACCCAAACGCTATATAAATATCAACCCGATTTCCTTTCCTTGCTTCCAATAATATACCAATCGACTTGTGATCTTGTGAAAACAGTTCGAAGGGCGAAATAATTTAGTGAAAGAGTATGTGAATGAATAAGAGCAAGTGCATGCATATACGTCTATATATTACTTGAATATATAACACGTTAGTAAGAAAATTTCAATGAGAACTTCTCGTATACTATAGCATGTCAGTGAACTAGCTCTTAGGTGATTATTATACTGATTTAGAAAGAGTTGTGAGAGCACAAAAGAAGGAATGTGTTGTGGTGATTCATGTGGATGTCGACCAAGCATTTTTCCATATATACGATTTACAAAATCGTACACTACTTGTAAATACTTGATCATTCTTAACATTTGAACATAGAATCAACTCAGAAATATTATTAGGAACGATTAGAAACAAACGGGATTCAAAACGGTTAAGTTTTGAATAATTTGTAAATCGATTTGGGTTGGTACGAGTCAAATACTTTGCCTTTTAAAAACGTATCAAAACTTAACGTATGGACGTGAGAATTGACACACTAATAGTTGGCTAGTAGGTTAATGAAATGAGAAAATAAAATACGTATGTCGTGTGTAAGATTTAGAAATAAACGAGGCGTTTTGGGGGGTGATTGAACTAGTCGATCGGATGAATAATTAAGGTTTTGGATGTTTGGGCTTTGGTTTGTGGGCTTAGGAATAGTAAAGGGTGGTGTGGGCCGAAAGTAATTAAGGGTCCGATAGGTTTAATTTGGTAATTAGGAAATTTTAATTATATTTACTAAATATAATTAGGATTAGGAATTAGGTTTTAGGATTAAATGAAAAGTTTAGGTTTCATGTAACGTGTCGAGGATTAATTCCGTCATTTCGTGATTTATATTATTTTGTGAAAATGGCCAAAATAATATAATAAGAAAAGTTTTAAATTTTTCCGAGAAAATGGGAATTAGAAACGATAACAAATGATTATTTAATTATTAACGATTTAATTACAAGAAATTTTTACAGGGTTCTACACGTCAAGCGAGATTACTGGAGTATACCAGGTGGGGCTGATAAGGTGGATGAGATACGAAGGTAAATTTTTTGGTTTGTTAATTTTTTAATATTTGTCATTTTTTTTAATATGTTAGCAATTGATATATGTTAATTTTCTGCGTTTGTTATTATGTGTTAGCAAGCCTTCTCCTAACATGGAGCCGTCTGTGTGGGATAAGCATATTGAGCTCTACCTCAGTGAAAAGCATGCCAACAGGTCCAAAATCAACAAGGAAAACAGGCAGAAGAACAAGAACACTAGCCGCCACGGATCTCGGTCGTTGGCCGCATCTCGCCACCAATACGTAAGACACATTATGATTATTTTACATATATCTCATTACATATGCTGTTTGATTTGTCGTTTTTAATTTGTTTCACCTTATATGCTTGTGTAAATATATATATATATACAGTTTGAGAGGAGTGAGAACCGTCAGTACCCCTCCTTCATACAGAACTTTTACGACCAGCGTTGCAAGAAAGGTGTATGGTTGAAGGACGAGGCTCGTGTTCAATACGTAAGTACCATTTTATTTTTATTTAATTTTATTTTAATTTAATTTATATTATTTGTTTTTGTTATTTTAATTTATATTATTTGTTTTTTTTTATTTAATATTAATTTTATCATTTTTTTCAACTACATAGGAAGAGATGTGCGCACTGCGGGATCTGGGAGCTAACACGCCTATTGGGAGAGCCTACACAGAGGAAGAGATACTTGCAAAGGTTTTAAAGGGCAAGCAACGGGGGTATATAGCCGGTAGGGGTAGGGTGGTACCAGGTATTGGCAAGACAAGGTTACCCATGCCGCCAGCTTCCGATTCGTACACCACACCCGAGATTGACACGATGTTTGCCGGAAAAGAAAAAAAGATCAAGGAAGTTGAAGAAGAATCTAAGGAAACTAAGCGCCAACTCAAGGCAGTTATGAAAGTAATGAAGACAAACCCCAATCTGTGGTCCCAGTTGATGAGCCAGATGGCGTCTCAAACCGAGGCAGGATCGGGGAGTGGGACTGGCGTGGGCGCGGCAGGATCGAGGAGTGTGAGTGGGAGTGGCAGTCAGAATGGCTCGGGGAGTGATGAGGCTGACTTGGGTAGAGGTGATGAATACAGTGATTACGATGTTGACGAGGGACAATGAGGTATATTTGTATGGGTTATTTTGTAAACGTTAACATTTTCTCCATCCTTATGCTTGATCCTCATCCGTATGATGTACACTTTAACACTTAACACCTTGACTTTGTCCATCCGTATGCTATTGACTCATCCGTATGTTATTATTGTAAACTTTGGCATTTTGGCAACTTAAACATTGCGGATATAGCAGCTTTTGTGCTATTGGCAGCTTTATAACGCCCATTTTGTAGAATTTGAAACGTTTTAATGTATTTGGGGTGTTTAGCGATTATATATAAGAGTTTTAGCCGTTACAAGTTGTTTTGGCATATTGGCATGTTGGTATAGAGGTTTGGATTGTGTAGATTTTTTCCGGAAAAAATCTGGAAAACGGCTACATTATAGGCTGCTATGCAGCCTGCATAAACTAAAAATACCGACGACATGTCGTCGGTATATTATAGCATAATTTTGACTTTTTTGTGTTTGACCCTTTTGACTTTTTTGTATGACTTTTTATATACCGGCGCCATGTCGTCGGTACCATAAAACATTGACCGTTTGATTTGTTGACTTATTGACCGAGTAATTAACGGTTTTTGTTAATTGTAATTAAAATACCGACGACTAGACGTCGGCATTTTATTTGTCGAAACAAGTTTTCAGTTGACTGAAAATGGCTGTGGGCCCCACTTTAGCGTCGGGAAATATCGTCGGGACAGTATATCCCGTCGAGGCATTGCCGACTATCATAGGCCGACGAAGCTTCGTCGGCATCGAACCCTTACCGACGAACGGGCGTCGGTACAGTCCAAAAAATTTCGTCGGCAAAAGTGTGATATGTACTAGTGTTAGTTACCTCAGTTCTAACCCCATCTCAAAACAACCATCACGGTCAACACAATATAAAATCTTAGAGAGAGTTTTCATTTGATATTCAAGAAAAGGGTCTGATTTTCTTGCAAACATAGATTGTTGGTTATGTTCGGTTATCAAGATAAAAAAGAAAGGAAGAGTATGATGAGGCGAAAAATGAACCGTTTTTAGGGGGTCATTTAAGCCCGGAATTGAATTTATTTGATCAAATATTGCCCTAAATCGTTCCTTTTGTGATTTTAGGTACTTTGGGAGTGAATTCTAGAAAAGGAAGCATTTTGGACGTTTTTGGAGCATAAAAGTGAAGAAAACGGCAAATACTTAATTTTCCATGCTGGGAATAGTACCTGACGGCGTCAAGAAGGAAAATATGACGGCGTCAAGAGCAAAATGCATGACGACCCAGAGAAAACGTGACGGTGACAGAAGTAGGGCGTCAAGAGTTATTTTGGTGACGGCCTGGAGCAGGATTACACATGACGGCGGCAGAACCAGATCTAGGCAGTCCGAGAACTTTATTGGCGGCGAGATGACGGCGTCAGAAATTTACTCTTGACGCCATCACCTCACAAAATCTATATATACTTTTCTATTTTTCATTCATTAAGAGAGGAACTTGTGTGGAGAATACTAGGGCTGAACCTAATAAACCCTAGGTCGTTTGTAACAGTATTTTCAAGGGTTTTCACCCATTGAAACCTTTCATGTTCAATTAAGATAATTCTTCTTTCAATTCATTCAATATGTCTATGTAATGTTTGAATATATCTTATGCTTGTCTTGATTATAACATGCTAGGCTAGATCTTTCATGTGTTTGCTTAGATGTAATGAAACCTAGATGTTAATTATAGGTTGATTGCTTGTTTATAGTTGTAATGGATGAATAATTTCAATGTTAGGCTTAAGAAAACTGGCAGATCTCCATTGTGTAACTTGCTTGAACGTCTTAAGAAACATGAACCGATGTGTACTAGATTTTTATGATTGTATTTAATGCATGAGCGAATTCTAGTGATCCCATGTTAGGAGCTTCTTAGCCGGCTCGACATAGGAGTGAAGTAGGAGCTTATAGGATTGGGGAAGTAAGTATGCCACCCCATGAATGGTATTAAGGAATGCAATCCGTCATCCACGCAACTGTAACAAGTAATTAACCTGTAAAAGATATCTAAGGAGTAGTGAAATCTAAGTAAACACAATTCTCCCATATATTGCTCACACCACATTAGTAATTAGTTTATTTTCATTTTTGTTATTTTATTTTGATTGCATCTTAGTCATTGGGTTAGTTGACTAGCAACTAATTCCGCTCACTCTTCCAAAAACCGAGATTTTTATTTGCTTTTATAAAACATAAAAAAAATACAAAAAGAATCATCCCTCACCTCTAGACCTAGTTCTTAGGCTTTCTAATCCTAGCGACACTATTCCTAAGTTGAACGATCAATCCCCCGGTACTTGTCACTATACTATACTACAACGATCAGGTACACTGCCTGGTGGGGGTTGTAAGCTTCTCGAGATCCCTCGAGAGGTAAAGCCTGGTGCAATTCCCACGCATCAGAGTACATAATGTTTGTGTGGCTGCAAATCATGGATGCGTATTTTTGTGAGGGAAATTAGGGCAGGAATGAGGTAATTTAGGTTTTGTAAACGTATTTATTAGTCCTAACATTTGGGTTATATAACGGTTTGGTTGTTAATTGGGCTGGCCAAATGATATCATAAATTGTTTGGTAGTTTTATCATGGGCCTTAATAGATATTGATGATTAAAGCTTGTTTAGGCTAAAAATGGTTTTAAACTAATTACTAATTGAGCCATATATTATTTGTGTGGTATAGTTGATTTTGGGCTAATTTTGATATTTGGTTCATGTGAATAGTGTATATTAAAAATAAAAATGTAGGGGATACATATAGTGTAAAAAAGATGGATTTTTTTGAAATAAAAATAAAAATATAAATGTCGGTCGCCTTACTATGCCTACCACTACCTAAGGTAGAGAGGCTGCTTCCAGTTCTATCTAAGATAGGAAAGGACCTCCGGCCTTTTGTAGGGAGTGATGATCAAACCTCTAGGTTAAGATGCAAGGTGTTTTCCAAGTGATCCAACCCTAAAATTATTGTTATTTGCAAATTAATCGTTAAAAAATATATGAATGCATAACATCACATTACCAGAAAATATAGTCACAGGGTACCCGCCGCCGCATCGCGCGGGTACCCTGCTAGTTTAATTGTAAGGCATTCAAGTTATTTTTTTTACGATGTAAAGTCAGTTAAGCTAAATGTGATGTATTTTTATAAATGAGCTATCATACCCATCACAAATCGAAGATGAGAGAAGGAATATTGAGGTGGTTCAGACATGTTAGGAAGATGTCATAATCAGCGTCGATGAGAAGAGTCGAAGCGTTAGTAGTAGATGGTGTGAGAAGGAGGGGTAGACTCAAACTCAGGTGGGAGGATAGACTTAAGCTCGATATGAAGGAGCTTCTCTTGTCTGAGGACATGACCTCAAATAGGAAGGCGTGGAGAGATAGAATTAGGCGTCTCTTTGTTGTCTTGCCCCTTGGGTTTTGGTTTTTGGTGCCTTATTTTTGCTTTGCCTTAGCTTTAGGCCCCGTGCGTTGTCTTGTTTTGCTCTGTGTTGCTCTCTTAGATTTTGCCTGCTTTTCGTGGTGCTTTAGTTCTTTGTTTTGTTTGCATTTGTGATTGCTTTTTTTTTTTTTTTTTTTTTTTTTTTTTTTTAAATTTTTTTTTTTATTTTATTTTTTTTGCTTCTTTGCTTGTGCTTTTGTTCGTGCCCCCTTGCCTATCCGCCTTTTTTAGGATCCCTTCTCTTGCTTCTGCTCTGTTTGCGTGTTTGCCTGCTTTCACTTACCTGCTTTTGCTTGTTGGTCTTTGTCTCTTTTGCTCCCCTTTCTTTACTCTCATCCGTACACCTGCACTTGGCGGAGGTTTCATTGGAAGCAATCTTTTTATTACCGTGTTATAACATTTGTAACACCCAAAAAAGCTGAAAAGGATGATGGCTCGTACACTTATTTGGTTTCAATTAAAACTCATAATGAAATAATGCTAGTAGGCCACAACTTTAAGCTTATAAGAGACTCGATATTTTTTTCACCAATAACAGGGTAGTTACCAAAAAAGTACGAATATAGTTCCTGATATTATAAATATTAGACGAGTACCCGTGCATAACAACGAGATTTTATAGCGGCATTTAATTATAATGATATTTTGGTTAAGTGGTTTGTGTAACCAAAATATCACTATAACTATCTGCCGCTATAAAATTCCGTTTCTATGTACGGCTACTTATCTAGTATTTAAAAGTTTATTTTTATATACGTGTGTATTCATTCTTAAGTTGACAAAACAATTTTACATTTTTACAAGGTTTTGAAACCCGGGTCGACCCGGCCGGGTTAACCGGTTCGACCGGTTCCGGCCGAAAAAACGGGTCAAAACAACCAGGGTTTCTAAAACCGGGTTAACCGGTGTGACCCGCCGGGTTTTGAGTGACCCGGTTCTCGAAACCCGGCCGGGTTTCATTTTTCCAAAAAAATTTAATAAAAACCCGGGTTGACCCGGTGGCCGAACCGGTTGACCCGGCGGTCGAACCGGTTGACCCGGTCAAAAAAATAAAATAATAATAAATTGAAAACCGGGTTGACCCGGCGGTCCAACCGGTCGAACCGGTGACTCGACCGGGTCGATTTCAAACCCGGTTTTCAAAACATTGCATTTTTATGTTTTCATTTATTAATTATTCATTTAACTTTCCATGTTTTTAAGTTGACAAAAAAATTGAATGTGTAATGTAAGTTTTCATGTTTTCATTTAAGTTTTGATTAAGTTTTAAATGAGTGGTATTAAGGAGTGTGAAATGCATTAATTAAGGGTAATTTAGGCAAAACATTAATTTAAGTTTTTCACTTTTCACTTCTTGACTTTTTGACCATTTACTCTTTATAAATAGTATAGATAAATATACTTTATATGATAGATTTAGGGTGCGTTTGGTATCTTGGAATGAGAATCAAGGAATGAATTTTCATCCCAATCATATGTTTGTTTAAAATGTAAAATTTTCAAATATGAGTGAAATATAGATATGTTCCATAATCTATGTCACTCGAAAAGGGAAGATATGGATATTTCATTCTTGAGAGGCCGACATTATACATATACTCATACCTATTGTTATTCATGACAACATACTAAACACACCCTTAATGTTGTTAGGTAGTTATAAGCATAAAGATCCTCATCTAATCATAATAATTCATATTTTTGTTTAGCAAAAATGTGACGATGTTTCAAGAGATTCTGATTTTGACCATGGGTGGATGGTGCACTCTCGACAAAGTGTGTTATGTAAGTAAGGCACAAGGAAATGGACGAGTGAAAAATGGTAAATGTTAACGCAAAATTGATATGACAATGTATGAGATAAAAATATACAAATAGGTAAATTTTGTTAAGAATAGGAATTCTCTTACTTTTAAGGTCAACATAATAGGTTATCTTGTAAACTAGCTACAAATTTTTATCCGAGATAGATTTTTTCTTTTGTTTATCCGATTTGGTAAGCATGAACATTTCATCTACACTTTCACAATGGCCAAACTTTATAATACGCGGCTTAGAACGAAACTGGTCAAATTGGAGAAGTGTTAGAATATAAAAAATAAGAAAGTTAAATAAACGTAGCAAAATCCATATTTGGCACGATATCCGTAAATTGTCGTGGTATCCACATCATATGCACAAATCAGATTTTGCCACGTCATAACCATGCCAATATTTACGCTGTTTACATTGTTTATCTTCTTTTGTTTTTTATTTCCAAAGAAACAAAATATATATTGTGCACACATCAAAATATATTAAAAAATAAAAAAATTTATATGCTAAACAAAAAAACTTCAAGTAATAATCGTTCTTAGTAATCTAGTCAAATACGTAGTACATCATTTGTTTAACTCTAAAATTAATTTATATGACTATATATGTCAAGAGGGTTATGATGTTAACATTTAAAACCTATTTTAAATGATTAGGTCATAATTTGGTATAATTTCGTTTGAACAAAACTGTCAAGTGTCAACTACGCAAAAGCATGAATATGATAACTAAAATTGAACCATTATTGACTAGTAGTTCGGATTTCAAAGTCAAACGAATTGAAGGCTACTAGAGCATCTAGCCATCCACAATGCTAAAAAGTCTTATAAAGACTGTTTTTGTATTTTTTGTGAAAGAGAAAAAAAAAAAAATTATAAAAATTGAACTCTAACGGTAAAAAGTCATTACAATAGTTTTTTTTTTTTTTTTTTTTTTTTTTTTTTTTTTTTTTTTAATGTTATAATAATTTAAAAAGAAAGATAGTTGAAAATGGTATGAAATATATATCAATATTTTATCAAAAAAAAAAAAAAAAGACGTTTGCCAATAATTTAAGGGAGATGATTTGCACTCTTAGAATTGATTGACACACTCAAATTTAGAGTGTTTTGACATTTATTCCTTTACAGTGTAAGAATAAGTAAAAGTGATGTGAGAATATAAATGTCTAAACACTCTAAATTTGAGTGTGCAAATCACTCTCATAATTTAAGGATGCTCAAGTCATTGTAAATAAAAAAGCTTTCAATCGAATGATAAAACGCTATTAATGACCTTTTTGTGTTTAGAAAAAGCGCTCATCGCAGATGCTCTAAGATAGAGATACACTTTGTACGCTATTGAAGGTTATTACATGTGTGGAACTCTTTTAATGTTCCATGAAATTGAAATACAAAATTGAACACTTTGACTTGATTGTGATCCACTTAGACATTCATGACTCATCTTTTATGTGCCTCGACCTTTAACCCATTTGAGATGTGGTTTGAATCTAAATCCATTTGAGAGCTCCACTGAATTTAAAGATATTACTATATATACTAAAAGGCAGAAAGGATTACTGTAGCAGCACTGTAGCTGCTACAGAGCTTGCTACAGTATATATATATATATATATATATATATATATATATATATATATATATATATATATATATATATATATATATATATATATATATATATATATATATTTTTTTTCTTCTTTTTTTTGCTTCACGTGTCGCTACAGTACTCGCTACAGATTTTTTTTTTTTTTTTTTTTTTTTTTTTTTTTTTAATTTTTTTCATAAATTTCCTTATGAAAATTTGTTTTTCCACAAAAATAAAAATAAAAAAACACAAAAAATAATACACTTACAAAAACTTTCTTATACAAATTCGTTTATTTTAAAATACCAAACAAGAAAAAAAAAAAAAAAAAACATACCGAAAAAACAAACAACCAAAAAAATTTCAACCGCAACGCAAAAAAAAAAAAAAAAAAAAAAATCCGTAAACATAAACAAATTATGCTTCTAATTAAACATATGCGTACTTCAAATAACAAAATTATTAATTACACCGTACAACCCACAAAATACAAAACACAAAACACAAAACACAAAACACACCCGCCGCCAGGGGTGTTATCGGGTCAGGTTATCGGGTTGTCGGGTTAATCGGGTCGGGTTGAGTCGGGTTTTGATGTTTTTAAAAGTGACCCGCAACCCGACCCGATAGGATATCGGGTTGTCGGGTTCGGGTGTTAATCGGGTCGGGTTAAGTCGGGTCGGGTGAGTCGGGTTGTCGGGTTATAAAACAAATTAAATTCAAGCTCAACACATTCAGTTTTTAAACAAAGAAAATACCATGAGTAATTATTTTGTGCACAAGCATATTTGATTCGGAACAATTTGATGTTTATATTAATTGACTGCTTGTGATTTCTCCGTGTATAAATTATCTAAGATCTAGATTCAAATCAACGTTAACAATATTATTCAGATGTTGTACATTTCATAGTTTTTTTTATTGGTGCATATACTATTAGCACCAGTAATAGTGTGTTCAACAAGACTAATAGCAGTATTAATTAAACTTGGCCATTCACAGTAGCCATTCACAATAGTTGACAATAATGTGTTCAACAAGACTAATAGTCTTTTTGATAATGTGGCTACTGGTGCTAGGGGTGTCATATGGGTCGACCCGACCCGAACCCGACCCGAACCCGATAAGGCCTTATAGGGTCGGGTTGATTCGGGTCCAATATACCTTATCGGGTTATCGGGTCAACCCGATAACCCGATAGCCTTATAGGGTCGGGTTGCGGGTTTTAATTATTTCGTTATCGGGTTATCGGGTTGACCCGATAACCCGATAAGGTATAATAACCCATTAAAAGTTTTATAAATTTTGAACTTGACCCGATAACCCGAACCCGATAGACCCGATAACCCGATAGACCCGAACCCGATAACCCGATTCCTTATCGGATCGGGTTGCGGGTTAATTTTTATTTGTTGAAAACCCGATAGACCCGACCCGATAGAGGCTTATCGGGTCGGGTTGACTCGAATGACACCCCTAACTGGTGCCATTAGTCTTTTTGATTTGGCACAAGTTCATAATTAGCAAGGTATCAATTATATTAATAATTCGTAACCAAACTTAGAAAAGACTTCTTTTACGAACCACTTCTTTATTCAAACTTAAAACATGTCCGCACAAAATGATGAGAAAACTGAGGTCAAAACCATTTGGACATTCAAATGATCAAGAATAGGTTACCAAAATAATGTGTTAAACTCAGGATTCTTAAAAATATTAGGAAAAAAATAAATAAATAATGATTTCGGGTCTTATCGGGTTGACCCGATAACCCGATAGCATTATTTATCTAACCCGAACCCGACCCGATAACACAATCGGGTTATCGGGTTCGGGTCAAAACAACCCGACAAGATTTTTTAACCCGATTTAACCCGACCCGATAAGCCTTATCGGGTTCGGGTCGGGTCAACCCGACCCTACTGACACCCCTACCCGCCACAACGTGTGGGCTACCCAGCTAGTATATACTAAAAGGCAGAAACGTACTGTAGCAGCACTGTAGCTGCTACAGTACTCGCTACAGGCTTTTTTTTTTTTTTTTTTTTTTTTTTTTTTTTTTTTTTTTTTTTTTTTACATAAATTTCCTTATGAAAATTTGTTTTTTCAAAAAAATAAAAATAGTACACTTACAAAAGATTTCTTATACAAATTTGTTTCTTTTAAAATACCAAACAAGAAAAAAAAAATCCGTAAACATAAACAAATTATGCTTTCAAGTAAACATATGCATACTTCAAATAACAAAATTATTAATTACACCGTATAACCCACAAAATACAAAACACAAAACATACCCGCCGCAACGCGCAGGCTACCCAGCTAGTTTGTTACTAAAAAGAAGCTAAGCTACGAGGACTTTTGAAAATAGTAACCACACATCTAATCCCATCTAAATTAAAAAGAAGAATACACTTGATACAACAACGTATATGTAGAGAGGGTAACAAGAACTTGTTTCAAATACCCCGAAGGCTTTGCTACCCGAATGTCTAAGCACAGCAAAATGGTGTTAAGGTGACATCAATAATTCAACGTACTCCATTTAAGATCAATTTAATGTGGATGTTAAAACGCTTTGAAAAAGCTTATGGCATCCACTATAACAAAATATTATAAAGCTTTATAAATTAATTTTTTCATGACACATCAATAAGTTTTAGACCTTTTGAGTTAATAAATCTATTTCTATTATGGAATAAACATCTTAAAGCTTTATAATTATTTCTTACAACACATGCATTAAATGTTTTGAGATTATAAAGAGGTCTAACATTTAGGACCTTTTCATGCCACATGTGTATAAAATAAAACTCCACTATGGCTAATATAAAACATAAATCTTTTCAAGTTTTTTTGGACCTATTCTTAGACCTCTCATAGTGGATGCTCTTATGGTCTTAAGATCAATTTAAGTAAGAGTAAGCTTTATGGTTTGGGCGTTTCTCAAGTTGAAGTAGAAGAGATGGTAGGTATGTTAAAATGTTGTCCCAGAAAATTACCTTTCATGTATCTTGGGTTGCCAACTGGGGTTAATATGAATAAGGTCGGTAGTTGAGGGCCAGTTGTGGAAAGTTTAAAGATAGACTCTCAGAATGGAAAGTTAAATCGATTTCTTTTGGGGGACACCTGACACTGGTCTCGTTGTACTACTTTTCCTTGTTTCGTGCACCGACTTGTGTGATTAATACTCTCGAGAGGGTGAAGATTTTTTTTATTATTTTTTATTTATTTATTATTATTTTTTTTAGGGGGAGGGGGTGGGAGATACTTGTAAAATGGCTTGGACAAAATGGGATAAAGTTTTGATTTTGGGGGGCTAAATTTCGGTTGGGCAAATGGTAGTGGCGGTTTCAGGGGAAGGAGAAGCGTTGTGGGTTCGAGTGATAAAATGCTTGTATGGTGAGTTGGGGGGCTTACATGAAACGAGTGAGGGGGCTAGAGTAAGAATTGTGGGTACTTGGGGAATATTGTTCGAGTGGGCAGAGAGATAGATAGAACGGCGTGGCGTTTTCCTATTCGTTTGGTAGGAAGTTAGGAAATGGTGAAGGTGTTCGGTTTTGGAAGGATAAATGACCTGGTGATTTCAAATTGTGTGAAAGATTTCCAAGGCTCTTTTGGTTTGAGTGGATGAAGATGTCTCGGTTAGGAATCATGGTGAATGGTGTGGTGATGGGTGGAGGTGGAAATGGGAGTGGGTGGGTGTTCCTAGAGGGAGATTAATGGGTGAATTAGAGGAGTTAAGTCGTGTTCTAAGAGATTTAACCCCGGTTTTAGAGTATGTGGACTCTTGGTGCTGGTTTCTTGCATTTGATGGAGTGTTCTCAGTTAAACACATCAGAGAGTTAATAGATGAGAAAATTCTTCGCTCGGTCACTTATGTTGAAGAAACGTCTTGGGGCAAGTTCGTGTTGCGAAAAGTAAATGTATTTATATGGAGATTAAAATGTAGTTGGATCCTGGTAAGGTCTCTTCTTGATCATATTGGGATAGATTTACATTCCATGTTATGCCCATGTTGAGAGAATGTCGTTGAAACAACTGATCACATTATGGTTCGATGTTCTTTTGCTTCTGCTATTTGGTCAAAGATTTTTTTGTGGTGGAATATTGGTTTTTTTAATTGTTCATTCTTATAAGATATTTTATCCTCTTATGGTTTGGTGTCATCGAAACTTGAGAGCGTGTGGTAAGCCATCATTTGGAGTTCTTTGTATATGATATGGAAAGAGCAAAATAGCAAGGTTTTTAAGTCTAAAGAGATGGTGGCTGCTGATATGTTTTTCGAGATCCAGGTGACTTATTTCTTTTGGATTTCACACAGATTAAAAAACTTGGTATTAGCTGGGTGGATTGGTGCAAAGGCTCGTGTTTTTCGTGATTTTTTCGAGTTCATGGCCAGTCTGTAATGAGGCCATTTCTAGAGGTTTTTTTGCTGCGTTTTGTTTGTAACTTTGTTTTAGTTTTCTGCAGCTTTTTTGTTTATCATTTGATGGCCTGTTGTCTGTGCCTCGTAGGCAATAGGTCAACTTTCTGTAGCTTGATGTGGTTTTATATATACTATTGCTTTTCGGAAAAAAAAAAACGTACTTCATTTTTAATAGTAAGTCCGAACTATTGACTTTTAAAGTGTTATTCTTCTATAGAAGGCTAACAACTTCTAGCAGGAAATGTTACTTTGTAGCATGAGCTACAAAGTGCTGTGAGTCCGGTTTTTAAGGGTGATGTGAGGTATGGCATGTGATGTACAGTGTACTTATGTTTTAATCCCAAGTACATAATGTATTGATACTAAAGAGTGCTAATTAATTTTTTTACGACATCATTTATTAAGCTATAAAGTAAATAAAATTGAGATCCTTTCACTTTCAATTCTCATATGTTTTCATGTTAACATGTTGTGAGTCGTGAGAGGATTTAAATTGATATGTCCCATGTTTTACTTAATTGCGGTCCTATTTTATTTACTTTTTACTCCCTCCGTTCCAATTTATTTGTCCACTTTTGATTTTCAAAGTCTTTCTTTGTTAACTTTGACCTTAAATATATATGTTTGTGTTATTTAATATTTGATGCAAAATATATAAATAGATTGAGTTTTAAGTGTATTTTTTATTTGTATAATTTTCATCAAGTATTATATAACACAAATAAGAATATTCGGAGGTAGTAACTTCCTTGTTCAACATGGTAAAACATGAGAAACATATATTAATTGGATAAGGTTTTTTTTTTTTTTTTTTTTTTTTTTTTCTAAGTTATCTGAGAAGATCAAACTTTTTTCGACTCAAATGTACACTGAATCAACAGGTTAATCTTGAAACATTTTCGACACTTTCCAAATCATCCCCAAATATTATGAGAAAACCAAAAAGATTACCACTATGTCATGCCGACAATGACTACGAGAAACAAGGGAAACATGAACAAAGTTCACCACACTTCTCATAATTAATACTGGCAACCTCATAATTAATAATCAATAATAACCCACTCATTTTGTCTGACTTACCCGCACCTCACATATAATATATCAAATCAAATACCAGTATGCAGGAAAAAAAAAAAGAAAAATTGTGCGTCCCACGAATCTCATCTACTCCCAAACTAAACACTATTCACATAGATATATTTTTTTCTATAGGTGGCTGGCTATACACAAAATAAGACAAATTTCATATTTTTTTTAGGGTCCAATTTAATTTTCCCCCAATTCAAAACCCTAACCCTAATTAATGACAAGATTCACAAAATGAGGTCTTCTTCACTTTCCAATTCAAATCCAAACACCCCCCCTTCTGAACCTGACGAAACCCTAGAAACAACAATCCCAGATTACATTTCCTTAATTAATGACCAGATATTGCTTACTATTTTATCCAATTTGAATAAAAACCATTTACTTTCCGTTAGTTTAGTTTCCAAGAGGCTGTTAAGGCTTAGTGGGGGGTTAGTTAAGTCTTTAAAGCTCCTAGATTGGGATTTTCTTGATTCGGGTAGGCTCGGTTTTCGCTTTCCTAATTTACTTGATGTTGATATTGTCCAGGCTTGTATTATATCCCCCCGAAACTCGGGTATTTGTTTAAGTAATAGGTTTGTGTCCATTCATGTGAATTCGGTTGTGGCGTATGAAATGGGGGGTAGTGGGGTGGTTTCCAATCCTGATTTTTTGAATGCGCGGGTTATTGATAGGGGTGTGAGGGTTTTGGGGCAAATGTGCGTTGATTTGAGGCGAGCGGTGTTGCTTGGTGTGAGTTACGAGGGTTTGGTTGGTGTTGCGAGTGAGTGTTTAGCGTTGCAGGAGCTGGAGCTGTGTTTGTGTAGCGATTTGGATTTGAAAGGGTTGTCGGGGTTTAGGAACTTGCAGATTTTGAAGCTGATTGGTTATGTTGACGGGTTGTATGATAATGTGATATCGGATATTGGTTTGACGATTTTGGCGCAAGGGTGTCCGAGGTTGTTGAAGCTTGAGCTTGTTGGATGTGAAGGGAGTTATGATGGGATTAAGGCGATTGGGCAGTGTTGTCAGATGATGGAGGAGTTGACGTTGTGTGATCATAGATTGGAAGGTGGGTGGTTAGCTGCATTGTCGTATTGTACGAATTTGAAGACTTTAAAGTTTCAGTCTTGTAAGTTTATTGATACGAGTCCTGGTCCGGATGAGCATTTGGGTTCGTGTCCTATGCTTGAAGAGTTGCATTTGGAGAGGTGCCAGTTGAGAGATAAGCAGGGGTTGGGTGCGTTGTTTTTTGTGTGTGAAGCTGTGCGGGAGTTGGTGTTTAAAGATTGTTGGGGATTGGATAACAACTCATTCATGGCTGCAAGTATTTGTAGGTATGACTATGACCCTTATTGTTGTCGCTTGCTGCATATTGTATTTAGTATAATTAGTACTCGTATACAAATGTGTGGTAAATTTGAGTATGGTAGAATCGCAAAGGAGTACTTTATCGTAACAACTAATAAAGCACTGTTTATTTAGTCATGTCCTCTGTTTCAATGTGAGTGTTGTTCTTGGAATGTGCAATATTGTACTGATAACAATTAACAAGTGACAATCTTTTTGTTATTCCATGAAAGTTATGATATAGCGCGTGATATATACCCTCCTAATACAGTTTGATCCTTTTTGAGTTCAGGTTGGTTTGTCATTTTTCTTTGATAGGGCTGACATGTTCTTATTCATCTAAAAAGACATAATGGTATTGATGAAGTAATAAAGGCTGACTTTTTCTTATTTTTTACTTGCTTTTAGGAGAGTGATGTCTCTATCTTTGGAAGGATGCTCGTTACTTACAATGGATGGTTTTGAACCGATAGTTCTTTCATGGAAAGAGCTTAAAAGACTTAAAGTAATTTCATGTAACAATATTAAGGACAGTGCAATGACAACTGAGTTAGCAACCCTTTTTACGGTTCTTAAAGAGTTGAAATGGCGCCCAGATTCCAGGTCTATTCTGTCATCAGGTCTTGAAGGTACCGGAATATGGCAGAAAGGTGGAAGAAGCTTCAAGATTTGATATATTTTTTTCTTTCTTTTTGTTTAATAGTTAGCATGTCATAGTAAAGGTAGGATAGCGGCTGTTTCATTGTTAATTTGAGAATATACTTGCTCTAGTTTTACCATAAAGAGTAGTCTCAGGGTTTAGAGAACAAGTGTATCATAAGTCACCATACTTTTTCTTATATTTAATTTCATTTTGTTATATTTTCTTCCACACATAATTTTCTGTAAAAGTTGCAACCGATTTATATTTTGTTTTCGTTCCCTGGATCTTGAAATAGAGCAATGTGGAATTAAATCTCACATTTTTTTTTCATGTTATGGAATTCAATGTAATTTGTATCATCTGATGGATTTATAGTTTATAGCAACATTATTTTAATGAAATCCAATGTTGGGGAGATGTTTTCTTTAATATATCTGTTTCTCACCTGTTGATGTTGATTAGTTCACGATGCAAGCATTTGGCTGGAGTCTTGTGGAGTTTATCGTGAATTCTTTTTCTAGGCGTCCAATTAAGCCAGCCAGGTTTGCTAACTGGGCAAGTGTTTGTTGATTTGATGGTATGAATACTCTTTTCTTGCTGTCATCCTTTATACATGACTGCTTTAGTGACTTTCAGTTTAAGCTGATACTCTCATGTGCTCGCTTTAGTGCAAGTTGTAAACTGAATGGTACAAGACTATTTCAACTTCTGGTCAGAATTCTGCAACATTGAACAGACCAAATCTAGTTTGAGGGTTCCAGGAATTTGATAGTTGCACACAAACCAGAACATTTTATTTCCTTACGGTTTTTAGCAGTGCTGCAAATGGCAAAAGTCATGATGCGCTTGTTCTTTTCAGTAAATCATGGACTATGCTTGTGTGCGTGAGACTATTATTGTGCATCCGCTCTATGGCGGTGCACATCTTTTGTTACCTTACTCTGTTTAGTGCAAATGTAAGAATCTAAATGAAAATAATAAAATTTACATTTTATGACTTTTGGGTTTTGATAAATGAGAAACTGGCCCCTAGCATGTCTACCCACTGTGCCCAGTATTGTTCCAAGTGAAATGTGATCCATTTAGATGCCACATCTCGCAATCTTGCATCTTTTTGGTTGCGACAATTACATACCGACCCCTGGGATTTCTGACTAACATTTTCCAAGTGAATTGCGATAATTAGATATCTGTGTGTAAACTAGCAAGCAAAGGTTTTTTTGGCTAAAGGGGTTACCTGGTAAAGTAATAGCAAGCAAAGATTAGTACTAACAGTTTCAAGTGTTCCTTTTTCATTAACTATACAATATACATTGTTTGTTGGCGATTTATACGATGAAGTGAATCAGTAAAGTTCGAGTCAAAAGGAGTAATGCTTTTTTCTAATTATTATGGGTTATATTATAAACAATTTTTAGAGATTATTGATCGTCACAAGGTTGAAATGCCACCAGCTTGAGCTAACCCTGTCGGATCTCATACATATTTTCACATTATAAATTTATTTACTTGTGAAAAAGTTAGAAATTGGCAACTGCAAGTTCGTTTTCTTTTGGTCTGAGTTTACAGCTGGTAGAAATTCAAGCTTTAGTAAAGTCGATACTTGAGATTGTTCAATGACCTTTGTGGAATACCATCGAAAATGTGACTTACTGAGTTAGTGCCTACCAAGTACAAACAAAGAAGCAAAATGTTACATTGCTAACCCGAAATCTGAATGGACCTTGTAAAGTCTTGTATTTGTAACTCAGTACCAACAAACTGATCCTGCGGTAAGGCACCACCCTGTTGCTCCAGCACTCTATAGTAGTTTTATGGGTATGTATGTTTTTTGTTCAGCCTACGAAAAACCCATATGCTCCTCATTGACGTATATGATGCCTGCATTATGTAACTTATTAGTGATCAACTTCTTGTATATATGTTGCGTTTGTTCACTAATCATTTGTGTGGAGACAAATCCAATTATGCATTTCACTTAACAAATGTAATTAACTAGTACTGTACAAAATAACATAGTTAGAGTGCAGATTACTCGACGGCCTCAACATTGGCATACTCAAACGATATTTGCCTTTCTTGCCTTTCATACAATATAAATCCGATAGAAAATTCATGTCTTCTTTTTCAGATCAGTTTTGCTAGCATGTGCCGACAGAAAACATGTTAATGTGCAAATAAAATGAAAATTTAAGTTAGTTAAGGTGAATATTATGATCAAATAGTGATTTATAAGTTTAATTTATGTGTATTACAGACATTTTTTTGACTGAATATAAAAGTTTATGTTCATTAATCAACACATTAACATGTTAGCAAAATTCGTTTCAAATATAAAAGAGTTTGGATCATAGCTTCTTTTGAAATAAAGTGTCGTCCCGTTCATATAATAATGTCACTTTTTAGTTTTCACAATATATGTGGACTGTATAGATACAAGATCACAAAAAATTTAGAGATATCACAATATCAACTCAAAGAATGGACCCACAAGCCACAAAGTGCATGTATGACACTTATTTTCTTGGTGCATCACTGATTCTAACGTCTAACGTCTTGTATAGTTGCATCCCATAATTTTAATAGATGGAATCTGTCTAGGATCGATGTTTTATCTCACAAAAATTGAACAAAACTCCAATTTTGAAGAGACACGCGTAGCCCAAACTTGGCAATTGTCAAATGTATTGCCATGACTCATCAGCACGTCTTTAAATTTAGTTACCAACTCAAGAAGTAAAGAGAAGTGATTGACACACTCTCAAAAGTTATTAACACACTCAATTATACAAATTGTTAAAGTAGAATATATGTAAAGTACAATTATCTAATGCATTAAGTAGAGTGTGCCAATAAAATTTAAGAGTGTGCAAATCACTTCCCATAAGTAAAGTTAAGTGCTTTGTAATGTATAAGGTCTTAGACCAAGTGTAATGGTCATCCAACCAGCTGGTAGCCGCGCACCATCATTCCTTACACCCTCATCACCACGCGAGATGATTCCCATAAGTAAAGTTAAGTGCTTTGTAAAGTATAAGGTCTTAGATCAAGTGTAATGGTCATCCAACCAGCCGCGCACCATCATTCCTTACACCCTCATCACCACGCGCGATGATGGGTTTTTGGCTATTGTTTAGTGGTGTAGACTGTAGACCACTAAATTGTTTGCATTTTTTTTTTTTGGATATATTGTGAGGTGTGTATGTTTAAAATGATTTATATGTTTGATTTAGTGGTCACCCCTACACATTTTTGATTTTGAATTTGTTGGTGTGCTGAATGATGATGTGGATCTGACGTGAAGATAGTGGGTTCGATGCTACCTCTTGTGTAAAGTTGCAACGACATATCAGTTTATATGTGTAAATATGTAGTTCTTAAGGTCGGTTACAACTTATTAAATTGATGGTCAAAACATATATTAGTACCATGAACTTGACAAACTGGATCATTTAACACTCTATGCAAAATGATACCATAAACTTGATAAAGTGTAGTTTCTACTATCACATACTAACCAAATTAATTTTTTTTTCTTTGTTCTTTTCTAAAACTCAATTTAGTAAAGTTTTTTTAAATAAATAATTTATAGTAAAACTTTGGTTAGGTAAATATATACATACATTTTTTCTAAATTTAATTATTTTTCAATTTTTAAAACTTAATATAGTATTTAATTGATTATTTAAAATATAAAGAATAAATATGCAGCATCTATTTCTAATTTCTAATTTCTAACACACTGCTCTTAATATATATTCATATTATATTTATTAAATATTTGTTTCAAATATTTTTTTAATCAATTTTTATAACTAACTATATAAAAGTTTTTTTAATTTTTAATTTAACATATGCATATAAAAAATAAACAATTAAATTGTTATGGTCTCAAAATCATTTGAAACAAACACTTAAGCATATAATACGAATATATATGTAGTATTTATTTCTAATTTCTAATGCACTGCTCTTAATATATCTACATATTACATTATTAAATGTTTGTTTAATTTTTAGATCAACCTATAACTATACTAGCTTCCAGGCCCGGCCGATGGCCGGATAGCTTTAAGAATTTAAAAAAAAAAAAAAGGAAAATAGTACAAATGTATTTATAATATATTAACAATGTAAATTGCAACACACTTTGTGATTCTATATCATTTAGTATGATGTTAATTGTATATAAGATAAAATTTAATGGTGATAATGCATAACGAAAAATAAACAAAACGCATACTTAGATAGTAGATTGTAATATCAGTTCACATCTACTTGATATTAAGCTTAAAAAAAAATAACAACCATGTGTTTGCAAAATTGCAAACAGCCAAATTAATAAAAAGACATTTGTAATAGACAATACATAAAACGTAAGGAAAGTTATTCTTGATCACAATTAACGTTATTCTTCATCAAACATAAGGAAAGTTATTCTTCATCACGATTAACGTTGGGACGAACCAAAAATTCATATACCATGTTGTATCCTTCTGGACCGACTTCATTGATTAGTTCATCAACCTCTGACATCATGTGATAACAATCGCACTTAAACCTCTTCTTCATCTTACGCCAAGTACCTTTATAGTAAATGTACCTATCTGTTTCAAAGTAGTATTCGAAAAGTAAGTGTTAAAAGTAATATATTAGAGAATGGGTTATATATGTTTACGTAAAGTTAAATATACCTTCATGTTCTGATTTTGTTTTCACCTTGTTTCCTTCTTTTTCATTAGCCTTGTTAACATGATTTGATCCGTTTCCTATTGTAGGTGTTTCAGAAAAAATGTTTTGGCCATCTGTATTGTGTGCTTCTCCCTTGAAAGAACTGGATGCATTTGTTTCTGAAGGGTTTGCAGGTGTCGACATACCTATGTGACTTTGTATTGACAGGTTTAGGGTTTTGAAAGTGTTCACAATGATTTATATAAGGTATTGGAATCTATATAAGTAACTGATTTGCAATATTTGAGGAGGTGATATAGAGTATAATTTAAAGTTATAACAATATCAATCAAAATCTGCCTATTTTAAATGTAAAATTTAAAATGAAATTATGTAGTTTATTTTAGGAAGTGATATATCTTTTGTTAATATGTACTTCTTTATTATTTTGTAGTTTATAGTTAAAAAGTGTTATGTTTGCTTACTGCAGTATTAACTCTTAGTTATAGTTTTATTGTAACAGGTATACAATGTCTGTATTGTAAGATATGGACATTTCGTGATTATTGGATACTAGACGAGTACCCGTGCATAGCAACGGGATTTTATAGCGACAAATCATTTAGTGATAAAAAAAGTTTATGAGTTATAAACGAAAAATAATAAAAGTTAGAAGATTTGGGAGTTAAACATAATGTTTTGAAACTCGGTTCGACCCGGGTGGTTCAACCGATTGAACCGTTCTGGTCAAAAAATGGGTCGATTTAAAACGAGTCAACCCGTCGGGTTTGGTCGAAAACTTGTCAAATTAAACCAGGTCAACCCGCCGGGTTTGAAGTGTCCCGGGTCAACCCGGTTTTAGATGTGTATTAATAGTTTCCTTTTGAAATATATGTTTTCCTATGGCTTTTATTGGTTAGCCGAAACGATGGTGACACCGGTTCCCGGTTGAACCCGTTGGTCCGGTTCAGTTTTCAAAACTATATGTACCATCAACTTGTTATCTTGTATAAAGATTTATGTGTTTTATTAATTTGTATAATGTGTATAATAACATGTACTTTTCATTTTAGGGTGTTTTAATTGGTTATTTTTAATTTGATATATATGCCTTTAATTGGTTGTACAATATGAATAAATTATTGTACTTTTAAGTTATGAGGTGTTTTAATAAGAGTATTAATTACCCTATATATTTCTCTCACCTTTGACTTTCAAGATTTCACTTTTCAAGCTTTGACTATTTTTCTATTTCTAGACGAGTACCCGTGCATAGCAACGGGATTTTACAGCGACAGATCGTTTTGTGTTAAAAAAAGTTTATGGTTTATGAACGAAAATTTAATAAAAGTTTGAAGATTCGAGTATTAAACATAATGTTTTAAAACGCGGTTCGACCGGGTGGTTCAAGCGGTTGAACCGTTCCGGTCGAAAAACGAGTCGATTTAAACCGAGTCAACCCGACGGGCTGGGTCGCAAACGGGTCAAATTAAACCGAGTCAACCCGCCGGGTTTGAAGCGTCCCAGGTCAACCCAGTTTTCGATATGTATTAATAGTTTCTTTTGAAATATATGTTTTCAACATTCCCTTTTTTAGTTTCTAACTTTTCACTTTTTACTTTTTGGTTTTTCCTTTATATATAGTATAGCAGGGTACCCACGCGTTGTGGCGGCGGGTACCATGTCACGATTAGCCGGAGAAATAGATCTCGATAAGACCTGATTCACCAGTTTGTATCGGTTTCAACGGGTCCTCTCTGGTTCGTTTTCGGATGGTTTCTATTGGTTAGCTGAACCGGTGGCGACATCAGTTCCCGGTTGAACCCGTTGGTCCGGTCCGGTTTTCGAAACTATATGTACCATCAACTTGTTAGCTTGTATGAAACTTTGTGTATTTTATTAAGTTGTATAATGTGTATAATAACATGTACTTTTAATTTTAGTGCTTTTAAAAATAATAATAATTAGTGTGTTTAATTATTTTATATTTTGGATTATGTTGTAGCTTGTTTAAATTGTACATTGTGAAAATTTTATTGTACTTTTTAGTAAGGAGTTTTTAATTGTTGTTTTTAATTTGCTAGATATGTTTTTAGTTGGTTGTACAATGTAAATAAATTATTATACTTTTAAGTAATGAGGTGTTTTAATAAGAGTATTAATTACACTATATTTTTTCTCTCACCCTTGACTTTCAATATTTCACTTTTCAAGATTTGACAAATTTTCTTTTATATGTAGTATAGATAAGCATTATATGAAACAAATATTGATTGAAGAAACAACTTTAACATAAAAAAACATATTACAAAAATAAGTATGATAACATATTTATCATACTATTATTCAGGTCAAATGGAATAATTATTGATAGTAATGAGGAAATTAATATCATTTGTTGATAACAACTTCATCATCATCATTTGCATCATCATCATCAAGAATATGTTTGTGGTAAAGACAATCTTTGTTAACGCATGTCCATTCATGGTTGTCATCATACGCAAATACTTCATCATCCACTGATTTATCGAACACCAATGTGTCTTCGTGATGATTATGGTATAAACAGTGTTTGTTTACACACATCCATTTATCATTATCGTCTTCGGATTCCTGAAAATATTATACTATAAGTAAAAAGACATAAGTGTGTGTTAATATTTATATTGAACTAACGAAACTCATACCCATTCATCATTTGATAATGTTACTATGGGTGGATCTTGGACCCAAAAATCATTGGGTGATGATTTTTCAACTGCTCACTGCTTATAATGAAAGGAATAGATGTTATATGCTTAACCAACCGGGGTGATAATTTTTTTGGCGGGTGAGAACACAGTTATTGTATGCTTTGAAGGATCATACCCGGGTACCTCTGCATACCTATAAAAGTGTATAATGAATAAAAATAATTTATAATGGTAAATTATTTGTGTATGTTTTTGTACAAATTTAAATTGAATTACAATGAGTTACCTCTGTTTGAATGCCTCGATTTCAGAAATTTTATCATTGATGTATATTTTAGTTGCAAAGAGAGCAGGGCGAACAGATGGTTTCTCTAAATAAAATAATATAAATGAGATATGGAAATGTTACAAAGGCAAACTAAGTGAAAAATGATATATGTTTGTTAGCACTTACTATTAATATACTTCACTCTCGCAAGCTGCAGTATCATGACAACATGACCAGCATTCTCCTTGTTTTCAGCATACTCTGTGAACTTATTAGCCCATTCATCAAAGAAACACAACTCAAGTTGTTTGCCAGTGTTAATTTATATAAAAACATTAATACGTTAAATGCAACAAAATATGTTTGATGTTAAATGTGATAGATAAGAAGATTCCTACTTGATATCCTCCAGTATGACATTTCTCCTTATTTTGTCCTCTCCGTTATTGTTGAAGGGTATCGGGTCAGTAATGGAGATAATAGTACCAATCACATCTGCGCAAAAATAAATACCTTAATATAAAGTAAAGACAATGAAAAAATATAAATCTTTTACTATTATATAAATGTATAAGGAAAATACAAACAATAACTCACCGACAACATCAGTTTCTTTGAAATCTTTGGTGAAAAAGTTAGTAAAAGGTTCAAACTTGAAACCACGGGGGTTTCGTTCCCAGGCTGCAATCCTTGTAACAGTAGTGTTCCTGAAGAAAGATATTTTGTATCGATGATTCAAGAATGGATATTTTCCTCTATTCTCACCTACTCCAAAGTTGATGATGAGATAGCATGCACCTTCATCGATTAAAAGGCGAAACTTATTGATTACTTCCTTTGTCCATGTCGTTGCTTGTACACGATTGCCCTAAAACCAAAAATATTATATATCATTCAAATGTAAACCATACATCAAAGTTTAAATGTTTTTGTAATGGATTGTATTCATAGCAAATATAGAAAATTTGAAAGTGTATATATAAAGTAACCTGCTCATCTTGCAAAACCATGTCTAAGCTCCAAACTTCATGAGGTTTTCCTGCCGGGTGAGATTTCCAGATGCTAATACAGCGAACAAGTATTTTAACATCATCTAATATAGGATCAATGTCGCACAAGAGAGTGATATTCTGTTCCATTTATGTATCTACAAACTAAAAAACAAAATAAATAAAAAAACATTGTTAGAAATAGAAATGCTAATATTCAAACTACGGCTAATTGTTACCAGACTAATAGAAAGTAGGAGAGGGAAGAAGTAAGTGACAATATGTGCATATGAATTGCCTTTTTATAGATCATGTATTAGGTTAAAATGGTTTTCAAATTTTAAAAATTAAGGTAGATAAGTAAGGAAATAATTTGAAAAAATTAATTATGCACAAAAATCATGGGATTCTGATTAACTATATTTATTTAGGGGCGATTTTTAAGGATATTTAAAAAAAAACTTACCTACATTAAAAGTTGACCAATAATTTGATAGTGAATACCATGAGATTTAATCTAAAAATAACATTAACATGTAATATTTGGCTACATTTAATCAAAAGAACATGTTTATGCATAACCTCAAATGTTCTTGCAGAACATAACAAACTTATTCAGAACATAACATGTTTATGCAGAACACTATAATCAAGCATAAAGTTAGAATAGCAGAACATGAATAACAATTTAAGATACATGGAATATTGGACCTGAATATTAGCAAGCAACATTTATTGTCTCCAAATCAACAAAGACCTCAAAATCATTTGCAGTAAAAAATTATGTGCAAATTATTGGTCATATAATTGAAAAAAGCATAATGACACCTAAATCATACAAAACAAATATAATGAATCAAAGGTATATAATGAATCAAACAAAATAAATATGTTGTCAAAATTACCATTTTGAATATCAGATCTATTAGGCATGATCGAACCATATATTAAGGATAAATACATGATAATTATGAGGCCACTTTTGGTTTAACAATTGAACAAAAGCATAATGATGACACCTAAATCATAGAAAACAAAAGCATAACAATTGAACAAACCAAATCAATATGCTGGAAAAGTTAGCATTTTGAAGATCCGATCTATGAGGCACGATCGAAACATATTAAGGATCAATTGGTTGAAGATGTTGTTTATTATTTGTGGTGTGATACGTAGGGATTGCACCAGGCTTTACCTCTCAAGGGATCTTGAGAAGCTTACAACCCCCACCAGGCAGTGTACCTGATCGTTGTAGTATAGTATAGTGACAAGTACCGGGGGATTGATCGTTCAGCTAGGAATAGTGTCGCTAGGATTAGAAAACCTAAATACTAGTTCTAGAGATGAGGGGTGATTATTTTTGTATTTTTATATTTTTTTAGAAAGCAAGTAAATATCTCGGGTTTGAAGGATTTGGGCGGAATTAGTTGCTAATCAACTAACCCAATACTAAAGATGCAATCAAAATAAAATACTAGAAATGAAAATAAAACTAAATTAAACTAAGGTTGTGAGCAATAAGTGGAGAAATGTGTTTACTTAGATTTCACTACTCCCTAGATATCTTTTACACGTTAATTACTTGTCATAGTTGCGTGTATGACGGATTGTATTCCTTAATACCATTCATGGGGTGGCGCACTTAACTCCCCAATCCTATGAGTGCCTACTTCACTCCTATGTCGAGCCGGCTAAGAAGCTCCTAACATGGGATCATTAGAATTTACTCATGCATTAAATACAACCAATAAAACCTAGTGCACATCGGTTCATGTTTCCTAAGACGTTCAAGCATGTTACCATTTGGAGATCTGCCAGTTTTCTTAAGCCTAACATCGAAATCATTCATCCAATACAACCATAAACAAGTAATCAACACATAATCAACATCTAGGTTTCATTAGATCTAAGCAAACACAAGATAAATCTAGCGTAGCATGGTGGAATCAAGACAAGTACAAGATATAGACAACCAACATATAGACATATTGATTGAATTAGAAGAACACTGTCACAACTCGTAATTTCATGTCCTTTTTCACATGTCGAAATTTCATTTTTTATCTCGGAAAGTTACTATTCACTTTTACTATTCACAAAACACTATTCATGTCCGAAATTTTTATTTCATATTCTCATAAGTTAAACTATTTTAACGGTAATCCGAGAGTTTGGCGCTCGTCGGATCATTTCTGCAAAAATCACGAAGCCGTGTCCGAGATTTACTTTTGGGTTTAAACGTCCTTCCGGCATCCCGATATGTCCATAAAACATTATAAACAATAGAAATATGATTTTCTCTCATTTTACGACAATTCTAAAAGTTTTGGAATTTTACGTTTTTCAGTTCAGCGTTTTACGCGAATTACGCGTTTTTAACCCGCGTTTCCAGTTTTAACAGCGTTTAAGCAACCCAATGGAACTTACCATTCATTTTATATTTTGTTATGGAGTATTTTGATAAGTTTAGTCATTCTTTCAAGTTTCATATTTTTACGATACCCGAATTTACGTTTCGCGATTTAAAACTTTACGTTTTGCGAATAACGGAACCAAAACCGACTCCGTGAACTAGATTACCAAGCTTCCCACACACATTTAAGTAACATGTGCAGCCCCCCCCCCCCCCCCCCCCCCCTCATTAGTCTTCACATTGACCATATAATTACAAGTATGCCATTGAAAATACATAAATATCTACCAAAAACACCTAAAACACTTAACATACATATTCTTAGAATCATAAAACTCATTTCTCATCTTCTACATCATGAAACCCACGACTTTTTCCAAGATCCATGATCAATCCATGATTTTCCAAAGTACAAAGCATCAAAGTTGTTCATTTCATCATCCTAATCAAGATTCTTGCATCAAAAACACAAGAAATCCAAGGTTTCTCATCATTTAATCACCTATTATTTCAAAGTGAGTTATCAAATTTATTTTCATGTTTTCATCTAATTAACATATGTATCTCATGGTATTCATGCTTAATTTCATGCACAAACTAGTTATACCACTTTATTTTTGTATACTTTTTGAACATACAAACCCTAGATTTTGATTTAGGTGTTCCTTTGTAAAATTAGCTTGATTACTAGTGATTAGGAACCCATGGCACCCTAAGAAGGTGTATGGTAAGATTAGATTAGCTTTGTGGCGTTTGCAAGAGATTTGGTGATGTTAGAAACTAGTTTTGAACCTTGGAAATGGATTTGTAACAAGTTTATAAACATGCTGTCCCATTTTGGTAAATTCTGGAAAATCAGTAGATACAAAGGAAACTTTGGCAAAATTTTTAGAAAATACTTTCAAAAACGAATCCGTAGGCGAAAGAACGGATTAAAAAGAGTTTATAACGAAGAAGTTATGATTTTTGCAAGTTTATTGACGAAAACTATTTTCCGGAAAAATACATGCTGTTGGACGTTTTTCGTCGGTCAAAAAGAGGCTTTAGACGTAACCCGGAGGAGCCGAGCTTTCCAAAATATATTACTACATACTAAGACGTAACCGTGGATATAAAGAACAAGTAAAACGGGCTTATAACGACAAAGATATTCACGTTTGAATATCGGCAAAACTCATTTCATTTTGACAGCTTTTATTAATATTGACGCCAAAACTTCGTAGTAACTCTAGATTTATAAAAATAATGCCAAGTACTCAATTTTATAACTAATGAAGTATTAGTTATTACAAGTATATTTTTATCACTACAAGGCGTTATTTCAAAGATTTCAACCCGAGGATTTCAACACTAACATGGAAACTTACGATATATATATATAAGTATATATATTGCAACTAGCTTTATTTTTTCTAATAACCATATTTTTCCTAAGTCTTGGAATGTATATTTTTGACAACAACAAGTATTTTTCAAGTTAAGAGTGGTATAGGGAACATGTGCATGGACATTTTCAACATCATTTCATGATCTAAAGTAGATCGTTCATCATTCACATTAGGTTGCGGTTTGAGATCGAACCTCATTTCTGTGTATACACTTTTGTCATCGTAGCTGTTGCATCAGGTGAGTCATAGCCCCTACTCTTTTAATTGTTCTATCAACTCTTTGGGGGAGATACATGCTACTACTTGCTTACTTGTACAGATTCACATAACATTTATACTTGGAAACATTATACTTGATTACATTATACTTGATGTCATACATACGTGATTGTACTATACTTAACTGTGTTATACTAAACTGTGATGGTGTACTCTTGAGACTTCCAATGGCCCCAGATTAAGTTGCTGGGCACAACCATGGATACATACATACATACTTCCAATGGCCCCAGATTAAGTTGCTGGGCACAACCATGGAGACTTCCAATGGCCCCAGATTAAGTTGCTGGGCACAACCATGGAGACAAACATACTAAAGTGAGGTCTTCGGAGATGAAGTGTAGACTCACGACTAATTGCTTAACTGTTATGATGAACTTATACATGTTTTACTCATACTATATATTGTAGCAGTGGGTTGTAAACACACAGGTTACAAGGCTCTTATGGCGGGACTTGTAACTGAGTGGATTTACGATGCCTTTGCTGGGAAACCTACATACATATGCATTACATTCTTTTTCAACAAACTCTATGAACTCACCAACCTCGTGTTGACACTTTAGCATGTATTTTCAGGTTTTAAGCTATGGCACACTACTGGAGGTTTTGGCAGGGCATGGCATGGTCATAGAAGACTCTGATTATTCATTTGGGGACCGTTTTTAACTATTTTAATGGCCTACTTCCGCATTACTTTTAACAATGTAAATTCAACATTTTGATTTAACTATTTTATTCGAAATGATTCAAGTGCAAACCATTTTTGAACTTGTGTCGAGATACCAATTGAGTTACACCCCAGCTAAATGTATGCTTCCGCTGGACCCGATTTTGGGGGTGTGACAAACACTTATCTCAATTACACATGTAAGGGTTCAAGGGCTGAAAACCCTTGAAAAACCTGTAAAAATCGTATATGGTTCGGCCTTAGGGTTTCTCCAAAACTTGTTTTTTTTAATGAATGAAAATTAAAAAACTATATATAGAAAACTGAGGCTGACGGCGTCAAGACCAAATAGGTGACATCGTCATCTCGCCGCCAAAAGAATTCTCGGACTGCCTTGATCTACATCTGACGCCGTCATGTATTAACTTTTTCCAGGCCGTCACGTATTTTACTCTTGACGCTCTTCCTTGTGACGCCTTCATTTCTGTACTCGGCTGTCATGAAAATTACTCTTGACGCCGTCAAATTGTTACTCTTGACGCCGTCACCTACTGTTCCCAGCTTGGAAAATTAAGTCTTTGGCGTTTTCTTCACTTTTATGCTCCAAAAATGTCCGAATAGCTTCCTTTTCCAGATTTCACTTCCAAAGTACCTAAAATCACAAAAGGAACGATTTAGGGCAATATTTGATCAAATAAATTTAATTCCGGGCTTAAATGACCCCCTAAAAGTGGTTCATTTTTCGCCTCATCATATACCCTTACACTTGAGATTTGCTTGTTCTCAAGCAAATGCGCTTTTATTCTAGTCAAAATACAAGTTAGGGGTCATTTAACACTAATATAAAAGTAATTACAACAAATAATCATTCCACAAAAGACCAAAGACAAGCACAGAGGTCATATACTAGCACCTCACAAATAGTGTTTAGATACTCACATCTCTCGGGTGTAATAAAGTATAAACTACAATATGGAAACGGAAGATATCTTTCACTACCTGTCATAGCAAAATAGATTACCATAGGCTTGGGAAAGGATCAAACCTCCTCCACATGGCGTAAGCACCTAGGATAAACTATCAAAGAGGTCTTTTAAAGGGTTGTAACGTTAGGTGTAGGGATATGAAATACACGGTTTTGTTGGATATAGGCAGTCTTTACTGGTGGCGAGTTAACAATCTTGGTTAATTACATGTACAATATGGCGTTGCTAAGCCAAGACTAGATTTGACTTAAGCTAATAAATCAAAAATAACAAAAACATAAAATGAACATAGAATGAAAAGGGATGGTAGTCCGTATGTTTTTTCTCTCTTTCTTTTTCTATTTCTTGATTTTTTGATTTTTTTAATATATTTTTTATTTTTTTATTTATTTTTTGCATACACTCTTACCCTACCATCCAAAATAACACATCATAGGGGATGGACATTCCCCTTACACTTGAATTTTTACATACTTTACAATAAACTAATCTAATGACTCGAATTAAGAAAATCAAAACACTTGGAGTACTTTTAAGATTAACGCACATATGGGGGTAATAAATGATGTTCTTCCCCATTACTCCATAAAATAAGTACTTTACCCATGAGTCCCAATCGTCCCAAAACAATATGTACAAAGATATGACTCGACTTAGCAACCATGTAATCAATTAGATAGTTAACTTAGGGTTTAACAAATAACAATAATGCACTAAAGATGAGTGCATACACGGAAGGCTAAGGCAATTTGGGTGTACATTTAAGTGGGGTGTAACAAATTCTTCCTTTAAGTAAGATGCTTAAAGTTAGAAATGAAAGGATAGGCTCGGAGGGGTGTACTAGGGGTTTCGTGTACTAAAAATGAGTACAACGCTAAGGTGTGGGAAAAATTAGTTGACTTAACTAGCCAAGTAATATGACTTAAATTGTCAAGTGATTGTGATACGGGTTTAACACAAGGGTAATCCTAATGCCTCTTATCATGTAGTAAATCCTACTACACGAATGTAGTCTCACTAGCGGTCTCGGGATGCATCACTAACGCAAGTTCTAGAATCTAAATGCTACCGGTACACTCATAAGCACTAATAATAAATGCTTTTCCTATCAAATCTAAAGGCGAACCTCACATATTTGGGTGGAAAATTTTTCTGAATAGTACGGTTATGTGCTAGTCATACAATCTCCTATCCATGAGACGCTTGCTATGGCTAAAGTTTCGCTCCTAAATGTTGTAAAAAATTTTAAATTTGGCGCTAAAATTGCACTAACAAGTATTTCTCATAGTTTTATTACACATCTACCATTAAACAAACAAACACAAGCAAAAGTGTATCTGTAAGGTATCATCATTTTACCCTCCCCTTACACTTAAGATGAACATTGTCCCCAATGTTCAAGTAAAGAATGTAAAAGTTAAATAAGTTAAACAAATGAAATCAAATACTCCCCTGATTCGCTCGGTATAGATAATAAGGTGGCCAGGTTAGATCTTCCTCCAAGAAAATGAACAATCAAAGCTTCCCTTCCAGAAAAAAATAAATCATCTTCTTGTCATACATAACCTGTAAATCCTGAGAAAACAAACAAAGTAACCTCGCATAAAATCGGCGGCAATCTATATAAGTTACTAAATCCTAGAAAACAAAGTAAGATATAATGCTTGTGGAATGAAGTTTGCAGATTTCCTGGAGATTGTAAAACTTAATAATTCAACAAAAACTTTAAAAATCCGTTAGAAAAATAAAACTGGTAAAATTTCCAGATTTTTACACGTGACGCCGTCAAGAGTAAACTCGTGACGCCGTCAGAAGTGACCTGCAGAAATTCTTGTGTTAAGTTTCCAGAAAATTTCTGGAAAAACTTGGTCCTACTTCCTGGAAAATCCTGCAAAACTTCATTATGACCCAATACAAGCATTTGACTCTAACAAATACGAATATACATGTCCATTTAATATTGTGGAGAATCATGATCGGTTTGTTTCTTAAAAACATATTTGGGGTTTCCCCTTACACTTATCTTTTGCAAAAATACTTTTAGGTGGAGTTAAGACTAGGCCAAAACAACAAAGTAAAGTATTTCCACTATTTAGTTTAGAAACATGATCTACCAACAATAAAAATAAAGCATGCATACGAAAACAAATAATAAACAAAAAAAATAAAATCACACAAAACGAAGAATGTCACCAAAAGCACATTCAATTATTTCAAATAAACGTAAACATAGAAAATTAAAATTGTTCAAGGCCAACAGAGGCCACAACCTAAACTATTACAGTACCAATTGTTTCAAATTACACAACCACCAATAAATTGTTTAGAAATAACAGACATCAAGAAATATCACTGGGGAGGAGGACCAAAATGGTAGTCATAGCCAGGAGGGAGGTGTCCTGTGTACCCGTAGGGAGGGTAGTCTGTCTCACGACCGGGGAATGGGTCAATCTGCAGGTGAGGCTCAAGCTGATCACGGGTGGAGAGGTGCTGCATCTGGCGGATGGTATGATCATACGTCCAATCAAAGCGCTGGTCAGTGGTGGTCCGTCATGCGTCCACCTGACCCATCCAGGCTCCCTGGTGTGCCTGCCAGTCTCCCCGACTCATGTGTCGGTAGTAGTCAGCTGTCCCCTCCTCATACCCCTGAAACTGATGCTGCTGGGGCACTCCCTCATCATCATCATCGTCCTCATCATCAGGTCCCCCTGCCTCATACCAGTTATAGGTCCCATTCCTCATCAGCATCACGATGCTCATCTGCCTGAGGGATTTAGCCCTCACTACCCTACAAGCCCCACAGTCGCTCAAGTACCCCATGATCGGAGGAGTAAGAAGATCATAGGAACGAGCCAACCGGGTCACGAACATCCCCCCATACACCTTATCGATATCCCTCTCACCCACACTGGTCCTCAGATAACTAGCTACCTAAAATGGGATGTTGCAGTAAACATCCGCTGAAATGATGGTGTACAAGTAGAAATGATCTGAAGCAGTGACACGGTGAGTGGTTCCATGACGTCCTGACAGGCTGTATGTGATGCATCTGTGGACCAACCTAACTATGGGGTCCCTGATTGATGCTGCCCCTGTAGTCGAGGTGTAAACCCCGTCCCCAATGGTCGGCCAAAAAGTAACACACTGATGAGGCGAAAAATGATCTGTTTTTAGAGGGTCATTTAAGCCCGGAATTGAATTTATTTGATCAAATATTGCCCTAAATTGTTCCTTTTGTGATTTTAGGTACTTTGGGAGAGAAATCTGGAAAATGAAGCAATTCGGATGTTTTTGGAGCATAAAAGTGAAGAAAACGCCAAAGTCTTAATTTTCCATGCTGGGAACAGTAGGTGACGGCGTCAAGAGTAACATTCTGATGGCGTCAAGAGCAAAATTCCATGACGGTCCAGTAGAGAATTGACGGCGTCACGAAGTAGGGCATCAAGAGTAAAAGTCATGACGGCCTGGAAATGATGATCACATGACGGCGTCAAATGTAGATCAAGGCAGTCCGAGAAGAGTTTTGGCGGCGAGGTGACGGCGTCACAAGTTTAGTCTTGACGCCGTCAGACCCCTTTTCCTGTATATAGTTTTCTAATTTTCACATTTAAGAGAGAGAAGTTTTGGAGAAACCCTAAGTACGAATTTGGTGCGAATTTTACAGGTTTTTCAAGGGTTCCAAGCCCTTGATACATTTCATGTGTAATTGAGATAAGTGTTCTTTTAATTCAATCAATATGTCTATGTGTTGGTTGTCTATATCTTGTTCTTGTCTTAATTCCATCATGCTAGGCTAGATCTATCTTGTGTTTGCTTGGATCTAATGAAACCTAGATGTTAATTATGTGTTGATTACTTGTTTATACTTGTCTTGGATGAATGATTTATATGTTAGGCTTAAGAAAACTGGCAGATCTCCAATTGGTAACATGCTTGAACGTCTTAAGAAACATGAACCGACGCGCACTAGGTCTTTATTGGTTGTATTTAATGCATGAGCCACTGTTTATAATCCCTATAGTTGTGCTGGGCATGGTATAGGAGGAGATAAGAGCTCATAGAATTGGGGAGTTAAGTGTGCCACCCCATGAATGGTATTAAGGAATACGATCCGTCATCCATGCAATTATAACAAGTAATTAACGTGTAAAAGATGTCTAGGGAGTAGTGAAATCTAAGTAAACACATTTTCTCCATTTACTGCTCACAACTTTAGTATAATTTAGTTTATTTTCATTTCTAGTATTTTATTTTGATTGCATCTTTAGTATTGGGTTAGTTGATTAGCAACTAATTCCGCCCAAATCCTTCAAACTCGAGATTTTTAATTGCTTTCTAAAAAATATAAAATACAAAAATAATCATCCCTCACCTTTAGAACTAGTATTTAGGTTTTCTAATCCTAGCGACACTATTCCTAAGCTGAACGATCAATCCCCCGGTACTTGTCACTATACTATACTACAACGATCAGGTACACTGCCTGGTGGGGGTTGTAAGCTTCTCGAGATCCCTCGAGAGGTAAAGCCTGGTGCAATTCCCACGCATCACACACCTCATATCACTCCTCAAAGTCTCCCCATGCAACAACCTCTGCATAAAACCTCCATCAACAGCCTCCTCCCTAGTATACAACCCTAACCTCCAACCAAACTCAGTAACTGAACATGATCGCACCTCCCCTCCTAACCTAAAATAGATAGTGGTGCCCCCATGTCCGTCCTAGCCTCAGCCTGATCAAAATGGAAGCTCGCAAAGAACTCCCTCACCAACTCACTATACCGTCTCCCTAATCCTAAACAATCTCTCCCATTGAGGACCCGCAAACCCATCAGTGTGGATCCTCCCCAGAAATGCAGCTTCCAACCCTTGGGACCTAAGAAACTCCCAATCAACCACGGCCCCAGCATCAATGTGGTGGTTACAAAGTTCCGCATACTTGGTGGTGGCGCCAACAGTGTCAAATTCGCCCCAACTATGGACCAATTCTCCATAGCTAACTCTTTGGGACCTAGAAGAACTGCCACGATGTTGACGAGATCGCTTGCTCATTTTCCTGGAAAAAGATAGAGTGAACGGAAACAATTAGAACGAGAGTTTTATTGATTTTTGCTGTCAGACACATCTGACGCCGTCAGGAGGAGGTCCTGACGCCGTTAGACCTAGCAGAATCCGAATCATGCAATTACGAGGGAAAAATCAATTTTCAAACTCTTAACCCATTACCCAAACGCTCCTTTAATCAGAAAACATGGGTGGGGGGTCAAAAAATCCGTGGCATGAATGGCTTTTCCTAAACTAACGCATGATTCGAGTGGAATAACATCATCAAAGGGTAACCCCATGTTTACAAATCACCAAATGGATGGCATTACGATTTGTCAATGATGGGTCAAAAATAGGGTTTCGGGCGAAAGGGGTTTTCAAAATTGATTGATCCTAAGGACAATTGATCGAAAAAGAGTGAAGAAAAACTACTTACCGAATGGAGATTAGTCGCGGAAGATGTCGAATTGGAGGGTGAAGATTCGTAGTGGTAGCAGCACTTTGGGTGAGATTTGTGGGGTATGAGTTGAAAGTGATTGAATTTGGGTTATTATTGCTGAATGAGCGAGGTGACGGCGTCAAGGGTTAATATCTGACACCGTCAGATGCCCGTATGAGGTGAGAAGTGGGGTAATTCCACATTTAGTCCCTGCACTTTGTATGAATAGCTAAGCACAAGTAAAACCATGAGTAGCTATTCCATTAGTGAAGTCCACCAGGGTCGAACGTTTCATTACTGTCACGGAAAGAGCTGTGGTTGTAGAAAGGAGTGAGTGATGTTTTAGCTAAGTTGTAAACTTCGTACGGGTCACTGGTGTGTACAAAGAGGTGTTGTTCCATAGAGGGTTTCAAATCTGTGGTGTTTTTGAGGTGTAACCCTTTCACACCGGGTTTAAAACCAAAAGAACGTCTCTTGCACAAGTTTGGGAGCGTGGTTTGCAAGCATCCAATGAAAATGTTATGAAATTACGAATTCTTCTCTTCCTGAGGATGCTCACAAAAGTGGGAGGTGATTGACGGTGAAGCACTTGGGAAAGATTTCTCGTTATCCTCTTGGTCAAACACCAAAGGAGTTGAAACCTCGAAGACTTTTTTGATTTTTTTTTGGTGTGGAATTTTCTTTGATCTTCTCTTTGATCCTTGATATGAATTGGTCTGCTAAATCCATAAAAGCATTGTGAGTGCTTTCTATGCGTGCTTCTAGGTGCTGGATTTGTTTTTCCTGATTATTCATGAAGGTTACCATTATCCCTTCGAACTCCTCTTGCTGTGAACGTTCAGGAAAATTATGGTTAATAACCGCATTTCTACGTAAATTAGGGTTCCACACGATTTCAGCAGCAGGTTTCTCAATCCTCATTAATTCTTTTACCTGCCTCTCGATACTTCCTAATAACTGCTCTTGGGTGGCATGTGCGTAGTCAAGTTTTCCCTTGCTTGGAAACTGCCTCTCGATTCTTCGTATTGTGCCAATTCCAGCATTCGTCAATGCTAAGTCTGTTTAGCCTGCCCTTGGCTGCGTAATCTATAGCTCTCCTTGTTTGATAGTTAACTTTATCGTAAAAGATTTGAATCTGGAGCCATGGTTCGATGCCATGATGAGGGACTTTTCGGAGCAGGTCTTTATATCGAGTCCATGCTTCGTAAAAGGTTTCATTTTGACGTTGTTGGAACATCAAGATGTCATTTCTAAGCTTAGTAGTTCTCCCCGGTGGGAAAAATTGAGCAAGGAAACGAGTGGTGAGATCATCCCATGTAGTGATGGATCCCGCGGGCAAACGCTCAAGCCATTGACTAGCTTGATCCCGTAGAGAGAATTGGAATAGGCGTAATCGGGTTGTCTCTCTAGTTTCAACATCTAGGTCTATGGAGTCTACAATTTTTAAAAAGTCCTTAAGATGTTGGTTTGGATCTTCGGAATGAAGTCCATGGAATGCACATCCGCTTTGCACCAACCGGATGGTGTCGGATCGCAAGGGGGTCACATTGGCTCCGGTGAGCTCAATGGTGTTTCGGTAGCCTTGGTGGCTAGGTCGGGAATACTCTCCTAAGGTTCGGGGCCTAAGAGGTTCTAGTGGTGGGGTTTGTTGTGGTGGGATGACGGGTTCAAAGATGTTCCCGTCGTTCATGATGTCGGGTGGTGAAAAGTTACGAACAAAAACACAAAGAAATAAGATAGACTAAAGAAACCTAAAAATAAAAATAAAATCTTACTAGAAAGGAATCTAGCAAGTAGACCTAATAAAAAGAAATTCTAACCTAGACAATAACTATTCCCCGGGCTGCGGCGCCAAAAACTTGATGCGTAGGGATTGCACCAGGCTTTACCTCTCAAGGGATCTTGAGAAGCTTAGAACCCCCACCACGCAGTGTACCTGATCGTTGTAGTATAGTATAGTGACAAGTACCGGGGGATTGATCGTTCAACTAGAAATAGTGTCGCTAGGATTAGAAAACCTAAATACTAGTTCTAGAGATGAGGGATGATTATTTTTGTATTTTTATATTTTTTTAGAAAGCAAGTAAATATCTCGGGTTTGAAGGATTTGGGCGGAATTAGTTGCTAATCAACTAACCCAATACTAAAGATGCAATCAGAATAAAATACTAGAAATGAAAATAAAACTAAATTAAACTAAGGTTGTGAGCAATAAGTGGAGAAATGTGTTTACTTAGATTTCACTACTCACTAGATATCTTTTACACGTTAATTACTTGTCATAGTTGCGTGGATGGCGGATTGTATTCCTTAATACCATTCATGGGGTGGCACACTTAACTCCCTAATCCTATGAGTGCCTACTTCACTCCTATGTCGAGCCGGCTAAGAAGCTCCTAACATGGGATCATTAGAATTTACTCATGCATTAAATACAACCAATAAAACCTAGTGCACATCGGTTCATGTTTCCTAAGACGTTCAAGCATGTTACCATTTGGAGATCTGCCAGTTTTCTTAAGCCTAACATCGAAATCATTCATCCAATACAACTATAAACAAGTAATCAACACATAATCAACATCTAGGTTTCATTAGATCTAAGCAAACACAAGATAAATCTAGCGTAGCATGGTGGAATCAAGACAAGTACAAGATATAGACAACCAACACATAGACATATTGATTGAATTAGAAGAACACTTATATCAATTACACATGTAAGGGTTCAAGGGCTGAAAACCCTTGAAAAACCTGTAAAAATCGTATATGGTTCGGCCTTAGGGTTTCTCCAAAACTTGTTTTTTTTAATGAATGAAAATTAGAAAACTATATATAGAAAACTGAGGCTGGCGTCAAGACCAAATAGGCGACGCCGTCATCTCGCCGCCAAAAGAATTCTCGGACTGCCTTGATCTACATCTGACGCCGTCATGTATTAACTTTTTCCAGGCCGTCACGTATTTTACTCTTGACGCTCTTCCTTGTGACGCCTTCATTTCTGTACTGGGCCGTCATGAAAATTACTCTTGACGCCGTCAAATTGTTACTCTTGATGCCGTCACCTACTGTTCCCAGCTTGGAAAATTATGTCTTTGGCGTTTTCTTCACTTTTATGCTCCAAAAACGTCCGAATTGCTTTCTTTTCCAGATTTCACTTCCAAAGTACCTAAAATCACAAAAGGAACGATTTAGGGCAATATTTGATCAAATAAATTCAATTCCGGGCTCCCTCTAAAAGTGGTTCATTTTTCGTCTCATCATGGTGTTATTGATTTGTGTTCGGATGGATTAAAGGGTTTATGGAAGAAAGACAATTAATTGAGAGAGGTGTGTGATTTATTGATGGAGGTAGAATAGCAAATGACATTGTGTGAAGGACTTCCGCCTGAAATTTTCATGCGTTGACTTAATTTGATATGAAATGAATTAGAACCGTTGGATAGGAGGAAATGCCACGTGGCAGGTTTAGAAGTATTTTGGAGACAAGACTGGTCAACAAAACCCTGTTTTATATATATATATATATATATATATATATATATATATATATATATATATATATATATATATATATATATATATATATATATATATATATATATGCATATAAAAAATAAATAATTAAATTGTTATGGTTTCAAAATTATTTGATACAAACACTTAGGGGGTGCTTGGTAAGGGGGTTAAGGGGAGTGGGGAATGGGTAAGGAATTCAAAAGAACCCACCTCACTCAAATTAGGTGCTTGGTTAGGGGTGTGCAAAGATATTGATTACCCCGTAGTGGGTAATCAGTATTATAGAGTAAATTGAGGGGGTAGGGTATTGATTACCCACCCCACTCAATCCTTTGCATTCCCTTTCCCTTTACATTTACCTTTCCCCACTTTGAACCAAGCAGACCCTTAAGTATATAATACAGATATTTTTATATCAAAAGTAATATGATAAATTCACTTTCTCTAAATTATTATTTTAAATATGTATTTATTAACTAAATATTATATTACATTATTTAAAAGAAAATTGAAATTAACTAAGTTTTCAAAAAAGTATGATTAATTATTTTGAATTTAATTAAAAATCATATATATTAGGCTTTAATAAATTGAACTTTTAGCATAAATTAAAAAATAATAAATTATGAAGTTAATTTACTATAGGGTAGTGGTATAGTAATTCGAATTTGTCAAGTTTCGGGGTATTCTTCTGTATCGTAAAAAGTTTGTGTTACTAAATGATCCAGTTTGTCAAGTTCGAAATCAATAAATAAAATTATAATAATTAGTCTATCAGATTACTAATTTGCAACCTTAAAACACTCATCGTTACATTACAACTATCCATAGTCCAAACACCCAAAAATATATTATGTTTTAGGAAAGTAATAATTGGGTTTGTTTTCGTTCGCGACGAAATTTGTCTGCAAATATGTTTGTTTGTCTCTGCTCGTGTGCTTTTGCATGTTCGTCCACACTTTTCTATTTATAAAACCAAGACATCAAAAATGTAGAATGTCTTGTAAAATGAGTTTATAATGGTCTTAACTAAACAAAAAATATCTAACAAGCGTTTTTAAAGAATTGGTTATGGCATAATTTATCCGAATGGTAAGTAACAAAAGTTTTATAAGTGTATATACACACGTTAATGTCGAGTAGTATCATCGCATCATTCTTTTGTACCGAGTATATGTAAGTTTGATAGCCGAGTGACAAGATAACAAAGAACTTGTAGCGATCACTATATTCAGCATGCAGATCTTTCAAGTTTGAATCATGTTCAAACGTGAATGAAGTGATGACAATTAGTTTTCCCAAAGCGAGCTCCATCTAATTTAAGTTTGTGTAGCGATAAGCTCAAGCTCTGAGAATTTGTCAGTCAAAAATGAAGCACAGAAAAGAATCAAAATATCGACTCCGACAGGGGATGCGTTGGAGTAGGACCACCGTCACACGGTGGATCTCTTCATATCATTGAAAAGGTGGTATGTGGTGGAACTTGCTCTCTACGTGGTTGAGCAATGTTCACATAAGTTGCGCACCACGTGTACACATCTCATCATTGACACCAACCTCTGTATCTCATTTCCCATGCATGCTCGCTTTCTTTTCTGTCCTTTACTATATTTGGTGTTTTTAGTTCTAACAATTTATGGGGGCGGATAAGGAAATGCGGATACTAGCTCTAGTTAAATGCTAGCTAGTAGTTGTTTTTAAACTCTTGTGGTTAAAAGGGAAAGAAAGAAAGCAAAAAGGTACTTGTTTGTCGTAATGAAAATCAATAAGAGGGACCGGATGCATCTATGTACGGATGGTAACGGGTCGGGTTTAGGGTGAGGCGGTCATTCCTATCCACAAACCTGATAAATCAAATTTCTTTTCAAACCCGCCTCGATCCTCATCGGGATTTAATTGAGGCGTCCTGTTGGGGTGCGATACCTCCCAAACTTGTCGGTATTAATCGAGGATTTTATCGAGATGTCCTTTTTGGGTGCAGTTCTCAACAAAAGCTGCACCATTTTACATTTATTATACGGAGTAATTGCTAGGCCGTTAGTAATAATTTGAAGAATTAAGAACTTAATGATAATTAATTACTTCCCCCATCATAAAATTATTGTCTCATTTTGACTTTTTCGGTCTTTATTTTTCAACTTCGACCATAAATATTTTTGTTTATATTACATAACTAGCAGGGTACCCGCGCGTTGCGGCGGCGGGTACCTTGAAATAATTTTTTCGGTGAATCATGTATTTTAGTTTATTATATTTGTGCCCGTTCGAATATCAAGAACTTACAGATATTTAAAATTTCGTTTAGCTCGTGTCAGTTCAGGCTTGAGCCCGTTGGCTCGTGTCCATTCGGGCTTGAGCCCGTTTGGCCCATGCCCGTTCGGGCTCGAGCCTATTTGGCCCGTTGCTCCATGACTATATCAACGAACCCAAAAATAATTCAACCCAAAATTTTATAGTTAATATCATATTATCGAAGCTCAATCAAAACTGCGATCTAAAATTATACCAAAAATTTAATTTTAATATTTCAACTTATCAAACAAACTTAATAGAACGGTGTCACCAAACAAGCCCGATTAATCGCCGTCTAGGCGCTACAAGGCCACCAACCTTTATGATTTGTGTAAATCGGTCACACAAATCGGTCAACCGTGTGATCAACGACGGCCAATGATGGTCAATGGTGGTCAAACTTGCCCGAAACCTTCAAACCTTGCTGAAAATACTCAAAACTCGCAATAAAATTGTTTAATAAGCTATTGTTGTTGTTTATATCTTTTACAAGATGTGTTTTTGAGAAAAATCTTGCTAGTAATACCTAAATCTTGCCGGAAATACATAAACTTGTCGAAAATGCCGTTTTGATTAATCACCAATTAATCCTGTCTAACCGATTACAAGCTACAGGGGGTCGACCGCCTGACTACCGATTCATGATTTTTGCAACCTACGCTAAATGCAACCATGATGCCTATGAAAGTGAGTTTTAGAATTTTACTAGTTTTTTGTAGTTTAGTTTCTTTTTGCAGATTTAATAAGCTCTTGGAGGATGGATTGGATGGACTGTGGCATTACATTCTTGATTGGACATGTTTGGTTGGAAGAGAAATGGATTGATCTCGCATACTTAACATCTTATCACATGGAGATTTGATCGCGATTTCTTGGCCCGTGAAGTTTCGTTTCTCTTGGTTTTTTTCTTATGTTATTCTTCCCTATTTTGCATGCTTTGAAGTTTATTTTTCATATTGAGTTGATGAGTGTGTAAATACTCATCATTTTTGTCTTATATGAACTGCCAAAACGTCCAAAAACACTCAGTAATGCATCAAAATACTAAAAATATTCCAAAATTGTGTTTTATACGTTTTATATGCAAAATGTTTAAAAACAAATGAAAAACGAACAAAGTTTGCATAATTGGCAGTTTCAGTCCCTCAAGTTTCATAAATTGGCAAAACTAGTCCCTGGTCACTCAAAGCTTGTAAAATTATCATAAAAGGTCCTTGGGATTCACAAGTTGTAAGAAAAAGTCCTTTGAAGTTAAAATTTACAAATTTACAACTTTGATCCCTCAACTTTGGAAAAGTGTCAAAATCAGTCCCTGGGTTATTTAAAATGGAAAATTTATCAAAATAACCCTTGAACTATTCCTAAATGACATATTTGGTCCTTTGTGTTAATATTTGATATTTACAGGTTTAACCCTTCAAGTTTCAGAAAATTACAAGAATGGTCCCTGGAGTTTGGGAATTGACAGAAAAGGTCCTCGGGATATTAAAATGGAAAATTTCATTTTAAGGTTCTTTGGTTTATCACATGTGGCAAGTTCAGTCCTTGTAGTATCTTTGGGAAAATGCCACATCATACCCTCAACTTTCACCAATTTACAACTTTGGTCCTTTTTGTGATTTATATACCAAATAAACCAAACGGACCTTCTTATTAGTAATAAACCCACCAAACTAAACCTAAACATACACAAAAGCCCACCCCAGCCCAACTCCTAGCCCAATCCACTCCATAGCTTTGACCCCGGTCAAAGCAATACCAGACACCACCCTTCCCACCATTTTCACCCCTCCAATACCACCACCTGGTTTCCCCCCCTTGCACCATCTCCACTTGCCCCACAACCTTATCCCTGCCATTTCCTCACCCCAATGCACCAATCACATCACCCCTACCCCTAGTCTGCTTCCACAGTCCCAATTGGCTTAAAAAGCTCTTTCCCGCCAAAATTGCGTAAGGAGCAAAAGTGATCCAAGTGGTGTTTTTATTGGTGGGATATGACCTGTGAGACCCACATAGCTCAGAGGAGGTATAAAAAAGAAGTTTGAAGCAGTGTGGAAGAGTAATTAGGAGTAGTGTAATTTAGTATTGTCGAATTAGGTTAAATTAGCTTTTCAAGTATTGAATTTAGATTTCCAAGTGTATTCTCAGTTTCATTAATGTAATTTAAAGTTATTTCAATCAATGAATTTAAGTTTTCAGTTATAAATTCCAAATTGGCAATTCTCTTAATTCCAAATTATTGTAAAATCATTATCAGTTGTTGTTGAGTGTTTGTGTAAGCTCATCTGAGCTTAATCTTAAGCTTTCTAAAAGTTCTCAAAGCCCTTTAAACAAGTCTTGGTTCAGAATCTAAGAAAATCACAAAAACACTAAAAATCAGAAAATAAATAAAAAAAAAATAAAAAAAAATAAAAGAGAAACCGAAGAAGGAAGCAAGGTAGCAGCAGTAGCAAGCTATGGAATTGGATGTGGTTTAGAGTCTCTTGGGAGACAGTAGGTGATTCATGGTCTTAGTTTTTCAGAAAGTTTCAAGCTTTGGGTGACAAGTATGTTAAAAACTTACTTTTCTTTATAAGTTCAAGTTGCATGCTTATTGTTGTTAAGTTCTTCATTAATCTGTCTATTAGGTTCAATTTAGTGTATTAGATATTAGTCTATCAAGTTAGGTTATTAATTTTGAGTATTCCTTTGTTAAAACTTCCAAAACTGTCATAAAGGGGTGTTTGGAACAAGATATTTAGATATGCTAGGAGTAGATTTCTTGGTTTAGGTTTGTGGGATTGTTGTTCTTAGGTTTAAAACATTTTAATTCAGCCTTTGGTTTGGTAAATTTTAAAAGAAAAGTCAAATTCCTAGTCCATCATCACTAACAGTTAACTGTTAGTGAATTTGAAAACCATACACCTTCAATTCAGTTCTTAACTTGTATATGTAGGTTAATTTGGCTCATTCTAGGGTTAGTATAACTTAAATAATCAGTAGTGATCATTAGAAACTCACCATAGTCAAACTTAGTGCAATATCTCAAAAGTCAAAATTTTATTTTCTCAAATTTTCCAAATATGGTAAGATTTTTAGAGAATTTTGTGTTAAGAACTAGGGTGTGAATTTTCTTGGGTGTAATCTTTCCCACCTCAACTATTGATTCCCATCCTTACCTTATTTTTGTGAATTTAGCTGTGGGCCCCACAACCCTCCAAAGAGGGCTGCAGGGCAACAAGCTACCCTGTGCAGCAGGTAGCAGGCCCAAACACCACCATTGGTGGTGGTTTTCTGGCCACCATGGTGGTCCCATAACCCCCAACTTGTTTCCTTCCATCCCCCCTCCTACCAAGGTGCATGGTTTGACCCATGGTTTGACTTTACACCCTCTGGGACCCACCTGTTTTAGCCACAATATTCTGTCCCATTTCCGTGTTCATATTGGATTTTGGAGTGCTTATTTGATTAGCTTATAGCTTATTCTGTGGTCCTATTTAGTTTATTCCAGCTTATACAAGTTAATATAGCCTATTGGAACCTGGATTAATCAGTGTGGGTCCCACTTTAAGCCATTTTAGCTTATTTTCCACTTTGGTCAAACAAAGTCAACTGTTTTGCTTATTACCTTCCAAACAGCTTATTTTTAGTTTATAAAAAAGTTGTTTTTACAAAAAGTGTTTGTTTTTAAGTATTAAATAAGTTTGTAAAAGAAAAAGCAAGAAAAATCAATTTAAAATTAAGTGATAGTTTCTATTTAATGTAATTTAATTTTAATTTTCATTTTTAATTTTTAATTAAGTACTTAGCTTTTTTATATTTTTATTAAATTCCTCATATATTAAAGTAGTTATAATAATTTTTTCAGATTTTTATCTTTTCATTTAGTATTTATTAGAATTAACTTTAGTTTTATTAATTATTAATTAATATTAAGTTTAAAATAGCATAATTAGTTTTTATAAGGTAAAACCTAGTTTTTATATTTTTTATAGATTTTATATGTTGTAAAATATTTTTGGAAATTTTCTTAGAATTTTTACTGTTAATTTAGTAATTTTCTTAATTTAAAATAGTTAATTAGATAATTAGTAATTAATAAGTAATTAATTAATATAAAATTCACAAAAAGACAAAAACACTTATTTTTATTTTTAAAACTTATTTTTAGTTATTTTATAATTTTAGAAATTTTATTTTCATTTTTCTAGTATTTAATTAGTATTAAATTATATTTAATTGTTTTAGATATTAATAATTAGTATTTAATTAATATTAAATAATTAATTAGGGTTAAAATTTATTTTAATTTTCTAAATTTTTTTTACCTTATAGTTTGTAAAAAAGTCATTTTCACCCCCTGGGTGTTTTCAGATTTCCGTTTTTACTTTTTATTTCGTACGCTTACGTTTTATTTAAACGTGAACGTACGCGTTTTAAGTTTTAAACGTTTCTGGTTTTCCTGACTTTCCAGTATTGTTAATATAGTGTATTTAAGCTGTTTTCTTTCATATTCCAGTAGTGTAATCATCACAACTCACTTTAAACCTTTCCTTGTCCAAATTCACCCGATCACAAACCCGTTTTAATACCATCCACACCTCGTCGGGACATAACGACCCGGGGAAACCCTATACTTCCACGGAGATTGACCTAGGCTATTTGACTTTGTTGACCATTATTTGGTCAATATAAGTTAGGTGGTTCGGGCTCAATCAATTTTTGGCGCCGCTGCCGGGGAGGTTGTGCGCGTATTCTAAACGGTTTTGCGTATTAGTGAACCTGGATATACATCCATTGTATATTTACCATCCTTGTGTATATTTTCATAAAAACTGTTCCTGAAAACTTTGTAAAATTAGTTTTCAACAAACACAAAAACACAAAAAGATTTTCTTTCTGATAAAATGTTTTCCAAAAACAACAAAAATATCCATCTTTACCCTCCTACCTTTTTGATTCTCCATTTCTTACCCTCTAAAACCTTTTGATTCTTTCTATGTCTCATCCACACTTTCTGATTTGCGAGTGGTGTGGTGATCCTTATAATGGTGGCAATTGCCCCAGTTGTGGCATGGTAGAGTCAGGAAACGGGTCTGTCTATAACCAGAATCCCTATTCCTACCATGACACAACTGATTCATTCCATCAGTTACCACACCATGAGACTCAGCAGTTCTACTGTTGTGAGTACTGTGGTGGTTCACATTACAGTTCTGATTGTCAATCGGGAAACACGCTTGTCTATGAGCAGTTTCCTGATAACAATTATAACTCAAGCACATACAACCCACAACCACATCAGTTTCACTGTTGTGATTACTGTGGAGGTCCACACTTTAGCTCTGATTGTCAAACGAGGAATCCATTTCCTTGTAACAATTATGACTCTTCGTATCAAGACCAACCTCCACAGTATCAAACTATCCAAGCAACTCCTCAAATCCAGCAAGACTTTTTAGAAGTTCTTGAGAAATTTAAAGAACTTAAGGAGGAGTTAGCTAATATTTCACTCTGCCAAACTCCAAGTTCTTCTTGTGCATATTGTGGGGGTCCTCATAGTGATTTTCAATGTCAACCTTTCGGTTTTGACACATCCACATCCCCACAATTTCCTTTCATTCCAAATTCTCGTGGGAAAACTATGGCAGAATTACTTGCTGAAGAACGAGAATCTGGAAAAAGCATGGAAGAATTATTGGCTGAGCAACGAGCAGCTAAATTACGTGCTAATATTCGCAATACTGCTCTATTTGATGACTATGATGACAGTGATGATGAAGATAACATTGTTATTATTCAAAAAGATTCATCAAGTTCATCAGTTGATATCCCAGCAGTTGAGATTCCATCTCAAACAACTGCTATCACACCAGAAGTTCAAACTCACTCTCTGAATATGGGGGATGAGCATCTTGACACTGTTCCTCAAAAGGAATCGGACGAATTCATAAAGTCTAGTGTTGAGATCCTTGTCCCAATCCCAGGAGAGTCACAGGGGACTTTTGATCATATGTGTGACTTACCTTCCCTTAAAAATCCAAAAGATCATTTTGAGACTTTCTCCGACTTTAATGATGATTGTACATCTTATGGAGAAGTTGAGTATGATGATCTACTTGACCTTGAAGCCGATGTGGGAGAAACTGAAAATCTTTTAAACTCTAATCCCTACATCGAGCTTAGTACTTCACATGTTGATGAAAATTCTTTATCTTCTGGAGACATCAGTCATGTGGAAGAATTACCTTCTGAGCTAGTAAGCTTAGAAGAAGTGAATGAAGAGATTGACACCGAAATCAAGGATGAAGCACTTCGTGCAACATTAGTGAAAGTCAATCTCCTCATTGAAAAAATCGAGGCTTTCAAAGAGAAACCTATTTCATCTCCTATCCCCATAAAGGATAGTGACATTCTCTCCGATGACCCTATACCGGAATTTGAAGCCTTTACTTTTGATCCTATGGGAGAGAAGATTAGTGGCAATACCACTTCTCATTCTCATAATTCTCTCCCCGATTATGAATCATTTGCCTTCGATGAGTTCTCCTGTGAACTCACGCACATCAATCCAGAATATGATTCATTCACATTTGATGAGTTCTCCTGTGAACTCACTCATATCATGACTCCTCCGGAGTATGATGACCCGGGGGGAGATGCACTCAATCATGAGAATATGCAAATTCCCACCCACCCTCCCGGGATGTTTTCGAGCTTACCCTTTGAAATCCAAAATCAGGCTAATGAGCCTGCCTTCGAGGAAGAAGATCTTATCATGATTTTCATCATGGTTTTCTTCCTTTTCTTCACCTACAGGGTGACTTCTCCTGTTCTTCACTCCTTCGGGAATGAAGACATTATATTTGATCCCGGCATTTTCATGTATCATTATCTTGAGCCGGGATTATATCTCATCGGTGTGGAACTTTCACGTGCTTCAAATGTTTATCCAAACATCTTGAATGAAAGTCCGAGTGAGATTGTTTCTTCCACATCATGCTTCCCCAAGGACTAATGAATTCGGGGTCGAGTCATGCTAGCGACTCGGTAAACAAAAACAGAGCATGTTTATAGGGTTTTCACCCTAAGTGTGGGGGAGTCCCCCATGCTATGATTACAGAAGTGAAAATACAAATGGTGTTTTCCACGCTTAGCTTGTAATATTGCCCTTTTACGTTCTAAATGTCGGTATACTAGCCGGGACTTTGAATATTGAGGACAATATTCATGCTTAGTGTGGGGGGGGGGGGGGGGGTATTCGCTATTCTAGCGAATTTTATCACATTTTACTATCTTATACCCCCGTTTTTGACCAAAATTTTTCAAAAATTTTTCACTTGAGCTCAAAATTTTTTGTGGTAATCAATCCGCCTTGTCTAAATGACAAAAGGGATTGGCTAGTCCAGGAGCAAACGGCTCTTGGTAAAGACAACTCAAATCCGTTTACGGCTTGCAATTTGCCCAAAATTGTATGGTTCATCAACTCCCCGAAAACAAATGAGTTGGCTAGCCCGCAAGATTATGGCTTGTGGTAAAGGCCGTGGAAAAACCATAATTGGTAATCAGCTCACCAAGATGTTGACTATTCCATCAAGAGTTGGCTAGTCCAGAAGCAAACGGCTTTTGGTAAAGACAAATCAAATCCGTTGACAGCTGGTGGGTTGCTCAAAATCACACGGTTATCAGGTGTGCCACAGTTCTTACACCTGGCTACTCCAGAAGTGATGGCTTTTGGTAAAGAGTTTCAAATCCATTAATTTTTCTCAAAAGATTGCTAGGGACTAGCAATAGTTTAGTGTGGGGGATTGATGAGTGTGTAAATACTCATCATTTTTGTCTTATATGAACTGCCAAAACGTCCAAAAACACTCAGTAATGCATCAAAATACTAAAAATATTCCAAAATTGTGTTTTATATGTTTTATATGCAAAATTTTTAAAAACAAATGAAAAACGAACAAAGTTTGCATAATTGGCAGTTTCAGTCCCTCAAGTTTCATAAATTGGCAAAACTAGTCCCTGGTCACTCAAAGCTTGTAAAATTATCATAAAAGGTCCTTGGGATTCACAAGTTGTAAGAAAAAGTCCTTTGAAGTTAAAATTTACAAATTTACAACTTTGATCCCTCAACTTTGGAAAAGTGTCAAAATCAGTCCCTGGGTTATTTAAAATGGAAAATTTATCAAAATAACCCTTGAACTATTCCTAAATGACATATTTGGTCCTTTGTGTTAATATTTGATATTTACAGGTTTAACCCTTCAAGTTTCAGAAAATTACAAGAATGGTCCCTGGAGTTTGGGAATTGACAGAAAAGGTCCTCGGGATATTAAAATGGAAAATTTCATTTTAAGGTTCTTTGGTTTATCACATGTGGCAAGTTCAGTCCTTGTAGTATCTTTGGGAAAATGCCACATCATACCCTCAACTTTCACCAATTTACAACTTTGGTCCTTTTTGTGATTTATATACCAAATAAACCAAACGGACCTTCTTATTAGTAATAAACCCACCAAACTAAACCTAAACATACACACAAGCCCACCCCAGCCCAACTCCTAGCCCAATCCACTCCATAGCTTTGACCCCGGTCAAAGCAATACCAGACACCACCCTTCCCACCATTTTCACCCCTCCAATACCACCACCTGGTTTCCCCCCCTTGCACCATCTCCACTTGCCCCACAACCATATCCCTGCCATTTCCTCACCCCAATGCACCAATCACATCACCCCTACCCCTAGTCTGCTTCCACAGTCCCAATTGGCTTAAAAAGCTCTTTCCCGCCAAAATTGCATAAGGAGCAAAAGTGATCCAAGTGGTGTTTTTATTGGTGGGATATGACCTGTGAGACCCACATAGCTCAGAGGAGGTATAAAAAAGAAGTTTGAAGCAATGTGGAAGAGTAATTAGGAGTAGTGTAATTTAGTATTGTCGAATTAGGTTAAATTAGCTTTTCAAGTATTGAATTTAGATTTCCAAGTGTATTCTCAGTTTCATTAATGTAATTTAAAGTTATTTCAATCAATGAATTTAAGTTTTCAGTTATAAATTCCAAATTGGCAATTCTCTTAATTCCAAATTATTGCAAAATCATTATCAGTTGTTGTTGAGTGTTTGTGTAAGCTCATCTGAGCTTAATCTTAAGCTTTCTAAAAGTTCTCAAAGCCCTTTAAACAAGTCTTGGTTCAGAATCTAAGAAAATCACAAAAACACTAAAAATCAGAAAATAAAAAAAAAAAATAAAAAATAAAAAAAAATAAAAGAGAAACCGAAGAAGGAAGCAAGGTAGCAGCAGTAGCAAGCTATGGAATTGGATGTGGTTTAGAGTCTCTTGGGAGACAGTAGGTGATTCATGGTCTTAGTTTTTCAGAAAGTTTCAAGCTTTGGGTGACAAGTATGTTAAAAACTCACTTTTCTTTATAAGTTCAAGTTGCATGCTTATTGTTGTTAAGTTCTTCATTAATCTATCTATTAGGTTCAATTTAGTGTATTAGATATTAGTCTATCAAGTTAGGTTATTAATTTTGAGTATTCCTTTGTTAAAACTTCCAAAACTGTCATAAAGGGGTGTTTGGAACAAGATATTTAGATATGCTAGGAGTAGATTTCTTGGTTTAGGTTTGTGGGATTGTTGTTCTTAGGTTTAAAACATTTTAATTCAGCCTTTGGTTTGGTCAATTTTAAAAGAAAAGTCAAATTCCTAGTCCATCATCACTAACAGTTAACTGTTAGTGAATTTGAAAACCATACACCTTCAATTCAGTTCTTAACTTGTATATGTAGGTTAATTTGGCTCATTCTAGGGTTAGTATAACTTAAATAATCAGTAGTGATCATTAGAAACTCACCATAGTCAAACTTAGTGCAATATCTCAAAAGTAAAAATTTTATTTTCTCAAATTTTCCAAATATGGTGAGATTTTTAGAGAATTTTGTGTTAAGAACTAGGGTGTGAATTTTCTTGGGTGTAATCTTTCCCACCTCAACTATTGATTCCCATCCTTACCTTATTTTTGTGAATTTAGCTGTGGGCCCCACAACCCTCCAAAGAGGGCCGCAGGGCAACAAGCTACCCTGTGCAGCAGGTAGCAGGCCCAAACACCACCATTGGTGGTGGTTTTCTGGCCACCATGGTGGTCCCATAACCCCCAACTTGTTTCCTTCCATCCCCCCTCCTACCAAGGTGCATGGTTTGACCCATGGTTTGACTTTACACCCTCTAGGACCCACCTGTTTTAACCACAATATTCTGTCCCATTTCAGTGTTCATATTGGATTTTGGAGTGCTTATTTGATTAGCTTATAGCTTATTCTGTGGTCCTTTTTAGTTTATTCCAGCTTATACAAGTTAATATAGCTTATTGGAACCTGGATTAATCAGTGTGGGTCCCACTTTAAGCCATTTTAGCTTATTTTCCACTTTGGTCAAACAAAGTCAACTGTTTTGCTTATTACCTTCCAAACAGCTTATTTTTAGTTTATAAAAAAGTTGTTTTTACAAAAAGTGTTTGTTTTTAAGTATTAAATAAGTTTGTAAAAGAAAAACCAAGAAAAATCAATTTAAAATTAAGAGATAGTTTCTATTTAATGTAATTTAATTTTAATTTTTAATTAAGTACTTAGCTTTTTTATATTTTTATTAAATTCCTCATATATTAAAGTAGTTATAATAATTTTTTCAGATTTTTATCTTTTCATTTAGTATTTATTAGAATTAACTTTAGTTTTATTAATTATTAATTAATATTAAGTTTAAAATAGCATAATTAGTTTTTATAAGGTAAAACCTAGTTTTTATATTTTTTATAGCTTTTATATGTTGTAAAATATTTTTGGAAATTTTCTTAGCATTTTTACTGTTTATTTAGTAATTTTCTTAATTTAAAATAGTTAATTAGATAATTAGTAATTAATAAGTAATTAATTAATATAAAATTCACAAAAAGACAAAAACACTTATTTTTATTTTCAAAACTTATTTTTAGTTATTTTATAATTTTAGAAATTTTATTTTCATTTTTCTAGTATTTAATTAGTATTAAATTATATTTAATTGTTTTAGATATTAATAATTAGTAATAATTAGTATTTAATTAATATTAAATAATTAATTAGGGTTAAAATTTATTTTAATTTTCTAAAAATTTTCTTTTACCTTATAGTTTGTAAAAAAGTCATTTTCACCCCCTGGGTGTTTTCAGATTTCCGTTTTTACTTTTTATTTCGTACGCTTACGTTTTATTTAAACGTGAACGTACGCGTTTTAAGTTTTAAACGTTTCTGGTTTTCCTGACTTTCCAGTATTTTTAATATAGTGTATTTAAGCTGTTTTCTTTCATATTCCAGTAGTGTAATCATCACAACTCACTTTAAACCTTTCCTTGTCCAAATTCACCCGATCACAAACCCGTTTTAATACCATCCACACCTCGTCGGGACATAACGACCCGGGAAAACCCTATACTTCCACGGAGATTGACCTAGGCTATTTGACTTTGTTGACCATTATTTGGTCAATATAAGTTAGGTGGTTCGGGCTCAATCATGAGTATAATGCGTAACTTAAGTGTGGGGGGAAACTAAAATAGGAAAAACGAAACTAGTTTTAAATGTTTAATATTTTTGGGCCAATTTTGAAATTTTGTATACTTGTTTGCCCTTATCTTCTAGTTGTTTTCACGCGTATAAGTTAATACATTAGAATAACTAGATCATCCCACTGGTGAAATACGGTTAATTTTGAAAAATTCGAGATGTGTCCCGATTGACATTGCAATCCATTTTTAATATCAATACGATTTGCTAGCGCATTTATAGCTCATACCACTAAATATGTGAAGATTTGAGCCTATTTCATATATCATACATCTTTTATGACTGAATCTTTTGCTATGAGTGTGCCGGTGATTTTATTTATTCTAGAACTTGTGCTTGCAAATCATTACCAGACCGTAGTGAGATCACATTCGTGTGATAAAGAGGCACCCTTAGGAATAAAACCAAATGGCCTTACATTTTACATCTAATGATATATTAGCTAGCCACATCGGTTAGTTAACCTCCCATATGAACCCATTTGTTAGCGCTCATTTTTAGCGTTAGATATCCTTAGTACACCCTCCGAGCTATTCCTTTCTTTTGTTACATCCAGAAAAATATAAAAAGATTTTACACTTTAAACCTTAGCCTTACCCTTTGTCAAAGTCTAAAATAGTAGGTTGCTAGTTGCTTGGTTGTTGGATTGTTCTTTATTATTATTAGTTAACCACACTTTGTCATTCGTGTGTGCCATTCCGACAAAGATGAAGATTGATCACCTTTATGTTTTGTATTTTTGTGGTGATGCTTATACGAAGTGTGTGGGAAGTGTGAAGTAAAAGAAAAAAGAATAAGTCATCAAAGAAAAAAAAGGAAAAAAATATATGGATGACAATTATAGCCAATGTGCTGTATTATTATTAAGATGAAGGAATAAGAAGTATTTTGAGATATCGATTAGCCAATGTGCTAAGACGTGATATACATATATATTTGGTGATCGATATGTGAAGAAAAGAAGATTGTAACCATAATCATTTACGGGTTTGTGGTTTGTTCGTGACTAGCAACATGAGACTTAGACTTGACTTTATTTTTCTTTTAAAACTAATTTCATAAATATTCCTATGGAAAACTAGAAGGGGGTTGAATAGTTTAACGTTTTTAATTTAATTATCTTTTGAAGCTTTCGTGTAATCAAAGATCTAAACAAAACACAATATATAATATGCAAGATAAAGAAAGAAACGATCAAACCAAAACACGAGTATTTATCGTTGTTCGGCTACAATGACTCTTTTCCTTGCCCTACGTCCACGCCCCGAGTATCCAACTCGAGAGTTTCTTTCACTAGTCAACAAGCTCCTTTCACCGGCGGAGAAAACCTTACACGTCGCTTATACACGTTTACCGACACTAAGCTAGATGTTGAGTTCTTTTACAAGGGTACAACCACTCCCGTTAGTTCTTTTACAAGGGTACAACAACTCTCGTCACACTATGTATTTTAAGGCCTAAAATACTAACCGATCACTACTAAAAACACACAATCAAATGAAGTGTAAACTACACAAAGTCTACACGATGCTAAGCTAACAAGTCTTGCAACGTTGTGTTGAATACTTGTAACTTTATATGTACTTGTGAACTTTTTTGCTACAAAAGAATCTTCACACAAAAATGAAATGTTAAAGGGTTAGATGAATGATATGAATGTGTATGTGTAAATGTAATGAGAAGTGATAAAGGAAAAAACTAAGAAATGACTTGGTATTTATAGCAAGACTTTCAGCAGCTCTGGCGGATACGGCGGAACCCTCAGATGGGTTCCGCCCGTGTACCTCCAAGGTTCCGCCAGGACTGACATTAAGTTTTGTAATAAATCATTCCAAACCAACCAAAGTCACATCAACTTATTTCTAGTCAAACATTTACTTGTGTAAGAAAACTTATGGTGAGTAAAACACACAATCTTTCCTTAAATGCATATTGATGTGTTTGACACAAACTTACCATAAATGGGATGTGACATTTCTATTTTAAGAAATATAAAAATGTTGTGTTTTATATGAAATGTAAATGTAGCAAATGTCTAATTATGCAAGTTTTTAAACTAAAATTATGTTTTACTAAAAACTAAAGTTTACACTTTGTCGTTAACAAAGCTTAGCAAAGATCGTAGAATATAAATAACGTTTTAAGGCGATATTTGTATTAACAATCTCCCCCTTTTTGTTGATGACAAAACATAAACTTTGTTTTTAAGTAACTCACAAATTTTAGTGTTAAGACTTAAAAAAATGTTAGAGTAAATTACATGGTTCGTCCCTGTGGTTTGGCCAAAATCCCTAATTGAGTACTTATCTTTTCAATTGCGTCAATTGAGTCCTTATTCTGAAACTATGTAACATTGTTAGTCCTTATCGCTAACTGTCATTATCTCAATTGGCAAAGTTAGTCCATTAACCAAACGATCATTTGCAACGTTAGTCCTTTTACTAATGATCGTTAGCCCAAAAAAAAATAATTTGAAAAATTCGAAAAAAATTCTAATTTTTTTTCAAAAAAAATAACTTGAAAAAAAAAATCTAATAAACTTATTTCTTAAAAAATTCGAAAAAATTTCTAAAAACAAATTTGATGAAATTTTTTTTTTCCAAAAAAAAAAATAATTTGAAAAAAAAAATTCTGATAAAATTATTTCTTAAAAAATTCGAAATAATTTCTAAAAAAAAAAATTTTGACGAAATTTTTTTTCCCAAAAAAATAATTTGAAAAAAAAAATTCTAATAAATTTTTTTCTTGAAAAATTCGAAAAAATTATATAACTTACTAAGATAACTTAAAAAATTTGAAAAAAAAAATCATGTAAGACTTGTTTATAACCCGACAACGTTTCACTTCACTCATATACACACCTAACATTATACCCATGTTTGCGTCGAGTATCGAATGATTAAACCCAATGATACTAAATAGATCCGACTAGCCAAACTACCAAATTAGCGAATATGTTTTTATCATCATCTCATACACTTTCTATTTCATCATTTTATGCGGGCTATATCCATTCGTCAAAAAAACAATTAAAAAAAAAAACATGTGTATAATGTTAGGTGTGTATATGAGTGAAGTGAAATGTTGTCGAATTTTTTAAGAAAAAATTTTATTAGAATTTTTTTTTTCAATTTTTTTTTTGGAAAAAAAAATTTCGTCAAAAAATTTTTTTTTTTAGAAATTATTTCGAATTTTTTAGGAAATAATTTTATTAGATTTTTTTTGGAAAAAAAAAATTCGTCAAATTTTTTTTAGAAATTTTTTCGAATTTTTTAAGAAATAATTTTGTTAGATTTTTTTTTTCAAATTATTTTTTTTGAAAAAAAAAAATTAGAATTTCTTTCGAATTTTTCATATTTTTTTTGGACTAACGATCGTTAGTAAAAGGACTAACGTTGCAAATGATCGTTTGGTTAATGGACTAACTTTGCCAATTGAGATAACGATAGTTAGCGATAAGGACTAACAGTGTTATATAGTTTCAGAATAAGTACTCAATTAGCGCAATTAAAAAGATAAGGACTCAATTAGGGATTTTGGCCAAACCACATGGACTAACCATGTAATTTACTCAAAATGTTATATTAAACTTGTTTTACTTAAGTGATGAAAATCATTTTAAGTTTATAAGTTTATATATCTTTCTCCCCCTTTTTGTCAAAACAAAAAGAAGAGTAGCGAAGCGGAACTATGCACGTGCTCCCCCTTGGTCGATACTCCCCCTAAAAGGAGTGCCAAGATGGGAAACATGGATTTTGAACCTACAAAAAAAATGGTTAGTTGGTGATAATGACACATAATCAAGCTTGTAGTCACCACACTATGTGAGAATTTAAGCAACCACAATCACAACTCATATATGATCAACTAACAATGCAAATAAGATAGTAGTAAAAGATGTTATTTCAAGTAAAATTTGACTTTATAAAAGTCAAAGACAAGAAATGAAAAATATCCTCCAACTTCTAAAAGTAAAAATAAAAGATAAAAAATAACTAAGAAATAAAAGAAAAATAAAATTCTACTTCTATAAGTAGAAGTTATTCAACACATTTCTTAAATGGGGCAAAAAGCCTCCAAACTTGGTCTAGGATTGGTTTGGTGGGAAAGAGCATCTAAACGCTCGATGATGTGTTCTATAGCAAAGCGGGTTTCATCTTGAAATTGGTGAAGCAACATCTTGATGCTTTGATGCGTGGGAATTGCACCAGGCTTTACCTCTTGAGGGATCTCGAGAAGCTTACAACCCCCACCAGGCAGTGTACCTGATCGTTGTAGTATAGTATAGTGACAAGTACCGAGGGATTGATCGTTCAACTCAGGAATGGTGTCGCTAGGATTAGAAAGCCTAAAAACTAGGTCTAGAGGTGAGGGATGATTCTTTTTGTATTTTTTATATTTTATGAAAGCAAATAAAATCTCGGGTTTTGGAAGAGTGGGCGAATTAGTTGCTAATCAACTAACCTAATAACTAAGATGCAATCAAAATAAAATAACAAAAATGAAAATAAACTAAATTAAACTAGTGTGGTGTGAACAATATATGGGAGAATTGTGTTTACTTAGATTTCACTACTCCCTCGATATCTTTTACAGGTTAATTACTTGTTATAGTTGCGTGGATGACAGATTGTATTTGTAACACCCCCAGTTTTGAAAACATGCAGTGAAAATTAGATTGGGTGTTACTTCATAGCGCACAATTTATTAGTAGAAAATGATTTGTCATTTTAGTCATTTTAAAGATCTATCATTCGAATATAAACACCAGAGTTTTAAAAGAGGTCCCCATTTGTCCCAAAGTTTATTAAATCAGTTTTCGAATGATAGGAAAATTTATAGCCTTTATAAGTATTCATGCTCCTCCGTGTCATCCTTGCTCATTAAGGATCTAAGATAAACACATGCTAAAAGTGTCAACACAAAGGTTGGTGAGTTCATAGAGTTTATAGTTTCGAATATCGATTTCCGAAATTAAAGAGTTTTTGATTTCATAGAAGTTATAAAAACAGTTGATTATCAAATTAAAGTGTGAGTATATCCATAATATTTATAGCTTAAATCGTTGATTTATCAAAATCAGAAAATGAGTGATTTCCTCATTAATTTAAAAATAGTCCGTTAGTTTTCCCTTCACCGGGCCAACACCAAAATAGTAGTTTGTTTGACCTAACCGGGTTAACACCAAAATATTAGTTTGATTGCCAATTATTAGTAGTTTTTCCTGCTATATAGTGAGCACAATCTCGGGGTTTGATAAAATAGTGGGCTATAGCATTGTACGCCCCAAACATCCGTCATTGTAGTACTGTATCATGACTACAGTACTACCATTCTATTGCTCTAAGCTCATGCCACTCAACGATTAACAGGCATCAAAATTATCCATAATAATGATGTAAAACAGTGGCCCTCAAGATAGGTATTTACCAGTAACCTATGAAATCAAATAGCGTGCATTTTGTGGCTTTTCTCTAGCGACCAAATGGGGATTGTCAATCCCTAATAGATCTATCCACAACTACTTACGCTCACCCTTTGGGTGATTAAGGTGCATGAACGAGGGACTTTTGGTAATAGGTACTTAGGCAATAGAAATCAAATATAGCATATCATTGAAAAATCACTTGTAATCAAGTCTATATCAGGTATCTCCCCATGAGATATAAAAATGTGTAAACTAGTAAAGGTTAAATGAAATATAGTCATGTATTTAATTAATGAATACTTGTAAAAGTAAAAACAGTAGTTAAGCATGTATCTCCCCCAAAAATGTTTATAAACCATTGTAAAGCAAGTAAGAGTAGGGGCTATCATTCACCTGAGGATTATGATAGGCATAGATAACGTAAAGTCAGAGGTAGAATGGAAATGACTTCAAAGATAACCTGAATGATATGAAAGTCCGAGATAAGTTCGACTTATCGAGAATCGTGATTTGAATAGTTCAAGATGACTTTATGATTTTTGTGGCAGAGGTGGCTTGCGTGGCAAAACGCTTAATAGTTCAAGAGCAAAGTTATATACTACGTACTATATAACTTGTCCTTATGTATCTTTTATTATTTTTATTTCTCGTCATGAATTAATGATATGTATCAAAAGTTGGTGAATGATAAATTATAGTAAATGTCAATATAATTAAATGAATGGATGAGTTCTAAGAATTAATCATTTTCTGATGTGTATTCAAGTTAACCGATAATAACGTCCACTTATATAATTTACGTTATAAATTATATATATTCAGAAATATAGTTATTCGTAATTATCGTCAAAAAAATGTAGGTTTCGTTATATGTTACTACGGTATAGTCGTAAAATATTAATTTATCAAAACGAACTCAAGTTTCTGTGTAAACCTTTAAGTTATACAAAAGTTACTCCTTTAACCCCAATAGTTAGATGAGTTACATATTTAGTTCAGAATAATTATATTTACAAACTTATAAAAGTTTATAAGAAAATGTTATATAGTTAAAGTTGGAGGTTTAAAATGTAAAAGTTTAACTGAGTTATTTTATAAAATTCCTTTTAAGAAAATAATAAGTAGTGAAAAGCCGAGGGGCTGAAATTGTAAAAATACAAAAGTTACATAAATAACAAAAATAGCAAAAATGCCTTCGCCTAGGCTCGAACTCATGACCTGTAGCTCACAAGCTAAATGACATAACCAAATGAGCTAGGATGTTTCTTGTGTTAGTCTGTGTCGTTTAATGTTTATAACAAGATTTTGACGGTTTAAAATTTGTTATAAATCTCCAAATCAGTAGTATGATGTGCATGCAATCTATTACCATTTTTCATTTCATATCTGATTCGCATGAGTCTTCTTACGTGTTCAAACTAATTTTGGTTAGTCATTTAAAAGATGTTCTACGAAAAAGCTTTTATTTATTAAAAGGAGATTTAAAGAAAAACAAGATTAGTCTCGGATAATTTGTTTAAGTCTCGCGACAAGATTTCTAGGCGAACTCAAAACTTAAGTTTTTGCTTATGTTTTCTCACGTCATTTTTGGGTTCAAAATCTTTAATAGGCTCGACATAAATAGGTCAAGACACTTTTGTAAATAACTCTTGTTTATTTTTGAGATGCTTGCGAGTTCAAGGGTTAGCCACACAAGGATTGAGGATGCCATACTTGATATGAAATAATTGACGACAGTACCATAAATAAAGGTTTAGCCATGGTGCGATAGAAGATTAAATGTGAAACGTAATAACAGAGGTGGTGTTCGAGACTTACTACACTCCAAAGGGTGGGGAAAGAAGCTAACGAAACGGAATGGAACATGGGACGAGCGTACAACGAAACCGAAACAACTTCAAAGCTTCCAAGCTTTAGAACCCGTCGTGTAGCTACACTGAAACGTCTATGTGGAATACTAGAAGGGGGGTTGAATAGTTTTACGTCTTTTTACTTAGTTATAAAAAATTAGTTTTAGAGTTTTGCTTAGCTTTTAAAACTTAGATTCGAAAAATATGTGATCTCAAGTTTTGTACAATATAAACAATTAATACTACACAAAGTATAATAATGATAAGTAATGAAATAAGTAAGAGATGGAAAGATCAAACCGCGAGACAAGAGATTTATAGTGGTTCGGTTACAAGGACACCTTCCTTGCCCTACTCCACTCCCCGAGCACCTAACTCGAGAGTTTTCTTCACTATATCAACAAGCTCCCTTATGACGGAGAAAACCGTACACACCAATATACACACCAATCTACACACCGCTTTTCACACCACAACTTCGTCACACCTAAGTCACACCTTCTTACACAACTTCTTCAAATCTATCTATTTCACAACTAACTACTCCACACCTATCTTCTTCACACCAATCTAATACCTAGCTTATCTTCTTCACACCAAGCTACTAACTAATCACACAATCAATATCTAACACAACTATCTACAATCAAATATTCACAACAATCTTCACAAAGAATAATGTAAATGATCTTTGATGATACACCAACAACTTGGATGTGGAGATCACAACAAGTTGTAATACTTCTTGTCTTGAGGGATAGAAGTATTCTTCTCTTGCACTTGAAAGGATGAAGGTTGGATCACTTTGAAACAAAGAATTTATATAATTATGATCAAAGGATAAAAGAATGGAGAATTGGATCTAGATCAGAAAGTTTTGTAGTGCAAAAGGTGAGAAAAAAATTCAGGTTTAAGGTGGTATTTATAGGCAACAGAATCTGACAGAGGAGCGTGGCCGGTCCCCTTAAATCATGGCCGACCCCCTTAAAATTAAGGGGACCGCCCAGCTGAAACGGCCAGATTCTTTGTCTTTTAGTGGGGAAAGTTTATTTGGTGAAAAACTAACTAATTTTGTTTAAAAATTTGAATTCATATATTTAGTATGAATAAAACATTTTTCTTTATTACCAAAAGTGTTTTTAAAAAATATATAATATGTTTATATAATTTAATAAACTTTGTAATGCTTAATTAAACTTTCCTTTGATCATAAGATACACTAAACACTTTGTTTATTCATACCTTAAGTGATTTGGATGTAAAGAGAAATATTAATCACTAAATACTTGTTTATGTCATAAGTTTTAGTTCTATGAGTTTATATTTTGTGATAATCAAAACATAGAGATATTGATAACATGTTAATAATGTTTTTAGGCGTTATTTATGTCAACAATCTCCCCCTTTTTGATTATTATAAAGCCTTAAACTCAATATATCTAAAACTTGTTTTTCGACAAGTATTATGTAGTTTATATTTCTCTTCTCCCCCTTTTTGTATTAATTAAAAAGGTTAAGCCGAGTAAGCTCCGCGAGGGAAGTTTAAACGGGTAGAAAGCTCCCCTTTAATGTATGCTCCCCCTCATTTGAGAGCACCAAGGGAATGAGCAATGGAGATCTTTGCTACAAAAATATTTTAAGAGAGCAAGATACACATATATGCAAAGCAACAATTATGCAACTAAACATAGATTCATTCAAGCATTGTAGAAATGATAAACATTACAACATTCAATATGCTTGGAGCATATTAAAAAAATAACACAAAAGAAAAGACATAGTCCTATTTTGCCTAAGAGAGCATGATGAGGCGAAAAATGATCCGTTTTTAGGGGGTCATTTAAGCCCGAATCCGAATTTATTTGATCAAATATTGCCCTAAATCGTTCCTTTTGTGATTTTAGGTACTTGGAGAGTGAATTCTGGAAAAGAAGCCATTTTGGACGTTTTTGGAGCATAAAAGTGAAGAAAACGGCAAAGTCTCAATTTTCCATGCTGGGAACAGTAGGTGACGGCGTCAAGAGTAATGTCCTGACGGCGTCAAACCTCAAGAATTAAAATCCATAGTTCATGAAGGCGTCAAGAGTTTTCCTGACGGCGTCAAAACCCCAAGAATTAAAATCCGTAGTTGATGACGGCGTCACACACAGGGCGTCAAGAGTAATTTGTGTGACGGCCTAGGCCTTGACGGCGTCAGAAGTAGATCAAGGCCGTCCGAGGAAGTATTTGGCGGCGAGGTGACGGCGTCACATTGTTTGTCTTGACGCCGTCATCCCTATTTTCCTATATATAGTTTTCTAGTTTTTCACATTTAAGGAGAGAAGTTTTGGGAGAAACCCTAAAGACGATTTTGGTGTAACTTTACAGGTTTTTCAAGGGTTCCAACCCCTTGATACCTTGCATGATTAATCAAGATAAGTGTTCTTCTAATTCAATCAATATGTCTATGTGTTGGTTGTCTATATCTTGTTCTTGTCTTAATTCTATCATGCTAGGCTAGATCTCCTTTGTGTTTGCTTAGATCTAATGAAACCTAGATATTGATTATGTGTTGATTACTTGTTTATTCTTGTTGTGGATGAATGATTTATATGTTAGGCTTAAGAAAACTGGCAGATCTCCAAATGGTAACATGCTTGAACGTCTTAAGAAACATGAACCGAGGCGTACTAGGTCTTTATTGGTTGTATTTAATGTATGAGCCACTGTTTACAATCCCTATAGTTGTGCTGGGCATGGTGTAGGAGGAGATAAGAGCTCATAGAATTGGGGAGTTATGTATGCCACCCCATGAATGGTATTAAGGAATACAATCCGTCATCCATGCAATTATAACAAGTAATTAACGTGTAAAAGATATCTAGGGAGTAGTGAAATCTAAGTAAACACATTTTCTCCAATTACTGCTCACAACTTTAGTATAATTTAGTTTATTTACATTTTTTGTATTTTATTTTGATTGCATTTTAGTTTTGGGTTAGTTGAATAGCAACTAATTCCGCCCACTCTTTCAAAACCCCAAGATTTTAATTGCTTTCTAAAAAATATAAAAACACAAAAATAATCATCCCTCACCTTTAGAACTAGTAATTTAGGCTTTCTAATCCTAGCGACACTATTCCTAAGCTGAACGATCAATCCCCCGGTACTTGTCACTATACTATACTACAACGATCAGGTACACTGCCTGGTGGGGGTTGTAAGCTTCTCGAGATCCCTCGAGAGGTAAAGCCTGTTGCGATTCCCACGCATCAAGTTTTTGGCGCCGCAGCCCGGGGAATAGTTATTGTCTAGGTTAGAATTTCTTTTTATTAGGTCTACTTGCTAGATTCCTTTCTAGTAAGATTTTATTTTTTATTTTTAGGTCTTCTTTAGTCTATCTTATTTCTTCGTGCTTTTGTTCGTAACTCTTTACCATCCGACATCATGGAAGGTGGTAACATCTTTGAACCCGTCATCCCACCACAACAAAACCCACCATTAGAACCCCTTAGGCCCCGAACCTTAGGAGAGTATTCCCGACCTAGCCACCAAGGCTACCGAAACACCATTGAGCTCACCGGAGCCAATGTGACCCCCTTGCGATCCGACACCATCCGGTTGGTGCAAAGCGGATGTGCATTCCATGGACTTCGTTCCGAAGATCCAAACCAACATCTTAAGGACTTTCTCAAAATCGTAGATTCCATAGACCTAGGTGTTGAAACTAGAAAGACTACCCGTTTACGCCTTTTCCAATTCTCTCTACTGGATCAAGCTAATCAATGGCTTGAGCGTTTACCCGCGGGATCCATCACCACATGGGATGATCTCACCACTCGTTTCCTTGCTCAATTTTTCCCACCGGGGAGAACTACTAAGCTTAGGAATGACATCTTGATGTTCCAACAACGTCAAAATGAAACCTTTTATGAAGCATGGATTCGATATAAAGACCTACTCCGAAAAGTCCCTCATCATGGCATTGAACCATGGCTCCAGATCCAAATCTTTTACGATAAGGTTGACTATCAAACAAGGAAAGCCATTGATTACGCAGTCAAGGGTAGGCTAGATAGACTTAGCATTGACGAGTGCTGGAAAGTTCTTGAGGAGTTGGCACAATACGAAGAGGAAGGATGGGAGGACCCGATGTTCCCAAGCAAGGTGAAACTTGACTACACATGTGCCACCCAAGAAGAGTTGTTAGGAAGCATCGAGAAGCAGGTAAATGAATTAATAAGTATTGAGAAACTTGCTGCTGAACCCGTGTGGAATCATAATCTACGCAGGAATACGGTTATCAACCAGAATTTTCCTGAACGTTTACGACAAGAGGAATTCGAATGGATAATGGTAACCTTCATGGATAATCAGGAAAAACAAATCCAGCACCTAGAAGCACGCATGGAGAGTACTCATAAAGCGTTAATGAATTTCGCTGACCAATTCATGTCAAGGGTCAAAGAAAGGATCAAGGAAAATTCCGTACCTAAAAAAATCGAAAAGGTCTTCGAGGTCTCAACCCCTTTGATGTTTAACCAAGAGGATAACGAGAAGCTTTATCCAAGTGCTTCACCGTCAATCAACCCCCACTCTCGTGAGCATCCTCAGAAAGAAAAGAATTCGCAATTCCATAACATTTTCGTTGGATGCCTGCTAACCACATTCCCAAACCTATCTAAGAAAAGTTCTTTTGGTTTTAAACCCGGTGTAAAGAGGTTGCACCTCAAAAACACCACTGATTTGAAACCCCCTATGGAACAACATCTTTCTTCTCACACCAATGACCCGTGCATGGGGATCAACTTATCCAAAACGTCACCCGACCCCTTCTACAACCTTACATCTTTCCGTGACAGTAATGAGACGTTCGACCCTGGTGGACCTCGTTAACGGAATAGCTACTCATGGGTTTTACTAATGTTTAGTTATTCACGCAAAGAGCAGGGACTGAACATGGAACTACTCCAAACCTCACCTTACACGGGCATCTGACGGCGTCAGATTTACCTCTTGACGCCGTCAGCTCGATGGATCAGCAATATTAACCCAAAACCAATCACTTTCAACCCATACCCCACAAATCTCACCCAAGGTGCTGCTGCTACTCCGATTCTCCACCTCCCAATTCGACGTCTTCCGCATCCAATCTCTACTTTGTAAGTAAGTTTTCTTCATTTTTTTCCGATCAATTATCCTTAGGACCCATCAATTTGGAAAACCCCTTTCGCCCGAAACCCCACTCTTAACCCATTATTAACAAATCATAATGCCATCCAATTGGTGATTTGTAACATGGGGGTTACCTGTTGATTATGTTATCTCACTCGAATTATGCATTATATTAGGGAAAGCCACTCATGCCACGGATTCTTTAACCCCCCACCCATGTTTTCTGATTAAAGGAGCGTTTGAGTAATGGGTTAAGTGTTTGAAAATTGATTTTTTCCCTCGCATTTGCATGGTTCTGATTCTGATCCATCTGACGGCGTCAGGATTACTCTTGACGGCGTCAGATGTGTCTGACTGCATAAAGTTAATCAAAATTCTCGTTCTAATCGTTTTCGTTCACTCCACCTTTTTCCAGGAAAATGAGCAAAAGATCTCGTCAACATAAGGGTAGTTCCTCTAGATCTCAAAGGGTCAATTATGGAGAATTAGTCCATAGTTGGAGCGAGTTTGACGATGTTGGTGCTAACACCAAGTATGTGGACTTGTGTAACCACCATATTGATGCTGGGGCTGTGGTTGACTGGGATTTTCTAAGAGCCAGTGGGTTGGAGGCTGCATTTTTAGGGAGGATCCGCACAGATGGGTTTGCGGGTCCGCAGTGGGAGAGGTTGTTTAGGATTAGAGAGACAGTGTATAGTGAGTTAGTGAGGGAGTTCTTTGCGACCTTCCAGTTTGATCAGGCTGAGGCTAGGACAAATATGGGGGGCACCACTGTGTATTTTAGGCTAGGGGGAGAGTTGAGGTTATGTTCAGTGGCTGAGTTTGGTTGGAGGCTTGGGTTATATACTAGTGAGGAGGTTGATGGGACTTTTCTGCAGAGGTTGTTACATGGATAGACTCAGAGGAGTGAGATGAGGTGTATCATTTTTTGGCCGACCATAGGGGATGGGGTTTACACCTCGACTATTGGGGCTGCATCGATCAGGGACCCCATTGTTAGGCTAGTCCACAGGTGCATCACATACAGCCTGTCAGGACGTCATGGCACCACTCACCGTGTCACTGCTTCAGACCTGTTCTACTTGTACACCATCTTTTCTGCAGATGTCTACTGCAACATCCCGTTTTGGGTGGCCAGTTATTTGAGGACCAGTGTGGGTGAGAGGGATATTGACAAGGTGTATGGGGGGATGTTCGTGACCCGGTTGGCTCGTTCCTATGGTCTTCTTACTCCTCAGATCATGGGGTACTTGAGCGACTGCGGGAACTGTAGGGTAGTGAAGGCGAAATCCCTCAGGCAGATGAGCATTGTGATGCAGATGGGTGGATGGGTCCTACACCTGGTACGTGGCAGCAGGGCCTGCTGGTAAGGATGATGATGATGATGATGATGATGATGATGATGATGATGAGGGAATGCCCCATCAGCATCAGTTTGCTGGGTATGAGGAGGGGACTGCTGACTACTATCGGCACATGGGTCGAGGAGATTGGCAGGTGCATCAGGGGGCTTGGATGGGTCAGGTGGATGCTTGGAGAACTACCACTGACCAGAGATTTGACTGGATGTAAGAGCACACAGTCCGCCAGATGCAGCATCTTTCGACCCGTGATCACATCGAGCCCCATCTGCAGATTGACCCATTCCCTGGGCGCGAGCAGGACTATCCTCCCTATGGGTATACTGGGCACCTCCCACCTGGCTATGATTACCGCTTTGGTCCTCCCCCTCAGTGATTCGTTTTGATATCTGTGGTTCTTGAACAATTTATTCTCGGTTGTATGATTTGAAACATTTGGTCTTGTAATAGTTTAGGATTCAGCCTCTGTTGGCTTTGGACACTTTTTATTTTCTTTTAACAATTATTATGCATGTTCGACTTTTAATTTTATTGTTGGTTAATCTTTGCAACCCATGTTTTGTGTGATTTTATTTGTTTGTTTGTTATTTGCTTCTGTATGCATGCTTTATTTTTATTGTTGGTTGATCATGTTTCTCAATTAAAATGTGAAAATACTTTACTTTGTTGTTTGGCCTAGTCTTAACTCCACCTAGAAGTATTTTTGCAAAAGATAAGTGTAAGGGGAAACCCCAAATATGTTTTTAAGAAACAAACCGATCATGATTCTCCACAATAATAAATGAGCATGTATATTCGTATTTGTTAGAGTCAAATGCTTGTATTGAGTCATAATGAAGTTTTGCAGGATTTTCCAGGAAGTAGGACCAAGTTTTTCCAGAAATTTTCCGGAAACTTAACATAAGAATTTCTGCAGGTCCATTCTGACGGCGTCAGAGGTTTACTCTTGACGGCGTCAGGAGTTAAAATCTGGAAATTTTACCGGTTTTGTTTTTCTAACGGAGTCTTATGGTTTTTGTGAATTATTAAGTTTTATAATCTCCAGGAAATCTGCAAACTTCATTCCACAAGCATTATATCTTACTTTGTTTTCTAGGATTTAGTAACTTATATAGGATGCCGCCGATTTTACGCAAGGTTGTCTTGTCTATTTTTGTCAGGATTTACAGGTTATGTTCGACAAGGAGATGATTTATATTCTGGAAGGGAAGCTTTGATTGTTCATTTTCTTGGAGGAAGATTTAACCTGGCCAACCTTTAATCCATAACCGAGCGAATCAGGGGAGTATTAGATTTCATTCTCTTTACTTTTTCACTTTTACATTCTTTACTTGAACATTGGGGACAATGTTCATCTTAAGTGTAAGGGGAGGGTAAAAAGATGATACCTTACATATGCACTTTCGCTTGAGTTTGTTTTGTTTAATGGTAGATGTGTAATAAAACTATGAGAAATACTTGTTAGTGCAATTTTAGCGCCAAATTTAAAATTTTTTACAACATTCAGGAGTGAAACTTTAGCCATAGCAAGCGTCTCATGGATAGGAGATTGTATGACTAGCACATAACCGTATATTCAGAAAAATTTTCCACCCAAATATGTGAGGTTCGCCTTTAGATTTGATAGGAAAAGCATTTACTATCAGTGCTTATGAGTGTACCGGTAGCATTTAGATTCTAGAACTTGCGTTAGTGATGCATCCCGAGACCGCTAGTGAGACTACATTCGTGTAGTAGGATTTACTACATGATAAGAGGCATTAGGATCACCCTTGTGTTAAACCTGTATCATAATTACTTGACCATTTAAGTCATATTACTTGACTAGTTAAGTCAACTAATTTTTCCCACACCCTTAGCGTTGTACTCATTTTTAGTACACGAAACCCCTAGTACACCCCTCCGAGCCTATCTTTTCGTTTCTAACTTTAGGCATTTTACTTAAAGGAAGAATTTGTTACACCCCACTTAAATGTACAACCAAATCGCCTTAGCCTTCCGTGTATGCGCTCATTTTTAGTGCATTATTGTTATTTATTAAACCCTAAGTTAACTTTCTAATTGATTACATGGTTGCTAAGTCGAGTCATATCCTTGTACATATTGTTTTGGGACGATTGGGACTCATGGGTAAGTACTTATTTTATGAAGTAATGGGGAAGAACATCATTTATTACCCCCATATGTACGTTAATCTTAAAAGTGCTCCAAGTGTTTTGATTTTCTTAATTCGAGTCATTAGATTAGTTTAATGTAAAGTATGTAAAGATTCAAGTGTAAGGGGAATTCTCATCCCCTATGATGTATTATTTTGGATGGTAGGGTAAGAGTGTATGCAAAAAAAAAAAAAAAAAAAAAAAAAAAAAAAAATCGAAAAAATCAAGAAAAAGAAAAAAAAGAAAAAACATACGGACTACCATCCCATTTTTATTCTATGTTTATTTTATGTTTTTTTTTTTTGTTATTTTTCATTTATTAGCTTAAGTCGAGTCTAGTCTTGGCTTAGCAACGCAATATTGTACATGTAGTTGACCAAGATTGTTAACTCGCCACCAGTAAAACTTCTTTTATCCAACAAAACCGTGTAATTCATATCCCTATACCTAACGTTACAACCCTTTAAAAGACCTCTTTGATAGTTTATCCTAGGTGCTTACGCCATGTGGTGGAGGTTTGATCCTTTCCCAAGCCTATGGTAATCTATTTTGCTATGACAGGTAGTGAGAGATATCTTCCATTTCCATAATGTTATATTACTTTATTACACCCGAGAGATGTGAGTATCTAAACACTATTTGTGAGGTGCTTGTATATGACCTTCGTGCTTGTCTATTGGTCTTTAGTTGAACGATTATTTGTTGTAATTACTTTTATATTAGTGTTAAATGACCCCTAACTTGTCTTTTGAGTAGAATAAAAGCGCATTTGCTTGAGGACAAGCAAATTTCAAGTGTAAGGGTATATGATGAGGCGAAAAATGATCCGTTTTTAGGGGGTCATTTAAGCCCGAATCCGAATTTATTTGATCAAATATTGCCCTAAATCGTTCCTTTTGTGATTTTAGATACTTGGAGAGTGAATTCTGGAAAAGAAGCCATTTTGGGCATTTTTGGAGCATAAAAGTGAAGAAAATGGCAAAGTCTCAATTTTCCATGCTGGGAACAGTAGGTGATGGCGTCAAGAGTAATGTCCTGACGGCGTCAAACCTCAAGAATTAAAATCCGTAGTTCATGAAGGCGTCAAGAGTTTTCCTGACGGCGTCAAAACCCCAAGAATTAAAATCCGTAGTTGATGACGGCGTCACACACAGGGCGTCAAGAGTAATTTGTGTGACGGCCTAGGCCTTGACGGCGTCAGAAGTAGATCAAGGCCGTCCGAGGAAGTATTTGGCGGTGAGGTGACGGCGTCACATTGTTTGTCTTGACGCCGTCATCCCTATTTTCCTATATATAGTTTTCTAGTTTTTCACATTTAAGGAGAGAAGTTTTGGGAGAAACCCTAAAGACAATTTTGGTGTAACTTTACAGGTTTTTCAAGGGTTCCAACCCCTTGATACCTTGCATGATTAATCAAGATAAGTGTTCGTCTAATTCAATCAATATGTCTATGTGTTGGTTGTCTATATCTTGTTCTTGTCTTAATTCTATCATGCTAGGCTAGATCTCCTTTGTGTTTGCTTAGATCTAATGAAACCTAGATATTGATTATGTGTTGATTACTTGTTTATTCTTGTTGTGGATGAATGATTTATATGTTAGGCTTAAGAAAACTGGCAGATCTCCAAATGGTAACATGCTTGAACGTCTTAAGAAACATGAACCGAGGCGTACTAGGTCTTTATTGGTTGTATTTAATGCATGAGCCACTGTTTACAATCCCTATAGTTGTGCTGAGCATGGTGTAGGAGGAGATAAGAGCTCATAGAATTGGGGAGTTATGTATGCCACCCCATGAATGGTATTAAGGAATACAATCCGTCATCCATGCAATTATAACAAGTAATTAACGTGTAAAAGATATCTAGGGAGTAGTGAAATCTAAGTAAACACATTTTCTCCAATTACTGCTCACAACTTTAGTATAATTTAGTTTATTTACATTTTTTGTATTTTATTTTGATTGCATCTTAGTTTTGGGTTAGTTGAATAGCAACTAATTCCGCCCACTCTTTCAAAACCCCGAGATTTTAATTGCTTTCTAAAAAATATAAAAACACAAAAATAATCATCCCTCACCTTTAGAACTAGTAATTTAGGCTTTCTAATCCTAGCGACACTATTCCTATGCTGAACGATCAATCCCCCGGTACTAGTCACTATACTATACTACAACGATCAGGTACACTGCCTGGTGGGGGTTGTAAGCTTCTCGAGATCCCTCGAGAGGTAAAGCCTGTTGCGATTCCCACGCATCAGAGCACTTGGACTTGCTTGCAACCCATGGTTGATTATTTTATTTGCTTGAAGAGAAACATAAGCATAAAGCTTAGATGTTTGATTGAGAGGGATATGGAGTGGAGTGTGGAACGGAAGAAGTGGATCTCACGATGTTGTATCGTGTTAGGGGTGGTATTGGATGATTGCGAGTGAGAAGATATTCAATCCAAGAAATATCTTCACTCAAGTAGAGGAGTTGCTTTTGAAGGAATATGCAACAAGGGCAAAAGTGAGTGTGATTTGTAACTTGATCCAAGTTAAGAGAGTGGGGAAGGCAATTTGCATAGGGTGATGATGGAGGTAGCCCTTTGTTGCGTTGTGCAAGATGCATAGCAAGGAGATCACTAAGATCATGGATTTGGTTTATTTCATCACGGAACTTTTGTTTTTCCGTGGCAATGTGGAGGGGATCATAGGTTTGGTATCGATGAGTTGGGTTTGTGTAGTTGGAATTGTAGTTTGATGGTTGATCAAATTTGCATGGATCATGATAAGTTGTTGGAGGTTGAGAGGTGTAGTTTGGCTTGAAGGAAGATGTTTGGCCAATGTTGTATGGTTTGTAAAGTGGATCAAATGAGTGACTTTGTTGGTTTGATGCAAAGTTTGGGAAATAAGAAGTTGGTGGTGAGGAATGATTTCCAACTTCATTTATGATGATGGATTTGTTTTCGAGGGCTTTTTCTTCGCCAAACGGGTTTTTCCGTCATCCTTGCTAGCCTTGAGGCTTTTGATTTTGGTTTGTTTGGAGAGTTCATGATGGGATGAATGGAGAGCTTTGAGGATTGGGGATATTTATAGTGTAAGATTTGTGTGTTTAAGGATGGAGAAGGTTTGTTTGGAGGATTAGGACAAAATGTGTTGGTGAAAAATAGGAAATGTAGGTTGAAATGGGCTAAAAAGCAGAAAAGATTCTGTAAACCCGACCATCAGATGGCCGGTCCCCTTAATTAGGGGGCGGTCCCCTTAATCATTAAGGGGGTCGCCTTACAAAATTAAGGGGGCCGCCCATCTGGTGATTTCCAGGTTGCCAGAATTTGGTTTTTTTGGCAGAAAATTTGCAGAAAGGTTATGTGTTTGGATTAGAATTCAAGCAAGTTCAATTGTCTTAGGCAATATAGAGTCTAATCTAATCAAGATATAGCATGCATGCAAAAACACATAAACACAAAAGCAGATAATCAACATATAATAATCAAGAGGAGGCAAATAAAGGTAAGCATAATTAAGCTTCCTAAGGCATCTATCTTAGATTAAAGGCAAGGATAATTAGTGAGTGAACAACTAATGATGGATCAAGATGACACCATTATTAATGAATCTGTCCTAGTGAGTGTCTATATGCAACACATGTGGAGTTGTGATTGTTTCGACTCCTAGAGGCAAAAAGAAATAACGATCCTAAGAAACAATCCAAATAATCTCCTTGATTCAATTTTTGCTCGATCATGAATGTCAAAGACATATATTACATTATATATCTTGACAATTTATGTGAGAATTTATGCATGATTTTGAAATAGAATGTTTTTAGGACTAGTTAACAATGCAAGGAAAATGATTTTCATGGGGTTCCTAGATTGTGAGAATAATTTTTAGAGAAAAGTGATTGAGTTTTACAAAACGGTTTATGCAAAGAAATTAGCTTTTCTCAATCTTTAGTTTTGTGCGAAACAGATTCCTAGACTTAGAATAGGTGAAATGGAAAAAAGATGAATTTCATGCAAGTATAAATTTGAAATAATTTAATATAATTTAGTCAACTTGTTCCATCATTCCTAATCCTAAACGCAAGTGGTTGAATAATTCACGCTTAAGGGGTTTTGTGAATATATCCGCAATGTTGTCTTCCGATGCAACCTTTTCTATAGATATATTTCCTTTTTGTACATTATCCCTAAGAAAATGGTGACGTATTTCTATGTGTTTAGTCCTAGAGTGTTGCACCGGATTTTTACTTAAATCTATCGCACCTTTGTTATCGCACATAATGGGGACATTTTCTAACCTAATGCCATAGTCTACGAGAGCTTGTTTCATCCATAGTGCTTGTTGACATGCCTTTCCGGCGCTTACATATTCGGCTTCGGTGGTAGAAATAGCAAGAGCGGTTTGCTTCTTCGAAAACCAAGACGTTAGACAACATCCCATAAACGTGCAAATACCGCTAGTGCTCTTTCTATCTACGTAGTCTCCCGCATGATCCGAATCCGCATAGACAATGGTTTCTATGCCGGATTCATTAGGATACCATAATCCTAAGTGTATAGTGCCTTTAATGTATCAGAAGATACGCTTAACCGCTTCTAGGTGAGAGGTTTTGGGATCCTCTTGAAAACGGGCACAAAGGCAGACACTAAACATGATATCGGGTCTACTTGCCGTCAAGTATAGTAAACTACCTATCATTCCTCTATACTTGGTGTTATCTACGGACTCACCTTAATCATCCTTTGTGAGCTTTACCTACGTAGACATGGGAGTTTTCATGGGTTTTGAGTCTTCTAGGCCAAACTTCTTAAGCATTTCCTTAATGTACTTAGATTGGTTAAAAAGTATTCCATCTTCTAATTGTTTTATTTGTAATCCTAGGAAGAAGTTAAGTTCACCCATCATACTCATCTCAAACTCATCATGCATGATTTTGGCAAATTCATCACACATATCTTGACAAGTCGATCCAAATATAATGTCATCAACATATATTTGGACAATGATGAGATTTGGGTCTTTCCTTTTAGTGAAAAGAGTGTTATTTACCATTCCCATGGAATAATCATGTTTAATAAGAAAAGCTTTTAATCGATCATACCAAGCTTTAGGAGCTTGTTTGAGTCCATACAAAGCTTTCTTTAACTTATAAACATAATCAGGTTTTGTGAAGTCAATGAATCCTGGAGGTTGTGCCACATATACCTCCTCATTGATAAAACCGTTAAGGAATGCACTTTTCACATCCATTTGGAATAACTTAAAATCTAGGGCGCAAGCATAGACAAGTAATATCCTAATCGATTCTAGTCTAGCTACAGGGGCATAAGTTTCGTCATAATCAATTCCTTCTTGTTGATTATAACCTTGGGCAACTAACCTAGCTTTATTCCTAGTAACTATTCCATTCTCGTCTAACTTGTTCCTATATACCCATTTGGTTCCTATGATGGTCATATCCTTTGGATTTGGAACTAATTCCCAAACATCATTCGCCTTAAATTGATTTAATTCTTCTTGCATAGCTATAACCCAACTTTCATCCTTTAAAGCCTCGCTAATATTCTTATGTTCTATTGCTGAGAGGAAACAAAAGAAATTATTTTTATCTTGGGCTTGTGACCTAAGGGTTCTTTGGTTAAGATGTCCTATTATATTATCTAATGGATGAGATCTAGATTCTTTAATATTACTAGTTTCGTTATTTTCTAAGTGAATGTCTACATTATCATTTCCTATGGGTTTTGTTTTACTAACCTCAATAGCTTCATCTTCGATTAAATCATCATCTTCTAAAGGTAATGTTTTAGGAGGTGGTGGTGTTTCATCAAATGTTACATTTAGTGATTCCTCTACTTTCATGGAGTGTTTGTTAAGTATTCTGTATGCTTTGCTATTTTGTGAGTATCCTAAAAATATTCCTTCATATGATTTTGGATCAAACTTAGTGAGATAGTCCTTAGTGTTTAATATATAGCATTTACTTCCAAATACCTTAAAGTAGCTTAAGTTTGGTTTTCTACCTCTTAATAACTCATAAGGAGTTTTTCCTAGAATTCTTCTAATTGATACCCTATTTAAAATATAAGTTGATGTATCTACGGCGTGACACCAAAATTTTTGTGGGATGGATTGTTCATTTAACATAGTTCTACTCATTTCTTGTAGTGACCTATTTTTTCTTTCTACTACGCCATTTGATTGAGGAGTACGAGGAGCGGAGAAATTGTGAGATATTTCATTTAACTCGCAATATTTTCCGAATTGTACTTCGTTATCAAATTCCCTACCATGGTCCATCCTAATGGCAACTATTGAGGATCCTAATTTATTTTGAATCATTCTACTAAATATTTCGAATTTTTCAAAGGCTTGGGTCTTGTCACTTAAAAACCTAGTCCACGTGTATCGTGAGTAGTCATATACTATTACTAAGGTATATTTGTTTCCTCCATAGCTCCGCACAGCGGATGGACCAAAAAGATCCATATGTAATAATTCTAGGCATCTAGTAGTGGATACTATATTCTTGGCTTTGTGACTAGCATGAGCTTGTTTTCCAATTTTACATGCATCACAAAAATGCTTGTCATATTTTAGATTAGGCAAATTTCTAACTAATTCCTTAGAGGCCAACGATTGTATTTGTTGCATATTAGCATGTCCTAATCTCCTATGCCATAGTGTAGAGTTTTCATCTAGGGTTGTTAGGCATATCCTATCCTCAGGTTTGTTTCCTAGTTTCATAACATATATGCCACCTTTTCTAATTCCTCTACCTATAATTTTTCCATCCATAACTATTTCGCTATCATCTTCGGTAAATGTGACTCTACATTTATTATCACATATTTGTCTTACACTAAGCAAGTTATATGTTAACTTATCTACATGCTCTACATTTTCAATAGTAAGTGAGTCTTGAGAGATCGTACCTTTGCCAATGATTTTTCCACGTAAGTCACTACCGAAAATAATGTTACCTCCATTGTATGCCTTGTATGTAGAGAATAGATTGCGATTCCCCGTCATATGCCTTGAACATCCGCTATCTTTGATCCATTCGTCAGGTTCCAAGTCAATTCCTAAACATATTTTGTCGGTTTCTTTTGCCATGAAACACTTTTCGTCTCTTGGCTTTTCAACATCTTCTTTGTCACTATCACTCCATGTTCCACTAACAAAAGCACCTTGACTTTCGTAACCCGGTGGCTTTAGACATTCGCCAACGAAATGATTTGGACTTCCACATCTAAAGCATTTTCTCTTCCCGTAGTTGTCACTTCTATTCCTTTGGAATGCTTTTCTTTCGTCTCGTGATGATCTAGTGAATCTTCCTCGTCTCTTGAAGAACTTCTTGAATTCTCTTACGGCCATTGCATATTCTTCGTCTTCACTTTCGTCACTTGAATCATCATCATCACTAGGTTCCTTTTTGGCTTTTAGAGCAATTGATTTGGTTTGTTCTTTCTTGACTTTGACCGTTTCCGAATCTCTTCTTATGATTTCTTCATGAACCTTCAAGTTGCCAATTAGTTCATCTAGAGATAACGTCATCAAGTTCTTTGATTCTTCGATTGCCGTGACCTTAGGTCGCCATTTTGGATGCAATACCCTAAGAAATTTCCTAACACAATTTTTACTAGAAAATGTCTCATCAAGTGCTTTTAAACTTGTGATGATAGTGTTAAACTTAGCAAAAGCATTATCAATTGATTCCTCTTCCGGAATCATAAATTGTTCATATTGTTGTACAAGAAGATCTATTTTATTATCTTTGACTTGGCTATTACCTTGGTGAGTGATTAGTAAAGAATCCCAAATTTCTTTGGCGGTTTTACACATAAAAATTCTTTCATATTCTTTGCGTGGTAACGCATTATAAATTACCATTTTAGCCTCATTATTTTTTGCTAATTTCTTTTTCAAATCATCATTTTGTTTTTCAAAAGATACAATTTCATTCATTTTAGTTTCAACATTATATTGAATAGGAGGAAAATCACCAAAGGTAATAATATGCCAAAGATCAAGATCTTTTGATTTCACATACGTTTCGAATCTATTTTTCCAATATAAAAATCCATCACTTTCAAATAGTGGTGGTCTTTGCATAGATTGCCCTTCTAAATATTTTTCAGATTCCATAGATCGTTACAAGTTTTAAAATACAATATATTTTAAAAATCTTGCTAGACGTGGCTCTTGATACCAATTGTGGAAAACTAGAAGGGGGGTTGAATAGTTTTACGTCTTTTTACTTAGTTATAAAAAATTAGTTTTAGAGTTTTGCTTAGCTTTTAAAAACTTAGATTCGAAAAATATGTGATCTCAAGTCTTGTACAATATAAACAATTAATACTACACAAAGTATAATAATGATAAGTAATGAATTAAGTAAGGGATGGAAAGATCGAACCGCGAGACAAGAGATTTATAGTGGTTCGGCTACAAGGACACCTTCCTTGCCCTACTCCACTCCCCGAGCACCTAACTCGAGAGTTTTCTTCACTACATCAACAAGCTCCCTTATGGCGGAGAAAACCGTACACACCAATATACACACCAATCTACACACCAATCTACACACCGCTTTTCACACCACAACTTCGTCACACCTAAGTCACACCTTCTTACACAACTTCTTCAAATCTATCTATTTCACAACTAACTACTCCACACCTATCTTTTTCACACCAATCTAATACCTAGCTTATCTTCTTCACACCAAGCTACTAACTAATCACACAATCAATATCTAACACAACTATCTACAATCAAATATTCACAACAATCTTCACAAAGAATAATGTAAATGATCTTTGATGATACACCAACAACTTGGATGTGGAGATCACAACAAGTTGTAATACTTCTTGTCTTGAGGGATAGAAGTATTCTTCTCTTGCACTTGAAAGGATGAAGGTTGGATCACTTTGAAACAAAGAATTTATATACTTATGATCAAAGGATAAAAGAATGGAGAATTGGATCTAGATCAGAAAGTTTTGTAGTGCAAAAGGTGAGAAAAAAATTCAGGTTTAAGGTGGTATTTATAGGCAACAGAATCTGACAGAGGAGCGTGGCCGGTCCCCTTAAATCATGGCCGGCCCCCTTAAAATTAAGGGGACCGCCCTTTATAATTAAGGGGGCCGCCCAGCTGAAACGGCCAGATTCTTTGTCTTTTAGCGGGGAAAGTTTATTTGGTGAAAAACTAACTGATTTTGGTTAAAAATTTGAATTCATATATTTAGTATGAATAAAACATTTTTCTTTATTACCAAAAGTGTTTTTCAAAAATATATAATATGTTTATATAATTTAATAAACTTTGTAATGCTTAATTAAACTTTCCTTTGATCATAAGATACACTAAACACTTTGTTTATTCATACCTTAAGTGATTTGGATGTAAAGAGAAATATTAATCACTAAATACTTGTTTATGTCATAAGTTTTAGTTCTATGAGTTTATATTTTGTGATAATCAAAACATAGAGATATTGATAACATGTTAATAATGTTTTTAGGCATTATTTATGTCAACAGTTTAAGAACTTGTAAGAATGATCACTTGCACCTCATGGTTCTTTTTTCTTTTCTCCTTACACGGCAGCAACAAAAGGAAGAGCATGGTTTGCTTTTGTGTTTAGTTTGTGTGTGAGTGCAACTGTCGACTTGCATGGTTTGCTTATATATCTGAGTTGTGCCTAGACAAGTGGCGAGGTGGTGCAGGGATCATGTGGGTTTTGGAGTGCATGTTCTTTGATTGGAGAGGCTTTGAGGTGGGAGGATGAGGGTGTGAGTGAGCTTTCGACTTACATGCCACCTCCTTCAATGACCAATCAAGATCAAACAGCAATCATGAGCAAGGGAATGTGTAAGACATCGTGCTTGAATATTCCTGATCATACTTAGATGTTTATAAGTGATGGGAGAGCTTTTGAGGTGAGCTTTGGATGCACATGTTTTGGTTTGGAGTGAAAGGAATTTCATGGTTACTATATACGAATGTTAAGCAATTTGAGAAGACAAGATGGGATAAGGTATATGATTTGTCAGGTTGTATGTAAGAGAACAATTTAGTAGCTTGAGTATGTCATTGTATTGGTAAGTGAGTAACATGGGATTCCTTGTTTTCTTCTTGTTTGTCCACTCGTATACATGTCCCTTTTGATCAATCTTGCATGAAATGGAAGAGAGAAAAGCAACATGTGATAGTTGTGTCATAGGGTTAGCAAGAGTCACATGGTTTTGGCTTTGTTGGATAGTGTCGACTACTGCATCGACGTTAAGCGTCGGTTTGGTCTTGATATGCTAAAGGTCCAAGTATCCTTGAAGTAGAGTGTGTGTCAAAGATAAGTGATTATGTTTTGAGAGTTGTTAGCTGGCACGAGAAAACAAGAAAAGAACAAAGAGGGTCGGTTTGTTTAGCTTATTAACGAGAATCACCAAAGGGGTCCAAGGTAACCTTCCAATGTGACAAAAATATAGAGGGTACGTTAGTTGGGTAAGAGTAAAGGGAATAGGGTGCATTTTAAGCTAGGAGGCTGGTGGGCTCGTGGTGTGATCAGGCCCAAAGGTAGGAAACAAAAGAAGTGTGGAGTCCGTTTGGTTATTGTGGGCAGTGGGCCGAGGCCCATGTTAATAGGGTGTGATTAGTTTATCATTTCGTACACCCAAGTGATTTAGTAAAAATATGTTTAATCAAGGTACAATACGTATAGTTTTAAAATGGTACCAAAGGGTGTTTGTTCGTGATTTGAGACTATCATGGTACGTACAAATGATTGTGACGCAAAGAATGTGAGAACGTGTTACGATATTTAGATCAACATAGTTGAATAAAAGCAAAAATTTAGCCCGTAAAAATGGTTAATTTATGTTGTAATAATGTTTTAATCATAGGGAAAATCATGGGATGTTATATTACCTACCCGTTAAACTGAATCCCGTCCCGGGATTCCAGTCTAAGGTAGTTGTCGGAAGACTTGTAATAAAACAGTAAAGGTGAGTGGAAGGGGTGATCAAATAGTCATTCCTAACGATCTAACTCCTGAGCGGTTTTAATTGTTCTTTCTAGCTTAACGTATCTGCTACTACATTAGCTTTTTCCTTGATGATAGCGGTTCTCATAGTCATAATTGCTGAGTAGTTCTAACTAGTGACGTTGTCTTATGTTCAATTCCTTTTGATTAACTTGATTTAAGAATCAATTCCATTTTTGAATGAAGACTTTTATTTTAACATGTTTTGAAGATAAACATGGTTCACAATATCTTGTTTCATGAAAGTTAAAATCTGTGGGGTAACCTACCCGTTAAACAAAGAGTTTGCTAGTTACAGACTTTTAACAATGAGGGTTTCGGATGAGAACTTGGTGAAAGTAGAGACAGTTGCTGAACTTCAGCTTTTGTAAAGAGAAACTTGTTAAATATAGTTTTAAGTGACAACACGGTATTTGGTTCCAAGCTTTTATAGATTATGAATCTGTTTGTTCCTTAGCAATCCCAGATCTTGAATTTCTATTAGAGGAATTTATAGATTTTGATGGATTTCCGGTGAAACAACGTAAAGTTGTGAAAGGTTTGGAGATCACAATTTCACTCATAGTGTTGGATAAGTAAGAGAGACCATTGTAATCACATACAATGTCTTGAAAAGGTTTCATAAATCGCCAGAATGTAAAAGTAAGTACATGATTGAAGAAATGTGGTTGTGCCGTAATGCCTTAGAATTAGGCATACGCAGAAGAAAATTGTGAGTCTTTGGCTGAAGTTTTAGTGCTATATGAACTTTAGTGATCCTCGATTTCATACACATGCCATTTCAGATATAATTAAGCCCACTAATTTATAATTCGTTATTTACATAGAGAAGCGTCCTAAACAATGTAAATAACGAAGTATAAACTTATTGTTCGATGGTTTACAATTTCTTTATTTCAATAGAAAGGCGTCCCAATCCATTCAAATAAAGACATTGCAAATCATCCTACTTAAGAATTTATGACTCAATATCCATACTAATCGACAATATAATTCATGCGCGTATTTTCCGAGAGTACGAAAAGAGTATGTCATACGCATCTATACTGATGAGAGTGAGATAATTAAGGAGGATTGGTATAGTATTTAAAATAGTTGGTGAGCATATATATATATATATATATATATATATATATATTAATATACTAGAGTGTTGTTGTAGCATAAACTATCTAAAAGTCACATAATCATCTGGCGGATGGAAAGCACGGAGAGTGTAAGGCTACAAAAAGTTTTGTTTCTAAAAACGGTTATAGTTCGGAGCTAACTGAGACCCGTTTCGCTATAACCAAGGCTCTGAATACCAATATGTAACACCCCCAGTTTTGAAAACATGCAGCGGAAATTATATTGGGTGTTACTTCATAGCGCACAATTTATTAGTAGAAAATGATTTGTCATTTTAGTCATTTTAAAGATCTATCATTCGAATATAAACACCAGAGTTTTAAAAGAGGTCCCCATTTGTCCCAAAGTTTATTAAATCAGTTTTCGAATGATAGGAAAATTTATAGCCTTTATAAGTATCCGTGCTCCTCCGTGCCATCCTTGCTCATTATGGACCTGAGATAAACACATGCTAAAAGTGTCAACACAAAGGTTGGTGAGTTCATAGAGTTTATAGTTTCGAATACGATTTCCGAAATCAAAGAGTTTATGATTTCATAGAAGTTATAAAAACAGTTGATTATCAAATTAAAGTGTGAGTAAATCCATAATATTCATAGCTTAAATCATTGATTTATCAAAATCAGAAAATGAGTGATTTCCTCATTAATTCAAAAATAGTCCGTTGGTTTTTCCTTCACCGGGCCAACACCAAAATAGTATTTTGTTTGATCTAACAGAGTTAATACCAAAATATTAGTTCGTTTGCCAATTATTAGTAGTTTTTCCTGCTATATTGTGAGCACAATCTCGGGGTTTGATAAAATAGTGGGCTACAGCATTGTACGCCCCAAACATCAGTCACTGTAGTACTGTATCATGACTACAGTACTACCGTTCTATTAAGCTCATGACACTCAACGATTAACAGGTATCAAAATTATCCATAATAATGATGTAAAACAGTGGCCCTCAAGATAGGTATTTACCAGTAACCTATGAAATCAAATAGCGTGCATTTTGTGGCTTTCCTCTAGCGACCAAATGGGGATTGTCAATCCCTAATAGATCTATCCACAACTACTTACGCTCACCCTTTGGGTGATTAAGGTGCATGAACGAGGGGCTTTTGGTAATAGGTACTTAGGCAATAGAAATCAAATATAGCATATCATTGAAAAATCACTTGTAATCATGTCTATATCATGTATCTCCCCATGAGATATAAAAATGTTTAAACTAGTAAAGTTTAAATGAAATATAGTCCTATATTTAATTAATGAATACTTGTAAAAGTAAAAACAGTAGTTAAGCATGTATCTCCCCCAAAAATGTTTATAAACCATTGTAAAACAAGTAAGAGTAGGGGCTATGACTCACCTGAGGATTATGATAGGCATAGATAACGTAAAGTCAGAGGTAGAATGGAAATGATTTCAAAGATAACCAGAATGATATGGAAGTCCGAGATAAGTTCGACTTATCGAGAATCGTGATTTGAATAGTTCAAGATGACTTTATGATTTTTGTGGCAGAGGTGGCTTGTGTGGCAAAATGCTTAATAGTTCAAGAGCAAAGTTATATACTATATAACTTGTCCTTATGTACCTTTTATTATTTATATTTCTCGTCATGAATTAATGATATGTACCAAAATTTGGTGAATGATAAATTATAGTAAATGTCAATATAATTAAATGAATGGATGAGTTCTAAGAATTAATCATTTTCTGATGTGTATTCAAGTTAACCGATAATAACGTCCACTTATATAATTTACGTTATAAATTATATATATTCAGAAATATAGTTATTCGTAATTATCGTCAAAAAAATGTAGGTTTCGCTATATGTTACTACGATATAGTCGTAAAATATTAATTTATCAAAACGAACTCAAGTTTCTGTGTAAACCTTTAAGTTATACAAAAGTTACTCCTTTAACCCTAATAGTTAGATGAGTTACATATTTAGTTCAGAATAATTATATTTACAAACTTACAAAAGTTTATAAGAAAATGTTACATAGTTAAAGTTGTAGGTTTAAAATGTAAAAGTTTAAATGAGTTATTTTATAAAAGTCCTTTTAAGAAAATAATAAGTAGTGAAAAGCTGAGGGGCTGAAATTGTCAAAATACAAAAGTCACATAAATAACAAAAATAGCAAAAATGCCTTCGCCTAGGCTCGAACTCGCGACCTATAGCTCACAAGCTAAATGACATAACCAAATGATCTAGGAGGTTTCTTGTGTTAGTCTTTGTCGTTTAATGTTTATAACAAGATTTTGACGGTTTAAAATTTGTTATAAAACTCCATATCAGTAGTATGCTGTGCATGCAATCTATTACCATTTTTCATTTCATATCTGATTCGCATGAGTCTTCTTATGTCTTCAAACTAATTTTGGTTAGTCATTTAAAAGATGTTCTACGAAAAAGCTTTTATTAATTAAAAGAATATTTAAGGAAAAACAAGATTAGTCTCAATTAATTTGTTTAAGTCTCGCGACAAGATGTCTAGGCGAACTCAAAACTTAAGTTTTTGCTTATGTTTTCTCACGTCATTTTTGGATTCAAAATCTTTAATAGGCTCGACATAAATAGGTCAAGACACTTTTTTAAATAACTCTTGTTTATTTTTGAGATGCTTGCGAGTTCAAGGGTTAGCCACACAAGGATTGAGGATGCCATACTTGATATGAAATAATTAACGACAGTACCATAAAATAAAGGTTTAGCCATGGTGCGATGGAAGATTAAATGTGAAACGTAATAACAGAGGTGGTGTACGAGACTTACTACACCACAAAGGGTGGGGAAAGAAGCTAACGAAACGGAATGGAACATGGGACGAGCGTACAACGAAACCGAAACAACTTCAAAGCTTCCAAGCTTTAGAACCCGTCGTGTAGCTACACTGAAACGTCTAAGAACTTGTAAGAATGATCACTTGCACCTCATGGTTCTTCTTTCTTTTCTCCTTACACGGCAGCAACAAAAGGAAGAGCATGGTTTGTTTTTGTGTTTAGTTTGTGTGTGAGTGCAACTGTCGACTTGCATGGTTTGCTTATATATCCGAGTTATGCCTGGACAAGTGGCGAGGTGGTGCAGGGATCATGTGGGTTTTGGAGTGCATGTTCTTCGATTGGAGAGGCTTTAAGGTGGGAGGATGAGGGTATGAGTGAGCTGTCGACTTACATGCCACCTCCTTCAATGACCAATCAAGATCAAACAGCAATCATGAGCAAGGGAATGTCTAAGGCATCGTGCTTGAATATTCCTGATCATACTTAGATGTTTATAAGTGATGGGAGAGCTGTGGAGGTGAGCTTTGGATGCACATGTTTTGGTTTGGAGTGAAAGAAATTTCATGGTTTGGTCTTGATATGCTAAAGGTCCAAGTATCCTTGAAGTAGAGTGTGTGTCAAAGATAAGTGATTATGTTTTGAGAGTTGTTAGCTGGCACGAGAAAACAAGAAAAGAGCAAAGAGGGTCGGTTTGTTTAGCTTATTAACGAGAATCACCAAAGGGGTCCAAGGTAACCTTCCAATGTGACAAAAATATAGAGGGTACGTTAGTTGGGTAAGAGTAAAGGGAATAGGGTGCGTTTTGTGCTAGAAGCCTGGTGGGCTCGTGGTGTGATCAGGCCCAAAGGTAGGAAACATAAGAAGCATGGAGTCCGTTTGGTTGTTGTGGACAGCGGGCCGAGGCCCATGTTAATAGGGTGTGATTAGTTTATCATTTCGTACACCCAAGTGATTTAGTAAAAATATGTTTAATCAAGGTACAATACGTATAGTTTTAAAATGGTTACCAAAGGGTATTTTTTCGTGATTTGAGACTATCATGGTACGTACAAATGATTGTGACGTAAAGAATGTGAGAACGTGTTACGATATTTAGATCAACATAGTTGAATAAAAGCAAAAATTTAGCCCGTAAAAATGGTTAATTTATGTTGTAATAATGTTTTAATCATAGGGAAAATCATGGGATGTTATAGTATTCCTTAATACCAATCATGGGGTGGCGTACTTACTTCCCCAATTCTATAAGCTCCAACTTCACTCCTATGTCGAGCCGGCTAAGAAGCTCCTAATATGGGATCACTAGAATTCCTCATGCATTAAATACAACCATTAAAAACCTAGTACACATCAGTTCATGTTTCTTAAGACGCTCAAGCAAGTTACACAATGGAGATCTGCCAGTTTTCTTAAGCCTAACATTGAAATCATTCATCCATTACAACTATAAACAAGCAGTCAACCTATAATCAACATCTAGGTTTCATTACATCTAAGCAAACACACAATAGATCTAGCCTAGCATGTTAAAATCAAGACAAGTGTAAGATATATTCAAACAACACGTAGACATATTGAATGATTTGGAAGAATACTTATCTCAATTGAACATGAAAGGTTTCAAGGGGTGAAAACCCTTGAAAATACTGTTACAAACGAGCTAGAGTTTATAAAGTTCGGCCCTAAAATTCTCCACACAAGTTCCTTTCTTAATGAATGAAAATTAGAAAAGTATATATAGATTTTAGGAGGTAACGGCGTCAAGAGGAAAAATCTGACGCCGTCATCTCGCCGCCAATAAAGTTCTCGGACTGCCTAGATCCATAGCTGACGCCGTCATGTATGTTTCTACTCTGGGCACTCACCAAAATTACTCTTGACGCCCTTGTTCTGACGCCGTCACGTTTTCTCTGGGTCGTCATCTATTTTGCTCTTGACGCCGTCATAAAATTCTTCTTGTCGCCGTCATCTACTGTTCCTAGCAAAGAAAATTAAGACTTTGCCATTTTCTTCACTTTTATGCTCCAAAAACGTCCAAAATGCATCCTTTTCCATAATTCACTCCCAAAGTACCTAAAATCACAAAAGGAACGATTCAGGGCAATATTTGATCAAATAAATTCAATTCCGGGCTTAAATGACCCCCTAAAAATGGTTCATTTTTCGCCTCATCATGCTTTCACCTATTTTGACCATTTGCTCACATTGTGAGCAAACATGGTGATGAGTGGGTGGAAGCGCGTCGTTTGATGATGGTGGTGGTGGTGGGTTGGTGTTGGTTTCTTGAGTGGAGGATGGGTTTGGTATGGAGTCAAGCAAGGTGGTTTGTAGCTCCATTGCTTGATGGAGGTGATTTTCGACCATTCTTTGAATTTCCTTATAAGAAGGAAAGAAAGACTCAAAGAATTGGGATTGGGAATGTGGTGGTGTTGGGTGATCATGGTGTTCAAAGTTAGGTTCTCCATATAGAGGACCGTGGATGTCTTTGAAGATAGGGTGAAACAACAATCGTTTTGGGTGGTGCTACTCTTGTTGTGGTGGTTGGTTGTGGTCAAAAGGTTCATTAGGCTCAAATAATGGCCTTGGTTTTGTTGTTTGCTCAATGTGAGTAAACGGGTGCAAAGGTTGTGGATTGGTTGATCTTGGTGTAAGATCATTAAGATCTTCTATGAAAGGGTGTGGTGATGTTGGTGGAGACCCAAATAACTCCATTGGTTCTAGTTTAGGTGGTAGTGGTGGTGATGGAGTTTTGGATGGTTGGGTTGGAGCACTAGGTGGATTTGGGTCAATGGGTGATTTTGTTGGTGGTGGAATGGTGAGCTCATTTGGTCCTTTGGGTGATGGAGTTGGAGATGCAGGTTTAAAAAATGTTCATTTTTGATGGGTGAGGAGAATTCATCCGAAGATGAAGAACTTAGGTTGATTGTGTGGTGTGAACAAATTGGTTTCACACTTATGCGGGCGGTTCTTCGAATGGGTCGAGATGGTTGAGAGGTGATTGTTGACTTTGTCATTGTTAAAATGGTTGATTAGAGGTTTAGGATCAGAGATTGTGATGGTGATGGTGTGATTTGAGGGTGTTATAAGATGGTTAAATTTATAGAGGTGAAGAAGTATGGGAGGGAGTGTTTGGATTTGAAGTTTAACCATACAAAAATAGAGGTTGCTAATGATTTGAAAGATTAATAAAGGTTGTCAAATCATTGGAAGTCAATCCAATGAAAATAGTGGAGGAAGAAGACAAAGATTTGCACTAAATGCTTAGTGGTTTTGTCAAATTGGTTTAAAGTATATGTTTCACGGATTGCAAGGAACCTTTGGAAGGGTTCCTTCCCTTATGGGTGAAGGTTCCTTGAGGTGGTTATGGCTAAGTTTGAAATTTGGCGGGGAATAGTTTTCTATGAGTTCTAGAGGCTGAGAATCAATCTAATGATGTTATAAACTAACAAGGGATGGGTTTCTCACCTAAAATATTGTTTTGAAGTATTGTGGAAATCGAAAGTTTGAAAAATACAAGAAAATTTGCAGGTTGTTTGGCGGAACCCAGCGATAACACAGGCGGAACCGTCCTGAGGGTTCCGGCTGATCCGCTGGGCCATTTATGGAATTCCAGAAATTTACACTAGCGGAACCCATTTGAGGGTACCGCCAGTTCCGCCAGTCCTGAAAAACAAGGCAGCCCCACGTTTTGACCCGCGAGACGATTTTTAAATTTTCCGATAAAAACAAAAATATAATTCATATCTGGTTAGGAAATGAAAAAATTAAACACGTAAACACTCATACCATTGGACTTAGACCGGGGGCTAGCGAATTTCACTATACTTAGTGAAATTTTTCATAATCATGAAAATTTGACAACACGCTAAATGTTTTCATCCTGCGTAGTTGTTAGTTCATACATGTTCCAAATTGTACCAAATATCCTACCAACACACAAATTCATAACACACATTGTTTAAATGGCCAAATTGTTCAAATAGCACCTAGTGCTAAACACTCCTACACACCCGCTCTTATTGACGGTCTATCTTCTTCTTGAGCTTTCCAAGGAATCTCCTGAGATTTTTGAACATCCCCTTTGTTTGCTTGAACTCCGCCGACTCATTTGGAATATCCGGAAGTCGGGAAAGGTATTCTGGAGGTGGGAGCCTAGAGTTGGGCAAAGTCTCATCTTCACTCATTGAGGATGATGATGAGGAGGTAGGAGGATGAGGTTGTTTTCCTTGGGCTTTGTAGACTCTCTTATCACTTAGTGGGACAAAAGCATGTGTAATGAGAGAGTAGTCTAGGCGAAGACCTCTAGGGTTGCCGAAATGGAGGAAATGACCCTAAAGAGACGGGTCAAGAGCATTCCATAAGGCATAGCAGTTGTGCCATGTAGGGGAATGTCAGCCATTCTCTTTGCCATGTAGTAGGCAAGGTTGAAGGGTTACCTAACGGACAAGGAGTAGAGCATGTAGCAAAGGCAAACATTGATATGATCCTGGTTTCTTATGGTGCTAATGACATTGGCTCTAAGGAGTTCTTCCCATTTCTTGAATTGGGGCTTGAGTTCATTGAGTTCCATACCATATGGGTCCTTGTTGACCTCATTTCCGGTACGGGTTCTCCTAGTGGTGGTCCTAATGAAGAGGTGGTCACGAAGTTCATCCTTGGACACAAGAGGGGTATCATCGGGATGGATGCGGTCAATGAGTGTGTCAAGAGTTGAGAGGGTATGCTTTTCGGAGTAGATGCAAGTACCACGGTTTAGGACACCTAGGATTTGAGCAAATTCATTGAGAGTGAAGGAGTATTGATGACCACTAGCCATGAAGTTAATAGACATGCGACCATACTCATCCGTGGAGAGAGTGACGGATGCATAGAATTCTAAAATAAACCTAGGACAAATAGGCTCATCGATTTCTAAGAGACAATCAAAGTTGATGTTTGCAAGTTCCGCTGGTAGGTTTGTACCGGCTAGGAAGGATGGGTCAATGGTTCTACCCTCATGGACATATCGTTTTCCTAAGGCTTTGAAAATGTTGATTTGAGCTTCGGTAAGGCCTTTGGTTTTGTGGTGTTTGGGTAGGTACTTAATGGTGTCCTTGTGGTCGTAATGAGTCACGGGAGGCATGATGATTCCTAGAAATAAAATTTCACATTTTAGTCTTAAGTTGGCGACTATAATAATGTGGATGTTCTAGTGTGTGCTTATATGAAAACAATGTGGAGGTGCGGTTATCTTGACTCATTTTGATGCTTAAAACATTTTATAATGCAAGTTTTGTTATAAAACAAAAGATAACCCAAACGCTCCTAGTTCAATGTAGCTTCGTTTGAATGTACACGAAAATACATATTAGTTATGTATTCCCTTTAGCATTCAAGAGATATTATGCAAGTGATGTTTTAAACATAATGTTTTTATTTTGTATTCACAATGTGAGACAAAAAAATATTTGTCCTATTTGTGAGAAATTTTTGCAAAAATTTGAGATGGGGTGTTTTAGCAAACATGTTTATAACTAGTAAGAATGCAATTCCTAACAATGGGGAACATGATTAGTTTTGTTAAACACCTAATTTCATGCATGAGTTTCTCAAGTTAATGCATAACCCCAAGTTTTTGTTTTTGTGCAAAAATAGAATTCCTAGACTCAGATCATGAGTGTAATCATGTTTAGAATACTTACAATGGTGATTGATGAGCAATGTAAATGAAGGAAGGACCAAAAATTTGTAGGTGTGGATGAATGGTGAAGTGAATAGTAGCAGTGTGGAAGTGGTGGTATGAGATAATGGGTGTTTGGTTTAATATAAACTAAAAAAAAGTTCTGTAGGTCGGCGGATACGGCGGAACCAAAAAGAGGGTTCCGCCGACTATGCTGAGAATTTTTTTTTTTTTTTTTTTTTTTATTTGTTTTGATTTTTGTGATTTTGTCTAATGTTTAGAACTACAATGTAGGTTCCATGAGTCCTAAGCCTAGCCTAAGAAGGTTAAAAGGTTCTCTTTTAAGAGGTTTTGTGAGAATGTCGGCTATGTTGTCTTCGGAAGAAACTTTCTCGATTGAGATGTTTCCTTTTTGGATGTTGTCACGAAGAAAGTGATGACGGATTTCGATATGTTTAGTTCGGGAATGTTGGACGGGATTTTTACTAAGAAATATGGCTCCTTTGTTGTCGCAAAGAATGGGGATGTCGTTTAGTTGAATTCCATAGTCGAAAAGAGCTTGCTTCATTCAAAGAGCTTGTTGACATGCCTTTCCGGCCGAAACGTATTCGGCTTCCGTTGTTGAGATAGCGAGAGCCGTTTGCTTCTTAGAGAACCATGAGGTGAGACAATGTCCAACAAAAGTACAAGTACCACTTGTGCTTTTTCTATCAACATAGTCACCGGCATAATCTGAGTCGGCATACACTATGGTGTCCATTCTCGTTCCTTTGGGATACCATAAACCTAAATGTGTAGTGCCCTTAATATATCTAAAAATCATTTTAACGGCTTCAAGATGAGTTGTCTTAGGATCTTCTTGAAAACGAGCACATAGACAAACACTAAACACAATGTCGGGTCTACTAGCCGTTAGGTAAAGTATACTTCCAATCATACCTCTATATTTAGTGCTATCTACGGATTCACTTTCCTCATCCTTGGTGTGTTTTGTTTCCGTGGACATAGGCGTTTTGATTGGTTTCGAATTTTCTAGACCAAATTTCTTAAGCATGTCCTTAATGTATTTGGATTGGTTAAAGAAGATACCATCTTCTAGTTGTTTGATTTGGAGTCCTAGGAAAAAATTGAGTTCTCCCATCATACTCATTTCAAACTCGTCATGCATGATTTTTGAGAAATCAACGCATAATTCTTGACAAGTTGATCCGAGTATAATGTCATCAACATAGATTTGGACTATAATAATATGTGAACCTTTCTTCTTAGTGAAGAGAGTATTATCAACTAAGCCCATGGTATACTTATGGTCAACTAGGAAGGTTTTAAGTCGATCATACCGTGCTTTTGGAGCTTGCTTAAGTCCGTATAAAGCCTTTTTAAGTTTGTAAACGTGATTTGGTTTTTCAAAATCGGTGAAGCCCGGTGGTTGAGAAACATATACTTCTTCATTTATAACCCGTTTAGGAATGCACTTTTGACGTCCATTTTAAAGAGTTTAAAATTGTGTGCGCATGCATATGCAAGTAAAATTCTAATAGACTCGAGCCTAGCTACCGGATCAAACGTTTCATCGTAGTCTATGCCTTCTTGTTGATTATAACCTTGTGCTACTAGCCTAGCTTTGTTTCTAGACACTACACCATTTTCATCCATTTTATTACGAAAGACCCATTTTGTTCCAATTATTGTTTGACTCTTTGGTTGAGGAACTAATGTCCAAACATCATTCCTAACAAATTGGTTTAATTCTTCTTGCATGGCTATTACCCATGACTCATATTTTATTGCTTCATTTATATTTTTTGGTTCAATGGTTGACACGAAACAAAAGAAGTTGCTTTCATTTTGAACTTTTGATCTTAGTGTTCTTTCGTTAATGTTTTCTATGACACCATCTAATGGATAACTTTTAGATTCTTTGACATTGACAATTTCTTTGTTTAATAGTTCATCTTCCTTGTCATTACCTAAGATCTCTTGACTTTCTATTGCTTGGCTTTCAACTAAGTCATCATCTACCAAAGGTGATGTCTTAGAAGGAGGTGGACTCTCATCAAAGGTTACATTCAAGGATTCCTCGACTCTTAAGGTTTCTTTGTTTAAAACAATGTAAGCTTTACTACTTTGTGAATATCCAAGAAACACACCTTCATAAGACTTTGGGTCAAATTTGGTGAGATAATCCTTTATAAAGTTCGTATGGAGTTTTGTTTAAAAATGGTCTTATTAAGACACGATTTAAAATATAAGTTGATGTGTCAACGGCGTTACACCAAAAATTTTGTGGAATGTTTTGTTCATTAAGCATTGTTCTACTCATCTCTTGCAAAGTCCGGTTTTTATGTTCTACTACACCATTAGATTGAGGAGTACGTGGAGCCGAAAAGTTATGAGTAAAAACATTTTTATCACAAAAGTTTCCAAATTGAAATTCATTATCAAATTCACGACCGTGATCCGTTCTAATAGACACAATACTAGACCCTACTTGATTTTGAATTTTCTTACTTAGAATCTCAAATTTATCAAAAGCTTCATTTTTACTTTTCAAAAATTTTGTCCAAGTACATCTTGAGTAATCATCTACTATAACCAAAGTGTAGAAGTTAACTCAATAACTTTGTATAGCGGATGGACCAAATAAATCCATATGCAAAAGTTCTAGACACTTTGATGTGGAAACCATATTTTTAGCCTTATGGTTATTATGAACTTGTTTACCGACTTTGCAAGCATCACAAAAGTGTTGGTCGTATTTCAACTTGGGTAGGTTTCAAGCTAAGTATTTGGAGGAGAGGTTTTGAATTAGTCTCATGTTAGCGTGTCCTAAACGTCTATGCCATAAAGTTGAAGATTCATCTAATGAAGTAAGACAAAGTTTGTCTCTAGATGTTTGATCCATCTTCATGACATACACGTTGTTCTTAAGAACACCTTTGGCTATGGTTATGCCATCTTTAATTATTTTACTTCCATTTTCACTTAAAAGGACGTTATACTTATTACGGCAAAGTTGACTAATACTAAGGAGAATAAAACCTAAGTTATCAACATGAGCTACATCATCTATAAAAAGAGAGTCATGAGAGATTGTACCTTTTCCGATGATTTTGCTCTTAGCTTTACAACCAAACGTAACATTACCTCCATCACATTTGTGATATGTTGAGAAGAGGCTTTTGTTACCCGTCATGTGCCTTGAACAACCGCTATCTTTAATCCATTCATCCGGTTCCAAACATACTTTGAGGCACACCTATTTTATGAAAAACATTCAAGCATTTGGTCCCCAATTTCTCATGGGTCCATTTTGGTTAAACATACCTTTAACTTGATCCAAGTATGGAAATAGAACATAAGGGTTCCATGACATGTAATTTGGAGTTTGGTAATGTCCAGGAGTGTTTTGGTTCCAAACATGTCGGTAGTTTGGTCGTGTGTTGTAGTTACTCTTTGGAAAGGGGCGTTTGAGAATAGGAGTCTTAGGTCTCGGTTGAGTAGTTTTAGTTCTAAATTCATTTTTACTAAGTCCTACTCCAGTTCTAACAGCAGGTTTTGTTTTATTTTTATATGTGACTTTAACAAATTTTGAACGATCCAACGTGGAAGCTGTCATTCCTGCTGCAGACCCGGCGGAACCTTTGGGTTCAACGGGCGGAACCCTATTTTGGGTTTCATCTGTTTCGCGGGCTGCTGTAGCAGTTTTGTTAGTTTTTTGTGCTTTCTTTTCTTGTTTCGTTTGACTCTTCGAAGTTTCTAGTTTCATAAAACCTAGTCCTGTTTTATCGAATGGTGACTTTTGAAGTTTCATAATTTCATCCGCACAAGAAATACTTTTATTGAACTTCTTAAACTTTGTGGTTTGTTTTATTAGATCATCTTGAGTAATTCTAAGTTTCTCAATTTCGAGTTTAAGCTCTTCACATGATTTGCACGATGTGTCAATACCTTTACTCTTTTCAAATCTCTTAACTTTTTCTTTTAACTCATAAACTTCATTTTCTAAAAACTCCTTTTTAGTTTTCCAAAATTTATTTTTGTTTATGATTTTAAGCTTAATTTACAAAGTTTGTTATATTATTTTTGTAAGGTGTCATCATCAATAGAAGAATAAGATGAGTCGGAGAGTACCTCATTTGAGTCGTGAGCCATGAGAGCAATTTCATCATTCTTTGGCTCATCGTCATCTTCTTCATAGTCACTCCAAGCACCACTAACAAAAGCTTGTTGAGACTTGCTTTTGGGTGGTTTTGGACATTCTCCTATGAGATGACTTGTGTCTCCACATCTAAAGCATTTCCTTTCAACCTTTCCTTTCTTATCATCACGATCTTTTCGAAAGGTTTTCTTGTCATCTTGAGGTTGCCTTACAAACTTCCCTCGTCTATGAAAGAGCTTCTTGAAGTATCTAACGGCCATGGCATATTCTTCATCATCACTATCCGAACTATATTCTTCATCATCACTTGATTGGACTCTAGCTTTCAAGGCAATAGCCTTAACCTTTTCTTTCTTGCCTTTAACTATTTCCGAATCTTTTTCCATTACCATTTCATGAACTTTGAGGTTTCCAATTAGCTCGTCAAGTGACATGCTTGAAAGATCCTTGGATTCTTCAATTGCCGTCACTTTTGCTCTCCACTTCGGATGGAGTGCTCTAAGGAATTTTCTGACAAAATTCTTTGATACAAAAAGATTCATCAAGTGCTTTAAGTGAAGTAATGATAGTGTTAAACCTAGAAAATGCACTATCAATAATCTCATCTTCGGGAATAACAAATTGTTCATATTGTTGAACAAGAAGATCAATTTTGTTATCCTTAACTTGTGAGTTTCCTTGATGAGTGACTATTAAAGATTGCCAAATTTCTTTGGCGGTTTTACACATAAAGACTCTTTCATATTCTTTCTTAGACAAAGCATTGTAAAGCATCATTTTAGCTTCATTATTTTTAGCAATCAATTTTTTTTGATCTTCATCTTTACTATTCGTAGCTATATTATCAAAAAAATTTCTTTTCATTTTGTCATTTAGTTATGCATTTTAAAATTTCTTTTCTTAGATTTGCTTGAGGGCAAGCAAAGTTTAAGTGTGGGGGATTTGATAACGCTCATTTTGTACATATTTTAGTACTTGTGAGCATTTTACGCTTAAAAGGTACAAAAGATGTATTCAGGTTTAGATACAACTATGTCGAAGGAAATAACGAAAGATGAAGAAAAGTCGACAAATTAAGAGTATGTACATGAAGAGAAGTTTTCCATCCAAGATAAAGATTCATGCTATGATTATTTCCATGTTCAAGTAAAAGATTATGAAGTTATTCGATGAAGGAAAGAGTCGAGATTAAGTGCTAAAGAAGATTGTTAAAGATGGAGTTTTTGTGGCAACCCAAGGTTCAACCAACATGCAAACCAAGTCCCAACCTAAGGTTGAAACTGAATTTCCAACCTAAGGTTGATGCTGAGTCACAGGTTCAAACCTCAACCCAAGGTTGAAGTCCCAACCGCAGGGTTCATAATGGTCAGAAAGTTCCCAGCCGCCTGTTTGAGATCTCAGCCGCCATTTGCTGCACTTAAAGTCCTCCAAAGTTGCATTAAAATGTAGAATTAAGTATCATTACTCCCAAGTCCGATCATATACTCGTAATTACTCATTTTGCCTGCACTTTATGACACTTTGTGGCCAAGGAAATTGCTTGGAGGCTAAGGGTGTCATCATCTATAAATAAGAGTGCTTGGTTAAGTGTGTTCATAACAAATATAATCAAATTATCATATAATCTATACTAGGGATGAGCATTTCGACCCGAATCCCGGAACCGAACCGGTACCGTACCGAAACGGTACCATTCCCAATATACGGTATGGTACCGGGACTACGAAATATGGTGAAAAAAATCGGGACCACTAATTCAGTACGGGACCGGTACCAAATCGGGAAATTCCAGAATAAAAACGGGAAAACCCGATTTCCCGGTACCGAAACCGGTACCGGTATCAGAATCCCGTTCAGTACGGTACCGGTACCACTATTTATGCTCGGGAAAAATCGGTACCACTAATTCGGTACGGGATCGGTACCGTGCTCATCCCTAATCTATACCAATTCTCTCTACACTTGGGGGATTCTATCCTACCACTCCCCACCCATTTCCAAAAGTGTTGGCGAGTTGGTTTGGTTGACTTTTGCAAGTCATATGACTTGATCATCCTTACAACATAAGGCTTAATTATAGTTCACACCAATTAAACACCACATAAATCACCAACAATCCTTATTACCAAACACCCCTAAGTCATATACTCACAACATGAGGTCGATTTCCAAGAAGGTTTATGGATGGAGGATTTGTATTTTGGTAGTTTCTTTTGGTTGGAATCACATGGTTGGAATTGTAGCACTTGATGCTTTGAATCTAATGTTTGGTATTGTTTCTATTAATTTCAGTCATATTAATTTCTTTGCTTATGTTGATCATGAGAATTCCTTTGCGTGTTGTGTTATATGTTTGATTATAATTATCTCTTTATGCTTGTTTGGTTTTTATGAGAACTTGTGATAAAAGGGTGTGTTGGATATAATTAGTATTTGTTTGGATTATAATGAAAGACATCATATTTGGTTAAATTGGAACTTGTCATTGTTTATTGTTTTGGTTGATCATTATTGAGTCTATAGGACCAAAGGATTCTCAATAGTGATTAGTTTCAATTCATTAGTCGACGAATGATTTTGGTCTTGTACTTTGTGACGATTGTGCAAGATAATTAATAAACATAACAAGTAAAAGTTTAATAAAGATTAAAGGTCGAAAGGAGTCTTTTTAATATGTGTTCTCATCATCTTTCAAGTAAATGAAACTTCGCAAATTAATGACATCAAATTTTATGGGTCGAAAGAACTCTTTGTGTGTTGTTGGTTTAGGCATGAGTCTTATGACCAATTGATTTATAAAACACTAGACTATTATAATTGGTTCTATAGGTCAAAAAGATTACTAATGATAATATGTTTTCCAAACTAAACATCCTAATATCCTTGTGATCATTTGTCCATACAAGTATGTTCTTTGTTTGCTTACATCATGCTTTCAATATTGCTTTTCTTGTTGGTTTGATCCGTGATAATCATAACCATCAACTTGATACTTGCTTAAATAATCAAACAGCATTTGAGTACAACCAAGTCTCTTGGGACGACCTTGACTTACCAACCCTTTTACTATGATGGACGAGTATACTTGCTCGTATGTGTTCCTAGTTAACCGGTAATTCTTGTATTATAAAATTTAAAACCTCGTGCGGACGCATCAGATTGTCATCATCACCTCCCCTATTTCCATTTCCTTGGTTGATGACACTATTTCTGACTTCTGTGACAATAGTAGGAAGCAAGGCTTGCAGTTGTTGGGTGATAATTGTGGCAATATCGAGATTTCCATCATTGTTACCATCGTTTACCAACGTCGCAACCTCTTCCTCTACCTCTACGTTCACAAGTCTTTCCACCCCTTGGTGCTGCTCCACTTCAGCTAGCGTTACGTGTCGTCATTCTTGGAGGCATTAACTATAACCAACATCTCTGATACCAATCTGTCACAACATGTTTATGACGGAAACACAGAGTGTAACAGACGGAACCGTCATAACACATTGATGTTTATATAATAGAGAAATTCTAAATGAATTCATACAACGTGTCATGACGTTGTGCGATGCGTAAGGGAACTTGAGTCATGACTATTCATTTTCATAAACAAAACAAAGTTAAATGAAAAGTAGAGTTTAAGTCCCACAACCCGGTACAAGTCTAGAACAAAATATGTCTACTAAGGGTAAACTAGATGCATTAAATGATAACAAGTCCAATAGAGTCACATTTCAAACTTTCTACGTAAGGCCTCCTTAGTGGTCTCACTAGAATCATGAAACTCTAACTACTTACGCATTAGTATTACTTGAAAAGCATGATTGAAAGTGTCAGCATAGGGTTGGTGAGTTTGCGGGTTTAGTATAACATAAATGTTGATGTGAAGTACGAGTAGGACATATGTGTAAACAATATATGCAAGCAATTAATGTAACACACAAAGGTACAATTAAACCTCGCAATAAGTACCACACAGTACGAATAACACATTAACATACAATAGCACAATTAAACCTCATGACAAGAACCACACAGTTTGGTCGGATTATATTCACCCAAGGTCAACAAGGGTGTGGGACTCAACCCAATAGTACTATCAATGCCTCTCCGTCGGCTCCAACCCAGAGTTAAACATTTGTGAATGAACCACAAAGTAAGGCACATATTACAATATAAGCGCACATCTTGTCCAAAGAGTAAGAAAAACAATGTAGCACAACATAAAAGTATAAAATGTTTGGGCATCATTTTCCTCCAAGAAAATTATGAAAAAGGGGCCCTGAAACTCACCTTAGCATGCAAAAGTAACGAGAAAAAATGAGCAAGCTTGAAGTAAATCGTGTGACCTAACCGCGACCTAAATCAATAAGACATCTAAAGGTCACAATGATATGTTCTATATGCACATGAGTTTTAAGAAGTTATATCACCAATATAGACCTGTGTTAAGGGTTTATAAAGTTTTACAAGTAAGATCTTTTAGGAAAAGAGTAAAACATGAACTTTTCTTATTAAACCCGAACGACAAATTCTGCTAGAAAACTTAACCCGATTTTGGAAGGTCATAACTTCCTAAGTTCTTATTGAATTTTGAAAATTCCACTTCTAGAAGTTAGACCTATATCTTATCTTTAACACACATATAATTACATTCCGTGATTCAAAGTGTAAGACCTTCAAACTATTGTTACAAGATACGTATTCCAACAGTTATACCTGTTGGACACTTGTTTACATAAATTCATTTTGGGATACCAAACCACCTCCACAATTCACAATTCTTAGCTTAAAATTTTCCCAAGACATTAAAGTATCTTGTGGTTGAAAGAAATTTACCATAAGGGTTTAGTATCATAGTTAAAACTTGTTCACAAGTCACCCAAATTTCTGGATAGAAAACCATAGTTTTGTAACAATGTATAAATCGACTTTTAACACAACAAATCTAATTGGGTGATATGAAAATCATGCATGAAATGTTAAGTGAGAGTAAGATGAGTTTATTGGGATACTTACACGAAGTATGGATGAGTATGATGGTCGTGAAGTGAACTTATACCAACCTGAAATCTTAAAAACTCTAGAAATGCACCGTCAAAACCCTAGAATTCCTTAGCAACCCTTAGTAAACTTTTAACCATTGTTTTAACATCTTGATACCAGCTAAGATGTGAGAGTTTAAGTGTGTTTTTGTGTGTGTTATAGGTGGTTAATGGGTTCATTTTATAGCAGAAGGTGAGGAAGGGTCAAAAGGTGCTTTCTATACAATATGGTCTTGTTATACTAACATGGTAAAAGTGATTTGGAGAGTTGGAGAGGGCCTTGAGCCGCGATTTTTGATATAGACAAGGGGGAAGAATAGTGACCTTGCTTGGTGGCTTTATGCTTAGCATGTTGGAGGATGGTGGGAGGAATAAGGTGGGAAAGCATGGGTTTGACTACCCAAATAAGGAGTGTCGGATTTCTAGTGAGAAAAAGGAGGGAGATTGCCAAATTTTGAAATGCCTAAGTGTTTAAATGTTAGTAAAGGTGGTGAGTTGTATTGGGTAGGTTGTACATGCATGCATGTAAAATGGTACAAGAATGAAAACTTTGTGTAGACAATGAATGTGAATGCATATGATCACTAAACATGATTATGAGAATGCTAATGTGCTTGCTTAGTGTAGACCAAACTTTAGTCTAGTGTTACGTAAAATTTTCAAAGATTGTTCTCGTTATGTGTGGGATATCCTAACGGTTATGAGTAAAAGTTACGGAGTATAATTTATTTGTTTAGAATAATACATTCTAGTTTATGTGTTAACCTGAAATTGTTGGTTGTCACATCAGGTGTGGTGGCTAAGCCACTTTCATATTTTTGGTGCCACCTCAACATCTCCACTTTCAACACTCACACTCCAAAACACCTTTTCACTAGTGGCACAAAACCAATTAAAAAGGAGAGAGAGAGAGAGAGAGAGAGAGAGAGAGAGAGAGAGAGAGAGAGAGAGTGTCTTTTGTTGTTTTCTATTTTGCCACTTAAGTGGTTAAGATGGAAATGGTGTGGTTACATTGGTAGAGAGAGAGAGAGAGAGAGAGAGAGAGAGAGAGAGAGAGAGAGAGAGAGAGAGAGAGAGAGAGAGATTTTTTGTCTAGTTCGCCACTTAAGTGGCTAAGATGGAAATAGCGGATAAAAATGGTGTGGTGACATTGGTCACTTTTTTAGCCACATATAGTAAGTGCCGGATGATTTAGCCGCTATACCCCTCACTTTTAGTTTTGTCCCTCTTTTGCATGGTGGTCCAACACAAGAATTGATTCCATGCACGATATCTTTAATTATTGGAAATGAATGGTAATTTATTCATCAGTGAAATATGTGAGATAATTCTGACATTTGAGATGCAATGGTGGTGTTCCATGTCTTTGTTTTTTTTACAAAGTTTGTTCTCATTTCTCCTTTATTCACAAGGCCATCTTAATACTCAAAACATTCTCTTAATATATAAAAAGTAAGATAAGAAAACAACTTTGGTTAGGATAAGGTATAATAAATGTTCGAGGGTCATTGAAAAGCAATTTATATCTAAGTGGCCCTAGGTTATCCCTAGCTAGTCCATATATATACATGCAAACTACACCACAAAAGGCAACTTCAATTCAATTCCTCTAATTAATATTCCATCTTCTTGGTTTATATGCACCATACACATTGTCTAGGACCTATTCAAAATAAGCATACAAACTTTTAATGCATAATTGATTATCAACAAACTTTCCTTTTTACACATATATAATAAACTTCTTAAATCTCCATATCCATATACTTATTGTGACCGGTTTTCCTGAAGATACTTTTTAAGAAATGAATCAATGTGTACCGAGTTGGGATTTGGAAGACTTCAATTCTAATCACGACATTTTCAAGTAATTATATCTCTTTGCCTTACACCATTTAAAATTTTAAATTTTCGTACATGTGTTTTCAAGTATTTTATATATGTTTACATGAATTGCTTATGTGATATTCCATGTATGGATTGTACTTGTGTCTATCGTTTTTTGAGAAATTGGAAATGTTTTACTCGAACTAGTTAAAAATTCCGTACAAACTGTGCTAATGAAGACTAAATATTTAGAATACTAATGAAATGTTTTCCGCTATGTTTTAGGCCTTCAAAAAGTATCTAAATGCATTTTACCTAAATATTTAGAATACTAATTAGTAGATCTAAGATATAGGATTAGTTATTCAAGAATATTTGTAAGATTATATCTTCTTTTATGCATTTATATAATTAAAATATTTTAGGATAGATTTCTAACTAGAGTGTAAAATGGTCAATTAGTGTTAGAGAAAAATTAAGTCTTTTTTTGAACTTGAAAAAGTAAAGTCTAACACAAAGAATTTCATGCAAATTTAACGACGTATTTTTATTTTGTTTTATAAAAAGCAATAGTATAATTTTATAATTTATTTTACAGATTAGGTTATGAAGTAGCAGAATTGACATGGGAAAATGGCCAAGTCGCCATGCACGAATTAGGTCACCGGCGCGTGCCATCTAAATCCCAACCAGAAACCTCGTGGGACAAGCCATGCGCCGGTGAAACCCTTGAAGCTATTGTAACCCAAGCCACCCACCAACCCTATTGCAAGACCCATGTGGCAGTTAACAACAACGAGCTGGTCCCATCTGCCACAATGGCTTCAGACGCATTGGTACCAAGTGCTCGTGATGGTGGTTGTTCAACACGTGTCGGTTCATGCAGTAGTGACCCATCAGCGTTTTTAAACGAGAGGGTGGCTTGTGGTGATGGTGATGGTGGTTGTACGGCGGTTAGAGGTCATGATATGACCATGAGTGGATGTGGGACTTATGAGACGTTTGATACTTATGATGGCGATACGGGTGGTCAACGGTTGATTGAGACTTCAATGGGGTCGCCAGAAAATACTAGCTCCGGTGGAGATTGTTTAAAGTCAAGTTCTCCTGATGATTCAGCTTGTCATTGTAGAACTAAGGTAATATATGCAAACAGCGTATAAATTTGATCTCTGACGCATGTCATTTTATAAAAGTGTATGTAGAAGATTTTCAAATATATATAGAGGGTTAACATATATTTACAGCACCAAAAATACTTACACGTATATGTTACTACGTACTTATGAGACTTTCTGCCTTTAGTAGAACCGAAAGCAGACTCTCTATCATATGTAGGGGTAAGGCTGTCTATGTCTCAACCTCGATCTCCCATACTCCGTGAAAGACGGTATTGGACCCATAACCCGTGGATGGCGGTATTGGGAGGTACAAGTCGTTTGTACTCAAAGAAATTAAGACAACCCGCGTATTACACAGATTATATATCCGAGAACGTGATCTATCAAATATTTCTCTCCTGGTTTGATTTGAGGTACAATGTTTAATAACCGATTATATTTATTTTTGAAGCAGGAGGTGAACGTAGTTAGGGAAAAGAAAAGGGGGAAATCGGAATCTTTGAAATCAACTAAGAGAAGAAGGACAGCTGCAAATCATAATCAATCTGAACGGGTAAAATTTTTTCTTGTGTTTAATGTAAATATTGTTTTACTACGTACTTAATTATTTTAGCTTGAAATGCTTAATTATTTTAATGTGCAAAACTTAAAAAAGCAGGTTTATTATAAATGTAATTTTGCGTTACGAATTTGTCAGAAACGAAGAGACAAGATTAATCAAAAAATGAAGACTCTACAGAAGATGGTTCCTAACTCAAACAAGGTAATGGAATAATATATGTAGAAACCTCCCTTGATAATGGAACTTTTATATGTGCATGGATTTCTAAATATTTAAGTGAATTTTTGTACTAGTATATAGATAGCTAGTAATTAAATTAATCGACAAGTTTTGCTAGAGAATCTAAAATGATATTCAAATGTGTTTTAAAACGTAAACTTTGACACAGAAAATCAGAGGAAATATGTATCTTGAGAATATAGGTTACTAACTTGACATACACTTTCTGTACATATGTGCATCAGTTATGCATATAACTTTGTATTTGCATAGTAGGCTAATGTGAATTTGACATTTCAGACGGATAAAGCGTCAATGTTGGATGAAGTAATAGAGTACGTAAAACAAATGCAAGCACAAGTTCATATGGTGAACAGAATGAACATGCCACCAATGATGATTCCATCAGTCATGCAACAACAACAACAACAGCAACAACAAATGCAAATGCAAATGCAAATGTCTATGATGAACTCCATGGGCCTCGGCATGGGGATGGGAATGGGAATGGGAATGGGGTTCGGAGGTATGGATATGAATACCATGGCCATGTCTCACCTTCCAACCGGTTTTCACCCGACAACTTTTATGCCTATGCCTTGGAACAACCACATCACTGATCGGGTTGTCAATAACGGCCCAATGGTTGGGGATCCCATGTCTGCATTTCGTATGAGTAGGTCTCAGGTAATACCATATATGCATTGCATCTTGTCCCAAAATTTGACTTTTTTAATATAACCATGATAAATTATGATAGTTAACGTGTACATTCTTGTCGCAGCCAATGAACATGGATGCTTATAGTAGAATGGCAGCCTTGTACCAATATATGCAAAATCAACCGAGTGGCTCACATCCAAAGAACTAACACAATTTTAGTGATATGGAAAAAAAACATATATATACTTGATGGAAGGTTTTGATGTTTCTCACCCGTGTGGTTCATGCTAGCTGCTTTGGTCATTTCGAGATGCGATCAAGAGCTGTTGGTAATTAGCGTTGCTACAATATATCTATCATAATTTGAGGTAATAGCGTAAGCTCGTTACTCTGTATGAGACTATTAGTTTCTGCTCTTCTTTCTGTTCTACAAGTCATCGATACACTGGTTTAGTTTTAGGTTTGTCAGTTTGAGTCAGTTGTACCTCGATGACGGGACTTTCTCTAATTTGGATTTGTTTAACGAATATGAATATGTTAGTGTTGAGTGATTAATCAAGTTATTTGGATATTGTGTGGGCTGAGGTTTTGTCTTTAGCCTTTTGATGACATTTCTTATTGGACTATTTTAGGTCTATGTTTGGGTTCATTTGGACTATTTTAGGAGGCAAAAGTTTGATGAAATTTTGCTTAGTTTGTATTATTTTATTTATTATTATCATTATTATTATTTTAGTAGTTTGCTTGGTTTGTACAATATGTGAACACATTTTAGTTTACTTTTTGACAATAAATTTACGGATATCAAAAATTTCGTTTAGCTCGTGTCTGTTTGGGCTCGAGCCCGTTTGACCCGTGCTCGTTCGGGCTCGAGCCCATTGCCCGTTTGGGCTTGAATATTTGTATAATATGCTTTATTATTTGTATTAGTGACATTTAATGCAGGAATTGTGTTTAAGTTGGTTGTACAATATGCTTGATAATTTGTATATCTTATGTAAGAGGTGTTTTAATAAGTGCATCAATTGTATTTATTGACTAGTTAATTAATTGTATTTAATATACATAATGATTTATTTATTGTATTTAATGTTAGTATTAATTGTATGCTGAAATTAAATATGAGGGGAATTTCTATAAGTAGCATTTGTGTTTGAATCACTTGTACTTTAAGCTTATTAACTTCTAAGGCTTAATTTTAAGTATTCTAATATTAAAAGGTCTTCCTCTATTATAATATAGTATAATAACAATGGTAAGTCGTTTTGTGTATATACGTTGTAATAATTTGTGTATAAATTTTGTTTAATTATTATATGATTTATCAAGGCCGTTTAGATCGAGATCTTATTAAGAATCGTTTTTAAATTTGCATGATTGGAATCGTAACATCGTATCAAGATCGAAATATCCTACTTAAATGTTAAAATGTCTTATACGTCTAATAATTCATATTTTAAACTTGATAATATAACAAATTTATGAAGAAATAGAATTCAAAAAGTTATAACATAATTAACATGAAACTCACATGAACTTAGAATAATAATGTATCTATGGCTGATTTGTGCTAGCATTAGGGTTATGAGATTAATTGATAGTAATTTTTAACTATGGAACATTAACTTAAATAGTTAGCAGATTTATACATCGTGTAACTGTGTATACTATGTACTTCATTGCATGCGGTAGTTACTCGTTTGTATATCCAAAAAAAAAAAAATGTGTAGATTGGCGGGGACACCCTGACCCCGAGTGTTTTTTGGTACCAGCCATTGTCTACCCATAATTTATTTATAAAAGTTTGAGAAAATATATGATTTTTTTCCCGATATTCAAACTCGCTTGTTATATCACATGTGATATAACATTAATTTGTATATTCGAATACTAAACATATTGTCGTAAATGGACATAAGTATTATTTTTCACTTAAAAAAGGGTGAATCTTTTGGAGTTGTGTAAAAATACTTATGCCTATTTTAAGATAATATATTGACTGTTCAAACTTACGAAGTAGTGTTATATCAAATATAACATATCAAGCGACTTTGAATATCAATTCTTTTTCTTCTTCAAATTTATGCAACTTTTATGAATAAACCTAACTGATTTAGAGGTTTAAATATTATATGTGATATATGGTTGAAAACCAAATGATGTATATATTTTAATGCAAAGAATAGTGAATCTTTTGTAGTTATATACAAATACTTATGCTCATTTTACGGCATCAAGTTTGGTGTTCGAACTTACAGATTAGTGTTATCACATGTGATACATCGAGCGGGTTTGGCTAACAAAAACACATTCTCATATTTTCTCCATTTATTCTAAAGGATATATTTTCTCAAATTTTAATGAATAAACTCTATTGATTTAGATGATAAAAAATTATGTGTGATAATTGGCTGAAAAGCTAAGGATACGCGTTTTTCAATGTCAAAAATGATGAATCATTTGGATTTTTACATATTTATTTATGCTCATTTTACAAAAGAATGTTGAGTGTTCAAATTTACAGATAGGTGTTATATGTGATATATCAAACAAAATATTGTATCATGAAAAAACAAAAAATACAAAAAATAAATAAATAAAACTGATTTGTTGAAAGTATATGAAAGTGTTCCCAATTGAAAGATAATTAAATGTTCGTTATGATGGTGTAATTTATTTAGGTCAATGGTTTACGATTCTTAAAATATGCAAACTTAAAAAAATAAATAAAGAAAGAAAAAAAAAAAGTGAAAGTGAGTTTTTGTTAGTAATATAATTAAACCCCTACTTTTTTACTTTACAAAATTAGTAGCTGAAATTTGTCCATCTTTATGTAGGAAGATAATAGTCACTAATTGAACTTTTCTCATAAATAATAATGTAAGGGGCGTTTGGTTGGAGAATAATGAGATGTATTGGGGGCATTTATATTTTAGTTCCCTTCAAATATCTTGTTTTGGTAACTCAAATGAAGTAATTTACAATTTCACGAATTGTCAAAATGAAGAGAATTAGAATGCCTCCAAAAAGTGAGTAATTTTAATTCACTTGGAAATATTTTTTAATAACTTTTTTTCTTATTGTTTTTTATAAATTTTTAAATAGAATATTTATGATTTTTTTATAAATTTTATTTATAAAGGTTTTTTTTTTATAAATTTTTAAAATTTTTTACAGACTTTTTACAAATTTTTTATAAACTTTTTTTTATATAAAATTTTTTATAAACTTTTCGTATAAATTTTTTATAATTTTTTATAAATTTTTTATAATTTTTATACAATTTTTTATAAATATTTTATTAATTTTTTATGTAACTTTTAAATAGAATATTAATGAAATTTATACTAAAAAGGTAAAAAGAAATATGTATAAATTTCTGTCAACTAAACATGCAAAAGTATTTTAAATTTTAAAATTTTGAATTCTCAAGAATTGAAATTTTCTAAAATTTAAATTTTCGGAATTTCAAATTCCTCAACAAAGCACCTCCTAAATTTATTGAGGGAATAAGTGCTGCATTACTAGATGCGATGTGAGTTATTTTAGATAATACAAAACCTGAGGATTGAGGACCAAATATATACTTTATTATTATTTGTTGGATCGATATACTCTGACCAAACTACTTTGTAGCTTGTAAATGTTTAATGATATTAAGTAAACTTAACACTATTAATATTGAAATGTAAAGTAAGCGGAATATACTAACACAAATCTTAAAAAGAACTTTTATATTAAACAAAACTTGAACCTGCTTTGTTACACAGATTCACTAACAATCCCTAACTATTATCGACTTTTAACAGCTCCAAGACTCTTAGAACTTCGACTAAAAACATATATCCGTAATACCATCATAAGGTTCCTTATATAGATAACCTTAAGTCGGTTTACATCATCTAACTTGAACGACAAGTCATTATCCCTAACTAATTCTAGAATATTCATACAATGTTACACATTAATCCTTTAACTAATATTGCACTTAAGTCCTTGTATTCTTCGAAGTACTTTGAACAATCTTAATAAACAGCAGTACTTTGACTTTTAGCTTCAAGCAGTACTTTGACTTTACTCTTCATGCAACAGTACTTTGACATACAGAAGTACCTTGATCTTTTATATCCCAACAATCCTCCCGTAACTTGAACTCCACTTGCTTGATTTCAAGTTTCTTTGTTATCTTTGATCTTCAAAATCTTTAATCATTCAGAAAGATTATTTGTTTATCTCTTTATCTTTTACCTGTCAAATGTGAAAGTACTCGTTATCAGCATCTTCTCTGCAATAAATCTCCTCAGCTACTCAGCAACATATTGGTACAATAGTCATCAACTCTTATGAAGTTTCATACTATTCTCATCACTTCCAGGTGTGTAAACTCCTGTGAGAGGTGAATCATTGAAAATTAATGGATTTTGATGTCTTTTTACCAAAGCCATTAACTCTGGAGTAGCCAATGTTTAGGTTAGAACAACCATGGTACATTGATAACCATATGATTTTTAGCAAATCATCAGTTATCAACGGATTTGAGTAGTCTTTACCAATAGTCGTTTGCTTTTGGACTAGTTAGTTCTTTGATATCAACCATAGTGAACTAATTACCAAAAATGGATTTTCCACAGCCTTTACCACAAGCCATTTTTCCTTGTGGGCTAGCCAACTCTTCACTTTTACAGATATGGTGAGTTGAAACCATACAATTTTTAGTAAATTGTCAACTAAAAACGGATTTGATTATCACATCAGAGCCGTACCCTCATGATGAGTCAAACTCTTTCTTGTCTGTTAAACATGGTGAGTTGATTACCATTTGTTGTGCAGTATTAATACTAACACCATGTGTTTCTTTTCAAATCCTTTTATTTACTTCACTTTTAAACATCAAAGACTTTTTATTTTATTTTACAAAGGACTTAATACTGGTTTAATGCAGCAAGCAGTACTTTGATAAAGTACTGTTTGTTTTTGCAGTACTTTGAAAAGATACTTATTATACAAAACTAATCATAACAGTATTATGCAATATCATTCTTCGGACTTAGTCCATCTGATAAATAGCTTAATAACATCCAAAGCTACCTCAGATTCATCTTCAAGTTCCATTCCATGATCCAGCATTCTGAGCATAATTTCTCTAATCAATGGATATCTTCTCTCAGCAAGCATGTGAATCATGGTACCATCTTCCATCTCAAGTGCATGAACTCCTGATGACTCAAAGAATCTCCATCTTGTGATTTCCCAATTCTCTTGATCATTCCGCAGAGGATCAACACTTGTTTCTTCAGTTTCCTAGATGGTAATTAGGTCTCCAAGCAAAATTAATCCCACTTCTGATGCTTCAATCTCTGCATAGTATGTCTGCACTTGCATGTATAAGTCATATAGATCTTCTCTGGTGATAAAATGCAGAACATCCTATAGCATATTGAACACTGTGAAGCTTTCATCTTCTCTGTTGAACATAAGATAGTTCCCTTCTTTTGATTCAACCATAGAGAATGAGATTATCTTGGACTTCTTTCCAGAATCTTCAGTCTTCTTATTCTCAAAGTCTACTACTCTGAAATAGTTTCTCAGTTCATCAATTGTATCTTCATGTATCATCTTCAATCTTTTTGACAATTGACCTTCTTGAACTGCTTTCTTTCTTTTCAATTTTCTTTGCTCAGCCTGTTCTTTCTTTACTTCTTCTAACTTTTTCTCCTTATCAGTATCCATGGGTACAATACTTTCTACTTCTTTCCTGATAGACTCTTGTACTTGTTCCCATAGAGCTTTCACTTCTGGATACCTCATTCTTTGTAAATTCTTGTATCCTCTTCCTTTCAAGAAACTTATCATCCAGTTTCTTTCCTGAGCAATTGTCATAGACTTCTTTGTAATTGGCTTGTTTAACTCTGCCAAATACTCTGCATCATATTCTGCTTGTTGCTTTCTAGCAAGCTCTGCATCTTCTGCAATCTTTAGTTCTCTAATCTGTGCAAGAGTGAATTTCTTCTTTTTCTTCTTAATATCTTTTTGCTTCATGAAACCTTTCCCTTTGTCTTTGGGATCTAACTCTTCAGATTCAAAAGTACTTTCAGAAACTTGTTGTGTAGGCTCAGAAATATGTATACCTCCAGCAGATCTATTCAAATTCATCATAATTTGAGCAATTGTTTCAGCATCACTTGCAGTATGCACCTTAGCTTCTTCTTGCTGTATGAAAGTAGAAGGACCAGCTTCATCTCCATATTTCAATGTAGAAGGTCCAGCTGCAGTAGTTCCACTTTCATCCATATTCATAGCAGTACCTTGCAGACCTGTATTTTCAACAACATTACTTTGAATATTCTGTGCATTAGCATCTTGCTCAATAACTTCTTGCACAATATCTTCTTCTTGTACAATATTCACATCCTCTTCAATGTATTTCTCTGGTACAAAATTCTTTGGCTCTTCTGGATATTGCCAAAGGTGATCATCTTCTGAAAATTGAATCTCATCATCATCTCTATCCAAATTATCATCTTGATTCCTCCCCAATTTGATAGATGATGACTTTCTATGCCTCCTCTTGGATTTAGAAGTTTACTTAGAAGTTTTAGACTTTTGCTTTTGAGACTTTTTCTTTTCCTTCACATAAAGTCTAAAATTTTGAGCAAGAGGCCATACAAACTTCTTCAACCTTCTGAACTTCTTCCTTAACTTCTTGATTTCTGCATCTTGATCATCCATAATTTTCTTCATCTTCTCCAACTCTCTAGTCAAAGCATCATTATTCATAGCCCCTCCAACTCCCTCATCTCCTCCAGGTGTTTGAATCCCACCTGTGGGAGTATAATCATTGGGAGAAGAGACTGGAGTATGCTCTGAAGCAGTACCTTTAGAAGAAGTACTTTGTGGAGAAATACCTTCAGCAGAAACAGGTTTATCCAAGGAAGCTGACACTGAGGGAGTCCTTTCACTAGAAGCATCATGCTGAGGTGAAACAATAGGTGGTGTATGTATGTACTGATGCAGAATGCTCAGAAGGATCAGGTTGATCAGCATCATCAGAGTTAGCAGAACCACTATTGTCAATATCATCCCTAACAGCTTGTGCTACCTCTAACATGTAAGCATTGAGAGGTGTATTTTTAACCGAAAAATTTACTCCCTTGTGAGGCATAAAGGTGAACACTTTAGGTGGCATCCTAATTGTGGGTACATAATCCTGAGGTTTTGGTATCCCATCTAATGGATTCTCTAAGAAAAATTGAACAAATCTAGGATACATCAGAAAAGGGGATCCAACCTTAATATGTGTTATCATACCATCAAGGATCGTGTATGAAAAGTTGAAGGGTTGATTGGTAATAAGACCAACAAATGCAGAAGCTATAGAATGGCTAAATTGATCCCAAGTAGTACTCTTTGGACTTAAACAATGGAGTAAAACATGAATAAGAAACTTCCAATGAGGACTTACCATTGCTTTCTGAAAAGTAAGCTTATCCAAAGGTCCTTCATACCCAATGTCTCTTAGTACATTCCAAATCTCTTGTTTAGCAAACAAAACAGAGCCTCCTTCATCTTCAAACAATAGAGCCTCCCTGATTGTTGCTTCTCTAACACGAATAGCTCTCCCAGCAACTGTAGCATGTATAATATCTTCCCAATCATCAACCTCAGACCTTGCCGTAGCCCAAAACTCCTGTATCCAAGGTCCAATAATCTCTGGGTTGACTAAGAGTGAGTAACAGATGGTGGTGCCGGTGAGAAAATCAATAATGCCATGAAAATCAATGTTACTTTGCATTTTCTCAAGATTTGCTATCATGTTGCGTTTGGTGTTGGTTGGTCGATTTGCCATTGTGAGAAGGTTTGGAGAGAAGAATTGTAGTCGGTGAATGATAGTGGGTTTGATGAATAAGAATGGTGAATAAATAAGAAAAAAGGATGAGTTATATAAGGATAAGATACAAAAAATCATGGTTAATAAATAATTTTACCGTTATTTTTGGAAGTGATCATCCCCATATCTTTCGAAAGTTTGTTACCCGCAAATCTGACCGTTGGAACAGTATTCTGACACGTCAGCGCACCCTTTATATCACCAAGCAGTACTTTCCAAAGATGATGGAGCAGTACTTTCCGTTATAAACCCAAACAATATGTTGACCAAAGTACTTCCCAAACAAAATATCTTGATGTTTGACTGTTTTACCAAAATATCTTTGAAAGTCAACCCGAAGTAATTACTATCTCCCTAAATTAATTCCCAAAGCTACCACGGTAAGTAAACTTCAATGAACTTCATTTAATGACCATATACCTTTACTTTGCCTATAAAAGCAACTTTTCCAACAACAGATTTCATTCATCTCATCTTTCATTATCATAACACAAAAACCCTAGTGAAAACAATGAGTCACTTCCCCTTGGTCTACATCTCTTCTGACTCAGATGGCTCCACAGACTCAGAAATAAGCTACTATTCTGACTCTGAGTTTGAAGATCCGGGATGGATGGATTACTTTCCTCCAACTGTGTCATCCTCATCAAAGAGTGTAGCAAATTCTACCATAACTGATGCAGCAAGCACTACCAACCCTAAGCCCAAGAAGAAAAAGTCTATCCATGGTTCATCTCTGGCTAATGAGCTTCCACATGCATTAACATAAGCCCTGGAATCAACAATACAGAACTGAAATGGCCCGCTCCAAGAAAAGAGAAACCACCTAAGAAGGTGCTTGGCCTGGCTTGCCCAAGAAAGCAAGCTTCTTTTGATGACAAAAGAAAGACTGCTCAGAAGGGAAAGCAGAGGTATGAGGGCAAGGGAAAAAGGCTTATGGAGTAGGTTGTGTGGAGCTTGGTAGTAGGTTGTTTTGTGGTAGTTGTTTGTATGGCTTGTTAGTGTCTGTGTTGCAACTTTGTCTGTGTCATGATAATCTGTGTCTTGTGGAACTCTTTGATGTAACTCCTCTTTGAATAATGAATGAAGTACTTTCTTTATGAATGATACATGTAGCCTCCCCTCAAATAATGACTAACTACTAATGCCTCCCCTAAAAAATAGCTTAATTATTAATCATGCCAATACTCATAACTAAAAAAGTGAATCTTGAAACATCAAAGCCCTTTGTGAGTAGATCGGCTACATTATCATCAGTATGGACTTTAACCACATTGACAAGCCTATGCTCATAGCAATCTCTAATAAAATGATGCCTAATCTGAATGTGCTTTGTCTTGGAGTGATAAACTGGATTCTTCACAATACAGATAGTACTCTCATTATCAATGTTGATAGGAGTATTCTTGAAGTTGAATCCATAATCCAAAAGCTGATTTTGCAACCAAAGTACTTGTGCACAACAATTTGTAGCAGCTACATACTCTGCTTCTGTGGAAGATGTTGCTGCAATTGTTTGCTTTTTGCATTGCCATGAGACTAATCTACTTCCAAGGTACTGGCATCCTCTAGTTGTGGATCTTCTATAATAGTTATCTCCAGCATAGTCACTATCTAAAAAGGCTTGTAGATGGAAAGGTAAGTCCCTAGGATACCATAGTCCAAGCTTAGGTTGTTGCCTAAGGTACCTAAAAATCCTTTTGACAGCATTCAAGTGTGAGACCTTGGGATGAACTTGATGTCTTGCACATAAACACACAGCAAAAGTAATATCAGGTCTAGAGCAAGTTAAATACATGAGACAACCAATCATAGACCTGTATAATGTGACATCAACATCTTCTCCTTCTTCATCTTTTCCCAAAGGTTTGTTAGTATCCACTGGTGTAGATGTAGGCTTGACAGTTGTGAAATTGAATCTCTTAAGAATATCTGCAACATACTTATCTTGACAAATATAGATTCCACTGCTTGACTGTTGCACTTGAAGTCCCAAGAAGAATTTTAATTCTCCCATTGAATTCATCTGAAACTCTTTTTGCATAAGATCTTCAAATTCCTTTACCATAGATTGCTTAGTAGCACCAAAAATGATATCATCTACATAAACTTGCACAAGCATGATATCCTTCTTATCTCTCTTGATGAACAAAGTCTTGTCAATAGCTCCTCTCCTATAACCATGCTGTAATAGAAAATTGGAAAGTCTTTCATACCATGCTCTTGGAGCTTAATGAAGGCCATACAGAGCCTTGATAACCTTGTAGACTTTGTTTGGGTGTGCAGGATCTTCAAAACCAGGAGGCTGTTTGACATAAACTTCTTCTGTGATAGTGCCATATAGAAAATCACTTTTAACATCCATTTGATATACAGGAAATCCCATATAAGATGCAAAAGCCAAAAATAGCCTTATGGCTTCAATCCTTGCCACAGGAGCAAAGACTTCATCATAATCTACTCTTTCTTCCTGTCTATATCCTTGAGCCACTAACCTTGCCTTATTCTTAATAACATTCCCTCTTTCATCTCTTTTTACCCTGAAGACCCATTTTGTTCCAATCAGTCTCTTACCATCAGGTAAATCACATAATACCCATACTTCTTGAAGTTTAAACTGTAAAAGTTCTTCTTGCATAGCTTCAACCCAACTCTCCTTGGCTAATGCTTGTTTGATATTCTTAGGCTCTTCTTGAGATAGGAAACAAGCAAATAAACACAACTTCTGATCCTTGTGATTCACCCTGTTTTGTTTGTAAATGAAACTAAGTAAAGAAGTATGTTGTTGAGACATACTCCTAGCTTTAGTTCTTGTGAGCACTCTTGAAGCTTAGGGTCCAATTATGTTGGTAACAGGATGAGTTTTGTGAATTCTTAGAGTAGGAGTTGGTGAAACTTCAAGATTATCTTCCAAATTAGTTAAATCTGGATCTTCATTAGAAGCTGAGAAAATGCCTTCTTGATCCAATTCATCATCAGTGTCTTCTAAGGTAATCTTGTTTGGATCATTCAAGTCATCAGTATCTTCTAAGTCAGGCATGTTATGATCATTCACAGTATCAGTATTTATCCAATTGGAAGTATTTAAAGGTTGAAAAGTACTTTCAAATGGATCAGCAGTACTTTGGGGTAAAGTATTGTCAATGCCTTTAGCCTTCTTCTTTTCTGCTTCATAGGCTCTCCTTTGCTCATCTTCATAAGACTTAGCCATTGTTTCTTGGAAAAGCATCCTACTAAGTTCATCTTGAATGGCTTGATCTTCATCAGATACTGTGGTTTTTGGTGGAGTAGTACTTTGAGGACCAATAGTACTGTTAGGTTCAACAGTACCTTGAGGCTCAGAAGTACTCTTCTTCTCATCATTAAATTTATCATTAGGCTCATCTTCAGATCTTAAATTAACATCATGAACAATGTACTGTGCTTCTTCTTCAGTGGGAGCAACTTGATTTTCTTCCCTTACAGGTACATAATTCATAGATGAAGATGTGGAAAACTAGAAGGGGGGTTGAATAGTTTACCATTTAAAATCTTTTTAACTTGTTTAGTTCGCTTTGAAACTTTCCGTTTGATCAAAGCTATATACATAAACACAATATATAACATGCAAGTAAATGAAAGAAACGATCAAACCACAACATGAGTATTTATCGTGGTTCGGCTACAAGGACTCTTTTTCCTTGCCCTACGTCCGCGCCCCGAGTATCCAACTCGAGAGTTTCTTTCACTAGTCAACAAGCTCCTTTCACCGGCGGAGAAAACCTTACACGTCGCTTATACTTTTACCGACACTAAGCTAGATGTTGAGTTCTTTACCAAGGGAACAACCACTCCCGTTAGTTCATTTACAAGGGTACAACTACTCCCAATACACATTGTATTTTGAGGACTAAAATACTAACCGATCACTACTGAAAATAAACAATCAAATGAAGTGTAAACTACACAAGTCTACACAATGCTAAGCTAACAAGTCTTGCAACGTTGTGTTGAATACTTGTTACTTTTAATGAGCTCGTGAATCTCTTTGCTACAAAAAGAAAATTCACATATGAAATGTTAAAGGGTTAGATGAAAGAATGAATATGTGTGTGTAAAATATGATGTAGAGTGATTAGCCAAAAATCAACTTGTGGCTTGGTATTTATAGCAAAGCCTTCTGCAGGCCTGGCGGATACGGCGGAACCCTCAAATGGGTTCCGCCCTTGTACCCCCAGGGTTCCGCCGGGCTAGTAGTTGGTTTTGCAATAAATCTTGCAAACCAAACAAAGTCACATCTCATTACACCTTGCAAACCAAACAATGTCACATCTCATTACATCTAGTCAAACATCATACTTGCAAGCAACCACATAGTAAGTCAAACACATTTTCTTTCCATAAATGTATATTGACAAAACTTGCCATAAATGTGATGTGACAATTCTATTTTAAGAAATAAAAAGTGTTGTGTTTTATGAAATGTAAAATGTAGCAAAAGTCTAGTTTATGCAAGTATTTAAAACTAAGATTATGTTTACTTAGAAACTAAAGTTTACATTTTGTCGTTAACAAAACTTAGCGAAGATCGTAAACTATAAATAACATTTTTAGGCGATATTTGTATTAACAATCTCCCCCTTTTTGTTGATGACAAAACATAAACTTTGTTTTTAAGTAACTCACAAAATCTTGGTTTTTAAGACTTAAAAAAAATTATATTAAACTTGTTTTACTTGAGATGAAAATCATATTAAGTTTTGAAGTTTCAATATATTTCTCCCCCTTTTTGTCGAAACAAAAAGTAGAGTAGCGAAGCGGAATTATGCACTTGCTCCCCCTTGGTTGTTACTCCCCCTAAAAGGAGTGCTGTAATCTCCCGTAAATTTCCCTATAAATAATAAAAGTAAATCAAAGACTAATATATAATTCATTAATTAATAACGTTCTTACCAATCACAAATTTGGTTTTTATTTTATCTTTATCAAATATGTTATGTTACTTAAAAATCACCACGATATTCATGATCCCTGTTTGCTTGGAACGATGCTCACACATGTACCACTATAGTCTAAAATTGCGAGAATATTAAAAATTTCTTTTATTCGTTACGAACCTGCATTTCCAACATTTTTCAAAATTTACTATTCATCGGTTACTATTCACCAAACACTATTCATCATTTCACTATTCATCGTTTTTGGAGTCGGTTAGTGATATTGAGATATTTTTCAAAAGTTTTACTATTCACGATACACTATTCACAAAACACTATTCACTCTCGGACTCACGTAAACGTTTCACTAAATATTTTCTAAACATAATACTAATCACAATTAATATTTTACTAATCTTAAAATACACCAAACCGGACCCTAATTACCCACCAAGCCCAACATAAAATTTTGGCCTGTTACTATTCACGGCCCAATCCTAATTAAGCCCATTTTCTTTCTTTTGTTTTTCAAACCACTCGACTAGGACAAGTAAGAAACAAGCCTCGTACGCCCAATTCCTACACACGGCACCCCTATATTTTTACACACCCTCGTTCCTCCCCTAGCCAACATTTAGAGTGTCGATTTTTAGTTCCCCACGTCGAGTTTAGATACGTTTTTACTAGGCAAAACAATTGTCCAAAAATGATTTCATAAAATTTCAACTAATCCAAAACTCAACCATTTTGAACCACGTTTATTTCTATAACGTCCTAAAATCATCTCTAAACACAACCTAATGTTTAAATGTTACACTTAATCGTTGTCTCCAAGCCATGCACGATTTTTCAAATCGTGTAACAAATAAAAAGGGATGTCGACATGGAGTTTTTCAAACAAACTAGTACTTCTTTGTTTCATGCTCACCCACTTCCATAGTATATTCACCTAGGCAAAGTACTATAACAATTTTAAAACCAATTTCACAAGTACCATTCTATATTATAATCAAAAACACGTTTTCTTTAAACTAGAAATCACGTCGACAAGCTAGAAAACAAACGAGAAGAGAACATGGCGTCTACACTTTCATGACTTTAGGTACACAAGTAAACATCACATCACATAAATGTTAGTCACTAGGATACACTAGGTTCCATATATAAATGCCATGCATGCATGCTTTCTTTTTACACGTTCATGCAAACCAAAAACTCACCAAAAATATTAAGTCTTTAGTCTAGTTCTTGGGTTGAATAGCTTGGGTAGGATTTCAAAGTAATCGGGTGGAGTTTAGGAGGAGCAAAACCTTGTTTGTGAACCTTGGTCGAGTCGACACACACACTACACTCTCGTACTCTTTTCTTCTCGACTCTACGTCTCGTTTTTTGGTGTAGTAAGTCTCACACAAACTTTTTCCATCCCTACTAAAACGTACATTTTGATTTTTCATATAAATCACAAACACTTGCGCATTATTACTCGTAATCTATTAAAACAACGTATACGTATTTTCATCCCACCTATATATTTACTACCTTAATAACCAAGTTATGTAAAGTTTTGAAACTAAAAAGCTACATACAAACTATTTTGGAATACATTTCTAACGTACCACAACAAGTATTGAAAACTCTAAAATTTTTCTAAGTCTTTTACTTCTAAAAACTCGTCCCATGCTAGCCCAAAACGCACGTATATCTTTAAAATTTACTTAACGAGCTTGCCATTTTATTTCACAAACCCATCGACCCCCTAGCAGACTATCACTTTCATATAGAAACTTAATAAAAATACGTACGTTTGGATATAGTAAATGACCTAAAGCAAATCGACATAGGAACTATTTTTGGAAACTAATTAGTAACGACAGGGCCTTAAGGCCCAATCATTTCAAAATAAGCCAATCAAATAAGCTATGCTACAAGCAGTTTGGCAACGTTTTTATACTCCTAACCTTAGCCCAAAACAAGGCCCAAAACCCTCGTAGGCCCATTGGATCTAAAAACACTAACGGGCCTTACATTTTCGTTAAAAAGCCCATAAGCTATCAAATAAGCTTTTCGAACTAATAAGCTGGTAGGAAAAGCTAAATAAGCTATTTTGAAACTAATTAAGAAATAAAAACACTAAGTTTTGAAATTAGTAAAGTTTGGACTAAATTTGCAAATTTTATGAAATCAGGTCAAAAGTGTCAATTTTTCAAAGTTGTGGTGAAAACTGTCATTTCGAAAACTTAAGTGTGAAAACTGATTTTTATAAACTTTAGGGTGAAAAGTGTAAGAAATATAAAGTTTTGGACGTAAAATGTAAATATATTTAATTTTGGACTAACGGCGTAACACTAATGCCGTTAGGGTAAAAATTGTAAATTTTTGAAAAAGACAAGGGTCATATACTAAAATTAATATTTTTATTTTTACTTTCCATTTTTACGAGTTCACGTCACGACGTTACGTTTATTTTCAAACTATTATTATTATTACTATTATTATTATTATTAAACGTTACGTTATATTTATATATATAACTAAACTAAACGTACGATATACTATAAAACCAAAAGTTTTACTATCGTTAAATTAACAAATCACGTATTCAAAAACTACTCGCGATTTAAAACATTAAGACTATCAAACGCTTAAACTTGACATATATTATCTAGGTCGTGTGTGGAGCCGTTCCCATTTTGCAAACTGAGTATCGATATTTTTATTCACTAAACCACTAAGGTGAGTATATAGCCTCGCCTTTACTTATTTAAATGTTTTATAAACCCTGCGAGGGGGGTACATGCTAGTTTTACAAACCGAACACAAGTATTTTTCTTATACTATGCCTGAAATTGTTATTGCTTAAGTCCCTTTTTGCCAAAAGCCCCTCATATCATGAACCTTAGTCACCCAGAGAGGTGAACGTAAATAATTGTGGATAGATCTATTAGGGATTGACAATCCCCGTTTGGGCGTTGAGAAAACAACCAAACGCACTTTATTTGAAATCTAATAGGTTACTGGCAAGGACCTATCCCGAGGGCCCTGTTACTATAATCCATCATTTATGATGAGATCTGTTAATCGGCTGAGTGTCATGAGCTTAATGCAATAACAACTGATTTTTAAATTATAATTGTATACCGGTGCAATTATCACTTATAGCTTGTGTTCAACTATTAAACTTAAACCTATGAATATCACTCAACTTTTGTTGATTTTTAGCATGTTTATCTCAGGTCTATAACGAGCAAGGATGGGACGGAGGAGCACGAAATTCTTACAAAGGCTATAAAATTTTTATTATCATTCGAAAACCTATTTAACAAATTTTGAAACCACTGGGACCTCATTTTGAAAACTCTGATATTTATAAAAATTCGAATGATAAATGTTTTAAATTTACTAAATTGAAAATCATTTTTACTGAAAAACTATGAGCTGTGAAGTAACACCCAATCTTTATTCCACTGCAAATATTTTAAAAATGGGGGTGTTACAGATTGGCATCAGAGCTTTTGTTATAGCGAAACAGGTCTAATTTAGATCTGAACTATAACCGTTTTTACAAACAAAACATTTTATAGCCTTACACTCTTCGTGCCTTCCGTGTCTACAGACTACCTTGCTCAGTACATTACCTGTTAAGATTATTCTGCATGTTTAGAAATTGCCCTTACAAAATTTTTATTTCATCCGTACTATTATATCTATAACATAAAAGTAACTTCTAAAATACTATTCCCGGTTACTACAGTAACATGTCTCCAAAAACTTTCTTGAACGCCAAAACTACTCTCCGTAATACTAATACATCCCCCGTCAATCAAAATTCTCCGAATACTGAAGATCCCTACGTACAAATATCACAGCCCCAACTTAATATAGAAATCACTCAGAGATCACTCTCATCGTCACCTATCTGTTCACCCCTACGTCAAAAACTTAGGAGAACTACTGAATCATATGAGGATGTGATTGGTGGTCAGGCAACATTCGAAGTTGGACAAAGTTCATGACAAGAAAGGCCGTGGAAGAATGTTGAGCCAGATTCTCCGTTACCCTACACTTCAGATTCCCCAATACCAGATATCCCAAATAACTTATCCTCACCTAATTCCCCCAACTACAATATAAGCACACCTGATTCAATATGGACTCTTGTTTATCAACAAGCCAGCATATTAAAGGCTCACATTGAACAACTAAAAGATTTACGACCAACAAAATTTGAATGGTACGACCGTAACCTTGACGCATTGTTTAAAAGAGCGGATGCTGAAAGACGAGCAATATGTGAATTAGGAATAAAGATTAATGAGATAAAGGACAACACCAACCAGGAACTTGGAAGTTTAGATTCCAAGGTCCGTTCTGCAAGAAGAGAACACGGTCATACACATGGTAGAATTGAAGACATTGAAAAGACCCTATGGATGGCTAGAGAGACAGCCAGGAGCCAAGGTCAAAAGATTGCCGCATTAGAGAGTATGTTGGCAAACCAAATGAACATGTGTCAGGAACGTTTCTCAAACATGGAAGCAGCACAACTTGAACTTGAGAAAGAGATTAGATATTTACGTCAGAGGCGTAACTAATCTTAAGTTTACAAGTATCCCTGCTGCATCTACTAAACCAGAAAGACTTGGTTAGTATTTCATGTAATGTTCAATAAATCCGAACCTTTCAGAACTTGTAATCAAATCATAATATATTATAACCTCCTCTTCCGTTACATCTCTCTGTTACAAATCAGTCATTTTTTCCGTATCAAGCATGCATGCTATGAATCCTCATACCTTCATGCAAAAATCTCATCATTTTGTTATCTCCCTAGATAAACAAATAACTCCACGTAGATCCATGACCTATTAATAAGAGACCTTGTACTAATCGTTTTACGAAGACAATTAGTCGAGTTATTAATATTATGATGATTTCTACAATACTATCCAAATCTACCATAAGAAGTCTTAACAATTATAAGAAACTTCTTAAACATATTGTAATTAACCAGAAACCAAAGGATTGTCTAAAATAAATTTTCAAGAGAGAACTTGAAAAATGGAGAGAAAATTTTATTTTAGTGGATGAATCGGTTTGTTCCTTAGTAATCCCATATCAAGAGTTGATTATCTATCTATGATACAACACAGACATATCTTGAAATTAGATTACAGTAAGGAGTCAATTCAGTCTATCATCAATGAAATAATTAGAATTCATTATTATCCTGACATCAGATGGATTCTAAGTTAAGTTTCATTAATGATTTCAGAAGATGGACAACGTAAACAATACATGTACTCCATCTTCATCAAAGACCACCATGACTACTGAAGCCATCAGGAAATTGGTAACCAACATCGTATCAGTAGTACTCGAAGGGGCTACCATAATTTATCCAAGAGGAGAGTCGGATACGTCTGACAAGCAGAACTAGGAAAACTACATGGAATATAGGCCAAACCCCTTTAAAACGCCAGAAGGAATGGCTAACCCTACCATCACCCATAACCAAGGAATTAGGCAAGGAGTTATACCTAATGGGAATAAACGAAAGCGAAAACTCTTAGAAATGAGGAACCTTTAAAGACTTTGATAGTATCAAAGGAATGATGACTAGATTGAAGCAGATGAATAAAGTCCTGTTGTAAATAAATAAATCTTAGTTCGACAATTTCCTGAGATTGTATCTCTTCCCCGTATTTTACTTTAAGTTATGATGGATGTAACCTAAGTATAACAATTATCCTTCTACCGTATCGAAAAATCTACCTTGTAATATTCCTGAAATAATTATAATCTACATTAATTTCAATTCCTATCCCATTTACCAAATAACAGCATACTGTTATTTCCCTAGAAATTTCTGACTCATCAAAAAAAAATTATATATATATATATATATATATATATATATATATATATATATATATATATATATATATATATATATATATATATACATAAAATAAATAAATAAATAAATAAATAAAGTTCCTACTTTATTCTTAAAAGAAATTACGTATTATATTATAATAACAAAACGTTGAACACCATCTAAAACAACTTAAAGAAAAGCATAAGTACCACTGTAACATCACATCATTTAGTCCTCCATTAAACATAGCCTGGCCAACTATGTCTAATTTAGGAAGAATCATGTCATGATGGAACAATCCTAATGTAAATTTTTTTAAATAACAATCTTCATGTAAAAGACAACAAGTATAGATAAACTGAACTGTTCATAAATATTACAAACTACCATAAATACCTATCTTATTCCTTCGTCATTATGACGAGAAACCAACAAAGTACAAATAAGAAAACCCTAGTAATTCGCAAAGACTAACAGAAAACTCCAATAACTAAAAATTTATCCGAATCCATGAAAATTAATAAATAAACAAATAATTAGCATCGGAAGTGCTAACTTCACAATAATTACAATATAAACCATAAAATCTTCAATAGGTTGATCCGCTATGACAACAAAACCCCCCACCAACATAACCATAGCAAGACTAGTTTTTCAACATAAGGACAAATAAGTCTTATTTCACATTTATTGAGGATTACATAGAAACATAACAAGGATACATTTTAAACAACCCTAGCTCAAGACTAGTGCCTCCATGCCTTATCAACCGCATATGATAGAACCGTGAGTGGTATTAGGAACCCCAAAATCTCGACCAAAACTACATAATCTTCATCCGTAACAAAATCAAATAGGTGATGGCAACAACGATATATACCATTGTGATAATAGTAATTAGGCTCGACATTTTTTTTCAGAAGTATTAATGAGAGAAAAAGGTTAAGAATAGGAAATGAGAAATGATAGGAAAATGGTTGGTGGAAGATATGGAAATTTGAAAGGGGTATATGTTGGTGGAAAACTAGCCGTTAGACACTATTTAGGACCGTTGGAAATCACTATTCCCGACCGTTGGACACGGTACACCCGGCTGTTATTTTACTATTCAAAACCATTACCTTCAATATTCACAACCCTTAGATACACCAGTTACTTGATCTTGTCTAGCACAAATAAGTCTAACTAAACCACGTCTCCTAAATCTTAATAATAAAAAAAAATCTCTTGACAACCCTCTGATCAAAATTTCATAATACCATAATTTCGTTAAACTTGAATTCCGGGACGGAATTCAGAATGAGGGGTAGGTACTGTAATCTCCCGTAAATTTCCCTATAAATAATAAAAGTAAATCAAAGACTAATATATCATTCATTAATTAATAGCGTTTTTACCAATAACAAATTTGGTTTTTATTTTATCTTTATCAAATATGCTATGTTACTTAAAAATCACCACAATATTCATGATCCCTATTTGCTTGGAACGATGCTCACACATGTACCACTATAGTCTAAAATTGCGAGAATATTAAAAATTTCTTTTATTCGTTACGAACCTGCATTTCCAACATTTTTCAAAATTTACTATTCATCAGTTACTATTCACCAAACACTATTCATCATTTTCACTATTCATCGTTTTTGGAGTCGGTTAGTGATATTGAGATGTTTTTCAAAAGTTTTACTATTCATGATACACTATTCACAAAACACTATTCACTCTCGGACTCACGTAAACGTTTCACTAAATATTCACTAAACATATCACTAATCATAATTAATATTTTACTAATATTAAAATACACCAAACCGGACCCTAATTACCCACCAAGCCCAACATAAAATTTTGGCCTGTTACTATTCACGGCCCAATCCTAATTAAGCCCATTTTCTTTCTTTTGTTTTTCAAACCACTCGACTAGGACAAGTAAGATACGAGCCTCGTACGCCCAATTCCTACACACGGCACCCCTATATTTTTACACACCCTCGTTCCTCCCCTAGCCAACATTTAGAGTGTCGATTTTTAGTTCCCCACGTCGAGATTAGATACGTTTTTACTAGGCAAAGCAATTGTCCCAAAAACTATTTCATAAAATTTCAACTAATCCAAAACTCAACCATTTTGAACCACGTTTATTTCTATAACGTCCTAAAATCATCTCTAAACACAACCTAATGTTTAAATGTTACACTTAATCGTTGTCTCCATGCCATGCACGATTTTGCAAATCGTGTAACAAATAAAAAAGGATGTCGACATGGAGTTTTTCAAACAAACTAGTACTTCTTTGTTTCATGCTCACTCACTTCCATATTATATTCACCTAGGCAAAGTACTATAACAATTTTAAAACCAATTTCACAAGTACCATTCTATATTATAATCAAAAACACATTTTCTTTAAACTAGAAATCACGTCGACAAGCTAGAAAACAAACGAGAAGAGAACATGGCGTCTTACAATTTCATGACTTTAGGTACACAAGTAAACATCACATCACATAAATGTTAGTCACTAGGATACACTAGGTTCCATATATAAATGCCATGCATGCATGCTTTCTTTTTACACGTTCATGCAAACCAAAAACTCACCAAAAATATTAAGTCTCTAGTCTGGTTCTTGGGTCGAATAGCTTGGGTAGGATTTCAAAGTAATCGGGTGGAGTTTAGGAGGAGCAAAACCTTGTTTGTGAACCTTGGTCGAGTCGACACACACACTACACTCTCGTACTCTTTTCTTCTCGACTCTACGTCTCGTTTTTTGGTGTAGTAAGTCTCACACAAACTTTTTCCATCCCTACTAAAACGTACATTTTGATTTTTCATATAAATCACAAACACTTGCGCATTATTACTCGTAATCTATTAAAACAACGTATACGTATTTTCATCCCACCTATATATTTACTACCTTAATAACCAAGTTATGTAAAGTTTTGAAACTAAAAAGCTACATACAAACTATTTTGGAATACATTTCTAACGTACCACAACAAGTATTGAAAACTCTAAAATTTTTCTAAGTCTTTTACTTCTAAAAACTCGTCCCATGCTAGCACAAAACGCACGTATATCTTTAAAATTTACTTAACGAGCATGCCATTTTGTTTCACAAACCCATCGACCCCCTAGCAGACTATCACTTTCATATAGAAACTTAATAAAAATACGTACGTTTGGATATAGTAAATGACCTAAAGCAAATCGACATAGGAACTATTTTTGGAAACTAATTAGTAACGACTGGGCCTTAAGGCCCAATCATTTCAAAATAAGCTGATCAAATAAGCTATGCTATAAGCAGTTTGGCAACGTTTTTATACTCCTAACCTTAGCCCAAAACAAGGCCCAAAACCCTCGTAGGCCCATTGGATCTAAAAACACTAACGGGCCTTACATTTTCGTTAAAAAGCCCATAAGCTATCAAATAAGCTTTTCGAACTATTAAGCTGTTAGGAAAAGCTAAATAAGCTATTTTGAAACTAATTAAGAAATAAAAACACTAAGTTTTGAAATTAGTAAAGTTTGGACTAAATTTGCAAATTTTATGAAAATCGGGTCAAAAGTGTCAATTTTTCAAAGTTGTGGTGAAAACTGTCATTTCGAAAACTTAAGAGTGAAAACTGATTTTTATAAACTTTAGGGTGTAAAGTGTAAGAAATATAAAGTTTTGGACGTAAAATGTAAATATATTTAATTTTGGACTAACGGCGTAACACTAACACCGTTAGGGTAAAAATTGTAAATTTTTGAAAAAGACAAGGGTCATATACTAAAATTAATATTTTGATTTTTACTTTCCATTTTTACGAGTTCACGTCACGACTTTACATTTATTTTCAAACTATTATTATTATTACTATTATTATTATTAAACGTTACGTTATATTTATATATATAACTAAACTAAACGTACGATATACTATAAAACCAAAAGTTTTACTATCGTTAAATTAACAAATCACGTATTCAAAAACTACTCGCGATTTAAAACATTAAGACTATCAAACGCTAAAACTTGACATATATTATCTAGGTCGTGTGTGGAGCCGTTTCCATTTTGCAAACTGAGTATCGATATTTTTATTCACTAAACCACTAAGGTGAGTTCATAGCCTCGCCTTTACTTATTTAAATGTTTTATAAACCTTGCCAGGGGGATACATGCTAGTTTTACAAACCAAACACAAGTATTTTTCTTATAGTATGCCTGAAATTGTTATTGCTTAAGTCCCTTTTTGCCAAAAGCCCCTCATATCATGAACCTTAGTCACCCAGAGAGGTGAACGTAAATAATTATGGATAGATCTATTAGGGATTGACAATCCCCGTTTGGGCGTTGAGAAAACAACCAAACGCACTTTATTTGAAATCTAATAGGTTACTGGCAAGGACCTATCCCGAGGGCCCTGTTACTATAATCCATCATTTATGATGAGATCTATTAATCGGCTGAGTGTCATGAGCTTAATGCAATAACAACTGATTTTTAAATTATAATTGTATACCGGTACAATTATCACTTATAGCTTGTGTTCAACTATTAAACTTAAACCTATGAATATCACTCAACTTTTGTTAATTTTTAGCATGTTTATCTCAGGTCTATAACGAGCAAGGATGGGACGGAGGAGCACGAAATTCTTACAAAGGCTATAAAATTTTTATTATCATTCGAAAACCTATTTAACAAATTTTGAAACCACTGGGACCTCATTTTGAAAACTCTGATATTTATAAAAATTCGAATGATAAATGTTTTAGATTTACTAAATTGAAAATCATTTTTACTGAAAAACTATGAGCTGTGAAGTAACACCCAATGTTTATTCCGCTGCAAATATTTTAAAAATGGGGGTGTTACAAGTGCCAAGATGGGAAACATGGATTTTGATCCTACAAAAAAATGGTTAGTTGGTGATATATATATAGTCAAGCTTATAGTTACCACACACATTGCAACGACAATGACAACACAAAAATGATCAACCAACAATGCACGAAAGTAAGTAGAAAGAAATATCATTCCAAGTAAAATTTTGACTTTGAAAAGTCAAAAGACAAGAAATGTGAAATATTCTTCTACTTCTAAACAAAAACTAAAAAATAACCAAGAAAGAAAAATAAAATCCTAGTTTCCTAAATTGGGGCAAACGGCCTCCAAAGGTTGTCTAGGATTTGTTTGGATGGGAAAGAGCATCCAAACGTTCTATGACGTGTTGGAATACAAACCGGGTTTCATCTTGGAATTGGTGAAGCAACGTTTTGATGCTTGCACCCATTTGCTTACAATTTGAGCAAACATGGGGATGAGTGGGTGGAAATGGGTTGGTTTTTGTTTCTTGGTTTGAGGGTTGGTTGGTTTTTGGTTCTTGGGTGGAGGATGGATTTGGTATTGAGTCAAGCAAGGTGGTTTGAAATTCCATTGCTTGATGAAGGTGATTCTCAACCATGCTTTGGATTTCCTCATATGAGGGGAAGAAAGACTCAAAGGTTTGGGCTTGAGAATGTGGTGGAGTTGGGTGATCATGGTTTTCAAAGTTTGGTTCTCCATAAAGAGGACCGTGGATGTCATGGTATATAGGGTGAAATAACAATGGTTTGGGTTGATGGTACACTTGTTGTGGTGGTTGGGTGTGGTTAAAATCTTCATCAAGGTCAAGAATTGACCTTGGTGATTGATTTGCAAAAGATGGTGGTTGTGTAGGTCTTGGTGGAAGATCATTTAGATCTTGGACAAAAGGGTGTGGTGATGTGGGAGGAGACCCAAATAACTCCATAGGTTCAATTTTGGGTAATGGTGATGGTGATGGAGTTTTGGATGGTTGGGTTGGAGCACTTGGTGGAGTTGGGTCAATGGGTGATTTAGTAGGTGGTGGAGTGAGCTCATTGGGTTCATTGGGTCCATTGGGTGATGGTGATGGTGATGGAGATGCAAGGTTCAAAAAGTGTTCATTTTTGATAGGTGAGGTGAATTCATCTGAAGATGAGGAGCTTAGGTTGATGGGTTGATTAGACCATAGTGGTTTTACACTTATCCGGGCGGTTTTCCGGATGGGTCGTGATGGTTGAGAGGTGATTGTTGACTTAGTCATGGTTAAAAATGGTTTAGAAGTTCAGAAATTGTGATGAAGAAGGTGTGATTTGATAATGTTTAGGATTGTTTAATTTATAGTGATGAAGGATTGTGGAAAGGAGTGTTTGGATTTGATGTTAGTCCATACAAAAATGGAGGTTCCTAATGATTTGGAAAACTAATTGTGGGTTGTCATATCATGGAAGTCAATCCAATGAAAATGGTGAAGTGAGAAGACAAGGTTTGCACTAAATGCTTAGTAGTTTTAGTAAATTTGTTGAAGTATAAATCTCAGGGATTTCAAGGATCCTTTAGAAGGGTTACTTCCTTTATGTGTGAAGGGTCCTTGGGGTGGTTATAGCTATTTTTGAAATTTGGCGGGAAATGGTTTTGGTTGAGTTATAAGGAATGAGAAGTACCCTATTGTGCTAAACACATTGCAGGAAATGGGTTTCTATCTAAAAGGATTGGATTTTGATGTTTGGATGTTCAAATGTTGAAAACAAAAACAAAATTTCTGCAGGCAACTGGCAGAACCCTCAGGATACACTGGCGGAACCCATTTGAGGGTACCGTCTGGTTCGTTCGGCCAATTCTGGGTTTCCCAGAAAATACACTGGCGGAACCCAATTTTGGGTACCGCTAGATCAGCCAGGGCTGAAAAAATTGGCAGTCCGCGTTTGTGACCCGTGAGACGATTTTCAAAAATTTTGAAAACTCCTAAAATAAAAAAGATAAAGCATTTCTGGTTAGGCAACGCAAAAAATAGACACGTAAACACACATATCATATGGCTTTGACCTTGAGGTCGAGAATTTCACTATACTTAGTGAAAATAACATAAACATGAAAATTTGACAACTTGCCAAAAGTTGTCTTCCTGCATCAAAGTTAGATAATACATGTTCCAAATAGTATCAAACATTGTACCAACCCACAAGTACATCACAAACATTGTTTAAACAACCAAATATGGTCAAATAGCACCTAGTGCCAAACACTCCTACACACCCGCACCCATTGACGGTCAATCTTGTTCTTGAGCTTTCCAAGGAACCTTCCAGGATTCTTAAACATCCCCTTAGTTTGCTTGAACTCCGCTGACTCGTTTGGAATATCCGGAAGTTGGGATAGGTATTCGAGAGGTGGGAGCCTAGAGTTGGGCAAATTGTCATCTTCACTCATTGAGGAAGATGATGATGAGGTAGGAGGATGAGGATGTTTCCTTGGGCTTTGTACACTCTCTTATCACTAAGTGGGACAAAGGTGTGTGGAATGAGAGAGTAGTCAAGATGAAGACCATTTGGAGTTGCTGGAATGGGTGAGATGAACCTAAAGAGACGGGTCAAGAGCATTTCATACGGCATAGCCGTTGTGCCATGCACGGGAATGTCGGCCATTCTCTTGGCCATGTAGTAGGCAAGGTTGAAAGGTTGCCTAATGGACAAAGAGTAGAGCATATAGCAAAGGCAAAGGTTGATATGATCTCGGTTTCCTATGGTGCTAATGACATTTGCTCTAAGGACTTCCTCCCATTTCTTGAATTGGGGCTTAAGTTCATTCATTTCCATTCCATATGGGTCCTTATCGACCTCATATCCCGAACGGGTTCTCCTAGTATTGGTTGTCCTAACAAAGAGGTGGTCACGAAGTACATCTTTTGACACAAGAGGTGTGTCATAAGGATGGATACGGTCTTGGAGGTTGTCAAGAGTTGAGAGGGAGTGCAAGTCAGAATAGATGAAAGTACCACGGTTTGGGACACCTAGGATATGAGCAAACTCCTCAAGAGTGAAGGAGTATTGATGACCACTAGTCCTAAAGTTGATAGACATGTGACCATAATCATCCGTGGAGAGGACGGCGGATGCATAGAACTCTAGAATGAATCTAGGACAAATAGGCTCGTCGATATTCAAAAGACACTCAAAGTTGATTGTGGCAAATTCGGCGTAAAGGTTTGTGCCTTCTAGGAAAGACGGGTCAATAGTTCTACCCTCATGGACATAGTGTTTTTCTAAGGCTTTGAAAAGGTTGACTTGGTTTGGGGTAAGGCCTTTGGTTTTGTGGTGTTTTGGTAGGCACTTAATGGTGTCCTTGTGGTCGTAGTGGGTTAGAGGAGGCATGATGATTCCTAGAACAACAAAATTTCACATTTTAGTTTAAGTAAACAACTATTATAATGTGGATGTTCTAGTGTGTGCCTATATGAAAACAATGTGGAGGTGCGGTTATCTTGACTCATTTTGATGCTTCAAAAACATTTTATAATGCAAGTTTTGTTATAAAACAAAAGATAACCCAAACGCTCCTAGTTCAATGTAGCTTCGTTTGAATGTACCCGAAAATGCATATTGGTTATGTATTCCCTTTAGCATTCAAGAGACATTATGCAAGTGATGTTTTAAACATAACGTTTTGATTTTGTATTCTCAATGTGAGACGAAAAAATATTTGTCCTACTTGTGAGAAATTTTTGGAAAGATTTGACATGGGGTATTTTAGCAAACATGTTTATACTAATTAAGAATGCAATTCCTAACTATGGGGAACATGATTAGTTTTGTTAAACACCTAATTTTATGCATGAGTTTCTCAAGTTAATGCATAACCCCAAGTTTTTGTTTTTGTGCAAAAATAGAATTCCTAGACTCAGATCAGGATTGTAATCAAGTTTAGAATACTTACAATGATGATTGATTTGCAATGTAAGTTAAAGGAAGACCAAGAATTCGTAGGTATGGATGGATGGTAAAGTGAATAGCAACAGTTTGGAAGTGGTGGTATGAGATAATGGGTGTTTGGTTTAATATAAACAAAAATATTGATTCTGCAGGTTGGCGGATACGGCGGACCCCTGAAATGGGTTCCGTCCGTTGTGTCTGAGGGTTCCGCCGACCCTGCTGAGAAAAAGAGTTATGGATTTGTTCTGATTTTTGTGATTTGTCTAATGTCCAGAACTACAATGTAGGTTCCATGAGTCCTAAGCCTTGCCTAAGAAGGTTAAAAGGTTTACGTTTAAGGGGTTTTGTGAGAATGTCGGCTATGTTGTCTTTGGAAGAAACTTTCTCAATTGAGATATTTCCTTTTTGAACGTTGTCACGAAGGAAATGATGACGTATTTCAATATGTTTGGTACGAGCATGTTGAACCGGGTTTTTGCTAAGATCAATGGCACCTTTGTTGTCACAAAGAATTGTGATGTCGTTGAGTTGAATTCCGTAGTCGACAAGAGCTTGCTTCATCCAAAGAGCTTGTTGATATGCCTTTCCGACCGAAACATACTCGGCTTCCGTTGTTGAGATAGCAAGAGCCGTTTGCTTCTTAGAGAACCATGAGGTGAGACAATGTCCAACAAAAGTACAAATACCACTTGTACTTTTTATATCGACATAGTCACCGGCATGATCCGAGTCGGCATACACTATGGTGTCTATTCCCGTTCCTTTGGGATACCATAAACCTAAATGTGTAGTGACCTTAATATACCTAAAAATCCTTTTAACGGCTTCGAGATGGGTAGTCTTAGGATCTTCTTGAAAACGAGCACATAGACAAACACTAAACGTAATGCCGGGTCTACTAGCCGTTAGGTAAAGTAGACTACAAATCATACCTCTATATTTAGTGCTATCTACGGATTCACTTTCCTCATCCTTGGTGAGTTTAGCTTCCATGGACATGGGTGTTTTGATTGGTTTCGAATCTTCTAATCCAGATTTCTTAAGCATGTCCTTAATATATTTAGATTGGTTAAAGAAGATACCATCTTCTAGTTGTTTAATTTGGAGTCCTAGGAAAAAGTTGAGTTCTCCCATCATACTCATTTCAAACTTGTCATGCATGATTTTTGAGAAATCCACACATAATTCTTGACAAGTTGATTCGAATATAATGTTATCAACATAGATTTGGACTATGATAATATGTGAATCTTTCTTCTTAGTGAAGAGAGTATTATCAACTAAGCCCATGGTATACTTATGGTCAACTAGGAAGGTTTTAAGTCGATCATACCATGCTTTTGGAGCTTGCTTAAGTCCGTAAAGAGCCTTTTTAAGTTTGTAAACATGATCTGGTTTTTCAAAATCGATGAAGCCCGGTGGTTGAGCAACATACACTTCTTCATTTATGACTCCGTTTAGAAATGCACTTTTGACGTCTATTTGAAAGAGTTTAAAATTATGTGCACATGCATATGCAAGTAAGATTCTAATAGACTCGAGCCTAGCAACCGGAGTAAAAGTTTCATCGTAGTCAATGCCTTCTTGTTGGTTATATCCTTGTGCAACTAGCCTAGCTTTGTTTCTAGACACAATTCCATTTTCATCCATTTTATTACAAAAGACCCATTTTGTTCCAATTATAGTTTGACTCTTTAGTTGAGGAACTAATGTCCATACATCATTCCTAACAAATTGATTTAACTCTTCTTGCATTGCAATTACCCAGGACTCATCTTTAATGGCTTCATTAATATTTTTAGGTTCAATGGTTGACACAAAACAAAAGTAGTTTCTTTCATTTTGAATTTTTGACCTTAGTGTTCTTTCGTTAATGTTGCCAATGACACCATCTAATGGATGACTTTTAGATTCTTTGACATTGACAAGTTCTTTGTTTAATAGTTCATCTTCCTTGTCATCACTTAAAATTTCTTGACTTTCTATTGCTTGGCTTTCAACTAAGTCATTATCTACCAAAGGTGATGTCGAGGGAGGTGGGCTCTCGTCAAATGTTACGTTCAACGATTCCTCGACTCTTAAGGTTTCTTTGTTCAAAACAATGTACGCTTTACTATTTTGTGAATATCCAAGAAATACACATTCATAAGACTTTGGGTCAAATTTGGTGAGATAATCCTTGGTGTTAAGAATGAAACATTTACTCCCAAACACTCTAAAGTATCCTAATGTAGGCTTTTTACCTTTATATAGTTCATAAGGAGTTTTATTCACAAATGGTCTAATTAGGACTCGATTTAAAATGTACGTTGATGTGTCAACGACATTACACCAAAACTTTTGTGGAATGTTTTGTTCATTAAGCATTGTTCTACTCATCTCTTGCAATGTCCGGTTTTTACGTTCTACTACACCATTAGATTGAGGAGTACATGGAGCCGAAAAGTTATGAGTTATACCATTAATATCACAAAAGTTTCCAAATTGAAATTCATTATCAAATTTACGACCGTGATCCGTTCTAATAGACACAATATTAGACCCTACTTGATTTTGAATTTTCTTACCTAGAATCTCAAATTTATCAAAAGCTTCATTTTTACTTTTCAAAAAATCTGTCCAAGTATATCTTGAGTAATCATCAACAATAACCAAAGTGTAGAAGTTACCTCCATAACTTTGTATAGCGGATGGACCAAATAAATCCATATGCAAAAGTTCTAGACACCTAGATGTAGAAACCAAGTTTTTAGCCTTATGGCTACTATGGACTTGTTTACCGACTTTGCAAGCATCACAAAAGTGTTGGTCGTATTTCAACTTAGGTAGGTTTCGAACTAAGTCTTTGGAGGAGAGGTTTTGGATTAGTCTCATGTTAGCGTGTCCTAAACGTCTATACCATAAAGTTGAAGATTCATCTAATGAGGTAAGACAAAGTTTGGCTATGGTTATACCATCTTTAAGTATTTTACTTCCGTTTTCACTAAAAAGGACATTATACCTATTACGACAAAGTTGACTAATACTAAGGAGATTAAAAGCTAAGTTATCAACATGAGCTACATCATCCATAAAAAGGGAGTCATGAGAGATTGTACCTTTTCCGATGATTTTGCTCTTAGCTTTACTACCAAACGTAACATTACCTCCGTCACATTTGTGATAAGAAGTGAAGAGGCCTTTGTTACCCGTCATGTGCCTTGAACAACCGCTATCTTTAATCCATTCATCCGGTTCCAAACAAACTTTGAGGCACACCTATTTTATGAAAAACACTCAAACATTTGGTCCCCAATTTCACATGGGTCCATTTTGGTTAAGCATACCATTAACTTGTTCCAAGTATGAAAATAGAGCATAAGGGTTCCATGACATGTACTTTGGAGTTTGGTAATGTTCAGGAGTGTTTTGGTTCCAAATGATGAGGCGAAAAATGAACCACTTTTAGGGGGTCATTTAAGCCCGGAATTGGCTTTATTTGATTAAATATTACCCTAAATTGTTCCTTTTGTGATTTTAGGTACTTTGGGAGTGAAATCTAGAAAAGGAAGCAATTCGAACGTTTTTGGAGCATAAAAGTGAAGAAAACGCCAAAGACTTAATTTTCCATGCTTGAAACAGTGTATGACGGCGTCAAGAGGAAATTCCTGACGGCGTCAAGAGTAAAATCCATGACGACCCAGAAGAAACCTGAAGGCGTCACAACTAGAGCGTCAAGAGTTAAAATCATGACGGCCTGCATAAGGGGACTACATGACGGCGTCAGATCTAGATCTAGGCAGTCCGAGGAACTATTTGGCGGCGAGATGACGGCGTCATAAATTTGTTCTTGACGCCGTCACTTTCTAAAATCTATATATAGTTTTCTATTTTTCATTCATTAAGAGAACTTGTGTGGAGAAACCCTAGGCCGAACTTTGTGAACCCTAGCTCGTATTTTACAGTAAATTCAAGGGTTTTCACCCCTTGAATCCTTTCATGTGCTATTGAGATAAGCCTTCTCTTAATTCAATCAATATGTCTATGTGTTGGTTGTCTATATCATGTGCTTGTCTTAATTTCAACATGCTAGGCTAGATTTATCTTGTGTTTGCTTGGATCTAATGAAACCTAGATGTTAATTATGTGTTGATTACTTGTTTATGGTTGTATTGGATGAATGATTTCAATGTTAGGCTTAAGAAAACTGGCAGATCTCCATTGTGTAACATGCTTGAACGTCTTAGGAAACATGAACCGATGTGTACTAGGTTTTATTGGTTGTATTTAATGCATGAGTAAATTCTAATGATCCCATGTTAGGAGCTTCTTAGCCGGCTCGACATAGGAGTGAAGTAGGCACTCATAGAATTGGGGAAGTAAGTACGCCACCCCATGAATGGTATTAAGGAATACAATCCGTGATCCACACAACTATAACAAGTAATTAACGTGTAAAAGATATCTAGGGAGTAGTGAAATCTAAGTAAACACATTTCTCCCATATATTGCTCACAACCTTAGTATAATTTAGTTTATTCTCATTTTTAGTATTTTATTTTGATTGCATCTTAGTATTGGGTTAGTTGACTAGCAACTAATTCCGCGCTAATCCTTCAAACCCGAGATTTTAATTTGCTTTCTAAAAAATATAAAAAATACAGAAAGAATCATCCCGCATCTCTAGACCTAGTCTTTAGGTTTTCTAATCCTAGCGACACTATTCCTAGCTGAACGATCAATCCCCCGGTACTTGTCATTATACTATACTACATCGATCAGGTACACTGCCTGGTGGGGGTTGTAAGCTTCTCAAGATCCCTTGAGAGGTAAAGCCTGGTGCAAAGCCCACGTATCAAGTTTTTGGCGCCGTTGCCGGGGAATAGTTATTGTCTAGGTTAGAATATCTTTTTATTAGGTCTACTTGCTAGATTCCTTTCTAGTAAGATTTTATTTTTATTTTTAGGTTCTCTTTAGTCTATCTTAATTCTTCGTGTTTTTGTTCGTAACTTTTCACCACCCGACATCATGGATGATGGGAACATCTTTGAACCCGTTATCCCACCACAACAAAACCCACCACTAGAACCTCTTAGGCCCCGAACCTTAGGAGAATATTCCCGACCTAGCCACCAAGGCTACCGAAACACCATTGAGCTCACCGGAGCCAATGTAACCCCCTTGCGATCTGACACCATCCGGTTGGTGCAAAGTGGATGTGCATTCCATTGACTTTGTTCTGAAGATCCAAATCAACATCTCAACGACTTCCTCAAAATCGTAGATTCCATAGACTTAGATGTTGCAACTAGAGAGACAACCCGATTACGCCTATTCCAATTCTCTCTACGTGATCAAGCTAGTCAATGGCTTGAGCGTTTACCCGCGGGATCCATCACCACATGGGATGATCTCACCAATCGCTTCCTTACCCAATTCTTCCCACCGGGGAAGACTGCAATGCTTAGGAATGACATTTTGATGTTTGAACAACATCAGGGTGAAACTTTCTACGAAGCATGGGCTCGTTTTAAGAATCTCCTTCATAAGGTCCCTCATCATGGTATAAACCTTTGGTTATTAGTTCAGATTTTCTACGACCATGTTGACTATCACACTAAACGCAATCGATAGGGCCGCAGGAGGTAAATTGCGTGATAAGAACGCCGAGGAGTCCTGGGCAATTATTGAAGAGCTTGCCGCCGATAATCAAGAGATGTGGGAGTTTAATCATACTATAAAAGCGGCCATCAACGCAATCTCAACACCTGAAGGGACTACCGAAATCCCTGATGAACTCCTATGCAAACTCGAGGCGAAAGTTGACTATTTTGAGGAAAGGCAAAGGAGACCCCTGAGTCCCAGGCGAGCTACTGCCAATTCTGTTTCGAAAATGACTCCAACACCGTTATCAGAATCACCCTCTAGAGAGAATGTCGAGACTTTTCAAAACTATGCCCCACCTTATTCCCCTCCCGAGAAACTTAGCCCGGAGTTTGAAGCTAGAATGAGAGAATACATGGCAACTCATTCAGATCGGCTCGCTAGATTCGAAGAAGTAGTTTATAAGCAAAAAGAGGAGATGCAAGAGAAAATGAATGAGATGATGAGCCTACTGGAAGAATATACCAACCAGAGAACCCCCGAGTGGATGTTACTAAGGAAAGAAAGCGTTATCCCCACTACCCGGTTTGTTAATTCCATCACAATTGTCCACAAGGATAATGAGAAGGTAGAAACCCTACTGAACAAACCTTAGAAGAGCCACCAAAATCCCAACCTTTGAGTTACTACCTGAAACATGATATAAACGAAAACACTATAAAAAATTGGATAAAGGGTGACGGGCGTAACCAACCTTCCAAACTGGGTTCTGAGAAGGAGGAAGGGGGAAAAGATGAGTATGATACGTTACTTGGGGGGCATTATTTGAGAAACTATTGGTACAAAAAGTGGCTACTAAGCAGATGGCGTGTGGGAACTTTGAGATACCAACTAGCATCGGGGATTTGAAATATCTTAGTGCTTTCGCCGACCAAGGATTGGAAGTAAATCTTATGCCCCTAACTATTTACATCCAACTAACGTAAAAAATGCCTGCCCCTACTCGTGTTAGGTTATCCCTCGCTGGACACTCTTACGTATACCCCCTAGGAATCGCAGAAGATGTGTTAGTTAATGTCGCAGGATTTATGTACCTCGTTGATTTTATGATCATCGATGATAAGGGAGATGGATGCATGCCAATAATCCTTGGGGCACCATTCCTCACCACCACTAGGGCTGTCATTAAGTATGAAGGCAGGAAAATTGAGCTTAAATCTGGAAAAAGAAAGATTAGCTTCCCCATGACCCCGCGAAGTGGGCATGAGAATTTGAGTTGGAGAAAGCTCAAAAACAACATTGACACGACACCCATTCGTGCTCAGAAGAAAATTCTTGCATGGGAGGCAAGAATCAAAAGCTATAAGGAGGCTAAATATGAAAGAAGCAAAAGAAATAAAGTTCATGTCGAGTTTGAACATAATCGACCAGCAGAAAGCCATGTACCATTCGAGGAAGGGAACTTGGTACTCTTAAGACACTTGGAAATAATGATACCACCCGATAAACCGAGTCCTTGGTGGTATGAGCCTTTCACAATTGAGAGCATGAGCCAAGATGGGATGGCTAACCTGAGAAGTAAAGTAGGTGGAGAGGTGATTGCAAATATCGACAGATTGAGGCACTACCACCACAATAGTAATGATCACAACTACATGGGGTACATCATCTCAAGGGATGAGGTCACGTAGTAACCCATGACCTTGAGTCTAGCTACAAGACTCATAAATAAAGAAAAGCGCTTCTTGGGAGGCAACCCATGCTTTGTGTATTTTTATCTTCGTTTGTTTGTTATTTGCTTCCGTATGCATGCTTTATTTTTATTGTTGGTAGATCATGTTTCAAAACTAAATAGTGGAAATACTTTACTTTGTTGTTTGGCTTAGTCTTAACTTCACCCAAAGGTATTTTTGCAAAAGATAAGTGTAAGGGGAAACCCCAAATATGTTTTTAAGAAACAAACCGATCATGATTCTCCACAATATTAAATGAACATGTATATTCGTATTTGTTAGAGTCAAATGCTTGTATCGAGTCATAATGAAGTTTTGCAGGATTTTCCAGGAAGTAGAACCAAGTTTTTCCAGAAATTTTCTGGAAACTTAACATAAGAATTTCTGCAGGTCACTTCTGACGGCGTCATGAGTTTAGTCTTGACGGCGTCACGTGTAAAAATCTGGAAATTTTACCAGTTTTGGTTTTCTAACGGAGTCTTAAAGTTTTTGTTGAATTATTAGTTTTATAATCTCCAGGAAATCTGCAAACATCATTCCACAAGCATTATATCTTATTTTGTTTTCTAGGATTTAGTAACATATGTAGATTACCACCGATTTTATACGAGGTTGCCTTGTCTGTTTTCTCAGGATTTACAGGTTATGTATGACAAGAAGATGATTTATTTTTCTGAAAGGGAAGCTTTGATTGTTCATTTTCTTGGAGGAAGATTTAACCTGGCCACCTTATTATCCATACCGAGCGAATCAGGAGAGTATTTGATTTCATTTGTTTTACTTATTTCACTTTTACATTCTTTACTTGAACATTGGGGACAATGTTCATCTTAAGTGTAAGGGGAGGGTAAAATGATGATACCTTACAAATACACTTTCGCTTGAGTTTGTTTGTTTAATAGTAGATGTGTAATAAAACTATGAGAAATACTTGTTAGTGCAATTTTAGCGCCAAATTTAAAATTTTTTACAACATTTAGGTGTGAAACTTTAGCCATAGTAAACGTCTCATGGATAGGAGATTGTATGACTAGCACATAACTGTACCATTCAGAAAAATTTTCCACCCAAATATGTAAGGTTCGCCTTTAGATTTGATAGGAAAAGCATTTACTATTAGTGCTTATGAGTGTACCGGTAACATTTAGATTCTAGAACTTGCGTTAGTGATGCATCCCGAGACCGCTAGTGAGACTACATTCGTGTAGTATGATTTACTACATGATAAGAGGCATTAGGATCACCCTTGTGTTAAACCCGTATCATAATTACTTGACTATTTATGTCATATTACTTGGCTAGTTAAGTCAATTAATTTTTCCCACACCTTAGCGTTGTACTCATTTTTAGTACACGAAACCCCTAGTACACCCCTCCGAGCCTATCTTTTCGTTTCTAACTTTAAGCATCTTACTTAAAGGAAGAATTTGTTACACCCCACTTAAATGTACACCCAAATCGCCTTAGCCTTCCGTGTATGCACTCATCTTTAGTGCATTATTGTTATTTGTTAAACCCTAAGTTAACTATCTAATTGATTACATGGTTGCTAAGTCGAGTCATATCCTTGTACATATTGTTTTGGGACGATTGGGACTCATGGGTAAAATACTTATTTTATGGAGTAATGGCGAAGAACATCATATTATTACCCCCATATGTACGTTAATCTTAAAAGGACTCCAAGTGTTTTGATTTTCTTAATTCGAGTCATTAGATTAGTTTATTGTAAAGTATGTAAAAGTTCAAGTGTAAGGGGAATGTTCATCCCCTATGAGGTATTATTTTGGATGGTAGGGTAAGAGTGAAAAAAAAAATGAAAAAAACAAGAAAAAAAAATAGAAAAGGAAAAGAGAAAAAACATACGGACTACCATCCCGTTTCATTCTATGTTTGTTTTATGTGTTTGTTATTTTTGATTTATTAGCGTAAGTCGAGTCTAGTCTTGGCTTAGCAACGCCATATTGTACATGTAATTAACCAAGATTGTTAACTCGCCACCAGTAAAGACTGCCTATATCCAACAAAACCGTGTATTTCATATCCCTACACCTAACGTTACAACCCTTCAAAAGACCTCTTTGATAGTTTATCCTTGGTGCTTACGCCATGTGGTGGAAGTTTGATCCTTTTTCAAGCCTATGGTAATCTATTTTGCTATGACAGGTAGTGAGAGATGTTTTTCATTTCCATATTGTGATATTACTTTATTACACCCGAGAGATGTGAGTATCTAAACACTATTTGTGAGGTGCTAGTGAATGACCTCCGTGCTTGTCTTTGGTCTTTAGTGGAACGATTATTTGTTGTAATAACTTTTATATTAGTGTTAAACGACCCCTAACTTGTATTTTGAGTAGAATAAAAGCGCGTTTGCTTGAGGACAAGCAAATCTCAAGTGTAAGGGTATATGATGAGGCAAAAAATGAACCACTTTTAGGGGGTCATTTACGCCCGGAATTGACTTTATTTGATCAAATATTACCCTAAATCGTTCCTTTTGTTATTTTAGGTACTTTGGGAGTGAAATCTGGAAAAGGAAGCAATTCGGACGTTTTCGGAGCATAAAAGTGAAGAAAACGCCAAAGAATTAATTTTCCATGCTAGAAACAGTGTATGACGGCGTCAAGAGGAAATTCCTGACGGCGTCAAGAGTAAAATCCATGACAACCCAGAAGAAACCTGAAGGCGTCACAACTAGAGCGTCAAGAGTTAAAATCATGACGGCCTGCATAAGGGGACTACATGATGGCGTCAGATCCAGATCTAGGCATTCCGAGGAACTTTTTGGCGGCGAGATGACAGCGTCAGAAATTTGTTCTTGACGCCGTCACCTTCTAAAATCTATATATAGTTTTCTATTTTTCATTCATTAAGAGAACTTGTGTGGAGAAACCCTAGGGCTAAACTTTGTAAACCCAAGCTCGTATTTTAGAGTAAATTCAAGGGTTTTCACCCCTTGAATCCTTTCATGTGCTATTGAGATAAGTCTTCTCTTAATTCAATCAATATGTCTACGTGTTGGTTGTCTATATCTTGTGCATGTCTTAATTTCAACATGCTAGGCTAGATTTATCTTGTGTTTGCTTGGATCTAGTGAAACCTAGATGTTAATTATGTGTTGATTACTTGTTTATTGTTGTATTGGATGAATGATTTCAATGTTAGGCTTAAGAAAACTGGCAGATCTCCATTGTGTAACATGCTTGAACGTCTTAGGAAACATGAACCGATGTGTACTAGGTTTTATTTGTTGTATTTAATGCATGAGTAAATTCTAATGATCCCATGTTAGGAGCTTCTTAGCCGGCTCGACATAGGAGTGAAGTAGGCACTCATAGGATTGGGGAAGTAAGTACGCCACCCCATGAATGGTATTAAGGAATACAATCCATCATCCACGCAACTATAACAAGTAACTAACATGTAAAAGATATCTAGGGAGTAGTGAAATGTAAGTAAACACATTTTTCCCATATATTGCTCACAACCTTAGTATAATTTAGTTTATTCTTATTTTTAGTATTTTATTTTGATTGCATCTTAGTATTGGGTTAGTTGACTAGCAACTAATTCCGCCCTAATCCTTCAAACCTGATATTTTAATTTGCTTTCTAAAAAATATAAAAAATACAGAAAGAATCATCCCTCATCTCTAGACCTAGTCTTTAGGTTTTCTAATCCTAGCGACACTATTCCTAGCTGAACGATCAATCCCCCGGTACTTATCATTATACTATACTACATCGATCAGGTACACTGCCTGGTGGGGGTTGTAAGCTTCTCAAGATCCCTTGAGAGGTAAAGCCTGGTGCAAACCCCACGCATCACCAAACGTTTTGGTAGTTTGGTCGAGCGTTGAAGTTGCTCTTTGGAAAGGGGCGTTTGGGAATTGGAGTCTTAGGTCTTGGTTGAGTAGTCTTATCTCTAAATTCATTTTTACTAAGTCTTACTCCAGTTTTAAACACAGGTTTTGTTCCATTTTTATACGTAACCCTAACAAATTTTGAACGATCCGATGTGAATGGAGTTACTGCTGTAGCAGACCTGGCGGAACCTTCGGGTCCAACGGGCGGAACCCTGGATTGGGTTCCGTCTGTTCTGTGGGCTGCTGTAGCAGTTTTGTTTGTTTCTTGTGCAATCTTTTCTTGTTTCGTTTGACCCTTTGAAGTTTCTATTTTCATGAATCCTAGTCCTGTTTTATCAAAGGGTGACTTTTGAATTTTCATAATTTCATCCGCACAAGAAATGCTCTTATCGAACTTCTTAAACTTTGTGGTTTGTTTTATTAGATCATTTTGAGTAATTTTAAGTTTCTCAACTTCGAGTTTAAGCTCTACACATGATTTTCAAGAAGTGTCAATACCTTTACTCTTTTCTAATCTCTTAGCTTTTTCTTTTAATTCATAAACTTCATTTTCTAAAAACTCCTTTTTAGTTTTCAAAAACTTACTTTTGTTTATGATTTTTAAGCTCAATTCACAAAGTTTGTTATATTCTTTTTGTAAGGTGTCATCATCAATAGAGGAGTAAGATGAGTCGGAGAATACCTCATTTGAGTTGTGAGCCATGAGAGCAATATCATCATTCTTTGGCTCATCGTCATCTCCTTCATAGTCACTCCAAGACCACCCACAAAAGCTTGTTGAGGTTTGCTCTTGGGTGTTTTTGGACATTCTCCTACAAGATGACTTGTGTCTCCACACCTATAACATTTTCTTTCAACTTTTCCTTTCCTATCATCACGATCTTTTCGGAAAGTTTTCTTGTCGTCTTTAGGTTGCCTTACAAACTTTCCTCTTCTATGAAAGAACTTCTTAAAGTCTTTAACGGCCATAGCATATTCCTCATCATCACTATCCGAAGTAGATTCTTCATCTTCACTTGATTGGACTCTAGCTTTCAAGGCAATGGACTTAACTTTTTCTTTCTTGCCTCTAACTAGTTCCGAATCTTTTTCCATTACCATTTCATGAACTTTGAGGTTTCCAATTAGCTCATCAAGTGACATGCTTGAAAGATCTTTGGATTCTTCAATTGCCGTCACTTTTGCTCTCCACTTCGGATGGAGTGCTCTAAGAAATTTCCATACAAAGTTCTTACTACAAAAAGTGTTGATATAAATAATGTCTAAAAACATTATTAACATATATCGATATCTCTATATTTTGATAATCACAAAACGTAAACTCATTGAATTACAAATTATGACGTAAATAAGTATTTAGTCGTAAATATTTGCTTTAGCATCCATATCACTTAAGGTATGAATAAACAAAGTGTCTAATGCATTTTATGATCAAAGGAATTTTTATTTTTACAAACCTTACATTTTATTGAAATGGGACAAACATTTCTAAACTTATACAAAACATTTTTGTATTTATAAGAAATGTTTTATTCAAAATAAACATTTTGAATTCAAATTTCTACCCAAAAAACGGCCACATTCTTCAGGAAAAACCTCCCTCACAAAAAGATAAAAAATCTGAAGAAAAAATATTTTTTTCTTAGGCGGCCCCCTTAATTATACTAGGCGGTCCCTTTAATAATTAAGGGGACCGGCACACAATTAAGGGGACCGGCCACGCTCCCTGTCAGATTTTGTCAGAAATTTTTCCCTATAAATACCACCTCAAACCTGGAATTTTTCTCACCTCTTTGCACAAATATTTTCAGATCCAATTCTCTCTAAACATCCTTCTAAAACCCTTTGATCATAAGATTATTAATCTTTGTTTCAAGTAGTGTTGCAAAAATCGGCTGAGGTGGCCGATTAATCGGCGATTAATCGGCCTCGGCCTTGGAACTTGGAGGAAATTCCAAGGTAATCGGCCGATTAATCGGCCGAGGCGGCCGATTAATCGGGAAAAAATCGCAACTAGGTCCCCGACCGCCTCGGGACCGATTCACTATTTTTGCAACATTGGTTTCAAGTGATCCAATCTCTCATATCTCAAAGTGCAAGAGAAGAATCCTCCCCATCATAAAGCCAAAGATGTAGTTAGTGCTTATGTAAAGTTGTGAGCTTTGTATATGTAATAAGTAGATCAAGATGATCTTACTTAGTAGTGAGTAAGAAGTAGTGTGAAGAAGTAGTAGTGTGGAGAAGTTATGTAGGTGTGAAGTAATAGATGTGTGAGTATGTAGTGGAGTATAGAAGAAGTTGTGAAGTAGTGAAGAAGTCGTGAAGTTGTGAAGCCATGAAGAAGTCGTGAAGCCGTGAAGAAATAGGTGTGTTGTGAAGGTGTGATAAATTGTGTAGTAGTAGTGTTGTGAAGAAGGTGTGTTGTGGTGTGAGATTGGTTCTAGCTACTATTAGAACTCGACATTTAGCTTAGTGTTGTTAAATGGTGTAAGCAAAAGTTGTGCAAGGTTTTCTCCGCCAAAAGGGAGCTTGTTGTGTAGTGAAGAAAACTCTCGAGTGTGGTACTCGGGGAGTGGAGTAGGGCAAGGAAGGTGTCCTTGTAGCCGAACCACTATAAATCATCGTGTCCGGTTTGCATCTTCTTTATCTTATCTCTTTTCATTTACTCTTGCATTTATCGCTTTATATCTATGCTTGCATATATGTGTCAGGTGTTGCTTATATTGTCATGATGATTGATTGTGTTATAGTTGCAAGTTAATATTGTGAAGATGTGCATAATTATATAATATGATCGACTACATTATTATTCACACTCCTCATATTGAGTTTAACTTAATAGATGATTTGATACAAAACGTTTTAAGATTTCAAAAGGAAAACATATTAACTTAAAGATCAACCAATGCTTTATTCATAAAACTAAGTTTTGAAAACAAACTCAAAAGTACACATATATAATTAATCATATTGATTATATATTGTTTTCATAATAAACTCTAATTGAGGATTTTTCATAAAACAAAAAAAAGAGGGGAAAACCATTCAACCCTCCCTTCTAGTTTTCTACAATTGGTACCAGAGCCACGTCGCTCAAATTTTCAAAACAAATGGTTTTAAAAATTGAGTACGATCCATGTATCAAATTACTCATTAAGGAGGATTAAATATGAAAAGTGTTTTTGTTGATTAACTTGTATTAGTTTTGATACTATATACACTAATTATACTAGCTCGAGATAAGATTATGTTTAAAACAAGTGTTATATGTTCGGTATCAAAATCCGAAAGTTACACACCTTTTCGAAAGGTCAGAAAACAATTTTTTACAAAAAAAATGAAATTTTGAGTACCAGATGGGCGGCCCCCTTAATTGTCTGGGCGGCCCCCTTAAATACTGGGCGGTCCCCTTAATTATTTAAGGGGTCTGCCTGTCTGTTCGACAGTTTTTCGAAAACTTTGAAAAATCATATAAAAGTAACCGTAACTCCGTAGAAGTCGTGCCACCCGGCGTTTTAAAGGTAATTGAGTCTACTTTCATTTAAAAATACTTAAAAGTAACCATTACAAACTTAAATAACTAAGAAAGTCAAAATACTATACGGTGGTCAAAAATTTGTGTTTCGTTTTAACGTAAAACTTTTGTTTTACCTTTTCCTTCGAGTCGGGCATTCCTAGTTGATATACTTTTGAAAAATTAAGTATTTATGTTTTCAAAATATTGATCTTAATTAAATTATAGAATGGGGAGGAAACTATTTTATTTTCAAATAAATTCGAGCTAAGTAAACATTGGTGTATATAATACACAAAACGACGACAAGTGTTTTATGTGTTATGTGAACTTCTTTGTGATTTTATTTTCTTAATTGAATATATTAAATGATTGTTGCTATTAGAAGTTTAGCTATGTGTATATCTATGCATATGTGCCCTATTAGTTTATAGCTAGTTTTCCGATTTATACTTAACTAGATCTTATGCTAGATTTCTTGCGTTAGGATTGTTATAATATGCTTGCATTGTATATAGGTATAGATGGCTTAATGTTACTCAAACATCTTGTAAATGAGTTCAATCTAGTCACCTAAACATTTCAAACAATTTAATCTATTCTTCACAACACACTTAAATATTTTCTACAAATTAGCTTGTTTTACCTTAAGATGTTTAATAAGAGAAATTGAATCATTATAAAACATTAATAGTTATATAAAAGAAAAAGTATTTTCAAAATCTAAGTGTGTTCATAATAAATAAAAATGAAGAGTCTTTCACAAAAACAAAACATATAACAATCATGAAATAATAAGTCAACTTTCAATCATTCACTAATAAATAATCTTAGGATTAATGGAACACACTATCAAAATGTTTATTTATTTCAAATGAGTGTCCGTGAGGGTCAAGAAAGATCTTGATATTATATCAATTCATCATTCAAATTATGGTTGATATATTTATCAAATCTAATTGACACATTTTTTAGTGTGGACAAGAAATTGGATTGCTATTTGTTTAGCTTCAAGATTATATCAAATTAAAACAAAAGATATATTCTTGAATCTACATACTCAATCACACTAGATTGATATGAAAATAGTTACATCCTTTGTAGATGAAAAGAGTATGCATTGGATCATAACTCACACTTGTGTTGATAATGTCATATTGAATCTACTTGTCCAATAATTGTGTTCCAAACATTAGAATAACATTTTAAACACATTCATAAAATATACAATAAAGTAGGATTGACGACTTGGATGTTTCATCCGAAATATTCAAGCAATTTACATTGCAATGCAATGGATAAATGTGTCATATCCGAAAAACCAAACATGAGCAAACTAACAACATATGTAAACTTTGCTCACACTACTTAAAATTATCACTTCAAGATAAAATACATATTTAAGAATAATACACACTATATATTCTATGTATTTCATTTTCTTTGTAGCATGAATGGTTGTGTTACAAGATAATGCACTACATTTTTTTTAAATAATACAAGTTATTAGAATTGAAAAATAACTTGTCACAATCCATAAACAAGTAAAATTTATTTTTTTTCAAATGCTTGTTAAAGTATGATATACAACATTGGCAAAAATCATAGAAAATAATACTTATTTAAAAATATATTAATGTCTAGTTTTGATATCAGTTGAGAATCACAAACTCATTTAAGATAAATAATCTTAATGAGATTCATTTCACAAGAGATGCTAAGGTGCACTCTTAAATCTAGCACAGTTATTAAATCAAGTAATATGTCATCAAAACCAAACAACCGGTAAATCATGAAGAAAGGATTAAAAAAAAAATTGTTTACTCTTATCTAAACATTCAACACGTCTCTATTAGGATCGTGAATAAAATATATCATCTAGATTTACCTTCATAAAAACATGATGTTTGAGTCACATTAAGCCAAATATTAGTGAATCAAGTAAACTTCATATTTGCTAATCTTCGATAGGTAAATTTAGGAACTCGATTTCTTCTAAAAAGAGAATGACTACTGGAGAATCTATTGACTAGAAATTCAATTTAACCTAACGGTTGAATTACTTCTATGTGAGAAGTTGGGTGTGTGTAACCCGTAAAAATGGTCGTGTTTAGCCTGAATTGAGCACCACTAGTAATAGTCTCATACTCATTCTCCAACTTGATTAAATTGCTCTTCCTATATATACCTAACGCTAGTTTACTTTTATGAACTTTGCTTCTAATTAGATTCTTTCATTCCTAGATTTATGGCATTAAGTTAGATAAGCGTGCGAAAACAAAGGAACTATAGATGTTAGGTTATACCCCATTCAACACTCTCGCATCTAACATATAAATTATCGTCTTCATTTCCTTTAGGATCATAGGATATGTAGAAACGATATCATGAGATAATAATAGGCTTAACCAACCCTCTTGAGCATGAGATCTTTAATAAACATTTTTTTAAAAAATATTTGATTCATGATATTTGTTGTCAAAAATCTAATATCTCTAAAAATATGCAAAAATCTCACATTTTGGAAAGTAGTTTTTCAAATAACTATCCCACTTTTAAATAACATGTTTTCACTATCAATATCCACAATTTTGTTTTGATCAAAACTAAAGATTGGGAAAATATTCTTTACCATTTATTCACACATATTGAAGTAAAAACCCAATCTATTTTATTCAAATAACCCTCACATCTAAGTGAAAACTTACTTTCAAACATTGTTGAATAATGCTAAAAACATCTCTTTTAAAATCATGCATGGTGATCTCATATTTGTCATCTATATTTACATAAATGACACTTATAAGTGAACTAAATCAAATCAAGAGGACCATGGTTTGTTCATTAAGACTTTGTTTGTAACAAGTCTAGAAATCCATGCTATCATAACTACCCACTTATTGCACATTGATACACATTAGGATTAATCCTCCTAGTTATGTAGTTATGAAATACTTGATGTTGCTTAGTGTTTCCTAGCACTTATATTTTACTTGCTTGATGAGTATGTTTGCATGCTAGATGAAATTTCTTGTTCACTTAATCCCTTTGATTAACATGCTTTGGCTACATAATTACCTACAAAATTAGTATATGCTTAATTGCCTCAAAGAGTTGGACTTGTTTGAATCCAAAAACACAACCTTTCTGCAGTTCACTACCAAAAACCCTTTTCTGGCAATCTGGGAATCACCAGATGGGTGGCCCCCTTAAATCATAAGGCGGCCCCCTTAATTATTAAGGGGACCGGCCTCCAATTAAGGGGACCGGCCATCTGATGGTCGAAGGTGTTGTTTCCTTTTTCTACTTTTTAGCCCATTTCATCCTACACTTCCCAAAATTCATAAACCTATTTTATCCTAAACCCTCTATCAAAATCTATACATCCTTAATCCCACCAGTCCTACATTATAAACACTCTCATTCCTCTCAATCTATTCTCATCTCTTCATGACCTCTCCCATTAAACCAAAACCACCAAACCGTTTGGAGAAGTAAGCCTAACTTCCACTAAAAGCCCGTCAAACCAAATGATGTTGTCAAACATCCAACACCAAATTCCTCCTATGTCTTCAACATTACATATCAAAAACCTTTACTCACCCATATTCTTCTACATTACACTCAAACCTCATAATCTTTTCACAACTCAAGTGATGTTGTTCATAATCAACCAACACCTAAACCTCACTCTTACACAAATGATCCATTTAACAACATATCATCCATTCGTGCTTCCACTAATGTTCATTCTTATGATGAGCATGCACAATCCCAAAACAATAATCCCAACCTCATTACCAACACTTTACGTGATGCTCATTCAACAAAAACACCATCCACTCATGAAGCATCTCTTCCACCCATATCATGTTTTCATGATTACCCAAGCTCAAACATGTCTACACCACCAAGAGTATCACCACCACATCCTACAACTTCACATGCCATTCCTATGTTGCATGTTCAAACCCTCACCCAAGACTATTATCATGCTCCACCACCATCACCTTCCTCCGAACACTTGAAGTTCGTTGAGGCGCTAAAAGAAGCCCATGAGCTTAGTGCTCTTTTAGCCTTACATCTTGCTCAACGCAATTTGGATCCACCTTCATCTAGATCACCCTCATCACCACACAACTTAAATCAACTTGAGAAGCATGTCAACAATTGACCTTGTTGCATCTTTCTCCTAAAAACCATTGCATTCAATGAACACTTCACTTGGATTGAATATCTTCTCACTAGATCATATCCAATACCCTCACTTGAACAACATCCAAAACCTTAATCAACCTCTTCCGCTACAAACTCTCCACCACCAAACTCTCCAACATTCAAGACCCAAACATATACCTCCATTAATCCAACAACCTTACCCTACTCAACCATCTTCATTCCAAACACTCAATCATCAACCATCTAAGCATACTACATGCTTATGATTTTCACTTTCAAATACGAATCAACCAACCTTTTGTTACAAGCAAGTCCAATTGCTCTCTTTGGCAAATTAGGATCTTTTAACATAATCACTTTGAATTAATTGTTATGTATCCTTAATATTTGTTTGCTATGCTTGTTATTTGCTATGCTTGTTATGTATCCTTAATATTTGTTTGCTATGCTTGTTATTCTTCTATATATGCTTGTGCTTCTAATATTTTTCTTGCGAGCATTCTATTTCTCGATCCCTTGGTGCCATCGAACGAGGGGGAGCACACATCAAGGGGGAGCTTTCATCCCCGTCTAACTTCATTTATGAAGCTAGACGGCATAACCTTTTTGATTCTACAAAAAGGGGGAGAAGTGAATATAAACTCACTAAGTACTTGTCTAAAAATTAATTTTTAGACTTAATGAGTTTAGGTTTTGTAATCATCAAAAAGGGGGAGATTGTTGATATAAATAATGTCTAAAAACATTATTAACATATATCGATATCTCTATGTTTTGATAATCACAAAACGTAAACTTATTGAACTACAAATTATGACGTAAATAAGTATTTAGTCATAAATATTTGCTTTAGCATCCATATCACTTAAGGTATGAATAAACAAAGTGTCTAATGCATTTTATGATCAAAGGAATTTTTGTTTTTACAAACCTTACATTTTATTAAAATGGGACAAACATTTCTAAACTTATACAAAACATTTTTGTATTTATAAGAAATGTTTTATTCAAAATAAACATTTTGAATTCAAATTTCTACCCAAAAAACGGTCACATTCTTCAGGAAAAACCTCCCTCACAAAAGACAAAAAATCAGAAGAAAAAATATTTTTTTCTTAGGCCGCCCCCTTAATTATACTAGGCGGTCCCCTTAATAATTAAGGGGACCGGCACACAATTAAGGGGACCGGCCACGCTCCCTGTCAGATTTTGTCAAAAATTTTTCCCTATAAATACCACCTCAAACCTGGAATTTTTCTCACCTCTTTGCACAAATATTTTCAGATCCAATTCTCTCTAAACATCCTTCTAAAATCCTTTGATCATAATATTATTAATCTTTGTTTCAAGTGATCCAATCTCTCATATCTCAAAGTGCAAGAGAAGAATCCTCCCCATCATAAAGCAAAAGATGTAGTTAGTGCTTATGTAAAGTTGTGAGCTTTGTATATGTAATAAGTAGATCAAGATGATCTTACTTAGTAGTGAGTAAGAAGTAGTGTGAAGAAGTAGTAGTGTGGAGAAGTTATGTAGGTGTGAAGTAATAGATGTGTGAGTATGTAGTGGAGTATAGAAGAAGTTGTGAAGTAGTGAAGAAGTCGTGAAGTTGTGAAGCCATGAAGAAGTCGTGAAGCCGTGAAGAAATAGGTGTGTTGTGAAGGTGTGATAAGTTGTGTAGTAGTAGTGTTGTGAAGAAGGTGTGTTGTGGTGTGAGATTGGTTCTAGCTACTATTAGAACTCGACATTTAGCTTAGTGTCGTTAAATGGTGTAAGCAAAAGTTGTGCAAGGTTTTCTCCGCCAAAAGGGAGCTTGTTGTGTAGTGAAGAAAACTCTCGAGTGTGGTACTCGGGGAGTGGAGTAGGGCAAGGAAGGTGTCCTTGTAGCCGAACCACTATAAATCATCGTTTCCGGTTTGCATCTTCTTTATCTTATCTCTTTACATTTACTCTTGCATTTATCGCTTTATATCTATGCTTGCATATATGTGTTAGGTGTTGCTTATATTGTCATGATGATTGATTGTGTTATAGTTGCAAGTTAATATTGTGAAGATGTGCATAATTATATAATATGATCGACTACATTATTATTCACACTCCTCATATTGAGTTTAACTTAATAGATGATTTGATACAAAATGTTTTAAGATTTCAAAAGGAAAACATATTAACTTAAAGATCAACCAATGCTTTATTCATAAAACTAAGTTTTGAAAACAAACTCAAAAGTACACATATATAATTAATCATATTGATTATATATTGTTTTCATAATAAACTCTAATTGAAGATTTTTCATAAAACAAAAAAAAGAGGGGAAAACCATTCAACCCCCCTTTTAGTTTTCCACAAAAAGATTCATCAATTGCTTTAAGTGAAGTAATAATAGTGTTAATCCTAGCAAAAGCATTATCAATAATCTCATCTTCGGAAATAACAAATTGTTCATATTGTTGAACATGAAGATCAATTTTGTTATCTTTAACTTGTGAGTTTCCTTGATGAGTGACAATTAAAGATTGCCAAATATCTTTGGCGGTTTTACACAAAAAGACTCTTTCATATTCTTTCTTAGGCAAAGCGTTGTAAAGCATCATTTTAGCTTCATTATTTTTACCAATCAATTTCTTTTGATCATCATCTTAAATGTTAGTAACTACGTTATCACCATCAATGATTATATACCATAAATCTATATCTTTAGATTTCACATAAGTTTCAGAACGGTTTTTCCAATATATAAAACCATTTGCTTCAAAGAGTGGTGGTCTTTGCATAGATTGCCCTTCTTTGTAATTTTCAAAATCCATGGATCGTCTCAAGTTTTAAAACACAATATATTTTAAAAGCTTGAGTAACGTAGCTCTTGATGCCAATTGTGGAAAACTAGAAGGGGGTTGAATAGTTTACCGTTTAAAATCTTTTTAACTTGTTTAGTTAGCTTTGAAACTTTCCGTTTGATCCAAGATATATACACAAACACAATATATAACATGCAAGTAAATGAAAGAAACGATTAAACCACAACACGAGTATTTATCGTGGTTCGGCTACAAGGACTCTTTTTCCTTGCCCTACGTCCACGCCCCGAGTATCCAACTCGAGAGTTTCTTTCACTAGTCAACAAGCTCCTTTCACCGGCGGAGAAAACCTTACACGTCGCTTATACTTTTACCGACACTAAACTAGATGTCGAGTTCTTTACCAAGGGTACAACCACTCCCGTTAGTTCTTTTACAAGGGTACAACTACTCCCGATACACTTTGTATTTTGAGGACTAAAATACTAACCGATCACTACTGAAAATACACAATCAAATGAAGTGTAAACTACACAAGTCTACACAATGCTAAGCTAACAAGTCTTGCACCGTTGTGTTGAATACTTGTTACTTTTAATGAGCTCGTGAATCTCTTTGCTACAAAAAGAAACTTCACATATGAAATGTTAAAGGGTTAGATGAAAGAATGAATGTGTGTGTGTAAAATATGATGTAGAGTGATTAGCCAAAAATCAACTTGTGGCTTGGTATTTATAGCAAAGCCTTCTGCAGGCTTGGCGGATACGACGGAACCCTCAGATGGGCTAGTAGTTGGTTTTGCAATAAATCTTGCAAACCAAACAAAGTCACATCTCATTACACCTTGCAAACCAAACAATGTCACATCTCATTACATCTAGTCAAACACCATACTTGCAAGCAACCACATAGTAAGTCAAACATATTTTCTTTCCATAAATGTATATTGACAAAACTTGCCATAAATGTGATGTGACAATTCTATTTTAAGAAATAAAAAGTGTTGTGTTTTATGAAATGTAAAATGTAGCAAAAGTCTAGTTTATGCAAGTCTTTGAAACTAAGATTATGTTTTACTTAGAAACTAAAGTTTACATTTTGTCGTTAACAAAACTTAGCGAAGATCGTAAAATATAAATAACGTTTTTAGGCGATATTTGTATTAACAGAAGACATTAAATCAAGATCAAACATCCAATCAAGACCTTTACGTTTAGAGTTTTCTTTTTCTTCTAGAAAATCAACATGAAGACATTCTTGAACCTTCTTGGTAGCCCTGTTGTACACTCTGAATCCTTTGCTATTGGTACAATATCCCAATAAGTATCCTTCATCTGACTTCCTATCAAATTTGCCCAAATTATCAGCAGTGTCTAAAATAGTTAGAGGACATCCAAAAGGTTTCATAAACTTGATGCTAGGCTTCTTTCCCATGAGTAACTCATAAGGTGTCTTCATTTGAGGTTTTGTCACTGATACTTTGTTCCACACATAATAAGCAGCACTTACAGCTTCAGCCCAGAATGGAACAGGTAATTGGGAGTCTGCAAGCATTGTCCTTGCTGCTTCTATTAGAATTCTATTCTTTCTTTCAGCAACTCCATTCTACTGAGGAGTTCTGGCAATACTGAACTCTCTTTTAATTCCTTTCTTGGCACAAAAGTCATCCATTAGCTGATTCTTGAACTCAGTCCCATTATCACATCTAATGCTTCTAACCTTGAGTCTTAACTGATTTTCAAGTGCTATTATAAGATCATGAATAGCATCAAAAGTTTCATCCTTGAAGCATAAGAAAAAGACCCAACTAAATCTGCTACAGTCATCTGTCACAACCAAATAGTACTTCTTCTTGTTCAAACTAACAACTGAGACAGGTCCAAACAGATCCATGTGCAGCAATTCCAAAGGCTCTCTAATGGTTTTCTCTTCAATTTTCTTACAGGAAGCCTTGTGCTGTTTACCCTTTTTACAAGCAAGACTTGAGTGATCATTCTTGAATGTTTTAGAGGGTAAACCTCTAACTAAATTTCCTTTGACCAGCTTATTGATGTTCTTGAAATTGACATGCCCCAATCTTCTGTGCCATTGATGTGCTTCTTCCATTGTTGCTCTTGCAATCAAGCATGTTGCTCTTTCAGCAGAATTGATATTCTTCAAGTCTATGCTATACACATCATTAGTTCTTGGTGCTCTCAGCATCACCAAGTTTCTATCTTCTAACTTAAAATCAGGAGAAAGTATAAGACATTCTGTCACAACTCGTAATTTCCGGTCATTTTCCAAACCTCGACAATTTACTATTCACAAGTTACTATTCACCATTTACTATTCATCGATCACTATTCATCGTTTTTTAGGTCAATTTGACATTTCGAGAAACATTCAAAAATTTTACTATTCACTTGACACTATTCATTCCCGGAAGAAAACCACTATTCACGTGCATTACTCATGTCATCGTAAATTTAGTTTACGAGTATTCAAATTCGCGTAACCGTATTGGTTCAGGAGCGAATTCATGCTTTATCATTCGGGACATCTCATACAGACTAGAAATAGTCTATGTATCACCATTATGTCACTTGCATACTATTTCACTCGTAGGATATTTAAATTAGTACTTTTCGTATAATTAACTTTTACGTTTAATTATTTCTAAATAAACATTAACACGCGACCAATAATGTGGCTAACACGTCCGACACTCCTGACTATGATCCCAATATATTTTTATATTCATTTTAATAATATAAAAATTATAATATTAATTTACCCGGTGTTTTCAAATCAATTGCTACATTTTACGGTCGGAGCTTATAACTCCGTCGGTTTGCGATATTTCAACCCGATCATTATTTTAACTTCCGATTCTCATCTGGAATATTATTTTACAATTTTTACAACTTCATTATATTTTATTTTATCTCATTACAATTTATTTTTAGTTAACTCGGTACCCGGTAATACCTAAAACACACAATATATAACTAAATCATACACCAAAAGTCAAGTTTTTGCAAAAACTCTTCCACCCTTTGACAATTGCCGCCCCCCCCCCCCCCCCTCCCTTTTATTTCCTTAAATGGTGGATCTTGTCCCATTTCCATAAAATATATAACTTATAGTTGTACAATTATTTCTCATTTTACCAAAAATCAAACAAGACTTTCTCTCCTTTCTTTCCTTTGGTGTGGTGATCGGCCAAGAAGAGAACAACAAGAAGAAACATCAATTTTTCCAAGATCAAGTGATAATCAAGGTTATTTAGTACTTCTTGTTAGGGTTTTGAAGTTTAAACACAAGGTTTTGCAAGTTTTTCATCTCCACTAGTCCACTAATCTTCAAGTAAGTATATGAAACTCATTTTTATAATTTTACCAAGTTTATACAAGATCCATATGATATATATACTAGATCTACATGCATATGTTATTTATACCACTTTATTTTACAAACTTTTAAATTTGAAAGCCTAGAAAGTGATTATAGTTAGATCCTTGTTAGATCCACTTGGTTTATGATGTTTAGGAACCCATGACACCCTAAGAAGGTGTATGGTAGGATTAGACTAGTTTTGTGGTGATTGAAAGTGGTTTGGTTGAAGTTGGAACAAGTTAGAAACTAGGAAAATCTATTTTTGACACTTTCAAAATGTTGCTGTCCCTTTTTGGCAAACGTGGAAAGATCAGGGGCAAGGGTGTAACTTTTGACCAAAGATTTAGAAAATACTCTCCGATACGAAACTATAGCCGAAAACGGGGATAAAAACGAGTTAATAACGAAGGAGATATGATTTTTGTAAATTTAACGACGAAAACTATTTTCTGAAAAACTGCATGCTGTTTGACAGTTTTCGACGGGCAAATATAGGCATTAAACGTAACCTAGAGGAGCCGAACTACCAAAAATATATTAGTATACACTAAAACGAATCCGTGGATATAAAGAACGAGGAAAATGAGCTTAAAACGACCAAGTTATACGCGTTTTAACATCGTCAAAACTATATATATATTTTGTCACTACTAGAAAAATAATATAACTACGTACTAAATGACATATTTTCTAGATTTCTTATTCAAGGAGTTTATTTTTTAACTAACGAAATACGTACGACTCAAGGTTTATTACGCGACTACTAGACATTATTTTAAGGTTTTCTAGACGAGGAATGTAACAACTAACATTTTATACAATATAATACGACAAGTTTTTATAACTCTATTTGGACTTATTTTTCCTAAGTATGGAAAGTATTTTACTATGACAATAACTAGTAATTCCAAGTTACGAGTGGTATAGGCATCATATGCACATGCATTCATTTCATCACGTCATGATCTAAGGTAGATCGTTATTACTCATATTAGGTTGCGGTTAGAGATCGTGCCTCATTTCAGTGTATCCACTTTTGTCGTCGTAGCTATCGCACCAGGTGAGTCATAGCCCCTACTTTTTCAATTGTTTTGGTAAACTCTTTGGGGGAGAATACATGCTCGTTTTACTTAAATGCATTCCTTGCTTTACCTGGTTGTTTACCTACATTTCATTGGTATGCTTGATTACCTGCATTTCATAGGACTTGTCTCTTAAACATTATTACTTATTTTATATGACCTCATTGTCATTATTATTTATCTGGCGACATTGTCAGCGTTGTTCATCTGGCGACATTGTCAGTATTATTTATCTGGCGACATTGTCAGCATTATTTATCTGGCGACATTGTCAGCATTGTTGATATAACCTCATTGACTGAATTATTTATATAGCCATTTTGCTATACTTATCTGGGAATTTGGATACTATTATTACTTTTGTTCACGTAGACTTTAACACATTTGGCAGTGGGTTGTAAACACACAGGTTACAAGTCTCTTATGGCGGGACTTGCAACTGAGTGGATTTACAATGCCTTTGCTGGGCGATCTTTTCTCTATAGGCATTATTTGTTAAACAAACTCTATGAACTCACCAACCTTGTGTTGACACTTTAGCATGTATTCTCAGGTTTTAAGCAATGGCACGCTACAGGAGATTTTGGCAGGGCATGGCATGGTCATAGAAGACTCTGATATTCATTTGGGGACCGTTTTTAATTATTTTAAGGGCCTACTTCCGCACTACTTTTAACGATGTAAATTCAATACTTTTAGTTAAACGATTTTATTCTAAATGATTGAAGTGAAAACCAATTTTGTACTTGTGTTGTAATACCAATTGAGTTACACCCCAACTACATGTATGCTTCCGCTGGACCCGATTTTGGGGGTGTGACACATTCTGTGTCTAAGAATAACACAGGGTACTTCTTATCACAAATCTGAGAGACTGACAAAAGGTTGAATTTAAGCTCCTTCACATATCTAACATTCTCAAAATCAATGTTTCCTGCCTTGATAGTTCCTTTGCCAGTGATTCTTCCTCCATCAGGATCATTCCTAAATGCAACTTTTCCTCCAAAATAAGCTTTAAAATCTGACAAGAGCTCCTTTTCTCTTGTCATACTTCCAGAGCAACTACTATCTACAATAAGATGATCTTTAAGCTCCTCTTCTGGGTTGCCCTGCATACACATGAAAAAGGTCAGTTTCTCTTAGGAACCCAAGCCATTACTGACTTGTGTTCCCCTTGTGGAGTGACATACTCAAATTCTTTGAGTATGTAATCACCACTGTCTTTGAAAACATGATCAAGAATTAAGGTTTTTGTTTCCAAAATTGTTGGTTTATTATGATCAATTTTCCCTTTTTCACCCTTAACCTCTGAAAGTATTGGTTCTTCCCCAACAGTACTTTCTTTCTTAACCCATTTAGTTGTAACTTTTGGAGTTGGGTTCTGTGTTCTAGCATCTTTTCTTGTGTTGTAAGGCCTTCTAGGTTTGTAGTAATTGTATCTCCTAGGCCTTACACTTGAGTGTCTACTAGCAGCACCTTGGTTAGGGAACTTTCTATCAGTACTTTGTGAAGGTACTGAGGGTTTGAAGAATGATCTTTTCTGATGAGGGTACCTATAGTATTTTGAGAAATTGCTATGGTTAACCCTATTTGTGTAATTCCAAACTGGTTTGTTGTCCCTTGGCTTATTCTCCCTATGACTTGGATATGCAGTTCTGGTCTTTGGATATTTGCTTAAATATTCTGAGTGGTAATCACAGTCCTTAATCAAATGATGAGGACTATAACATACATAACATACCTTTGGACCAATATCCCCAAATCCCTTTCCAAAAGGTTTTCTAAAATTAGCAGTATTTTGAAAATATTTTCTTGGAGGTACTGCTGAGTGATCAGCAGTACTTTGAAAAGTGTTTGAAGGTACTGCTTGTTTTGAAAGCTTTTTCTCATCAACCTTAGGTGCTTCAACAGATTTTTCTAAAGTTTCAAGATTAGATTGACTTTTAAGTTTTTTCCTAAACTCTAGATTATCTACCCCATAACAAGAAATATCTTTTCTAGGTGGTTGAAAGCTACCTGGGGGATTAGGAACTGCAATGTATCCCTTGTCTTTCTTAAATTCAAGAGGTGTTGGACTAGGGTATTCCTCATCACTAGAAGTGTTTTCATCTAAACTTATGAATTCTTCATCACTAGTGGAGGTATTTACTGTAAGATTTAGTTCCTTACTCTTAAATGGAATACCTTCTTTGCTATCATTATCATAACCTAGGCCAGTTTTAATATTTGATGTTCTTTGCTTTTCAACAAATTGAACATGTAACAGACCTGATTCATTCCAAACAGCAAGTTTTTCTAACAACTTATCTCTTTCAGCAGTAACTTTCTCTAGTTCAGACACCTTACATCCTAGTTTCCATTCACTCAACTATACTTGGTACTCTTGTTGCTTATATGTTTCAGCCCATGCTACTTCATTGTTTTCATGTGTAAGTATTTTGGCCTCCATTGACTCTAAAGTCAAATGGTAGCCAGCTATCTCAGACCTAGTCCTTTGAAATTTATCTCTTTCAGCTACATATTCACTAAGTAACTTTTGATACATATCATTGCACTTATAACATACTGATAACGCTTCAATTAACATGTTTTTATGAGCGTTATTGTGGATTTTATGATCACTTTTATGAACTTATGGTACTTAATTGAGCATAATTCGTGTTTTAGGTTCATGGAAGCTAAAGTACAAGAAAATGATGAAAAAGACGAAGAAATGAGTAAAAAAACAAAGATTTATGCATGTATGAAGAATTCCTGACTCATTCAAGTCTCTTGGAGTATGTTCGAGAAGATAAAAGTCATGAAGTTGTCACTTCAAAGACTCAAGAATAAAGTGTAAGAAGGAAAACGAGGAAAGAAATGAAGAAAATAAGCTCAAACGAAGAATTATTGGAAGACTCGTTGTTCCCGACACACCTTCACCATTTTGGCCATAACTTGAGCATACGAACTCCATTTGACCCCCCGTTCGCGGCCACGAAAAGCTAAGAGAAAGATCTACAACTTTTATGTTTATGACTTTTGCCCAACCGGTCGGCATGGTCCCGTAATCGATCGGTTGGTAAGCTCGTTAAATGTTTGCAAAACTCATTCTACCTCATTCTACCCGATTCTAGGCCATTCTTTTTGGTATTCTAGGTCCTTCTAAACTACTTGGAGGCCAAGTTGATGTATTAATGAGCCTAGGCCTTGAGAGGAGTATAAATAGAGAACTTTGCAAGCTTTTCTAATCATCCCTTACCAATTCTCTCTATCCCAACTTGAGAGAACACCTTTCTTACAACCAATACTCCCTCTCAATAACCAAAATTCGTCCATAAAATCCCAGGAAACTTTGGAGGTCCAAGAAGTCATCATTTGGAGGTCAAAACATCAAGAAGTCATCACCAATACTTGAGGCATCATTACTACATAATTTGTTATCTTATTTCAATCATTGTAAGACTTTTAATTATGATTTCTAATGTTCAAAATTCTGAGTTTATGTTCATGTATGCTATGAGTGGCTAGTACCTTTGTGCACTTGCTTAGATGATGTTTATTATTTAATGGTTTGATTATGATTGTGATAACATGTTTTAATTCAATTTCAAGTCAATCCTAAAAACCAATTGTACCTTAAGTTTCATCATGACATTTGTTTAGCCAAGGTTAACTAATTGATAATAGTTTCAAAGGTCGAAAGATTTGTTATTACTCAACTAGTTATAATCATTTGTCTATGAATGATTGTTTTTCACCATAATTATTCTTGACTAAACAAAGAAACAAGAAGTATGATTGTAATGAGAATTCTTTTATAACATCAAATCAGATTGTTTGTAAACCTTTAGTAGGACGAAAGTTTAAATGTTTATAAACGATTGTGACCTTTTTGTCTATGAAGAGGTTACCTTTTGAATTGACCATTTCCTAAGAGTATTTGATTTGTAATAAAAGTTTGTCTTGTGTTTAAGATATCCACCATACCTTATGAACCTTGGATAGATCTTGAATTGATTGGTTTACACCTAAAGCTTGTTTTTATGAACTAAAATCTTGACGAAGGTTTAACTTGTAGAAACAATAGATTAGATCACCATCTAATTATCTCAACCAACATGTTATCAAAAGTTATCACAATCATGTGTGTCATTAAGTAGTAAACTAGTCTAAGCAAGTGTAGTTTTTAATCTTATTGAATTTACATAACCATCATTTTCGTGTTACTTATTGCTTATATGGTATTTTGGATCGTGACAACCAATTACCATCTTTTTATTGCTTACTATTACATAGATTCTTCATAATTGAAAACACCCAAATCCCTGCGAACGATCCCGACTTACCATCATATCTTGCTATAACGGACGAGTACACTTGCTCGTATGTGTTGTTTCTAGATTTGGTAATTCACCCTTATAAATTTAAAACTTGTACTAACAAATAGCACATCACATACCTCAGAGATAGTGGATGAACTTGGTGAAGTAGCTACCATAGCAAGCTGAACAGGATCTTCTTCAAACTCCATGCTCCAATCAAAGCTTCCTAGACCATCTCTTGACTCCAAAGCAGCATATCCAGGCTCTTCATCAAAAGCTGTGCTCCAGTCTTCCAATGCAACCATTGAATAGGTTACAGGTTCATCATCAAACTCATTGGACCAATCAATCTCTGACAAATTCTCTTGAGTAACCAAAGCTTTTGGTTTTAGTTAAGTAATTGGAATCTCTTTTCTTTCAGGCTTGGGTGGTTCAATCATCTTGTTTGCTTGATACTTTGCAAATTTGCATTCCCTTGCAAAGTGACCAGTCCTTTGACAATTGAAGCACTCAATTTTGGACTTATCAAATGTTATTCCCTGTTTAGCTTTGAAATTGATGCCTCTTCCTGTTTTATTCACAAACTTCTTGATCCTTGCAGTGAGCATGACAAAAAGCATCATCATCTATTTGCAAGACATCCTCTTGATAGGTTACAGGTAGAGAGGCTTGTTGAGCAAAGAATGAACATAGAACATCATCTGAGGTGGGGGTGTTTGATGGTGATGAAGTGGTAGTGACCATAGTTATACATGGAACCTGAGTTTCAGTCACAGTACATTGGACAGGATAAGCAGTACCTTTATTGGAAGTACTGCTTCTGTTTTCAGAAGATACAAAAGCAATGTTTTGGGGTTTCTGATGTGTGCTTGAACCTGTAGTACCATTCATCTCATGCTCATACACCTTCAGATTGTTGTAGAGATCATCAAAGTCCATTGTGTCCAACCCTGGTTGTCCTCTGATCATAGTAGCAACTACATGCCATGCTGATGGCAAGCTTCTCAAGAACTTCAAATTAGCATCTTCAACTGATGCCTCAGCATCATACAGTTCTAGCATACTCAGGAGATTTTGGAATCTTTCATAAGCAGAATCAAGACCTTCTCTTTCACCAACAGTGAAAGTTTCAAATTGTTGCTTCAGCAAGTTCCTGTGCATCTTCTTGGAAGCATCATTACCTCCAAATTTTTTCTTAATTGCAGCCCATAGTTGTTTTGCATCCTTGGCATCATGAAACTTCAATAAGTGCCCATCAGGAATGGCAGAGAGCAGTATGTTGAGAGCCTTGTCTTGATTTCTTTTGGTAGCAGCTGGTATGGTTGGTTTAGGTGGTGTTGGTTGTCCAGGAATCTCCACTGGTTCTTCAATTTGCATATTACCATTGACAATCACATCCCATAGTGCATGGTCTGTGATGGCAATGTACTGCCTCATCTTCATGGCCCATAAGTCATATTCTCCCTTCTTGACAATCGGTATTCTAACAGCAGTGATTGATGGAGCAGGTGCAGCCTCTGTCGACATCTTGAAGGGTTTGTAGTAGAATCGGTTTAAAGGTTTTTCTTCTTAATCAGAGTTTCCAACACAAGCTCTGATACCACTTGTTGGATCGATATACTCTGACCAAACTACTTTGTAGCTTGTAAAGGTTTAATAATATTAAGTAAACTTAACACTATTAATATTGAAACACTGTTTGACCTTGTAAAGTATGCGGAATCTACTAACACAACGCTTAAGAAGAACTTTTATATTAAACCAAACTTGAACCTGCTTTATTATACAGATTCACTAATAATCCCTAACTATTATCGACTTTTAACAGCTCTAAGACTCTTAGAACTTCGACTAAAAACATATATCCCTAATACCATCATAAGGCTCCTTATATAGATAACCTTAAGTCGGTTTACATCATCTAACTTGAACGACAAGTCATTATCCCTAACTAATTCTAGAATATTCATACAATGTTACACATTAATCCTTTAACTAATATTGCACTTAAGTCCTTGTATTCTTCGAAGTACTTTGAACAATCTTCAATAAACAGCAGTACTTTGACTTCTATCTTCAAGCAGTACTTTGACTTTACTCTTCATGCAACAGTACTTTGACATACAGAAGTACCTTGATCTTTTATATCCCAACATTATTATTATTATTATTATTATTATTATTATTATTATTATTATTATTATTATTATTATTATTATTATTATTATTATTATTATTATTATTATTATTATTATTATTTATTTCAAAAATAATAATAAAACTGAACATTTCAATTTCTACCCTCATTCATTTTTTATTTAATTAAAATCCAATTTTACCATTCTTTTTTGAAGATGATATATTTTAAAAACCGTTAATGTTAGACGAAACAAATTAAACGATTACAAACATACATATAATTAATCTATAAATAAAGGGGTATTTTTTATACTTTCAACAAACTTTTTTTTTTAATGGTTTTCTCGGTACAAGAGTTTGCATGATATATCATATGTGATATAATACTAATCTTTAAGTTCGAACACTCAACATTGTCGTAAAATGGGTATAAGTATTTGTGTAGAACTCCAAATGATTCACCGTTTTTTGTATTCAAAAATTCAAATCATTAACTTGCCAATCATATATCACACGTAATTTTTCACTTACAAATCAATACAGTTTTATTCATAGCAGTTAGAGAACATATATGATTTTTTTAAATATTTAAACTTGTTTGATATATCATATGTGATATAACACTGGTTGAAGACGTTGACGTAAAATGGACATAAGTATTTTAGTGTTATATCACATGTGATGTATCAAGCGAGTTTGAATATGAAGCTTGTTTGTTTGTTTGTTTTTCCAACTTTTATGAATAAACCATATGGATTTAGAGGTTTAAATATCATGTGGGATATATGTTTGAAAAACTAAGGTTGTGTAGGTTTCAATGCAAGAAATGGTGAATCTTTTGAAGTTCTATACAAATACTTGTGCTCATTTTACAACAGCATGTTGAGTGTTTAAAGTTATAGATTAGTGCTATATCACCTATAATACATCAAGCGAGTTTGACTATCAAATAAAATATTATATTTTCTTTGACTTCTTTAAATAAATTGTATTAATTTTAAGGTTCAATAATCATGTCTCATATATGGTTGAAAAACTAAGGATGCGTCTTTTTTTAATGCAAAAAACGATGAATCATTTGATGTACTACACAACTATTTAAGCCCATTTTACGACAACATGTTGAGTGTTCGAACTTACAAATTAATATTATATCACATGCGATACATTAAGTTTTGACTTTCAAAAAAGTTTTATTCTTTTTTTCCCTCTAACTTGTATGAATAAATTGTATTGATTTGAAGGTTCAAAAATTATGTGTGATATACGATTGACAAGCTAAGGATGTGTATTTTTCAATGCCAAAAACCATGAATCATATGGAGTTTACACTAAGTATACCATCAATGGGAACTTTGCTGTAACACCCCATTTTTCATTGATCGCAGCGGATAAAGTGTTTGGGGTATTACTTTATACAATCACAGATACAGTAATAGAAAACGGCTCAAAAAGAGACGTTTTGAAAATTTAGTTATCATTCATAATTATCAGAGTTTTAATTATAAAAGATATACTTTTATTTTTGATGAGGTCCCAAAAATCTAAGAGTTAGGTTGTGTTTGAATGATAACCATGAAAAGTCATCCGAGTTCAGTACCTCCTTTTTCCATGGATCCATAGAAGTAATATACCTAGAATACATGCTTAAAAAGTCAACACTAGGTGTTGAGTAAGAATCATAGGTTTAGGGGTTAGTGAATACAAGTTCCCTGAGTTCAGTTGTTACACCCATCTGGGAAACTGTAAGTTTTGTAATAATTGTGATGCATGCACAATTATCAGGAGTAGAGTATGTTGCACTAGGCTCATGAATCACACCTTGACAATCCGGGTCATGTGGGCTGCAGACCCAACATGAGGGGATAGAAGGATAACTTGCCAAAGTTATTCCTTTAGTGGATTCAAATATAGTACTTATTGGTACCACCTAGTGGGGTGTTAATACCAACGGGAGTTGTCAAACTCTAATAGATCTATCAACTATATTCGCGTTCGTGTGGGTAAAATATCCCAAACGATTAGATTCATGAATTTTGGTTACGTAGTAGTGACAATTAGTTTACTCTTGCAACAACCAAAGAAAAAGACTTGTATTCGGTTTTAAGCAAAGCATTTAGCATGCATCCCCCTCACAGGGTTTATAAAGCATTTAGAGTGAAAGCATTTTAAAATGTATGAGGCTATGAACTCACCTGGGTTTAGAGTAATCTAAGTGATGCAAATAGTGACTCGGAAACTAGACCGCCTTACTCGCGTATCCTAGTGTGTTGTTGGTTTTGGATGTATGCCAAGCTTTAGTTATCATGTTTATGTTTCTTAAGTTATTGTTTTTAGGTTTGTTAATGTTTTATATATAACATAACACCGTTCAGGCCATTGTAATTCAGAAGTATATGACTCCTCACATGAAGCTCCCTACTATTGTATTATGTTATCAACAGAATACCATTCGGGCCATCATAATTCAGAAGTTAATACTCCTCACACAAAGCTCCCTATTATTGAGTTATGTTGTTATTAGGGTTTAGTTATAATCATATCACCGTTCGGGCCATCATATCTCAGAAGTATATGCAATAATCGTTCGAGGAGTCAAGGCACTTTAATTCGTAAACCCAACAAATCGTCAAAATGAAATATCCACACAGTACTCCTCGTACTAAGCTTCCTAGTATTGTGTTATGCTTCTAAATTTATTTAGGTTTTAAACTTATATGATACTTTCACTTTTTACCCTTATAGTATATATATTTACGTTTTCTACCCTAAATTTATATTACTTATATTACTTATACTAATAACTATCTATACTTGACACAACTAGTCCCTAGACTTCTATATTTTAAGTAACTAACCTTAGACTCTTCAGTTTTCTATATTTACCATTTAGACCTGTAACTTTATAATATTTACGTTTTTAGTCCTTTTTAGTTTATACTTATTTTAATATCTATCTTAGGGTTTTAATATTATGCAAAACTAGACCTTACAATTATAACTTCTAGGAAATGTCAAAAACAGTCCCTAGACTTTATAATTTCAGGAATTTACGATATATACCCTTATGTATGTAAAGTTTTGCAAAACTAGTCCTAATATGCATGTAACTTATATTTTATCTAGCAACTAAGTTTTCTAGCTTATGTTTTACTTATTTTAACTTATCTAGGTTATTTATAACTAGTGTATGACTTAAAAAGTGACTTATAGCATGCATGCAAGTATACGACTCAATCTAGGGTTTTAAAACATAAACTAGTAAATGGAATGTTTCAAGGCTCATGCAAGGGTTCCTAAGTTATCTAAGGCATCCTAAATCTATCCTAAGACTAAACTAAAGCTAAATAGACTAAAATGTAAGACTTGCTTGGCTAGTTAGGGTTTTACGTGGGGTAAACTAGGGTTAGGGTTTTCTCGATGGCAACACGACTCAACAAGGCCTCAATGCTTGGTTTGTTCCACTCCTATGTCTACTAAAACTCGTATATACTAGTACTATAGAAGGTTTGAGGTGAAAAGAAGAGGAGAAGGGTGAATGAAATAGAGAGGGAGTCGCGGGTATTTATAGGGTCGCAAGCCTTGCTGACCAAGTTTGGGGAGTTGTGGTGTTACGAGGAGGAAGGAGTCACTAGCCACAACTAGTAGGTGACTAATGGGAGCTATAAGGGTGGAGGTGGAGGTCTATAGGCGGTGTAGGGGTGTTTGTGGTGGTGGTGAAGCCGAGAGAGGCGGTTTAGGGTAGTAGCTTACAAGGAGGTGATGCACCTCCTAGCTTGGTAGCTTAGAGGTGCTTGTAAGCTACTTACGGTGGTTAGGGATGGTTTAGGGTGATTAGGGGTGGATTAGTGGTGGTTTAGTGGAGGTTTAGTGGTGGTTTAGAGTGGATTAGTGGTGGATTAGACAAGTAGGTGATGCACCTATTTGTGTAGGTGCTTAGAGGTGTTAGGGTGTGTGCTTGAGTATGACTAAGGTGTTAGGGTGCTAGGTTGAGGTGCTTGAGGTGCTTATATTTAGGTTTTACTTGTTTTAGTTAAGTTTAGACCTTGTTCTACTTATTAAGTGTTTAAGGTTTTACCTAAGGTTTAGTGCCTAAGTTAAGTTCCTAAGAGTGTCTAGTGACTTATCCTAAGTCCTAAATGGTTTATTCTAAGTGATGGTATTTTATGGGAAAGATTTGGGAAGGTTTGACCTAGTTTTGTAACCTAAATGACCTAAGTGTATTTAGTGAGAGACTAGGGTTTATCCTATGGTTTAGTGCCTAGGCTAGTGTCTTATGAGTGTCTAATAACTATTCCTAAGTTCTAAGAGGCTTATACTAATTGGTAGTGACCTATGGGGAAGTTTTGGGATGGTTTAGACCTAATTCTAGTTAATTATGACCTAGTTATGGTTTTGGGCTTATGGGGTTTGTATCTAAGTTCTAAAGGGTTTATTCTATAGCCTAATGGTCCTAAGATATCCTAATATTCCTAAGGAAACTCATACTTAAGCATTGGACACATTCATACTAGTTAAACTAAGCATATGGTTTCAAATAAGCACATAATCCTACTTACGTTTTAGTTAGTGTGTATTAGGGTTTTGTGTTATGTTTAGTGTTTTGGATTGGTGAATTACTTATTATGGTGTTGTTATGATTTTTTGCTTGACATACCTGGGGTTTATAAGATGTGAGTGTTGAGTTATTTGGCTTGTGTAGATACATGAGCAGGTCTAGTGAGTCATGCAAGTAATAATGCATATAAAAAGCAAAAATTTACCTGTGAAATACCTACTATAGGTATTTGTAATGGGAATGATAGTAATGGGTGTTTGTGGGTTGTTATAGTCTTAACCCCTTAGAGAAAATCTTGTCCCGAGATTTAGACGATTATAGGAGTAGGGGAGAGAATAAATCGAGAAAATAGAGGAAGAAGCGGATTATCTTCTGATACCGAGGAAAATGATGTGAAAAGAAAGAAGATTTTGCACAAGCGGAGTAGGAATTGCTTGTACAGATACCAGATACTTAGGTTTTATATCTCATTATTTGCAAATAAAGGCGTCCCAATATTTGAAAACAAGAGCGTATAAATTCTTAACCTATTTGATTTATAACTTTCTCATTAAAATGTAGGAACATCCTAATTCATTTTAAGAGGATAGTCATCATAAATCATCCTTAAGTAGTATCGGTGGAAAATGAAGAGAGTTTTACCATATTTAAGGATATATGGTAAGGGATTATTTTAGAGACAAGTTTCAACAGAGATGACAACTAGTTCTCATCATGGTGGAGACAAGTTCTAGATACGTTAGAGGAATATTCTAGTCAAGGTAGAGACAAGTTATAGTCATGATAGAGACAAGTTCTAGTCATGATAGAGACAAGTTCTAAAGTTCTCCGGTTTAGCAACTTGTCACATGGTAGGTTCCCATTTTAAGACTAGAATGACGGACGTAGAAGATCTCATTTTTTTGCAATTTCTTGCAAAGTGAGATTTAATATCATAGTCGAACATAATGAGGATTAAAGTTCGATGTAGATATTCTTACAAGTTCTAACTAATAGAAACTTGTGGTATGACAAGAAATACAAGTTCTAGTTAATAGAACATTGCAGGATGAGGTAGGGAGAGAATATAGAGAAAAGAAAATAGAGTGTGAAATGACGAAGAAATAAAAATGAAGGGAAATGGAGTGAAGGATTTATTGGAGTGGAGTGGAGTAAGAAAGGAAAAAGGATGAAATGGCAAAGTAGGGGAAAATGGAAAAGGAAAAGGAGTTTGAAGTAGTTGGAGTGGAAAAAGTATAGGAGTGGGGAAAATGGAAAAGTATGGTTTTAATTTGCGGGGTGGGGAAAAAGGTGGAAAAATGAGATTTTAAACGGAAGAGTAGGAAAAAGTGGGAGGAGAAGATTTAAATGGTAGAGAGAAATGAAAAGATGAGATTAAACGGAAGAGTAGGTAGGATACCTGAAGGAGAATATCCTAACGGAGTTTTAGATCTACTAGATTTCTTCCCAGAGTTTTGTTTTCCCCTAAGGTTCTTCTAGTTTTTCCTAACTAATCCTAATTTATAAAGGTGAGGTGTTTGGTTCCATTAAGGTAGAGGGTTTTAAAGAGGGATTAGGTTTAAGTGTTTTCTTTCCTAAGGGTTGACTAGGTATATCCTTATTCTTAGGTGTAGTTTCAGGTTTTCTCTTTTGTTTTAGGTTGTCTATTATTACCATTATTACTATTATTATGAGTATTACTATTCCTAGGAATTTGAAACCAGCTAGGGCACTATCCAAAGTATCTCATAAGTGAAATTTCCTAATGGGTATTCTAAAAATTGTTAAATCCTAAGGTATAATCTAAAATCCTCAAGTGTATAGGTATGGGTATCATAATGGCTAGGTATGGGTAATCTATGACCGATATCTATTTATTCCTATAGGGTAGAAGTTTGCTAATGTGTCTATCCTAAACTAGGGGTCTAAAGGCTTAGGGTGAGGGTTATCTAATCCTAGGTTTTTCTTAATCTATATTCTAATCCTAATGTTTTCCTACTAAATCTTATCCTATAGGGGTATCTTTCTATCTATTGGGGTAGGGGTTTTGGTCTCTAGCCTAATAATTCCTAAAATTTCCTAATTTTCCTCAAGGGTTTCTTATCCTAATAATCTAAGGTTTTCTATTCCTAAGTTTATGTTTTCTAGGGTTATCCTAATGTTATTTCTAACCTCAAGTATGGAAATCCTAATTAAGGTTTTGGGGTTTACTAAAGGGGATTGGGGAAAACTAGCTCGGGAATCATAGTAATCTAGGGGAATAAAGGGTAGGAATATGCTTATATATGAGGATCATACATTTGCATATGGGATAGTTAGGGGTAGAATCTCTAACTAGAACGAAGATAGCTTAAGAAAGCTAAGGAAAGAGTGAAGGCTTAGAGATCGGAGGAGAAAGAATTCAGATCCCTGTGGTGAAGAATGAGGATTCTCACCATCGGTAAGGGAAAAGTGTTTTGAAAAGGTTAGGGTAAGGGAAATTTAAAACTGCTTAGAGATTCTATATACCTAAGACATCGGGGTAGGTTTCCTAAGATCCTAAGGGTAAGGGTTAAGGGTTAAGGGTAGGTTATAACAAGTACCCAACTTGTTATGTTTTATGGGTTATTCCTTTTCCTAAGGGTTTACTATTTTGTTAAGGGTGTCCTAAGATGAAAGGCATTCCTAAGTTTAGTTATCTAATCTATCCTAATTGAGGGGTACCAGGTAGTTTCTAAATCCTAACTTGTTTTATTTATTTTCTATTCTACTTATCCTATAGGCACTAACTATTTTAAGGCATATCTCCAAGGGTTATTTATTTACTTAGGGTTTTCTAAGGTTTCCTAATTTCCTAATTCCATGAGTTAGTGTTTTCTAAGTTTTCCTCATCATTATCTATTATCTTTTCTAAAGTGCAAATCCTAAAGCGGGCAAAGGCTATTTTATGGTGATGTTTCATTTGGTTTTCTGTATTTTAGCTATTTTGAAACGGTTTTCTTGTAAAGTCTTTCTTAAACTACTATAGTCAGGTTGATTATCTAAGTTATTATTATTATGACCTTTTTCTATCTTCTCAAGGAGATCAAGAAAAATTTCATCTAAGTTATTTAAAATCTCCTCTAATTAGTTTTCCTCATCTTCTAGAGTTAACCTAGGGGGTTTTTCTCCAATTTCATCTTTCCAAGATGGAATGGGAGGGTTTATTAAGTAAGGGGTAGGGTTTAAGGTATAGGGTTGCCTAAGGTCATATCTAGGGGTATAGGTAGGGATAGGGTGTTTAGGTATATATGGTTCTCTCGGAAGAAAGAAACCATGGGGTTCTGATCTAGAGGTAGGAAAAAGTCGATGTATAATAGGGTTTAGGGGAGTTAGGGGTGATGTCTTAGCATAGAAATCTCTTATGTGTTTTAAATGAGGGTTATCTAAAGAAGGGGTATATCCTAAAGGTGAAGGTTTATCTAAACTATTCCTAGAATCTTCTAAGTTATAGGGTTTAGGGGAATAATCTAGTACATTCGGACAGGAAAGATCATTCTCCGGATGTAGACTAGATGAGACAGGGGTAGAGTAGTGGGGAGTAGACATAACTATATAATAAAGAAAATACTGTAAATCATTTAGCAGTTAATCAGACAATTATTTAGAGTGAAAGAATTTTAAAAAATATGAGGCTATGAACTCACCTGGGTTTAGAGTAATCTAAGTGACGCAAATAGTGACTCGGAAACTAGACCGCCTTACTCACGTATCCTAGTATGTTGTTGGTTTTGGATGTATGTCAAGCTTTAGTTATCATGTTTATGTTTCTCAAGTTATTGTTTTTAGGTTTGTCAATATTTTATAGATAACATAACACCGTTCAGGCCATTGTAATTCAGAAGTATATGACTCCTCACATGAAGCTCCCTACTATTGTATTATGTTATCAACATAATACCGTTCGGACCATCATAATTTAGAAGTTAATACTCCTCACACAAAGCTCCCTATTATTGAGTTATGTTGTTATTAGGGTTTAGTTATAATCATATCACCGTCCGGTCCATCATATCTCAGAAGTATATGCAATAATCGTTCGAAGAGTCAGGGCACTTTAATTCGTAAACCCAACAAACTCGTCAAAACGAAATATCCACATAGTACTCCTCGCGTGAAGCTCCCTAGTATTATGTTATGCTTCTAACTTTATTTAGGTTTTATACTTATATAATATTTTCACTTTTTACCCTTATAGCATTTATATTTACGTTTTCTACCCTAAATTTATATTACTTATATTACTTATACTAATAACTATCTATACTTGACACAACTAGTCCGTAGACTTCTATATTTTAAGTAACTAACCTTAGACTCTTAAGTTTTCTATGTTTACCATTTAGACCTTTAACTTTATAATATTTACGTTTTTAGTCCTTTTTAGTTTATACTTATTTTAATATCTATCCTAGGGTTTTAATATTATGCAAAACTAGTCCTTACACTTATAACTTCTAGGAAATGTCAAAAATAGTCCATAGACTTTATAGTTTCAGGAATTTACGATATATACCCTTATGCATGTAAAGTTTTGCAAAACTAGTCCTAATATGCATGTAACTTATATTTTATCTAGAAACTAAGTTTTCTAGCTTATGTTTTACTTATTTTAACTTATATAGGTTATTTATAACTAGTGTATGACTTAAAGAAGTGACTTATAGCATGCATGCAAGTATACGACTGAATCTAGGGTTTTAAAATGTAAACTAGTAAATGGAATAGTTCAAGGCTCATGCAAGGGTTCCTAAGTTATCTAAGGCATCCTAAATCTATCCTAAGACTAAACTAAAGCTAAATAGACTAAAATGTAATACTTACTTGGCTAGTTAGGGTTTTACGTGGGGTAAACTAGGGTTAGGGTTTTCTCGATGGCAACACGACTCAATAAGGCCTCAAGGCTTGGTTTGCTCGACTCCTATGTCTACTAAAACTTGTATATACTAGTACTACAGAAGGTTTGAGGTGAAAAGAAAAGGAGAGGGGTGAATGAAATGGAGAGGGAGTCGCGGGTATTTATAGGATCGCAAGCCATGGTGACCAAATTTGGGGAGTCGTGGTGTCACGAGGAGGAGGAAGTGACTAGCCACAACTAGTAGGTGACTAATGGGAGCTATAAGGGTGGAGGTGGAGGTCTATAGGCGGTGTAGGGGTGTTTGTGGTGGTGGTGAAGCCGAGAAAGGCGGTTTGGGGTAGTAGCTTACAAGGAGGTGATGCACCTCCTAGCTTGGTAGCTTATAGGTGCTTGTAAGCTGCTTAGGGTGGTTAGGGATGGTTTAGGGTGATTAGGGGTGGATTAGTGGAGGTTTAGTGGTGGTTTAGGGTGGATTAGTGGTGGATTAGACAAGTAGGTGATGCACCTAATTGTGTGGGTGCTTAGAGGTGTTAGGGTGTGTGCTTGAGTATGACTAAGGTGTTAGGGTGCTAGGTTGAGGTGCTTGAGGTGCTTATGTTTAGGTTTTACTTGTTTTAGTTAAGTTTAGACCTAGTTCTACTTATTAAGTGTTTAAGGTTTTACCTAAGGTTTAGTGCCTAAGTTAGGTTCCTAAGAGTTTCTAGTGACTAATCCTAAGTCCTAAATGGTTTATTCTAAGTGATTGTAATTTATGGGAATGATTTGGGAAGGTTTGATCTAGTTTTGTAACCTAAATGACCTAAGTGTGTTTAGTGAGAGACTAGGGTTTATCCTATTGTTTAGTGCCTAGACTAGTGTCCTATGAGTGTCTAATAACTATTTCCAAGTTCTAAGAGGCTTATACTAAGTGGTAGTGACCTATGGGGAAATGTTGGGATGGTTTAGACCTAATTCTAGTTAATTATGACCTAGTTATGGTTTTGGGCTTATGGGGTTTGTTTTTAAGTTCTAAAGGGTCTATAGCCTAATGGTCCTAAGATATCCTAATATTCCTAAGGAAACTCATACTTAAGCCTTGGACACATTCATACTAGTTAAACTAAGCATATAGGTTCAAATAAGCACATAATCCTACTTAAGTTTTAGTTAGTGTTTATTAGGGTTTTGTGTTATGTTTAGTGTTTTAGATTAGTGAATTACTTATTATGGTGTTGTTATGATTTTATGCTTGACATACCTGGGGTTTATAGGATGTGAGTGTTGAGTTATTTGTCTTGCGTAGATACGTGAGCAGGTCTAGTGAGTCATGCAAGTAATAATGCATATAAAAAGCAAAAATTTACCTGTGAAAAACCTACTATATGTATTTGTAATGGGAATGATAGTAATGGGTGTTTGTGGGTTGTTATATTTGCTTTCTGGTTGGGAAGTGTCTCTGTCCTTTTCACTTCTTATTACTCTTTTCGTTCACTTAGGGGCTACTTGTGCATTTAGCTGACTCTCTATGCCCCAAGAAGAGTTATGGCGAGGAATATGTCTTTATCCAAATGATAGATTGAAGAAGAAAGTGTTGTGTGCCCTGCCTTTCCGCGAAAGGTGCTTGCAACGGGCTTTTGTTTTATACAAATACTTATGCCCATTTTACGATACGATGTTGAGTGTTCGAAGTTATATATTAGGGTTATAAAAAATGTGATGTGCAAAATGTACCAAAAAAAGAAAGTATATAAAATTACCCGTCTATTAAAAGATAATTAAATGTTTGTCACGATTGCGTAATTATTTAGTTTAACGATTTACAGTTCTCGAAATATGCTACTTCTAAAAATTTGGATTATACCGAGTTTTAATTGAAAATGTTAGTTAACCCTTTTTTTCTTATATAAAATAATTGGCTGAGATTTACTTATTAATATAATAATAGTCTCACATAAATAAGTAAAGAGATTTGCTAAACAATGCCATTGGGGCAATGTTTAAGTCGACAATTAATATGAATATAAAAAGAAATTTGAACTTTGTTAAATTAAAAATGACGTATATTTAAGTCAATTTTATGTCCGTTTATTATGCATTAAATACATAACTACTCTAAACATGAAAAAAATAAATAAATAAATAAACATATTATTTAATATGCATTAAGCATTGACCAATGGTCTTCTTCAACAAGTCATAACCCAATTAAGTAAAAGTATATTTTCCATAAATGATACGATTTATTTACGAAAATATAATCACACGACTAAATGTATATCGATTGAAAAAGGTTTAGAAACTGTTCGTTTAACTTTAGAAACTGATAAAGTATATAAGCCTCAATCGGTTGCGACAAAATCAGTAGTCACTAATCTTGACTACTAATCTTATATAACTCACACTTTTAGGTGCATGTTATACATTGTCCTTTTTCTACGTACCTCGCAAACCAGTGAGATTGGCTAGTGATGTTTTTAAGGTCTTGATTTTCTTATATTCGATCGATGTTTTTATTTTATGCTTTATTGTAGTCCAAAACTTCAAAGTTAGCAAGTAATGACGACTACTTTTATCGTTAATGATAAAGTTGTTGATAATGTCCATCTGCTGAGTAAACGACATTGGTATTCTTGGCCATTTATCATACTTTATGGTACATGGATAATTACAGTTGTACCCCGTTTTGATTTTCTTGACGTGTTTATAGTTCTTGGTGGTTTTTTTAGCTGTTCACATATTGGTGTTCCTCTTTACAGTATAGTCCGTTGATTTTCAATGTTTAGCTCAGTATTCAAAGGTTAGTTGTTGTGCACATTACGTGACAGCCTTGAAGAAACTGTAATGGTTTGTTTATTCTGAAATCATCATTTTAATTTGTGTCTTGATTTGCAGATTAAAGATATTCATCAGGCAAATACATGCAAAATTACTCCAATTAAATATTGTGGTTCTGAGGAAGTTGTACCACTTTATTTTCGTAAGGTTCGTATTTGCTTAACTTATATTCTTAGATATTATGACATTTTCTGCTTCATTAAGTTGAAACTACTTTGTAGGACTGCTTGAAATACGATTTAGTAATTAATTTTTTTGAGGCTGAGTTTATATGTATCATATGATTGAAATCAACATATTTTTGCTTGGCACAGTTGGCAAGCTCTTTAACAGAGGAGACATACTTTGATTTTCGAAAGCAACGTTTCATCTATTCTGATGAGAAAAGGAATTTCTGTAAGCTTTCTTACCCATATAAGGAAACTTTTTCCTACTATCTCAAAAAGCACTAGACATGGCACTAAACCAGGTTTTTTTTGGTAGCTTGATATGTACTAAAAACTAGAGGTTTTTTTATTTTTTTTAATTTTTTTGGTTTTTTTTGTTTTTGTTTTTGTTTTATTTTTTTTCACCTATCAATTTAGTACTTTTTTATATTTAATGTAAACGTTATTTTGACATACAAAAAAAATTAATAATAAAAACAATAAATAAAATAAATAAAAAGAATCAAAATTTCTATGTGACTGTTGTTTAACATTGTAACCATATTGACAATATAGACTACACTTCATTCTTTTATGAACAACGTTAGTATAGGCTCAAAGGTTAGACATTAAAATACAAATAACAAGGGCAACACTAAAGATTTGGAGGTTTTGGAGTTGTCACTATCACTATCACTCTTGCTTGTACTCACTTGTGCAAAACTTGATGTTGGTGTAATTAATGGGGAGGATGAAGATGAATCTAAACTCTGACGAATCTGAACTCTCTAACGCATAATCATCATTCTCAACATTAGCCACCTCAGCAATAAGCACATCAATATGTGCACTTAGTTTCTCCTGAACACATAGCTTTATAACAAAAACAGATTTACAAATTAAACTCCGTTAACTTGATAAAGATCTCACGTTCACTGAATTAAGATCATAAGTTGCCATATTTTGGTCATATATATGAGCTAATTAGTTTTTTAGTAGATTCTTGTAAATTTGTGACAGTTGACAAGGTCTAACATAAGTATGATGATGAGTCTTGTTCTTGAGGTTTTTGACCATTTTTGTTTTACTACTATTTCCATGTAACCATGCTTGTAAATTTGTGACAATTTCCATGTAACCATGCTTGTAAGAAGCCACTAAAGCAGCCAAAGTAAAAAAAAAAAAAAAAGGACACTGAAGTAGCAGTCAAAGCTGACGAAATTGACACTGAAGAAGCAACCAAAAAAAAAAAAAAAAACACTAAAATATTTGCCAAAGCAGCAACTAGCAGTAGCCTCCACAAAAGCAGAAAAAGACAATTCTTCATCCTTTGTTTAAAGCTTCATAAGTAAATGCAGATGTGTGATGTATATATTATCTTTATGAAGTAAATGCTTTGTTTTTTTGCCTATCTAGGAAATGTGATATACTTAAATTTGTTCATAAGAAAATGCAAATATTATCTCTATGAAGTATGATTTATCTTTTCTTAAGGCTTTTTGCCATCTTTTGGTTAAATAATTGTGAGTCAAGTGTGCAACTCATTTAATGTATACTGAAATTTGTATAATTAGTAGATTTTCTAGTGTTAAGTCTGAGAAGCTTTTGAAATTTGTTCATAAGTAATTTTGAGTTACCATTTGTTCATAAGGATTTTCACAAGTTTCGTTTGACACCTATAAATACAAGTGGAACGTTTAGCTTAATTGTTGGTATTTAATATCATATATCTTAACGTTGTATTTCCAGGCATTTTATTATTTCTTTTATCTAAAAAAAAAAAAAAAAAAAAAAAAAAAAAAAAAAAAATCTTAAACTAGCTCGCTCATCGGGCGGGCCTTGAGGCCAGTTAAAAAAAAAAAAAAAAAAAAAAAAAAAAAAAAAAAAAAAAAAAAAAATTGTGAGAGAGAGCCTTACAAACAATTATTAGAAGAGAGCTTTGAGTTTCTGGTGCTAGTAAAATGATGCCACAATCAATTTATAATACTCCTTGTTATGCACACATTTAAAAACATTAAGAAAAAGCTCTACACTATTTTACAAGATACATTTTAAAAATCTTCCAGAACTTTTTACATAACTTTCTTGGTTTTCTTTTATGCTAGTTGATGTTGTCATGGGCTGTGAAAATACCTTGTGGAAACTAGAAAGTAAAAACATATAAAGAAACTTATAACGGGATCACTAATGTTTAATCTTAAGTACGTAATATAATATAAGTTATTAGCATTTAAGTATCTTCGAGAAAATAAATAGTGCATCAAACTGTTAATTATTTATGTATATATTGTGCTTGTGTTTGTACATGTGTTTAGCATCATTTGATAGATAGACGATTACTTGCGCATAACAACGACGATGTATAATATTATTGATTTGTATGTTTGTTTTTATGTATATATAGGTGTGGAGTAATAGAGAGTGAAGAAAGTTAGTAGTTTAAATTATAATTAAGTGTTAACATATTTAATAGATAACCTTGACTTTTATACGTAAAGTAATTACTCTAACAACATTAGTCATTTTTTAGGTTTTTAAGTTTTAAACAAATGCGTTTTCTGTTTATATGTAGCATAGACATGGACTAGACTCGTTGTTATAAGTTTTGTTGAATGTACTAATGTATGATTACCCGCGTTTAGACATACATATGAAAAATGGAAAAAGCTTACCCAGATAAGCATATACGACTTAATTCGTAATATTTTAGGATTAATGTTTTCTTCGGAATTTGATAAGCAACATATAACTAGATGATTTAACCGACACCGAATTCAATAACTTGTAAACAAAAACAGTTATTCTAGTTCTCAAACATATCGATATCATGTGTTATGTGCTCTGCAGATTTGTCAATAACCAAACACTGTAAATATGTTTTGGCTTTCCTAATCTTTATTATGTTCTCTAACGAGCCAATACTTTAAGTGGCAATTTCATATCTCTCATTTTTTTTTTGAAAATTTCATATATACTCAAACATGTATTAAAAACATTATACATTACACATTCAATACTTGCACTTTGAATATATATGAAATTAATAACGAAAGTAGGGTGATATATGAAATTGGGATTAATCTTAAAAGTTATGTGCTTACCTCCGACATGGTTTATATGCAGTATATTTTTGGAGTAGGAAGTCCAGATATTGTACAAAACTGTACCTTCACTTTCCAAATATATATATTTTAAGAAGATTTTGTTGTCGAAAACAAAATCTCTGGTGTAGGACCCTTTATTTTTCATATTAATTGTCCACCGGCATAAACCTCCATGACTTGTCAATTTAGTATACATGAAATCGTAACTCTAAATTCTGTTAATGTTATTGTTATATTTTAGTCTGTAGACATGTCCTCCATGAACCAAATGGTTAATTTAAAACGCGTAGTCATATTGTTTATGCAATATTAGATGACATAAAAACAGAAGTAAAGATTTCCGTATATGTTTCATAAGAATATAATAGAGCATAGACTTCTAGATTCGTAACATAACTTAACAATCAAATTTAGAGCATTCGCCGGCAGTCACAATAATTAGCAGCGTTCAAAGCTGCATCATCACATTCTTCTCGACCCGCAATAGTCACTAGCCACTATTTATAAGTTGTAACCAATTTTGAGAAAAAAGAAGGAGAGTGTGATCGCTTAGCATTAGGAGCATGAGCTACTTGACTACACGTGTCAATCACATGCATAGCGCGATGGTGATCGATGCCAACCCATCTCGACCAAGATCACCTTGACGCCGAGCAAATATATCAAAATATAAGTAATAGATATTAAAAGCTAAACCCAAAAAACACGCTTTGACTTGTATAACGTCAAGGCCGGTCATTGAGTCAAAGTAAGTATGTAAAGACTAAAATGTGCCTGGTGCACGTGTAACTTGTATTATTAACCATCAACTAAAATATTTTCGTTCCCAATAATCTTATTCTCTTTTATTTGCCGGCTCTTGTAGGAACCACCTCTTTTGTCCGTACATGTTTCTCTCATTCTACACTGTCGGCAAGTTACTGTTTATTTACCATGGTTAAGAAAAGCCCGGATAGACAGATACCATAAAGACTGATAGAAACATCTGATAATTTTGTGATGTAATTGGCGTGATGTTGGTTGATTTGTTTTTGAAAAAGTGAGTTACTGTGCTATCGTTAACAAGATGCTGACACGTAAATTTAGTCGTACAAATTAATATGTTAGTCAATGTTCTTATCGAAATATGAAGAAATGATTTAAAGAAACTGAAACATACGTATCCTTGCGTATATTGATAATTCAACTTGAGAACACTTGAGACATGGTACATATTGAATTTACAAAATTTCAGAGACTAACTTACACAAATTCCCGACATCTATGATTTGCAAAATGATATAATTGAAAATAGTACAATGAGCTAGCTCCTTCAACATCATGATGATCAACTACTGGTACACCACAGTTTGAACGTGGTCTATATTAATAGTACCCTTCCATATCATTTAATGCATATATTAGTTGTATATAGATTTTAATTTACTGGCCGGACAATGGAGACAGTAAGAGAAACGTATGATCATTTAATTTATTCATGTATATGTGACCGGTATATTTACTATTATGTAAAAGTAAACTTATTTTATGATTATATGCTTGAGACTTTAGAGATGTGATGTTTATGCATCATGTTTAAAGGTGTTGAATGTGATTAACCAAAAACTTCTCTTCACATCTATCCGCGATTTCCTCACATGTCACCCGAACAAAACCTGCAACCCAGTACGCCTTGGTTCGGGATTTGCTAGGGCTGTAAACGAACCGGACGAACACGAACGGAGCTCTGTTCATGTTTGTTCATTTAATTTTAACCGGACAAATAAACAGACACGGACGCTTAAACGGACGAGTTTTCTTGTTCATGTTCGTTTATTAAGAAAATGAATTGTTCATGTTCGTTTATGTTCGTTCATTATGACACTAAACGAACGCTAAACGAACGCCTAATCGGACGTTCAAGAACATAATTGAACGAACGAGACTTTTGTTCATGTTCGTTCATTTAACTAAACGAACGTAAAATATTGTTCATGTTCGTTCATTTAGTAAACGAACGAACATAAACGAACTTTTTATCGAACGGTTCATGAAATGTTCACTGAACGTTCAGTTCGTTTACAGCCCTAGAATTTGCAATTGCTATATTAGGATTTCTCTCCCGGCTGTGCGATTTCTAAAAAAAATTGGTTTTTACCTAATCTTTCTTTTAGTGATAACGGTGCAAGTGATGTAACGTCGACATGGGAAAGATATACTCCGTATGCACTTAAACTTAGATCGCACATAAGTTTTCATGCATGTGTCCGGTCCGGTCACTAAACTACAAGTATATGTGTGAAAATCATCCGGCCCCTAACAGAAGACTTATCACAAAAAGACAAAATCATATTTTAAGGTTCTTAGAATAAGGAAATTAATAGCTGGTATGTTTGTACTTTATCATTACAAAGAGATACTAAAAAATATAATCTCCAAATCATACTCCTTCCTACCACCTTCCATTTGCCAAGTTCTTACCCCCTTCTCATTCTACCAACTCTATATACATCACTCCTACATGCATATAAAACCTCATAAATCTCACTCTAAATCAAACAAGCACTCAAACCCTTTTCTCAAATCCTTCGTTGTTGCGAAATCGTTGATAACCGGCAACACTGACTGCTCGAGTCTCCAAATTAAACTAAGGTTTGTTGTCATGGCTATATCTCCAAGAAAGCTTAGAAACGATGTGTATTCATACACATACCAAAATGACTCAAACACGCCTTTGGTCATCTCAGTTCTTGCTTCTTTAATGGAAAGAACTTTAGCTAGAAATGAAAGGATTGGTAGAAAATATGGTGCCAACATGTCTTCGAAAATTAGGGTTTTTGATTGCTATGAGACACCTGATATGACCATACAATCATATCTTGAGAGAATTTTTAAGTACACTAAAGCCGGACCATCGGTGTATGTTGTGGCGTATGTTTATATCGATAGATTTTGTCGGTCGCAACCCGAGTTCAGGATCACTGGTCGCAATGTTCATAGGCTTCTTATTACAACTATTATGGTGGCTTCTAAGTATGTTGAAGACATGTAAGTTTTTGGTTCTCAACTTTGATAAATTAAAATTAACTTTCACTTCAGTTAAGATTGATTGAATTATGCATTATAAAAGTATAATATGAATTCCTGTATAACGACAAATTTAACTACTATAGCTAGACATTATTGTCAACTAAGAATCTTTGATTGAAATTTGATAGCGTTTAAAAAATTAACGTTAGCTTTATAAAAGTATATTCCTAGATTTTATACGATTTAAACATGTATATTTCGAAATATATAATTAAAGTTGATGCTTTTAATTTGGTAGCTTTCAATAATTTGCTTGTTGTTTTTGTCCTACCACTTTTTTATTAGAATCAACAAAATGTATATCATTGCAGCAATTTTAAAATCGATACAAGTGACATTTGAAAAAAGGATAGTAACTTTGTGGGGTCTAATTAATAATTGTTCTCACTATTCTTGTGATATAAAATTGCAGGAACTATAGAAATTCATATTTTGCAAGAGTTGGTGGAATAACAACAAAAGAGATGAACAGCTTGGAACTTGATTTTCTATTCTTGATGAACTTCAAAATGCATGTAAATGTGAGTGTCTTTGAGAGCTATTGTTGCCATTTGGAACGAGAAGTTAGCATCGGTGGTAGTTATCATATCGAAAAAACTTTAAGATGTGCCGAAGAAATTAAAGCTCGACAAATAGAAGAAAGAGGATTTAATAGATTAACTCGTATTACTTTGTAAAGTAGTTCGTAACACGTTCATAGCTAGCGTTGTGGTATATATTTTACATATGTATATATATGTAGCAAGAAAATCTTGCATTATTCATATATTTATTTATTCTTTGCTTGAAATAGAGTTTAGTTTGATATACTACGAAATTGATTAAGAATGTCTGAAAATTGTTTTGAGATTTGTTCCTTAAAATAGGATCATGGAGTAACATGAACGTAGTGATCGAACTCAGCTTTCAATGTTGCAACATTATAAAAAGTGACACCGAGTTTGTCTAAAACTTAAAAATCTAGAAGTTGAGTAATATTGTAAACAACGATACATGTAATTATAAAATAAAATGCAATATATTTAATATTAAATATTAAAACACTTAATCACAATATAAACCACTAACTTTATTTACTCTTACTTACTCTGCACCATTAAAAAAATTTCATATACAAATGAAACTATTATGCATCATCGCAGTTATGTACGGGTAATCATCTAGTATTATACAACTCAATATCCATGAAATATCGGGTGTGTTTGGCACAAAATGTTTAAGAGCATTTAAGAACGGTGAGCTTTAGGTGTTGTGATTTTTAATGCTCGTTTAGCAAACACCAAATAGTTTTTGTTTTTTTTTTTTTTTTTTTTTTTTTTTTTTTTTTTTTTTTTTAAGTATCATTTATGTGCGTTGGACATTTAAAAGTTGTTTTACATATTATAATTATACCATAAACTGCGTTACAAAACGTTTAGATAGAAAAAAATATTTATTTCTCACAGCTACTCCTTACTACAATTATTACTATTTTTGCCAAAGACAACCGTCATCCTCTCTGAGTGTCTCACTCACTTGCCGCTCAAACTCATGTAAGCTTCACTCAAACATTTAACTAAACTCCGTATTTGAATAACACCACACTCACAGACAGGGACGGAACCAGGATACAAAACGATCAGGTACACTTAGAATAAAATAAACAATACTACAAACATAAGTTTTAGGACCGGGTGCATTTAAGAAAAATTGAAGTTTTTTAACAAAATTAACACTATGCAACAAAAATCCATGGGTGTCCCAGGACTCCCGGGACACCCCTGGCTCCGTCACTGCTCAGAGATAGTACACATTGTGGTATTTTGATATTCGTTGTGAAGTTTGGTTACTTTCATTTCTTGCTATCAAATTTTCCATGTTACAAGTTACGACGATCAACTAACAACTTGCTATAAGGGAACGGACGATTGACAATGCACAAAAAAGTCCTCTATCATTCAAAGGTAGCTCCAAGTGCCACATGTAGAGTATACAACGTAAGCCAAAAGAGGTCCATCATCTTTTCAACCCAATATATATGCTAGAACTATAAAGTTTTGCAGGGTGAATAATTTGTGTCATTGCTGACAATATTCCTTTATTTTCTAGCAAAGAAACAAACAAAACATACACGATATACTATAGAAACTTGTATGTGCATATTGAATTATTGATTGTTGCTCAAAAAGTTCGTTAAAAAAAAACAAACCTAGAGCTAAAAAGATATGCAACAGAATATTTGTATTACGATGGTTTGGAAGAGAACGAAAAGAAAGTGATATTTTTCCCTCTTTTTTTTTTTTTTTGTTAATTTTAAGGAGAGTATTAAAAACATTTAATAAAGAAAATGATTATTCCATTACACTTGTAATAAATAAAGGTGTGTGGAAACACATTTTAGCCGAGTTTATAAATAGAAAACAATTTTTTAAATAAACATTTGGAATAGGATCCAATGATTTTGCCTACTAATCAGGGGCTCAAAATGATTTCAGATCGTTTGTTATCTATTTTAGTATTAGATTGACTACTTAAAAATAAGAAAGACTTTATATCTATTTTAACTAATAAAATAAGGTTTTGCACAAGTGCCCTAAAGCAGGAGCATTAAAAATTTACATTAAATTTTGGCCTAAAATTCCTTAATTAGAATACAATGTACAACACCTCCAATGCATCTCAAAAGAAAAAAAAAGTCAAAATAGTCAACCATGGCAAATAAACTCACGGTATTCATCTTCTTTGAGTTATTTTTGTTATGTCTTTAATCATCATTAATAAAAAACGTTCCTCCTAATCTCATTCAAAGGCATTATATGTGTGGTCAACTCTTATTTGGGTTATTTTTGTTAGTTGTTTAATCTTAATCAATGTAATTAATTCTCCTCACTCCTTCTAATCTCATTCAAACGTTTGAATGACAAGTTACAACTCATTCTTGGGTTATTTTTGTAAGGTATTCAATCCCATTAATTTTCAGTTTCATTGTTTGAATAAATCATATGGTTACTTCTCATGGAAGGTTTGTTTTCACTTATTTTTGTCAAGGCATAATTAGCATTGATTGTGATTCAATCGTTTGAATGATGCATTAGAGCTTGATTTCATTTATTTTGGGTAACAATGTCAACATATCTTCCCATGTAAGTATCCTAATTTTTGAATTCGAATTTCATATTTTGTTAGAACCCTAAAATTATAGGAGTGAATCCCATGGGATTCATTGGTTGCCTTTTTTATATTGTGCATTATGAAACGTTTGTAAACCCTAAATTAGTGCCTATATAAGCACAATTGGAGTAGGCTAAGCTGCACACATCTCCATTCTCCACGCTTATTAGTCATAGTGTCAAATTATATTCTTTATGGCAATCTTTGTTTCAGGTTATATCAAAGATTTATCGGCTGTCAAGGACAACATTACCTTGAGAGTTCGTGTTTTAAGATGTTGGTTTCAAGAAATGTACAACAAGCCTCATGTTAAAAATCTGGAGATGATACTTATGGATGAACAGGTAACCATATTTTACACTAATGTGTATATACGGATTAATAAGTTAGCATAATTTTTATAATGGGTAGCTATTGTTAGAGGACAAAGCTGCCCACGTATTTTGTTATATGGAGCTATTGTTAGAGGACAAAGCTGCCATTTTGTTTAATAATTAAGGAGCTATTGTTAGAGGACAAAGCTGCCTATTTAATTTTGAAATTTGTTATGTAGATATTGTCAAAGTTTACATGCAATATGGAATTAATGTTATTATTTTTTGGCAGAATACCAAAATGCAGGCCACATGCAGGATGAATAATGTATCTCAGTTTAAACATAAGTTGGTTGAAGGAGCTACTGTTACGTTGGAGAGATACTCTCTTGGTGAAATACAGCCCAAGTATAGGATTGTAAAGAATGCGTTACGTCTAAGCTTCTTGAGCAATACATTGTGTGAATCGTGTAATGATTTTGAAGGTTCAAGGTATGGATTTGAATTCAAAGATTACAAATCCATAACGGATATGCAGATAGAAGAGGATGGTCAGTTTGGTATGTGGTCTAATCTTTGATGTTCTGTTTTGAATTAAAATTCATATTTTTGGCCTAAATTCTTAAGATGAAACAAAGGATGTAATGAGGCTATTCAATTGACATACATTTTCAGATGTTATTGGACATGTCACTGCTTGCCAAGAGCTGGATAACTACGATAAGAATGGAAACAAGGGTAAAAAGAAGCCATTAACCCTTATTGATGCTGAGTAAGTTCCATAACTCTTGAAATTATGTATATGAAGCGTTGATTTTATATTGATGCTTGAAATGGCTTTTATGGTCCACATATGAATGAATTACATTTTGTAGTGGTAATGAGCTTAACTGCACGTTGTGGGGAGTATTTGCACAACAATTCAATGACTTCTTGAAGGCAACTAACGATCATGGTAAAATCATGATTGTTCTTTCATTGGCAATGATGAAAGCTTGGGATGGTAAACAATCTGAAATCACCTATCTATCTATATAATACAATTCAATTTATATAACAATGCGCTATTTTAATTGGTTCTGAATCATATCTCTGTATAGGTAAAATGTATGTTCAAAATGGTTATCATGGAACCAAGTTGTTTCTCTTCAATGCGAACCAACCCATAAGTGGAGATGAATTCAAAGATGTTGAATCATATAGGTTAAGGTAATTTTGAGATACACTGTTACATAGATTTATATAATACATTGTTATATGTATGAACAACTGATACTTTTAATTTTTTTAGGTTGTTTTCAAGGCAAGATGTTGAACCATCTGAGAATACAGCATCACGTATATCTGCTGGCTCAAAATTCTCAACAAAGGATGATTTTTTGACCAAGTATCCTGTGAAAAATATTGTCGAGCTCTTGGATGTTGAAACGGTATACCACACTTATGTGAAAATTACTCTTTTATTATCTGTACAAAAATATGAATTGTAATATACTTGGCGTGTTGCACACAGAACATCGCATCTGTTATTGTTGGGACGATAATTGCGATACAAGAAGAGGAGGGATGGTGGTATCTTGGTTGCAGAAAATGTAGCAAGAAAGTTGTTAAAGATAGTGAGTTTGTTGATCTTGATGATGATACTACATCGCAATCATTAAGTTATGCTGATCAGTGGAGATGCACCAAGTGCAATGAAGTTGTTAAAGGCATAAAATCAATGTACGTTGCGTTTTCACATGTAAAATTGAAATTTATAAATCTGTTCTTTTGATATAGTAAGATGAACAATATAATCTGTATCAAAATAACTCTTATATAGCTATCGCCTGCAAGTACGTGTTCAAGATGAATCTGGCACGATGTCGCTGTCTCTGTTCAATGATGAAGTGCAGTCGTTGGTGGGTAGATCAGCATATCAACTTTGCGAAAAGTATGGCTTAAAGGTGAATACATTGTAGCCACATATTATGCAATTGAGATTATTGTTTCATGTTGTACTTTTCTCATTTCAATTACATACAAATATGATTTGTAGAGTTCTGAACAACAAGTATTCCCTAATGAAATAACTGGATTGGTTGGTAAAAGGCTTGCCTTCAAAGTGACTATCGATGAATATAATATGAAGAAGATGTTGCCTGTGTTTACTGTTTTGCGCCTTTCGGATGATGTGGATATTCTGACTGCACTCACCGCGTCTGTTACGCCTGCAAAGGTAATCCCAAAAGTACACTTTGAATGATACTAATGTTAGTTGCAATATACATATTTTTTGGACATTGTTAACCTTATCTTTATTTATTAGGATTCTGAGGCAACAAGTTCTAAGGTTGTTGATGTTTCTGTGTTGGTAAGTATAGAACTATATGAAACATATGCAATAACATAGTAAGTTTGAACACATTCATCTAAACTCACAGCTAATATTTGCAGGATCTGGAATCCCAAACCGATGAAAATGTGACGCCAACAAATGTGTTGAAGAGTACCGCAACAAGTCCTCCAAAAAGCAATAGCGGTAAACGGGCTTCTCCACTGGAGCGAGATTCTGAGTGTTCTAAGACCAAAAGGCAGCTTGTGGATATAAAAATGGAGAAAAAGCAATGAATATGTTCCAAACATTTATCTTGGAGGCTTGCAATAATTTGAGTGAACCCAGTTATGGACTGCGAATATTTGTCCAAAACAGATTGCATATTCATTATGCATAAACACATTTTGAACATTGGTTTTTTCTTGGGGAGTCCCAATTACTTTTGAGACAATTGGTTGTGGCGTTTGAATTTATCTTTTTGGACATTGTTTTGTTTGAGTTTCTGAATGGGGAGTCCCTTTCAGTTGTGAACGTTCTTTTAGTCTATGCAATTGAAATTTATATGCATGTTATATATACTAATCATTCATAGATTAGTTATTATCATTCTTGCCTTTGTTGGTTTTTGTAACAGGCACTTACTCTGCAAGTTTAAAGATTGATTCAAGTCAAGCGTACCCAAGGTACGGTTTGCTCAAGATTTATTGGTGAGTAAATGCCGATGAAGAACTACGAGACGTTGCTTAGTCTTCAGTATAATTATATAGTCAATGGTTTTTGTCTTAGATTTAGGATACCTATTTTTAGACATTGTTGTTTTAAAAATGATTGGGCATGTCCAATTCATTTTGTCAATCTATTATATTCGTTGTAATGTTTTCATCTATTTTTAAATGAAATTCAAACAATTTCTTTTATTTTAGAAAAAGCATATTGTAAAACAAGTTTACATAATCCTTTCCGTATTTCACAACCTCAAAACTATCAAATCTTTGTGTAATATAAAACCTTAAATGTGTATAATTTGTTGCTAAAGTTATATTATTCATTAGTCGACATAATTAATGAAATTGCTTCATCAATATACTACCTTTAAAGTTTATATATTACTTCTATATTTATACTACTCATTACGTTATATAAATTCTCAATGTAATCTCATTTTTTCACAACACCATACACAACAAATGCCTTTACGCTTCAACAATGGTAATCGTCGGATTATGGCTTACAAGTAAGTTATAAAGTTGTTATCTTAAGTGTTTGTCATATATTTGATTTTGTTATCTTATGGTCATTGTTGAAATTTCTTTAGTGAATTTGGTGAAGCTCCTCCTACCATTGATATATGCATTCACCATGGTGGTAGAGTTGTAACTACAAATGTTCTTTACGATTATTGGGGAGGCGATGAACTTATGATATGCAACGTTTCAACAATTAATATAACTTTAACCAGCATTCGACGTTTAGTTGCCCAGCATCTTAGTCAATACAATGATGTATTTGCTTACTACTTACGTGTTCCGTCTGTCCAAATGGAAGATGCATATAGTCTTCGTAAGATAGAACTTGAATGGTATATTGATGCCTGGCTATCAGAAATTAACGTTGGTCATGCTTTGGATATCTACTTGGCTCACCGTTGCTATCCAACTCTTATTGACCCAAATCCTCAAAGGTGGCTCCAAAGACGGTGGGAAAGAAACGGATGGATAAGTGGACACGTAGAGGCTAATCTAAGGGCTGCTCGAAGATATTAGAATGAGTACATACGTTATTTTCCTATTCAAGCACTTATGTCGACAATATTGTCTTCACATTTCATTTTACTTGAATTTATTAATGAGAAGTGTGTTATCTACTTATGATTAGTTATATCCATCCACCTTTTAGTTGTGTGTCTCAGACAATCATTAAACCATGATTAACATAAGCTTTTAATAACATAGAAATCCAAACAGACAAGCTACATTACTAACATTATATAGTGTTGTTCATAACCTGAAACTTGCTTAATAAACTATTACATACTTAATATAGAAATGTCTAAGACAGACTTAACAAGTCATGATGATCCCAAAGCCATACAAACCATAATCCCAAAAGACAGCTAATAGCAACAGACATTAAAAGTTTAGCATAAACATTGTTTTCCTTCAACCTAACAGAAAATACCTGTTGTGTTCTGATGTTTCTTTTGTTAGCCTCGACCAAAAACTGTATTGCCATCCTATTTAATAATATAACAATCTTTACATTGTCAATATATTATCGCATTCAAGTATTCATCTTACATTGTATTTAAAAAATCAAACTATAACATTTTTAAGTAAACGTAACTCTGTTTCATACCTCTATCATACACTATTATTAGAGTACTTATACAATTTAATGCAATACTCTTAATGCGTTTTGATATACACAATCTAATAAATCGCATATACACAATTGCTAAAGCCCAACACGCATCTTTTTAAACAACCACATTCATGTATTGTTATGTAAATTCTTTTAATGACTACAACTCAAATAGCTTAATTTTGTAAATACAGTTTCATCTTTGAGCAACCGAGCATCTATCTATACTATATTAAAAGGAGATGTGTAACTACGTTGACAAAATCCACAATCATATACTCCTTTTATAGTATGTTCAAACAAAGCACAAACATCTTTTACAATTAACATCTTATGCAAGAAACATATATCAAATTTTTTCATTAACTATTTCACAAACCACAAAGATCTAACACAAGTAAGTTATTCCATATTTCATTAAACAAGTTGATCTACATAACACTAAAATCAAGACAAATATCTGTTTATGAGTCTTATTAAAATCAACTTACATTTACATGTGACAGAATATGCAAAGTGATCTGATCACGCCTACCACTAACTGCATTACTATTAGGATCAACAGTAAGAGCAATCTAAAAGATTTGTTAAACATACCATTTTATTGGCCGAAACAAGTTTTTTTATTCACTACAATCACTAATTAGATGGTTCCAAATGAAATATCACATTTTCACATCACCATTTACTTGAAAAGCACATCTACAAACTAACTTACAACTAATTCTCACATAATTTTAGGATAACTGTTTTTAAAAACTAACTTACAACTAATTCTCAAACCAAAAATGATCTAAAACAACTAAATTGTTCCATATTTCATTAAGCATGTTGATCTACATAATCCTAAAATCAAGGCAAAAATCCAGTGATGAGTCTTATGAAAATCACCCTACATTTAAATATGACACAATATGCTAAACGACCTTATCAACATAACTACTTATAAAACCAAGTGAAGATTATGATCAACAGTAAGAGTATCATAAAAGATCTGTTAAAGATACAATCTTCGTGTCCAAACAAGCTATTTTCATCACTATAATCATTAATTAGATGGTTCAAAGCAAGAAATTTGCATCATTATCTAACTTCCAACAATCTATCCTACACATGCAGGTTCATGACATTATATTTAAAGAAGATACAAAAAAAAAAAACAAAAACATACAAGATATTAAAATGATAAAACCTGATCAAGGATGATATTCGTTTGGAGATACTTGATGTTCTTCACTTGGAGAGAATTTTGGGAAGTTTTTCTTGATTGATTGTTTCGAATGACAAGGTGCAAGCCGTATTCTCTCACAGCTACCAATACCAACTTGCCTGCATAATGATTAGTAGCCTATACCTTGACTCTAAAAGTCTTTTTAATTTATATCTAGGTACCTATATTTATTTGGTGACAAAAAGTATAGTAGTATTTATGTAATCAAAAAATAAAAAGTGTACAAAAACTAACTTACTATACTTATAATTCCGAAAAAGTGAAGCCCAAAAAAAAAAACTTACTATGTATTAAGCTATTTTAAGAAAAGAGATTGAGATCTTCAAATAATCATTTGAAAAAAAATATTATTTGGTATAATCAACTTTAAAATAATTTGTATATGTAATATGTATATTACAAAAATCTACAAATATAAATATATCATTGCCTAATATATGTTGAGTTAATTTTTTTATTAAACTAAACTAAATACATGTTCAATGAAATTTGTGTCGGTTCAATGAAAAATTCAATTACAAAAACATGTAACTATTTTTGTATTATGGAAAATGAATGTTTTAATCAACTACATGTTTGCTAATTGCAATAGTTATAATATTCTTAAAAAATCCAGGACCATTAGTATATTCTTTTGGTGGTTTATAAGTGACTTAACAACTTATGAATACTAATGGTTTATTAGATAAGTCTTTTAAAAGTAAGGCCCATTAGAACAAGTCCACTACACGTATAAGAGGCCCGGTAGGTAAATGCAAATCTTTTCAATGAAAAGCTATATAATATACCTAAACTAAGTCACATTGTACCAAATTTAGTTTTACAATGGCATCATCAAACCCTGAAAACATTCCACACAAAAAATCAGATGTGTCTCACACTGATTCAAAGAGCAAATCACCAAGCGTAAGTGAAAAAAATCATTTAACTCATCCAAAGAAGGAGGATGTAGTACGTGATGGTGATGGACATACTAAACCTTCAAAGAGTAAAGTGGAAGATGCATTGAGATTTGTTGCATCTCTATTTGAAGAAGGTGGTCCTGCTCAAATGAATGAAGGTTTTGGTTATATGTTTTCTTCTCTATACGTTTAAATGAATATATGTTTTCATATTAATTTTGTGACTCTATGTACTCTTTGTTTGATAGGTGAGTTAGACGAATCAATTCTTCTCGACTGGCTTAAACTAAATGTTGGTGATCCTAAAGAGTCTCTAAAAGTTCTCAGCGCCGTGCAGTCTAAGCTCAACAAAACAGAAGCTATGATCCAAGAAATGCGTGCAATGGGTCATGACTTAACTGATGACTACTTGGTCGATTTAAACTTCTTCAGCGATGAAGATTGAAATTCGATCATCTGAGTATATGTCTATCACAAGTATCTTTGCTTAAAGTTTCACAAATAAGTGTATTATGTTCCCAAATTAGTTTGATGAGTGTCATTGATGTTAAATGTAACCAATGATATTTGCTGTTCCTTAATATATGAAACGTTTTATCCTATAAATTGTATTTATGTTATCATTAAATACTTATTATTTGTCTACCAAGATTTAAAAAATCCAAACTGCCATTTAGGAAAGAGTTTCATAATTGACAATCAATCAATATTAATATTAATGTTAAAAAAAATATACTTCAGTTATAAAACTGTATATATCTCTTATTAAATGCTTCTAAAACACAAAGGAATTTCAAATTTCAAAAAGACACACATTAACACATATCATTTCATTTATGAAGCAAACATCAAAATATCAAAAACCAAGTCTCTATTACTCTTCTATTATTCAAAAATTTGTTACATCTCTATTATCATGGATGAAAACAACAAAACACTTTTGAGAAAACGTAAGACAAAAGTGTCGACCAGTAACAATCCTCAAGCTTCAAACCAAACACTCCCGTTGTCAGAAACGATCACTCCACCTTCTAACAAACGAGTTTCTTTGGCAGAGTTACTATCATGTATGTCTGTTTATGTATAAGGAATATTATAGTGCAGCTTTATTATGTTATTAATTTGGTTGTTTATGTCCATTAGATGATCCTCTCACTGGAAGTTTACCGCCGTCACAGTTATCCAATGCATCTTCAACAGAAGCATCACATCTTAGAGGTTATCACTCAATTTTAAGCGCCTTAAAAAGATGACATTTGTTTTATTAACACAAACTAAAAATTGTTATGTGATTTCTTTTGCTATTCATAAAAGGTGTTTTTTGTTTTTTTTTTTTTAATTTGTAGGTTCATTTGCCCAGAATAGAGGCCGGATAGCAAAATCAGTCAATAGAACGCCGCTTACGGACGTTACTAATTGTAAGTTGCGTACATAGTTAGATGATACTAAACGTCTTATTTGGTATTTATCGTTTTTTTTCCAAATTATGAATATATAATTTTACGCAGCTTTGTCTTATAACAATTTTCACGGATTAAGTGTTGGTAACTCAACAATATCTTCAAGTTCACCCGTTGTTCAAGGTATCGAATTTCAAAACTATTTAAATAAGATATTCTTTTGGTGGTTTAAGTTTTCAAGATTGTATGGCTATTTAAAGAAATAGTACAAATTTACTAAACTTTTGAATATACATTTAGGATCAAATCCACATACAACAAACCCCATATTGAGCACAAATACGTTTGGCACCTTTCCATCTCTATTATCACCTTTGACTCGCACTGGAACAACACATGTTAGGCAAAGTACAGCTCCATATTTTCAATCACAATTAGGTCAGGTTTTTTCCTTTACGGCTTTTTATTTTCATATTTCTACCTATGATTTTAAAATCATTCATTATCACTAAACTAACATTATATGTCTACAGGTCGTATTTCTGTTCTGTCGCAACAACCAACATGTTTAACTACATCTTCTGTGCCTACTGGGCTTATACAAAGTCAAAATTCCGGGAATTCAATTGGTTTGACAAATTTACTATATATCTCTAATATAGTTACAATATACGTCAGTCCATCTATTATTTCTAACACGCTTATATATATGTTGTTTCTGTATAGTATCTGAAAGGAATGTTGTTTGCAACACTATTGCCGGCAATGAATGTTGTTCATTTTCACCTAATTCGGTTCCTACAAGCGGTAAACAACAAGCTTCAGTTTTGACAACACGCAAACGACAATCTCCATTGAATGATATTCCAAATGGTAATTTGAAGACTTTTGAATTTGATAAAACCCTATACGAGATAATTTGTATCTTTTACGTTAGTAAGTATTTTGAAGAGGAATTTCTAAGTGTGTAGCACAATCTCCTAAATTTGATATTCAGGTCCAATTGCACTTACGTCGCATCAGCCTAAAAACGTTCCAACAACTTCTTCTTCCAATGCGTTCAACACAACCCCTACTTCTGGAATATCACTTTGTAAGTAATATTTGTATTCAAATTATGACTACTATGTATACCAAGAATACTAATTTTAACAGCAAAATTGTTTTTAATAGCACAACCTCCAATTCTATTCAAAACGCCTGCAAACGTCAATCTTAGAAGAGCTTCAAGAAATTCATCGACAGCCACTGCTACACACTCAACTCCAGTTGTCTCCACACCTCAACGACAAACTCCTTTGACGAATGTTTCAAACGGTAATTTATTATTTTTGACACCATATTAGGCATAAACAACATTCTTATATGTAGAACAACCTTTTGATCATTTTGTTAATGAAATTTCAGTTTCTTTCCAAACTCCTGAGGTTTGTCCGCTAAATCAACGAATCAACACAAGATCAACGGGTACTGTTAAAACAAGTATTCCTTCTGTAAACAGAGCAAATTCCTCTTACGAAGTCGGTGAGTCATCACGAAGAACAAAAAGGTCCAAAAGGCCTTCTTTACATCCTCCAACGCCAGTTAGATTTAATCTTAATGACGAGGATGGAAATGTAAGAAAAGTATATGACAAATATGTTGGTATATCCGAAGGTAATTAAGATTAGTATTCTTTTAGCGTCTAACTAATAAGAGTAATAGTGTTTTAACGAAACACTTAAGAAGAATTTTTCTTTTATGTGCAGAATACTACGACCATGGTGATCCTACATTTGAGTGCACAGAATGTCATGCTTTGCTGTGGGAAGCGGAAGCCAGAAAAGGGAACCAAGGTAATCCAAGAAACAAAGCGTATAGTATATGCTGTAGCAAGGGAAAAGTTTCTATTAAACAACCGCCTCCTGCTCCGAAACCGTTACACGATTTATTTTTTAACGACGATAAAAAGAGTCAGAATTTCAAAAACAACATAAGAACATACAATAGCATGTTTTCTTTTACTTCTATGGGCGGGAAGATTGACGAGTCGATAAATAAAAAAGGCCGTGCTCCATATGTTTTTCGATTACATGGACAAACATACCATAAAATTGGTAGCTTGCGTCCGCAACCAGGTGTTCCTCCGAAATTCGCTCAACTGTATATATATGACACGACAAACGAAACTGAGAATAGGGCAAAAGCTATAAGGTAATTTCCGTTGCATTTATTTTCTTTTTGTGTCATATGTATGGTCCTATACAACGAGTTGCATAGCATTAAGAATTTTATTTTCATAAATTTAAATTACTAATATGTAGCAATTCAAAGTCATCCGCATCTTCTTCAAATTCAAAGCATCCTATCGATCGAAACATTATCAATGAAGTACGAGATGTTTTAGACAATTCGAGTGATTTGGTACAAACTTTTAGAAGAGCGCGTGACCGATACACGGAAGACATTGAGCAAAATATCAAAATAAAGCTGGTCGCAAAGCGCGGAAAAGATGGACGAAACTACAATCTTCCTACAGCCAACGAGGTGGCTGGTCTTATTGTAGGCGACTTCGATTCATGTGCAGAACAAAGAGATATTGTCATTGACAAGTTTGGTGAAGGTTTGCAACGTATAAATATTTTTCATCCTATGTACCTTCCGTTGCAGTACCCTTTGTTGATGCCCCGTGCGCAAGATGGATATCATTTGGATATACCTTTGAGAATAAAAGGTCGTCAACCGTCCACATCTCAAAACAAAACTGAAAAGAAGGACAAAACAGTTACTATGCGTCAATGGTTTTCTTACCATATTATGGATCGTCCTAATCAAGAAAATTTATTTACCCGTGGAGGCCGTTTGTTTCAGCAGTTTCTTGTGGATGGTTACACAATGGTTGAGACGGAACGGTTGTATTTCCATCGATCTAAACAGTCAAAACTTAGATGTGATACATACTCCAATATCCGCGAGAGCATTGCATCCGGAAACACAGACCCTACAGCCCTTGGAAAGCCGGTCGTATTGCCTTCTACATTTACCGGTGGTCCAAGGTACATGAAACAAAACTATATGGATGCTATGGCGTTATGTAGATGGTACGGTTGTCCTGATTTGTTCATAACAATAACGTGCAATCCTAATTGGCCGGAGATTGGAAGATATATGCTTGAGCATAATCTTTCGTCTTCAGATCGTCCCGATGTGCTTACAAGAGTTTTTAAAATGAAGCTGGACCAGTTAATGAAGGATTTGAAAGACTTGCGTTTGTTTGGACGTGTTCAAGCAGGTAGTATACATAAGCTTTATTAATGTGGTATTTTTTTATAACAATTTGGTAAGTATTTAATACATGGATACATTTTTAACTATCTTTTGGTTACAATTTTGGGCAGTTGTCTATACGGTTGAGTTTCAGAAAAGAGGTCTTCCGCATGCTCATGTATGTTTATTCTTGCATAAGGATGACAAGGTTCCAAACGCCGATCAGATTGATAAATATATTTCTGTCGAGATACCGGATAAAGATGCCGATCCCGATTTGTACAAGTTAGTTTCTGATTTCATGATGCAGGGTCCTTGCGGTGCGGATGATCTAAACCAGGTTTGCACGTCGGAAGGTAAGTGTACGAAACAGTTCCCAAGAAAATTCACGCAACGTAGTTCGGTAGACGCGGATGGTTATCCTGTTTATAGAAGACCTGACAACGGAAGATATGTGGAAAAGAGTGGACATAAGTTACATAATGGTTATGTCATCCCGTATAATGCTCAGCTTCTAAAACGTTACCAATGCCACATTAACGTTGAGTGGTGCAACCAGACAGGGTCAATAAAATATTTGTTTAAGTATATAAACAAAGGTCCGGATAGAGTATCTGCACATGTGTATGAACCCGTTACCACTGCTGACGGTCAACAAATTGATAAACCTATTGACGAGATAAAGGCTTACTTAGATTGCAGATACCTGTCTGCTTGCGAGGCTGCTTGGAGGCTATTTAGCTTTGAAATTCATTATAGAACACCATCTGTTGAAAGGCTGTCATTTCATCTTGAAGGAGAGCAGCAAGTTGTGTATGACGAAGATGCAGATCTCGAAACAGCTGTTCAAAAGCAAACAGTTGGAGCTGATATGTTCGAAGGTTGGATGAGGATGAATGAAGAATATCCGCCGGCAAGGGAATATACGTATGCAGAGTTTCCTACAAAGTTTGTCTGGAACGCTCCGAAAAGAATTTGGACGCATAGGAAGCAAGGAAGATCGATTGGTAGAATTCACAGCGTACCTATATCAACAGGAGACGCTTATTATTGTAGAATGCTTCTAAATAGTGCAAAGGGATGCAGGAACCATGAGGAAATTAGAAAGGTTAATGGTATAACTTATCCTACTTACAAAGAGGCGTGCTACGCAGCGGGCCTTTTAGAAGATGATAAGGAATACGTTGAGAGTATTAAAGATGCAGCGCATTGGGCACATCCTGAACATCTTCGTGAACTATTCGCGACACTACTTTCGCAAAAGGAACTTACCATTTGCTCGCGCAAGATGTTCAATATAAGAGACGGCAAATTTTACAAATTCCAGGTAATATTCTAAAAAAACTCTTTGTTACATAAAATTTTAATACCTGTTTTGGTCGTACAAGACTGATTATGAATTTGTAATTGCTTCAATATCATTATCATAGTTGTATGATTTTTGTATACGAAAATACCATCCTCATATTTTCTTTAATATAGTTTAATTACTAATAATCTGCAATTCAGATATGTTATTAGTGTTGTTTCTATACCTGTTTGTCTTAGTACAAGAATGCCTAAGGAAATTTTTTTGTATACTGTCATCATCTATTTTTTATGTTGCTACAATAATTAAATAACGACGTTTCCTTTAATCTTTGCAGATTTGATTCTCAGCGACGAAGAAAAAAAGAATGTGGCTCTGTACTATATTGAACAACTACTCAGATCACGAGGTACAACTTTGCGGCATTGGCCTGAGATGCCTTATCCAGATGATCGTTACATAAGTGACTTTGGTAATCGACTTATACACGATGAAACCGATTATGATCCAGTCGAGTTACAGTCTGAATACGAACGTCTGTATGCTTCTTTGACAACGGAACAAAGGTCTGTTTATGACACGATAATTCACTCAGTTGACACAGGGACAGGCGGTGTGTTTTTTGTTTATGGGTACGGAGGTACAGGGAAGACATTTTTATGGAAGACGCTTGCTGCAGGAGTTAGAAGAAAAGGTGATATAGTTTTAAATGTGGCATCCAGCGGTATTGCGTCTTTGTTGATGTCCGGAGGCCGAACTGCTCACTCAAGATTCCACATTCCTATAAACGTGGATGAGACTTCTACATGCTCTATAAGTGCTCAAAGCGATCTTGGAAAAATGTTAAAAAAATGCAAGCTCATTATATGGGATGAGGCGCCCATGGCAAACAAGCTTTGTTTTGAAGCATTGGATCGATCTTTGAGAGACATACTTCGTAGGAACAGGTATGACCCGTGCGAAGATCCATTTGGAAAGATGACTATGGTTTTTGGTGGTGACTTTAGGCAGGTTCTACCCGTTATCCCAAAAGGTTCTCGGGAAGACATTGTTACTGCTTCTTTGAGAAAATCTTACTTGTGGGACTTCTGCAAAGTTCTTAAGTTGACTGCCAACATGAGGCTAACCGTGGGATCTCGCCCTGAAGATGTCAACGAGATACGGGAATTTGCAGATTGGATATTGAAAGTAGGAGACGGGGAGCTTGGAGAACCAAATGACGGAGAGGTTTCCATAGACATTCCACATGAAATTTTGATAGATGTCGCTGATGACCCGGTTCAATCTATTATTGACTTCACTTATCCAAACCTTTTGGATAACATAGATGATGCGACGTACTTTCAAGAAAAAGCAATCCTTGCTCCAACTAATGAAGTCGTGGACAACATAAATGAACATCTGTTGGACAAATTTCCTGGTGAGGAAATGGTTTATCTTAGTTGTGATAGCGTTGACAAAACTGAACGTGGTGCAGGCATTGATCAATCCATATTCTCCCCAGAATTTATCAATGGATTGAAGTTCTCAGGTGTTCCGAACCACAAAATTGCTTTAAAAGTTGGAGTCCCGATTATGTTGTTGCGAAACATTGATCAATCCAATGGACTGTGTAATGGCACAAGGCTGCAAGTTCTTAAGTTAACGAGAACTTCTATTCATGCACGTATCATTAACGGAACCAACTTTGGGAAAACTGTAATAATACCAAGGTTGAGAGTTACTCCGTCCGATAAGCGTTTACCGCTTAAGATTGTCAGGAAGCAATTTCCTATTTCAGTCTCATTCGCAATGACCATTAACAAAAGCCAAGGTCAATCGTTATCAAAAGTTGGTTTGTACCTCCCCCGACCCGTTTTCACACATGGTCAGCTATACGTTGCTGTCTCAAGAGTTAAAAGCAAAAGTGGTTTGAAGGTTGTCGTCTGTGATCAAAATGGAAATATGTGTAAAACTACTACGAATGTCGTTTACAAAGAAGTACTTGAAGGTCTTTGAAGAATGTGTTATCAAGTCTAATAACATTGGTATATTTATTTGTATGTTGTAAACATATTTTTTCTTTATACAATGTTTAATATTCCCTTAATATTAGAACCATGTATCCCTGTTTGTGCATATAAGTAGACTTTATACACAGTTTAATTATATCAAAACCATGCATTTAGTACAAGTAAAATGACATTGTTAAAAATATCAGACGTAATAAAAAACAAGACATGTACAACACAATTATGCAATAATCTCTAATTTTTAGCCAAAAATAAGGTAATGCAGGAAACTAAATTTTTGACAATTAAAACTTTGAAAAACAAACATTAAATGCTAATTGAGTCTTCCAAAATTCCCTCCTATGATTATCAATTCACATTTACATTTTTTAGACATCAATCCTTTCCATCATTAAACATGAAACGTTTTGAATTCCAAAATCCCTTTTTAAAACGCCTTGACATGAAGCACAAATCACGAATCATTTCTTATCAAAACTTCCAATAAAAGTCTGCACAAAAAGATCATCAACAATGTCAGGAAACAGAAAGAGGTCGATAGGTTCTTCAAGTAACACAAAATCAAAGTATGTTAACAGTTTCGTTTTGTACAGATTTGCTCTTATATTTTTCATGAAGTTTTATAATGTACTAATACAATGTTTCTTTGATTTCAGGAAGAAACGTGTTAAGAAAGGTTTACATCTTCTTCTACTTAATATGTCATTAATACTCTGAGTTTAAAATTTTTAAAGATCGAATGCTATGTGTAGGTGAAGAAGAGCAATGGGATGTGAATTTTTATTTGAAGTGGTGGGAAGCAAAAAAGAAGAAAATAGCAGCCAAAAAAGCTTTGCTGCAGCTTGCTAAAGATGAAAGGGAGTTTTCTCGGTTTCGGTCCAAGGCTGTCGATGTTAAAGAGGAAGATGAAGCCTCTGATGTTGATTTGGATGGGCTGTCTTATGAAGATGCTCATTTGGCCTTTGACATTGAGAAATCTCCTAAGTTAGATTAGGTTTCAAGATGTATAATTTTTTTCTTTTATGTACCCTCTTTTATTTATTTTAATGAAAAAAACTTCAAGGTTTTGTCCAGTATTTGTTTTCATACATTTCTTCAACAAAGCACATTAGATAATAGGAATTATATGTTCTTTTATATTAACAAGTACTTGCACAGTCTAAACAAATGAATGGTACTTAAATTCACAGCATGTATATATTCTAACAAATGTTTGCTTAGGGTCGGATTGGTACTTGCTACAAACAAATGAAATCCGTTTGTATCAAAGCATTTTGTTAATGCTGCAAACAACATTATAACAAGTGTTTGGATGTACATGTAAGCACAAATAACTTGAAGTGTACAAACCATGTATATAAAAAGATTGAAGTTGAATTGTTTATTTGTATACCATGATTTTATTTGACATGGAATCAGATTGTACAAATATTAATATAAACTCATCTAACTAAATATTAATACAAATATTTGGTGTTAACAAATGAAATCATAATGTATCAAAGCATTTTGTTAATGCTGCAAACAACATTATAACAAGTGTTTGGATGTACATGTAAGCACAAATAACTTGAAGTGTACAAACCATGTATATAAAAAGATTGAAGTTGAATTGTTTATTTGTATACCATGATTTTATTTGACATTGAATCAGATTGTACAAATATTAATATAAACTCATCTAACTAAATATTAATACAAACTAATTATGTTATGCTAATTTATTTAAAAAAAAAAAAAACAAATTAGAAAATAAAATTTATTCAACCATATTATAAATATTTTTAATATAGATAGATCATAACACATTTCATGATAAACATTGACAGTTAATGTCTTGAGCAATTACATTCTCCAGGAACACACGTACATGTTCCTTGACAAACTGGACAGTAACAATCATCGTCCTCATAAGGTTCTGTATAACCGCAATTCAACCAATGAATATCATCTAACCATTTATTTTTTGTTTTACCACTCAACAAATCGGCATCATCTTTTGTTTTGTTCTTCTTTTTCTCCAAATCTTTAACTTCTTGTGACTCAGTATCAACAAGATCATAAATAGTTCTCTTTTTTGAATCATTAATTTGCAATGCCACATTTACAGCAGGAAACTGCAAATGTAAATTCTTCACATTTTCATTCTCAAAAGCTATGTTATTCATTGAATCAACTTTCTCATCTTTGACAACTTCTTTCATATCATTTGCTTTCTCTTCATCGATTTGATTTGTACGGTCCAAGGTATTATCCAACTCCAACAAACAACTACGCACATACAAATAATTACAACAAACATCAAAAGTATTAATTATCTAATAACACACAACAATACCAAATTATACTTATACAAAATATATCGAAACAACCATAATTAAAGTTAATTTATTTGATAGTCTCACCGTTATTGTATAATCATAAAAAACTTTGGGATAATATTTTAAATATAAAACATTCATGTTTAATTTTTGTCGAACATCAATCAATGGTCATAACAACATAGTTATAAGATTTATGTTTATTGTATATAATTATCACAATATAGAATCAACACTGCTTAAAACTTAAAAGAAATTACCTTTTTTTATCCATGAAAATACTTCTTGATAAAATACGTACTTTTTTTTACAACAATTTATGTGCATTTGGTATATATATACACGATAAATGTAAAATATCTTTTTAATTTACAGCCCATAAAAAGCCCACTTATAAGTCCATTCACTTACTAATCTTTTCAAATATGTCATGCAATCTTCATCTTATTATACATCTTCTTTAATAAAAATTTTCATAGTTTACATGATCACAAATATGTCAATGATATATATTTAATAAATAAATTAAGCACTATAATTAAATTTGTAAAGGCAATTATGACACCGATTTTGTATACTGATGGAGATACTTTTAAGTATATTATAATTATTTTCACTTATTTTTGTCAAGGCATAATTAGCATTGATGGTGTCTTAATCGTTTGAATGATGCATTAGAGCTTGATTTCATTTATTTTGGGTAACAATGTCAACATATTTTCCCATGTAAGTCTCCTAATTTTTGAATTCGAATTTGATATTTTGTTAGAACCCTAAAATTATAGGAGTGAATCCCATGGGATTCATTGGTTGCCTTTTTTATATTTTGTATTATGAAATAAACGTAAACACTAAATTAGTGCCTATATAAGCACCATTGGAGTAGGCTAAGCTGCACACATCTCCATTTGCAACGCTTATTAGTCATAGTGTCAAATTCAATTTCTATGAAAACAAATGAAAGATATAAAATTTCAAACACTATAATAGATTAATAGCTTTGCAACCTTAATTTCAGTGTTGCAAACATACTAAATAGAATAAGGTCCTTATTGATCTCTTCATAATTTTTACATATTGAAGCAAGTAAGATTTAAATACAAACTGTGTTTAACTATATAACTAATTTCATTATTGCAAACATTCTAAATAAACTAATTTCATTACAAATTTCCAGATATTAAGAGTATCTTACTACAATTACTTATATAGTCCTACTAATAGTACTTATATCATCCAAAATATTAACCATATTAAGTTAACCAAAGATATTAATACGAAGCCCATGATTTGTATATCAGTTAATCACAAATCTTCTAATATGTCATGATCCATATTGTATATTTTCTTTTATATGTATTATTGCTACTTTCTATATGTTTTTCATAATGTTAGTCAACACGTTTTCCGTTTTATATCATTCTTACAATTTACATGAACTCTTACCAACAATTTACTTTTTTTTACTTCATACTTAGCCGGACATGAACTACAAATGGATTTCAAATATGTTTGACGTTAACTACATACCTTTGCTATTAAACCCATTTACTTGGTGGACGATATCATTCATGCACGTTTATTGAATAAGTCACGTATTTTCGTACCTGATGCTCAGATTTGTACACATCATCTTAATGGACTTTTATTTTTTTAAATCGTCATTTATCGTCATGCAACCTTCGAAAATCTTTCATTATCTATTGGTCATTTTTTAGGGAACATGTACACGTTTATTTTAAACTTATCATCTCATTTTAATATTTCTTTAAAAACCCCGTGAATCCACGGGTCTTTAAGCTAGTATGATGATAAAAACGTAGTGTTATGTTTGTGAGATTAAAGGAAATTGTTAGGATCTTTATTAAAGATACTGTAATTAGGTGGGGTGTACAAAAGGGACAAGTTGAGTTGGCTTTAGAAGTCATTGAGTAATCAAAACAAAGATTAAATAGTTTAGCGATTGTTCACCCACTTATTCTCACCAAATGATTTAAGGTAACGTTAACATCCATCATGAGTGAACCATCACTTTATCCAGTTATATTATAGATATATATGATAAAAAAATTATCAATGCGATCAAAATACACTAGTAGCTTACGTCTAAAATATTAACCTTAACTATTATATCTAATGTGATGCGCATTGCGCAAAATATGGTGCATGCACACCATTTTATTTTTAAATGGACAAGAAGCTTACATGTATAACGCTTAACACAAAATAATACTAAAGGTTGTTAGGTAGTTATTAAACTTAGTCGATTGTTATTGTTGTTTATTAAATAAATAAAAAAAGAAAATAAGAAAAAAAGAAAAAAAGAAAAAAGAAATTGTATTGACATGCATCATGAGTTTATTGGTCACTATTTTAATAGTCGATTATTATTGTTGTTTATTGCCTAAAAAACCATTTGTATTGACATGTATCATGAGTTCATGAGTTCATTGGTCACTATTTTAAGATACCTAATTATAGCATGATTATGTGTATTATAGAACCATCATAATGTGAAGCCCACCCATACTTAAATCCAACGTCTGATACATTGAATCTTCTAATCAAATAATTTATAATCTTTAATTTGTTTTAAACTCTAAATCATATCCACGTCTCCTCATACTAGCTTCTTCTCTTCCCTTCTTGAGTGACATGTTATTTTGTTGGGATACATGTATCATCTGTCTTAAACGATCTACATGTGCTAACAAACAGACAAAGATTTCTTTGTTAAGAACATGTTCCCTAAATTTAAAAATAAACAAAAATTCACGGTTTCACTTGTGTAAAACCATGAAAAATAACTCTCTAGAGCGTAGATCAGGAAAACTTTAATCCAACGTCTCACTTTTAACTGTCGGCTAATCTTTTTCTTAAAAATGTAGCGTCACACGATGAACACATGTTCCAGTGACATTTGGTCAGGAGTTGAATTGAACCGATAACCTATTCTTTTAAATTACTCATTGACCAATAAACTAGACATTTGCAATGAAAGAGTGATATACTGTTTAAGCAATACTACCTCGTCGTTTGTTCTTATGAGCACTTACATTATTTGTGAATTATATAGATTTGGTTTTATGAATCATCCAACCAGTTTGTTCTTATGAGTTAACCAAATTCACACGTCTAATTAAAGTTAACTCCGTAATAAAGTAATGCATCCTAATAGAAGGATATTTAAATGAAACTCATTTTTCGCTTCAAGTATTTTAACCACTCTTTATAAAGAAAAGACAAGTTAAATCAATTAATTATTAATCCAATAATGATTAGCTTGGTGTAGTGCTTATCTTGGCGTGGAATTGTTTTTCTTCTCATTTCTTAAATAATGGAATAGGGTTAGGAAATGTTAAACAACACACTATCTTGTTTATATTAAAATGATAAAAGATGGATAACTTGATTATCTGTATAAAGTCTTTTTAGTATTTTTCCCTTTTGTGTACAAAACAGACCTGTCAATCTAGACCTTGGTCTAGATGAGTTTATATGTAAAAATGATTACTTGTACATTGATATTGATAAGTCTAACAAACCAGTTCGACCGGACATACTTCTATAATAATTTTGGAAGTGACAAGTAGACTCGTTGGGTGATAAGAGTTTTATACTCGTTGGTTAAAAAAGATGGTTCGTATAAACCCATCTAGACCTGTTTGGGTCTAGATCGGCGGGTCTAGTTTCAAAACATGAACTGTGATTCCATGCATCCTACCAAATGAATACAATGAAATTCATGTCTTATGCCACCATCTATATATTTCTACTCTGTTAAACTTTAACAATGTTATACTGGATCTTCAAATGCAAATTGGCATCGGCCATCAGGTTTTCTGTAAATATTTATTCAAGTCTATGATATACTAGTCGCTCCAAAAAAATGGTCTATCGTAGAACAGGTTTTTTGTGTACAAAAAATATTTCTTTTGTTGAGACAAACGGTGGTTTATACAACATTCAAGGAAAGCCCAAGTGATGATTTGATAGTGGACCTATCAAATCCCAAACATGCTTATTCGTATTTGCATTTCTGAGCCATATTTTAGTAGAATCATCTTACAAGTATCAATAATACAACAAATTATGTATATATACTAAAAGGTAAGAGATTACTGTAGCAAGCACTGTGCTTGCTACAGTTGTCTCTACAGTCATTTTTTTTTTTTTTTTTTTTGGATTAACGGTCATTAGTTATTTAACAGCTGTTAACTAACGACCGTTACCTTTAACATTTAAAAAAAATTTGTACGCACTTTGTCCTTCATCTCAGTGGTTCATTGCAAATTTAGTCCTCAAATAATTACATAAATGGTCATTCATGTTATACATCAATTGCAAAATCAGTCCTAGGTAACTAACTTCACGTTAAGTAGCTAACGGCAACAAAAAAATTCCGCAGCAACGCGCGGGTACCAAACTCGTTATATCCATATAACATTAAGGGGCTAAAAATCCCAAATGCTTTGGCAAATACTGTAGCGCTACAGTGTTCATACCAAACTTCCTTTTCACTTCCTAGAAAATTCCAGATAACAGTACTCTCCTTCTACCACAAAGCTCATAAACATCATATCGAGATTCATCCATTGTCCCACCGTCTCACTAATCAAACCCATATACAAAACCAAAAAAAAAAACCCAGATTCATTGTGCACAAACAATTAAAAAAAAAAAAGTCACAGCAATGGAGATATAACATCATAATTCTTAAATCGACTTATCTTTCATTTGTTTGCGTTTTTGTTTCTACACATCCAAAAATATCGATAGGTAGAAAAATCATCAGGTATATTTTTTTTTTACTTTATGGTAAATTTTTTCTAAGATATCAATTTTTAATTTTGATTCTGATTTTAGATATCAAGTTTTTACTTTCAAAGGCTTGATTTTTAGGGTTTTTTTTTTGTATAAATTTATTGGTTTTGTGTAGCTTAGATGAGGTTATGTGTGTGTTGGTTACTTAATCGTTATGAGATAAAAAAAAGTATGTAGTTTTATGTTTGTGTCATAAGCTGTTTTTTCATAAGCTATTTGAAATAAGCTGCTTTTTTTTTAAGAGTTTTTAAGTGGGTTTTTTTTTGGTGAGTTTGCTGATGCTTTGTGAGTTTTGCAGGGCCAGTTGAGGAAATGGGGGTTGAGAGGATGCACTGAGGTTGTTCCGATCACACTTGACCAGGTTAATGTTTTTTCATTTTTTTAAAGTCAGTTTTTAAGTTAGTTATTTATACACCGCCCACTTATAAATAAGCACTTATAAGCTCCTTGAACTAATCATTGTAGAATATTGAGTTTGGATTTGCTTATTTCGGAATCTGTTAAATTTAGTTTTCATAAGTGGATAACTTTTGACTTATTGCAAAACTTGCCTACTAATGAACGAGTAACTTCTGTGTCGACTTTCATGTGTAGTATTAACAAAAATGAAGAAAGAAATTGATATTAGAAGCTTTAGTTTATATAAGTACCTATGATTAATAATCACGAGTCACTTACTTTACTTATTTTAGGTAGTATATGAGCAGAAGCGGCTTTATAGAATAAAGTTAAAATGTTGCCATGTTAACCAACTCTTTTGACTCTTTTCGGCAAACGTAATTAATTTACTAAAATTAATAAGAAACAAAAAGTCGTTGCTTATAATGATGATGACAGCAACGTTTCAATCAATTGATCACCAAGCCACATTTCTATAGTTGTGAAAATTGGAAAAAGAATGTGCATGTTGATAATTGCTTATAATTTTTTTTTTTTTTTTTTTTTTTTTTTTTTTTTTTTTTTTTTTTTAATTTTTGTAGCAACATGGATTTGATAATTGCCGCACTTTGATTATCAGCACGACAAGAATGGAATCAAGTGGAATGAGATGAGATTTGCAATCAACCGGTAGCAACATTTATTTATTATGAACTGAAGGAAAATGGAAATAAAAAAATGTTGGTGGTTGAGCTTGAGTTGACCCATTTTGATCAGTTAGCTAATACTGTGAACATAAATAGTTGGCTTATATGAGATTTTTTTTGGTATTCAGCACATATTTGGTTGCAGTCGGCCAACGATTAGATTATTATCATTGTGGCGAGGCATGCTTAATAAGCTTGCACCCATGACAGATGTATCCTTTTCCGTGGCCGTTTGCGTGTCCACGTCTGTTAGTTAAAAAGGGGGTTGACTTTATAAGTTTATTTGCATTGTGGCAGGGCAAACTTTGACTGTATGTGTGTAGTTAAGCAGGAAGTTGAGTTTGTTTTCTGGGCGGCTCGGATGAGTTGGATAGTGGTTCAGCAGGAAGTTAAACCAAGCAGAAAATCCGTGATCACAAATGCTTCTGGTAATTTTTCAACTGTGTGAAATTTGATTAAGTTACATTAGAGCTAAATAAACTTTAGTGTTTTGTGTTGGTTATTTGGTTGCGAACGAAGGTGAGTAGGGCGCCAATAAGGTTTTCGCGATTTCACTGTTCAAGGATGTTGTGATGCTGGAAAAGTTGATGTAACCGATGCTTGCATCGTGGGAATGTTTCCAGATCCTAATTCGCTAGGTAAGTAGTATTATATATGGCTATATATAGGGTGCTTAGGATTGCTTATGAAAAATGATTACATGCTTATTGTGTTTTGATATGGGTAATATGTATTTTGAGCGTGTTTTCTATTTGCTAACTAGAACTACTTATCCGATTACATGTGAGTAAAATAAGTTGTTTTGCAGAAGATTTACAAACCATGGACAGCAAAGCCTTAGCCAGAACCAGCAACATCAGCCCCTATTTGATTTGGACTCAAAAGTGTGAAGTTTTTGAGCTTCACTGTAAACATGAGTCAAATTCAAGTACTTTTTTCCCCATTGAATCAGTTTTTTTTTTTAACATCAACTTAAAAGTGTGAAATGTTTGAGCTGCACTGTAAACATGATTGTATAGGTCATGAAAGCTCTTTGTAATATAACAATAAGCGGGCTTTAAAGCCCCAATGCTTTTATCCCCGGTTCGGGTTATTTGAGGCCCACACCCTAAAGTTATCTTTTGGTACCCGACCCGTGCTATTCACCTTATCTCACATCTTCTTCCTTTTTTCCAGCTCCGACTGGGTGATAGTTCAAACAACAAATTAACCATCACCCGATCCGACAAGAATGCGTTACTGTTATGCTATAGTTGCCTGTGAGGGGTTCGTTAGGTTGGCGCACAAACACTTTTGTCATAAAATAGTTGATAACTTTTTGGGCCGAAAATGGTTTGATAAGATATTATTTGACTCTTTGTATTTGATTGAATATAATGTATAGCTTCTAAACCTTATTATCTTGATTAATTTGAATCTCGCTAAGTGTAATCCCCCGTAAATTTCCCTATAAATAATAAAAGTAAATTAAAGACTAATATATCATCTTGTTAATTAATAACGTTTTTACCAATAGCAAATTTTTTTTTATATATTTTATTATCAAATATGCTATGTTACTTAAAATCACTACGATATTCATGATTCTCTTTGCTTGGAACGATGCTCACACATGTACCACTATAGTCTAAAATCGTGAGAATATTAAATTTTTCTTTATTCGTTACGAACCTACATTTTCGAGACATTTTTCAAAAATTACTATTCATCGGTTACTATTCACCAACACACTATTCATCATTTTACTATTCATCGTTTTTGGAGTCGGTTAGTGATATTGAGATGTTTTTCAAAATTTTTACTATTCACGAAACACTATTCACAAAACACTATTCACTCTCGGACTCACGTAAACGTTTCACTAATAAATTTCTAAACTTATCACTAATCATAATTAATATTTTACTAATCCTAAAATACCCCTAAACGGACCCTAAATCTCACCCTAAGTCCAACACATTTCTCGGCCTGTTACTATTCACAGCCCAATCCTCTTAAGGCCCATTTTCTTTATTTTGTTTCCAAACCATTTGACTAGACACGCTAGAAACGAGCTTCGTACGTTCAACTCCTACACACGACACCCCTATATTTTTACACGTTCTCTTTTCTCACCTAGCCAACTTTGAGTGTGTCGACTTTTAGTTTCCTCACGTCGAGTCTAACAACATTTTTACTAGGCAAAACGTTTTGTCCAAAAACGATTTCATATAATTTCAACTAATCCAAAACTAAACCGTTTTGAACCCCGCTTGTTTCTATTAAGCTCTAAAACCATTTTTAACTCAAACTCATGTTTAAATATTACCTTGATCGATCATCACCAATCCTAGCCAAACTTGCAAAATCGTTTACATAAGAAAGTAGTAGTCGACATGTATTTCCAAAACCAAGCTTGTACTCCCTTAAATCAAGCACACACTACTATATTTTATTACCTAGAGAAAGTACCAAAACCTTTTTATAACATATATGTCAAGTACCATACGTTTGTATGATTTCAAAAGCCACGTTTTTTTTTTCTTTGATGATTGATATGTCGACATGCTAAGAAACAAAAGGAGAGAAAGGTTGCTTCTTACATTTCCTCAAAGACTTTTATGTACAAGCAAACATCACATCTCATTAAATCTTAGATACTAGGATACACCAAGTACCATATATAAACTCATGCATGCATGCTTTCATTTTCATTTCCATGCAAACCGAATACACACCTAAAATTTCTAAGTCTTTAGTCTAGCTTTGGGTCGAAGCAATTGGGTAGGAGTTCGAAGGAATCGTGTGGGTTTAGGAGAAACACGTTATTGTTTGTGAACCTTGGTTGAGTCGACACACACACTACACTCTCGTACTGTCTTTTTCTCGACTCTACGTCTCGTTTTACCCCACCATTTTGGTGTAGTAAGTCTCACACAACTTTTTCCATCTTTATTTAAAACGTACATTTAATTATTTTCATATAAATCACAAACACTTGCACTAAGACTCTCGAAAACTAAATAAACGACATATATATATTTTACGTTCATCTATATATCTTACACCTTAACAATTAAGTCATGTAAAGTTTTGAAAATAAAAAGCTACGTACAACTATTTTGGAATACCATTTCTAACGTATCATAACTAGTCGTGAAAACTCTTAAAACATTTCTAAGTCTTTTTCTCTTAAAAACTCGTCCCATGCTAGCCCAAAACGCACGTATATCTTTAAATTTTACTTAACAAGCATGCCATTTTATTTCCCAAACTAATTGTCCTCATGACAAACAATCATTTTCGTATAAAAACTTTATAATAAAAATCGCGTTTTGAACCTATAAAAGTCACCAAGCAAATCAACTTGGAAACGAGTTTTGGAAAATTGTTAGTATCAATTGTGCCTTAAGGCTCAATCATTTCAAAATAAGCCGAGTGAATAAGCTGAGGCTATAAGCTGTTGGACAACTTTTTCATACTCATAACATTAACCCAAAACAAGGCCCAAAACTCCCGTTGGCCAATTGGATCTAAAAATGCTAACGGGCCTTACATTTCGTTAAAGGCCCATAAGCTATCAAATTAACTTTTCGAACTAATAAGCTGGTAGAATAAGCTCAATAAGCTGTTTTGAAACTATTTAAGAAATAAAAACATTAAATTTTGAAAATTGTGAATTTTGGACTAAATTTGCAAATTTTATGAAAATCGGGTTAAAAGTGTCAACTTTTCAAAGTTTCGGTATAAAATGTCATTTCGTAAATTAAAGGGTGAAAACTGATTTTTATAAACTCTAGGGTGAAAGGTGTAAGAAATATAAAGTATTGGACGTAAAATGTAAATATATTTAATTTTGGACTAACGGCGTAACGCTAACGCCGTTAGGGTAAAAAGTGTAAATTTTTAGAAAATACAAGGGCCATATATATAAAATTAATATTTTTATTTTTACATTCTATTTTTACAATTTCACATAGCGACGTTACGTTTATTTTCAAACTATTATTTTTATTACTATTATTATTATTAAACGTTACGTTTATTTTCAAACTATTATTATTATTACTATTATTATTATTAAACGTTACGTTATTTTCAAACTATTATTATTATTACTATTATTGAACGTTACGTTTATTTCAAACTATCGTTATTATTAAACCTTACGTGTAACTAAACTAAACGAACAATATACTATAAAAACCAAAAGTCTTACTAACGTCAAATTAACAAATCATGCATTAAAAAACTACTCGCGATTAAAACCCTAAGACTATCAAACACTAAAACATGCCATATATTATCTAGGTCGTGTGTGGAGCCGTTCCCATTTTGCAAACTGAGTATCGATATTTTTATTCACTAAACCACTAAGGTGAGTTCATAGCCTCGCCTTTACTTGTTTAAATGTTTTATAAACCCTGCGAGGGGGATACATGCTAGTTTTTACAAACTGAATACAAGTATTTTCTTGCTATGCTTTACCTGATCTCATTATTGCTTAAGTACCTTTCATTGCTAAAAGCCCCTCATATCATGAGCCTTAGTCACACAGGAGGTGAACATAAATAATTGTGGATAGATCTATTAGGGATTGACAATCCCCGTTTGGGAGTTCGAGAAAACAACCAAACGCACTTTATTTGAAATCTAATAGGTTACTGGCAAGAACCTATCCCGAGGGCCCCCTGTTACTATAATCCATCATTCGTGATGAGATCTGTTAATCGGCTGAGCGTCATGAGCTTAATGTAATAACAACTGTTTTTAACTTATAATTGTATGACGGTGCAATTATCACTTATAACTTGTGTTCATCCTTTTAAACTTAAACCTATGAATATCACTCAACTATTGTTGACTTTTAGCATGTTTATCTCAGGACTATAATGAGCAAGGATGGGATGGAAGAGCACGAAATTCTCACAAAGGCTATAAAATTTTTTATTATCATTCACCTATTTAACAAATTTTAAAAACCACTGGGACCTCATTTTGAAAACTCTGATATTTACAAAACTTAGAATGATAAATATTTAAAAAAAAAAATCATTTTCTACTGAAAAACTATGAGCTGTGAAGTAACACCCAATCTTTATTCCGCTGCAAATATTTCAAAATTGGGGGTGTTACAGATTGGCATCAGAGCTTTGGTTATAGCGAAACAGATCTATTTTAGATCTGAACTATAACCGTTTTTACAAACAAAACATTTTATAGCCCTACATTGTTCGTGCTTTCCGTGCCTACAGACTACCTTGCTCAATACATTAACTGTTAAGATTAGTCTGCATATTTAGAAATTGCGCTTACATAATTTTTAGTTCATCCGTACAATTATATCTATAACGTAAAAGTAACTTATAAAATACTATTCCCGGTTACTACAGTAACATGTCTCCAAAAACTTCCTTGAACGCCAAAACTACTCTCCGTAATACTAATACATCCCCCGTCAATCAAAATTCTCCGAACACTGAAGATCCCTACGTACAAATATCACAGCCCCAACTTAATATAGGAATCACTCAGAAATCACTCCCATCGTCACCTATTTCTTCACCTCTATGTCAAAAACTTAGGAGAACCACTGAATCATATGAAGATGTGATTGGTGGTCAGGCAACATTCGAAGTTGGACAGAGTTCACGTCAAGAGAGGCCGTGGAAGAATGTTGAGCCAAATTCTCCGTTACCCTACACTTTAGATTCCCCAATACCAGATATCCCAAATACCTTATCCTCACCTAATTCCCCAACCACAATATAAGCACACCCGATTCTCAAACATGGAAGCAGCACAACTTGAACTTGAGAAAGAGATTAGATATTTACGTCAGAGGCGTAACTAATCTTAAGTTTACAAGTATCCCTGCTGCATCTACTAAACCAGACAGACTTGGTTAGTATTTCATGTAATGTTCAATAAATCTGAACCTTTCAAAATTCGTAATCAAATCATAATATAACCTCCTCTTCCGTTTCATCTCTCCGTTATAAATCAATAGTTTTCTTTCGTATCAAGCATGCATACTATGAATCCTCATAATTTCATGCAAAAATCTCATCAATTGTTACCTCCCTTGATGAGCAAATAACTCCACGTAGAATTCTGACATATTAATAAGAGACCTTGTACTAATTGTTTTACAAAAACGATCAGTCAAGTTATTAATATTATGATGACTTCTACAATACTATTCAAATCTACCGTGAGATTTCTTACAATTGTAAGAAATTCTTAAACATACTATAATTAAATTTTCAAGAGAGAGAAAATTTATTTTAGCAGACGAATTGTTTTGTTCCTTAGTAATCTCATATCAAGAGTTGATTATCTATCTATGATACAACACAGACATATCTTGAAATTAGATTACAGTAAGGAGTCAATTTAGTCTATCATCAATGAAATGATTAGCTCCATTTGAATTATTCTGACATTAGAAGGATTCTAAGTTGAGTTTCATTAATGATTTCAGAAGATGGACAACGTAAACAATACATGTACTCCATCTTCATCAAAGACTACCATGATTACTGAAGCCGTCAGGAAATTGGTAACCAACATTGTATCAGTAGTACTCTAAGGGACTACCATAGTTTATCCAAGAGGAGAGTCGGATACGCCTGACAAGCAGGAAAACTACATGGAATATAGGCCAAACCACTTTAAAACGCCAGAAGGAATGGCTAACCCTACCATCACCCATAACGAAGGAATTAGGCAAGGAGTTATACCTAATGGAAATAAACAAAAGCGAAAACTCTTAGAAATGAGGAACCTTTAAAGACTTCGATAGTATCAAAGGAATGATGACTAGATTGAAGCAGATGAATAAATTCCTGTTGTAAATAAATAAATCCTAGTTCGACAATTTCCTGAGATTGTATCTCTTCCCCGTGTTTTACTTTAAGTTACGATGGATGTAACTTAAGTATAACAATTATCCTTGTACCGTATCGAAAAATCTACCTTGTAATATTTCCAAAATAATTATAATCTACGTCAAATTCAATTCCTATCCCATTTACCAAATAACAGCATATTGTTATTTCCCTAGAAATTTCTGACTCATATATATATATATATACACACAAAATAAATAAATAAATCAATGAATAAAGTTCCTACTTTATTCTTAAAAGAAATTACGTATTATATCATAATAACAAAACGTTGAACACCATCTAAAACAACTTAAAGAAAAACATAAATACCACTGTGACTGAACCAAACATCACATCATTTGGTCCTCAATTATACATAGCCTGATCAACTATGTCTAATTTAGGAAGAATCATATCATGATGGAACAATCATAATGCCAAAATTTCTAAATAACAATCTTTGTTTAAAAGCAACAAATATAGATAAACTGAATTATTCATAAATATTACAAACTACCATAAATACCTATCCTATTCCTTCGTCAATAAGACGAGAAACCAACAAAAGTACAAATAGGAAAACCCTAATAATTCACAAAGACTAATAGGAAACTCCAATAACTAAGAATTTATCCGAATCCATGAAAATTAATAAATAAACAAATAATTAGCATCAGAAGTGCTAACGTCACAATAATTACAATATAAACCATAGAATCTTCAATAGGTTGATCCGCTATGACAACAAAAACCCCTACCAACAAAACCATAGCAAAAGCCACCACAGGATGAATCACCTTATTTATGCTGAAAGATAAATATATACAAATCATTAAAAACTATAGCATGACTAGTTTTTAAACATAAGGACAAATAAGTCTTATTTTACATTTATTGAGGATTACATAGAAACACGACAAGGAATTAAGTTAAAACAACCCTAGCTCAAGACTAGTGCCTCCATGCCTTATCAACCGCATACGATAGAACCGTGAGTGGTATTAGGAACCCCAACATCCCGACCACAACTCCATAATCTTCATCCGTAACAAAAGTCAAATAGGTGATGACAACAACGATATATACTATTGCGATAATAGTAATTAGGCTCGGCATTTTTTTCGGAAGTATTAAGAATAGGAAATGTGAAATGATAGGAAAATGGTTGGTGGAAGAAATGGAAATTTGAAAGGAGTATATGTAGGAAGAAAACTAGCCGTTAGATCACTATTACGGACCGTTAGGATCACTATTCCCGACCGTTGGGTACGGTACACCTAGCCGTTATTTTACTATTCAAAACCATTACCTCCAATATTCACAACCCTTAAATACACCAGTTACTAGATCCTGCCTAGCACAAATAAGTCTAAATAAACCGGGTCTCCTAAATCTTAATCTCTCGACAACCCTCTAATCGAAATTTCCTAATACTAGAATTTAGTTAAACTTGAATCCTGGGACGGAATTCAGAATGAGGGGTAGGTACTGTAATCCCCCGTAAATTTCCCTATAAATAATAAAAGTAAATCAAAGACCAATATATCATCTTGTTAATTAATAACGTTTTTACCAATAGCAAAATTTTTTTTTATATATTTTATTATCAAATATGCTATGTTACTTAAAATCACTACGATATTCATGATTCACTTTGCTTGGAACGATGCTCACACATGTACCACTATAGTCTAAAATCGCGAGAATATTAAAATTTTCTTTATTCGTTACGAACCTGCATTTTCAAGACATTTTTCAAAAATTACTATTCATCGGTTACTATTCACCAACACACTATTCATCATTTTACTATTCATCATTTTTGGAGTCGGTTAGTGATATTGAGATGTTTTTCAAAATTTTTACTATTCACGAAACACTATTCACAAAACACTATTCACTCTCGGACTCACGTAAACGTTTCACTAATAAATTTCTAAACTTATCACTAATCACAATTAATATTTTACTAATCCTAAAATACACCTAAACGGACCCTAAATCTCACCCTAAGTCCAACACATTTCTCGGCCTGTTACTATTCACGGCCCAATCCTCTTAAGGCCCATTTTCTTTATTTTGTTTTCAAACCATTCGACTAGACACGCTAGAAACGAGCTTCGTACGTCCAACTCCTACACACGACACCCCTATATTTTTACACGTTCTCTTTTCTCACCTAGCCAACTTTGGAGTGTGTCGACTTTTAGTTTCCTCACGTCGAGTTTAACAACATTTTTACTAGGCAAAACGTTTTGTCCAAAAACGATTTCATATAATTTCAACTAATCCAAAACTAAACCGTTTTGAACCCCGCTTGTTTCTATTAAGCTCTAAAACCATTTTTAACTCAAACTCATGTTTAAATATTACCTTTGATCGATCATCACCAATCCTAGCCAAACTTGCAAAATCATTTACATAATAAAGTAGTAGTCGACATGTATTTCCAAAACCAAGCTTGTACTCCCTTAAATCAAGCACACACTACTATATTTTATTACCTAGATAAAGTACCAAAACCTTTTTATAACATATATGTCAAGTACCATACGTTTGTATGATTTCAAAAGCCCCGTATTTTTTTCTTTGATGATTGATATGTCGACATGCTAAGAAACAAAAGGAGAGAAAGGTTGCTTCTTACATTTCCTCAAAGACTTTTTTGTACAAGCAAACATCACATCTCATTAAATCTTAGATACTATGATACACCAAGTACCATATATAAACCCATGCATGCATGCTTTCATTTTCATTTCCATGCAAACCGAATACACACCTAAAATTTCTAAGTCTTTAGTCTAGCTTTGGGTCGAAGCAATTGGGTAGGAGTTCAAAGGAATCGTGTGGGTTTAGGAGAAACACGTTATTGTTTGTGAACCTTGGTTGAGTCGACACATACACTACACTCTCGTACTCTCTTTTTCTCGACTCTACGTCTCGTTTTACCCCACCATTTTGGTGTAGTAAGTCTCACACAACTTTTTCCATTTTTATTTAAAACGTACATTTAATTATTTTCGTATAAATCACAAACACTTGCACTAAGACTCTCGAAAACTAAATAAACGACATATATATATTTTACGTTCATCTATATATTTTACACCTTAACAATTAAGTCATGTAAAGTTTTGAAAATAAAAAGCTACGTACAACTATTTTGGAATACCATTTCTAACGTATCATAACTAGTCGTGAATACTCTTAAAATATTTCTAAGTCTTTTTCTCATAAAAACTCGTCCCATGCTAGCCCAAAACGCACGTATATCTTTAAATTTTACTTAACAAGCATGCCATTTTATTTCCCAAACTAATTGTCCTCATGACAAACAATCATTTTCGTATAAAAACTTTATAATAAAAATCGCGTTTTGAACCTATAAAAGTCACCAAGCAAATCAACTTGGAAACTAGTTTTGGAAAATTGTTAGTATCGATTGGGCCTTAAGGCCCAATCATTTCAAAATAAGCCGAGTGAATAAGCTGAGGCTATAAGCTGTTGGACAACTTTTTCATACTCATAACATTAACCCAAAACAAGGCCCAAAACTCCCGTAGGCCTATTGGTTCTAAAAATGCTAACGGGGCTTACATTTCGTTAAAAGCCCATAAGCTATCAAATTAACTTTTCGAACTAATAAGCTGGTAGAATAAGCTCAATAAGCTGTTTTGAAACTATTTAAGAAATAAAAACACTAAGTTTTGAAAATTGTGAATTTTGGACTAAATTTGCAAATTTTAAGAAAATCGGGTTAAGAGTGTCAACTTTTCAAAGTTTCGGTATAAAATGTCATTTTGTAAATTAAAGGGTGAAAACTGATTTTTATAAACTCTAGGGTGAAAGGTGTAAGAAATTTAAAGTATTGGACGTAAAATGTAAATATATATAATTTTGGACTAACGGCGTAACGCTAACGCCGTTAGGGTAAAAAGTGTAAATTTTTCGAAAATACAAGGGCCATATATATAAAATTAATATTTTTATTTTTACTTTCCATTTTTACAATTTCACGTAGCGACGTTACGTTTATTTTCAAACTATTATTTTTATTACTATTATTATTATTAAACGTTACGTTTATTTTCAAACTATTATTATTATTACTATTATTATTATTAAACGTTACGTTATTTTCAAACTATTATTATTATTACTATTATTAAACGTTACGTTTTATTTCAAACTATCGTTATTATTAAACCTTACGTTATATATAACTAAACTAAACGAACAATATACTATAAAAACCAAAAGTCTTACTAACGTCAAATTAACAAATCATGCATTTAAAAACTACTCGCGATTAAAACCCTAAGACTATCAAACACTAAAACATATATTATCTAGGTCGTGTGTGGAGCCGTTCCTATTTTGCAAACTGAGTATCGATATTTTTATTCACTAAACCACTAAGGTGAGTTCATAGCCTCGCCTTTACTTGTTTAAATGTTTTATAAACCCTGCGAGGGGGATACATGCTAGTTTTTACAAACTGAACACAAGTATTTTCTTGGTATGCTTTACCTGATCTCGTTACTGCTTAAGTACCTTTCCTTGCTAAAAGCCCCTCATATCATGAGCCTTAGTCACCTAGGAGGTGAACGTAAATAATTGTGGATAGATCTATTAGGGATTGACAATCCCCGTTTGGGAGTTCGAGAAAACAACCAAACGCACTTTATTTGAAATCTAATAGGTTACTGGCAAGAACCTATCCCGAGGGCCCCCTGTTACTATAATCCATCATTCGTGATGAGATCTGTTAATCGGCTGAGCGTCATGAGCTTAATGCAATAACAACTGTTTTTAACTTATAATTGTATGACGGTGCAATTATCACTTATAACTTGTGTTCAACCTTTTAAACTTAAACCTATGAATATCACTTAACTTTTGTTGACTTTTAGCATGTTTATCTCAGGACTATAACGAGCAAGGATGGGACGAAAGAGCACGAAATTCTCACAAAGGCTATAAAATTTTATTATCATTCGAAAACCTATTTAACAAATTTTAAAAACCACTGGGACCTCATTTTGAAAACTCTGATATTTACAAAACTTTGAATGATAAATATTTAAAAAAAAATCATTTTCTACTGAAAAACTATGAGCTGTGAAGTAACGCCCAATCTTTATTCCGCTGCAAATATTTCAAAATTGGGGGTGTTACACTAAGTTCTTCAATTGATAGTATTTATTGATGTTTTTTGTGTAAGGTCCGAACATAAGATGAAAGCCGTGTCGAGAGATGGAGTATTCAGTCCGCCATATAGTGGCCCAGTTCTTTGTATTGAGTAGCAAAAGTCGGATAAAGAGGTATGTGATCTACCCATTTTTCTTGGTAGTAGTAAGCCTGCCCATATTAAGTATAACTGAAGTGAAATTTTTAGCCCTTACGGATAAATTCTACAATAAAAGAAAGCTGTTGCGTGAAACTTTAGATACCCTGTTTCCCCATACTTACATTTGAATTTTGGTGTGCAGTTGGTTTTCTCATCTTATGCTACCGTCTATGGGCAGCCTAAGAAAATTACATGTGTTCGCCAAGGTATCATATTACTGCCCTTAAAGATGCTCTATTTGTTAAGTGTTTTGCCTTTTTATAAACGAGAGTAACCTTTGCTTTAGTTGTAGACAAATTGAGCTTCTTGAAAACCATTAAATAACATTTCCTAAGATTGTCTGATTTTTGGAGAAAGGTACTTAAAAACGATAAGCACATTTGCTTATTATTGAAATTCCAAACACTCTTTAAATAGGGTCTTTTGCAAGTCTACTAGAACAAATATTATGTGAACTGTCGGGCTACACGGTATATTGAAAATGCGTTATCAGAATCTTTTTTAAATCGCAGTTCTGAAATATTATAGCCTGTTTTGCAGTGCATGTGGTTATCTATATTTTAAGGATGTATTTGATGTTACGAATTGAAAGTGTTTGTTTTTGTACATAGTGTTTGGGCGTACTGAAACTTATTTAGATTATATGATTATACAGGGGTTAAATTATCTATAATATAAGTAATAGGTTAGGAGTGGCTTCAATGAACCTATCCTAAAAGATGGTGTTTATCATTACGCTTTGAAAATGATTATATGATTATGATTATTTATGGGTCAGAGATACTTTGTAAATCAATTAATGAAAAGTTGCAACAAAACAATATTTGTTCATTTATGCTTTTTGTAAGCTAGAAAGGGGCAATTAGTACTTTTGTAATTGTGATAATTTATAGGGAAGTCACCTATCGGGCTATCGATGCAATTAAGAATTACAAATTCTTTCCTGGATTATATATTTACAGCAAACTAAATGAGAAAGTGACCTTATGAGAGAGCATTCAGTAAATTTATATTTTTTGTTAATTGCACGTGACAACAGTGAGGGTTGCATTGTCATCAGGTGCTTAAAATTAAAAGCTAGAATCAGCCATGGGAAAATACCGCTAATATAAATACAGCATGATGTACGTAAGAATGTAAACCTGAATCTTTTTCAGTCCGCATGTCATTGTGTTTAATAAAGTGTATTCCTAATACCTATTATGTGCTGCGTATAAGATTGTCACAAAATTATTAGTGCATAGTATGCTACAGTTGCAGCTGATGCATCCTCATATGATATGGCGGATTTTTAAAGTACATTATACAATGTTTGAGAAGGGGCTGATTGGCATAACATCTATTAAATGTAGCGCAAGGGTTAATTCAGACACCCAGTTATATAATGTATACAATAATCATTTGTACGTGATGTTTCAAGGTTGCTAATTTTTTCGCTAAGTAAATACAAAGGGTTGCACGTAAGAGTTACCAACAGGCTTTTGGTGAGGTTTATATTCCTGGCAAGTTTCTAGAGAACTTTTCAGGAGATCAGGTACATGACTGTTACCTGGTGTTTGAAGCTCTTCTGTATCATTTTAACTTAAATGCAATTTATGGTAAATGCCCCATTGTTGCTGGTTTTTCTGTTATAGAATAGTAATGGGTTATACAATTTATTTTGTTACTTTTATAGTATTATGCTGCACCTGCACGCGTAAGTTATTACATGTTAATTTAAAAGTTAGATGGTTTATGAGAATTATCTTACATAGTTAACTGCAAGTATCCTCTGATTTCAAATTATACATTTTGAATCTTCAGGTACGTTTCCTAGCAAGGTCCTTTGGAGTTCCTGGGAATCATCTTAGGCAGCAAAGTCATGGTTTCCGCTGGCCTAATGGACCTGTAAGATTTCCTTCATTTATTTATTCATTTGTTTATGTTAGAAACTCAAATAGATGGTCGTTGAAGGTTAAATAATCATCATGCTTGGGAGCCTGTTTTATTGACGATTATTATAGAAAGCTAACCATGTTTAGTATCTGATTAGTTCTTTGTATTTTTTACCTTATTATACATTGATGATTCCTGGACTTATCTATTATAAAAAATTTATATATTTATTTCAGGGTTCAGTGATTACACCTTTCAATTTCCCTCTAGAGATTCCTCTACTCCAGTTGATGGGAGCACTTTATATGGGAAACAAACCTGTCCTTAAGGTTGACATCAAGGTAAGTTTTAGACACATAAAATGATATACTTCAGAATGTGCATTGTTGTCCATTATCTTTATGTATTTATTAACCCTTCTATTATTGTTAAATGATACATTTTAGCACTTTTGTAGGTATACATTGTTATGGAACAAATGCTTTGATTGCTCCATGATTGTGGGATGCCTCTGGATGACGTTGATTTCATCAACTCTGATGGAAAGACAATGAACGTAATAAACTGAAATTTATATAAGATGCTTCAGTTTATATGTTCAGCAGCTGGGCTTCATTACCACAATTGGATTCAATTGTGTTACTTTTAATGTAAAATGAAATTTATAGAAGCTTATTAAGTTATGTTCAAATATTGTTGCCACCCATTCCAGTTCACAACACTTGCAACGCGCAACGTAAACTACTTCTATAGCAAAACACCCCGCCGCAACGCGCGGGTTTCCCACCTCGTTTTACACATTTTTTAGTTATATGTTTAGGAAAAATGACAAATTTTTTTTTAGTGGAATGACAATATTTCAAACACATGCAGGCTGCATGACATTGATGTCTCTTTTTGCATTCATTTTGCTTAATACAATTTGGGTCGTATATGATAATTATTAACACAAGTTCTGCGCTATCCAAATTAAGTAGCAGGTTTGTGACTTTGGTCCCTTTCCAAATAAATGAATATTTCTAGGAAGCACATATTGTATAGAAAATTTTGTTGATGATTAAACAGTATTACCCTGTTCGCCTCATTGGTGGTACCTCGATATTTATTGCATTCAATGTTTCAAAGCAATGGAGAAATATCCATACTGAATAACCAATATATAATAAAAGGAAATGTCTATGATAACTATCGAATTAGAAATCCTAAATATATAGTTGACTGAACACCTATCATAAATCTAGAATAAGAGAAATCAAATGTGGGTTTGAAAAATAATTGGCCTAATGGAGTCCAACATTCAGCGTATATATAGTTTGCAAAGATGAGCACTGCAAACAACAACCTACTAACTTGAATAGATCAAGTCACCCAAGTTATAAGTTATCAAAAACTTATCATTGTCTCTAGTTTTTAGTGGGCGGGAATCATTTTGTGTAACTTATATATATATATATATATATATATATATATATATATATATATATATATATATATATATATATATATATATATATATATATATATATATAGGGGATAGCTTGGCTACAATTATTGTAGCCAATTGGCTACAACCCTTTCACAAAAATACACAAACAATAAATCAGGGACCCACATAAAAAAAAAAAAAAAAAAAAAAAAAAAAAAAAAAAAACAGGGACCCACAAAAAGAATCAGAACCCACATTTAAAGCATAAAATTGTAGCCAATTAGCTACAATTAATTGTAGCTAATATTTTCCCATATATATATATATATATATATAGAAGTTGGGATCAAATATGAATAATAAAAATAAGAAGGATAAGAAGTAATCACAACCACACATTCTAGATGCACCTACAAAAATGGATGCATTTTCATTCAAATTTTCCCTCTCAAATTAAAATGTGTGGTTAGAATTACTTCTTACCATTCTTATTTCAATTATTCTTTTTATTAGATCCATTCCGTATATATATATTTTAATCTTTACTAAATAATAGTATATATTTTGAAACATATGATGCTTACTTAGCAAAGGTACTATGGCTGTGCTTTAGAGCACTCGGTATGGTCAGCGTCACATCTTTAACCTTTTCATCTTAACTCATCAAAAAACACCATGATACAATAACTCACTTTAACTCAACTTTAAATCAAATATTTTTAAATTCAACCCTAAACTAAAACTAATATTTCATTTAATAACTAACATAAACATTTATAAAACACTGATGCGTGGAAATTGCACAAGACTTTACCTCTCAAGGGATCTCGAGAAGCTTACAACCCCCACCAGGCAGTGTACCTGATCGTTGTATTATAGTACAGTGACAAGTACCGGGGGATTGATCGTTCAACTCAGGAATAGTGTCGCTAGGATTAGAAAGCCTAAAAATTAAGTCTAGAGGTGAGGGATGATTCTTTTTGTATTTTTATATTTCTATAAAAGCAATTAAAATCTCGGGTTTTTGGAAGAGTGGGCGGAATTAGTTGTTAGTCAACTAACCCAATAACTAAAGATGCAATTAAAATAAAATAACAAAAATGAAAATAAAGCTAATTACTAAAATGGTGTGAACAATAAATGGGAAAATTGTGTTTACTTAGGTTTCATTACTCCCTACATATCTTTTACAGGTTGATAGTTTGTTACAATTGCGTGGATGACGGGTTATATTCCTTAATACCATTCGTCGGGTGGCGTACGTACTTCCCCAACTCTATAAGCTCCTACTTCACTCCTATGTCGAGCCTGCAAGAAGCTCCTAACATGGGATCATTAGAATTCGCTTATGCATTAAATACAACCTTAAAAACCTAGTACGCATTGGTTCATGTTTCTTAAGACGTTCAAGCAAGTTACCCTATGGAAGTCTGCCAGTTTTCTTAAGCCTAACATCGAAATCATTCATCCATAACAACTATAAACAAGCAATCAACCCATAATCAACATCTAGGTTTCACTACATCTAAGCAAACACACAAGAGATCTAGCCTAGCATGTTAATATCAAGACAAGCGTAAGACATATTCAAACAACACATAGACATATTGAATGAATTGAAATGATACTTATCTTAATTGAACATGAAAGGTTTCAAAGGGTAAAAACCCTTGAAAGTACAGTAAAAATCGTGTTAGGGTTTCTCCAAGTTATCCCTCTAATTGTCCTCCCTTAATGAATGAAAATTACAAAACTATATATAGATTTTCCAACATGACGGCGTCAAGAAGAGAAATCTGACGCCGTCAACTTGCCGCCCATAGTAATATCGGATTGCCTACATCTAGATCTGATGCCGTCAAGTGCAACTTTCCTTTGGTCCGTCACGTGTAATGGGACCATGATGGCCTATGGTAACGCCGTCATGCCCCTAGTGTAAAAACTCTCTGGATCGTCACGGACTCTATCCACTTCACCTCTTGTTTTACTCTTGACGCCGTCATGTAGAATTTGGTGACGCCGTCAGGTACTGTTCCTAGCAAGGAAAATTAAGACTTTGTCATTTTCTTTACTTTTATGCTCCAAAGACGTCCAAAATGCTTCCTTTTCCAGAATTCACTCCAAAAGTACCTAAAATCACAAAAGGAACGATTTAGGGCAATATTTGATCAAACAAATTCAATTCCGGGCTTAAATGACGCCCTAAAAATGGATCATTTTTTGCCTTATCATATACCCTTACACTTGAGATTTGCTTGTCCTCAAGCAAATGCGCTTTTATTCTAATCAAAATACAAGTTAGGGGTCATTTAACACTAATATAAAAGTAATTACAACAAATAATCGTTCCACTAAAGACCAAAGACAAGCATGGAGGTCGTAGACTAGCACCTCACAAATAGTGTTTAGATACTCACATCTCTCGGGTGTAATAAAGTATATATCACAATATGGAAATGGAAAGCATCTCTCACTACCTGCCATAGCAAAATAGATTACCATAGGCATGGGAAAGGATCAAACCTCCACCACTTGGCGTAAGCACCTAGGATAAACTATCAAAGATGTCTTTTAAAGGGTTATAACGTTACGTGTAGGGATATGGAATACACAGTTTTGTTGGATAAAGGCAATCTTTACTGGTGGCGAGTTAATCATCTTGGTTAATTACATGTACAATATGGCGTTGCTAAGCCAAGACTAGACTCGACTTAAGCTAATAAATCAAAAATAACAAAAACATAAACATAGAATGAAACGGGATGGTAGTCCGTATGTTTTTCTCTTTTGTCTTTTTTCTATTTTTTTTTCTTTTTCTTAATTTTTTTTATTTTTTATTTATTTTTATTATTTTTTTTTGCATACTCTCTTACCCTACCATCCAAAATAATACATCATAGGGAATAAGCATTCCCCTTACACTTGAATTTTACATACTTTACAATAAAGTAATCTAATGACTCGAATTAAGATAATCAAAACACTTTGAGTACTTTTAAGATTAACGCACATATGGGGGTAATATATGATATTCTTCCCCATTACTCCATAACATTAGTACTTTTTCCATGAGTTCCAATCGTCCCAAAACAATATGTATAAGGATATGACTCGACTTAGCAACCATGTAATCAATTAGATAATTAACTAAGGGTTTAAACAAATAACAATAATGCACTAAAGATGAGTGCATACACAGAAGGCTAAGGCGATTTGGTTGTACATTTAAGTGGGTTGTAACAAATTCTTCCTTTACGTAACATGCTTAAAGTTAGAAACGAAAAGATAGGCTTGGAGGGGTGTACTAGGGGTTTCGTGTACTAAAAATGAGTACAACGTTAAGGTGTGGGAAAAATTAGTTGACTTTACTAGCCAAATAATATGACTTAAATGGTCAAGAAATTATGATACGGGTTTAACACAAGGGTGAACCTAATGCCTCTTATCATGTAGTAAATCCTACTACACGAATGTAGTCTCATTAGCGGTCTCGGGATGCATCACTAACGCAAGTTCTAGAATCTAAATGCTACCAGTACACTCATAAGCACTAATAGTAAATGATTTTCCTATCAAATCTAAAGGCGAACCTCACATATTTGGGTGGAAAATTTTTCTGAATGGTACGGTTTTGTGCTAGTCATACAATCTCCTATCCATGAGACGCTTTCTAAGGCTAAAGTTTCACTCCTAAATGTTGTAAAAAAAATTAAATTTGGCGCTAAAATTACACTAATAAGTATTTCTCTTAGTTTTATTACACACCTACCATCAAACAAACAAACTCAAGTGAAAGTGTATCCTATAAGGTATCATCATTTACCCTCCCCTTACACTTAGGATGAACATTGTCCCCAATGTTCAATTAAAGAATGTAAAAGTAAAACAAATAAAAGAATGAAATCAAATACTCCCCTGATTCGTTCGGTGTGGATAGTGCGGTAACTAGGTTAGATCTTCCTCCAAGAAAATGAACAATCAAAGCTTCCCTTCCAGAATATAAATCATCTTCTTGTCATATATAACCTGTTAAACCTGAGAAAACAAACAAGGCAACCTCGCATAAAATCGGCGGCAATCTATATATACTAATAAATCCTAGAAAACAATGTAAGATATAATGCTTGTGGAATGAATGTTTGCAGATTTCCTGGAGTTTATAAAACTAAAGAATTAACAAAAACTTTAAGATTCCGTTAGAAAAACAAAACTAGCAAAATTTCCAGAATTTTACACATGACGCCATCAGGAATTAATTCCTGACACCGTCAGAAGTGACCTGCAGAAATCTTTACGTTAAATTTCTGGAAAACTTATGTCCTACTTCCTAGAAAATCCTGCAAAACATCATTATGACTCGATACAAGCATTTGACTCTAACAAATACAAATATACATGTCCATTTAATATTGTGGGAAATCATGATCGATTTTGTTTCTTAAAAACATATTTGGGGTTTCCCCTTACACTTATTGTTAGGACCCAAGTTTTATATCATTTCACACATATGAGATCTAGAGAGAGAAAAATGATAAGTTTTAGAGAGAGAGAGAAACATGGGAGGAAATAAGAGAATTTCTTATTCCTAATGAGCCAACCACCAACCTCAAATGAGAGGTTTACAAGACTATTTATAGGTCATGTCTAGGGCAACTAACATCTTTCACATTATATCACTTATAACCCTTAGACTTTGGCAAAACATGTAAACATTAATAAACTAGCATAAAACATATTAAATCTTTAACGTACAAACATAATATTGTACCCTATTACACGACTCATTGACTCGATAATGATCGTCACTTCAAACGTTCCCAACAATCTCCCCCTAAGGGACGATCATTGAGATCTCTCTTTGATTGCATTTATGATCATCACTTTTGCGTTTCCAACAATCTCCCCCTAAAGGGGTGATCATGTGAGATCTCTTTTGCGACCTGTGGGTTATGGGTCCACCAATAGAAATGACTGATCTTTTGACTTCTTTGATGCTTGTTGTTTTGAACTTTGAGTCTTTGTGTAATAGCGTTGCTAGATTCTTTGTTCCAATCATGCTTTGTGATCTTCGTACTTCGTTCTTGTTGTTGTGATCAAATGATGGTGTAATCTGCCTTTCCTCACTTCTGTGTTTGTGGTGGTTGTCTGCCATTCCAACATGCTCATACATCTTTGGACTTTGACTTTCACATGCACGTAGTTCCCTTTCTTTCACTTTGATCTTTAGTCTCTTTACTTTGTAGATTCTTCTTTTTGTTGTAGAATCTTTTGGTGAACTTTGCATTGCTTAGATCATTGAGGGAGCTATCATTGACTTCAAGATGTATGTATGAGCATGCTGAATCTATCGCCATGGACGTGATGTGTAGCTGCAGGTAAACAGTTAGCAATAAACAACTGGTACTTACAGATAAGGAATTAGAGATCATCAACAGCATAGTGTGAAGACTCCTTCTATCCCTTATCAAGGCCGTTCCCATGTCAGATACCCCCGAAGGAGCTTACGAGACCTACTAAGTAGCTCAATGACTGGGTGAGTCGCTGGGGATCACTCCACGACTGTAGACCGCTAAAGAACCACCGCAAACACTAAGCGTAACCCGCGTGGGGTTACCGAAGTGACCTGCTGTCAGGGTTGTTTGATGTTGACCCTGGCAAGAATTTCCGTTCAATCATTGAGAAATACATTTGTAATTCTCTCATAAACGTTCTCGGCAGAAAGCTAAGATCTGCGAAGGACTCGATAATTTACAGCTAGTGTCCATTGATGTAGAACACCAGTTGTAGAAATACTAAGTGTTCCTAAGAGATCTTTGATGTATCTCGTGGCTCTAGACTCGATAAGTGCTCACTTAGGTTTCCTACGCGGAGACTAGAGAGGGGTCTCCTGCTTCAATATCAACCATCTCTAAGAGATAAGTCGATAGATTACACTGGTGCCCTGTGAGAATGAAACAAGTTCTTCTAAGAGAACTTGAGTGGTTAAGAAGGTTTAGTGCATTGCGTCACTGGGTTCATGACGACTTTATCTTCAATACCGGTGTTGCCTTAGCAACAACCAGTAGCATAAGAATTGAACCCGGTGTCTGCCCTAAGGTTGAACATACGGAGGGCTATTTCTTTTCACCCTTTTCTTTACTTTTCTTTTTAATTCTTCAACCCCTTCTTTCTCCTTTCATTCTTTTCTCCTTTTTTTCATATCATACCTAAGGACTTCTAATACTAACTATTGGTGATGTCCTTGGGCAGATCCCTCCGGCTCTGGCGGATCATAGGAGGGTTTTTCCTATCTTAATCACCTTATAACTCCATGATTATCCTACAATTGCCATGAAACCTTTGATTGAAAATCGCTCAAAGTGTTTGAGATTATCAAACATTTTGTTTAATACTTTGAGAGTTTTATGTTTATGAAGGGCTCCCCCTTTACATGTGCTCATGTGTATTTAATAAGCTTGCACATGTGGGAGGAGCAAGCACTTTTTGAATTGATCCACTTTCAGTGAACAAGACCGATTCGAGACACGCTTACATCACTAGTTAGACTAGCTTGAAGTTATTACCCGGCCTGGTCAAGTTCACAGAAAGTTTCATGAAACGGTGCATTTCTTCTTAGACAAATCCTTTTCGAGACACGCTTACGTGGCTAGTTAAAGAGTTCCATTGTCAGCATTTAGGTGACAACTAGCTCTAGTAACTAACTTGATGTTATTACCCGTCGAGGACAAGTCTTTTCGATTACTAACTTTTGTTGTTTCGTCAATTCCTGGGTCAATTCTGAGTCGAGCTCGCATGAGATTGAACTTTTAGCGTCCTTAAACATTCATATTTTAATCACTTTTTCTTTTCTCCCCCTCAAAAATAGCATATAAGATGTTGTTTTTGATGAACTTTTGATTAAAATATGCTTTTTGAGTCTTATGGGGAGATTCACCAAGAACTTATCATTTTGAACAAAGATCATTTCAAATACTCCCCCTCAATAAGTGAACTAACTTTTTGAGGTTTTGATTACGAGAGGGAATACTTGTCCTTTTGACTAGAATTTAGAAAAAACTTTGAAAATTTTGAGTAATTCTACTCAAAAGTAAGAAGCTTTCGCTCCTTATGTTAGGATTGAGGCACTGAAGTGTACCTCAGTGTCCTTTAATTTCAAAGAACGGGTTGTACACTGCTATATGTGCACAAGCAATTAAGCATGACTTTGATGGAACATTTTGTTTTCGAAATACGCCCCCTCAAAACTCGCATATGTTTTGAAAATTTTAAACTTTTTAGAGTTTGGGGGAAGGAGCCTTCTTGAAGCAAAATTCTGAAAGATTTAGAAATTTCAGTTTGAAAAATTCTTGAATAAATTTTGCTTCAAGGTAACTAAAACATTATACGCTGAAATACTCCCCCCCCCCCCCAAAACTAGCATGTGTTTTGACATTGTTAAACTTTGGAGCGAATTGGGGAGTAAAGATTTGAAAAATCTTGAGCAAAATTTTGAAAAGTTTTGAAAAAACCTTTTGAAAATTTTTGAATAAATTTTGCTCAAGATTAAGAAGTTTTAGATAAGCTTTGCATGAGAACTTCTTCTTGTTTTTAAGGATAAGTGCACGTTTGGTTTTAAAGAATGGTTTAGCAAGGCACTTTCCTTTCTTTGAAACTCGAGTTGTACACTGAAATGTGTGCACAAGTCGTAATGTATAAGCCCGAGTTGTAAGCTGAAATACTTACAAGCCATTAAGAATTTGAGATTAGACAACGACCTTGGGAACCCATTTAAGCACGGCGCCAATGGGTTTACCAAATTTTGAAATGCATTTGTAGGTTGTGTCAATCTGATTTAAAGATGTTGAATTCCAATGAGGACTGAAAACCGGTGTTTCATTTTGAAATAACACTCGTGAAATCAATGGAGATTTAAAACTCTTTTTCTGTTGAAAATTGTCTGAGAAACCCGGCGTTTCTCTTGGAGTTTTAAAATATGAAGAAGAAGATTTCCATCTAGAGTTAAACCTCATGGGTTCTTTTGAAGATTTGTTTCTGTGATAAATGGAAACCTTCCGGTATTTGGAATGTTCAAAGCATAGTCATATACATGTTGCAGCGAAAGCAATTCTGATATTGAATATCTGAAAGGTTTTGAACGACTTTGCTTTGGTTTCCATAGTTGCTTTACTGGTGTAAAACGAGAGTGTAGAGTTTGAAAACCATGATTCTTTTCTTTTGAAGCATTTGGGGGTTTCGAAAAACTTAGTTTTGGTCTCCACACTTGCTTTACCGGTGTAAAACGAGAGTGTGGAGTGTGAAAAACATGATTCTTTTCTTTTGAAGCATTTGGATTTGAAAACCTTTTAGAAGTAAATGTTTCGGAAAAACTTGGTCTCTTTGAAAACTTCCTTCCTTTTTGCAAAGAATAGGTTGTAAACTGAGAAACCCTTTTCAAAAATGGTTTTGAAGATTCACCCGTGTAAACCTTCTTCGAAACACTCACTTCTTGTGTTGAAACATTTGAAATTGGAGCTTTTCCCTTTGATCGGTTAAGAGTATCAAACTTCACTTTTAAAGCATTGTATGAAACTCTCAAATCATTGTATTCTTTTTGAAGAGAAAGATGGTCTTGGGATGCCAATTTTGATTCTAAAGAAGCAATTTGTTTCAAAAGTTGATCTTTTTCGGCTTTAGAATTATCCGTTTTACGAGCCAATTTCCGTTCGAACTCAACATTTTCTTTTTCAAGTCTTTCAAAATAATTTTCAAATTTGGTTACTTTGTTGAAAAAGTCGGTTTTGGCATCCTCAAAATCGTTTGTTTGTTGAGCTAAGAGCGTTTCAAGCTCAACCGAAGCACATGATTTTCAGTTTCAAAAAAATACATTTTCTCCCCCATTTCCTTTTCAAAATCTGGAGTATTAGAATCGAGCAGGGGTTTTGGGAAGGAAACTTTTGTGATTTGAAAATCGACATTTTTCTATTTCATTGATTCAATCTTTTGCAAAACATTTTCAAACTTTTTATCTGCAAATTCATTCAATTGAGACTTCAAATCTTCAGCCCCTTTTTGTTTCAAGTTTGAGTTTTGTTTCTGAACTCGTGAACTTTTGATTGAATCAAACAGGTTTTTGTAAATCTTTTTCAAACGCTCAATCTCTTTTTCGTATTTTGAAATCTGACATTTCATTGACAAGTTTTCATCTTCAACTTGTTCAAGCTTTGACATCCATGGGTTTTCAAAAGACTGCTTTTCAAGATTGTGTTGTAAAGCTAGCTCAAAGTTAATGCTTTGTGCTTGACATCTTTGAAAATTTTGTTCAAGAGAAAATATTTGACGTTTAAGTTTCTCTTGGATGTCGCTTGACTCTTTTAAAATCTTCTCATTTTTGTGTCTCAACATCCCATTTTCCACTCTTAAGTTTTCAGACTCAACGCTCAATGATTTATCACAAGCAGTTTTTTCAAAAACTTTCAATTTAGCTTCTAAATCAACAATGTCGTTAAGATACGAGTCTTCCTTTTTCCTTTTCCGCACTTCATGTTCATAAAATTCCTTTTTGCAAGTTGACAACTCTGATTGTGTTTTGGAAAGCTCTTTTTGAAGTTGTTCAACTTGTTTTTGAAGTTCACTCTTTTCTTTTTCGAGTTTTGAAACCAACTTTCCGTTTGACTCAATTAAATCTTGCATTTTATGTTGAAGATCTTGTTCTTTGTTGTAATATTCTTGAAAAGCTTTTTCAAAACTTTTTTCATGTTTAACCTTGTGTTCCAGATTTGAAAGTTGTATTTTATAGTACTCAATGTCCCTTGTCAATGACACATTTTTTTCTTTTAGTTCAAAATTGAGCTTGTTAGATTGAGTAACTTTATATTGCATTTTCTTAATTATCAAAGCAGTTGAAGCACATTCTTGATCATGAGTCACATTGTTATGTTCAACCTTACCTCCATTAGGATCCACATGTGGAGTTTCAGGAGTAATATTTCTATCATCCTGATTCACCACATATGTGTCGTTAGTGTACTCAGGTTGTCCATGACTTTGTGTCTCATGAGCAAACACATTTTCAAATATATCATCATCATTAGATTGATGTACCTGAACGAGTGCGACTGAACTTCGTGAAGGACTGACAGCAGTTGCATTATTCAAACCATCCTTACATTTGTGTTTCCTGTCAGCATATGAATCATTCCCGGAAGTGCTGCTTTTAGTCTGCAGTTCTGATAATGCATTGTTACCGGTATACCAAACTATCATTCAACGTCCCTTCATTTATGACTGTTCCTTCATGTGTCTGCCTTTTACTTCCATTCTCCCGTACATTTTCTTTTAACTCTCTTTTCTGCATCTTCAGTTCTTTGATAGCACTCAGATGAAGTGATCTTTCATTAAGCACAAATTCTAAGTAGCTCAGTCGTGAAACAAGCTGATCTCTAAAAGCTTCAACCTCCATACTATTGATGTTCTCTCTCCATAACCTGCTTTGAGATTCATAGTCTCGAGAAGTTTTGAACACTTTAAAATCCATTGCCATGAACTCTTTGAACTGTGTCTTGAGCGCTCTAAATTCTACCATGCAATCACTTCCCTGTTCAATTTGCTTTTCAAGTTGAACTATGTTTTCTCGGAGTTTCCTTTGAAAGGTTAGAACGTCCGTATCTGTTCCGAAGAATACAGTAAAGGTACTCCACGAAGGAAACCTTGTATCTGAGAGAATCGTGCATTGAATCTTAACTGAATGAAAATATGCTAAACAATCTTCTATAGAATAGATGGCTCTTTTCTCAACTTTAGACATCTTTCTCTCTTGTGAACTTGTTTGATACATTTTCTCTCCCCCGTGATTGTTGCGACGTAATCGAAATAATCAACCAAAAATGTCACACACAAGGTCGATAAAGTGATTTCTGATTTCCCCTCCAAAAATAATATGAAAAATTTTCTCTCCCAAAATTTGAAAATAACTATGAAATGCAATTTCAAGGTTGCAAGAAAAATTTGAGTTTCAAAAATTTTGCCGCCAAATTTCACCGAATTTTTTTGAATTTTGGCCTAAAAATTTGAATTTCGGGCCAAAATTTTCAACGTTATGCCAAAATTTGAATTTCGCGTAAAAATTGAACGTTTAGTCTCCTCTCAAAAATAAATTTTACTCAAAATTTCCCGCCAAAATACTTTTTTTTTGCTAACTCGATAATAGCCCCTAACTCGGTAACCTTTGCTAGCTCGATAAAACCTCATAACTCGATAAACCCTAACTCGATAATGCCTCAAACTCGATAATGCTCCTTACTCCCTAACTCGGTAACCATTTCAAACTCGGTAATCATTTCAAACTCGGTAACCTTGATCAATTTTGGCAGAGTTTTGTTTATGTAGCAAACGTGAAAAATCTTACTCGATAAACGATAAGGATTGTTAGCTAACTCGCTAACTGGCTAACTCGCCAAAACTTTCAAACTCGCCAATATCCTAACTCATCAAATTCTAACTCGATAAAAAATTTCTAACTCGAAATTTTTTTTCTAACTTGAAAAGAAAAAAATCTAACTCGCCAATATCCTAACTCGATAAGCAGTTTTCAAACTCGATAATCATCAGCCAAACTCGATAATCATCTGCCAAACTCGATAAAATTGCGATGAACAGTACCAGATTCGCTTTATTCACCCAAAAACACGATTTTTTCACCCAAAAACACCACGATTTGCCCCCGGTTAGCTCTGATACCAATTGTCAGGACCCAAGTTTTATATCATTTCACACATATGAGATCTAGAGAGAGAAAAATGATAAGTTTTAGAGAGAGAGAGAAACAAGGGAGGAAATAAGAGAATTTCTTATTCCTAATGAGCCAACCACCAACCTCAAATGAGAGGTTTACAAGACTATTTATAGGCCATGTCTAGGGCAACTAACATCTTTCACATTATATCACTTATTGCCCTTAGACTTTGGCAAAACATGTAAACATTAATAAACTAGCATAAAACATATTAAATCTTTAACGTACAAACATAATATTGTACCCTATTACACGACTCATTGACTCGATAATGATTGATTCGTTGTGTTTAGGTGTGCAAAAATAATTTATCAAAAATATATGAACAAACGTGAAGTCTAATTTGTCGGGAGACAAATAAACGTGAAGTAATACGAGTAAACCGTTTAGGAAAACGATTACCTCGCAAAACTTGTGAAAGTGATATTCAAATTGTGAGACCGGGAAGTGATTTCCCGGGTCGTACCCCAACGAGGTGTGAATGGAAAGCTTCGAGTGAGATTGGGATTAAAATCTTGTATGATTGGAAAGGTTATTTGGTTTTGTTGTACGTTAAATTAACGAAAATTACGAATTAACGAACGAAAATGGAATAAACGTACTTTAATGGGAAATTAAACTAAGGAATGTTAAGTACTATTTAAAATAACCTAAAATGCTACGGGAAACAAAAAAATAGGTATCGAGAATCCTAAAAATCACAAATTTCACACAAACGTGACGTTTATTCTAAATAAACGTCAACTCGCAAATAAAAACGTGAATTTAGAGCTACGCAAGTCCTACGGGTGTCTAAATAATTTTCTAACGCACTTAAAGACAAAAGAAAATTTTGAGTAAAAGAAAATTAATTTTTTAACAAAACTTCTATTAATTATGAATTAAAATCTAATTAACACTAATTAAATTATAATAATTAAACTACAACTCCTAAAAATTTGAAACCTTTTTTAATAAATTCTATGAGTTAAAAAGAGTTTAAGAAAAATTAAAAAAAAATAAGGACACAGTTTAATAATAAGCGGCAAATAAGCTAAATAAGCTGAAAAGTCTTATTTAGCAAAAATTAGACAAAAAAGGGTTAAAAGATTTAATTGTGTAGAACTAAACAAAAAGACCCAAGGGCGCTTTTGGTAATGTGTTGTGTGATGGTGTGTCTGTTAGTGAATGTGAGGTCAGGGGTTCGAATCCTACCCCAACCTTTTTGCAAATTTCTCTTTTCTCTTTTTTTTCTTTTTCTTTACAAACACATAACACAAATTCAAACTAGTGATCTTTTTTTATAAAACAGTGACTTAAGCAAACTACGATCCACTTTTAAATATCAAATTGGATTCAATTCTTTGAAACCTTGTTCCAAGATTTTGTTAAATCTAACTTACTTTCATTCTTAAAAAAACAGATTAAACCACCCTTTTTTTTATACGAATCAGATTCTCAAAGCAAAGCCCCCCCCCCCCCCCCCCCCCTTTTTTTTTTCTCTCTCTTGTGTTTTCAAAATTTTCAAGATACTTATCAAAATTAAGCTACAACAACTTAGCTTAGATACTCCCAACAATAACAATAAACACAGTAACAACACGAATTCAAAAACAAGAATTTTGAATAAGGGGATTACAACATCCAAATCATTCAAGAACAACAAGATCCATCAGTTGCAGTCACAACTACGAAACCATTAGCAACAATAAGAATTCCAAATAGTAGCGAGAGTAACACATAACCACGAACAAACAACGAGAACCTAGCAAGCTCTATCGAGAGGGAATGAAGCTCAACACTACCTAAACTACTGCATCTTTAGAAACTGAATGTATTTAAATCGAAACAAGACAAAGCTCAGTTTGGTACATTCCTTCCAACCATTAATCGAATTTTAACCAGAAAAATGATAGTCAAAAAAGTTTTGGCTTAATTGGTTTATAGAGGCATTTCTAACTCTAGGATGCCACTTTCTAACTCTAACTTCCAAACAATCTACAACCTACGAAAAACAGCTTATGAAGATCCAAACCAGCTCAAGCTATTCTCACAAATTAGTAAATGACAGTAAACATCTTTACTAACCTTAGTCTACCCCGCACATAAAAGAAAACAATTCAATCTCAGATTTATCACAAAAGGTTTAGAGCATCATAAAAAAAAGTCGAGCATACAGAAACGTAACTAAGCAATAAACAATCTTAACAACATTAAAATAAAAATTGAGACCGAAGTTGAAATTAAATTAAGAGTGATTAAAAATACAAAGTACCTTCACAAATTAAGCTAAATTAAACCTGCCTCTTAAGGCTACATATGTAAACTATTTATACTACTTTTAAAACTAGGGTTTGGTGGTTCCATGTGCCTTCTTGTTCCTTTACTGAGATAAGCAACCTAGGATTCCTTTTCTTGGACACTTTCCACCCTTGGATTGAATTTCGAATGATCACAGCCCTTCATTCAACTTTGGCGCCCAATATATGTTGAGGATGGATGACCGGGCATGGCATCTGGTGACTTAGTCTTGAAGGTGGTGATATGGGTAGGTACGGTTTTGTGAGGGGAATGGAATATTAGTGGGATGAGGAGTGGTGATGGTAGAACTTTTAAGGTGGAGATGGCGTGGAGGAGGAGGTGTATTTGGAGGGTAAAGAGGTGAGGGTGAAGAAGGGCGTTTGTTTTCTGGGTAATACGAGAGGATGCCTGGGGAAGATGAGTTAGGTCTGACTTCTTTTTTATCAAAGAGAGGGAAGGGGGGGGGGGCATTGTTATACACAGATAGGGTTAGAGTTTTGGGCTTGGAGACAGTTGGGCCAAGGGTGAGATGGATCAGACATGTTAAGTTTAGGATAGAAAGGTGTGGTGGGCTTGTAATATGGTGATGGGTATTTTGTTTGGTAATACTTTAGTCCGTTTGGTTTGATTTTTAACATAAGGACCATATTTGCAATTTATGAAAACCAAGGGACCAGATCTGCCAAGTATCCAAAGCTCACCAGAGGACCAATTTTGTCAACCTTTGATTTCCCGAGGGCTTTTAGATGATTAATTTCCAAACATAAATACTCGGGGAACCCTTTCTGCCAACTTTCCAAATTTCAGGGACCAAACTTGTACTATCTCCAAAATTTTCACTTCAGGGACTAAACTTGTTCATTTTTGAAATATTTTCACCCAAAGATCATTATTTGGTAAACTTTGATTTTTTAAAGACTTGGTTTGACTTTTCTTTTGAAATAAACGCTTAGGGACTAGTTTTGATAATTTTTGAAAGTTGGGGGACTGAAACTGCCAATTATGCAAACTTTGTTTGTTTTTCATTTGTTTTCGATCATTTTGCATTTGAAACATATAAAACACGATCTTTGGGATATTTTTGTTATTTTGATGTATTCTTGAGTGTTTTCTCGCGTTTTGGCAGTTAAAATACGATAAAAATGATGAGTATTTATACACTCATCAATCCCCCACACTTGAGTGTTGCTAGTCCCTAGCAATCTTTTGTGAAAAACTTGATGGATTGGAAAATCTCTTTACCAAAAGCCATCACTTCTGGAGTAGCCAGGTGTAAGAACTGTGGCACACCTGATAACCGTGTGATTTTGAGCAAACCACCAGCTGTCAACGGATTTGATTTGTCTTTACCAAAAGCCGTTTGCTTCTGGACTAGCCAGCTCTTGATGGAATAGTCAACATCTTGGTGAGCTGATTACCAATTATGGATTTTCCACGGCCTTTACCACAAGCCATAATCTTGTGGGCTAGCCAACTCATTTGCTTTTGAGGATATGGGGAGTTGAGGAACCATACAATTTTTGGCAAATTGCAAGCCATCAACGGGTTTGAGTTATCTTTACCAAGAGCCGTTTGCTCCTGGATTAGCCAATCCTTTTTGTCGTTTAGACTTGGCAGACTGATTACAACAAAAATTTTGAAATAAAGTGATTTTTTTTTTTTTTTAATTTTGGCCAAAAACGGGGGTATTAGACGATATAGTTTGATAAAATTCGCTAGAATTTTCCCCTCCCTCACAATTAGAGTTGAATATTGTCCTCAATATTCAAAGTCCCGGCTATTATGCCGAAATTTTGAACGTAAGAAGAAAATATTAAAAGCTAATTGTGGGAACGTCATTTTTCATTTTTCACTTTATTTATACAACAACACATATTTTTGTCATTTTCATTTTTTTTTTGTTTTTTTTTTGAAGAGATTTCAAGTAGCTGCGGGGGGTGGCCACTCCCCCACACTAGGGTGTTAGAAAATAGAAGGAAATCAGATACACGGGTGAAAACCCATGTTTGTTGTTACTTGTTTTTGTTTGTCGAGTCGCTAGCTTGACTCGATCCCCGAATTCATTGGTCCATGGGGAAAGTTTGGAGGTCTGGGACAATAGGTGGTATGTCCCCTCCAAAATAATGTTTCAACCGATGCCCATTTACTTTGAAATTTGGACCGTCATCTTGAGATAACTCGACGGTACCATAAGGATAAACTTTGGCAACGGTGAAAGGTCCAGTCCAACGGGTTTTAAGCTTACCCGAAAAGATCTTTAATCGAGAGTTAAAAAGAAGAACTCGGTCACCAACGTTGAAAACGCGGTTCTTGATTTTGGAGTCATGGATCTTTTTGGTTTTCTCTTTATAGATTAAAGAATTTTCGTAAGCTTGATCACGAAGTTCATTGAGTTCATTGAGTTGAACTTTCCTGTGATCACCTGCGGACTTGAGATCGAAGTTGGTATTCTTAAGAGCCCAATAAGCCTTGTGCTCGAGCTCAATCGGTAGATGACACGCTTTTCCATACACAAGCTTATAAGGAGTACACCCGATGGGTGTTTTATAAGCCGTGCGAAAAGCCCATAGAGCGTCATCTAGCTTATCCGACCAAGAGGCACGGTTTTCGCCTACGGTTCTTTCAAGAATTCTTTTAAGACCACGGTTTGAAACCTCCACTTGCCCACTCGTTTGTGGGTGATAAGCGGTAGCAAGTCGGTGAGTGACACCATACTTGAGCATGACTTTTGCAAATTGGTCATTGCAAAAGTGAGTACCGCGATCACTAATGATAGCACGGGGAGTTCCAAACCTAGCAAATAGAGATTTTAAAAATTTTACAACTACTCAGGCATCGTTGGTTGGGAGAGCTTTGGCTTCGACCCATTTTGACAAATAGTCAACGGCCACGAGTATGTACTTGTTCCCTCGTGAAGTCGGGAACGGCCCCATAAAGTCTATGTCCCAAACGTCGAAGATCTCACAAACTTGGATGACATTTTGTGGTATCTCATCCCGTTGTGTTACCTTTCCTTGACGTTGACATGAGTCACAAGATTTGACCAAGTCATGGGCGTCTTTGTAAATGGAGGGCCAATAGAAACCTGAATCAAATACTTTTTGAGCGGTGTAGTTTGGGCCATGATGTCCCCCGGTGGGTCCATTATGACAAGCCCTAAGAATTTCCATGGCTTCTTGGCCATGAACACACCTACGAATGACCTGATCCGCACAAATTTTGAATAAATAGGGATCGTCCCAAAAGTAATGATTCACATCTTTGAAAAATTTGTTCTTTTGGTGGGACGACATCCCTTTGACAACGAAATTCCCCGCATGGTAGTTTGCAAAGTCGGCAAACCATGGGGTACTAGAATCACCACGAGAAGAAATCACATTAAGTGTCTTGAGAGGAAACGTTTCATTTATTTCCTTTTTCTCGAGGACATCTTGATGAGGATTTTCCAATCGGGAAAGATGGTCAGCAGCGAGGTTCTCGGCTTCTTTCTTATCACGAATGATTATATCACACTCTTGTAGGAGGAGAACCCAACAGAGCAATCTCGGCTTTGCATCTTGCTTGGCAAAGAGATATTTGAGAGCCGAGTGATCCGTGTACACTATGCATTTAGTCAAGATTAAATATGGCCGAAACTTCTCAAACGCATACACCACGGCTAGTAATTCTTTTTCCGTTGTGGTGTAGTGAGCTTGAGCTTCGGTCAAGGTTTTGCTTGCATAATGAATCAGTTGAAAATGCTTGGTTTTTCATTGCCCCAAGACCGTACCTATTGCAAAGTCACTTGCATCACACATGAGTTCAAAAGGTTGGTCCCAATCGGGGGCAACTAGAATTGGTGCCTCGGTAAGCTTTCTTTTGAGAGTTTGGAAAGCTTCGATGCACTCATCGGAAAAGACAAACGGAGTTTCTTTTTCAAGAAGTTGGGTCATAGGCCTAGCTATCTTCGAGAAATCTTGAATGAATCTACGATAGAAGCCGGCATGACCCAGGAAACTCCGAACACCTTTGACAGTAGTGGGAGGAGGAAGCTTAGCAATGACGTCGATTTTAGCTTTATCAACCTCAATCCCACTCTTGGAAATCTTATGGCCAAGGACAATTCCTTCCTTGACCATGAAATGACTTTTCTCCCAATTTAGACTAAGATTGGTGTCTTCACACCTTTGAAGCATTTTGTCTAAATTGGAGAGACATGATTCGAATGAATTTCCAACGACCAAAAAATCATCCATGAAGACCTCCATTGTTTTCTCGATCATGTCGTGAAAAATGGCCATCATGCATCTTTGAACTGTGCCCGGAGCATTGCACAAGCCAAAAGGCATGCGTCGATAAGCAAATGTTCCGTATGGGCACGTAAAATTCATTTTTTCTTGATCTTAAGGACCGATGGGAATTTGGAAATAACCCGAAAAACCGTCAAGGAAAGAATAGTATTCGTTTCCCGCCAATCTTTTGAGCATTTGATCCATGAAAGGTAATGGAAAATGGTCTTTACGGGTGGCGTCTTTTAGTTTTTGATAATCAATGCAAACGCGCCAACCCGTTACCAATCGAGTCGGAATTAACTCATTATCATCATTTTTGACAACCGTTATGCCACCCTTTTGGGCACACAATGAACGGGACTCACCCAAGGACTATCCGAAATAGGGTAAATCAAGCCGGCATCAAGAAGTTTTATGACCTCTTGCTTGATAACCTCATGAATCTTAGGATTTACCCTTCTTTGTTGTTGAACCACCGGTTTAAAGTCATCCTCCATCAAAATTTTGTGCATACAAAATTCCGGGTTAATACCCTTGATGTCGGAAAGTCTCCAAGCAATGGCTCGCTTGTGTGAATTTAAAACCTTGAGAAGAGCAGTTTTGTTTTCCTCATTCAAGTCTTTAGCGATTATGACGGGAAACTTATCGTCACCCTCCAAAAACGCGTACTCGAGATGAGGTGGAAGTTCCTTGAGTTCGACCTCAGGAAAGTCATCAGTTTTTTCAACATTTTTGACTTCCAAGTTATGAAGTTCTTTTGGAGGAAGAGATGATGGATCATCATTAAGCAACATCTCAAGGAGAAGTATGTCTTCCTCGGGATTGATAGAATCATGATCAACATGAGAATCACACGACAAACAAGCTTCGATTTCTTCCAAAATAAAGTCACCTCCCAAAAATGGAGTAAGAGAGGGGGAAGAGACATCAATGGAAGAATTGATTGATCCTTGCACATTTAACACTTCTTCAATATGGTCATCGCACGCAAAATCGATGACATCAAGTCGGTTGATTTCTTCTCGTTCAAGGTCGAGAAGATCTTTTGAAGTGTTTTCGATGTTTATGACCAACTTCTTATCGCCAACTCTTAGAGTCATTTCTCCTTCGAAGACGTCGATTAATGCACGAGCCATTTTTAAGAATGGTCTTCCCAAGATAAGGGGGACACGAGGATCGGCATCAAAATCGACGACTACGAAGTTGGCAGGAAAATAGAACTTGCCAACCTTTACAAAGAGATCTTCAGCAATACCCTTCGGAATCGTAATCGAAATCACATGGAATGAGAAATTTTCCGGGGTCTCCTAATTTTTTGGGAAGTTTCTTTAGGAGAACCGCCGAACAATTTTCGTTTAAACGAGTTTTGGTGAGTTCAAATAGTTTCTCTTTGTTACTTAAAAGACTCTTGAAAGTGGAAGCAAACTTGGGCATATAGAGAAGAGCATCCACGAAACTAATGTCGAAGTGTAATTTTTGAAAAATTTCAAGAAACTTTTTCATTTGATCATTAGTTTGCTCGCGGAGTCTTTGATCATTTAGATGCGAAGGATATGGTATTGAAGCTTTTGGTTGAACGGGATTTTCTGAGGGTTCAAAAACAATTCCCGGTTTAGACTTGGTTTTTGGGACAACATGAGGTTGGACGTGTGCGGTACTTCGTGTACTTGTGATTTGCACCTTATCCTTTGTAGCCTCATGTTCACGTTCCACTACCTCGGGAGGAGAAGGAGATGAGGTAGTAGGAATCGCGGGTCCATCATAAGAAACTCCACTACGTGTTGTGATCGCCTTTACATCGCCCTTCGGGTTGGCGATCGTGTTGCTTGGTAGCGTTCCCGATCCCGAAGGTCGATCATTTAAAGACTTCTTTAGTTCAGAAATTTGACCGATCAACAACCTGTTAGTTTCTTCTTGAGCTTTCATAAATTGTTTCAACAACTCATCAGTGGGTGATGGAGTTTGAACAACGGTTTGATTTTGATGAGAAAAATTTTGAGCTCGGTTGTTTTGATTGAAACCTTGATTTTGAAAATTTCCATGGTTTTGATTACCATGAAAATTGTTTCCTTGATTGAAATTACCATAACCTTGGTTTCTATTCAAGTTTCCTTGATTTTGAGAACCTTGGTTGTAATTTCCCCTTGATTGTGATATTGGTTCATAGGGGCTTGAAATTGGTTTTGAACATTCGGGTTTCTTTGTTGTTGATTTTGATTGAATCGATTTGGATTATTGGGTTGAGAAAAATCGGGTGGACCACTTTGATTGTTAACATGGTAATTTGGTTCCATTTGAGGACGGTATTGGTTACATCCTTGATTAGAACTACCGGCTATTGCGTTTACTTCAAATGGATTGCCATCGGTGGCAGTACAATTGTAGTAAGCGTGTGGACCACCACAAATAACACAAGTGTCAACCTTTTTGACTTCAGCAGGTTGAGAAGAAACTTTCTTTGTTTTGGTGAGAACCAAAGCATGAATAGCTTCCGTGAGCTTGTCAAGTCTAGCATCGGTGCTAGATTGAGCCACGGGTGATGAGGAAGAAGGACCAACATTAATTTGTGAAACAACCGATTTGCTTCGTGGAATGCGGACCTTAGATTTATTTTCAATGATCATCAAAGCATCTTTGGTGGTGCGATTCAATAAATTACCTCCCGCGGAGGCATTAAGAGAGTCTTGATCGACTTGGCTCACACCATTATAGAAAGTGTCGAGTTGCATCAACTCGGAAAAACCGTGATGAGGACATTTACGAAGCATGTCCTTATAACGATCCCATGCCTCACCGAATGATTCATCAAATTTTTGAGTGAATTTCATGATCTCATTCTTGAGGGCGGTGGTTTTAGATGGAGGAAAGAGTTCGTTCACAAACTTCTTGACTAAATCTTCCCACGTTTCAATCGATCGAGGGGGTTGTTTGTCTAGCCAATTTTTGGCAGCCCCATCGAGGGAAAACGGGAAGAGAAGAAGTTTGATAGCTTCCTCAGGGACATTTTTGCATTTGATGGTAGACATGATTTTGTTGAACCATCGAATGTGATCTTGAGGATCGTCCCTCTCGAAACCATAGAATTGACGTGAGGTGACTAAGTTAATCAACCCCGTCTTAAGCTCGAAATTGTCAGCCACGATGGCTGGAATGATGATAGCATCTCCGTAACCCTCGATGGGTGCTTGGAGAAGCTCATTCATAGTGGGCTCGGCCGCCATGATTGGAATAGTACGAAGCTCGAGTTCGACTATTCGATTTGTACGTCGTCGATTACGCGTTCTTCTTGGAATGTTATTTAGCGATTGCAAAGGACTTGTTGACGTAGACGAACGTGTGCGCATGCACCACAAAAATATCAATTAAAACAATACCACTTTAAAGACAAGGGAACTTAAACCAATAATCAAGAACGCAAGGTTAACTTCTAAAGAAAAACGCACAAAGGAGCGGGAGAGAAGAATGGATCTCTCGCTGGGCAAAGTTCGTTGGATCGCCACATACCATTTCGACTCCTCTTAAAGTATGTTTCTCGTTTAAAAGTTTTCCAATACGCAAGTGATACAAAGGCAAGTTTTGATCTTTGGTTTTGGAACTTATTATGGTCACACCCCCAGTTGGTAGGTGTTCTGCCTTGGTTTGCGGTGGTAAGATTTTAATGTTTTTATTATTAAACAAAGAAACGTGAAAATCTTTTTGTGTTTTTCCTTATCTTATATAGATATAATACATATATAGAAACAAAAGAAAGATATTTTTGGTTTTTTATAAGTTTTATGAAAGCGTAACTTCTAGCGAAGGTTCTACAAGACTAATCGCATAACCTTATCGAGACTTTCGATACACAGCCTCCCCGGCAACGGCGCCATTTGATTCATTGTGTTTTGGTGTGCAAAAACAATTTATCAAAAATATCAACAAACGTGAAGTCTAATTTGTCGTGAGACAAATAAACGTGAAGTAATACGAGTAAACCGTTTAGGAAAACGATTACCTCGCAAAACTTGTGAAAGTGATATTCAAATTGTGAGACCGGGAAGTGATTTCCCGGGTCGTACCCCAACGAGGTGTGAATGGAAAGCTTCGAGTGAGATTGGGATTAAAATCTTGTATGATTGGAAAGGTTATTTGGTTTTGTTGTACGTTAAATTAACGAAAATTACGAATTAACGAACGAAAATGGAATAAACGTACTTTAATGGGAAATTAAACTAAGGAATGTTAAGTACTATTTAAAATAACCTAAAAAGCTACGGGAAACAAAAAAATAGGTATCGGGAATCCTAAAAATCACAAATTTCACACAAACGTGAAGTTTATTCTAAATAAACGTCAACGCGCAAATAAAAACGTGAATTTAGAGCTACGCAAGTCCTACGGGTGTCTAAATAATTTTCTAACGCACTTAAAGACAAAAGAAAATTTTGAGAAAAAGAAAATTAATTTTTTAACAAAAATTCTATTAATTATGAATTAAAATCTAATTAACACTAATTAAATTATAATAATTAAACTACAACTCCTAAAAATTTGAAACCTTTTTTAATAAATTCTATGAGTTAAAAAGAGTTTAAGGAAAAAAAAAATAAGGACACAGTTTAATAATAAGCGGCAAATAAGCTAAATAAGCTGAGAAGTCTTATTTAGCAAAAATTAGACAAAAAAGGGTTAAAAGATTTAATTGTGTAGAACTAAACAAAAAGACCCAAGGGCGCTTTTGGTTATGTGTTGTGTGATGGTGTGTCTGTTGGTGAACGTGAGGTCAGGGGTTCGAATCCTACCCCAACCTTTTTGCAAATTTCTCTTTTCTTTTTCTTTTTTTCTTTTTCTTTACAAACACAGAACACAAATTCAAACTAGTGATCTTTTTTTATAAAACAATGACTTAAGCAAATTACGATCCACTTTTAAATATCAAATTGGATTCAATTCTTTGAAACCTTGTTCCAAGATTTTGTTAAATCTAACTTACTTTCATTCTTAAAAAAACAGATTAAACCACCCTTTTTTTATACGAATCAGATTCTCAAAGCAAAGCCCTTTTTTCTTTTTTTCTTTTTTTTTTTTTTTTTTTTTTTTTTTTCTCTTGTGTTTTCAAAATTTTCAAGATACTTATCAAAATTAAGCTACAAAAACTTAGCTTAGATACTTCCAACAATAAAAATAAACACAATAACAACACGAATTCAAAAACAAGAATTTTGAACAAGGGGATTACAACATCCGAATCATTCAAGAACAACAAGATCCATCAGTAGCAGTCACAACTACGAAACCATTAGCAACAATAAGAATTCCAAATAGTAGCGAGAGTAACACATAACCACGAACAAACAACGAGAACCTAGCAAGCTATGTCGAGAGGGAATGAAGCTCAACACTACCTAAACTACTGCATCTTTAGAAACTGAATGTATTTAAATCGAAACAAGACAAAGCTCAGTTTGGTACATTCCTTCCAACCATTAATCGAATTTTAACCAGAAAAATGATAGTCAAAAAAGTTTTGGCTTAATTGGTTTATAGAGGCATTTCTAACTCTAGGATGCCACTTTCTAACTCTAACTTCCAAACAATCTACAACCTACGAAAAACAGCTTATGAAGATCCAAACCAGCTCAAGCTATTCTCACAAATTAGTAAATGACAGTAAACATCTTTACTAACCTTAGTCTACTCCACACATAAAAGAAAACAATTCAATCTCAGATTTATCACAAAAGGTTTAGAGCATCATAAAAAAAAGTCGAGCATACAGAAACGTAACTAAGCAATGAACAATCTTAACAACATTAAAATAAAAATTGAGACCGAAGTTGAAATTAAATTAATAGTGATTAAAAATACAAAGTACCTTCACAAATTAAGCTAAATTAAACCTGCCTCTTAAGGCTACATATGTAAACTATTTATACTACTTTTAAAACTAGGGTTTGGTGGTTCCATGTGCCTTCTTGTTCCTTCACTGAGATAAGCAACCTAGGATTCCTTTTCTTGGACACTTTCCACCCTTGGATTGAATTTTGAATGATCACAGCCCTTCATTCAACTTTGGCGCCCAATATATGTTGAGGATGGATGACGGGGCATGGCATCTTGTGACTTAGTCTTGAAGGTGGTGATATGGGTAGGTACGGCTTTGTGAGGGGAATGGAATATTAGTGGGATGGGGAGTGGTGATGGTGGAACTCTTAAGGTGGAGATGGCGTGGAGGAGGAGGTGTATTTGTTGGGTAAAGAGGTGAGGGTGAAGAAGGGCGTTTGTTTTCTGGGTAATACGAGAGGATACCTGGGAAGATGAGTTAGGTCTGACTTCTTTTTGATCAAAGAGAGGGAAGGGGGCGTTGTTATACGCAGATAGGGTTAGAGTTTTGGGCTTGGAGACAGTTGGGCCAAGGGTGAGATGGATCAGACATGTTAAGTTTAGGATAGAAAGGTGTGGTGGGCCTGTAATATGGTGATGGGTATTTTGTTTGGTAATACTTTAGTCCGTTTAGTTTGATTTTTAACACAAGGACCATATTTGCAATTTATGAAAACCAAGGGACCAGATCTTCCAAGTATCCAAAGTTCACCAGAGGACCAATTTTGTCAACCTTTGATTTCCCGAGGGCTTTTAGATGATTAATTTCCAAACATAAATACTCGGGAACCCTTTCTGCCAACTTTCCAAATTTCAGGGACCAAACTTGTACAATCTCCAAATTTTTCACTTCAGGGACTAAACTTGTTCATTTTTGAAAGATTTTCACCCAAAGATCATTACTTGGTAAACTTTGATTTTTTAAAGACTTGGTTTGACTTTTCTTTTGAAATAAACGCTTAGGGACTAGTTTTGATAATTTTTGAAAGTTGGGGGACTGAAACTGCCAATTATGCAAACTTTATTTGTTTTTCGTTTGTTTTCGATCATTTTGCATTTGAAACATATAAAACACGATCTTTGGGATATTTTTGTTATTTTGATGTATTCTTGAGTGTTTTCTCGCGTTTTGGCAGTTAAAATACGGTAAAAATGATGAGTATTTACACACTCATCAATGATCGTCACTTCAAATGTTCCCAACACTTATCTTTTGCGAAATACCTTTGGATGAAGTTAAGATTAAGTCAAACGAAAATAAAGTATTTTCATCATTTTATTTTTGAAACATGATCTACCAACAATAAAATAAAGCATGCATATGGAAGCAAATAACAATCAAACAAATAAAGTCACACAAAACATGGGTTGCCTCCCAAGAAGCGCTTGTTTTTGTTCAAGTCACGAGCCTGACTCTAACCTTATTTAACGGAAATAGGGGAGGTTTTCCCTACACTTAGGATTAAGTGTGGGTGATAGTAGCGATACACACCATCTCAGTGGAAGTATGCCATGTGAGGAAAGAGTGGTGGATGAATTATATGCTCAAAGGGCTGTGCTCCTATCATCATAACCTTACCTAATTCAATCGGGTTAATGGGTGGATTAAGATTTTCTCCTAGAAAGGATCATTTTCTATCAACTTCAAGAGACAACTAGTTGGGGATCTATCTTGACCTAATAAACCCGGTTTAAACCCATAATGTTTCTTGTTATCAATCATAAATGGGTGATGTAAACATGTAAGGTCATTTTCCACTCCTATATTGGCTTCCTCTCTACATGGCTTAAATTCTACTACCTTTATCCTAAGACTACCCGGACTATATGGTTTGATGGGTGGATCAGGGCCTATTTCAATTTCTAAATTTTCATCCAAGGATGGAAGATTAGGTAACGGTTTTGGTTGAGGCTCCGGTTCATCAAAACTAGGAACTTCCCTAGAACTAAGAGTAAGGTTATCATTATAAGTATTCAAACCTATATCCTCTAGTTGTGTTTGGTTCAAAGGTTCTACCTCAATTGGGATTCCTAAAGTCTCATCTACTTCATCCGAATAAGTCACGGGCGGTGTGTATGCCTCAAATGATGGTAGGACTTGTGGGGTACTTGGTGGACTTAGATTTTCAACTCTATCCTCCATCTTATCAAGAGTACCAATGTGCTCAGCTTATATTGTGGTGAAATCAAACCACTCCGTGCACCCAGTTATCTCATCTATAGGTTTATTATCCCCAAACAAACGTCTTGCTTGTTCCCTTAAGCTTGCTAACAATTGATCCGTAACAATGTTTGTTGGGTTGTCCATCTTCTTAGCGAGTATGGCACAATTCTCTATGGCTTCCCATGCTTCATCAAGACTTAATCCCCAAAGGTCCCTATCTGCGGTATGGTCAATGTCCATTTTGGTATAGTGGTCGACATGATGGTAAAATATTTTAATTTGGGACCACAGATCGAAATTATGATGAGGGACTTTTCGGAGTAAATATTTAAAACGAGCCCATGCATCGTAGATAGGTTCATCTTCATGTTGTTTAAACATCAAGATGTCATTAGGAGTGGGTGAATTTTGTGGTCGGTAGTATGGTGGATTCGCATTCTCCATAATGGTGAACGGAATACTCAATGAAAATTACGAACAAACACACAAAGAAAAAGATAGACTAAAGAAAAGCTAAAAAAAAAAAAAAAAAAAAAAAAAAAAAAAAAAAAAAAAATCTTACTAGAAAGGAATCTAGCAAGTAGACCTAATAAAAAGAAATCCTAACCTAGACAATAACTATTCCCCGGGCTGCGGCGCCAAAAACTTGATGCGTGGGAATTGCACCAGGCTTTACCTCTCAAGGGATCTCGAGAAACTTACAACCCCCACCAGGCAGTGTACCTGATCGTTGTAGTATAGTATAGTGACAAGTATCGAGGGTTTGATCGTTCAACTCAGGAATAGTGTCGCTAGGATTAGAAAGCCTAAAAATTAAGTCTAGATGTAAGGGATGATTCTTTTTGTATTTTTATATTTTTATAAAAGCAATTAAAATCTCGGGTTTTTGGAAGAGTGGGCGGAATTAATTGTTAGTCAACTAACCCAATAACTAAAGATGCAATTAAAATAAAATAACAAAAATGAAAATAAAGCTAATTACTAATATGTTGTGAACAATAAATGGGAAAATTGTGTTTACTCAGGTTTCATTACTCCCTAGATATCTTTTATAGGTTGATAGTTTGTTACAATTGCGTGGATGACGAGTTATATTCCTTAATACCATTCGTGGGGTGGCGTACGTACTTTCCCAACTCTATAAGCTCCTACTTCACTCCTATGTCGAGCCTGCAAGAAGCTCCTAACATGGGATCATTAGAATTCGCTCATGCATTAAATACAACCATAAAAACCTAGTACGCATTGGTTCATGTTTCTTAAGACATTCAAGCAAGTTACCCTATGGAAGTCTGCCAGTTTTCTTAATCCTAATATCGAAATCATTCATCTGTAACAACTATAAACAAGCAATCAACCCATAATCAACATCTAGGTTTCACTACATCTAAGCAAACACACAAGAGATCTAGCCTAGCATGTTAAAATCAAGACAAGCTCAAGATATATTCAAACAACACATAGACATATTGAATGAATTGAAAGGATACTTATCTTAATTGAACATGAAAGGTTTCAAAGGGTAAAAACCATTGAAAGTACAGTAAAAATCGTGCTAGGGTTTCTCCAGGTTATCCTCTAGTTGTCCTCCCTTAATGAATGAAAATTACAAAACTATATATAGATTTTTCAACGTGGCGTCGTCAAGAAAAGAAATCTGACGCCGTCAACTCGTCGCCCATAGTAATATCGGATTGCCTAGATCTAGATCTGACGCCGTCAAGTGCAACTTTCCTCTGGGCCGTCACATGTAATAGGACCATGACGGCCTATGGTGACGCCGTCATGCCCCTAGTGTAAAAACTCTCTGGATCGTCCCGGACTCTATCCACTTCACCTCTTGTTTTACTCTTGACGCCGTCATGTAGAATTTGGTGACGCCGTCAGGTACTGTTCCCAGCAAGGAAAATTAAGACTTTGCCGTTTTCTTCACTTTTATGCTCCAAAGACGTCCAAAATGCTTCCTTTTCCAGAATTCACTCCAAAAGTACCTAAAATCATAAAAGGAACGATTTAGGGCAATATTTGATCAAATAAATTCAATTCCGGGCTTAAATGACCCCCTAAAAATGGATCATTTTTCGCCTCATCATATACCCTTACACCTGAGATTTTCTTGTCCTCAAGCAAATGCGCTTTTATTCTAATCAAAATACAAGTTAGGGGTCATTTAACACTAATATAAAAGTAATTACTACAAATAATCGTTCCACTAAAGACCAAAGACAAGCACGGAGGTCGTACACTAGCATCTCACAAATAGTGTTTAGATACTCACATCTCTCGGGTGTAATAAAGTATATATCACAATATGGAAATGGAAAACATTTCTCACTACCTGTCATAGCAAAATAGATTACCATAGGCTTGGCGTAAGCACCTAGGATAAACTATCAAAGATGTCTTTTAAAGGGTTATAACGTTAGGTGTAGGGATATGGAATACACGGTTTTGTTGGATAAAGGCAATGTTTACTGGTGGCGAGTTAATCATATTGGTTAATTACATGTACAATATGGCGTTGCTAAGCCAAGACTAGACTCAACTTAAGCTAATAAATCAAAAATAACAAAAACATAAACATAGAATGAAACGGGATGGTAGTCCGTATGTTTTTCTCTTTTCTCTTTTTTCTATTTTTTTTTCATTTTCTTAATTTTTTTTTTATTTTTTTTTTATTTTTTTTTTGCATACACTCTTACCCTACCATCCAAAATAATACATCATAGGGAATGAGCATTCCCCTTACACTTGAATTTTACATACTTTACAATAAACTAATCTAATGACTCGAATTATGATAATCAAAACACTTTGAGTACTTTTAAGATTAACGCACATATGGGGTAATATATGATGTTCTTCCCCATTACTCCATAACATTAGTACTTTTCCCATGAGTCCCAATCGTCCCAAAACAATATGTATAAGGATATGACTTGACTTAGCAACCATGTAATCAACTAGATAATTAACTAAGGGTTTTAAAAAATAACAATAATGCACTAAAGATGAGTGCATACACGGAAGGCTAAGGCGATTTGGTTGTACATTTAAGTGGGTTGTAACAAATTCTTCCTTTAAGTAAGATGCTTAAAGTTAGAAACGAAAAGATAGGCTCGGAGGGGTGTACTAGGGGTTTCGTGTACTAAAAATGAGTACAATGCTAAGGTGTGGGAAAAATTAGTTGACTTTACTAGCCAAGTAATATGACTTAAATGGTCAAGAAATTATGATACAGGTTTAACACAAGGGTGATCCTAATTCCTCTTATCATGTAGTAAATCCTACTACACGAATGTAGTCTCACTAGCGGTCTCGGGATGCATCACTAACGCAAGTTCTAGAATCTAAATGCTACCGGTACACTCATAAGCACTAATAGTAAATGCTTTTCCTATCAAATCTAAAGGCGAACCTCACATATTTGGGTGGAAAATTTTTCAGAATGGCACGGTTTTGTGCTAGTCATACAATCTCCTATCCATGAGATGCTTTCTAAGGCTAAAGTTTCACTCCTAAATGTTGTAAAGAATTTTAAATTTTGCGCTAAAATTACACTAATAAGTATTTCTCTTAGTTTTATTACACACCTACCATCAAACAAACAAACTCAAGTGAAAGTGTATCCTATAAGGTATCATCATTTACCCTCCCCTTACACTTAGGATGAACATTGTCCCTAATGTTCAATTAAAGAATGTAAAAGTAAAACTGGTAAAAGAATGAAATCAAATACTCCCCTGATTCGTTCGGTGTGGATAGTGTGGTAACTAGGTTAGATCTTCCTCCAAGAAAATGAACAATCAAAGCTTCCCTTCCAGAATATACATCATCTTCTTGTCATATATAACCTGTTAAACCTGAGCAAACAAACAAGGTAACCTCGCGTAAAATCGGCGGCAATCTATATATACTAATAAATCCTAGAAAACAATGTAAGATATATTGCTTGTGGGATGAATGTTTGCAGATTTCCTGGAGTTTTTAAAACTAAAGAATTAATAAAAACTTTAAGATTCCGTTAGAAAAACAAAACTAGCAAAATTTCCAGAATTTTACACATGACGCCGTCAGGAATTAATTCCTGACGCCGTCAGAAGTGACCTGCAGAAATCTTTACGTCAAGTTTCCGAAAAATTTCTCGAAAACTTATGTCCTACTTCCTAGAAAATCCTGCAAAACATCATTATGACTCGATACAAGCATTTGACTCTAACAAATACAAATATACATGTCCATTTAATATTGTGGGAAATCATGATCGATTTTGTTTCTTAAAAACATATTTGGGGTTTCCCCTTACACTTATCTTTTGCGAATCACCATTTTATTTTTGAAACATGATCTACCAACAATAAAATAAAGCATGCATACGGAAGCAAATAACAATCAAACAAATAAAATCACACAAAACATGGGTTGCCTCCCAAGAAGCACTTGTTATTGTTCGAGTCACGAGCCTGACTCTAACCTTATTTAACGGAAATAGGGGAGGCTTTCCCTACACTTAGGATTAAGTGTGGGTGATAGTAGCGATACACACCATCTCGGTGGAAGTATGCCATGTGAGGAAAGAGTGGTGGATGAATTATATGCTCAAAGGGTTGTGCTCCTATCATCATAACCTTACCTAATTCAATCGGGTTAATGGGTGGATTAAGATTTTCTCCTAGAAATGGATCATTTTCTATCAACTTCAAGAGACAACTAGTTTGGGATCTATCTTAACCTAATAAACCCGATTTAAACCCATAATGTTTCTTGTGATCAATCATAAATGGGTGATGTAAACATGTAAGGTCATTTTCCACTCCTATATTGGCTTCCTCTCTACATGGCTTAAAGTCTACTACTTTTATCCTAAGACTACCCGGACTATATGGTTTGGTGGGTGGATTGTGACAACTGGCAAATTAGGGAGCCATTTTTGAAAACCCGCATTACTTAAAAGTTCGTTTATAAATTTATATTTGAAGTTTTATTCATAACGAACTTGTAAAACCTATATTATGGTTGATTATATTTTAAAATAGTTATGAGATTGAGATTTATTTAATAATTCGATATGGATATATGTGGTGATTTATTTTGAAATTTCTCATTTGGCACTACGTTGACTCCGACACTAGGATAACCTACAAGAAATTTTATGTCTTGAGTCTACGGATTCGACTATTTATATATATATATATATATATATATATATATATATATATATATATATATATATATATATATATATATATATATATATATATATATATATATATATATATATATATATTTATGGAACGTCTCGTGTGATATGAAACGATTTGAAACGAGTTACGGGTTTTGGTCCGTGTATTTTACACCTAGCCACCTTACCCTAAATATTAATAATACTCTTATTAATATTATTATTAGTATTATTATTATTATTATTATTTTTAGATTAAAAGAGTGGAATAAATATTAAAAAAAAAAAAAAAAAAAAAAAAAAAAAAAAAAAAAGAGTAATATACAAACGTCCTTATGGTTTTCCTGTCACCAAACAACAAACACAAACAACCCCATCTTTTATATCTCTCTCTCCCTCTATTTCCACCATCACCACCGCCACCCTAAACGGCCACCACAGCCACCACCGCCACTCCCACTCACAAAATAACACCACCATCTTAACCACCTAATCCCGATCTATCTTTTGGTATAACTCACGCGCGAAATAAACACCTCTAACATCACGAATCCACCACAAATTTGTCATATCTTTCTTGTTTTTGAAGATTCTTTACGATTTAATCTTGGTAATCAAAGGTGAGACGAGTTGAGACTCGTATTTTGGTGAAAAGCATGACCAAGGGTCACGAATCTTGTATTTTCTTTTGAGTTTATGAATAAAAACGTGAAGTACATGTGGGTTTTGATTGAAAACATGATTTCTAATAAGTTTGGTATCCGGGTTTGGTGTTTATCTTTTGGGTCGAGTTTGAAACCGTGAGCCGTGGCTCACGGCTTGGTTTTATTTTCGAGCCAATATGGTTTTCTTGATGATTTTGGGCTCATGGTCATGGCAGCAAGGACGTTAATGTTTGTGGAGTATTGTTTTACTTGAAGTTTGATTTGATATGGATACCTGTTGTGGCTCATGTGATGCCGCGACCCTAAGGGTCCGTTTGGCTGTTTCGTGTGCTCGGATGAGCCTAAGCCGAGACCAAAGTGGTCTTGGGTTTGAGTCACCTTGACTCGTGGTGTAGCGAAGACCCAAGTGGGTCTCTCGGCACGGGTTTGACTTGGTAAAATCGACCCGGAACACATATATTTTGATGTATTCTTGTTATTGTTCCATGTTATTGTTATTGTTGTAACTATTGTTACTTCTTGTTGTTATTTTAATTGTTGTTGTTGTTGGGATATATTTTGCTATTCGTATTTTGGTACTATTGTCGTTACTTTGGAACCGAGAATGAATTGGAATAATAATTTATTTTGTGACGTGTTGTCGATTATGTGGATGAATGGGGACCGATTGTGAGACGGTCAAACTAGAATGATGGAGATAGGTTACTCGAGTGCCGTAGTAGGACCCTATTGTTGTAGCACGTGATTTGGGTATTGTTGGACGGAGATTGATTACTTGATTTGACTTGGTTATTTTTATTTTGGACTTGGACAATGAACCGAGAGTGATGACTCAGACATGTGACCATTTCGTATGACTCGATAAATATTTATAATCAAACGCAAATAATAAAACTCGTAATAATATTATTGGTAATATAAACGTTTATATAAATATATAGACGTGAATAACGTATATATAAATATATAAATGCGTATATTAAAAATAAAACGATCAGGAGTAATAATATAACAATAACGTGACGATAAGTATTATACTATGAAAGTAGTGAATAATATTGGGAGCGTTATTATAATTAAACACTAGAAATAACGATGAAATCTTGACGTTAAATAAATATTAAATAAAATAATTTCTTTCAATAAACGGAGAAGACTATCGAGTTATACGGGGTCGTGGTCACTTGAGTCCAAGTGGATTATATTATTTGTGACGTTTGTGTTGTCACGGATATATGACAATTAATACACTCACTTTCGATAAATACGTAACTTATTTAATCGACGGGTTAAATAAGAGCTATTTAGTTATTTAAATTGAGTATATTAATGGGCATCGTATCCTACGACGCCCATAGGTTGTGGTATATGTACAAGATTAATGAATTACTAAGTATCTCGTGAGGTTGCCAAATTGACGAATTTGGTAAGCTTAACGGCATAATTAGAGAATTTATTAAACTTTGATGTATACCATATAGTACTTTATGTGCAATGTGCGACCTAGGATTCGGGTATAATCTTAGAATGGTATATTAAGTAAATAAATATGGGGGATTATCAAATCGACGGGTTTGATAAACTTCGATGATTTATTTAAATAATATATTGGACTAACATTAGACCTATAGATTGTTTTATTATCCTTTTTGTTGTGACTTCTTGGTTTGAGTTGTGTCGACCCACCACCAGTATGGATACCAAACGTCAAACTCCAAACGAATACGAGATTTATACGAGAAATGAATTTTCGGAAGTAAAATGGAATACGTTTAGGTTTGGGAATATTTAATTTTGAGGAAATAATTTCTGAACGAGTTGATATTGTTAGGAAGTGCCGAGTCCATAGTTGCCGTCTTTTGAGTTACTATACATCTTACTTCTACCGATTTCTTATGGCTGATTTCTGGACTTGAGGTGAGTCATAGCCCCACTTTTACTCTTGAACTATGTTTTCAATACTTGGGGTGAGAAACGTGCAAATTATTTTATGTGGACTATTATCGCTTCTATATTCTTTCTAAATCTTGCTATGCATATGGACTAAGATATATTGTCAGCTTTAGTCACATATATTTTATGTGTACTATTCAAGGTTGGCTTATTTGGAATTGTCAGCTTTAGTCACACGGTTTCGTGTGTACTATTCAAGGTTGGCTTATTTAGATACTGTAGTGTGCACCTATAGGTTATTAATACTTCGGAGGTTATCCGAGTATTTATGATATTGCGGGGGTTACCCGAATATCTATGTTAGGACGGAGGGTATCCGTGTGTTATGTTGGAGCGGAGGGTATCCGCAGGTTTTTTAGTGAATCCTTAGTCTAGCTAGCAAGCGTTTTGCGTATATGTCCACTATATTGTTGATGAATTTAAACCTATGATCTGACCAGCGAAAGCTGACTTTTAGCACGTTTTCTCAGGTAATTAAGTGATGATTTGGATGCATGGATTGGAAGGCTCGGCTAAGGCTCTTGGTTTATGGATCTATTTTTCTAAACTCTGATATTAAATTGTGGACCTACTGTTATTTCTTTCGGGCCTGACTCTGAATGATGTTGGGATAAATGTAAACTTTAAAACCCCATTTTGGTTGTGTTTTTACTACGTTTACTTTATCTCGTTCTATTATGTCTTGTGTTGGATACCAATCCCTGTAGCACCCCGAAAGCTTGTTGAGTCTTCAGCTGTACCAAATTTCAGGTTTGTTACAGATTGGTATCAGAGCCAAGGTTATAGAGAACTAGGTAAATAAATACCTAAACTATAACCGATTTTTATAGAAAATGATCCTCGACCATTGCCCGCCAGCCCGCCAAGCCGAAGCATCTTTGATTATTTTAAGGTATTATGAGATAATGATTGAAATGAGATTTTTGAGATGACTTGAGAATATGGGATATATTGATTTAGTGATAAGATGGCGTTTCGAGGAATTATACGGTTTAATTGTTTTATAAATGTTTTAGTAATGCGGTATTTGAAATTCTTTATTAAGATTATATGATTGAATTTATATGAGGATTTTTGATATGGTATTTTGAGTTCGCGCTTTAGTTGTTTTGAAACACTTACACCTACCCTACGCCGTTGTCACAAACCATGACCTCCTATTCGTACGATGTTATTGAGGATGTTTATGCTAGTACGTGTCGCCCAGCACTGATCACTATGACCCCTGATGACCCATACACGAGATGGTCATGCGTTCAGCCACTACTACTTTATCGTCCCATTGTCACCCTAAGTCACCGACTTTATTGCCTCGTGGTTGGCCTGCTCGGAGATGACAAGTGATGGAGTACCCCTTCGACGAGGAGTACGAGGGTGAGCGGGAGAATGAGGACCCTCAGGATGAGGAGGAGAAGGATGATCCTCAGGAGGAGGAGATGCCTGATGATGATGGTTCGCCAGCACATTCAGCTCATTCTGCGGAGCCCGATTCCCCGATACATTCGTTAGAGCCGGTTTCACCTGATCACCCGTTTTTGTTTGATTCACCACCTGGTAGTCCCATGGCGTCGGACGTGCTATCTGAGATATCTGCTGAGTTTGCAGATTTGGGTGAGACTGGTAGGATTTGGACTCGGCTTACTACGCAGGGCGAGAGGATCTCGCAGATGGCTGATCAACTTGGGATGGTTATTGCTGAGTAAAGAGTTGATTTGACTACTATTGTGGGCAGGACGACAACGATTAGGAGAGGTTTGATGGAGATGCATGAGCAGATAGAGATTCTGCAAAGAGGTTTTCTCACGGCTCGCGAGGCAGATCGCAAGCAGTGGCAGAGGAACACTGTGTTAGAGAAGGAGGTTGCAGACCTCAAGAGGGATAGTGATACTCACAGTGTCGAGTTGGAATCGTTATGGAGAGATTTGGATAGTTTGAGATCAGAGTTGAGGAGTCTACGCCAGCATCATGGCTAGATCAATTTGGATTGTGTTGTTGTTGTGTTGCTTCTTAAACCAGGGAGTACTTGGTTAGGAGAGCTGGTTATTCTATCTCTTAAGTCATGTTATTCGGATTGTATGTTCGTCTCGTATGGAACGATTAGTATTTATTATGTCTTCTGGTATTTTGGAACGAAGTATCGATCGCTACTTGTATGGATGATGGTGATCTCATATGATATTCTACGGTTGTTGGCGTACATGGAGAATTGTGTTCCTATTTGTGTGGTTGATATTGTGTTGGTGTTATATTAACGGCTGTACGACGAAATCCTGTTAGAGCTACCCGAACTGGAACTGCCGCGACTTCCCCTGGTCGCCGAGGACGCCGTCCTACTCGAAATGTTGAAACCCCTACTCCTGATAACCTGGACACCACCAACCGCAACAACAGGAATCAAAATGTTGATGTTCAGGGAGACAATGATCATGTTCCACCTAATGCACCTACTGTGGATCAAGCAATGATCAATCAACTTGTGGAGCAAAGAGTTGCTGAACTACTGGCTGAGTCAAATCATTCCAACAATTCTGCTGGAACTTTCCCACATGTTCGTGCTAGTGGATGTCACTACAAGGAGTTCAAGATTTGTGGACCTATTGAGTTTGGTGGAACTGAAGGAGTGGTTTACTTAGTCAGGTGGATTGAGAAGACTGAGTCAGTGTTTAATGTCAGTGGTTGTGCGGAGAATGCGAAGGTAAAGTTTGCTTCTTTTACTTTCAAGGATGAAGCTTTAACTTGGTGGAACAATTACCGAAATTCGGTTGGGAGTGATGTGGCTTATGCTATGACTTGGGAGCAATTTAAGTCTCTGCTGATTCAGACTTATTGCCCAAGGAATGAGGTTAAGAAGCTAGAGATTGAGTTTTGGAATCACAAAGTGAAGGGTACTGATATGGCGACTTACAATCGTCGTTACCAGGAGTTGGCCTTGCTTTGCCCAGATATGGTAAAAACTGAGACTTAAAAGATTGAGCGGTATACCGATGGGTTGCCTGTAGCTACAAGGAATTATGTAATTGCTGCTAGACCCGCAAATATCCATGAGGTCATCACAATTGCTCAACAATTAATGGATTCGTTGGAATTGGAAGGAGCTGATAAGGATAAGAATGGAAACAGAAAGAGAGACCATCACTCTAAGGGTAAGGATCACCGAAACAAGCTACAAGCGGTTGCTCAGGCTTATGCTATTGGGAATGGGGATAAAAGGAACCAAAATGGTGATGCACCCAAGTGTGGTCGTTGCCACCAGAATCATTCTGGATGGTGTAGTGTAATATGTCAGAACTGCTCAAAGAAGGGACACACATCTAAGGATTGTAGGGCTCGACCTCTTGCTATGGTTCAAGCTACTCCTGAAGTGAGAAGTAAGGCAGATGTTACTTATTTTGTGTGTGGAAAGAAAGGACACTATAGGAGTGAGTGGAGAGGATCTTGGAACCGAGGAAATCAAGGCTCGGGTGGTAATGGGTACAATCATGGAAATCGTGGAGCTGGAGGAAACCGCGGACGTCAAGACAATGAGGACCAACGTATGGAAGCAAGAGCTGCTCATGGGAGAGTGTATGCACTCGGGAACGAGAGAGGAGAAGATCCGAACGTCGTTACTGGTACGTTCCTTCTCAATAATCGTTATGCTTCCATACTATTTGATACTGGTTCCGATAGAAGTTTTGTGTCCACTACGTTTGCACCATTACTAGGAAAACCCTCGATGGCCTTTGGAATTAGGTATGATGTAGAGTTAGCTAATGGAAACATAGAAAGGATTAAGACTATCATTCGCGGTTGCACGTTAAATTTCTTGAATCACCCTTTCAACATAGATCTTCTACCCGTCACGTTAGGAAGTTTTGATGTCATCATTGGTATGGATTGGTTGTCGAAGTATCGTGCTCACATACTTTGCGATGAGAAGATCGTGCGTGTGCCTTACGGAAAGGAGATTCTAAATATACAAGGAGATCGAAAAGGTTCGAGGAGCCCATCCCGATTAGCGGTCATTTCTTGCACTAAGTTACCGAAACTAATGGAAAAAGGATGTTGCCTTTTCTTAGCTCAAATCTCTGAGAAAGGAGGGAAGGAGAAGAAGGAAAGGTGCATTGGAGATGTACCCATAGTTCGTGATTTTCCTGAAGTGTTTCCTGATGATTTGCCGGGAATCCCGCCTACTAGACAAGTGGAGTTTCAGATTGAGTTGATACCTGGTGCCGCACCTGTGGCACGAGCACCTTATCGACTTGCACCCACTGAACTGGAAGAGTTGTCGAAACAATTAGCGGAGTTAGCCGAAAAAGGATTTATAAGACCAAGTTCTTCACCTTGGGGAGCCCCGGTCTTATTTGTGAAGAAGAAGGATGGATCGTTTCGTATGTGTATTGATTACCGAGAGCTGAACAAGTTAACGGTGAAGAATAGATACCCGTTACCGAGGATCGACGACTTGTTCGATCAGCTCCAAGGATCGAGTGTGTATTCGAAGATCGATATGAGATCGGGATATCATTAGCTTCGAATTCGAGAGGAAGATATTCCGAAAATGGCCTTCAGAACCCGTTACGGGCATTACGAGTTTCAGGTGATGCCGTTTGGGTTGACTAACGCACCGGCGGTATTCATGGATCTCATGAATCGGGTGTGTAAGCCTTACTTAGATAAGTTCGTGATTGTGTTCATCGATGACATTCTAATTTATTCGAAGAATGAAAAGGAGCATGAGGAGCATCTAAGGCTTATCTTAGAATTGCTCAGGAGGGAGAAACTGTATGCCAAGTTCTCCAAATGTGAATTTTGGAATCCGACGGTACAATTTCTGGGTCATGTGATTGATAGGCAAGGAGTTCATGTAGATCCTGCTAAGATTGAAGCGATTAAAGACTGGGCTGCACCAACGACCCCAACAGAAATTTGTCAATTTTTGGGATTAGACGGTTATTACCGAAGATTCATTGAGGGATTTTCGAAGATAGCAAAATCGTTAACCAAATTGACTCAAAAGAGTGTTAAGTATGAATGGGGAGATAAGGAAGAGGAAGCATTTCAATTACTTAAGGAGATGTTGTGTAGTGCTCCTATCTTGGCGTTACCTGAGGGTAATGAGGACTTCGTCGTCTATTGTGACGCTTCTCATAATGGTTTAGGAGCTGTATTAATGCGACGAGAGAAAGTGATAGCTTATGCTTCCCGACAGCTCAAGAAGCATGAGAATAACTACACCACTCATGATTTAGAGTTAGGTGTTGTGGTTTTTTCCTTAAGGATATGGAGACATCACTTATACGGAACCAAGTGTGTTGTATTTACTGACCACAAAAGTCTACAACACATCTTGAATCAAAAAGAGCTCAACATGAGACAACGACGTTGGATCGAGTTGCTAAGCGATTATGATTGCGAAATATCCTGGTAAAGCAAACATTGTTGCTGATGCTCTTAGTCGAAAGGAGAGGATACCACCGTTATGAGTTAGGTCATTGGGAATGACTATCGTATCGCCATTACCGTCTCAAATATTTGAAGCTCAAACGGAAGCGTTGAAAGCAGAAAACCGACCTGCTGAGAACATATTTGGGATGGCTGAAAATGAGAAAGGATTTGTTAAGGGTTTTGATGGAGTATTATGTTTTGGAGATCGGATTTGGGTACCATTATATGGAGGAATCCGAGAGTTGACTATGCATGAGTCGCATAAGTCAAGGTACTCTATTCATCCTTGGTCTGACAAGATGTACCAGGATTTGAAAAAGTTATATTGGTGGCCAAACATGAAGGCAGATATAGCATTGTATGTTAGTAAGTGCTTGACATGTTCTAAGGTTAAAGCCGAATATCAAAGACCGTCAGGATTATTGACGCAGCCAGAACTCCTAGTTTGGAAATGGGAGCAGATTACAATGGACTTTATTACCAAATTACCAAAGACAGCTAGCGGTTGTGACGCTATTTGGGTAATTGTGGATCGGTTGACTAAGTATGCTCATTTCCTGGCGATTAGTGAAGATGATAGTGTCGACAAACTTGCGAGGTTTTATGTGAAGGAGATCGTTTCTCGTCATGGAGTACCGATATCGATTATTTCTGATCGCGACAACCGCTTTACGTCAGCGTTGTGGCGATCACTTCAAACCGCTTTGGGGACGAGACTTGATATGAGTACTGCATATCACCCCCAAGCCGAGGGCTAAAGTGAGAGAACTATTCAGACTTTGGAGGATATGCTTCGTGCATGCATAATAGACTTTGGTAAAGGCTGGGAGAAGTATCTACCCCTTGCGGAGTTCTCTTATAATAATAGCTACCACACAAGTCTTAAAGCTGCACCATTTGAAGCTTCATATGGTCGTAAATTCCGTTCGCCTATTGGTTGGGCTGAAGTTGGAGATAGCCAACTCACAGGCCCCGAGCTTATTTTGGAGACTACTGAGAAAGTGACGCAAATTTGAGATCGATTACTAGCAGCTAGAGATAGGCAGAAAAGTTACGCCGATTAGAGACGCAAACCCCTAGAATTTCAGGTTAGAGACAAAGTGATGCTGAAAGTCTCGCCTTGGAAAGGTGTGATACGTTTTGGGAAACGTGGGAAACTAAACCCCCGCTACATTGGACCATTTCTCGTTTTGGAAAGAATTGGGCCCGTGGCTTATCGATTGAAACTACCACAGGAATTGAATAAAGTTCATGATGTGTTTCATGTTAGCAATTTGACGAAATGCCTTTCGGATGAAACGCCGGTTATACCGATTAAGGATATTTGTGTGGATGAGAGTTTGAATTTTGTGGAGGAGCCGATTGAGATATTGGATAGAGAGATTAAACGACTTAAGAGAAGTCGTATTCCGCTCATCAAAGTTCGTTGGAATTCGCGGCATGGGCCGGAATTCACGTGGGAACGTGAGGATGAGTTTCGAAAGAGATATCCGAAGCTTTTCACTTCGTAGATGTATTGTTCTGAGAGAAACCCGGGACGGGTTTCTTCTGAGGCTGGGAGGATGTGACAACTGGAAAATTAGGGAGCCATTTTTGAAAACCCGCATTACGTAAAAGTTCGTTTATAAATTTATATTTGAAGTTTTATTCGTAACGAACTTGTAAAACCTATATTATGGTTGATTATATTTTAAAATCGTTATGAGATTGAGATTTATTTAATAATTCGATATGGATATATGTGGTGATTTATTTTGAAATTTCTCATTTGGCACTACGTTGACTCCCGCACTAGGATAACCTAACAGAAATTTTATGTCTTGAGTCTACGGATTCGACTATATATATATATATATATATATATATATATATATATATATATATATATATATATATTTATTTATGGAACGTCTCGTGTGATATTAAACGATTTGAAACGAGTTACGGGTTTTGGTCCGTGTATTTTACACCTAGCCACTTTACCCTAAATATTAATAATACTCAGATTAATATTATTATTAGTATTATTATTATTATTGTTAGATTAAAAGAGTGAAAAAAAAAAAAAAAAAAAAAAAAAAAGTAATATACAAACGTCCTTGTGGTTTTCCTGTCACCACACAACAAACACAAACAACCCCATCTTTTATATCTCTCTCTCCCTCTATTTCCACCATCACCACCGCCACCCTAAACGGCCACCACAGCCACCACCGCCACTCCAACTCACAAAATAACACCACCATCTTAACCACCTAATCCAGATCTATCTTTTGGTATAACTCACGCGCGAAATAAACACCTCTAACATCACGAATCCACCACAAATTCATCATATCTTTCTTGTTTTTGAAGATTCTTTACGATTTAATCTTGGTAATCAAAGGTGAGACGAGTTGAGACTCGTATTTTGGTGAAAAGCGTGACCAAGGGTCACGAATCTTTTATTTTCTTTTGAGTTTATGAATAAAAACGTGAAGTACATGTGGGTTTTGATTGAAAACATGATTTCTAATAAGTTTGGTATCCAGGTTTGGTGTTTATCTTTTGGGTTGAGTTTGAAACCGTGAGCCGTGGCTCACGGCTTGGTTTTATTTTCGAGCCAATATGGTTTTCTTGATGATTTTGGGCTCATGGTCATGGTAGCAAGGACGTTAATGTTTGTGGAGTATTGTTTTACTTGAAGTTTGATTTGATATGGATACTTGTTGTGGCTCATGTGATGCCGCGACCCTAAGGGTCCGTTTGGTTGTTTCGGTGTACTCGGATGAGCCTAAGCCGAGACCAAAGTGGTCTTGGGTTTGAGTCACCTTGACTCGTGGTGTAGCCGAGACCCAAGTGGGTCTCTCGGCACAGGTTTGACTTGGTAAAATCGACCCGGAACACATATATTTTGATGTTTTCTTGTTATTGTTCCATGTTATTGTTATTGTTGTGACTACTGTTACTTCTTATTGTTATTTTAATTGTTGTTGTTGTTGGGATATATTGCTATTGGTATTTTGGTACTATTGTCGTTACTTTGGAACTGAGAATGAATTGGAATAATGATTTATTTTGTGACGTGTTGTCAATTATGTGGATAATGGGGACCGATTGTGAGACGGTCAAACTAGAATGATGGAGATAGGTTAGTCGGGTGCCGTAGTCGGACCCTATTATTGTAGCACGTGATTTGGGTATTGTTGGACGGAGATTGATTACTTGATTTGACTTGGTTATTTTTATTTTGGACTTGGACAATGAGCCGAGAGTGATGACTCGGACATGTGACCATTTCGTATGACTCGATAAATATTTATAATCAAACGCAAATAATAAAACTCATAATAATATTATTGGTAATATAAACGTTTATATAAATATATAGACGTGAATAACGTATATATAAATATATAAATGCGTATATTAAAAATAAAACGATCACGAGTAATAATATAACAATAACATGACGATAAGTATTATACTATGAAAGTAGTGTAATAATATTGGGAGTGTTATTATAGTTAAACACTAGAAATAACGATGAAATCTTGACGTTAAATAAATATTAAATAAAATAATTTCTTTTAATAAATGGAGAAGACTATCGAGTTATACGGGGTCGTGGTCACTTGAGTCCAAGTGGATTATATTATTTGTGACGTTTGTGTTGTCATGGATATATGACAATTAATACACTCACTTTAGATAACTACGTAACTTATTAATCGACGGGTTAAATAAGAGCTATTTAGTTATTTAAATTGAGTATATTAATGGGCATCGTATCCTACGACGCCCATAGGTTGTGGTATATGTACAAGATTAATGAATTACTAAGTATCTCGTGAGGTTGCCAAATTGACGAATTAGGTAAGCTTAACGGCATAATTAGAGAATTTATTAAACTTTGATGTATACCATATAGTACTTTATGTGCAATGTGCGACCTAGGATTCGGGTATAATCTTAGAATGGTATATTAAGTAAATAAATATGGGGGATTATCAAATTGATGGGTTTGATAAACTTCGATAATTTATTTAAATAATATATTTGACTAACATTAGACCTATAGATTGTTTTATTATCCTTTTTGTTGTAACTTCTTGGTTTGAGTTGTGTCGACCCACCACCCGTATGGATACCAAACGTCAAACTCCAAACGAATACGAGATTTATACGAGAAATGGATTTTCGGAAGTAAAATGGAATACGTTCGGGTTTGGGAATATTTAATTTTGAGGAAATAATTTCTGAACGAGTTGATATTGTTAGGAAGTGCCGAGTCCGTAGTTGCCGTCTTTTGAGTTACTATACATCTTACTTCTACCGATTTCTTATTGCTGATTTCTGGACTTGAGGTGAGTCGTAGCCCCACTTTTACTCTTGAACTATGTTTTCAATACTTGGGGTGAGAAACGTGCAAATTATTTTATGTGGACTATTATAGCTTCTATATTCTTTCTAAATCTTGCTATGCGTATGGACTAGGATATACTGTCAGCTTTAGTCACATATATTTTATGTGTACTATTCAAGGTTGGCTTATTTGGAATTGTCAGCTTTAGTCACACGGTTTCGTGTGTACTATTCAAGGTTGGCTTATTTAGATACTGTAGTGTGCACCTATAGGTTATTAATACTTCGGAGGTTATCCGAGTATTTATGATATTGCGGGGGTTACCCGAATATCTATGTTAGGACGGAGGGTATCCGTGTGTTATGTTGGAGCGGAGGGTATCCGCAGGTTTTTTAGTGAATCCTTAATCTAGCTAGCAAGCGTTTTGCGTATATGTCCACTATATTGTTGATGAATTTAAACCTATGATCTCACCAGCGAAAGCTGACTTTTAGCACGTTTTCTCAGGTAATTAAGTGATGATTTGGATGCATGGATTGGAAGGCTCGGCTAAGGCTCCTAGTTTATGGATCTATTTTTCTAAACTCTGATATTAAATTGTGGACCTACTGTTATTTCTTTTGGGCCTGACTCTGAATGATGTTGGGATAAATGTGAACTTTAAAACCCCATTTTGGTTGTGTTTTTACTACGTTTACTTCATCTCGTTCTATTATGTTTTGTGTTGGATACCAATCCCTGTAGCACCCCGAAAGCTTGTTGAGTCTTCCGCTGTACCAAATTTCAGGTTAGTTACATGGATCGGGACCTATTTCAATTCCTAAATTTCCATCCAAGGATGGAAGATTAAGTAACGGTTTTGGTTGAGGCTCCGGTTCGTCAAAACTAGGAACTTCCCTATAATTAAGAGTAAGGTTATCATTATAAGTATTCAAACCCATATCCTCTATTTGTGTTTGGTTCAAAGGTTCTACCTCAATTGGGATTCCTAAAGTCTCATCTACTTCATCCGAATAAGTCACGGGCGGTGTGTATGCCTCAAATGATGGTAGGACTTGTGGGGTACTTGGTGGAGTTAGATTTTCAACTCTATCCTCCATCTTATCAAGAGTACCAATGTGCTCAGCTCGTATTGTGGTGAAATCAAACCACTCCGTGCACCCATTTATCTCATCTATAGGTTTATTATCCCCAAACAAACGTCTTGCTTGTTCCCTTAAGCTTCCTATCAATTGATCCGTAACAATGTTTGTTGGGTTGTCCATCTTCTTAGCGAGTATGGCACAATTCTCTATGGCTTCCCATGCTTCATCAGCACTTAATCCCCAAAGGTCCCCATCTGCGGTATGGTCAATGTCCATTTTGGTATAGTGGTCGACACGATGGTAAAATATTTCAATTTGGGACCACAGATTGAAATTATAATGAAGGACTTTTCGGAGTAAATATTTAAAACGAGCCCATGCATCATAGATAAGTTCATCTTCATGTTGTTTAAACATCAAGATGTCATTAGGAGTGGGTGAATTTTGTGGTCGGTAGTATGGTGGATTCGCGTTCTCCATAATGGTGAACGGAATAGTCAATGAAAATTACGAACAAACACACAAAGAAAAAGATAGACTAAAGAAAAGCTAAAAATAAAAATAAAATCATACTAGAAAGGAATCTAGCAAGTAGACATAATGAAAAGAAATCCTAACCTAGACAATAACTATTCCCCGGGCTGCGGCACCAAAAACTTGATGCGTGGGAGTTGCACCAGGCTTTACTTCTCAAGGGATCTCGAGAAGCTTACAACCCCCACCAGGCAGTGTACCTGATTGTTGTAGTATAATATAGTGACAAGTATCGGGGGATTGATCGTTCAACTCAGGAATAGTGTCACTAGGATTAGAAAGCCTAAAAATTAAGTCTAGAGGTGAGGGATGATTCTTTTTGTATTTTTATATTTTTATAAAAGCAATTAAAATCTCGGGTTTTTGGAAGAGTGGGCGGAATTAATTGTTAGTCAACTAACCCAATAACTAAAGATGCAATTAAAATAAAATAACAAAAATGAAAATAAAGCTAATTACTAATGTGGTGTGAACAATAAATGGGAAAATTGTATTTACTCAGGTTTTATTACTCTCTAGATATCTTTTATAGGTTTGATAGTTTGTTACAATTGCGTGAATGACGGGTTATATTCCTTAATACCATTCGTGGGGTGGCGTACGTACTTCCCTAACTCAATAAGCTCCTACTTCACTCCTATGTCGAGCCTGCAAGAAGCTCCTAACATGGGATCATTAGAATTCGCTTATGCATTAAATGCAACCATAAAAACCTAGTACGCATTGGTTCATGTTTCTCAAGACGTTCAAGCAAGTTACCCTATGGAAGTCTGCCAGTTTTCTTAAGCTTAACATCGAAATCATTCGTCCGTAACAACTATAAATAAGCAATCAACCCATAATCAACATCTAGGTTTCACTACATCTAAGCAAACACGTAAGAGATCTAGCCTAGCATGTTAAAATCAAGACAAGCTCAAGATATATTCAAACAACACATAGACATATTGAATGAATTGAAAGGATACTTATCTTAATTGAACATGAAAGGTTTCAAAGGGTAAAAACCCTTGAAAGTACAGTAAAAATCGTGCTACGGTTTCTCCAAGTTATCCCTCTAATTGTCCTCCCTTAATGAATGAAAATTACAAAAATATATATAGATTTTCCAACGTGACGGCATCAAGAAGAGAAATATGACGCCATCAACTCGCCACCCAAAGTAATATCAGATTGCCTAGATCCAGATTTGACGCCGTCAAGTGCAACTTTCCTCTAGGCCGTCACGTGTAATGGGACCATGACGGCCAATGGTGACACCGTCATGCCCCTAGTGTAAAAACACTCTAGATCATCACGGACACTATCCACTTCACCTCTTGTTTTACTCTTGACGCCGTCATGTAGAATTTGGTGACGCCGTCAGGTACTGTTCCCAGCAAGGAAAATTAAGACTTTGTCGTTTTCTTCACTTTTATACTCCAAAAACGTCCAAAATGCTTCCTTTTCCAGAATTCACTCCAAAAGTACCTAAAATCACAAAAGGAACGATTTAGGGCAATATTTGATCAAATAAATTCAATTCCGGGCTTAAATGACCCCCTAAAAACGGATCATTTTTCGCCTCATCAAACACAAATTACATTAACTAGTATACTTAAACACGAATTTCATTAAACACACAAATTACAATGTAATGAAAATACATTAAACATCTAAATGAAACTACGAATTAAAAAAACAAGGAATCATCTGAGACATAGCCCTCATCACTGGAAGCCGAAGACTCTGATCGAATAGGGCCTAACCCCATGGCCCAGCGGTATGTTGCTTCTCTATTTAGCCGCTCCGTACGAGCATCTTCCCGAGCCCTACGAGCAGCTGCCTCAGGTTCTTCGGCTTCTTCAACCTCTCTCAAGACTTGCATATCTTGCTCAAAGAGTTCTTCATCAGTCAACCCAAACCTTGCCCGTGGATTGTTTGCCAGTTGATCGGGTTGTTGTTGGACAACCGGTGGATTGTTTGCCTGATGAGGCGAAAAATGAACCACTTTTAGGGGGTCATTTGAGCCCGGAATTGAATTTATTTGATCAAATATTGCCCTAAATCATTCCTTTTGTGATTTTAGGTACTTTTGGAGTGAAATCTGGAAAAGGAAGCAATTCGGACGTTTTTGGAGCATAAAAGTGAAGAAAACGCCAAAGTCTTAATTTTCCTTGCTGGGAACAGTAGGTGACGGCGTCAAGAAGGAATTTCTGACGGCGTCAAGAGTAATTTCCATGACGACCCAGTACAGATTTGACGGCGTCACGAAGTAGGGTGTCAAGAGTAAAATTCATGACGGCCTGGAAATGCACGACACATGACGGCGTCAAAAGTAGATCAAGACAGTCCGAGAAATATTTTGGCAGCGAGGTGACGGCGTCACATAATTTGTCTTGACGCCGTCAGACCCTATTTCCTATATATAGTTTTCTAATTTTCACATTAAAAAGAGAGAAGTTTTGGAGAAACCCTAAGTACGAACTTGGTGCGAATTTTACAGGTTTTTCAAGGGTTCTAAGCCCTTGATACCTTTCATGTGTAATTGAGATAAGTATTCTTTTAATTCAATCAATATGTCTATGTGTTGGTTGTCTATATCTTGTTCTTGTCTTAATTCCATCATATTAAGCTAGATCTATCTTGTGTTTGCTTGGATCTAATGAAACCTAGATGTTAATTATGTGTTGATTACTTGTTTATAATTGTATTAGATGAATGAATTCGATGTTAGGCTTAAGAAAACTGGCAGATCTCCAAATGGTAACATGCTTGAACGTCTTAGGAAACATGAACTGATGTGCACTAGGTTTTATTGGTTGTATTTAATGCATGAGCCGCTGTTTATAATCCCTATGGTTGTGCTGGGAATGGCATAGGAGGAGATAAGAGCTCATAGGATTGGGGAAGTAAGTGCGCCACCCCATGAATGGTATTAAGGAATACAATCCGTCATCCACGCAACTATAACAAGTAATTAACGTGTAAAAGATGTCTAGGGAGTAGTGAAATCTAAGTAAACACATTTTCTCCACTTATTGCTCACAACCTTAGTTAATTTAGTTTATTTTCATTTCTAGTATTTTATTTCGATTGCATCTTTAGTATTGGGTTAGTTGACTAGCAACTAATTCCGCCGAAATCCTTCAAACCCGAGATTTTTATTTGCTTTCTAAAAAATATAAAAATACAAAAACAATCATCCCTCACCTTTAGAACTAGTATTTAGGTTTTCTAATCCTAGCGACACTATTCCTAGCTGAACGATCAATCCCCCGGTACTTGTCACTATACTATACTACAACGATCAGGTACACTGCCTGGTGGGGGTTGTAAGCTTCTCAAGATCCCTTGAGAGGTAAAGCCTGGTTCGAAAAAATCTGGAAATTTTACCGATTTTCTATAATCTCCAGGAGATCTCCAAACTTTATTCCACAAGCATTATATCTTATCTTGTTTTCTAGGATTTAGTAACTTATATAGGATGCCGCCGATTTTATGCGAGGTTGTTTTTGTCTATTTTCTCAGATTTACAGGTTATGTATGACAAGAATATGATTTACATTCTGGAAGGGAAGATTTGATTGTTCATTTTCTTGGAGGAAGATTTAACCTGGCCACTTAATTATCCATACCGAGCGAATCAGGGGAGTATTTGATTTCATTCTTTTTACTTTTTAACTTTTACATTCTTTACTTGAACATTGGGGACAATGTTCATCTTAAGTGTAAGGGGAGGGTAAAAAGATGATACCTTACATATGCACTTTCGCTTGAGTTTGTTTTGTTTAATGGTAGATGTGTAATAAAACTATGAGAAATACTTGTTAGTGCAATTTTAGCGCCAAATTTAAATTTTTTTACAACATTTAGGAGTGAAGCTTTAGTCATAGCAAGCGTCTCATGGATAGGAGATTGTATGACTAGCACATAACCGTATATTCAGAAAAATTTTCCACCCAAATATGTGAGGTTCGCCTTTAGATTTGATAGAAAAAGCATTTATTATTAGTGCTTATGAGTGTACCGGTAGCATTTAGATTCTAGAACTTGCGTTAGTGATGCATCCCGAGACCGCTAGTGAGACTACATTCGTGTGGTAGGAATTACTACATGATAAGAGGCATTAGGATCACCCTTGTGTTAAACCCGTATCATAATTACTTGACCATTTAAGTCATATTACTTGGCTAGTTAAGTCAACTAATTTTTCCCACACCCTTAGCGTTGTACTCATTTTTAGTACACGAAACCCCTAGTACACCCCTCCGAGCCTATCTTTTCGTTTCTAACTTTAAGCATCTTACTTAAAGGAAGAATTTGTTACACCCCACTTAAATGTACACCCAAATCGCCTTAGCCTTCCGTGTATGCGCTCATTTTTAGTGCATTATTGTTATTTGTTAAACCCTAAGTTAACTATCTAATTGATTACATGGTTACTAAGTCGAGTCATATCCTTGTACATTTTGTTTTGGGACGATTGGGACTCATGGGTAAAGTACTTATTTTATGGAGTAATGGGGAAGAACATCATTTATTACCCCCATATGTATGTTAATCTTAAAAGTACTCCAAGTGTTTTGATTTTCTTAATTCGAGTCATTAGATTAGTTTATTGTAAAGTATGTAAAGATTCAAGTGTAAGGGGAATGTTCATCCCCTATGATGTATTATTTTGGATGGTAGGGTAAGAGTGTATGCAAAAAAAAAAAAAAAAAAAAAAAAAAAAAAAAAAAAAAAAAAAAAAAAAAGGAAAAACAAGAAAAAGAAAAAAAAAATAGAAAAAGAAACAGAGAAAAAAACATACGGACTACCATCCCTTTTTATTCTATATTCGTTTTATGTTTTTGTTATTTTTCATTTATTAGCTTAAGTCGAGTCTAGTCTTGGCTTAGCAACGCCACATTGTACATGTAATTAACCAAGATTGTTAGCTCGCCACCAGTAAAAACTTCCTTTATCCAACAAAACCTGTATTTCATATCCCTACACCTAACGTTACAACCCTTTAAAAGACCTCTTTGATAGTTTATCCTAGGTGCTTACGCCATGTGGTGGAGGTTTGATCCTTTCCCAAGTCTATGGTAATCTATTTTGCTATGACTGGTAGTGAGAGATATCTTCCGTTTCCATATTGTAATTTATATTTTATTACACCCGAGAGATGTGAGTATCTAAACACTATTTGTGAGGTGCTTGTGTATGACCTCCGTGCTTGTCTATTGGTCTTTAGTGGAACGATTATTTGTTGTAATTACTTTTATATTAGTGTTAAATGACCCCTAACTTGTATTTTGAGTAGAATAAAAGCGCATTTGCTTGAGGACAAGCAAATCTCAAGTGTAAGGGTATATGATGAGGCGAAAAATGAACCACTTTTAGGGGGTCATTTAAGCCCGGAATTGAATTTATTTGATCAAATATTGCCCTAAATCGTTCCTTTTGTGATTTTAGGTACTTTTGGAGTGAAATCTGGAAAAGGAAGCAATTCGGACGTTTTTGGAGCATAAAAGTGAAGAAAACGCCAAAGTCTTAATTTTCCTTGCTGGGAACAGTGGGTGACGGCGTCAAGAAGGAATTTCTGACGGCGTCAAGAGTAATTTCCATGACGACCCAGTACAGATTTGACGGCGTCACGAAGTAGGGCGTCAAGAGTAAAATTCATAACGGCCTGGAAATGCACGACACATGACGGCGTCAAAAGTAGATCAAGGCAATCCGAGAAATATTTTGGCGGCGAGGTGACGGCGTCACATAATTTGTCTTGACGCCGTCAGACCCTATTTCCTATATATAGTTTTCTAATTTTCACATTAAAAAGAGAGAAGTTTTGGAGAAACCCTAAGTACGAACTTGGTGCGAATTTTACAAGTTTTTCAAGGGTTCTAAGCCCTTGATACCTTTCATGTGTAATTGAGATAACTATTCTTTTAATTCAATCAATATGTCTATGTGTTGGTTGTCTATATCGTGTTCTTTTCTTAATTCCATCATGTTAGGCTAGATCTATCTTGTGTTTGCTTGGATCTAATGAAACCTAGATGTTAATTATGTGTTGATTACTTGTTTATAATTGTATTGGATGAATGAATTCGATGTTAGGCTTAAGAAAACTGGCAGATCTCCAAATGGTAACATGCTTGAACGTCTTAGGAAACATGAACTGATGTGCACTAGGTTTTATTGGTTGTATTTAATGCATGAGCCACTGTTTATAATCCCTATGGTTGTGCTGGGCATGGCATAGGAGGAGATAAGAGCTCATAGGATTGGGGAGTTAAGTGCGTCACCCTATGAATGGTATTAAGGAATACAATCCATCATCCACGTAACTATAACAAGTAATTAACGTGTAAAAGATGTCTAGGGAGTAGTGAAATCTAAGTAAACACATTTTCTCCACTTATTGCTCGCAACCTTAGTTAATTTAGTTTATTTTCATTTCTAGTATTTTATTTTGATTGCATCTTTAGTATTGGGTTAGTTGACTAGCAACTAATTCCGCCCAAATCTTTCAAACCCGAGATTTTTATTTGCTTTCTAAAAAATATAAAAATACAAAAACAATCATCCCTCACCTTTAGAACTAGTATGTAGGTTTTCTAATCCTAGCGACACTATTCCTAGCTGAACGATCAATCCCCCGGTACTTGTCACTATACTATACTACAACGATCAGGTACACTGCCTGGTGGGGGTTGTAAGCTTCTCAAGATCCCTTGAGAGGTAAAACCTGGTGCGATTCCCACGTATCATTGCCGGTTCATTTTTCGGAGTGAATACCGGAAAGATGTCTTCCGGTGGAGTGTTCAATGATTCATTTGGAATCATGTTGGAGAAGTCGTGTTCACCTGGGAATCGCTGGGAGAAGTCGTGTTCAGCTGGGAATTGTTGAGAGAAGTCACGGTGACTTGGGAATTGTTGGGAGAAGTCACGATGAGTTGGGAATTGCTGGGAGAAGTCTTTGCGAGACATTGTTGTGGAGAGAATTTAAATTTTATGTGTGTTTGTGTGTGTGTTGTGTATGTATAAACAATCCAGTGTATGAGGCTATATATAGGTAAAAGTTTGAAATTTGAATTTTAAGTTTATCCCGCCCTTCTAATTTGAATTTGAATTTTAAGTTTATCCCGCCCTGTCAGTTTGAATTTTACATATATCCCGCCCAGGCAAAAATTCTTTATAGATCTAACTTTTACCATATAACCCATCAAGCAATTTTAGCCACTCATTTTTTTTATCAAAATAAAAAAAATAAACTTCCACTCTTTTATTAAAACTTAAATATCTCGCAAACCGTAAATCGTTAAGCTATAAAAAAAATATCATCGCGATGAGAATTAAATTATCTTTCTATAGACATGCATTGTTATATACTTTCGACGAATTTTTTTTGATAATTTTTTTTTTCAAATTTTCCGCCCAGAAAAATCATATATGATTTGTAAAAATCATATATAATTTGTATAAATCATATATGATTCGTTAAAATCAAATCATATATGATTCTTACAAATCATATATGATTTTAAAAATCATATATGATTTGTAAGAATCATATATGATTTGATTTTAACGAATCATATATGATTTTTACAAATCATATATGATTTTTCTGGGCAGAAATTTTTTTTAAAAAAAAGTTCGTCGAAAGTATATAGCAATGCATATCTATAGAAAGAAGATTTAATTCTCGTCACGATAGTATTTTTTTTATATCTTGACGATTTTCCGTTTGCAAGATATTTTGTTTTAAACAAATGTGGAAAATAAAAATGGGTGGCTATGATTGGTTCATTGGTTCTATGGCAAATATGAGATCTATATTGATCTCATCTCATCCCGCTCATTTTTTCAAATTTGAATTTCAAAACACCCCTATATAAAGCATACCATAACATACTGTTTTGCACACACTTTACTTTCTAAACCATTTTACAATGACTAATCGTAGGTCTATTGAAGAAGAAAACTTGTTAGCTGACATGTGGCTTGAAATTTCTGAATACTATAATGATTCCTCTTTCTGGAATGAGGTTGTTGAAAGGTTCAACAATCAATCTGACGGTGATTTTCGTAACAAAAACCAGATAACGGCTAAGTGGGCAAGACTTAACAGTGAGTGCCAAAAATTAATGATATATACTTGAATTTACAGCATCCAAGCCATGACACTGATCGTCTTTAGAATGCTATGAGCATTTTTAAAGAACGCTTTGGTGGGAGAGGCTTTAAACATATTCACGTGTGGTTCATTTTGAGAAACAACCCCATATGGAACAGATACAGTGCTTAACGGTGTTTTATGTTTTGTATTTCCGTATCGTTTGTATTTGTATTTTCGTATCGTATGTATTTGTATTTCTGTATCGTTTGTATTTGTATTTCAGTATCGTGTATATTTGAATAAATCAGTACCATTTGAATAACATACCATAGTCCAGTTTCGTTCACACAACTTTACATCTAAACATTTTACAAAAGATCACGCATATGGCTCATTTATGGTAGAGAGATGAAGAAAAATTGATAGCTGAAGTTTGATGGGTAGTTTCCCAAGAACAACACACCCACAAAGATCACACATTTTGGAATCGGGTTATAGACATGTTCAACAATCAAAATGAGGGTGACAATCGTAACAAACATATGCTTGTTAGTAAACGGACAACACTTAAATTGGAATGTAAAAGATTCAACACTATTTACAGGGAGGTGATTATGAACAGAGAGGTAAATGCCAATGATCGTTTCGCCACTGCAAAGACCATTTATGAGCAACGCTATGGTGGGAGAAGCTTCAAACACGTTCACGTGTGGGAGGTTTTGAAAAACCATGGCATATGGCTAATTTATGGTTAGCGGTGTTATAAGATTTAGTATCTGATGCGTAGGAATTGCACCAGGCTTTACCTCTCGAGGGATCTCGAGAAGCTTACAACCCCCACCAGGCAGTGTACCTAATCGTTGTAGTATAGTATAGTGACAAGTACCGGGGGATTGATCGTTCAACTTGGGAATAGTGTCACTAGGATTAGAAAACCTAAAGACTAGGTCTAGAGATGAGGGATGGTTCTTTTTGTATTTTTATATTTTATAAAAGCAAGTAAAATCTTGGTTTTGAATGAATTGGGCGGAATTAGTTCCTAGTCAACTAACCCAATAACTAAAGATGCAATCAAAATAAAATACTAAAAATGAAAATAAACTAAATTATACTAGTGGTGTGAGCAATATATGGGAGAATTGTGTTTACTTAGATTTCACTACTCCCTAGATATCTTTTACAGGTTAATTACTTGTTACAGTTGCGTGGATGACGGATTGTATTCCTTAATACCATTCATGGGGTGGTGTACTTACTTCCCCAATCCTATAAGCTCCTACTTCACTCCTATGTCGAGCCGGCTAAGAAGCTCCTAACATGGGATCACTAGAATTCGCTCATGCATTAAATACAATCATAAAAACCTAGTACACATCGGTTCATGTTTCTTAAGACGTTCAAGCAAGTTACACAATGGAGATCTGCCAGTTTTCTTAAGCCTAACATTGAAATCATTCATCCATTACAACTATAAACAAGCTATCAACCTATAATCAACATCTAGGTTTCATTACATCTAAGCAAACACATGAAAGATCTAGCCTAGCATGTTAAAATCAAGACAAGCATAAGATATATTCAAACAACACATAGACATATTGAATGAATTGAAAGAGGACTTATCTTAATTGAACATGAAATGTTTCATGGGGTGAAAACCCTTGAAAATACTGTTACAAACGACCTAGGGTTTATTAGGTTCGACCCTAGTATTCTCCACACAAGTTCCTCTCTTTATGAATGAAAATTAGAAAAGTATATATAGATTTTGTGAGGTAACGACGTCAAGAGTAAATGTCTGACGCCGTCATTTCGCCGCCAATAATCTCCTCGGACTGCCTAGATCTAGGTTTGACGCCGTCACGTGTAGTCCATCTTCAGGCCGTCACCAATTTAACTCTTGGTGCCCTTCTCTTGACGCCTTCAGGTTTTCAGTGGGTCGTCATGGATTTTACTCCTGACGCCGTCAAAATTTCCTTCTTGACGCCGTCAGGTACTGTTCTCAGCATGGAAAATTAAGTCTTTGCCGTTTTCTTCACTTTTATGCTCCAAAAACGTCCAAAATGCTTCCTTTTCCAGAATTCACTCCAAAGTACCTAAAATCACAAAAGGAACGATTTAGGGCAATATCTGATCAAATAAATTCAATTCCGGGCTTAAATGACCCCCTAAAAATGGTTCATTTTTCGCCTCATCCTATACCATTACACTTGAGATTTGTTTGTCCTCAAGCAAATGCACTTTTATTCTACTCGAAATACAAGTTAGAGGTCATTTAACACTAATATAAAAGTAATTACAACAAATAATCGTTCCACTAAAGACCAAAGACAAGCACAGAGGTCATACACTAGCACCTCACAAATAGTGTTTAGATACTCACATCTCTTAGGTGTAATAAAGTAATACCACAATATGGAAATGGAAAACATCTCTCACTACCTGTCATAACAAAATAGATTACCATAGGCTTGGGAAAGGATCAAACCTCCACCACATGGCGTAAGCACCTAGGATAAACTATCAAAGAGGTCTTTTTAAAGGGTTGTAACGTTAGGTGTAGGGATATGGAATACACGGTTTTGTTGGATATAGACAGTCTTTACTGGTAGCGAGTTAATCATCTTGGTTAATTACATGTACAATATGGCGTTGCTAAGCCAAGACTAGACTCGACCTAAGCTAACAAATGAAAAATAACAAAAACATAAAACAAACATAGAATGAAACGGGATGGTAGTCCGTATGTTTTTTCTCTTTTCTTTTTCTATTTTTTTTTTCTTCTTCTTAATTTTTCGATTTTTTTTTTTTTTTTTTTTTTTTTTTTTTTTTTTTGCATACACTCTTACCCTACCATCCTAAATAATACATCATAGGGAATCAACATTCCCCTTACACTTGAATTTTTACATAATTTACAATAAACTAATCTAATGACTCGAATTAAGATAATCAAAACACTTGGAGTACTTTTAAGATTAACGTACATATGTGGGTAATAATATTATGTTCTTCCCCATTACTCCATAACATAAGTACTTTACCCATGAGTCCCAATCGTCCCAAAACAATATGTACAAGGATATGACTCGACTTAGCAACCATGTAATCAATTAGATAATTAACTAAGGGTTTAAACATGTAACAATAATGCACTAAAGATGAGTGCATACACGAAAGGCTAAGGCGATTTGCTTGTACATTTAAGTGGGGTGTAACAAATTTTTCCTTTAAGTAAGATGCTTAAAGTTAGAAACGAAAAGATAGACTCGGAGGGGTGTACTAGGGGTTTCGTGTACTAAAAATGAGTACAACGCTAAGGTGTGGGAAAAATTAATTGACTTAACTAGCCAAGTAATATGACTTAAATGGTCAAGTAATTATGATACGGGTTTAACACAAGGGTGATCCTAATGCCTCTTATCATGTAGTAAATCCTACTACACGAATGTAGTCTCACTAGCGGTCTCGGGATGCATCACTAACGCAAGTTCTAGAATCTAAATGCCACCGGTACACTCATAAGCACTATTAATAAATGCTTTTCCTATCAAATCTAAAGGCGAACCTCACATATTTGGGTGGAAAATGTTTTTGAATAGTACGGTTTTGTGCTAGTCATATAATCTCCTATCCATGAGACGCTTGCTAAGGCTAAAGTTTCACTCCTAAACGTTGTAAAAAAATTTTAAATTTGGCGCTAAAATTACACTAACAAGTATTTCTCATAGTTTTATTACGCATCTACTATTAAACAAACAAGCTCAAGCGAAAGTGTATATGTAAGGTATCATCATTTTACCCTCCCCTTACACTTAGGATGAACATTGTCCCCAATGTTCAAGTAAAGAATGTAGAAGTGAAATAAGTAAAAAGAATGAAATCAAATACTCCCCTGATTCGCTCGGTATGGATAATAAGGTAGCCAGGTTAGATCTTCCTCCAAGAAAATGAACAATCAAAGCTTCCCTTCCAGAATATAAATCATCTTCTTGTCATACATAACCTGTTAAACCTGAGAAAACAGACAAGGCAACCTCGCATAAAATCGGCGGCAATCTATATATGCTAACAAATCCTAGAAAACAAAGTAAGATATAATGCTTGTGGAATGATGTTTGCAGATCTCCTGGAGATTATAAAACTTTAGATTCAACAAAAATTTTAAAACTCCGTTAGAAAAACAAAACTGGTAAAATTTCTAGAATTTTACACGTGACGCCGTCAGGGGTTACTTCCTGACGCCGTCAGAAGTGACCTGCAAAAATTCTTATGTTAAGTTTCCAGAAAATTTTTGGAAAAACTTTCTCCTACTTCCTGGAAAATCCTGCAAAACATCATTATGACTCGATACAAGCATTTGACTCTAACAAATACGAATATACATGTTCACTTAATATTGTGGAGATTCATGATCGAGTTTGTTTCTTAAAAACATATTTGGGGTTCCCCTTACACTTATCTTTTGCGAAATACCTTTGGATGAAGTTAAGACAAAGCCAAACAACAAAGTAAAGTATTTTCACCATTTTAGTTTGAAACATGATCTACCAACAATAAAAATAAAGCATGCATACGGAAGCAAATAACAATCAATAAAAATAAAAATCACACAAAACATGGGTTGCCTCCCAAGAAGCGCTTTTCTTTATTTACGAGTCTTGTAGCTAGACTCAAGGTCATGGGCTATCGTGTGTCGCTTATGCTCACATAACCAAGGGTGAGCCATCTAATAGTCGCCTCTTTTTTCTTATAATCATCGCCTAATTCAAGACATCCACGATAGTACCTTTTATTCTTTTCATGAGTATATTTAAGCCCTTTTTTCTTGTCATTCTCACTTAACATTTCTATGGGCGGATACCTACTACACTTCTCCATGGAAAAATCCTTGAACCTAGGGTGTACACGGGGCATTTGGTAGACAAAATCTTTATCCCCATCCGAGAATGTAATTAACCCTTCCATAAGTTTTTCATCAAGGTTGGTCAACCTTTTGAAAGGTTTTTCAAACACAACTTGGGTTAACTTACTATCAATAAATTCTCCTAGATTCTCCATAACCATGAACTCAACAGGATAAACGAAGCTTCCTACAAACACATGCAATGACATTGCCCTAGCAGTAACATTATCTCCTTTGTATTATAACTCATCTACCATGATTTTATTATATTCACTACGCGAGATTATGTTCATTGGGAGAGATGAGTTAAGGTAGGCATTAAAGCTCCTAAATCCAATCATACAAGGAAATTGCATATTGAATGAGCTATCACTCTCAATCGTTGTTCTAGGGTCGACATACCTAAGAGGGTTCACTTCATCTTCCATCCTATCCTCATTAATCACATCACCATTACCTAGATCCTCATCGGAGTCTGAATAGTAAAAAGGACTAGCCCTATGGTCATCATCATGGTCAGACTCCTCCATTTCAGAATTATTGTCAAAGTGGTGGTTAGGCGAAAGGTTAGGTGGATTCTTATTTTCCACTAAAGGGATTGGGGCGGGCATTTGGAAAATCCTACGACGAAAAATACGAATAACAGGAATCAAATGATCAATGTTATTGTTATCCATCGATATAGTTTACGAACAAAGGAAACAAAGAAATAAGATAGACTAAAGAGAACCTTAAAATAATATTAAAATCTTACTAGAAAGGAATCTAGCAAGTAGACCTAATAAAAAGAAATTCTAACCTAGACAATAACTATTCCCCGGCAGCGGCGCCAAGAACTTGATGCGTGGGAATTGCACCAGGCTTTACCTCTCGAGGGATCTCGAGAAGCTTACAACCCCCACCAGGCAGTGTACCTGATCGTTGTAGTATAGTATAGTGACAAGTACCGGGAGATTGATCGTTCAACTTGGGAATAGTGTCGCTAGGATTAGAAAACCTAAAGACTAGGTCTAGAGATGAGGGATGGTTCTTTTTGTATTTTTATATTTTATAAAAGCAAGTAAAATCTCTGTTTTGAAGGAGTTGGGCGGAATTAGTTGCTAGTCAACTAACCCAATAACTAAAGATGCAATCAAAATAAAATACTAAAAATGAAAATAAACTAAATTATACTAGTGGTGTGAGCAATATATGGGAGAATTGTGTTTACTTAGATTTCACTACTCTCTAGATATCTTTTACAGGTTAATTACTTGTTACAGTTGCGTGGATGACGGATTGTATTCCTTAATACCATTCATGGGGTGGCGTACTTACTTCCCCAATCCTATAAGCTCCTACTTCACTCCTATGTCGAGCCGGCTAAGAAGCTCCTAACATGGGATCACTAGAATTCGCTCATGCATTAAATACAATCATAAAAACCTAGTACACATCGGTTCATGTTTCTTAAGACGTTCAAGCAAGTTACACAATGGAGATCTGCCAGTTTTCTTAAGCCTAACATTAAAATCATTCATCCATTACAACTATAAACAACCAATCAACCTATAATCAACATCTAGGTTTCATTACATTTAAGCAAACACATGAAAGATCTAGCCTAGCATGTTAAAATCAAGACAAGCATAAGATATATTCAAACAACACATAGACATATTGAATGAATTGAAAGAGGACTTATCTTAATTGAACATGAAAGGTTTCAAGGGGTGAAAACCCTTGAAAATACTGTTACAAACGACCTAGGGTTTATTAGGTTCGACCCTAGTATTCTCCACACAAGTTCCTCTCTTTATGAATGAAAAATAGAAAAGTATATATAGATTTTGTGAGGTGACGACGTCAAGAGTAAATGTCTGACGCCGTCATCTCGCCGCCAATAATCTCCTCGGACTGCCTAGATCTAGGTTTGACGCCGTCACGTGTAGTCCATCTTCAGGCCGTCACCAATTTAACTCTTGACGCCTTCAGGTTTTCAGTGGGTCGTCATGGATTTTACTCCTGACGCCATCAAAATTTCCTTCTTGACGCCGTCAGGTACTGTTCTCAGCATGGAAAATTAAGTCTTTGCCATTTTCTTCACTTTTATGCTCCAAAAACGTCCAAAATGCTTCCTTTTCCAGAATTCACTCCCAAAGTACCTAAAATCACAAAAGGAAAGATTTAGGGCAATATCTGATCAAATAAATTCAATTCCGGGCTTAAATGACCCCCTAAAAACTGTTCATTTTTTGCCTCATCAGTATCATTTTTAATATGTTGTAATGTTACATTAACTTTGAATTTGAATATAAGGCTTAACGGCTAGTTTCGAAAATTACCAGTCTATATAAAAGTTTCATGGCCATCGTTGGATGATTTATGTATTCGTATGGTTTTCTATTCGATAATGAATTTTAAATTATGGTTTGAATTTTAAATCATAGGGGGTGTTTTGGAATTTTTGGTTTTTGAAATTCAAAAAGTATAAAAGAGTACAAGGGCCAAAGTGTATTTTTTTTATTCCATCGCAGCATAACGTTGCGTTAAGCAGCTGCCGCACCACGTTAATGTGGCCTTAACTCACGATCCCGGTAAGGCTTAATGCACCATAACTCGGCTGCATTATCATATAACTCGGGGGGGGGGGGGGCACCTTACCGAGTGCTCTTAGTACCATTTGCATGTTTGTGGGCTACAATATGTGATTCTTTAAAACTAACGAAAAGAAACCTTGCAAGTGAATGGCAGATGCTAATACGCCCCTACAACATCAACATCGACCCTCAACTGCTAAAAAACAAATCTGTGCCATTGACCTTCATAAGTTAATACATAGAATCAACTACAACATTTTACAAATCAACCATCAAATTATAGTCAAAATTTATAAGATTGATTGTTAGAGTTAATTTAAGAGAAACCAACCAACCAAATTAAAAAAAAAATAAAAAATAAAAAATAAAAAATAAAAAAAAGATGCAGACTGAACAATCACAGGGAAACTCATCTTTTAACTACCAAATACAAATGATGAGGCGAAAAATGATCCGTTTTTAGGGGGTCATTTAAGCCCGGAAATGAATTTATTTGATCAAATATTGCCCTAAATCGTTCCTTTTGTGATTTTAGGTACTTTTGGAGTGAATTCTGGAAAAGGAAGCATTTTGGACATTTTTTGAGCATAAAAGTGAAGAAAACGGCAAAGTCTTAATTTTTCTTGCTGGTAACAGTACCTGACGGCGTCACAAGGCTCTACATGACGGCGTCAAGAGTAAAAAATTTTTTACCTTTTGAAATTTTCATTTATTAAGGGAGGACAATTAGAGGGATAACTTGGACGGCATCAGATCTGGATCTAGGCAATCCGATATTACTATGGGCGGCGAGTTGACGGCGTCAGATTTTTCTTCTTGACGCCGTCACGTTGGAAAATCTATATATAGTTTTGTAATTTTCATTTATTAAGGGAGGACAATTAGAGGGATAACTTGGAGAAACCCTAGCACGGTTTTCACTGTACTTTCAAGGGTTTTTACCTCTTGAAACCTTTCATGTTCAATTAAGATAAGTATCCTTTCAATTCATTCAATATGTCTATGTGTTGTTTGAATATATCTTACGCTTGTCTTGATTTTAACATGCTAGGCTAGATCTCTTGTGTGTTTGCTTAGATGTAGTGAAACCTAGATGTTGATTATGGGTTGATTGCTTGTTTATCGTTGTTACGGATGAATGATTTCGATGTTAGGCTTAAGAAAACTGGCAGACTTCCATAGGGTAACTTGCTTGAACGTCTTAAGATACATGAACCAATGCGTACTAGGTTTTTATGGTTGTATTTAATGCATGAGCGAATTCTAATAATCCCATGTTAGGAGCTTCTGGCAAGCTCGACATAGGAGTGAAGTAGGAGCTTATAGACTTGGGGAAGTATGTACGCCACCCCACGAATGGTATTAAGAAATATAACCCGTCATCCGCGCAATTGTAACAAACTATCAACCTATAAAAGATATCTAGGGAGTAATGAAACCTAAGTAAACACAATTTTCCCATTATTGTTCACACCACATTAGTAATTAGTTTTATTTATATTTTTGTTATTTTATTTTAATTGCATCTTTAGTTATTGGGTTAGTTGACTAGCAACTAATTCCGCCCACTCTTCCAAAAACCCGAGATTTTAATTGCTTTTATAAAAATATGAAAATACAAAAAGAATCATCCCTCACCTATAGACTTAATTTTTAGGCTTTCTAATCCTAGCGACACTGTTCCTGAGTTGAACGATCAATCCCCCGGTACTTGTCACTATACTATACTACAACGATCAGGTACATTGCCCGGTGGGGGTTGTAAGCTTCTCGAGATCCCTTGAGAGGTAAAGCTTGGTGCAATTCCCACGCATCATGTTTTTGGCGCCGCAGCCCGGGGAATAGTTATTGTCTAGGTTAGGATTTCTTTTTATTAGGTCTACTTGCTAGATTCTTTTCTAGTAAGATTTTATTTTTATTTTTTAGGTTTTCTTTAGTCTATCTTTTCTTTGTGCCCTTGTTAGTAAATTAAATTCATTGACTATTCCGTTGACCATTATGGAAAACGCGAATCCACCCCTTTCCCCTAGAGAAGTGGCTTTGTTACGTGAACAAATTGAGAGTGAGATTAGGGAACTTAGGGAGCTTAATAGGTTGATTAATGTTGAGCTCGACCATGCATTTAGTGACCTAGCGACCGCCTTGTATTCAAATAAGGACCTAGGAACTAAAGATTTTGAGGATGTTGTTGAGGAACTTGAAGAAGGGGAGATTGATCCAAAGCTAGATGACTATGTTAATCTATACCCCACTAAGGAGGAGATTGTGTACTATAATAGTCTTATTGATAATCCTCTACCTCCTTTCACTAGAATTGAACCTAAGATAAAGAGAGGCGACCCTGAGAATGCTAAGACACCATGTACGATTGGATATAAACACATTGACAATGCTTACATTGATTTTAAATCCCCAATCAACGTTATGTCCTCAAGTGTCTATAATGATCTTGTGAAAACAAGACTTGGACCTAGAAGAGATCCCAAATACCCTGGTGAAGTTTGTAACTTTGTCGGGAGAATTAAAGGTCTACATGTCTTTGTTGGGAATTTTACTTATATCATTGACTTTTTGGTTGTTGAAGACCTAGCTAGTGTTATTGATTGTCGCTTATCCCATGTTGTGTTTGGTAAACCATTTGTTGAAGAGTCCAAGTTAGAATATGATGAGGTAGAAGGGACAATCCGATTTGCTAGTGACACCGATAGGTTCACTTATAGGATGCCTAATAGAATGAAAGAATTTCGTTTTGTGCCTCGATTTGACATGGATAACATTAGTGCTTTCGAGGACATCAATGAAGAGGATAAGAAAAAGGGTATGAACTATGTATGGGAGAAGAAGAGCCTTTTCTATAAGGATTGCTTGACTCTAGGACCAAAATACAGAGTTGATATGGAATTTGCCAATAGAATCATAGGAGCAATTAAGAAGAAGGTGGTTGGTCTCTATAAAGAGCATTTACAATCGGTGGATGAGACCAACGATGAGGTCACGTAATTGCCCATTACCTTGAGTCTAGCTACAAGACTCGTAAATAAAGAAAAGCGCTTCTTGGGAGGCAACCCATGCTTTGTGTGATTTTTAATTGTTTGATTGTTATTTGCTTCCGTATGCATGCTTTATTTTTATTGTTGGTAGATCATGCTTCAAAAATAAAATGGTGAAAATACTTTATTTTGTCGTTTGACTTAGTCTGAACTTCATCCAAAGGTATTTCGCAAAAGATAAGTGTAAGGGGAAACCCCAAATATGTTTTTAAGAAACAAAATTGATCATGATTCTCCACAATATTAAATGGACATGTATATTCGCATTTGTTAGAGTCAAATGCTTGTATCGAGTCATAATGATGTTTTGCAAGATTTTCCAGGAAGTAGGACATAAGTTTATCCAGAAATTTTTCGAAAACTTAACGTAAAGATTTCTGCAGGTCACTTCTGACGGCGTCAAAAATTAATTCCTGACGGCGTCATGTGTAAAATTCTGAAAAATTTTGTTAGTTTTGTTTTTTTAACGGAGTCTTAAAGTTTTTGTTAAATCTTTAGTTTTATAAACTCCAGGAAATATGCAAACATTCATTCCACAAGCATTATATCTTGCATTGTTTTCTAGGATTTGTTAGTATATATAGATTGCCGCCGATTTTATGCGAGGTTGCCTTGTTTGTTTTCTCAGGTTTAACAGGTTATGTATGACAAGAAGATGATTTATTTTTCTGGAAGGGAAGCTTTGATTGTTCATTTTCTTGGAGGAAGATCTAACCTTGTTACCACACTATCCACACAGAACGAATCAGGGGAGTATTTGATTTCGTTCTTTTACCTATTTCACTTTTACATTCTTTAATTGAACATTGGGGACAATGTTCATCCTAAGTGTAAGGGGAGGGTAAATGATGATACCTTATAGGATACACTTTCACTTGAGTTTGTTTGTTTGATGGTACGTGTGTAATAAAACTAAGAGAAATACTTGTTAGTGTAATTTTAGCGCCAAATTTAAATTTTTTTACAACATTTAGGAGTGAAACTTTAGCCATAGCAAGCGTCTCATGGATAGGAGATTGTATGACTAGCACAAAACCGTATCATTTAAAAAAAATTTCCACCCAAATATGTGAGGTTCACCTTTAGATTTTATAGGAAAAGCATTTATTATTAGTACTTATGAGTGTACCGGTAGCATTTAGATTCTAGAACTTGCGTTAGTGATGCATCCCGAGACCGCTAGTGAGACTACATTCGTGTAGTACGATTTACTACATGATAAGAGGCATTAGGATCACCTTTAGCGTTGTAAAGTCAACTAATTTTTCCCACACCATTAGCGTTGTACTCATTTTCAGTACACGAAACCCCTAGTAGACCCCTCCGAGCCAATCTTTTCATTTCTAACTTTAAGCATCTTACTTAAAGGAAAAATTTGTTACAACCCACTTAAATGTTCACCCAAATCGCCTTAGCCTTCCGTGTATGCACTCATCTTTAGTGCATTATTGTTATATGTTTAAACCCTTAGTTAATTATCTAATTGATTACATGGTTGCTAAGTCGAGTCATATCTTGTACATATTGTTTTGGGACGATTGGGACTCATGGGTAAAGTACTTGTGTTATGGAGTAATGGGGAAGAACATCATATTATTACCCCCATATGTACGTTAATCTTAAAAGTACTCCAAGTGTTTTGATTATCTTGATTCGAGTCATTAGAGTAGTTTAATGTAAAGTATGTAAAAATTCAAGTGTAAGGGGAATGTACATTCCCTATGATGTATTATTTTGAATGGTAGGGCAAGAATATATGCACAAAAAAAAAAAAAAAAAAAAAAAAAAAAAAAAAAAAAAAAAAAATACGGACTACCATCTTGTTTCATTCTATGTTTGTTTTATGTTTTGTTATTTTTGATTTATTAAGTCGAGTCTAGTCTTGGCTTAGCAACGCCATATTGTACATGTAATTAACCAAGATTATTAACTTGCCACCAGTAAAGATTGCCTTTATCCAACAAAACCGTGTATTCCATATACATACACCTTACGTTATAACCCTTTAAAAGACCTCTTTGATAGTTTATCCTAGGTGCTTACGCCATTTGGTAGAGGTTTGATCCTTTCCCAAGCCTATGGTAATCAATTTTGCTATGACAGGTAGTGAGAGATGTTTTCCATTTTCATATTGTGATATATACTTTATTACACCCGAGAGATGTGAGTATCTAAATACTATTTGTGAGGTGCTAGTATATGACCTCCATGCTTGTCTTTGGTCTTTAGTGGAACGATTATTTGTTGTAATTACTTTTATATTAGTGTTAAATGACCCCTAACTTGTATTTTGACTAGAATAAAAGCGCATTTGCTTGAGGACAAGCAAATCTCAAGTGTAAGGGTATATGATGAGGCAAAAAATGATCCGTTTTTAGGGGATCATTTAAGCCCGGAATTAAATTTATTTGATCAAATATTGCCCTAAATCGTTCCTTTTGTGACTTTAGGTACTTTTGTAGTGAATTATGGAAAAAGGAAGCATTTTGGACGTTATTAGAGCCTAAAAGTGAAGAAAACGGCAAAGTCTTAATTTTCCTTGCTGGGAACAGTACCTGACGGCGTCACAAGGCTCTACATGACGGCGTCAAGAGTAAAACAAGAGGTGAAGTGGATAGAGTCCGTGAAGATCCAGAGAGTTTTTACACTAGGGGCATGACGGCGTCACCATAGGCCGTCATGGTCCCATTACACGTGACGGGCCAGAGAAAAGTTGCAGTTGACGACGTCAGATCTGGATCTAGGCAATCCGATATTACTATTGGCGGCGAGTTGACGGCGTCAGATTTTTCTTCTTGACGCCGTCACGTTGGAAAATCTATATATAGTTTTGTAATTTTCATTCATTCAGGGAGGACAATTAGAGGGATAACTTGGAGAAACCCTAGCACGATTTTCACGGTACTTTTAAGGGTTTTTACCCTTTGAAACCTTTCATGTTCAATTAAGATAAGTATCCTTTCAATTCATTCAATATGTCTATGTGTTGTTTGAATATATCTTACGCTTGTCTTGATTTTAACATGCTAGGCTAGATCTCTTGTGTGTTTGCTTAGATGTAATGAAACCTAGATGTTGATTATGGGTTGATTGCTTGTTTATAGTTGTTATAGATGAATGATTTCGATGTTAGGCTTAAGAAAACTGGCAGACTTCCATAGGGTAACTTGCTGGAATGTCTTAAGAAGCATGAACCAATGCGTACTAGGTTTTTATGGTTGTATTTAATGCAGGAGCGAATTCTAATGATCCCATATTATTAGCTTCTGGCAGGCTCGACATAGGAGTGAAGTAAGAGCTTATAGAGTTCGGGAAGTACGTACGCCACCCCACGAATGGTATTAAGGAATATAACCCGTCATCCACGCAATTGTAACAAACTATCAACCTGTAAAAGATATCTAGGGAGTAATGATACCTAAGTAAACACAATTTTCCCATTATTGTTCATACCGCATTAGAAAAATGGTATTTGGCGGAACCATCTCAAGTCCTTGTACCTTTCTGGTACCGAGCCCCCCACCCAACATGGAAGGCATATCCCGGTAAAAAAAACAAGATTGAAGCGAAGTTCACACCGCATTAGTAATTAGTTTTATTTATATTTTTGTTATTTTATTTTAATTGCATCTTTAGTTATTAGGTTACTTGACTAGCAACTAATTCCGCCCACTCTTTCAAAAACCCGAGATTTTAATTGCTTTTATAAAAATATAAAAATACAAAAAGAATCATCCCTCACCTCTAGACTTAATTTTTAGGCTTTCTAATCCTAGAGACACTATTCCTGAGTTGAACGATCAATCCTCCGGTACTTGTCACTATACTATACAACAACGATCAGGTACACTGCCTGGTGGGGGTTGTAAGCTTCTCGAGATCCCTTGAGAGGTAAAGCCTGGTGCAATTCCCACACATCAATAAATATAAACTTACACGAAACAACAAGAACAAGATCTCGTCCATGTTCATTTACAACCCGAATTTGAAGTGATCAACATTGTGGCAACTCTCGGTTCTATGCCAAGGAAGAATATTTTTTGTTCCATGTGTTTTGCATTCAATGCTATAAAATTGATTGTTGGAGTTAATTTAAGAGAAACAAAAAAAAGTTACGACAAATAAATTGTAGTATAATTTTTACATAATTTCCTAGAGAATATGGCAAGCATATTGTACTTTGCGTTGACTCAACCTCGTTGGGAATACACGAAAACCATGATGGATAACTAATTTTGGCAAAAACAACTATGCATCTCTTTATGAAACCTTAACAAACACATACCCCCTTGAAGGTTGTTTCACTTTCTCTATCATTGGAAACGAATCTCTTGCTGACTCGATGAAGATCAACCACATACACGAGATGACCTTAGTTGCCAGCCTGCACTTCAACAAAGTGACAAACCCTACTCTGCTTGTTAGAAAAGTGACTTAAACTTTAAGGGTTGTTTGGTAAATTTGTGACTTGTTCTACAAGTTTGTTTCGAATTTGGAAACTTTCTTATGATAGATAGTTTTGCCTATAAATAGGGATTATTGGCATTAGAATTCTTTGTACTGTTTGAATTAGGGATTGGTATCTTTTTAATTAGTTTTTGTGTTGGTACCTTTGAATTTGGTTTTGTATTGGTTTGGTTATTTTGAATAAACCTTCCGCTTTGTTTGTTTGATTTGTTTGTTTGTTTCATATTTGAATCGTCAACAAGTGGTATTAGAGCCAAGTTCGTTTAGCCATGAAGAAGAAGAAAAAGAAGAAAAAAAATTGGCTCGTTTGGGGTTAGTTCGAATTGACGTTTGACTGAATTTTGTTTTGAAGGATCCATCATTGGGTTTGTTTAGAATTAGTTTTTCTGATTTGTGGGAGATTTTAATTCTTGAAGAGTTAGAAATTGATTTTGGTTAATATGTGATTGTCGACTTGGGTTAAATCGGATTTTTAGGATCGGTTTATGCTTTGGGATTTTCACAAATCCAAATTTTGTTAAGCGACTAAATTAATTCCTTTGCCATTCGTCTTTCTTATTGGGCTCCTATTTGAATTTGGGCTTTTTAGTTAGTATTTGGCAACATCATGATTTTGGGTTTCTGATTAGCAATAAGGAGCACTCGTTTGGTTTTATGATACTTGTATTTGTTCATTTGAATTTGTTTTGTTTTCGGTACTTGAATTTGAATATGGAATTTGGACCGTAATCTTTATCATAATAAGTGGGTCATAGGAATTATTACCCATAGTATATTCGGGGCGTTTGAATTGGAGCCCGTTCGTCAAGTTATTTAATTAACTTGTATTAGTTTAATACTTGGATAATAAGTTTGAATTTGAACCGTAATTCTTAGTACCATTTACATGTTTGTGGGCTGCAATATGTGATTCTTTAAAAATAACGAAAAGAAACCCTGCAAGTAAATTGCAGATGCTAATATGCCCCTACAACATCAACATCGACCCTCAACTGCTAAAAAAAAATTTTTGTGTCATTGACCTTCATAAGTTAATACATAGAATCAACTACAGCATTTTATAAGTCAACCATCAAATTATAGTCAAAATTTATAAGATTGATTGTTGGAGTTAATTTAAGAGAAACCAACCAACCAAATAAATAATAATAATAATAATAATAATAATAATAATAATAATAATAATAATAATAATAATAATAATAATAATAATAATAATAATAATAATAATAATAATAATAATAATAATAATAATAATAATAATAATAATAATAAACAAACACCATCTACTGTGGGCGATTTGACGATTCCGACGAGCCATGGGGATCTCCTTGATCCCGCTTCGTTACCTTCGTCTCCTCCGTCACCGGTGATTCAACACTCAGTTGGACCATCACCCACGGTCGTTGTGCTTTTCTTCTTGTTTTTCCTTCGTTTGTTTTGTCGTGTTGGTTGGTTCTTGGGTGAGCTGTGGTTCCGGTCTTCTGGCTCTACCTTCGATGAACCGGCGTACGGGTAGTGGAAACCTATCCTTTTCTGGGTTGGGGTCGTTCCCTCCTCTTGGTTGCGTTTAGTTTGTGGGGTTGCGGTTTGCCCCCCTGGTTTGGGTTTTGTCGTGCTTTATTTTGGCGGTTAGTTTTTTAAGTTCAAAAAAAAAAAAGGGTGAAGATAATAGAATTGCGGTTAGTGAGGTAGCAGCAGTTTTGCGTTTAGTGGGGTTTGGTTGTTTCCTTTGTTAGGTGTTGTGGTTTGCTTCCTGTGTTTATTATCCAGGTGGGGCCCACCCCTTGGGCTTTTCCTTGTGGGTTGTTGCTAGTTTTTGTTTGTCAATTTGTGGGCCGGTGTTTGCTTGCTGGTGGGCCTTTTATTTGGTTTCAAAAGAGTGCTCTTGGTTATTAAACGTGAACGTTTTTGACATAATGGCATTTTTTTTTAATCATGGCTAACCTTGGCGCATGTCGGATACTATGCCCGCTACAAGGACATGAGGGTTGCAGCGGCGGGAATGAGAAGGGGTTCACTAGGAAATATTTTATTGATCACCTGGGCACCCGCCATTTTAAGACTGATGTTTTGAAGGCTTCTCACAAAACACGTATTGCGGGTGACTTCTCTTTGTTCTCTACTCTTGACCGTGCACTTCATCAAGCGGGTATTTGGCTCTGTGGTGTGTGTTTTGGCACTCACACCTTTTGCAAGAATTGCAAACATGCCGATGGCGATATGGTTCAGGCACCTCGTTTTGATGATGTGGCGATCCACGGTATTCCTATACCCATGAGGCCGACCCTGAATAATGTCAAGGAGAGGGTCGCGGGTGAGTCTGATGGTACTCTCACTATTGATAAGGGTCTTGCGGGGGGCGCTTCTGGGATGCCCCCTCTTGTTGGTGAGTCTGCTTACGACGTCAACCTCCTTGATCGGGTTTTCTCAAAGAAAATACGTACGGTTAAATGTATTCCCCCCAGGGCGCGACTTGGATTTGCTAAGATTTTTCGTGGTGCGTTGGATATGGTTCTATTGAGACCGGGGGACTTACCTGCATGGGTGCAACTCCTTATTTTACCATCATGTGTGCTCTCCGCCTTTGTGCCAACAAACAGAACTCAACGACGCTCCGGTGAGAGAGAACGATGCCAGCTCGACTGTATTTCCCGCGCCATCCTCAGGTGGAGGGATCCCGTTGACAGGCTTGGTCTGGTGATGGATCGGTTAGTCGAAGTGCCTTCATCTTTCAAAGAGGGGACGAAACGTAAGGATCAAAACGGGGTCAACCTGGGTCAGTGCAAGCGTAAACTTGGGGACGGGCATTTTACAGCCGCTATTAAGGTGCTCACGTCTTCTGGAATCGCCCCATCCACACCTGACACTCTATTGGAGCTGGAGGCCAAACACCCCTATGCCCCCCAGCCGACCCCGTCCTCCTTGTCACTTGATGAGGACGCCCTTTCTGTCGACAAGGACTTGGTACTCAACAGGATTCGTAGCTTCCCCAAGGGGACGTCATGTGGACGTGATGGGTTACGGGCACAACATTTAATGGATATTTTGGGAGGGGCGGCGTCTGCTATTGCTGATGACCTGCTTGGGTCCATTACTGGAGTTGTTAATCTGTTCCTTAGTGGAAAGTGCCCTAGTCAACTGGGGGAATATATCACTAGTGCTCCCTTGACTCCATTGGTCAAACCCGGCGGTGGTATACGCCCTATTGCTGTTGGCACTGTTTGGCGTAGGCTTGTGTCAAAGGTTGCCTCCTCGTCGGTCGGTGATTCCATGAACTCTTACTTGCAGGATTTTCAATTTGGGGTTGGAGTCCCTGGGGGATGCGAGGCTGTCCTTCACTCTGTAAATAGGCTCATTGAGTCTAAAGGGCGTGAAGTCGGACTTTCCATGCTTTTAGTGGACTTCAAGAATGCTTTTAATCTCGTTGACAGGAGTGTCTTACTTCAGGAAGCTAGGGGGCGATGCCCTTCTATTGCACCATGGGTTGAGTTCTGTTATGCGCGCCCTGCCAGGCTCTATTATGAGGACTCCATCCTTTGGTCAAGTCAGGGTGTCCAACAAGGTGATCCATTGGGCCCTTTGTTGTTTGCCCTAGCTTTGCATCCTTTGATTCATGCTATCAATCAGTCATGTGAACTTACCCTTCAGGCGTGGTACCTCGATGATGGTACTATTGTTGGAGATACGCTCATGGTCGCCAAGGCGCTTGATATCATTAGGAGAGAGGGCCCCGCTCGTGGTTTGTTTTTAAATGTTGACAAGACTGAACTCTTTTGGCCTGTCGAAGACCCTAGAAGCAGAGTGGAGGGCGTATTTCCTATAAATATTGCTCGCCCGCTCAATGGTGTCAAACTCCTTGGTGGTCCGGTTAGTTTGGATGAAGGTTTCTGTCGGGACTTGGCTTCCAAAAGGGTCTCCAAAACCATACATTTAATCGAGGCAATTAACAAACTCAATGATCCGCAATGTGAGCTTCTCCATTTGCGTAATTGTGCAGGAGTTTCGAAACTATCATATGCTTTGAGAACATGTTCCCCCTCGCATTTATCAAAGGCCCAAGCTCAGTTCGATCAGACGTTACGTGCCTCTTTGGAGAAGATTGTTACTGCCTCAGGGCCAGGGTTTGGTGATTGGCAGTGGAGGCTTGCCACTCTTCCAATAAAGCTCGGTGGGCTTGGCATCCTTTCAGCAGGGGATATCGTCCAATACGCTTTCCTCGCTTCTCGGATGCAAACGAATGACTTACAGGATAAGATACTCACCAAAACGGGTATTGTTACACACGGCCCTTCATTCCAGCATGCTTTGGACATATTCAACGCTACTTGTAACACCGACTTCCTCACTGTCACCGGGGGCGCTTCTGCCCCCCAAATGATGAAAACCTTGGCAAAGTGTTATTTCGGTGTCATTGAGAAAGACCTTGTCTCCAAGTACTCATTAAGTCCAAGGCAGGTGGCTATACTTAGTAGTATCCGCGCCCCACATGCGCAGGACTTCCTCTTCGCCATCCCTATTGACGATCTCGGACAAAGGATGAATCCTCGCCAATTTCGATCGGTGTTATGCTACAGGCTTGCGGTTCCTATGTTCTCCGAAGGCAGTTTATGCCCGAGTTGCAATGTACACCGTATGGACCAGTGGGGGGATCATGCGGTTCACTGCACTAGCGAAGTGGGTGTCAAGTTCAGGCATAATTTGGTGCGTGATATCCTTGTTGATATATGTTCTAAAGCCGGGATTATGGTGCGTAAAGAGGCCCCAATGGGATTTCTTTCGGAGGAAGGGAGAGAATTACGTCCTGCAGATGTGCTACTGTTTAACTGGTTCCAAGGAAAGGACGCATGTCTGGATGTGACTGGGGTCTCCCCGTTTGCTGGGACTGGGGTAACAACATGGGCTCCTGGGGCTGCGTTGAGTAATGTTGTGGAAAAGAAAAGGAAGAAGTATGCGTCCAAGTGTGAAGACAATGGATACAAGTTCGTCCCTTTCGCTTTTTCCACGTTTGGGGAACTGGATGTGGAAGCTTTGAATACACTCTCGCGCGTCGGGACTATTGTCAACAGCCACTCTAACAACGTTAAGAGCGGTGCTTTTATTTTCCATCGAGTTAGTTTGTGTATTCAAAAAGGAGTGGGAGCACAGATTGTGTCTAGACTCCCCTCCAATTTCATGTAATTTCTTTGGTTTCAAAATAAAAAGTGACGGTTTATAATAATAATAATAATAATAATAATAATAATAATAATAATAATAATAATAATAATAATAATAATAATAATAATAATAATAATAATAATAATAATAATAATAATAATAAAAGATTGGGACTGAACAATCACAGGGAAACTCATCTTTTAACTACCAAATACAAATATAAACTTACACGAAACAACAAGAACAATATCTAATCCATGTTCGTTTACAACCCAAATTTGAAGTGCTCAACATTGTGGCAACTCTCGGTTCTATGCCAAGGAAGAATATTTTTTGTTCCATGTGTTTTGCATTCAATGTTATAAGATTGATTTTTGGAGTTAATTTAAGAAAAAAAAAGTTGAGACAAATAAATTGTAGTATAACTTTTACATAATTTCCAAGAGAATATGGCAAGTATATTGTACTTTACGTTGACTCAACCTCGTTGGGAATACACGACAACCATGATGGATAACTAATTTTGGCAAAAACAACTATGTATCTCTTTCTGAAACCTTAACAAACACCTACCCCCTTGAAGGTTGTTTCACATTCTCTGTCATTGGAAACGAATCTCTTGCTGACTCGATGAAGATCAACCACATACACGAGATGACCTAAGTTACCAGCCTGCACTTCAACAAAGTGCAAACCCCTACTCTGCTTGTTAGAAAAGTGACTTAAACTTTAAGGGTTGTTTGGTAAATTTGTGACTTGTTCTACAAGTTTGTTTCTAATTTGGAAACTTGCTTATGACAGTTAGTTTTGCCTATAAATAGGGATTATTATCATTAGAATTCTTTGTACCGTTTGAATTAGGGATTGGTATCTTTTGAATTAGTTTTTGTGTTGGTACCTTTGAATTTGGTTTTGTATTGGTTTGGTTATTCTGAATAAAGCTTCCGCTTTGTTTGTTCGATTTATTTGTTTGTTTCATATTTGAATTGTCAACAAGTGGTATCAGAGCCAAGTTCATTTAGCCATGAAGAAGAAGAAAAAGAAGCAAAAAAATTGGCTCGTTTGGGTTTGTTCGAATTGACGTTTGACTGAATTTTGTTTTGAAGGATCCATCATTGGGTTTGTTTAGAATTAGTTTTTCTAATTTGTGGGAGATTTTGATTCTTGAAGAGTTAGAAATCGATTTTGGTTAATTTGTGATTGTCAACTTGGGTTAAATCGGATTTTTAGGATCGCTTTATGCTTTGAGATTTTCACAAATCCAAATTTTGTTAAGCGACTAAATTAATTCCTTTTCCATTCGTCTTTCTTGTTGGGCTCATATTTTGGGCTTTTTAGTTAGTATTTGGCAACATCATGATTTTGGGTTTCTGATTAGCAATAAGGAGCAATCGTTTGGTTTTATGATACTTGTATTTGTTCATTTGAATTTATTTTGTTTTGGGTACTTGAATTTGAATTTGGAATTTGGACCGTAATCTTTATCATAATAAGTGGGTCATTAGAATTATTACCCATAGTATATTCGGGGCGTTTGAATTGGAGCCCGTTCGTCAAGTTATTTAATTAACTTGTATTAGTTTGATACTTGGATAATAAGTTTGAATTTGAACCGTAATTCTTATTACATAAGTGGGTCATTAGAATTTGAATTTTATATTTGGGTCGTAATTCTTATTATATAAGTGGACCATGGAATTTGAATTTGGTATTTGGAATTTGAAGATCGATTCGGTGTTTGAAGACTTGGTTATAATCGGGTCGTTTGAATTTTGTTCGATCGTTTGAAATTTTGGATCTTCGTTCGTCGGGCTTTTGAAGTTGGTTGCCTGAATTTGATAGTCTTTGTTGAAGATCGTTTGAGCCGATTCGTTTGTTTGGTTGACTGTGTTTGAATTTGTCGATTGATTGTTCGTTTTGAATTAATCGGCATTTGCTTTGGATCGATTTTGCTTTGTATGCTATTTGGAATCAGTCGTTTGTTTTGAATTTGGTTAGCATCTTTGGCATTTGGAATTTGGATTTTGGAATTTCAAATTAGGAATTTGGAATTTGGAACTTTGAATTTGATTTGAAGCAAGTGGGGGAGTTTAAGTCACGGTGGAGATTGTTAAAAAAGTGACTTAAACTTTAAGGGTTATTTGGTAAATTTGTGACTTGTTCTACAAGTTTGTTTCGAATTTGATAACTTTCTTGTTACGGTTAGTTTTGCCTATAAATAGGAATTATTAGTATTAGAATTATTTGTACCGTTTGAATTAGGGTTTCGTATCTTGAATTAGTTTTTGTGTTGGTACCTTTGAATTTTGTTTTGTATTGGTTTGGTTATTTTGAATAAAGCTTCCGCTTCGTTTGGTCGATTTGTTTGTTTGTTTCATATTTGAATTGTCAACACTGCTCAACTAAGGCGACAGCAATATCAAGACAAACTAACGGGAAAAAAACATTAAACTCGATATAATATCGTAGTGAATATATATATATATATATATATATATATATATATATATATATATATATATATATATATATATATATATATAGGATCAAATAAGAAGAATGATAAAAATAAAAAGGATAAGAAGTAATCACAACCACACATTTTAGATGCACCTACAAAAATGGATGCATCTTCATTCAAATTTTCCCTCCCAAATTAAAATGTGTGGCTAGAATAACTTCTTACCCTTCTCATTTTAATTATTCTTCTTATTAGATCCCTTCCCTATATATATATATATATATATATATATATATATATATATATATATATATATATATATATATATATATATATATATATATATATATATATATATACATACATACATACATACTAGATTTTAGGCCCGCCCCAGTGGGGCGGCTAGCTTAAAGAATTTGATTATACGATAAAATTAATAGTAATATAAGTATGAACGTGTAGCAACATAAATGAAATAAAATAAACATGCTATTATTAATCAAATAATAAAGTTGAACAAAACATAAAGTTGAAAAAAATATATATATAGTTTATAATATATTAAGAACTTCTCTATATACAACGTTTGTTGTAGAATTGGTGTAGTTGCCGTCTTTGTCACAACATAACTCTTTATCACAACGTTTGTTGTAGAATGGCTCAATCTTGGAAATAAGATGGATCCCAACGATTATCCTCTCAATTATCATAAGTTTCTTGTATCACAGCTTGCACATGATCATCAAAATCAGGTATCAGCATTTCTTCTGGGAATTCAACCTCAGCAGTACGATCTTTAGTGCTACCTATTGTCCCATCACCAATACACAAAATTCATTCAGCAAAATCCTTAATCTGATCTGCATCTCCGGGGTTGCAACCAACGCGAAGCCTCATATTCTCGGTAAGTTTAAGAACCTTGCAGTGATTCCATAAATAAGACTGATTTAAGGAAGCATGTACGACATCTTACGTGCTACCGTTTGGAATAAGCATATGCTATTTCAGTATATTGATTTATAACATCAAAATTACAAAGAACAATAAGTTAGAACTTAATATCCTCAAGAGATTAATAAATGCCGATGAGCAAACAGTTTCTAAAGAAACATTATTCCAACAATAATATAATAAACACTAAAATTGATCAACTTATAGAAACCAAGTATAACGAACTATAAGGATGGTGTAACCGAGAGTCAATTGGTTAATAAGGATCAACTTATAGCAACAAAGTATAATGAATTATAAGACCCTCTTTACATTTAGTACTCGATATCCAAGGATACAATATCTCATTCATATATACAACGAAAATAATGAACTTTAGTATCCATAAATATAATACTAATGTAAACGTATATAGTCTATATTTATATAAGTACATCGCCTTGTTATAAAAGCGAGATATAACATCCACAACCGATAAGCCTGCATTCAGTTTCCAGAGCTGTGAGACTGCCAAAAAATATACATCAGTTAAATGACAATACTTTTGACTTTTTGATATTTTCCAAAAGCACATAATAATATTAACCACGTCACAACAGTTTAGTCACTACATTGTGTTTACTAAGTCATCATTTGCTTGCACTTGTGATGCATCATCCACATCCACACCATCTAGAAAACAAATTAGTAGGATCTAAGAAAGAGAAAGATTTCTCAATATTTATCTCTGCTTTTGTGAACTTCTATGGATTTGACCCATAGTTGGTACTTGTTTCCATCCAAACACCCTTTTTTGCTTCACGTGACCCATTTTGACCAACAGTTACAATTGTCAACAACTTGTTTCCATCCAACAAACCAACTTTGGCCACCTCTAAGAAGACACCTGTAAAACAAAAAAGACAAAGATAAATGCTACAAACGGGATAAGGAAATTCAGTTGTGACCTGCTCTGGCTAATTCTTTATATGACACAAAAGGTTGAAACCCAAAAAGAGTTCACATATAGTTGGCATAAACAATTTTGTTCTTGCTAAGATTAGTAATCACTCTCTATATGTATCCTTATTAATACTTGCATACATACATAAATTTCTACATTTTGTATCAACAACAAATATTTTGCATCAAAACATACATGAGGTGATGGATTTCTGTTTGGGGTTTATTCTTTGGTAATCACCAACACATGATCTTTAGTTTTTAACCTACATTTACCAAGTAACTTTCTGCTCAATTACAATATACCCCAAATACTATACGTGTGTGCACATACTTAGCAACCACGTATGAATTCAAGTAGAAGTTGGAATTCATTAGGCTGATGTTTTACGCGACCCTCATTTGGGTAGTACTAAAAGGATCATTTCAACCAAGAGGCAATAGGTATACAGAAAAGGATTTTTTGGACTTACCATAGTTTGGAAAAATAATGTTGCTGCCATGTACAACACTCTCAATAGACTCCACCTGTCGCCTTAACCATTTTCACAGTAAGGTGCAATAAAGTTACTTGCACATACACAAAAAAATATTAGTAAGATATGATCAACCTTTTAAATTAAAAATATTCTTTGATCACATTAACGATCTTGGAAAATAATTGGATGATATTAAATAATCGAAAGGATAACTCAAGCCAATCTTACACATGCATAGGATAAAGATACTTGTAAACAGGTAAATACTTATGAAATATCGCAACACAATATGTTGCCATAGTCTAGTCTAATAAAAAAATGCAAAATTATATTTTTCCAATTCAGCTCTAAGTACAGAGCTTGAACCAATTGCCTTCAAGAACATTATGTCTTACCGTGATCATTTTCTACATCATTGAAAGGAGAAGAATCAAATATAATAATGATGAGAATAAATTTACTAATTCACTTTCATTAATGACAACTACAATATAACAATGGTGGCATGTTTTATTATTAACATTAGATCTAAACAAATTCAAAAGCCAACTATAAAACATATGCAAAATAAATATTCAAAATAGAAATAATTAGGTAGTTATATTATGCACTTGCTTATATAAGCAAGTCTTAAATAACAAAAGTCAAAGATATATTTATAGAGTGCGAAACTAAACCATAACACAATCCAAATTTCCAACTCTCACACATAAAAAATATATACATCGAAAATACAGTGCAAGTAGCCTCGCACCACATTTTACAATTCAAGTAAACATACCTCCTCAGGAAATAAAGGTTGTCTTAAAAAGCAATGACAATCCCAAAGCACAAATATCACCAGATAGATGCATACCTCCTCAAGAATAATTATGGTTCATTTGTACTGCCAGTCGACGTATAATCATAGGTAGCAGAACCTGCATTATCACGTATCCATCTTATCGGCAATAACAAAAAATGCTCCTTTCTATCTTTCTAATCCGGTATCTAGCCTCTATTTTCAGTTTTTCTCACCATATTTTACTAATACGCAATTACAGAGACATTTCTAAGTCAAAAACTGTTGGATTTAGCGAAAAAAGACTATTGTATTAGAATTTGTAGAAATCGATTAATATAAGAAAAAACAACCCCAAACAGCTCTTTTTTTTTTCTTTTCTTCTTCCCCTTTTTTTTTTTTTTTTTTTTTTTTTTTTGCTTTATAGACATAAATAAAGGGGCGGTTCGGATTTCTATGTTCTTTTACAGTTATACTCATGTTTATGAGTAGAAAAATGAAGTACTTGGTTGACTGAAGAGATATTTTTTCCATCGTCCACAAGTTGACACTTTGACATCTTAGTTAATAATCATATTCTACATATTTTAGGAGCCTTTCAACCTCTCATATCCATTGTCGAAGCTCAGTGCTGTGAATTGCTATCTCAAGAATTAGAACCTAAACATTAACATAACAACTATTCAACGCACATAAAAAAATATGATATTAAGGTTGATTTTCATGAAGAAAAGGAATTTTCTGAAATTAGAGACCAAAATTACTTGATAAGATCATCCACCATACAACATTTTTAAACATCATATATTAACATCCTTCTCATTTATAATTGTATTTTTTTTCTCATGCATATAATTTTTACTAAATCCTTCCATATTTTCAAGCATAATTTACTAGACATAGCCCATAGTGTGATAAATTTCAACCATCTACATGTGTCTATGATCTCCTATTAAAGAGTAGACTCAAGCAACCTAAAAAACACTTAAAAGATCAAGTGGGATTCTAGCGGTGCCCTTAGTGGCTAATAGAGGTTCGATTTTGCAATATATAACCCATACCCTTGTCAAGTGACCCACACTAAGCATTACTCAAGCTGACCCGTTTTGACCCACACGAGCACCTTGTGGGTTTCCGGCTCCTAGTTCATTTTAGACTCTAGTACTGAAAAAACAAAGTCATATAACAGACTATCGGTCAATAAATTAAATGCATACATTATATTTGCATTGTTGAATGCATAAGTTTTAACTAACCTGATGTTGCTCCAAATCCGTATGCTATGTAGAATGTAGCAATAGCGTTGAGACTGTTCAAGAGATGCACGTGAAATAAGAAAGTTATAACCACTTAGTTTATAAGTTGGTTTCATCATTGTGAATGCACATTTGGATATGGTCCTCGACTGTATTAAGTGTATGGGTCATTATAATTTGAGATAAAATTAGTTTCCAAACTATCATGCACATATCTGAAATCGTACCCACTTCCTTGCTATAAAACCTTTTCTGCCATCTTGCAATCAATAATAGTATTAGAGTTACAGCTGACCAAAAAGATATAACATGTCTGCAAACAATTTTGTAACCAATAAAATTGAATATTTGTGCATAGAAGAATCCGCCTGTGACAACTGGCAAAATAGGGGCATTACATTAAAATTATAAATTTGGAATTTTTGAAAGTTTATTGGGACGAGATATTTTACAAACGTTGGTACGTGATTTTAATCGTACGATATTTATGAGATTTGAATATTTATTTATGGTTTAGTTTGATTCGGTCGTGATGATTTATTGTGAGATCGTTATTTTTGGCACTACATTGACTCCGGCACTAGATTAACCTAACAATTTTAATTTCATTTTATTATTGGATCGGATATTATTATTTTGGAACAGGTTCGGTTTGAAAGACATTTGGTTATTTAAGTTTCGGGTTTGGTCCGTGTATTGGCATCGGGCTACTAAATCCCTTACACCCACTATTTTTATTAATATTAGAAAAGTTTATTATTTTTTTTAAAGAGTAATAACAAAAATCGTCCTTGTGGCCTGCGGTTTTCATTAGCAACACACAACCATCTCCAACATCTCACCAACACTCTCTCTCTTCTTTTTTTTTATACACCACCGCCGTCCCCCCTTATACCACCATAGCGCCGCCACCGCCGCCCTCACACTAAAAACAACACCACCATCTTCACCATCTTTTCGAGATCTGTCTTTTGGTACTAACCGCGCGCTCTAACTCCCACCCTAACACCTATTTCGAATTAATACCACCACGAGTTCATCACCACTTTTTATTATTTCTTGAAGATCTATTCGATTTGGCTTTGGTTTTGAAGGTAGGTCGAGTTTTTGACTCATGTTTGTGTTTGAATCGTGTCTATGGGTCACGGTTTTCATTTCTCTTTCGGGTTTTCATGGATTTTGAGACATGAATTAAATGGGTTTTGATAATAATGGTTAAATGGAGGTTTGGTATCCGGGTGATGATTTTCCGATGGGTCGAGAACCGGCCGAGAGATTATGCTCTCGGTTTGGGTGGTTTTGGGCCAATTTCTTGGCCATTTGATGTATTTTGATCTTGGGTTCTTGTTTGGTTGCTCTCGGTTATGATTGGTCGACCCTTGTGGTCGTTGGTATTTTTGGCCGACACCCCCTAGGGGGCTGTTTTGGTTCGGTTGAGCTCAAGGAGCTAGCCGAGACTCATGAGTCTCGAGTGTGGCTCCCGTTTCATATTTTGAGCATGTGTTGACCCAGGTTGACTTGGTAACTCAACCCGTTGCTTACTTGGTTTTCGGACAATATGTTACTTGTGATTATTATTTATATTTTGTTGTGATTGTGATGTTGGACATTGGTATATTATTCGGACTTGATGTGGTATTTCTCGATTGTGAGTATTATTGGAGTTGTTTTGACGAGTATGGAATTGGGGACCGATTGTGAGACGGTCAATTAGATGACGGAGATAGGATAGTTGGGTGCCGTAGTCGGACCCTCATGTTGTAGCACGTGGATATGGGATTGATTTGGACGGAGTTGATTTATTATTATGACTTGATTCTTATTATTTGGACTTGGACTATGAGCCGAGGGTCATGACTCGGACATGTGACCAAATTCTATGACTCGATAACTATTTAAAAGTCAGTATTTAAAAATAATACTCGTAATAATATTATTGAGAATATAATCGTTTATATACGTATATAGACGTGTTAAACGTATATATATATATATATATATATATATATATATATATATATATATATATATATATATATATATATATATATATATATATATATATATATATATATAAATGCGTATATTAATAATAAAACGATCACGAGTAAACGTTATAATAATATAACGATAGTTATTATGCTATGCGAATAGTGTACTAAATGTTGGACTATTGTTATAAATAATAACTATATAAATAATGGCGAAATAATAAGTCGGGTAAATAATAATTAAAAATGTGATTTTGTTTATAAATTAGAAACTTATCGAGTTATACGAATTGTGGTTCTTTAAAGTCCAAGTGGGCTTTATATTGTGACTTTTGTGTTGTCACGGATATATGACGATTAATATAAACATTTTATATATCAAGTGACTTATTCTAGATCGAGTTATTTGACGATATAAAATGAGTATATTAATGGGCATCGTATCCCACGACGCCCATAGGATGTGGTATATATTTTAGGGTAATAAATTACTATATGTCTCGTGGAATTTGGCCGATTCGATGATATATATAGGAAATTCATTGGACTACGACATATACCAAATACAATCTTTTGTGCAATGTGTTTTAGGTTGGGTATAATTTTGGAACGATATATTACGTAAATAAATATGGGAGATTATCAAATCGACGGATTTAATAAGCTTCGATAATTATTTAAATAATATGTTGGGCTAACATTAGACCTATAGTTGGTTTATTATTTTGTTTGTTGTGGCTTTCTGGTTTGAGTTGTGTCGACCCTTCACCCATATGGATACCAAACGTCGAATTTCAAATTGATATAAAGCTAATTCGAGAAATGGATTTTTGGAAAGTAAAATGGAATACGTTCGGGAATGGGAATATTTGATTTTGAGGAAATGATTTCTGAACGAGTTTGATATTGTTAGGAAGTGCCGACTCTGTAGTCGTCGCTACGTGAGTTGCTTGAGATTACTTACGTCTTTCTTCTATCATTTCTTTTGAGGATTTCTGGACTTGAGGTGAGTCATATCCCAACTTTTACTCTTGAACTTTGTTTTCAATACTTGGGGTGAGAAACGTGCAAATGTTTTATGTGGACTATTATCGCTTTGTTTATTTAAAACTTGCTATGCTTATAGAACTAGGTAGGATTAAGCGAGGCCTAGTCCTGAACTAGGTATGCTATTGATTTGGTTATAGAGCGAGGCCTAGTCCCGAACTAGGTAAGCTATTGATTTGGTTGTTGAGCGAGGCCTAGACATGAGCTAGGTAAGCTAATGATTGGTTGTTGAGCGAGGCCTAGTCCCGAACTAGGTAAGCTATTGGATGGATTATAGAGCGAGGCCTAGACTTGAGCTAGGTAAGCTATTGATTGGATTGATTTGAGCTATAGTGTGCACCTATAGGGATGATTTGATTTGGTTGGATTATTTTGGTTGGATATTTTGGTTAGATGATTGTGGCCTAGTCTAGCTAGCAAGTGTTTTGCGTATATGTCCACTATATTGAATTATGAATCTAAACCTATGATCTCACCAGCGAAAGCTGACTTTTAGCACGTTTTCTTAGGTAATTAAGTGATGCTCTACGGATGCTTGGGATTAGAGGCTTGGCATTTGGCACCGGTTATGGATCTATATTTCTAAAACTCTGATAACTATTGTGGACCTATATTATTTCTTTTGGGCCTGACTTTGGATGATTTTGAGATAATGTAAACTTTAAAACCCCGTGTGGTTGTATTTTTATTATGTTTACTTTATCTCGTTCTTTTATGTCTTGTGTTTGGATACCAATCACCGTAGCACCCCGAAAGCTTGTTGAGCCTTCCGCTGTATCAAATTTTGGGGGTGTTACAGATTGGTATCAGAGCCAAGGTTATAGAGAACTAGGTAAATAGACACCTAAACTATAACCGATTTTTATAGAAAATGATCCTCGACCATTGCCCGCCAGCCTGCCAAGCCGAAGCATCATTGTTTATTATTGAGGTATTATGAGATTATTGAGATGATTATAGATTTCGGATTTCTTGAGATGATTTGAGGTTTTGAGGTTTATGGATTTAGTGATATGATGGCGTTTTGAGGAATTATATGCGTTTCTGAGGAATTATATGGCTTAATTATATTGCGAATGGTTTTAGTAATGCGGTATTTTAAATCTTTCTTGATTATATACGATTTGGAATTATATGATGATTTTTGGATATGGTATTTTGAGTTCGCGGTTTAGCTGTTTTGAAACACTTACACCTACCCTATGCCGTTGTCATAGACTATGGCCTCCCATACGCCTGACATTGTTGAGGATATTCTTACTACACTGGTATTGCCAGCACAGTTCACCATGGCTCCTGATGAACCTTACCAGGTTGCCATGCATTCAGCTACTATGATACCGACAGGTTCTACTTCAGCATCACCTGCTGCATCTACGCAGGGACCCTCATCTTCTTTAGGGCTCCCTGGTACATCGAGGCAGTTTACTCTTCATCAGGCTTTGGCTCGTGTGGCTCCACATTTTGCCCACCGAGCTACGGCACGTATGTCAGTACGCCCTACTTCACCACCTTTACAGATTGATGCTCACTCTCTTCCGTCTGAGCCGCCACCTGCATCATTGCGTCGTCGTCCTAGATCACCTACCCCTTCACCACATGGTTCACCTGTTAGGAGACGACGATTGATGGTGTACTCTTCCGATGAGGAGGAGGAGTACGAGGGTGAGGATGAGGCTGATGACCCTCGGGAGGCTGAGCAGGGTGATGATGATGACCCTGAGGAGGAGGATGACCTCAGGAGGTGGAGATACCTGATGATGATGATTTGATTGTGCCACCAGCTCAGGCTGAGGAGCCTGATTCACCTATACATCCGATTGAGCCTGATTCACCTGATCATCCATTTTTGTTTGAATTTCCACCTGGTAGTCCCGTTGAGTCGGATGCACCTTCTGAGGTCTCTGCTGAGCATGCAGAGTTAGGTGAGATTGGTAGGTTATGGACTCAGATTACGGCTCTTGGTGAGAGAGTTACTCATATGTCTGAGCGGATTGATAGAGTGACCGTTGAGTTCATTGGGCAGTTGAGGGTTGACATGGTTATCGCTGAGAGGAGAGTTACTGAGATGAGGAGAGTTTTGATGGAGGTTCATGAGCATATCGATAGTTTACAGCGAGGTTTGTTACAGTTCGAGAGGCCGACCGCAAGCTATGGCAAAGGAATGCCGAGCTGGAGAAGGAGGTGGCTGACCTCAAGAGAGACCGAGACACCCATAGTGTGGAGGTAGGATCATTATGGAGGGATCTTGATGGCTTGAGGCAGGAGTTGAGGAGCCTCCGCCAGCAGCGTGGCTAGACGTTTGAGCTATGTTATCTTGTTGCTTTCTTAATCGAGGAGTGTTCGGTTAGAAAAGCTAGTTATCTTATTTTGATGTATTTCCGTTGATTACTCGTCTCGTTGGAACGATTGTTATCTTTGTATTTTCGGTAGTTGGAACAATTTTGGATCTTTATTGTATGGTTGATGGTTATTATTTTATGGTACCATGTGGTTGTTGGATATTATGGAAATTGAGTTCCTATGCGCCTTATTGATGTCTTATGGTGTATTGTTGATATTCTTTCCATGACTTGGCTTCGTTGATTTAATTCTTGTTGAGCATATGATAAGTTCTATCGGAGACTCACGAACTTGTATGATGTTTCAGATCAATGGCCCCACGAAGAAACCCTGTTAGAGCTACCAGAACTGGACCTGCAACGACTACCCCTGGTCGTCGAGGACGCCGTCCAACTCGAAATGTTGAGACCCCTACTCCTGATAACCTGGACACTACTAACTGCAACAACAGGAATCAAAATGTTGATGTTCAGGGAGACAATGATTTCCACTTAATGCACCTACTGTGGACCAAGCAATGATCAATCAACTCGTGGAGCAACGAGTTGCTGAGCTACTAGCTGAGTCAAATCATTCCAACAATTCTGCTGGAACATTTCCACCTGTTCGTGCTAATGGATGTAACTACAAGGAGTTTAAGATTTGTGGACCTATTGAGTTTGGTGGAACTGAAGGAGTGGTTTACTTGGTTAGGTGGATTGAGAAGACTGAGTCAGTGTTTAATTTCAGTGGTTGTGCGGAGAATGCGAAGGTAAAGTTTGCTTCTTTTACTTTCAAGGATGAAGCCTTAACTTGGTGGAACAATTACCGTAATTCGGTTGGGAGTGATGTGGCTTATGCTATGACTTGGGAGCAATTTAAGTCTTTGCTGATTCAGACTTACTGCCCAAGGAATGAGATTAAGAAGCTGGAGATTGAGTTCTGGAACCACAAGGTGAAAGGTACTGATATGGCAACTTACAATCGCCGTTATCGAGAATTGGCCTTACTCTGTCCCGATATGGTTAGGACTGAGACCCAAAAGATTGAGAGGTATACCGATGGGTTGCCGGTAGCTACAAGGAACGATGTGATTTCTGCTAAGCCTGCAAACATTCATGAGGCTATCACTATCGCTCAACAATTGATGGACTCTTTGGCACTGGAAGAAGCTGAGAAGGATAAGAATGGAAAGAGAAAGAGGGATGATCACTCTAAGAGTAATGATCGTCGAAACAAGCGACAAACAACTACTAGAGCTTATGCTATGGGAGATGGAGATAAGAAGAACTACAATGGGGATGCACCCAAGTGTAATCGATGTTATAAGCATCACTCTGGTCGATGTACTGTGATGTGCAAGAATTGCTCTAAGATGGGACACATAGCTAAGGATTGTAGAGCTCGACCACTTGCTATGGTTCAAGCTACTCCTAAAACTATGAGCAAAGCAAATGTTACTTGCTATGGATGTGGAAAGAAAGGACATTATTGGAATGAGTGTAGGGAATCGTGGAACCGAGGAAATCAAGGATCGGGTGGTACTGGGTACAATAATGGAAACCGTGGAGCTGGAGGAAATCGTGGACGACAAGATAATAGGGACCAATGTGTGGAAGCTGGAGCTGCTCATGGGAGAGTGTATGCACTTGGGAACGAGAGAGGAGAAGATCCGAACGTCGTTACTGGTACGTTCCTTCTCAATAATCGTTATGCTTCCATACTATTTGATACTGATGCCGATAAGAGTTTTGTGTCCACTAAGTTTGCACCCTTACTAGAGAAACCCCCGATGGCCTTAGGAATTGGTTATGATGTAGAGTTAGCCAATGGGAACATAGAGAGGATTAGGACTATCATTCGCGGTTGCACGTTAAACTTTCTGAATCGCCCTTTCAACATAGATCTTCTACCCGTCACATTAGGAAGTTTTGATGTCATTATTGGTATGGATTGGTTGTCGAAGTATCGTGCTCATATAATTTTCGATGAGAAGATCGTGCGTGTGCCATACGGCAAGGAGATTCTGAACATACCAGGAGATAGAAAGGATTTGAGAGGCCCATCTAGATTAGCGGTCATATCTTGCACTAAGTTGCCAAAGCTAATGGAAAAGGGGAGTTACCTTTTCTTAGCCCAAATTTCTAAGAAAGGAGAGAAGGAAAAGAAGGAAAGGTGCATTGGAGATGTACCTATAGTTCGTGATTTTTCGGATGTGTTTCCCGATGATTTGCCGGGAATTCCGCCTACTAGACAAGTGGAATTTTAGATTGAGTTGATACCTGGTGCTGCACCTGTAGCACGAGCGCCTTATCGTCTTGCACCTACTGAATTGGAAGAGTTATCGAAACAATTAGCAGAGTTAGCCGAAAAGGGATTCATAAGACCAAGTTCTTCACCTTGGGGAGCCCCGATTTTATTTGTGAAGAAGAAGGATGGATCGTTTCGTATGTGTATTGACTATCGAGAGTTGAACAAGCTAACGGTGAAGAATAGAAGAATCCTCCTGTGACAACTGGCAAAATAGGGAGCCGTTTTAAAACCCGCATTACATTAAAATTATAAATTTGGAATTTTTGAAAGTTTATTGTGACGAGATATTTTACAAACGTTGGTACGTGATTTTAATCGTACGATATTTATGAGATTTGATTATTTATTTATGGTTTGGTTTGATTCGGTCGTGATGATTTATTGTGAGATCGTTATTTTTGGCACTACATTGACTCCGGCACTAGATTAACCTAACAATTTTAATTTCATTTTATTATTGGATCGGATATTATTATTTTGGAACGGGTTCGATTTGAAAGACATTTGGTTATTTAAGTTTCGGGTTTGGTCCGTGTATTGGCATCGGGCTACTAAATCCCTTACACCACTATTATTATTAATATTAGAAAAGTTTATTATTTTTTTTTAAAGAGTAATAACAAAAATCGTCCTTGTGGCCTGCGGTTTTCATTAGCAACACACAACCATCTCCAACATCTCACCAACACTCTCTCTCTTCTTTTTATTTATACACCACCGCCGCCCCCCCCCCCCTTATACCACCATAGCGCCGCCACCCCCGCCCTCACACTAAAAACAACACCACCATCTTTTCGAGATCTGTCTTTTGGTACTAACCACGCGCTCTAACTCCCACCCTAACACCTATTTCGAATTAATACCACCACGAGTTCATCACCACTTTTTATTATTTCTTGAAGATTTATTCGATTTGGCTTTGGTTTTGAAGGTAGGTCGAGTTTTTGACTCATGTTTGTGTTCGAATCGTGACTATGGGTCACAGTTTTCATTTCTCTTTCGGGTTTTCATGGATTTTGAGACATGAATTAAATGGGTTTTGATAATAATGGTTAAATGGAGGTTTGGTATCCGGGTGATGATTTTCCGATGGGTCGAGAACCGGCCGAGAGATTATGCTTTCGGTTTGGGTGGTTTTGGGCCGATTTCTTGGCCATTTGATGTATTTTGATCTTGGGTTCTTGTTTGGTTGCTCTCGGTTATGATTGGTCGACCCTTGTAGTCGTTGGTATTTTTGGCCGACACCCCCTAGGGGGCTGTTTTGGTTCGGTTGAGCTCAAGGAGCTAGCCGAGACTCATGAGTCTCGGGTGTGGCTCCCGTTTCATATTTTGAGCATGTGTTGACCCGGGTTGACTTGGTAACTCACCCCGTTGCTTACTTGGTTTTTGGACAATATGTTACTTGTGATTATTATTTATATTTTGTTGTGATTGTGATGTTGGACATTGGTATATTATTCGGACTTGATGTGGTATTTCTCGATTGTGAGTATTATTGGAGTTGTGTTGACGAGTATGGAATTGGGGACCGATTGTGAGACGGTCAATTAGATGACGGAGATAGGATAGTTGGGTGTCGTAGTCGGACCCTCATGTTGTAGCACGTGGATATGGGATTGATTTGGACGGAGTTGATTTATTATTATGACTTGATTCTTATTATTTGGACTTGGACTATGAGCCGAGGGTCATGACTCGGACATGTGACCAAATTCTATGACTCGATAACTATTTAAAAGTCGGTATTTAAAAATAGTACTCGTAATAATATTATTGAGAATATAATCGTTTATATACATATATAGACGTGTTAAACGTGTATATATATATATATATATATATATATATATATATATATATATATATATATATATATATATATATATATATATATATATATATATATATATATATGCGTATATTAATAATAAAACGATCACGAGTAAACGTTATAATAATATAACGATAGTTATTATGCTATGCGAATAGTGTAATAAATGTCGGACTATTGTTATAAATAATAACTATATAAATAATGGCGAAATAATAAGTCGGGTAAATAATAATTTAAAATGTGATTTTGTTTATAAATTAGAAACTTATCGAGTTATACGAATTGTGGTTCTTTAAAGTCCAAGTGGGCTTTATATTGTGACTTTTGTGTTGTCACGGATATATGACGATTAATATAAACATTTTATATATCAAGTGACTTATTCTAGATCGAGTTATTTGACGATATAAAATGAGTATATTAATGGGCATCGTATCCCACGACGCCCATAGGATGTGGTATATATTTTAGGGTAATAAATTACTATATGTCTCGTGGAATTTGGCCGATTCGACGATATATATAGGAAATTCATTGGACTACAACATATACCAAATACAATCTTTTGTGCAATGTGTTTTAGGTTGGGTATAATTTTGGAACGATATATTACGTAAATAAATATGGGAGATTATCAAATCGACGGATTTAATAAGCTTCGATAATTATTTAAATAATATGTTGGGCTAACATTAGACCTATAGTTGGTTTATTATTTTGTTTGTTGTGGCTTTCTGGTTTGAGTTGTGTCGACCCTTCACCCATATGGATACCAAACGTCGAATTTCAAATTGATATGAAGTAAATTCGAGAAATGGATATTTTTGGAAAGTAAAATGGAATACGTTCGGGAATGGGAATATTTGATTTTGAGGAAATGATTTCTGAACGAGTTTGATATTGTTAGGAAGTGCCGAGTCTGTAGTCGCCGTTACGTGAGTTGCTTGAGATTACTTACGTCTTTCTTCTATCATTTCTTTTGAGGATTTCTGGACTTGAGGTGAGTCATAGCCCCACTTTTACTCTTGAACTTTGTTTTCAATACTTGGGGTGAGAAACGTGCAAATGTTTTATGTGGACTATTATCGCTTTATTTATTTAAAACTTGCTATGCTTATAGAACTAGGTAGGATTAAGCGAGGCCTAATCCCGAACTAGGTAAGCTATTGATTTGGTTATAGAGCGAGGCCTAGTCCCGAACTAGGTAAGCTATTGGATGGATTATAGAGCGAGGCCTAGACTTGAGCTAGGTAAGCTATTGATTGGATTGATTTGAGCTATAGCGTGCACCTATAGGGATGATTTGATTTGGTTGGATTATTTTGGTTGGATATTTTGGTTAGATGATTGAGGCCTAGTCTAGCTAGCAAGCGTTTTGCGTATATGTCCACTATATTGAATTATGAATCAAAACCTATGATCTCACCAGTGAAAGCTGACTTTTAGCACGTTTTCTCAGGTAATTAAGTGATGCTCTACGGATGATTGGGATTGGAGGCTTGGCATTTGGCACCGGTTATGGATCTATATTTCTAAAACTCTGATAACTATTGTGGACCTATATTATTTCTCTTGGGCCTGACTTTGGATGATTTTGAGATAATGTAAACTTTAAAACCCCGCGTGGTTATATTTTTATTATGTTTACTTTATCTCGTTCTTTTATGTCTTGTGTTTGGATACCAATCACCGTAGCACCCCGAAAGCTTGTTGAGCCTTCTGCTGTATCAAATTTTGGAGGTGTTACACCTCCTTTATATACTAAGTATTTATGTTTTCAAACAGAAAATAAGCTATACCTTGCATTGTAGAAGTTCACGTATAGTAACATCCAAAGAAATTAATGAATCCTAGAGTACATCGTCCTGCTTCCATTGCATAAAATTTTATTGTATGAGTAAAAAATTTTGTTAGACTTCCTTAACAAATGGGGCATATTATTGAACATAATGACAATATAGTATGCTTACCAGCACGCCTCAGTTGCACAGGTTTATCAACTAAGTCGAGAGCCATCTCAATCTTGCCCAAAGGTAGCCGTTAACGCTCTATGAATCATGTTTCATCCATAAGCAAGTTTATTAAACATTGAACCTGAAGTAAAGTTCATTCGCGCATTTCATCAAACACGTTGCCTACATATATAAATATTCAGTAACTAACAATTTTAATCATATGACAAAAACCTCATTCGTTTGATATCAACAAATCATCAACTTAAAAGTGAAAAGAACATCAAACCAAAGTAAACAATCAATCACACATTTACAATCAAAATATAAAACCCTTATATCATATTTTAAAGTTTAATCAATCACATATATATATTAAGTGAAGCTGAAAATGGAAATCTAATACTAATTGGTGACATGATTTAGGGTTCATGGTGACATGATTCTTCAAAGTATAAAGATTAAAAATAAAATGAAATTGAAATCGATTGCATCAATACCTGAATTTTATGGATCTGCAAAAATTGATATAATTGATTATCATCAAGATTGATTATTCGATTAGGGGAACCTGTTTTGGTTTCGTTATTTTTTATTATGGTTCTTTGTTTGGAGATACTGGACAACGATTTGTGGTGGTATATTCAAATTCCATCGTTATGAATTTTTGGTGGTTATGGTTTGTAGAAGATGATATGAGAGGATTTAATTTGTGTTTTGAATTTTCAATGGGAATAATGGAATGAGTAGTGAGTTAGGGTGTTCCGCCAAAAAACAGATGAGGGAAATCAACGGCTGTTAAAAATTAGGGGTTTCCACATGTCAATTGATTAAGAATTTTGGGGGAGAAATAATAAGACAACCTTGTATTATATAGGAGGTATATATATATATATATATATATATATATATATATATATATATATATATATATATATATATATATATATATATATATATATATATATATAATTGATGTTTTGCTTCTAGAAAACCACGTCAATATTGTTTTAGGAGACCTAGATGACTATGTTTCAAACCCTTATAAGCAGTGTGTTGTATCTACAAGGGGCATCTTAATTTTAACTCGTTCGCTTAGAACATACACAACAATAACACAAGTTACACCTTAACTCAATGTCACGTCAGCGGCACATCAGCTTTAACACTTTCACCTTAACTCACAAAAAAACACCCTCAACAATAACTCAACTTTTCAAATATTTTCAAATTCAACCCTAAACTAAAACTAATACTTCATTTATTAAAAAAACAATAACATTCATTCTTGCAAAAAAATACATTACGACATAAAAAAAAATTACAACACAACACAATTATTCAATCTTGACGCTTTGGCAACCCGTATTTTCCAATGATTCGGTCTTTTTCCATGTTGATAATCGCCACATATTATGGATCCTTACCGGCAGTATCGACCAACAAAAATTCAATCTCCCTCAACCGTTGTTGTATGTATTGGTTTTCTGCGGTCGCTTGGTAAGCCTTGGAAGCTTCTTCACGTTTTACCTGATACTCCTCGCGCATTTGCTCCCCCCATAGGGATGACGAAACAGATCCTCCGGTACTCGTGCCCCCGGTGCTTGCCGTTGTTTCGGATTTTTGTTTCTTCGCAGCCCGCTTTTTTACCATCGGGCGTGGTTGTGCATCATGACCAAACAACGCCTCGTTTGCTTGGCTTAGGACATCACCGGTTAAATCAACCGTATCCGACGCGTCCCATTTCTAATGACGACGCAAAACAGCCTAAGCCTCCTCATTATTAAACGACGTGTTTCTGTGCTCGTTACGATACATTTCTTTGGCGCGTGTGAGGATATCCATTTCATTTTCCCCACTTTTTTTATCGCGTTCGGCACGTTTGAAACACGCGTTGAACTTTCCGCAATCACGGTTCAACGTTCTCCACTTTGATTGTATCATATCTTTGTCGCGCTTATGATAATTGGTTTTATTGAACTCATTTTGAACCCGCTGCCAAAACTTATCTTTGGCTTGGGAACGACCGACTTGTGAATCCTCGCTTGCGGCCACCCAACACGTTGCAAGTAATTTTTCTTCACTTGCTTGCCAACGTTCGACTTTGTTGCCTTCTTCATTTTCGTCATCATCATCGATTGACGCGGGTTCTTTGTTTCTTTTGGACTTTCATTTAACACGAGATTTGTTTTTCTTTGGAGGAGACGTAGGTGTTTCGGGAACTTCGTTAGTTTCCGTTTGGGAATGTTGGGATTATTGAGTGAATTGGAGATTTTGGAAATTGGAGTTTAAGGTGTTTTGTTGTTGGCTATCTTGCCAAAATGTTAGCTCTTGATGTTGTTGGAAAAGTTGTTGACTCGACATACCGAATATGTTTGGGTTCTCCCAATTCGGATTTGACGATGAAGCCGCGTATGGGTTCCCCCACCCACCGAGGAGGTTCGTAAGCGAGTCGTTGTCGTTGTTGTTTCCTTGAGACATTTTTTTTTTTTTTTTTGCTATTAGAATTGTAGTAAAGAATAAAAGGAGTAGTGAAAGTGTGGGAAAATGAAGTTTGGTAAATGGGTATTTATATTGTTTGAAAAAAGGTTTTGGAAATTTTTTTTTTTTTTTTTTTTTTTTTTTTTTTTTCAAAACTATCCGTTGCAAAACGTTAGGGAGTTAGAAGTGTAATATTTTTTGAAATTTAAACGTTAGTTAACATTACAAGGGGGCCAAATGATTTTTTTTTATAACAAGAACAGCACCTTAACGTGGCGTTAGCCACTTAACGAGCCACGTTAATGTGGACTTAACGCAGACATGTGCAACGCATAACTTCACCTTAACGCGCGTTAGATGCTCTTTAACGCAAGAGCTGCATTACCACTGCTTCTGCTCTTAGGATATTAAAAATTTCGTGAACCGGCCCTGATTTTGGGTATCCAAGGTTACTAAAAGAATATATAATGATTGGTATATAATATAAGAATACTATATATGTCTTTCGAAAGTCAATAAAATTGTCTCATACATGGTACAATCACGAACTATAACATGCTATTTACTCCGTAAACAGTTATTTTAGCAGTGGAAGTATTTCAGACAGTGCACAACCTTAGTAACGAAGAATACAATAAAATTCATGTCAGACTTATGCCACTAACTGTATATTTCTACTCTGTTAAACTTTAACAATGTTATATTGGATCTTCAAATGCAAATTGGCATCGGCCATCAGGTTTTCTGTAAATATCTATTCAGGTTTATCGTATATTAGTCGTTCCAAAAAGAAAAGGTCTATCTATCTTTTTTTTTTTTTTTTTTTTTTTTTTTTTTTGAACTTAGAAAGAAATGGTCTATCGTAGAATAGGTTTTTGTGCATAATTCTTTTGTTGGGACAAACGGTGGTTTGTACAACATTCCAGGAAAGCCCAAGTGATGATTAGATAGTGGGCCTATCATAGCCCAACACATGCTTATTCGTATTATCAACTTCACTAATTGAGTTTTGCATTTCTGAGCCATATTTTAGTAGAATCATCTTAGGTGGTGTTTGATTTCGACTTGATTGATTTGATATGAAAAAAAATTCGAATTAATTAAGTCATATGAAAACTGTTTGTTTGTGACTTAGTAAAGAAAAATAACTGAAAATATTAAGTAATAAAACTGAGGTTGTCTGTATTAAGTCATCTCTTAATTAATATGACTTAATAAAAAAAAATTAACAAACAAGCCCTTACTCTAACGTAAATAAGTTCCGGTTATATTACACAACAACATACCCAGTTTCACCATAACAGGGTATGGGCTTTTAGGTATTATATTACAGACTCATTAATGACTAAAAATGATGGTTGAATTCTTTTAGGTATAGAAATGATCATTTAAAGTTGATCAAATCATTTGGTGACTATGAATACATAATTTGGTAATATCATAGAAAATGACCATGTCGGATTAGAGATAACGAGACTGATATCGCTCTACAACAATTGACTGCTTTTTCGAATGACGATTTTGAACCTTCAGATGGTGGTCACGTGGTTCGATCATTGGTATCTTTGCAGCAATCAACGGATATTTCATTATTGCGTTGAAGGCAAAAGGTACCTTTTAAACATTCTTGTTGTGTGGTACGAGTACCGCTAGCACGTTTAATGTTTTAGTCGGATGTCAAGTTGTCAACCGTAAAATCTATGCTAATTTGCGTGTTTAGTCATTGAGTTAATTGTAGGTCTATTCAAAGGTTATTCTATCCGAAGTCCTTAACAATACAACAAACCGAACTTTGATTCTACACGTTTTGCCTAAATAAGAACAAAACTTTTGATAGTTTTCTCTCAAATAAGCAAAATTGTTCAAGTCGAATCAATCATATTGTGGTCTAATCTGCCAGAAAATCACACCTCTAATATTTACACGATTTGGCGTTGAACATAATTTATTCTGTCAAATAGATGTTTTAGATTCTTAAGCTTTCTATTGGAAAACTTTGCTCTAATAATGGAAAGCTAATTCAATACAACTTAAGCTTCATGCGACGAAAACAGCATAATTGGTTGTTTACTTTACTTGTTTGTGGCAGAAAACATGTTAGTTTAAGCTTCATATATAAAGCCTTAGGTTTGAATCTTAATGCAATACTATAACATAAGCCGAATATAACCAAGATTTTAAAGTATGGGCTCGTTAGAGAACATAATAAAGATTAGGAAAGCGAAAATATATGAATCTCGATGTTTAGAGTGTTTGATTATTTACAAATGTGCAGAACATATAACACATAATATGGATATGTTTGAGAACTAGACTGATTGATTTTTGTTTACATGTTATTGAACTCAGTGTTATTTGTTGCTTATCAAATTTTGAAGGAAACATTAATCCTAAAATAGTACAAAAGAATTCTTACTGTATATGCTTATCTGGGTAAGCTTTTTCCATTCTTTGATATGTACATGTCAACGTGTATAATCATACATTAGCACATTCGAGAAAACTTCTCTAGTATAAAATTGAGGAGAAAAGAAATGAAATGGAGAGATCTAAAAATAATTTGTGTTCTTAAGTTTTTTTTAGGGAAGAAAAGAAAAGAAAGAGGGAAGAAAAGGAGTGAAGATGAGTGTATTTTTAATGCCAAAATCTTCCTTTCACTTTTGGGAGGAAGAGGAAAAAAAAAGTGATAGACTCGTCTATTCTCTTCTTCATACCAATCTCAAGAACACATTAAAAGAAATAGTCTAGTCCACATCTATACTAAATATAAACAGAAAATACATTTGGACAAAATTTAAAAATTTTAAAAATGAATAATGTTGTTAGATTAAAATTACTTTAGTTATAAAAGTAAATACAATATATTAAATAGTTAACCATTAATTTTCTTCACTAGCTCTCTATCTCCACACCTGTATATACATAAAAACAAGGGTAAACTGCAAATTTCATCACTAAAGTTTGCAATTTTCGCACGCTGTCCACTGAAACCAAGTTTGTATTTCATATGTCCTTAAAGTCGTCTTTTAAAAAGATGACTTTAGGGACATACGAAATATAAACTTGGTTTTAGTGGCCAACGTGCGAAAATCACAAACTCTAGGGACGAAATTTACCTTAAAACAATGAACACACAAATTGACGATGTTATAAATCGTCGTTATCATACACGAGTAATCGTCTAGTCTTTCAAATTATACTAAACACATGTACTGTTGGAATATTGGATAAATATTAGTTAGTTAAATGTCTAGTATCGAACCCGAGACCTCGGGATTGCACACATTACAAACGAGAATTAAAGTTTAATAAATATTAAATGTTATGTATATTTATTAATTAAACACAAGTAAAAGGATTAATGATCGTTGGTTATTAAACGTATGGACTAACTATCGTTAAAGGCAAACAATAAGGACTAGAATGAAATTAGAGGACAAGAAGGATCCGGAAGACCCATCCTTGGGCTATGACCGGTCGATCCATCAAAGGGAAGGGATTCCCTTGCCCTAACTTGTCCTCCAAGATATTCATTCACTATATAAGCAAACCTAGGGATCAAACTTTGTTACCTTTTGTGCACACACATAAAACCCTAAAAGTTTTTTCCTCTCTTTGTTTTTCCTTTGTGGCTGATCGATCAAGAACCTATAAGGGTTTCTTGGATCGAATTTTACATAATAAAATTCTTGTGTTTTTGTCACTAGCATCACCTTTAATTCGTTAGTAGTTTGTGTGTACAAGAACGAGGTAACAACATACTTTTGTTGTTATCAAGGGATCGATTAGCAAAACGGTAAGGGGTTAATCATTGATCCATATAAACCCTAATTAGGGTTCATCACATGTTCAAAATTATCAATTGATTCTTGTTTTGCTAGAATCACTAAAGGTACGTTCCTATTTAATTTATGTTAATCTCTTATATGTTATAGATGTTCCTACGCTTCCGCATATGTGTTTACCTGTTTATATGATTGTCATGTTATTTAATTCTAACAGTGGTATCACGAGCTACATAAAACACATAAAAAAATGAATTTTGATTGTTTTAGATACATGTTAGGTTGTTTTATAGATCTAGGGTTCTTTTAATTTCCTAAACCCTAAAAATTTTGGGGGGGGGGGGGGGTCGATTTCCTCTTTATCCAAATTAGGGTTTGTGGTTTTTAATATTAATTGGATTAGAAACCCTAGGTTGCCTACATGTTTATGTGTTAGTTGGGCGTATCCTTGACCTAATTGGTAATTGTTATGCTTTGATCCGTGATGAAACATGCATGTTAGTCATGGGTTATTAATTGTTTATTAATTGTTAAGCTTTTTCACATGTTTAGATAGATCTTATATTGGGGAAGACCCCATAATTATTAAAATCAATTATGTGCTATGTGGTATGTGATTAGCTTTGGCCTACGCAATTGACTTGTCAATATATGTGGCTTACTTCCATTAAGAGGTGAAGGCCCTAGTTAATTATATGCATATAAAAACCTAGAATTGATTTTGTTATGATCTTTTCTAAGAAGATTGCATGTGACTAATTGTTTCACCTTTATAATTGTTATGTTATTAGTTATTTTGATTTGTCTTTATTACTTGTTTTATTGTTTATTGTTGGACACGTTTGTAAGCAATAAAAGGGTAATTTTTTATATAGAAAATAATATGGACTAATAATGGTGAAACTTTAAGTGATAAAGATTGAATCTTGCGGAGTCTTATGTGCCAACAACGGTTGGCTTCGCACGGTAATTCGCTCCAAAGCGAGACTAGCAAGATTCATACTTTATTACATGTTTTGAGATTGAATCCATAAACTTTTGCTTGATTGATGTTTTGAACAACATACTTTTAAAAGTAACTCTTTTAAGACAATTTCATAATCGTGATATGAAGGCTTAGAAAAGAGCCTTTGAGTCTGCCTTAGTTATCACACTCTTGAATACGTCTTAAACGAATTTCTTTTAAAATCATTCTTGTAGAAAGTCATCTTAAGGTATTTTACCTCAAGTAAAACTTTTTGTATTAATCTTATTAATTGGTTATAAAAAGGTTTTGAAAACTTATGCTATAATGATGTGTGCATGCATCTTTATACATATTTTGATAGTCACATCAAAATTGAATACCCTTAAAATTTAAGTTACATGACATCTAACTATAAGAAACACTTGAAGTTATTATTTAGTAAACGTGAGACGCAGGCTAAATTTTAATGACAAGGTAAATTTTACGAGTGTGCGTGAGACCACACATGGAGAATTTGCAGTTTCTAAGTTAGACGACTTAATTAAGTTGATGCGTGAGATCTAGAACTTAAGGCATGAGATGGGATGAAACATGCTTACATGACAAATTGATGAATCAATTTGATGTAAATCCCATAATAATCTAGGAATTGGAAAAGTGTTTGCCAATTATTGTTCGACAGATTACCATCTTTTATACTTTCACCACTAGCAGATCAACTGATGTGGTGGAATCTATGTAAAGTTGGATCCTAGATTTTCAAGAAAATTTGTTGGTTATACGAATATATCCTTGGGTATTATTTTCTTGGAAATATGAATTATCGAAAATACTAAAATTGAATTTTGTAAATTCTTTTAAGTGTATTAATGCAACGTTAAAACCGTAAACGTAAGTTATTCTTTTATCAAGTAAATTGATCTACACCCATATGGGTTTTTGGTTATAGTCAATTCTACTAAAAGAATGAGTCTAGTCTTCTTTCCATAAGAGAAGTGTGAGACTTAATCCTATCCCTTTTCATGAATGAGAAAGGTGTAGTAGGAAAGTTAGAATTGTCTATGTTCTAATACATAACTCGTAACAAACTTTAATAGTTATGATTATTTGGACTTTATGAGTTATTTAATAAGAAGCTAGACTAGTTACTGCAAAATGGTAAAAGACAAATTAGATTATTTTATCTAGTTGTTTTAATTTGACCATTTAAAGATACTACATACAATTGTTGGAATGGTAGAACTCTTCATGAAGAAATTGCATGACCAATTTTTCAAGTTAATAGTTTGGAATGTGATGAATCACATTTATGTAGAAGTCACATTTACAATGTTGTCGAATTCAGTGGGAGTATTATGTGTGTATTACTGAATAAGGAATCATAGTAATGATCTCTAATTCAGTAGGAGTCACAATGATTGTTATCTTGGTAATACTCTACTTTATCTTTGAACATCTCAAGATAAATACTTTCCAAATATAGACACTAATATTTTCAAGGATAGTCATGTGCGTTTCCTTGATTGATTGAGTAAACTCTATATCTACTAGTTATACTAATGACACAAATCATATTGTTAACATTAACAAGCGCGTGCGTGTTGTTTATGTGGTACATGATGTTGTTCCATGCACAAGTGGGAGAAATCTACATTATGTGCAAGGTACAACAAATAAGAATATGATTTAACGGATTCTCTTAATTGCTAAGTAAGAGACTATGGTTCTAATATGATTTATATAAACCTAATCTGAGAAACACTTGGTGTTGAAATTTTGTAAACGTGAGACGCAGGCTAAATATTAACAACAAGGTGAATTTCCATGTATGCGTGAGACCAACATGGATAATTTACAGTTTCTAAATTATACATCTATTAGAACATGTGTCAATAACAATACTACTTCAACTTTAATATTTATGTATTATTGGAATGACATAAATGCATAAAGTAATATAATACTACTTCAATAATTATGTATTCTTAGAATGACACCAATAAATGAAGTAGTGTGTTAACTTGAAAATATTATTGAAACCAAATGATGGTGTTCATGATTACTTTAATTATACATGTTTATACTTTATTGTATAGTTATAAACATGAAGTCTTTTAAGTATTACACGACTTATAATAAAGTAAGACGTTAGCTTGATATGATCTTTTAATTAAGACATATGCAAGAAGTCATTGAGTTGATCAATGATTAATAACGTATAGTGGGATTATAACAAGTTTATGTTTTTATGAGACATAAACATGAAGTGACCTGGTCGAAAGTACTTGTTTTAAAAAGCATGCAATTGGTTTGGAAATACTATTATACTATTAAGTTGACTTAGTTGGTAATATGTATACCAAAAGGATTATGGTTATCTTATTGTTAGATCTTCTTACAATATTAATACTAATGAAATACTATTATTTATGGTATGATCAGTTAGGGAAATCAAACTCTTGTTAGATGTTTGATTAAAGATAACTATGACTTCTTTTCTTCCAAAAGTTATCAAGGTTAGAAAATTGAGTATGTAATGAATATACTCAATTAGACTCCTAGAAGATTAATAAGACATTATGAAATGTGATGAATCACATTAAGTCTTAAATTGAAGTTCTGAATTTGTTAAGCTACTTATGGGTAGGTTGTTAACAAACGAATGTCAGGAACTGTCAATGTGTATTTATAATGTCCTAAAAGAGAACGTTGGATTGTTTCTCTAATTGCTAAGTACTTTATTCTATATAATACTAAAGGCAAGTGAGAGTATTTTATCTTGAAAAGATAGAATTACAAGATACATAATCTTCTAAAATCACACTAGTGAAAATCATGAAGAGGCAAAACATGAAAATGATAAACCTCAAGATGATGGAATTATCATTCATAGATCCACTTGGATATCTCAGGTATTTAATAAATATGCTGACGATTATATGATGTAGTATTACCAAATAATGAATGGGTAAAATACTCATACTATGAATGTTATAGATGATGTTCATAAAGATATTCAAATTTAAAAATTTGGTTTATCTTAATTCGTAATGGTTAGAGAATGAAGATGAGTTTATTCAAAGATATGTAACCCTAGAGGTTTAAATCTTTATGTAGAAATCATATGGACAAAAATTGTACACATATCTTAATGTATGTCTTATGACAAGATTATTAATCATACTTAAGCAATTAACTATGATTGAATACTCTTTTTTAATCACATTAAAGATTTAAAGATGGTAATTGTCATATTTACATGAATGTGAAATTTGACAATGGAATATCAAAAACTCTTTCTTGAATAATTACTTAAGCGAGGACGATAAGTACTCAAAAGGAGTTTATGAATTCAAGTAAATCTTTGGAAGTGTACAAAGTGCAATAATCCATGAATGGATAAATGCTTGCATCTAGGAAATTGCTCTTATTTTTAATTATTATATCCATGTATTAATTTATAATTGAAATAAGATAATTTCTATGTATTCCTGAAAGCTAGTGGGAGTATAATGTTTGATTTACTAAATCATATATATTGTAGAGTAACATTCCATATAAGTAAAAGGTTAGACTTAATTTGGAATGAAACTTTACTTGAAAGATTTAGGAAATAAAACATACAACCTTGAAACTAAAGTTTATTATTAAAATGAACAAGTGCGGTAAATAAATTCTAAATAGAATATGATATATTATTTGGATGACTAAATATACATATTTGTAAAGATCAAACATGAATAAAATCTAAGTTTGACTGAAGGATTTTCATGTGTATTATATTATTGTTGTATCATGCTTAAGTGCTTAATGATTTGACAATATTTAATATCCAATTAAAAGTTATAATATAACTTGTGTAAGAGATATTCTAATGAAATATGTTTGAACTTAGAATAATGATCCTCAACCTGGAATAGCTCCTAAACATTACACAATGGATATTAAGTTTACGGAAAGTTTAAAGAGCATATTGTGTTTAATATACAATGATGCTGGTTTAATTGAGATGACACTCAATAACTAGTCATGGAAGGATTTCATCCTTATTAATAGCCATGAGAACTAGTTGTGCTTAACTAAGAGCATAGTTGCATTATACATTAAAGAATTAGAATACTTGAAACTTCAAAATGTTTGAAAGTTTGATTATCATAAATTGGTGATTAAGGATATCACACTATTTATGAAGAATTATGTAGCTATATCAAGATAGTTGGATATACACATACAAGAATTTTAATTATTGAATTCTTGAAAGAAGTATTCTCAAAATTTAGATAGATCATAGTTAGATGAAATAATGCCTTGTCAACAAGTATGATAGTCATTACTTGAGGCATAAGTGTCTTCAAGTTATTACTTGAGACAAGATTCATTAACTAGTATTATCATGCATTGATCTATTTTGGTATTTGGATAAAGGACATTAAGCAATTATTATTTATAATGAATTAAAGTACTTAGTACGTTTGTTTTCATTAATAATAAATTGTGTCCTATATTTGCATGTTTAAATCCGTGAATAACTTATGTGATTCTAAATTGTCCATTGTCGATTAATGATATGGGAATATCATTAAATTAAGACAAAACTGAGTATTGGTTAAGAATATACTTGAAAGTATATTGATGCGTTGACATACCAATTTCACATGATATTCGATGAATTGAATATAGGACTTATCCCAACTACATGATTTTACTTTATGGATCTTGTTAGTAAGTAAATCATGAATTTGTTATCCTTAGACTTGAGATACCATATAAGAGTCATGGATGTAGCGCATTTTTGTGAAGCAATCTACCGCTCACCGTAACAGGGAGTTATAAGGGTTGTTTTCAGAAGTGTTGCAAAGTCCATGGGTTATTCTTGTAGTCAAGAAAGAATTTGTTCCTTAAAATTTGTTTTGAAGTTTAATACTGCTGGGCCCCTCGTAGGGTTGACAAGATGTTTGTGTGCGCACGCCCAAAGTCTATCTGGAATACGTTCAGATGTTTTGGTAATCTTGCTCAATTATAAACAACGAGAAACAGAATTGTTAATTAAAGAATGACTAAGATCCATATCTTTATTAACGTAGCATTAGAAACAAAAGGATGATTATAATGATGAATCATTAAAGGTTTTCCAAGAAACCTAGCTCGAGTTGAACTAGGGGCATTGGAGTGTTGCTAGACGCTAACCAATGTCATTTTACTATTAATAGATATCCAAGTGGGAGCTGTTGGAATATTAGATAAATATTAGTTAGTTAAATGTCTAGTATCGAACCCGAGACCTCGGGATTGCACACATTACAAACGAGAATTAAAGTTTAATAAATATTAAATGTTATGTATATTTATTAATTAAACACAAGTAAAAGGATTAATGATCGTTGGTTATTAAACGTATGGACTAACTATCGTTAAAGGCAAACAATAAGGACTAGAATGAAATTAGAGGACAAGAATGATCCGGAAGACCCATCCTTGGGCTATGACCAGTCGATCCATCAAAGGGAAGGGATTCCCTTGCCCTAACTTGTCCTCCAAGATATTCATTCACTATATAAGCAAACCTAGGGATCAAACTTTGGTACCTTTTGTGCACACACACAAAACCCTAAAAGTTTTTTCCTCTCTTTGTTTTTCCTTTGTGGCCGATCGATCAAGAACCTATAAGGGTTTCTTGGATCGAATTTTACATAATAAAATTCTTGTGTTTTTGTCACTAGCATCACCTTTAATTCGTTAGTAGTTTGTGTGTACAAGAACGAGGTAACAACATACTTTTGTTGTTATCAAGGGATCGATTAACAAAACGGTAAGGGGTTAATCATTGATCCATATAAACCCTAATTAGGGTTCATCACATGTTCAAGATTATTAATTGATTCTTGTTTTGCTAGAATCACTAAAGGTACGTTCCTATTTAATTTACGTTAATCTCTTATATGTTATAGATGTTCCTACACTTCCGCATATGTGTTTACCTGTTTATATGATTGTCATGTTATTTAATTCTAACATGTACAAACACAAGCACAATATATACATAAATATTTTCTTGAAGATACTTAAATGCTAATAACTTATATTATATTGCTTAAAACTAAACATAAAAGTGATCTCGTTATAAGTTTGTTTACGTGTTTTTACTTTCTAATTTCTACAAGGTTTTTTTTATGGCCCATGACAATTGACAACTAGCATAAAAGAAAAACAAGAAAGTTATGTAAAAGGTTGTGGAAGATTTTTAAAATGTATCTTATGCAATAGTGTAGAGCTTTTTTGTAAATGTGTGCACAACAAGGAGTAATATAAATTTGGTTGTCGCATCATTTTAAAAGAAAAACAAGAAAGTTATGTAAAAGGTTGTGGAAGATTTTTAAAATGTATCTTATACAATAGTGTAGAGCTTTTTTGTAAATGTGTGCACAACAAGGAGTAATATAAATTTGGTTGTCGCATCATTTTAAACACCCTTGATTCAAAACTTGGTCTCTTTTTGCACTTTTTTCTCATTTTGTTCGTGTTCAACTAATTAACTGGTCGACTCTACCCATTTAAATGACGCGGGTCATGCTCCACTACTCGACTCCATTTATAGTAGGCCAAAGGTGTTTATAAAAAAGTACAAGGCATGGACACGTGTCACTAAATAGGTGGAGTCGAGCAGTTGAGCATGACCAAAATAGGAAAATTGTGCAAAAAGTGACAACGTCTTAGACAAAGGGAGTTTTTTTTTTTTTTTTTTTTTCTTTTTTTTTTTTTTTTTTTAAGTTTTGTAATTTCCTCTCATAAGATTCTGTCAAACGAAATTTGTGAAAATCATTATGAACAAACGGTATCTCAAAACTACTTATGAACAAATTTCAAAAGCCTCTCAGACATGACACGAGAAAAGCTACTTATTACACAAATTTAAGTAAAAGTTAAACGAGTTGCACACTTTAATCATAATTGTATTTAACCCAAAGATGGCCAAAAGCCTCAAGAAAAAGATAAATCATACTTCATAGAGATAATATTTGCATTTTCTTATGAACAAGTTTCGGTATATCATATTTCCTAAATAGGCAAGAAACAAAGCATTTACTTCATAGAGATAATATATGCATCACACATTTGCTCTGGCTGCCCTTTCGCTGTAGTAGTTGTCTTGCCCTTAAACTTTTTGTACCACATAAAAATGTATTCACTGAACCCCTAAAAAAAACTACACAAGCCGTAAGACCTACACTATAACCAATCCATTCATGTTCAACAGCACACAACCCAACCCAATAGGTGCAACTATTACTTCCAAGAATACCAATGCACTGATCAACTAAAACACTATTGAATCACGAAAATCCTTATAGTCAACTATGAAGATGACCATGAACGGGAAACCGATACAAATTATTTCTTATGCAATATTAGAGATTATGAGAAATTCCTCGTCGACTACGAACGGCGAGACTTTGGCAAACTTCCAAGTAATTATACTAAAAATTGGTACACATAACGTTGATATAAATCTTTGCAATAGAAAGGCGACTATGTAATAGCTTCTCCGGATCCAGGCCCGGATATATTGGTGTGCACAATGTGCTATGGAACAGGCCCATCATCTTTTAAGGGCACCAAAATATTAATATGTATGCTAAGTGAGGGGCATAAATTTTATCCAAGTCCATCACAAATTTGTATTGTCATGTAGGGTGTTCATCTTAGCTTAATCGGTTTATTCGGTTCGAGTTGTTCGGTTAATTTTTTTGGGTCATAACCGAAACCGAACCGAAAATATTTGTGACCGAACCGATAACCGAACCGAAGTTCGGTTTGGTTATGGGTCAAAACCGAAAACCGAATACCGAATTTTGTACTTGAATTACACCATTTATATTGTTTTCTAATTTAATTATATATATTTTTGAAAAAAAAAAAAAAAAAAAAAAAAAAAAAAAAAAAACTATTTCAAGAATAAAAAGTGTTTTTTATATTAGGATAAAATTTTAATGGTTCGGTTTTCGGTTCAGAGAGCCAAAACCATATCCAAACCGAAAACCCAAATTTTAGTTCGGTTCGGTTGGGTTTTGACAAATTCGGTTCGGTTATAAGTTCGGTTCGGTTTTTCGGGTTTGGTTCGGTTTTTCGGTTTATTCGGGCTCAGTTCGTTTTTTCGGGTTCAGTTCGATACTCCAACTTTTTCTCCTTGTCCAACTATATAAACTAAAGTCCTACTTTTTCAACATCGATACTTTGTTTTCACCAGGTATCCGTTTTTATTATTGGTTTATGCTTTTGTTTTATTTAGTTTAAGTTTATAAGAAGTTTAACAAGGAAAAGATATGTATGCGTACATGCATTGAAAATAAAATACATTGCAGTGCCCTGTTTTGTGTTTCGTTCTTGTGTTTACGTGACATGAATGAATGCCAATATTTTTTTTTGTTTAAATATATTAAATAGAATAAGTCTAATTGTTAGGATTTAAGAATGATTGTACAGAAAATAAATATTCCTAGGCTTTGAGGTGAGATACAATACCCTGATTGAGATACAATACCCTGATCAACGCATAACCATTACCCAATAAATAATTTTTTATGTGTGATAAATCGATAACTATAAGTTTAAAGCACTAGTCACTTAGTTCTCTTGTCGTTTTTTTCTTGAATATTTTTCAGACAAACTATGCTTCCTAAGATTTTTAAGAAAAAAAAATCTGGATATCAAAAGTGTTTAGAGAAACAAAGAAGCGAACAACGCGGTAAATCTCAATATGGAACTATGCATAAAAGTATGTTCAAATAGAGCCATAAGTTGTTCGTGTTTAAGCCCCCCCCTCCAAAAAAAAATAATAAAAAAATAAATAAATAATGGTTATTAATTTAATAACAGGACTGTTTTTACATGTTAACTTAATAATTTGAAAGGTTGGTAAAATTCCTATTAACAAACATATATATGTAAACAACATACTGGTCATACTTGTGTTCTTAACAAGTAGACCTTGTAAACTTCGCAGATTTCTTAAATCTATTACAAACACTATGAGGTCTCTTTGTGTCTAGTGGCAACTAACTTAGATTTAAGTGTTTCTAAGAACTAAAGACGCAATAAGAAATTATTGACGGTGCAATAAGAAAATTGTGTCAAATATTATAGCGTGAGTATCATACATCAAAATGTTAAAGCTATTAGAGGATAAATAGGCCTGGCCCGGCTTGTACTCTATAAATATCATATGAATAAAATATATCTCCGACGGGGTTTTATGTAGTCTAACAAAAGCTAACTCATCTATCAGTAGCTAAGCGATATCTAAGCTACTAACCCATCCCCGAAACCATCCCAGATATTCTAATGGCGGTTTTGGGCTGCTTAAGTGTCATCTAGGGATTTAGCTTTCTCCTAAGTCACAGTTATTCCATTTAGTTTTTTGTAGCATGATTTGAAGTCAAATCATCCAAAGCCATGATATCATTAGGTCCTCCCTTTTCTAATAATTTCCCGATTAACTGTATCATTGTCGCAATAAGAGTACGGTACCAAAATAATGTTTAAAATGTTTATGTACATAATAACATAGCTTTGACATTTTATCACTCATGTACTTGCATGATATGAAAATAATTGCATTTTATATATACTCCGTAAATCAAATTGAATGCTTAAGGTTAAACATAAAGGGATGTGATTTGCACATTTTATTTTTTGATTTACACACATTAGTGTACAGACAGATAAAATAGGATGCAAGTGTGGTACAAGTATGTAAAATAGAAAGTGTTATGTTCTAAACTCTTAATAAAAAAAGAAGTGTGTGCAAATCAATTTTCAAATATAAACGATGTATTCTTGCTAGGGTGTCTACCGCATATGTTATAGAGTAAAACTTTTTAGCCATACCAAATCATTTCCCAATCAACATGTGTTTGACTCTTCTCTACCATTGAATAAGCTTAACTGATTAGAACCAATGCATATTCAAACATACAAATGGAGGAAATGAGAAAAAGGGGAGTAAAAGTGTGGACCAGTTAAAAGAGGATTAATATTCCTTGAAAAATAACATTGCTTCTTAAGACCATATCTTGCAAGTAGACTCACCACATCCATGTGTAGTGGAGACCGAAGAGTGGCTACTAAGGGCTAGAAATATGGCTTCAATTCACTCATAAATCTATTATTAAATTGTGTAAGATATAGAAACCATTGTTAGTATAAGCGTCAATAACTAGTTGTATTAGAACTATAAAATTTTTATTATTTAAATTTAAATATTTTTCAACTATATTCAATTACATGACGTCAAAGCAACAGAAGCAAGTGATCAGGCTCAAAAGGCGAAAATTCAATGGGCTATTGAGGGAGATGAAAATTCCAAATTTTTTCATGGCATAGTTAATAGAAAACGGGCGAACTTATCTATCAAAGGAATTATGGTTGATGGTGAATGGGTGGATGATCCTCTTCGTGTGAAAGCAGAATTTCTTAATCATTTTTCTACACGGTTTCAGGTCCTCAGGTCTTCACGTGCTCGTTTAAATTTTGAGTTTCAAAATCGGTTAAGTCAAGATCAGGCTGATGATTTGGAAATCCCTATTTCTCATGACGAAATTCGAGCAGCTGTGTGGGATTGTGGGGAAAACAAATCGCCGGGTTCGGACGGGTATACTTTTAAGTTCTTTCGTAAATATTGGAATGTCATTGGTAGTGACTTTTGTGATGCGGTTGTGTGGTTTTTCCAACATGGAGCATTTGCTAAGGGTTGTAATTCATCATTCATAGCCCTTATTCCGAAAGTTCAAGATCCAAAATTCGTTAGTGACTACAGACCTATTAGCTTGATCGGAAGTTTGTACAAAGTGGTTACTAAAGTGCTGGCTACTCGTCTTACGTATGTGATTTCGGACCTCATTTCGGACGTTCAAACCGCGTTTGTTCCTAACCGACACATTTTAGATGGTCCGTTCATTATTAATGAAGTTCTATCTTGGTGTAAACATAAAAAGCAACATGCTATGGTTTTTAAAGCTGATTTCGCTAAAGCATATGATTCTGTACGGTGGGATTTTCTCGACGAGGTTCTTGAGGCGTTTGGTTTTGGAAATAAGTGGCGCTCATGGATTGTTGGTAGCTTATCTTTAGGTATGGCCTCTATCCTTATTAATGGCAGCCCGACATCTGAATTTCAATTCCATTGTGGGCTTAAGCAAGGTGATCCGCTCGCTCCGTTCCTTTTCATTCTTGTTATGGAATCTCTTCACTTATCATTTAATAAAGCTATTGAGGCGGGTATTTTCAAAGGATTAAGGATTGACTCCTCTCTTATGATCTCTCATTTATTTTATGCGGATGATGCGATGTTCATAGGGGAATGGTCTGAGTACAACATTACTCGCATTCTGCACATTCTCCATTGCTTTTCGCTTGCTTCCGGTCTTAAAATTAATCTTCAAAAAAGTCATATTTTAGGTGTCCGTGTTTCTCATGAGATGGTTAATGCAGCGGCAGTTTCTCTTGGTTGTTCTGTTATGCGAGCTCCGTTCAAATACTTGGGGGTGTCAGTTGGAGGTAATATGTCTTTGGTCAAAGAATGGGACGTTATTATTGATAAACTTCACTCTCGGTTATCTAAGTGGAAATGTAATCTTCTTTCCGTTGGGGGGAGACTTACTCTTCTTAAGTCGGTCCTCGGTTCCACTCCTATATACACTTTGTCGTTGTATAAAGCCCCTAAAGTTGTGCTTAATATTATGGAGTCTATTAGACGTAAGTTTTTCTATGGTATCCAAGATGGCGATAAGAAGATTACGTGGGTTAAGTGGTCTAAAATTCTTGCGGCCAAAAAATATGGAGGGTTAGGAGTGTCTAGCTATTTTGCTTTAAACAGGGCGCTTCTCTTTAGATGGGTTTGGAGGTTCGTTATCCATGATGATTCTCTATGGTATCGTGTGATTTCTGCCATGCATGGACCTAGTTTTCTTCAATTTTCTTCTCGTTACACATCGGTGTGGGGTAATATAGTACGAGAGATCCATAAGCTCAAGAATAAAGGAGTTGATTTACTCTCTTATTGTCGTATTCGTGTTGGTAATGGTCTTAAGACAAGTTTTTAGAAGGACCCTTGGATTGATGACTCCCTTTTGTGCCATCGTTATCCGAGAGTTTTCGCTTTGGAAACTAATCGTGACATTTGTATGGCCGATAAATTGTCAGATTCTATAGATGGATCTCTTCGTTGTTCTGCCAAAGGTGGGAGTGAAGAGCAACAGCTCGTTCAGCTCCAGAAGTTGGTTGGTTCATCCATTTTGTCCTCGGTCGATGATAGATGGGTTTGGTCCTTGAGTGGCGATGGGATGTTTTGTGTTAAAGATGCTAGGACCCTGTTGGACGAGATCTTTCTTCCTAAAGATCACAACGCTACTCGGTGGTGCAAGCTTATTCCGATCAAAGTCAACGTGTTTGCTTGGAAGTTGAGTATAGATCGACTACCTACCCGCATGAACCTGCTCAAAAGAGATGTTTATATTCCTGATTCTTCTTGTCCGATTTGTAAGGATTTTCCGGAAGATTCTTCGCATTTGTTTTTCACTTGTAGCTTGGCTGCTGATGTTCTTCGATTGATTTGTCGATGGTGGGGTCAGAATTGGATGCAAATTTCTTCTTATGAGGAGTGGCTTTGTTGGATCAAAGATATTCGGCTCGGATCCAAAATTAAGCTCATGCTGGAAGGTGTGTTCTATATCGCTTGGTGGAGTATTTGGAGTTTCAGAAATAGTCTTCTTTTTGCGGCCAAAATCCCTCGAAAGGATATTATTTTTGATGATATTGTTTCTCGTGCTTATTCTTGGTGTCATGCTAGATGTAGTAGCTCGTTTAGTTGGGTTAGTTGGTTACAACACCCTTATTTAATTTATTTGTAATTTTCTAGCTCCTTGCTAGTTTTCCTTTCAAAAAAAAGTTGCCATTAAAAAAAAAACTATATTCAATTGTTTAAAATATTAGAAGTATTGGATATTTATTAAGTTTTTTTTTTAGATATATAAACTCTCGTTTTACATAGCTCAAACTGATTGTATGTTCGATTGTTTGAATAACATTTTAGTGATTCAGTCACTATATATATATATATATATATATATATATATATATATATATATATATATATATATATATATATAAACCTTGAATACCTAAAAAAATGAGTAAATTTAATTACTAGTATACCTTTATTATCCCCTTTTTAAATTAATAGTTTTTATTTTTATCATTAAATGAATATTTATCATTTAATTAATAGTTTAAATATCTTTTAATCCTTAAACTTTTATTATTCTCGTTGATTTCTTTTTATTTTTATTTTATTTTTATTTTTTTGCAACGTCTAAAATTGAATTCATAAGTGCTGCATCAAGAGTCACATCAAAATAATCACAACTTCGCAAGTATATTTATTTGTCATCATGGAGTCATAGATTGTCGCTATACGTGAGCATTCCGTCCAGTTTAATATAAACAGTAATAACGGGAATCTGATATTTTTTTTAAAACAAATTACCAAAGTGAACACTATAGTGATTCGTTTTACAAGAATGAACAAATTTTTCATCCTTTACCAAAATGATCAATATATGTCACTTTCACCTTTTTCAGTTTACATTCGCGTTAATGTCCTCGCCTCCTCAAGTAAAAAGATTCTCCAGACTTTCAACTTTACACTTTCTCCCACATATATAAATACATATTTTTAACATATTTCTACATACTTGTAGTATTATAGTGTACTTGACATATTATTTATTTGTAGTAGTATAGTGTAGTAAAGACTAAATAGTCAAGCTTGAACTACAGTAAAAGTAGTAAATGTCATGAGCTTAGATTCACAGGTTGCTCACTGGTAAAAGTATTAAAGACTAAATGGTTGCTCTTTGACTTTGAGGTCCAGTTGCTAACACCTCGCCTGGGATTGTTACCTCGCGTAGGAATTCGCCTAGGGATTCGCCTAGGTCTTTAGCACATCACGTAGGAATTCGCGTAGGATCTGCTTGTTACCTCGCCTGTAACAATTCAATTTCAATTTCTAATAATTCAATTCAATCGCCTGGCACCTCGCCTGTAACAATTTCAACCCGTAACACCTCGCCTAGGGCTTGTTACTCCCACCCGTAATACCTCGCGTATATTTGCAATCCTAGAAAAGGACATTAAAAATCATAACCTCGCGTACAACATCGCCTATAAGCTCGTGTATTTGCAATCATAGAAAATGACATCGCCTACAACCTCGCCTATAACCTCGCGTGTATTTGCAATTGAAAATGACATCGCCTATAACCTCGCCTACACCTCGCTCCTAAACCCTCATCTCGCACATCACTCGTTTGCACCTATAATTCTAATTTCATACCTCGCCCACAACTCGCCTACCACTATTTTATACAAGTGTAACCTTATAAGCTAATCTAATAATACATCTAACGGTTAATATATGCAAAGTTCATTTTTGATAATTTTGTATGCAATGTTCATTTTGAAAAACTAGTGGTATAAAACGTTCATTTAAGTAACTTCATCTTTTTTTTAAGTAAGACTCGTGCGTAATGACAAATATGACTAGCAATCTAATAAGTGATAAAAAAAATATAATTGGAATCGTGTTAGTGGGTGAATTTATGCAAAGGGAAGTAAAGTTCATTCGATGGTTGACCAAAATTAACAAACTTAAGATTAAGAAGTAGAAAAGTTAGACTTTCAACCTTTACTTCATTTCACAATAAAGGTTTGACACCATTAAGCTTCCTAGGTCAAAAGCAAAACCATTTAGGCCCAAAAGTGAATGACACACCACGCTTCCTACTGCCTAGTCATTTATTAAATCCGACTTTGCCTCTCATATGCAAATATGCAAGTATTGTCAACCACTCTCTCACGCTTATAAGAGCATTCCCATCAATAACTCAAGTTATAAGTTAACTCAGCACCACGTCAGCGTCACATCAGCTTTAACACTTTAACTTTAACTCAGAAAAAAACACCCACAACAATAACTCAACATTAACTCAGCTTTAACTCAAATATTTTCAAATTCTACCCTCAACTAAAACTAATATTTCATTTAATAACTAATAAAAACAACTTATATTAATATTTAAAATTTAAACATACATTAAACTTAAACGCAAGTTACATTAAACATGAAACATAAAGTACGATAATTAAACATAAAACTAAAATAATTAAACATAAAACTGCGAATCAATAGAACGAATCGTCGGACACCCACCCTTCATGACTCGAATAGGAGGCACTCGAATCGTCCTCAGTTGTTGGCACACGGTCTTTTCCCATTTCCCATCGCAATTGTGCTCGACGGTTTCGCCGATCCTGTTTAGCTTTTGCTCGCTGCTCACGAGCTCTTGCCTCCATTGCTTCCTCATATTCAACACTTAACAATTCTTGCATATTTTGTTCTTCAAATTCTTCATCAGTCAACCCTCTCCAAATAGATTGGTTTTCCTCTGGTAGATTGTTCACCGGTTGATCTGGTTGTTGTTGGACAACAGGTTGATTGGGCACCGGTTCATTTTTCGGTGTGAATACCGGAAAGATGTCTTCCGGTGGAGTGTTCAACCCCACTTAGTACAGGTTTATGGGTTAATGGATTTTGTATTCCATGAAGATGTGATGTATCGTTTGTGTTTTCTGTTTTGTTTGTGCTGTATCTTGTGTTTGTTTAACTTTTAATTTGAATAAAACGCTTAACGGCTACTTTTCCAACGGCTATTTGTTTAACGGCTACTTTTCCCCTATAAATACCAGTTTAACTGAACTATATTTTCTCACACAAATATCAATACTATTAACACACACAAAAAATGGCAAACACCTAGCTGAGGTGCAAAAATCTATTCTTTCCCATTTACGTAACGAATAAGAGAAGGAACTCAAGTTGGTTAACAGTTTGCTTGGTGAGATAACTCGTTGTATAATGCAGATGCATAGTCGTGTTCCTGAGGTCGAAAGGTTACGTGATACGCCTCAAGACCATCCAATTATCAGCGTCGGGCTAGAAACTCTATTAAGAAATGATGAAACAGATTTGCAACTTCAGGTCGCCTTGAAAATGGTTAGGGAACAAGTATTGCAAGTGTGGGAGGAGAAGTCAGATCTAATCGACAATTACAAAGCTATATAAATCGTATCTGTTGTATTTGTTTCTCGTATCGTTTGTAATTGTATTTCCGTATCGTTTGTGTTTGAATAAATCAGTATCGTTTAAGAATTACAAGGGCCAAAATTGTCAAAACACAAACATAAATACATGGACCAGAAGTGTAATTTTTTTTAACCGAATGTGGTTTAACGCCATGTTAGTGGCTTAACTTGCCACGTTAACGTGGCTCTAACTTGGGCTCCCACATCAATAACGCACGTTAACGTGCGTTAAAAGCACCATAACGCACCCCTTTGAGTTATCGCTGCGCATGCTCTAAGAGCATTTGGTATGTTAACGAAATTCCAAGGTTAAGGTTTCACGATTTCGTGGTTAAAGCAAAGTTAACATACCGCCCCCTTGGTGAAAGCCTCGCTAACGAGGGAGGTGAAGGGCTTAAATGAATGGGTGTTTTTATAAATTGTTGTTTGATTTAAGTTTGGTTATGATACCGGATTTTTATTTTATTTTTTTATTATTTTTTTATTTTTTTTAAGTAAAATGGTTAAAGCTAATGTGACGCTGACGTGGCAGTGAGTAAAACCTTAACCTGCTGTTATATTGCCCAATGCTCTAAGAGATTCTTCAATTCAATAACTTTTCTAGCTATTAACTGAACTATATTATTAACATGATAACAAGATTATGTGTTTTTTACATAACTAGTCTAAATATATAAATTCCGATTTGCGGGCTCAAACTATAATCGGGTCACTAGATCACTTGTATGGTTAACCGTAAATGATATATCGGAAGAGATTAGTTGAGTAAATTGTTAACTCCAAAATACCGATGAACTGATCAATTAATTTCTCGGAAAAGCTATATATCCATCAAGAATGGATGTGCTTAAAAGCTACGTTTCCATCAAGGGCAAATGTTGCAACTTTATACATTTTAGTTTATAAAATTGTAAGAGATGATTTATTTCAAATGCCATATAAAGCTTTGAATCTTTTTGATATAACTGTAGTAAGTATATAAGAGTCATTTTATCACATTTAATCATCTTAAATTTGTGTTTTTCTGTAAGTAAACAATATTTTCATAATTATATATAAAACAACTTTAAAATAAGAAATGCGGTTCTTTGTGATAAATAAACACTACTTTTGGCAGTTGAACAAGAGTCGCAAAAGCAAGCAAGCAAATTAAGTCGTTAGATCATGATTGAAGCATGTGAAAAGGGAGATCTGGCTGATATCACCTGATTGCATCTCTCTGCATGTTTTTTTTTCTGTTATCAAAAATCTGAAAATTATAATCGGGACCTAATCACACTTAGGCTGGATGGCAAAGAAACATTATTTTCACTTTACACTACACATCAGCGTCACCTCAACTTTCTTTCTCCCCTCACTCCCACTCATTCTCACTTTCACTTTTTTTGTGAACAAGGTCACATTAAACTCACCTTTCATTAAAAATACCCACTTTATAAAAATAAACAACACTAAATACCCCACATACACTCACAAACCAAATATAAAACATTTGAGTAGGGCCCGTTTCTTTTTAAAAAAAAATGCAAAGTGAGCCATTCACCTTAATTTGTCTTGGGAAGCTCGAATCGCGCGTGAGAGCTGAGGAGGTGATGGGCAAGAGAGTCACGAGTGAGTTTGAAGTTAAGGTGAGGAGTTCACCTCCCTTGCCATCTAGCCTTACGGAGTTACGGGTCCTTTTTTTCTATGATTTCTTGAGCCGGTTTCCCATTCAATATTTTTTCAAGAAACAATTATAACCTAGATCATGACCGTTTATCCATGAAATTGTGTTTGTTTTGGGACCTTGTCTTTCTCTAAACCGTAATCTAATGAATTTAAATCAGTTTGTAACTTTCTTGGTTACACTATTTTTGGTTTATAACTACCATCAAGAGCATTGATGTTCTCACAAGAGATATATTAGGCATAAACACATCTTTGGGTGGTGGCTTGTGAAAAGGTTAGAAGCGTTAACGGGGATAAACCAGTTAAGCCGCGTACATTTTCATCAGAAACTCGTTCTCTTCAGGTAACTCAAACATGGAAACCTACATGCCCGCATGTGTTTTCTTTTTCAACAAGCAGAGACCGAGCTATGAGCTATAGCGGGGTCATCAAACCACACTCACAATTTGATTATCCTGAATTTTTCACTCTAAGGTCTCTAAAATACTACAATAACCTTACTAAAATATCATGTTAACCTCGTTTTTGAAGTTGAATTTAAAATCATGAACTTTCATACATGACGGGTGTGTTTGGCAAAAATAGCAGTAGCAGTTAGCAGTAGCCGTGAACAGTAGCAGTTTTTTCTATAAAAACATTTGTTAATGTAGCTGTAAATGTGATTATATTGCGCAAAACAATTCTTAAATGATACTTCATGGAGCATTAAAAAATGAGCATTCGGAAAAAATAAATAACGTTATTTGGTGTCTGTCAAACGAACATTAAAAATTACAACGTTGAACGCTCACCGCTTTTAAATGCTCTTAAAAGTTTCGCGCCAAACACACTCGAGAGTCGCAAACTATGGGATGTGTTCAATAAATAAGAGAGAAAATTCCTCAAATATATCAAATTTTTTAACCTTTGTCCACTTAAAAAATAAATAAATAAATAAAAATAAAAATAAAATCACTTTCCAAAATAGACTAGTGCGACTAATCGACTTTACGACTCTATTAAAAATTTGGCATGTGTCCCATTTATTATTGTTAAAGTATTGATGGGTTATGTAAGCTACACTGTCACACATCTATTAATGCGACTTTATACTTTTTATGCGATGGAAGACTATTGTCCATAATTTCGACCCTAGTGATTATGTGATGAGTTACTAACACTCATCGTGGACCCAACCCTTCAAGTTCGGATCAAGACCGGGAAAAGATCAAAGCCCGTGATCATCGTCGGTGCACAACAGACTCCATGCTTAAAATGCACGTGAGGTGTTTAGTTTGAGGGTGTACATGCTAATCACCCTTTTGGTGGAAACATGTTTTCTGCTACAATAGAAACTCAAAACTATTCATTCCCTATGTGCTTTTATTCGTCAAACCGTATAAACATTACAGTTGTTTTTAGCTTGTCCAATTTTTTTATTTTATGACCCACATGTTTGAAGTTTATTTGTAATATCCAAAGTTTCATAAGCTCCATTTATTGGAGTATATTTTGTCACACATGCTAGTAGTTAATGGATATTTAATCTTTGATAACTGATTTTAAAGATTATTATTGCAAAAAATAAAGATTTTGAAAGTATATCAATGAAAGAAATATTGTTTTAAAATACAAACAATCTAACTTTTATTACTGTAATAATTTGTAATATCCGAAGTTTCATATGCTTACTGTAATGTTTTAAAATTAATTACTAAAAAACCCGCGCGTTGCAGTGGCAGGTATCTAAAATAAATGTTAACGACATCAAAAGGAAAAAGTGATAGCTAAGAGTTGTAAACCTTTCGGGCTCGAGCCCGTTGGCCCGTGCTCGTTCGGGATCGAGCCCGTTTGTTCCCTGCCCATTCAGGCTCGAGCCCATTTGGCCCGTTGACTGTTCGGGCTTGAATATTTGTATAATGTGCTTTATTACTTGTATTAGTGATATTTAATGTAGGAATTGTGTTTAAGTTGGTTGTACAATATGTTTGATAATTTGTATTTCTTATACAGTAGAAACTCGATAAATTAATACTCGATTATTTAATAAACTCTCTAAGATAATATTTTTTGCCGGTCCCGACTCGGGGATAGAGTGTTAAATTAATAATTCGCTAAAATTATAAGATAATACATTTTTGATAATTTCTTTAGACCCCATATAAAATATAAATTAATAATTCCTTATATATAGCATATTACATGAATGATTTATGAAGATTTCTTGAAAAATGACTCAATTGTGTATGATTTGTTTGTGTTAACCTATTTTGATCTTGTATTTATATAGAAAATATTTTTAATGTCCATAAAATGATACATTGAACACAAGAAACATAATAAGGTGGGAGATTGAAAGTTTCTTTCAAATTGGGCCGTTCATTTGATATACATGCATTGTATACAATAATTAAGTGAAAGCTTAAAAGGTGTTTGTAAACTAAATATTCTACTATAAATTAATAAAATATTAATTAATATATAAATTAATAATTATTAATTTATCGATTAATTAATAACTCTTTTAATTAATAAATTTTGATGGTCCCAAGTGTATTATATTATAGAGTTTCTACTGTATACGGGGTGTTTTAATAAATGCATTAATTGTATTTATTGACCAGTTTATTAATGTTAGTAAATATGTTTTACTTAGTTGTACTTTTAGCTTAAAAACTTGTAATACCGAATTTTAAGTATTTCTATTTTAGAAAATATGTTTTAATTAGTTGTATTTTTAGCTCAAGAACTTGTAATTGTATTTAATGTTAGAAAATGTGTTTTAATTAGTTGTACTTTTAGCTTAAGAACTTGCAATGCTTAATTTTAAGTATTTCTTTTTTTAGAAGGCCTAAATATTTTATAAGATAGTATGATTTAAGATTTAAAAGTTTATAAGAACCTGACTTATAAAAGCGTTTTTCTAAAATGTGCCATCAAGACACATATTTATTAGATGTTTGTTTTTATTTAAAATAGAAGCTTTGAGTTTTGTAAATACAACTTATAGCATATAAAGACACATGTTAAAAAACCCTTCATAAAATAAGATTTTATAAACTTATCATACAAACGAAAACTTATAAGCGCAAAGGGTACCATAACCTTAGGTGAAACTTTTACTCACTATCACGTCAGTGACACATCAGATTTAACATTTTCACCTTTAACTAAAAAAAACACTCCTTATCATAACTCAACTTTAACTAAACTTTAACCCAACTATCTTCAAATTCAACCCCTAAATTAAAACTAATACTTCATTTACTAAAAAACACAACATTAATTCTTAAACATATTACAATACGAAATTTAGTCAAAGGGATGTTTTGTGATGATGAACCCGCATTCAGGTTTGAAGATGGACCCACATTTAGGTTATTCCACCCACGAGAAGATTCATGAAACCATCGTCGTTGTTGTTAAATCTCGACATTAAGTATATGATAGATTAGATTGAGTTGTGGAAGTGTGAAAAAAATTGTTGTATTAATTGGATATTTATAGTGGTGGGAAAATGGTTTTGAAAAAAAAAATTAGTCAACTAGCTGTTTGTGAACGTTTATAACCATTTAGGAGGGCAATTTTTTTTTTTCCCTCAATCTAGCCTTAAAGTCTCGTTAGAGGTTTAACGAGGCTCTCACACCCCCCCCCCCCCCCCCCCCCCCACCCCCGGTGTGGTTAACGAGGGTTTAACACGATTTGATGAAAGTTTCACCTCCTAAGTTGGTTAACATACCGTATGCTCTAAATAGACAAATAGTAAAAGGATAGTAAAACTCTAACCAAATATGTAAACCATCTAATGTTACAAATTTACTATAAAAATACATTCCAAGTCAATATCACAAAAAAGAAACGTATTAAAATTCCCAAGAACAAAATAATACGGAGTAATTTATTTGTGTTATTGTAATCTAGTAATTAATGTTATGTTTGTAACTTTGTATATTACTATAGTTAAAGGAATGCTTATCACCTACTCTTTAAGTTTCAACACACTCCCTTTACTTAAACTTGATACAAACCATTAAACCATCACACCACCTACACTTTTAGTGTGAGAATAAACACTCAAACAATGGAAAACCACCAATGCAAACTATGCTTAAAAATCTTCACAAATGGTAAAGCATTAGGTGGTCACATGAGATCTCACATGCTCCACCACTCTTCCCCGCCTTCGCCACCTTCCTCTTCGTCCGAAAATGAAGCAGACTGGTCGAGAAAAGTCATAGAGCACCCTTTTCGACGAAGACGGTCTAAACGAATAAGAAGACCAGAAGAACAATCATCAGTGAGTTCAATTTCAATATCAAACACTTCACCTGAAGAACATGTAGCCTTTTGTTTAATGATGCTGTCAAGGGACGCATGGTCTGATATGGAGGATATCGAGTCGAAAAGCAGTACAAGAAGTGAGTTTAGATGTGAAACATGTGACAAAGTGTTTAAATCATACCAAGCATTAGGTGGTCACAAAGCAAGTCACAAGAAGATGAAGTTAAATCATGGTGACAATGATCACAAGACAAAGATTGTGTTGAGTGAAAATGTTGTTAAGGTACATGAATGTGATGTTTGTTTTAAGGTGTTTGGTTCTGGACAAGCTCTTGGTGGACATAAAAGGTCACATGTTAATGTTGGAAAACTTAAGATTAATTTGATTGATCTTAATTTACCTGCACCAATTGATGAAGATGATGATGATGATGATGGTGGAAGTCAATTTGAGGCTTCTGTGGTTAGTGATGGTGAATTTGTTAATTAAATTCCATTAATGGAAAGATTAAATTGAAGGTAAAGTTTTTGTTTTTATGGATCTTGCTGAGAAATAGTTTGCAGGGGGTTTAATTTTAGTATCAAATTTAGTTAAGTGTTAAATCTTTTCTGACTCTAGTTGAGTAATTTTGGAGTTCTTGTATGCCAAAATTTTGTTTATCTGCTACTGTTACAGGTTTATTTTGAGACATGCAATTAATGGAAATTTATGATAATTTTGATTTTGGCATTCTCTTTTGTTATGTTACTTCTATAGTTCTATGCCTTATGTGAGTGACACATATTGTCATATATTGTTGATTTGTAGTTAATGGAAAGAGTTTTATAGTTAATGACAGACTCTTTTTAACAAACTAGCTTATAAGTCAATAAAGTGAAAATCAAAAGGCCAAAAGCTAATTCCAATAGCAATGTAAAAAACTTAGAAATGTGCTACCTTCTTTGGTTGTTTGCAAGGTACAACATTATTCTAGGGCCAAAAGGCTTAAAGTTCACCTAGTTAGACTAATGTCCATTCGATCCCTTGTAGCTTCTTCAAATTACCATTATCACCCCCAATAGCAATGTAAAAAGTATGATGGTTAGAGTGTGTGATTTGAAGTATTGAAAGTAGCATTTACGAGTAACTTATAGTAATGAATAGATAGACATTTAATTATATTTGTATTGAAGTTACTATAGTAATTAACACTAATATCTTCATTAACTAACTGAAGATATCACTCCCTATTAATTGTAATACACTAATACTGATGTAATTTTTGGAATTTTATTATATGGATGTTGTTACTTACACATATATATCCTTTTTGGCTCATTTTATGCCCATTTTTTACCCCATCTATTAACGGTACAAAACAGTTTTAAATCAGTTTTTTGTTTTGTATTTTTTCTCTTTAATACTTTGGATTTGTCAAAATATATATTTTTTATTTCGCACTTTATAGTAAAAAAGTTATAAAAAATTCATAAACTAAAAACAAAATAAAACGATAGAGGTAGTATTGAAATCCATTTTAGGAGGGTTTGAATATCCATTCCCTTATTATATAGGTTGTTCAATTCAATAGTAAAATCAAAACTTAGCCCAACACCGTTTATTTGTTTTTCCTCAAATATATCTTACTATAAAACTCATCCATTAACTTAAACAAAGAAATTATGCAATGTAATATAGCAATATAAAGTAATTAAATGGGACGGTCCAAGTTTATACTTTTTGATAGATAAAGAAATGTTTTAAAAATGAGTATTGAATAATTTGGCATGAAACGTGTCGAAAAAGTTGAATAAAAACTACTTAGGAAAAGTGAAACTATGAATAAAAAAAATCATCATTGTATTTTACGGTAATGACACATATCGAAATAATTACCGCATCAAAATACAAAGTATATTGCTATTAGAGAAATGATATTCATTCTTACAAAACATTTTTTTAATTATTTTAATTACTTACAGGATCTTAATAAATAAAAAAATTAACGGTTTTAAAGAAAAAATAATAATGAGTAAAATACACATGTGTGATTTTTATGTGAGTAGAAGGATGATTAGTCAAAAATTATAAAAGGATATATAAATACTTTTATTATTAAAATCACTCTGATTTTGGTGACAAAGCAACCACATATTTACACACATAGAAAGGCATCAAGCCAGCTAGTTAGTCAAATAGACCACTATGGAATTCACGAAGCGAATCTTTTTATACTTGGGAACCAAGTAATGGGGTAGCTTATAGCTAGTACACAGTCATAGTTAGAAAGGGACTTGTGTGATACAACATGTTTGGGTAAAAACTTGAAACCAAAAGTACAATGATTTTGACTCATAAAAAATTCAATGATTTTCTCCCCATTTAGTAATGTATTTTTCTTCTTGAAATTAAATACTAAACAAGTTATAGGAAAGGTTCATTGAATCGTAGGTCTCTAATGAGTAAGATCGTATGTGCATTTTGTTACAACGAAGTTAGTCATTGTAGCCTTTTCGAAATTTAATGTATTTTATTTATTTTATTTTTAATTTTTTTTAAAAGGCTAATGTAACTCTTGAAGATATATAAGACGAAAAATGTGTTTTTACTAGGATAAACCACATAAGCAATACGTATAATTATACTAGCAGATCCATATAACTTTGTAGGAATGACGGATCGGATTCTTTTATTCATTTCAAGAGTTCAAGAAAAAGAAACTACTACATTGAATAACTTAATTTGGAATGTTGTCGTTGAGTTGCGTTGTAGCAGGGACATCAAACGAGGCCTTGCGTGGTAATATTAAGGAGGCCTCCACGTTTGATGAATTCTAATATAAAAAACAAAGAATGATCGACTTTTTCATTTTCAAACATGCAATCGCCACTTGATGTTTTCTTAATCTTTTATTTTAGTTGTGATCACATAACATTGTTCTATAATAAACTTAATCAAAGACTTAAATTCATGCATATTTAACTTGATAATATATAAAATGGAGATCAATAGAAATCAATGGTAGCCCTGTACAGTCGCCCCATTTGCACAGGGTGTTCACCGCCTCTGCTTTATAGTATGAACGAGCGGGTAAGCCCTCGCGTTGCTGCGGGTTTGTTGAGACTTACTCATTACTAACAATAAAATGGTACAAAGCTACATCAAACATAAGGCCAACTTTGATTATTATAAGCATGTTAAAAAGAACTGGTACACTCCTTAATTTAAAAAGCTTGTAAAAGGTTGTCTTATCATTCTATTACTGTAACAATTCGCAATTTCAGGTTAACTTTTATTCCCGAAAATTTCACTATTCACTTTTTTACTATTCACTTTTTACTATTCACTTTTCACTATTCATCTCAGAAATTTTTATTTCATATTCTCGTAAGTTAAACTATTTTAACGATAATCCGAGAGTTTGACGCTCGTCGGATCATTTCTGCAAAAATCACAAAGCCGTGTCCGAGATTTACTTTTAGGTTTAAACGTCCTTCCAGCATCCCGATATATCCATAAAACATTATAAACAATAGAAATATGATTTTCTATCATTTTATGACAATTCCAAAAGTTTCAGAATTTTACGTTTTTCAGTTCAGCGTTTTACGCGAATTACGCGTTTTAGACCCGTGTTTCCAGTTTTTAGCAGGGTTTTAGCACCCGATAGAACCTACCACTCATTTTATATTTTATTATGGACTATATTGACATGTTTAACCATACTTTCAAGTTTCATATTTTTAGGATACCCGGTTTTACGTTTCGTGGCCTAAAAACTTACGGTTAGCGATTTACGGAGTCAAAACTAGCTACATACTTAGGATAATACCATCAAAAGTCCACACCTTGTTCTCCAAGTTCTTGAACCGCCACTAGGGGGGGGGGGGGGCATTCACACTTGTGGCATGATCTCATGACTTTAGCCATTAGATCAATATTTATTTACAACTTTGTCTCCAAGTTTTAGCACTTTCCTAGTCACCTTCCTAACCTCCTCATTTTTAGTATAAAAGCATGCTCATGTCTTCCTTTCTTCACCACAAAAACGCCACACCCTTATATCATAGCACCATGATCCTTTGATCTTCAATATACAAGTTACACTACAAAGTTCAAGGTCTTAGTATTCTCTACCTAGTTCTTAAGTTTGTTTGGTGATTCCATGGTTGAATTAGGAGCTACACAAGGTTACTAGGGCTGAAGTTAAATGGTTTTCACAAGGGTTAGATCAAGGCTAGCAAGGGTTACAAGAGTTATGGTGAAGGGTTTACAAGATTAGGTTTAGTGTCCTAGTTCTATACTTGACTTCCTTTCTTAAGTGAAAGCCAAAAGTTGTAAGAAACCCTTATACACTTTCTTGCTCAATATCATTTTCATGCTTATTATGTTTCTTTCATGCTATATATGGTCTTTGTATTGTGTTCATGATGTTTAAAAATGGATAAAACGAGTATTGGTATACATATGTTAACTTATGACAAGCAAACAAGCAAACTAGTGATTTTTATGGAAAACCACGACCACAATAGTATAACTTTGATATTTGACACTTACTTACTGTTAAAGAGGACTTAACAAGGAAAACATAGCAATTTGAATCACCCAAAACGAGTACACGAGTCAAAAGTTATGACCATTTGAAGTTAGCGAAACCAAAATGGCAAAACTGCCTAAATAGCATTCTGATCAAATTTTGCTTTTCAAAGTCCCACTTCTGGTCCGATTCATCAAAAAGTTAAAACACGAAAGTTGTCCGGAACGACGTTTTCGTTCAGGAACAAAGAAGCTCGAGCCTTGAAAACGCTTTCCGAGTGATAATTTTCTTCAAAATCTTATCAGCCCATTTTAGACCAAAGTCACTATATTATAGTTATGATTTACTAAGACCAATAGGTCTAATGACCTAAAGCCGAGACCACAACCATGGCTAAAGCCAAGGTTGAGTCTTAAGACCATGGTAGCAATGACCAAGGTCACGGCAAAGCCACGACTAAAGACCATGTAACATTTCGAATCAAAAAACTTATATATATGTTATCAAATACTACAATAGTAGGGAGCCTCATGTGAGGAGTTCATTAAGTAAGCCGTCGAGATGAGTTGTGGATTTACGAATTAAAGTGTCCTGGCTCCTCGAACGTTTATTCCATGACTTCTGAATTATGTCGGCCCGAACGGTAGTAAGAGATACAACCTATACATGTTTCATAGACCATTTATACTTAAAGACTTACACTATATACTAAGTACTACATCATGAATATTATGCAAGATATATATAGGCAATTCTTCGTATTCTTAGACGTTACTCCAAACCTAAGTCGCAACGTTCTATTATAGGCTGCTCTTAGAGACTTTCGCGATTCGACTACCACTTTCATTTCTCATTACATAGACTTAAGGTGAGTCATAGCCCCTACTCTTTTCATACTTGTTTTAACTCTTGGGGGGGATACATGCTCAACTACTTGCTTACTTGTACAAATACTCAAAACCTTTATACTTGACTGTGTTATACTTGATTGCATACATACATGGCTGTCTTTTATCTTTGGGAAGTGGCTCCCAGTTGTCTTTGGGAAGTGGCTCCCAGTTTTCTTTGGGAATTGACTCCCAGTTGTCTTTGGGAATTGGCTCCCAAGTGAGGTCTTCGGAGATGAAGTAGAGACTCACTACTAATTGCTTAATTGTTTTGATGAACTATTACATGTCTTATTCATTCTATATATGTAGCAGTGGGTTGTGAACATACAGGTTACAAGTCTCTTATGGCGGGACTTGTAACTGAGTGGATTCTCAATGCCTTTGCTGTGTGAATTTTCTTTTAAGGCTTTTCAACTGTTTTAAGACAAACTCTATGAACTCACCAACCATTGTGTTGACACTTTAGCATGTTTATCTCAGGTTAGTAAGGCGATAGCTAGTGCGTGGAACTTAGAGTCAAGCTGCATATTCTGAAGACTTACGCTTTTATCATTTACCATTCAAAAACATTTTGTATACATTTTTGTATCATACTTTGGAATCTCATGTTTGTAACTTTGAATTCTTTAATCGAATGGTAACTTTTCAAAACGTCTCATTAAGAGTTCGTTTTCTATAACTTGTACTTTGTATTATGAAGTAGCACCCCTATGACACAGTCTTCCGCTGCGGTATTTTGGGGGTGTTACAATTACAAACAACTACAGAACAGGAGAACAAATAGAAGAGGCAAAGAAGAAGTTTCAAACTAAAGTTGAGCCAACATTCTGCGACTCTTACTTCCTCAGGCACTTTATAGTCCCCACTTTGAGCGTCTTCATAAATCATGTTATGAGAGTAGCATACAACCAAAAAGAGTTGATACGTGGGAATCGCACCAGGCTTTACCTCTCAAGGGATCTTGAGAAGCTTACAACCCCCACCAGGCAGTGTACCTGATCGTTGTAGTATAGTATAGTGACAAGTACCGGGGGATTCATCGTTCAGCTAGGAATAGTGTCGCTAGGATTAGAAAACCTAAATACTAGTTCTAAAGGTGAGGGATGATTCTTTTTGTATTTTTATATTTTTTTTGAAAGCAGTTAAAATCTCGGGTTTGAAGGATTTGGGCGGAATTAGTTGTTATTCAACTAACCCAATACTAAAGATGCAATCAAAATAAAATACTAGAAATGAAAATAAACTAAATTAAACTAAGGTTGTGAGCAATAAGTGGAGAAAATGTTTTTACTTAGATTTCACTACTCACTAGATATCTTTTACACGTTAATTACTTGTTATAGTTGCGTGGATGACGGATTGTATTCCTTAATACCATTCATGGGGTGGCGCACTTAACTCCCCAATCCTATGAGCTCTTATCTCCTCATATGCCATGCCCAGCACAACCATAGGGATTGTAAACAGTGGCTCATGCATTAAATACAACCAATAAAACCTAGTGCACATCAGTTCATGTTTCCTAAGACGTTCAAGCATGTTACCATTTGGAGATCTGCCAGTTTTCTTAAGCCTAACATCGAATTCATTCATCCAATACAACTACAAACAAGTAATCAACACATAATTAACATCTAGGTTTCATTAGATCCAAGCAAACACAAGATAGATCTAGCCTAGCATGATGGAATTAAGACAAGAACAAGATATAGACAACCAACACATAGACATATTGATTGAATTAAAAGAATACTTATCTCAATTACACATGAAAGGTATCAAGGGCTTAGAACCCTTGAAAACCTGTAAAATTCGCACCAAGTTCGTACCCAGGGTTTCTCCAAAACTTCTCTTTTTTTAATGTGAAAATTAGAAAACTATATATAGGAAATAGGGTCTGACGGCGTCAAGACAAATTTTGTGACGCCGTCATCTCGCCGTAAAAATACTTCTCGGACTGCCTTGATCTACTTTTGACGCCGTCATGTGTTAGCATTTTCCAGGCCGTCATGCATTTTACTCTTGACGCCCTACTTCGTGACGCCGTCAAATCTGTACTGGATCGTCATGGAAATTACTCTTGACGCCGTCAGAAATTTCTTCTTGACGCCGTCACCTACTGTTCCCAGCAAGGAAAATTAAGACTTTGGCGTTTTCTTCACTTTTATGCTCCAAAAACGTCCGAATTGCTTCCTTTTCCAGATTTCTCTCCCAAAGTACCTAAAATCACAAAAGGAACGATTTAGGGCAATATTTGATCAAATAAAGTCAATTCCGGGCTTAAATGACCCCCTAAAAGTGGTTCATTTTTCGCCTCATCATATACCCGTACACTTGAGATTTGCTTGTCCTCAAGCATATGCGCTTTTATTCTAGTCAAAATACAAGTTAGGGGTCATTTAACACTAATATAAAAGTAATTACAACAAATAATCGTTCCACTAAAGACCAATAGATAAGCACGGAGGTTATACACTAGCACCTCACAAATAGTGTTTAGATACTCACATCTCTCAGGTGTAATAAAGTACAAATTACAATATGAAAACGGAAGATATCTCTCACTACCTGTCATAGCAAAATAGATTACCATAGGCTTGGGAAATGATCAAACCTCCACCACATGGCGTAAGCACCTAGGATAAACTATCAAAGAGGTCTTTTAAAGGGTTGTAACGTTAGGTGTAGGGATATGAAATACACGATTTTGTTGGATAAAGGAAGTTTTACTGGTGGCGAGCTAACAATCTTGGTTAATTACATGTACAATATGGCGTTGCTAAGCCAAGACTAGACTCGACTTAAGCTAATAAATGAAAAATAACAAAAACATAAAATGAACATAGAATAAAAAGGGATGGTAGTCCGTATGTTTTTTCTCTTTTTTTTCTATTTTTTTCTTTTTTTTTTCTTGATTTTTCGATTTTTTTTTTTTTTTTTTTTTTTTTTTTTTTTTTTTTTTTGCATACACTCTTACCCTACCATCCGAAATAATACATCATAGGGAATGAACTTTCCCCTTACACTTGAATCTTTACATACTTTACAATAATCTAATCTATCGACTCGAATTAAGAAAATCAAAACACTTTGAGCACTTTTAAGATTAACGTACATACGGGGGTTATAAATGATGTTCTTCCCTATTACTCCATAAATAAGTACTTTACCCATGAGTCCCAATCGTCCCAAAACAATATGTACAAGGATATGACTCGACTTAGCAACCATGTAATCAATTAGATAGTTAACTTAGGGTTTAACAAATAACAATAATGCACTAAAAATGAGCGCATACACGGAAGGCTAAGGCGATTTGGGTGTACATTTAAGTGGGGTGTAACAAATTCTTCCTTTAAGTAAAATGCTTAAAGTTAGAAACGAAAAGATAGGCTCAGAGGGGTGTACTAGGGGTTTCGTGTACTAAAAATGAGTACAACGCTAAGGGTGTGGGAAAAATTAGTTGACTTAACTAGCCAAGTAATATGACTTAAATGGTCAAGTAATTATGATACGGGTCAAGTAATCATGTAGTAAATCCTACCACACGAATGTAGTCTCACTAGCGGTCTCGGGATGCATCACTAACGCAAGTTCTAGAATCTAAATGCTACCGGTACACTCATAAGCACTAATAGTAAATGCTTTTCCTATCAAATCTAAAGGCGAACCTCACATATTTAGGTGGAAAATTTTTCTGAATATACGGTTATGTGCTAGTCATACAATCTCCTATCCATGAGACGCTTGCTATGGCTAAAGTTTCACTCCTAAATGTTGTAAAAAATTTTAAATTTGGCGCTAAAATTGCACTAACAAGTATTTCTCATAGTTTTATTACACATCTACCATTAAACAAAACAAACTCAAGCGAAAGTGCATATGTAAGGTATCATCTTTTTACCCTCCCCTTACACTTAAGATGAACATTGTCCCCAATGTTCAAGTAAAGAATGTAAAAGTTAAAAAATAAAAAGAATGAAATCAAATACTCCCCTGATTCGCTCGGTATGGATAATAAAGTGGCCAGGTTAAATCTTCCTTCAAGAAAATGAACAATCAAAGCTTCCCTTCCAGAATATAAATCATCTTCTTGTCATATATAACCTGTTAAACCTGAGAAGACAAACACAAAAACCTCGCGTAAAATCGGCGGCATCCTATATAAGTTACTAAATCCTAGAAAACAAGATATAATGCTTATGGAATGAAGTTTACAGATTTCCTGGAGATTATAAAACTTAATAATTCACAAAAATCATAAGACTCCGTTAGAAAAACAAAACCGGTAAAATTTCCAAATTTTTACACGTGACGCCGTCAAGAATTCATTCATGACGCCGTCAGAAGTGACCTGCAGAAATTCTTATGTTAAGTTTCCGGAAAATTTCTGGAAAAACTTGGTCCTACTTCCTGGAAAATCCTGCAAAACTTCATTATGACTCAATACAAGCATTTGACTCTAACAAATACGAATACACATGTTCATTTAATATTGTGGAGAATCATGATCGGTTTGTTTCTTAAAAACATATTTGGGGTTTCCCCTTACACTTATCTTTTGCAAAAATACTTTTAGGTGGAGTTAAGACTAGGCCAAAACAACAAAGTAAAGTATTTCCACTATTTAGTTTAGAAACATGATCTACCAACAATAAAAATAAAGCATGCATACGGAAGCAAATGACAAACAAACAAAATAAAATCACACAAAACATGGGTTGCCTCCCAAGAAGCGCTTTTCTTTATTTACGAGTCTTGTAGCTAGACTCAAGGTCATGGGTTACTACGTGACCTCATCATCAAACGTCACATCCTCCTCACTAATCATTTCATTGTTATTTTCTTGATAATGTTTTACACGTTGTATGTTAACAGTAAATTCCCTACCTTCATCGTCTAATAACACCATGGCTCCAGTTTTAGAGGAATTCTTCACCGTAAACGGTCCATACCATCTAGACTTAAGTTTTCCCGGAAATAATCTCAACCGAGAATTGTACAATAGGACTTTGTCTCCCTCTGAAAATTCTTTGGTTTTCTTAATTCTCTAGTCATGCCATCTTTTTGCTCTCTCTTTATATGTGATGGAAGATTCGTAGGCTTCTAACCTAAGCTCATCATGCTCGTGTAATTGCAAGAACCTATTAGTTCCAGCAATTGTGTAATCTAAGTTACATGTCTTAAGCGCCCAATAAGCCTTATGTTCTAATTCCACTGGTAAGTGACATGCCTTACCATACACCATGCGAAACGGGGTCGTTCCAATAGGTGTTTTGTAGGCGGTTCGGAATGCCCATAAGGCTTCGTCGAGTTTAAATGACCAGTCCTTTCTATTTTGACTAACCGTCTTTTCAAGTATTCTTTTAATAGCCTTATTGGTGTTTTCGACTTGGCCATTGGTTTGTGGATGATAGGCGGTGGAGAACCGATGGGATACTCCATACCTCTTCATGACCTTTTCCATTTGTGCATTGCAAAAATGGGTCCCCCTATCACTGATGAGAGCTTTAGGAATCCCGAATCTCGTGAAAAGATTTTTCAGGAAATGAATAACTACTTTGGCGTCATTGGTCCTAAGGGCTTGTGCCTCAACCCATTTTGAAACATAGTCAATGGCGACTAATATGTATTCGTTCCCCCTGAAGATGGAAAGGGTCCCATGAAGTCAATCCCCCAAACATCGAAGACCTCGCATACTTGTATAAAGTTCTGAGTTGATTCATCCCTATGTGATATGTTCCCGGCCCGTTGACATGCATCGCATGCCTGCACCATTTCTTTTACATCACGGAAAATTGTGGGCCAATAGAATCCCGCATCAAAAATCTTTCGGGCGGTAATGTTTATCCCATGATGCCCGCCAGAGGGACCAGAGTGACATTCCCTCATAATCTTCACTGCCACACTTTCCGAAACACAGCGTCTTATAATTTGGTCAGGACACCTTCGGAATAAAAATGGTTCATCCCAAAAGTAGTATTTTAGCTGAGAAAAGAACCTTTTCCTTTCGTACCTAGTCAGGTGTTCAGGAACAAGTCTACTTGCGAGGTAATTAACAAAATCGGCGTACCACGGCTCCGAATCAATCATTAACATGAGTTGTTCGTCAGGAAATGAATCCCTAATCTCACTTCTATCGTGCTTATCCAAGGGGTTTTCGAGACGAGATAGATGATCTGTGGCCAGATTTTCTGCCCCCTCTTATCACGAATCTCAACATCGAATTCTTGTAGCAACAAGATCCACTGAATTAGTCGTGGCTTTGCATCCTGCTTCTGATGCGTGGGAATCGCAACAGGCTTTACCTCTCGAGGGATCTCGAGAAGCTTACAACCCCCACCAGGCAGTGTACCTGATCGTTGTAGTATAGTATAGTGACAAGTACCGGGGGATTGATCGTTCAGCTAGGAATAGTGTCGTTAGGATTGAAATTAATCTAACTAGGTCTAAAGGTGAATGATGATTCTTTTTATGCTTTTATATTTTATGAAAAAGCAAGTAAAAATCTCAGGTATTGGGAGAGTGGGCGGAATTAGTTGCTAATCAACTAACCCAAAAGCTACTAATTAAACTAATTAACAAGAAAACTAAACTAAGGTTCTACAAGATAAGTGAAGCATGTCTACCCATGATATGTTACTCCTTGCTAGCTATCCAATCCTACCTATTGAATTGTAACCTTGTTTTAATTGACGGGTTGTATTCCTTAATACCATTCATGGGGTGGCATACATAACTCCCCAATTCTATGAGCTCTTATCTCCTCCTACACCATGCCCAGCACAACTATAGGGATTGTAAACAGTGGCTCATGCATTAAATATAACCAATAAAGACCTAGTACGCCTCGGTTCATGTTTCTTAAGACGTTCAAGCATGTTACCATTTGGAGATCTGCCAGTTTTCTTAAGCCTAACATATAAATCATTCAATCAAAACAAGAATCAATAGGAAACAAGGATTATAAACTAAACCAACTAGATCTATTAAAGTTGTCACGCCTTAATTGATGGAGATAGACACAACATCAATAAGAAATCAATGAGATCTAATCAATTATATACAAGTTTCACATAATCATAAGTAGAAACAAGGTGAATTAGCAAATCATAATCAAAGAAGGACAATCAACAAGAATAATGAAAAACATAATTGTGATAGAATCATCAAACCAATATATGATGTTTATGGAGTGATTGAAACCCTCTAAGTTGCTGGAAAAACACCCACCTAAACCCAGGAATCGACTTTAGGGTTTAGGGCTTACAAAAAGTGAAGTTATGATGTTATATTTATAGGCATGTTTTCTGTCGGCAAGGCTTGACGACGTCAGATCGTATTCTTGACGCCGTCACAACTATTTTTTCACCAAATTGTAGATCTCTTCGTCCTCTTCACCTGGGCTTTTGAATCACCTCAATCCGAGCTCGTATGCAAAAGTTATGACCAAAACAATATCAGCTATTCCGCGCGCAAGTTTTGACAAGTTAACACGTGACGGCCTTGGGTGACGCCTTCACATTCTCTCTGGGCCGTCACCACTTTTACTCTTGACGCCGTCACCAAAATGCTCTTGACGCCGTCATCAACTACGGATTTTAATTATTGAGGTTTGACGCCGTCATGAGTTTACTCTTGCCGCCTTCATGTACTGTTCCCAGCATGGAAAATTGAGACTTTGCCGTTTTCTTCACTTTTATGCTTCAAAAACGTCCAAAATGGCTTCTTTTCCAGAATTCACTCTCCAAGTACCTAAAATCACAAAAGGAACGATTTAGGGCAATATTTGATCAAATAAGTTCGGATTCGGGCTTAAATGACCCCCTAAAAACGGATCATTTTTCACCTCATCATATATCCCTACACTTGGGATTTGCTTGTCCTCACGCAAATGAGCTTTTCCACCAATCAAAATACAAGTTAGGGGTCATTTAACACTAATATAAAAGTAATTACAACAAATGATCGTTCCACCTTAGTCAAAACAAGCACGAAAATTATACACTAGCACCTCACATTAAGTATTTGGATACTCTCATCTCTCGGGTGTTGTAAATTTATATGTCATAATTGGAAATGGAGAAATATCACTCTCTACCTGTCATAGCAAATAGATTACCATAGGCTTGAGAAAGGATCAAACCTCCACCACTTGGCGTAAGCACCTAGGATAAACTATCAAAGAGGTCTTTTAAAGGGTTATAACGTTAGGTGTAGGGGATATGGAAAACACGGTTTTGTTGGATAAACAGATATTTTACTGGTGGCAAGTCAATTGTCTTAGTTAACTACATGTACAATGAGGCGTTGCTAAGCCAAGACTCGACTCAACTTAAACTAACCACAACTCTTTTTGGATTTTCAAGACACTATTTGACTTAAACATAAATAAAAGAAACGGATGGTAGCCCGTATGTTTTTCTCTTTCCCTTTTCTATTTTTTTTTTCTTTTTTTTTTCTTTTTTTTCGATTTTTTTTTTTTTTTTTTTTTTTTTTTTTTTTTTTTTTTTTTTTTTTGCATACACTCTTACTCTACCATCCAAAATAATACATCAAAGGGAGCTCGTTTCCTCCCTACACTTGAGCTTTTACATACTTTACAATCAACTATTCTAATGACTCGAATCAAGATAATCAAAACACTTGGAGTACTTTTAAATATTAAAACACATATGGGGGTAATAATTGACATCATTCCCATTATTCCATTACAATAGTACTTTACCCATGAGTCTCAATCGTCCCAAAACAATATGTACAAGATATGACTCGACTTAGCAACCATGTAATCAATGAGACAACTAACAAAGGGTTTAAACAATTAACAATAACGCACTAAAGATGAGTGCATACAAGGAAGGCTAACGCGATTTGGTTGCACATTTGGGGTGGATTGTAAACAAATTCTTCCTTTAAGTAAAATGCTTAAAGTTAGAAACGAAAAGATAGGCTCGGAGGGGTGTACTAGGGGTATCGTGTACTAAAAATGAGTACAACGCAAAGGTGTGGGAGAATTACTTGACCTATGAAGTCAATGTAATTATATTACAGGTGTAGAACAAGGGTTATCCTAATGCCTCTTATCATGTAGTAAATCCTAACTACACGAATGTAGTCTCACTAGCGGTCTCGGGATGCATCGCTATCACAAGTTCTAGAATCTAAATACTACCGGTACACTCATAAGCACCAACAATGAATGCTTTTTCCTAAAGATCTAAGGGCGAACCTCACATATTTGGGGTGGAAATTTTTGAGTGGTATGGTTTTTGTGCTAGTCATACAACTCCTATCCATGAGACGCTTATTAAGACTAAAGTTTCACTCCTACATGTTGCAAAAAATTTTAAATTTGGTGCTAAAATTGCCCTAACAAATATTTCTCTCAGTTTTATTACACATACACTATTAAACAAAACAAAAACCAAGTGGAGTAATAGTTTCTAATATACCCTCCCAACACTTAAACCGAACATTGTCCCCAATGTTCAAGATAAAAGATGTAAAAGTAAATAAATAAGAGTGAAAGAAACTAATACTCCCCTGATTCGTTCACTGTGGATAACGTGACAACATGGTTAAATCTACCTCCAAGAAGATGAGCGTTGAAAGCTTCCCTCCAGAAATATAAATCATCTTCTTGTCCTGTAATCAACAAACACAAAAACCCAAGCATCAAATCGAACAAAGATCACAACTAGATGTAATTCCAGACTTAGAAATAGAAACAAGACAAAGCAACAAAAGGATAGGATAATTGTGGAATGAATCACAAATAGGAACTCATAAAACATATCCACAATTATTGACACACAAACAAGATAGAATATATGCTAATCATGAATTGTGAAGTTTTCATGTTCGAATTTAGTTCTTTTTAACAAAATATTAATTTCCCTACACTTATCTTTTTGTAAAATACCTTTATGTGCAATTAAGACGAGGTTAAAAACAAAATAAAGCATTTTCACAAATTATTCGAAACATGAAAATTAAACAACTATGATTAAGCATATATGACACAAACAAACAAATAAAATAAAAACATCAAACAATTAAAAACATGGGTTGCCTCCCAAGAAGCGCTTGTTTTTGTTCGAGTCACAAGCCTGACTCTACCCTTATTTAATGGAAATAGGGGAGGTTTTCCCTACACTTAGGATTAAGTGTGGGTGGAAGTAGTGATACACACCCTTAGGGTGGAAATATGCCACGTGAGGTGAAGGGGGTGAGTGAATGGCTTCCTTCATCCTAAAACTACCCGGATAATATAGGTTGATGGGCGGGTCGGTTCCTCTTTTGTCTCCTAGAAATAATTCTAAGGATGGGAAGTTGTGTAAAGGTTGAGGTTCCGGTTCATCAACATTAGGAAATTCCCTAGAACTAGGAGTAAGGTTATCACTACAAGTATTCAAACCTATATCCTCTAGTGGTGCTTGGTCCAAGGGTTCTACCTCAATTGGGGTTCCTATAGTCTCATCTACTTCTTCCGGGTAAGTCACGGGCGGTGTATGTGCCTCAAATGATGGTAGGACTTGTGGTGTACTTTGTGGGCTTGGATTATCCACCTTATCCTCCATTGTACCTAGATTACCTATGTGTTTGTTTTGTACTATGATTTTAGGTGACATCCACGCAGGTATCCCTAAGTAATCATCCCCAGACAAACTTCCTGTTTGCTCCTTCAAACTTGTTATTGATTGATTTGTGATGTTGTTTGTCGGGTTGTCTACTCTATAATAATATTGGGCACAATCTTCTATGGCATCCCATGCTTCTTCAGCATTTAATTCCCTAAGGTCCCCGTTGCTAAAATCGTCAATGTACCTTTGGTCATACGGGTGGACACTATAGTAAAAGATTTGAGTTAGGTACCATAGATTGAAACTATGATGAGGGACTATTCGTAGTAAATTTTTAAAACGAGTCCATGCATCATAAATAGGTTCATCTCGATATTGTTTGAACATCAAGATGTCATTAGGAGTGAATGGGTTTCGTGGTCGGTAGTATGGTGGATTCGCGTTCTCCATAGTGGTGAACGGAAGAGTCAATGGAAAGGTTTCTACGAACAAATACACAAAGAAAAGATAGACTACGAGAAAGCAAATAAAAAGAAAATAAAAATCTCACTAAAACGGAATCTAATGAGTAGACCTAATCAAAATAAATTTCAACCTAAACAATAACTATTCCCCGGCAGCGGCGCCAAAAACTTGATGCGTGGGAATCGCAACAGGCTTTTCCTCTCAAGGGATCTCGAGAAGCTTACAACCCCCACCAGGCAGTGTACCTGATCGTTGTAGTATAGTATAGTGACAAGTACCGGGGGATTGATCGTTCAGCTAGGAATAGTGTCGTTAGGATTGAAATTAATCTAACTAGGTCTAAAGGTGAATGATGATTCTTTTTATGTTTTTATATTTTATGAAAAAGCAAGTAAAAATCTCGGGTATTGGGAGAGTGGGCGGAATTAGTTGCTAATCAACTAACCCAAAAGCTACTAATTAAACTAATTAACAAGAAAACTAAACTAAGGTTCTACAAGATAAGTGAAGCATGTCTACCCATGATATGTTACTCCTTGCTAGCTATCCAATCCTACCTATTGAATTGTAACCTTGTTTTAATTGACGGGTTGTATTCCTTAATACCATTCATGGGGTGGCATACATAACTCCCCAATTCTATGAGCTCTTATCTCCTCCTACACCATGCCCAGCACAACTATAGGGATTGTAAACAGTGGCTCATGCATTAAATACAACCAATAAAGACCTAGTACGCCTCGGTTCATGTTTCTTAAGACGTTCAAGCATGTTACCATTTGGAGATCTGCCAGTTTTCTTAAGCCTAACATATAAATCATTCAATCAAAACAAGAATCAATAGGAAACAAGGATTATAAACTAAACCAACTAGATCTATTAAAGTTGTCACGCCTTAATTGATGGAGATAGACACAACATCAATAAGAAATCAATGAGATCTAATCAATTATATACAAGTTTCACATAATCATAAGTAGACACAAGGTGAATTAGCAAATCATAATCAAAGAAGGACAATCAACAAGAATAATGAAAAACATAATTGAGATAGAATCATCAAACCAATATATGATGTTTATGGAGTGATTGAAACCATCTAAGTTGCTGGAAAAACACCCACCTAAACCCAGGAATCGACTTTAGGGTTTAGGGCTTACAAAAAGTGAAGTTATGATGTTATATTTATAGGCATGTTTTCTGTCGGCAAGGCTTGATGGCGTCAGCTCGTACTCTTGACGCCGTCACAACCATTTTTTCACCAAATTGTAGATCTCTTCGTCCTCTTCGCCTGGGCTTTTGAATCACCTCAATCCGAGCTCGTATGCAAAAGTTATGACCAAAACAATATCAGCTATTCCGCACGCAAGTTTTGACAAGTTAACACGTGACGGCCTTGGGTGACGCCTTCACATTCTCTCTGGGCCGTCACCACTTTTACTCTTGACGCCGTCACCAAAATGCTCTTGACGCCGTCATCAACTACGGATTTTAATTATTGAGGTTTGACGCCGTCATGAGTTTACTCTTGACGCCTTCATGTACTGTTCCCAGCATGGAAAATTGAGACTTTGCCGTTTTCTTCACTTTTATGCTCCAAAAACGTCCAAAATGGCTTCTTTTCCAGAATTCACTCTCCAAGTACCTAAAATCACAAAAGGAACGATTTAGGGTAATATTTGATCAAATAAGTTCGGATTCGGGCTTAAATGACCCCCTAAAAACGGATCATTTTTCGCCTCATCAACTTCGCAAAAAGATATCGAAGAGCCGAGTGATCAGTGAAGACGACTGTTTTTCAAAGGACAAGATATTGTCGGAATTTGTCGAACGCAAACACTACGGCTAATAATTTTTTCTCGGTGGTGGAGTAATTCTCTTGAGTGGGATTCATGGTTTTGCTAGCGTAGTAAATAGGTTGGAAAAGCTTGTCACGCCGTTGGCCTAATACAGCCCCGACAGCGAAGTCACTAGCGTCACACATGATTTCAAATGGTAACTCCCAGTTGGGTGTGATCATGATTGGAGCTTGTGTGAGTTCCTTTTTTAGGAGATCGAATGCATCCTTGCATTCTTGGGAAAAATCGAACGGAGCATCCTTCACAAGTAATTGAGTTATTGGCCGAGCAATTTTGGAGAAGTCTTTGATGAATCTCCGATAAAACCCGGCATGCCCCAAGAAGCTGCGTATTGCTTTAACAGTCGTGGGGTATGGTAACTTAGATATAGCTTCAACTTTAGCTTGGTCCACCTCTATTCCGTTCCCTGAGATCTTATGCCCTAACACAATCCATTCTTTTACCATGAAATGACACTTTTCCTAGTTTAGCACCAAGTTGGTTTCCTCACACCGTTTAAGCATCTTTTCTAGATTAGCAAGACAGCGGTCGAAGGAGTTCCCGAAGACCAAAAAGTCATCCATAAACACTTCCACGCTGTCTTCCATGAGTTCGTGAAAGATTGCGGTCATACATCGCTGGAAAGTGGCGGGGGCATTACATAGCCCAAAAGGCATCCTTTTGTAGGCAAATGTTCCATAAGGGCAAGTAAACGTGGTCTTTTCTTGGTCCTCAGGTGCTATGGGAATTTGAAAATACCCAGAGAATCCATCCAAGAAGCAATAGTACTCGTGTCCAGACAATCTCTCTAACATCTTATCAATGAATGGCAAGGGAAAGTGATCTTTCCTCATGGCATCATTGAGCTTTCGATAGTCAATGCATACCCGCCATCCAGTGACCGTTCTATGGGGCACCATCTCACCCTTGTCATTCTTAACTACAGTCATTCCACCCTCCTTAGGTACAACCTGCACAGGACTGACCCATGGGCTATCCGAGATTGGGTAAATCAATCCTGCATCCAGAAGTTTGATAACTTCTTTCTTTACTACTTCCTTAATGTTAGGGTTCACCCGCCTCTGGGGTTGCACGGTAGGTTTATAATCTTCTTCCATGAGAATCTTATGTGTGCAAAAAGTTGAGTCAATCCCCTTAATGTCGGCCACACTCCATGCGAGCACCCCTTTGTATTTCTTTAGGACCTCTAAGAGTTTACCTTTTTATTCATGTTCCAAGGAAGAGTTTATGATTACCGGCAGTTGGTCCTCTCCCTGAAGGAAGGCGTACTCCAAATGGTTAGGAAGCTCTTTAAGATCTAACTCAGGAGGTTCGATAATAGAAGGTTTGAGCTTGTTTTCGGGCTTTCGGAGCTCGAGATGCTCCGTTGCATCTTGTCCGGGGTAGAAGGAGACTGCACTAACATCCTCCATCTTTTCTACCTCTAGCAAAGGCAGAAAAATCTCGTCCCGTAGCCAGCCTTCATCGATCTGTTCATCGACACAACTATCAATGACATCTGTGAGTTCATCGACTTCCCCGATGAAATAGAGCCGGTTGGCTGCTTCGAGGGAGAGGTCCATAGAATCCTTAATGTCGAAGGTTGTGCTATCGGTTCCCACTCGTAAGGTTAATTTGCCGTCATAAACATCAATGACTGCACGAGCGGTAGCAAGAAATGGTCTCCCTAAGATGATGGGTACCAAGTCATCCTCCTCCATATCCAGGATTACGAAGTCGACCGGGAATTTGAATTTCCCAACTTTGACTAGCATATTCTCGCATATCCCTACGGGGTACTTGACCGATCTATCGGCTAGTTGGATGTGCATACGGGTAGACTTTAATCCAGAGTATCCTAGTTTAAGGAACATAGAGTGAGGCATGGGATTGATAATCGCTCCCAAATCGGCAAGAGCATTCTTGATTGATAGAGATCCTATGGAGCAAGGCAGGGTGAAGCTGCCCGGATCGTCCACTTTTTTTGGTAGCCCTCGATGGGTCACCACTGAGCATTCTTCCCCCAGGGTCACAAGACCCCCGAGTTTCTTCCGGTTAGCAAGTAGTTTTTTAAAGTATGCGTTATACTTTGGCATGTGATAGCAAGCATCAAGGAGGGGTATGGTGACAACCGAGTCTTTTAGGTATGACAAGAATCTCTTGTTATCATTCTCAGTTTTTTGGTTCCTTAATCGGGATGGAAACGGGATTCTCACAGGTTGGTTAGGTAGGATTGATGGGGAAGGGGTCGTCAAGGGCGGTTGGTCGGGGGTCTTGCCGCCGACATCCTCCTCCTCCTCGCCAGGTTTGTTTGGATCGGGGGCGACGGGGGACGAGCTTGGGTAAGGTGGGTCCTTGGTTATTGTTCCAGCTCGAGTGGTTATCGCGAGCATGGGGTCTTTTTTGCTTACTGATGGCATTTCAAGATTATCTAGGGCTGAGTTAAGCTTGTTGAAAAATTCTCCAATGTCATCCTGCTGCTCGTCGAAAAGCTCATTAAGACCTTTCATTTGCAAGCCTTTTTCTTGAGTGAAGTGACCAAGGTCATCTTCAAAAGTGCTCCTGATTTCGAATTCAGGGCCTTCCTCTCCTTCTTTTGTCACAACTCGTAAATTCTGGTCTTTTCCCGAACTTTCACATTTACTATTCATCGGTTACTATTCATCAATCACTATTCATCATTTTACTATTCATCATTTTTTAGGTCAGTTTGACATTCTAAGAAGCGTTTTAAAATTTTACTATTCATAAAACACTATTCACCTCCGGAGAAAATTTGTCATTTATGCGTAAGTTGCGTCATTTTTGTATACGTATGGTTATCAACCTAATAAACGTTATCTTATGAGCTATTATTTTAAATAATTGATCCGATAATCCCAACTATGGTCCTAACATATTTTTATACTCATAATAATAATATAAAAATTATATTATTAATTTACCCGGTGTTTTCAAATCAACTGTTACGTTTTCCGGTCAAAGCTTATAATTCCGTCGGTTTGCGATATTTTAACCCGATCATTATTTTAACTTTCGATTCTCATCAGGAATATTATTTTACAATTTTTACAACTTCAATATATTTTATTTTATCTCGTTACAATTTATTTTTAGTTAACTCGGTACCCGGTATCACCTAAAACTAATAATATCTAACATTATACACCAAAAGTCCACCAAAATCATCCAATCCCATCCACCCTTTGACAAATGCCCCCCTAGCCCCAAAAATGTGGATCTTGTCTACTACTTCAATAATACATATAACCTAAAACCTCACATTTCATCTCATTTCACAAAATATCAACTAGCTACTTTCTACTCTTTTCTCTCTTTCTCTCTTTTGGTCCACGGCACAACAAGAAGAGGAGCAAGAACCATGGATTTTCCAAGATCAAGTCATTTCCTAGTTCCTTTAGTTGTTCTTGTTTGAGTTTTGAAATAAAAACTCAAGGTTATTAGGTTTTTCATCATCACAAGCTCACTAATCTTTCAAGTAAGTTGTCAAAACCATTTTGATAATTTATTTAAGTTCCTACAATGATCATATGAATTTCATACAAGGTTTACATGCATATGTTAGTATATACCACTCATTTATATATATATATATATATATATATATATATATATATATATATATAACCTTGAAACTCTAGAAATAGATTATAGTTAGATCCTTGTTAGATCCACTTGATTTATGATGTTTAGGAACCCATGACACCCTAAGAAGGTGTATGGTAAGATTAGACTAGATTTGTGGTGATTGAAATTGGTTTGGTTGAAGTTGGAACTAGATTGGAACACTAGAAATGGTTTTTGAAACAATATATATACCTACTGTCCATATTTTTAAAACATGGGAAAATCAGTAGATGATGGGTAATTTTTGACCAAAGATTTAGAAAATAATTTCAAAAACGAAGCCGTGGGCGAAAGAACGGATTAAAACGAGTTAATAACGAAGAAGATATGATTTTCCGAATTTAACGACGAAAACTAGTTTTCTGAAAAACTGCTTGCTGATGAACAGTACTCACGGACAAATTTGAGCATAAAACTTGATCTAGCCATTCCGACTTATCAATAATAGGTTAGTATGTTGTCCTACGATTCCGGGGATGTAAAGAACGTAGAAAACGAGCTTAAAACGACCAAGATATACGCTTTTGAAACTAGGCGAACTATATATATATTTAACAACTTCTAATAGCACATATTCTCTTAAGTTATGGAAACACTATAAATCAACGCCAACACTTATTTTCAAACTACGAGTGGTATAGGCTTCATGTGCATGTACATTCATCGCATCCCCTCATAATTTAAGTAGATCGTATCATTCGTTCATTATAGGTCGCGGTTAGAGATCGAACCTCATTTCTGTATATCCACTTTTGTCATCGTAGCTATCGCACCAGGTGAGTCATAGCCCCTACTCTTTTAAATTGTTTTGTTAACTTTTTGGGGGAGAATACATGCTCGTTTTTACATAAATTACTACTTGACCTTATAACTTGTTTTGAACTTTTGAACTTGACTTGACTTTTGAACTTGACTTGAACTTTTGAACTTAATGTATTGTACGTGCTATGACCTAAAGTCTCGCCATTTTTGGTGGAGCGTTCTTGACCTAAAGTCTCGCCATTTTTGGTGGAGCGTTCTTGACCTAAAGTCTCGCCTTATTGGTGGAGCGTGCTAAGTCTCTCCTGTTCATAGCATCCTTAATAATTCTCGCCATGGTGGAGTGACTAATAATTCTTCGCCAAGTCGGCGGAGTGACTAATAATTCTTTGCCTAGGTGGCGGAGTGACTTCAAGTCTCCCATGTTCGGAGCAACATTATAAAGTCTCCCTTGTTCGGAGCGGCCTTGACTTATTATTGACCACGGGTGCTTGACTACTAGACCTAAACTATTTAGCAGTGGGTTGTAAACACGCAGGTTGCAAGTCTCTTATGGCGGGATTTGCAACTGAGTGGATTTACGATGCCTTTGCTGTGTGATCATTTTCTATAAACTTTACTTGTTAAACAAACTCTATGAACTCACTAACCTCGTGTTGACACTTTAGCATGTATTTTTAGGTTTTAACCTAAGGCACGCTACAGGAGGTTTTGGCAGGGCATGGCATGGTCATAGAAGACTCTGATTATTTATATGGGGACCGTTTTAAACTATTTTAAGGGCCTACTTCCACACTACTTTTAACGATGTAAATACAATATTTTTAACTTAACTATATTATTCTAAATGATTGAAGTGAAAACCATTTTTGAACTTGTGTTGTAATATTAATTGAGTTACACCCCAGCTACACGTATGCTTCCGCTGGACCCGACTTTGGGGGTGTGACAGATTGGTATCAGAGCTTTGGCTATAGCGAACTAAGTGTTTTTAAAACCTAGACTATAGCTACTTTTACGAAAAACTTAACCCTATGACCGTCACGTGCCTGCCTGCCAAGATGATGCCTCACTTGTGGTATGTTGCTGACTTAGGTGATGAGATTTGTGTCTCATTATCTGGTATATTATGTTCATTTATTCTAATTGATTTCTATCATTGTCTTTCATATAAGCATGTTCACGTATCATATATGTCACCCTGTTATGTTTCTCCTTGCATAGTTTCATCATTTGACCTCGAGTTGGTCACCTGCCTTAGTCTTTCTGAACGTCTTGGTATTTGTGAAGGACATAGTCTTAGTATAACTGAGCTGAGTATTTCAAAATTCATGGAACCTCGGTGGAATATAGACTAGTCACCTATATTCAACCCGGGATAGTGGGACATAGGCTGACTACCTATATCCGACTCAGAAATGAATTTTGCAACACTGATAATGGTTATAATAAAATTCTGTCTGGATTGAATCCTCTACTCAATTTCCGAATGTTTCATTCATGTGTGTGTGTACCCTCGTTGTCAGAACGCTTATACTTTTCCAGCACCTCGTCAACCGCCGCCTGGAAGCACGTCAACTGGTCATTTCGTCTCATGAATCTTCACCTTTATAACACTTCGGAGACCAACATTAACTGAACTTCGGGACGAAGTTCCTTAAGGGGTAGAGACTGTCTCAACTCGTAAATTCTGGTCTTTTCCCGAACTTTCACATTTACTATTCATCGGTTACTATTCATCGATCACTATTCATCATTTTTGAGGTCAGTTTGACATTCTAAGAAGCGTTTTAAAATTTTACTATTCATAAAACACTATTCACCTCCGGAGAAGATTTGTCATTTATGCGTAAGTTGCGTCATTTTTGTATACGTATGGTTATCAACCTAATAAACGTTATCTTATGAGCTATTATTTTAAATAATTGATCCGATAATCCCAACTATGGTCCTAACATATTTTTATACTCATAATAATAATATAAAAATTATATTATTAATTTACCCGGTGTTTTCAAATCAACTGTTACGTTTTCCGGTCAAAGCTTATAATTCTGTTGGTTTGCGATATTTTAACCCGATCATTATTTTAACTTTCGATTCTCATCAGGAATATTATTTTACAATTTTTACAACTTCAATATATTTTATTTTATCTCGTAACAATTTATTTTTAGTTAACTCGGTACCCGGTATCACCTAAAACTAATAATATCTAACATTATACACCAAAAGTCCACCAAAATCATCCAATCCCATCCACCCTTTGACAAATGCCCCCCCTAGCCCCAAAAATGTGGATCTTGTCTACTACTTCAATAATACATATAACCTAAAACCTCACATTTCATCTCATTTCACAAAATATCAACTAGCTACTTTTTACTCTTTTCTCTCTTTCTCTCTTTTGGTCCACGGCACAACAAGAAGAGGAGCAAGAACCATGGATTTTCCAAGATCAAGTCATTTCCTAGTTCCTTTAGTTGTTCTTGTTTGAGTTTTGAAATAAAAACTCAAGGTTATTAGGTTTTTCATCATCACAAGCTCACTAATCTTTCAAGTAAGTTGTCAAAACCATTTTGATAAATTATTTAAGTTCCTACAATGATCATATGAATTTCATACAAGGTTTACATGCATATGTTAGTATATACCACTCATTTATATATATATATATATATATATATATATATATATATATATATATATATATATATATATATATATATATATATAACTTTGAAACTCTAGAAATGGATTATAGTTAGATCCTTGTTAGATCCACTTGATTTATGATGTTTAGGAACCCATGACACCCTAAGAAGGTGTATGGTAAGATTAGACTAGATTTGTGGTGATTGAAATTGGTTTGGTTGAAGTTGGAACTAGATTGGAACACTAGAAATGGTTTTTGAAACAATATATATACCTACTGTCCATATTTTTAAAACGTGGGAAAATCAGTAGATGATGGGTAATTTTTGACCAAAGATTTAGAAAATACTTTCAAAAAAGAAGCCGTGGGCGAAAGAACGGATTAAAACGAGTTAATAACGAAGAAGATATGATTTTCCGAATTTAACGACGAAAACTAGTTTTCTGAAAAACTGCTTGCTGATGAACAGTACTCACGGATAAATTTGAGCATAAAACTTGATCTAGCCATTCCTACTTATCAATAATAGGTTAGTATGTTGTCCTACGATTCCGGGGATGTAAAGAACGTAGAAAACGAGCTTAAAACGACCAAGATATACGCTTTTGAAACTAGGCGAACTATATATATATTTGACAACTTCTAATAGCACATATTCTCTTAAGTTATGGAAACACTATAAATCAACGCCAACACTTATTTTCAAACTACGAGTGGTATAGGCTTCATGTGCATGTACATTCATCGCATCCCCTCATAATTTAAGTAGATCGTATCATTCGTTCATTATAGGTCGCGGTTAGAGATCGAACCTCATTTCTGTATATCCACTTTTGTCATCGTAGCTATCGCACCAGGTGAGTCATAGCCCCTACTCTTTTAAATTGTTTTGTTAACTTTTTGGGGGAGAATACATGCTCGTTTTTACATAAATTACTACTTGACCTTATAACTTGTTTTGAACTTTTGAACTTGACTTGACTTTTGAACTTGACTTGAACTTTTGAACTTAATGTATTGTACGTGCTATGACCTAAAGTCTCGCCATTTTTGGTGGAGCGTTCTTGACCTAAAGTCTCGCCATTTTTGGTGGAGCGTTCTTGACCTAAAGTCTCGCCTTATTGGTGGAGCGTGCTAAGTCTCTCCTGTTCAGAGCATCCTTAATAATTCTCGCCATGGTGGAGTGACTAATAATTCTTCGCCAAGTCGGCGGAGTGACTAATAATTCTTTGCCTAGGTGGCGGAGTGACTTCAAGTCTCCCATGTTCGGAGCAACATTATAAAGTCTCCCTTGTTCGGAGCGGCCTTGACTTATTATTGACCACGGGTGCTTGACTACTAGACCTAAACTATTTAGCAGTGGGTTGTAAACACGCAGGTTGCAAGTCTCTTATGGCGGGATTTGCAACTGAGTGGATTTACGATGCCTTTGCTGTGTGATCATTTTCTATAAACTTTACTTGTTAAACAAACTCTATGAACTCACTAACCTCGTGTTGACACTTTAGCATGTATTTTTAGGTTTTAACCTAAGGCACGCTACAGGAGGTTTTGGCAGGGCATGGCATGGTCATAGAAGACTCTGATTATTTATATGGGGACCGTTTTAAACTATTTTAAGGGCCTACTTCCACACTACTTTTAACGATGTAAATACAATATTTTTAACTTAACTATATTATTCTAAATGATTGAAGTGAAAACCATTTTTGAACTTGTGTTGTAATATTAATTGAGTTACACCCCAGCTACACGTATGCTTCCGCTGGACCCGACTTTGGGGGTGTGACAGATTGGTATCAGAGCTTTGGCTATAGCGAACTAAGTGTTTTTAAAACCTAGACTATAGCTACTTTTACGAAAAACTTAACCCTATGACCGTCACGTGCCTGCCTGCCAAGATGATGCCTCACTTGTGGTATGTTGCTGACTTAGGTGATGAGATTTGTGTCTCATTATCTGGTATATTATGTTCATTTATTCTAATTGATTTCTATCATTGTCTTTCATATAAGCATGTTCACGTATCATATATGTCACCCTGTTATGTTTCTCCTTGCATAGTTTCATCATTTGACCTCGAGTTGGTCACCTGTCTTAGTCTTTCTGAACGTCTTGGTATTTGTGAAGGACATAGTCTTAGTATAACTGAGCTGAGTATTTCAAAATTCATGGAACCTCGGTGGAATATAGACTAGTCACCTATATTCAACCCGGGATAGTGGGACATAAGCTGACTACCTATATCCGACTCAGAAATGAATTTTGCAACACTGAGAATGGTTATAATAAAATTCTGTCTTGATTGAATCCTCTACTCAATTTCCGAATGTTTCATTCATGTGTGTATGTACCCTCGTTGTCAGAACGCTTATACTTTTCCAGCACCTTGTCAACCGCCGTCTGGAAGCACGTCAACTGGTCATTTCGTCTCATGAATCTTCACCTTTATAACACTTCGGAGACCAACGTTAACTGAACTTCGGGACGAAGTTCCTTAAGGGGTAGAGACTGTCACAACTCGTAAATTCTGGTCTTTTCCCGAACTTTCACATTTACTATTCATCGGTTACTATTCATCAATCACTATTCATCATTTTACTATTCATCATTTTTGAGGTCAGTTTGACATTCTAAGAAGCGTTTTAAAATTTTACTATTCATAAAACACTATTCACCTCAGGAGAAGATTTGTCATTTATGCGTAAGTTGCGTCATTTTTGTATACGTATGGTTATCAACCTAATAAACGTTATCTTATGAGCTATTATTTTAAATAATTGATCCGATAATCCCAACTATGGTCCTAACATATTTTTATACTCATAATAATAATATAAAAATTATATTATTAATTTACCCGGTGTTTTCAAATCAACTGTTACGTTTTTCGGTCAAAGCTTATAATTCCGTCGGTTTGCGATATTTTAACCCGATCATTATTTTAACTTTCGATTCTCATCAGGAATATTATTTTACAATTTTTACAACTTCAATATATTTTATTTTATCTCGTAACAATTTATTTTTAGTTAACTCGGTACCCGGTATCACCTAAAACTAATAATATCTAACATTATACACCAAAAGTCCACCAAAATCATCCAATCCCATCCACCCTTTGACAAATGCCCCCCCTAGCCCCAAAAATGTAGATCTTGTCTACTACTTCAATAATACATATAACCTAAAACCTCACATTTCATCTCATTTCACAAAATATCAACTAGCTACTTTCTACTCTTTTCTCTCTTTCTCTCTTTTGGTCCACGGCACAACAAGAAGAGGAGCAAGAACCATGGATTTTCCAAGATCAAGTCATTTCCTAGTTCCTTTAGTTGTTCTTGTTTGAGTTTTGAAATAAAAACTCAAGGTTATTAGGTTTTTCATCATCACAAGCTCACTAATCTTTCAAGTAAGTTGTCAAAACCATTTTGATAATTTATTTAAGTTCCTACAATGATCATATGAATTTCATACAAGGTTTACATGCATATGTTAGTATATACCACTCATTTATATATATATATATATATATATATATATATATATATATATATATATATATATATATATATATATATATATATATATATATATATATATATATATATATATATATATAACTTTGAAACTCTAGAAATAGATTATAGTTAGATCCTTGTTAGATCCACTTGATTTATGATGTTTAGGAACCCATGACACCCTAAGAAGGTGTATGGTAAGATTAGACTAGATTTGTGGTGATTGAAATTGGTTTGGTCGAAGTTGGAACTAGATTGGAACACTAGAAATGGTTTTTGAAACAATATATATACCTACTGTCCATATTTTTAAAACGTGGGAAAATCAGTAGATGATGGGTAATTTTTGACCAAAGATTTAGAAAATACTTTCAAAAACGAAGCCGTGGGCGAAAGAACGGATTAAAACGAGTTAATAACGAAGAAGATATGATTTTCCGAATTTAACGACGAAAACTAGTTTTCTGAAAAACTGCTTGCTGATGAACAGTACTCACGGACAAATTTGAGCATAAAATTTGATCTAGCCATTCCGACTTATCAATAATAGGTTAGTATGTTGTCCTACGATTCCGGGGATGTAAAGAACGTAGAAAACGAGCTTAAAACGACCAAGATATACGCTTTTGAAACTAGGCGAACTATATATATATTTGACAACTTCTAATAGCACATATTCTCTTAAGTTATGGAAACACTATAAATCAACGCCAACACTTATTTTCAAACTACGAGTGGTATAGGCTTCATGTGCATGTACATTCATCGCATCCCCTCATAATTTAAGTAGATCGTATCATTCGTTCATTATAGGTCGCGGTTAGAGATCGAACCTCATTTCTGTATATCCACTTTTGTCATCGTAGCTATCGCACCAGGTGAGTCATAGCCCCTACTCTTTTAAATTGTTTTTTTAACTTTTTGGGGGAGAATACATGCTCGTTTTTACATAAATTACTACTTGACCTTATAACTTGTTTTGAACTTTTGAACTTGACTTGACTTTTGAACTTGACTTGAACTTTTGAACTTAATGTATTGTACGTGCTATGACCTAAAGTCTCGCCATTTTTGGTGGAGCGTTCTTGACCTAAAGTCTCGCCATTTTTGGTGGAGCGTTCTTGACCTAAAGTCTCGCCTTATTGGTGGAGCGTGCTAAGTCTCTCCTGTTCAGAGCATCCTTAATAATTCTCGCCATGGTGGAGTGACTAATAATTCTTCGCCAAGTCGGCGGAGTGACTAATAATTCTTTGCCTAGGTGGCGGAGTGACTTCAAGTCTCCCATGTTCGGAGCAACATTATAAAGTCTCCCTTGTTTGGAGCGGCCTTGACTTATTATTGACCACGGGTGCTTGACTACTAGACCTAAACTATTTAGCAGTGGGTTGTAAACACGCAGGTTGCAAGTCTCTTATGGCGGGATTTGCAACTGAGTGGATTTACGATGCCTTTGCTGTGTGATCATTTTCTATAAACTTTACTTGTTAAACAAACTCTATGAACTCACCAACCTCGTGTTGACACTTTAGCATGTATTTTCAGGTTTTAACCTAAGGCACGCTACAGGAGGTTTTGGCAGGGCATGGCATGGTCATAGAAGACTCTGATTATTTATATGGGGACCGTTTTAAACTATTTTAAGGGCCTACTTCCACACTACTTTTAACGATGTAAATACAATATTTTTAACTTAACTATATTATTCTAAATGATTGAAGTGAAAACCATTTTTGAACTTGTGTTGTAATATTAATTGAGTTACACCCCAGCTACACGTATGCTTCCGCTGGACCCGACTTTGGGGGTGTGACATCTTTTCTCTTTACCAGATTTCCCCAGAGGGTGTAATCGTCATTTTGGTAAAAAGGCAAATGGGAGGGATCAGCATAAATGTCCCCTCCTGACAAGCATGCATGTTCAGTTGTGGCTGCTCCTCCGCATTCTTCTACCTCATGTGGGCCCCCACAGTAATCGCAGATTAAGTAAGGATTCGACAGTTGTTTAGGTAATTGCCATCCAGCTAGGTATTCCACTCTTTTGTGAATTTTTCTCAACCGATCTGAGGTGATTTCAGAAATGCTGACAGTCGACTCAGGTTCATCCCAAGTGTCATCCTGGTCTTGAGCATATTCTTCAATCCTATCCCATCCTTCTTCGGCACTAAGATTGGCCAATCTCCCTTTTCTAGATTGGTTAATTCCGTTTCGATCGTTAGAGGAGATATTATCGTAGAAGATTTGGACCAAGAGCCAAAGCTCAATGACATGATGGGGAACTTGTCTTATTAAATCTTTGAATCTAATCCAAGATTTATGGAAGGGTTCGTCCTTCCCTTTTCGGAAACGGAAGATCCTATCTCTAAACGCTGAGGTTTTTCTAGGTACGCTGAGGTTTTTCCAGGTGGAAAGAACTTCTCATAGAACTTGGATATGAGTTGCTCCCATGTGAAAATAGATTCAGAAGGGAGTTTATCATACCATTCTTGGGCTTTTTCATATAGGGTGAAAGGAAAGAATCGCAATCGGGACGTGTCTCTAGTAGCCCCATCCGTATGGAGGGTGTCTACTATTTTCAGGAAGTCTTTAATGTGTTGGATTGGATCTTCCTCATCTAATCCGCAAAACTTACACACACTTTGGACAAGCCAAACATCGTTTGCATGCAAGACCTCGTTGGTGTGTTCGTTTGGGTAGACAATGGCGTTTGAGAAGCCACGAGAGGTTGGGGAGGAGTAGTCCTTAAGGCGCTTAGGAATGGGAGTTGCGGGGGTACTCATCTCGTCGTTGGGTTGGGAGCTAGGGGTTGTGACATGATTTTCTGAATTTTCTTCAGAAAGGGGTGCATCAAAATCGATGGCAACACTAGATGGTTCAGAAGTTGAGTGTTTCGGGTTCTGCATAAGGCAAGACAAGGTTTCTAGTGGAACTACAACTCCCAGTGATCCTAAGGTTAAAGGATTCGTCGTTTGCCATGATGGCAGGTGGTGAAGAGTTACGAATAAAGACACAAAGAAATAAGATAGACTAAAGAAAACCTAAAAATAAAAATAAAATCTTACTAGAAAGGAATCTAGCAAGTAGACCTAATAAAAAGAGATTCTAACCTAGACAATAACTATTCCCCGGGCTGCGGCGCCAAAAACTTGATACGTGGGAATCGCACCAGGCTTTACCTCTCAAGGGATCTTGAGAAGCTTACAACCCCCACCAGGCAGTGTACCTGATCGTTGTAGTATAGTATAGTGACAAGTACCGGGGGATTGATCGTTCAGCTAGGAATAGTGTCGCTAGGATTAGAAAACCTAAATACTAGTTCTAAAGGTAAGGGATGATTCTTTTTGTATTTTTATATTTTTTTGAAAGCAGTTAAAATCTCGGGTTTGAAGGATTTGGGCGGAATTAGTTGCTAGTCAACTAACCTAATACTAAAGATGCAATCAAAATAAAATACTAGAAATGAAAATAAACTAAATTAAACTAAGGTTGTGAGCAATAAGTGGAGAAAATGTGTTTACTTAGATTTCACTACTCCCTAGATATCTTTTACACGTTAATTACTTGTTATAGTTGCGTGGATGACGGATTGTATTCCTTAATACCATTCATAGGGTGGCGCACTTAACTCCCCAATCCTATGAGCTCTTATCTCCTCCTATGCCATGCCCAGCACAACCATAGGGATTGTAAACAGTGGCTCATGCATTAAATACAACCAATAAAACCTAGTGCACATCAGTTCATGTTTCCTAAGACGTTCAAGCATGTTACCATTTGGAGATCTGCCAGTTTTCTTAAGCCTAACATCGAATTCATTCATCCAATACAACTACAAACAAGTAATCAACACATAATTAACATCTAGGTTTCATTAGATCCAAGCAAACACAAGATAGATCTAGCCTAGCATGATGGAATTAAGACAAGAACAAGATATAGACAACCAACACATAGACATATTGATTGAATTAAAAGAATACTTATCTCAATTACACATGAAAGGTATCAAGGGCTTAGAACCCTTGAAAACCTGTAAAATTCGCACCAAGTTCGTACCTAGGGTTTCTCCAAAACTTCTCTTTTTTTAATGTGAAAATTAGAAAACTATATATAGGAAATAGGGTCTGACGGCGTCAAGACAAATTTTGTGACGCCGTCATCTCGCCGCCAAAATACTTCTCGGACTGCCTTGATCTACTTTTGACGCCGTCATGTGTTAGCATTTTCCAGGCCGTCATGCATTTTACTCTTGACGCCCTACTTCGTGACGCCGTCAAATCTGTACTGGATCGTCATGGAAATTACTCTTGACGCCGTCAGAAATTTCTTCTTGACGCCGTCACCTACTGTTCCCAGCAAGGAAAATTAAGACTTTGTCGTTTTCTTCACTTTTATGCTCCAAAAACGTCCGAATTGCTTCCTTTTCCAGATTTCTCTCCCAAAGTACGTAAAATCACAAAAGAAACAATTTAGGGCAATATTTGATCAAATAAAGTCAAATCCGGGCTTAAATGACCCCTTAAAAGTGGTTCATTTTTCGCCTCATCAAGAGTATATGATGGATTAATAAGAGAAATTTGATTATAAGAGCATGTAAAACTTGCCTTGTATAAAAAGTCCAAATGATATTTTATTTGGATATTTAGTTATAATGACTCCGCAACATTTAGAAACAAATTATGATTTAAGTTATTAAAAATATGTAAAGTATAAGAACAAATTTATTACCTAGACGATCGTTGTCCGTAGTCTTCGTGATCCAGCCTTTGTATCTCTTGGCTTCTATCCTTTGGAGGAACAACCAACAACCCCTTTATTTTCTTATCAGCTTTCGTACATAGTCCCTCAACCGGAAATCTTTGACACCCAGCTAAAACACAGAACTGCATTGGAATAACACATCATCAACTTCCCTATAAAACCTACAGATATCATTAACAAATTTAATATGGGGAATACGTGCTCTCATAAAGTATAGAACATACATCCGTTTGCATAATGCAAAAACAGAATAGTCCAAACACACCAACAATACACCTGAACTTGGTTTAAATCTTTATGCAAAAACGAATTACCTCTTGGTCACCTCTTTTACGGTACTCAACTTTTTAGGTATTCGAGTAGAAAACTTTTGGTTTTTTTTTTTTCTCCTTTTATGCTCATATATAGCATCCTCTTCGAGCACGGGCTGTATCGTGCCATTGCCTTGACTCGATTGCGTTCACCAATGAGCTACCGGCTGAACCCTGCACACGCAAGTTATAGATCGCGTAAGCTATTATTACGTTAAATAGATTAAAAGGATGTAAATCGTTGATAATCTACCTGAAAAGAGGAGCTACTGTCATATTCAAGCAATATAGAAATAGTTGTGCAAAAGTGTGCATAACTGATCCAATTGATACTCTATAATGACCATTCAAGATTTACAATCTATTTTTTTAGTTTTGCTGAGTATGTTTTTTTAGTCGTAAATCTTATGCATCATATAAATAGTTTTCTTACCCCTGTTATGCAACGCTGAATGGTTGTTATTCGATACATTACAGGAAAGAACAACCATAAAACAATACATATTGACTGCCGTAATTTGTTGTAACATACCTGCAACTTGTAATATTTATCTCCTTTTGCATTCTACACCTGGTGCAAGCAAATGGTTTATGTCTGCTTTTTAGAGTTGTCTGCTACTCATGTTCAAGCGAATGTTTTTTGTTTGTAGTATCCACCTCTCCTTTTGCATTCTGCAATCGCTTGCAAAACCACCAGAGATTGCGCCTATGCTTGTTAGAGTTGTCCCACGTGTGAACGTGACTCCCTGTAAAATAGGTCATATAAGAATTAACTTTTTTTTGTATTAAGTTAAGAGTTTTTATTTATTAAGTAATGAATAAAAACTCATAACTTAGGGGGTGTTTGGATTAGCTTATTCTGTGGGCTTATCGGCTTATTGAGATTTAGGAAAGCCAATAAGCTCACTGTTTTTTTTGGCTTATTAGCTTATCCACTTAACCTTATGGCTTGTTTAAGCCATATGCTCAAATGGGTAAGCCAAAAAAATAGAAATAAAATAGGCTTATTGGCATTCCCAAATCTCAATAAGCTAATAAGCCCACAAAATAAGCTAATCCAAACACCCCCTTAATAGAGTGGATGATGCTTAGATTGTGTGTTCGCCGGGAATGATAAACAATTGATACAATAAACCTACTGAAACTACTCCCATAATACAAATATACCTGAGCCCAGTTGCTTAACACGTTTTGAGTGATTACTCTTCTGCAACTGCATCCTAAGCATCAACCTGTTTGACATAGATAGATATCCGATTCCTATCGTGCATCAAAGCCGGAACCATCGAATAAGAAGTTACTAAACCAACCTTTGTATCAGCAAACCAAAATGAATACTGAAAGTGCAAGTGACGAATCTCCAACCTTAAATTAGCACATCTGAAACTCACTAAAAGGATCACCTCCTGCCCCACGAAACGTGTGCCAAAAAGTAACACTAAATCACATCCAATCCTAACATCAAAACCAAACAATCACATAAATTTTACTAATTCACCAACATTTTTAATCCTAAACCCCTAAATTGCTTCAGTAACAAAAAGCAAAACCAAACAATCACCCTAAACTCGTTATCCTAAATCAAGATAACAATAAAATATTAATTATAATAATAATCAAATAATCACTCCATAAACCCAAACTTAGAAGTACACAAATTAAAATATATGAAACATAAAAATAAGAGATTAGCTCTTACCGGGCATATCAATTTACAAAAAAACCCTAAAATGCTTGAGTAACAAAAACCCCAAATATCTGATTTGACTGTGTGTGAGATTTATGATAGTGTTTGTTTGTGTCAACACCTCGAGAGATGCACGTATTCGGATCAAAGTATCATAAATCTTGGTAATCGGTTATGGAAATTTCTAGAGAGAGAGGGAGGTGTGTGTTTTTGTGAGGATGAAGGGTCTAGAATGAGGGAGGGAAATATCGGGGAAATAACGGAACTGGAAAGTGGAAACGGGGAAGCACTATTTGAAGCACTGTAGCAATAATGAATAGTTGCATATAACGGAACGGAAAACGGAACAGGGGCTTCCTTTTAGTATACAGGTAGGTGAATAAAACAGGCGTGTAACGGCTTTTTGAACGGAACGGGATTTTGGGTTTTAGTATATATTTATAATTTATAGCGTAGTCAGACTTTGGAGTATTCCAACGAGAAGGATTCAAATTTCTCGTTCACAAGGGCGTTTAAGTGCTCATTTTAGCATATTTGGAAGTGATGTATGTGAAGGTTTTGTGGTATTTTATATCTGACTTCTCAAGGTGTTATAACTATTTTGATGTTGTTTTCAAGTTTAAAGTGTCTTTAGTGTTAATATATCTTTTTTACACATTACTTTACTGATGTATGGTGTAGAGTCTGTATTGTAAATATGCTATTTATGTAACTCTGTATATATTCAATGGAATGAATATACAGAAACCCCGAATCGGTTTCACCAAATAACATTTTGGAGCAATTTTCTAAATTCTTTTTAGGAATTTGCTAACAACAATTCTATGAGTTTTGTTTAAGCATTTTTTAATTAACAATATTTTTCAAAATAAAACTCACCATGTTCATGAATACATGATTCCAACACATATAATTTAAGTGAGTTTAATAAGATATGTATTAATATAAAGTGAGTTCATATTAGCCTTTGTGAATATTGTCGATTAATATTAGCTCAAACAAAACTCATAAAGTTATTATTAGCAAAATCCTTTTATTAATGCAATTTTAATGTCTTTACAAAAAAAATAAAAAAAAAAAAAAAAAAAAAAAAAAAAAAACACTTAAAACCTAAAATATTTTGTTTCTAGTTACTATTAATAGCTGGAACGAAACCAGAATATAAAGTCATCATCAGAGAAAATCAAACAAGATTACATAGATAACTTTTTGTAAGATGGTGCATTTATAAAAAATCAAAATTTTTAAAAAAATAATAATAACATTACGATACAAAAATCTATGAGTATCCCTGGACTCCTCAAGACCCACGTACACCCTGGTTCTGTCACTGACTAGTAGTTAATTTAAGCCTTAAAATAGTAATTTAACGCACATCTATACTATCTATAATGGAAAAATGGTCAAAAGTGAAATGTTAAGTTTTCAACAATGGTCAAATGAGAGAGAGAGAGTGAAATGTAATTAATACTCTTATTAAAACACCCCAATACTTAGAAGTACAATTATTTATTCACATTGTACAACCAAATTAAAGCATATCTACCAAATTAAATACAACCAATCAAACACAAATCGGATTGACCCGGGACGCTTAAAACCCGACAGGTTGAGCCAGTTTAATTTGACCCGTTTTCGACTCAACATAGCAAGTTGACCTGGTTTAACTCGACCCATTTTTCGACCGGAACGGTTCAACCGGTTGAACCAACCGGGTCGAACCGAGTTTCAAAACATTATCCATTACTTAAAAAAGTACAATGATTTATTCACATTATACAACGAATTAAAAACATATATACCAAATTAAATACAACTAATTAAAACACAAACCGGGTTGACCCGGGACGCTTCAAACCCGGCGGGTTGACTCAGTTTAATTTGACCCGTTTTCGACCCAACCTAGAAAGTTGACCTGGTTTAAATCGACCTATTTTTCGACCGGAACGGTTCAGCCGGTTAAACCACCAGGGTCGAACCGAGTTTCAAAACATTATCAATTACTTAAAAGTACAATGATTTATTCACATTATACAACCAATTAAAACATATCTACCAAATTAAATACAACCAATTAAAACACAAACCGGGTTGACCCGAGATGCTTCAAACCAGGGTTGACCCAGTTTAATTTGACCCGTTTTCGACCCAACCTAGCAAGTTGACCCGGTTTAAATCGACCCATTTTTCGACCGGAATAGTTCAACCGGTTGAACCACCCTGGTTGAACCGGGTTTCAAAACATTATGTTTAATTCCCAAATCTACAACTTTTATTATTTTTCGTTTATAACCTATAAACTTTTTTTATCAATAAACTATTTGTAGATATAAAATCCCGTTACTATGCACGGGTACTCGTCTAGTATTAAATATGAGATTACTATAAACCGAATTATAGAGTGTTTAGGAAGTTTACTTTCTATGCATGCATCGTCTAGAAGTTGCCTCTGTTATGCTGCAAAAAGCACAAACCCCATGATTCCATGACTTTCTTAGCAAGTCATGCCTCGATGTTCTCTTTCAGACCACAACACAATATTATGGATTTATTATTTGAAATATTATTCTGTTTAATGTCATGCTGTATTTTTGACGTACTCATTTTAATTTACAGAATATTTTCAGATGCCATTGACCGTACTCATTTCGCGTGAATAGGTTAATGCTACATTTCAATATTTAAAGTGGCTTTCTGATTTTAAACTTTAAAGTTACTTGAAAACCAAATATTTCCCTTCTCGGGGAAACAAAATAAATTGCCGGAAGCTAGAGTTATTGTTTAACTATACTAGCTTCATGAATAATCAAATACCAAAAATGAAGGACTTGTTCAAGTGTTCAACGATAATCTAACTACAAAGCTTAAACTACGTACTTCCGAACTCTAAGAAAACATTGTCAAAACTAAATCAACTGTGCATAGTCAATTTTGCGATATAATATGTTGTTAGACTAAAACTAATAAGACCGAATTGTTTGGTTTGGTTGGTCTACCCAAACCGGACGCATCTCCTCTACTATGGAGACCATATGGCACACGTCCCCCTAGACCATTTCATTTGTTTGGTCTGCTCTTGGACCAAATGAATTGTTTGGTTTGTGTGTGTGCTTTTTGTTTTTATTTAATTTTGTGGGGTCTTTTTGATTGTGAGTGTTTTGTATAGGAGAATGAAAACTGAGTTGACGCTACAGTGATGAAGTTATTTGTGATCTTGATGTGTTCTTATTACTATCAGTCTTATAGTGTTAATTTATCATTACCTTTGCGGTCGAGCATCTTTCAGTTTAGACGGGTAAAACATATGTGATTTGTTACACTGCTTTAACAAATTACTGTAATTATGCCGCCGCAAATGCTGTTATACGAAAACTACTAGTACAAAAGATTTTCGCCCCATGGCTCGCAAGCGCTAAGTAGTACTGTCTTGAATTAGCCAGGAGACTCAAGATTTCTCTATTTTAACCAATGTCTTCAAACCCGGGTTGACCCGGCCGGGTCAACCGGTTGGACCGGTACCCGGTCAAAAAACGGGTCAAAATAACCCGGGTTTCTAAAACTGGGTCAACCGGTTAGACCCGTCGGGTTTTGTGTGACCCGGGTCAACCCGGGTTTTGAGACCCGGCCGGGTTTGGATTTTTTTTTTTTGACTCTTTATTTTATTTATTTTTCATTGTTAAGGTGTTATTTTTGTTTGATATGACTTTCTTATGGTGTATGTTTACTCATTTTTGTGATTAGTTTTCACTTATTAGATTGAATTCGGGTTCTGATATTCAAAGTGTTTAGCATGATTAGGAGTTTAGGACCCCTGTGCTTGAACCGTAAGGTTCTTTGCTCTTTTTTCCACTGCAGAGTAGTGTTTGGAGTTTGGACATTAAACTTTGAACAATAGAAAATGGATTTTTGGAAATGTGCATAAAACCGGGTCTAACCGGGTTGTCCCGGTGACTCGGCCGGGTCGATCCCAAACCCGGGTTTCAAAACATTGATTTTAACTATTGTTAAGAACGCGCGTAAAAAGGCTAGCACGTTTGCAAGTTTACTTACGAGCTTATATTTTCTCACGTTTTTTTAATTAGAAAAGCAAAGAAAATATAGAAAAAAAAAACCTTGTCTTACTATATACCGAAGAAGGAAAATGAGAATGATATTATTTTTTGCTAATTAAATAAAACTCTGCTGACATTTTCTCAAAATTCATGATCAATAATTGCTTCACATACATAAATCACCTTCTCAAAACAAAGAACTGGCTTGAGATAGTCCATATACAGGTTGTAGTAGTCGTAACCGCTCCAAGTGGTACCTTAGCCCTACGCACCATCTGCCGTCACAACAACTGTTAGGATCAAACCAACCATCTACAATAAGAGTTTTAAAGCGTACATTATCAAGGAGAAGTTAAACAAATTAAAATCAGTTTGTACTTGTAGTCTTGTAGGGTAGACAATAGATGGATCTTTTGATTTGGGCCGAGTCATGTTGGATTCCCTTCTAGACCTTTTTTGGACCATTTTACAATTAACTAAAGAAAAAAACGACTTGTAAGGACAACGATCCAAATTTAGTAATTTACTACCAACGAGATGGGCGTCGGCCGTGTTGCGGTGGGCGTCGGTTCTTTGGCATCGATAATTGCCGTGTGGGTTAGCGTTTCTCGGCATGCTAAATTTTTTTGGGAATCAACAGATATTACTTTAGAACATGTGTATCTATGCTTTTCATGGCCTCGTTTACAATAACAAATACATAATTGATTCGGTACACAATGTGATATGGAATAACAAATACTATGTCCTATTTCAATGTTTGAATACTTACATATGAATCAGCATAACACCACTGTTACCTAAATGCGAAAGAAAAAAACCAATAGGTTAAATAGAAGCGTCAGTTTCAGCCGCGCAAATCATTGTAGTCTTTCTCTAGCTGTTTAGCCTTCCAACGTGCACGACTATTTTGAAAAATCTGATCGAGTACATGGTAGTGAGTAATTGTGAGTGAAACATATTATCCGTAACATGTTAGAATTCAGTATACATATTACCTTGGGTGGTTAGCCGTGCGCGTCCAGTATTCTCACTAACCCTATTCGCTTATGTATCATTGTGGGTTGATACATGTACCGTGCAGATGGAGTGATATAAAGACCAGACGGAAATGTAAAATGATTATAACTTCTAAGACAAATAGGAGCTAGTTAAGTACGAAACAAATTTGACCCATAAACCGTTACTTTGGAAATTGAAAACTTCCAAGCAACAAACCCAGCTTCATAACAGATTTTGACACGGGAGAAAATAAGATGATAGAAAAACTTACAACACTTCCACTTGTCTTAAAACGTCATGAAACGCATGATAGACGTTGTTCCACCTTTTGTAACTGTCAGTGGCCGAACTTGATGGTATATGCCATTGTCCTGTAAAAAAATGAACGAATGAGATTTTAAAACCACTGAATATGTTCATCATATTCTGACAAACCTTGGGGTGTTGACGTTTTTTTTGGCGTGCAAGCTTTCACCTGAAAGAATCATAATATGCATTAAATTTGTATAGGCGACTGTTGGTGAAGCAAGAATATCTGAAAACTAAAAATCATTGCATGGTATTTTTTGTCGGCGAGGCTTTCTGGCAACATTTTAATTGCTACAACTAAACCATAATATGCAAACATGAAACTTGTAAAAGGACAAAGTTGATATTTCGTCATATTCTTGAATACGTACAGGAGGTCTATACTCACAATTGCAATAGAAAGTTTTTCAAATTGCATAGTTTACTACCTTCAACTTTATATATTTAGATATGGAGCATAACTCCTGAAAGGCTTTCTAAATACAATAATCTCATTTCAAAATATAAATCCAAGTCAAAAAACTCTTAAACTACAAAGTCTTCACCAGAAGGTAATTACGTTCATATTCTAAACAAGCATGGTTATAGGGTTCATTAAAGGCGCAAATCTTTTATCTTGAAAACTGTTAAGAGCAAGATAGTGGTCTAAAGACACTAATAATATGTGTGTAACACAATGTTGTACGTGTATATATATATATATATATATATATATATATATATATATATATATATATATATATATATATATATATATATATATATATATATATATATATCTTTACATTATATATAACAGGAGGCGTTACACGCGTATTGCCACCTCATTGTCCAGTCATTGCCATGTAATTCAATTTCTGCCATGTCATCACAATGCATACATGTAATAATTCATAAAATTCGGTTGTGTTTCCCCAAAAAATCATTAAGCTGGATTCGAACATGGGATGTTTGTAAGTCTAGCATATAAATTTACCATTGCACCAACACACTTTTTGGAATTTATTTGCAACCTATTATTGATAAAGTATGTAACCCCTACCATTTATTTGGATAAAATTTACCTCCCATGCTAAACCCTGCGATATTTATTCATTCCTAACAGATAATCATAAACATGTTCCTTAAAATTACTCACAATCCTCTCAATCTATTCCATAATTATGTATAGGAAATCACGGTTGATTTTATTTGATTTTATTTATAGGAAACACACAATATTATCCCAAATTAATACCCATTACGATATCAAAACCCTACTTACGAGAAAAGAATGCAAAAAGTTATAGTCGATCAAAGGTATGATATGTTGTTCATCATAATATTCATGCTTTGTTTTGTTTTAGTTTTCCATTGATTTCATCAGGTTGGATACATATCATAATAGTCATGCTTTGTTTTGTTTTAGTTTTCCATTGATTTAATCAGGTTGGATACATGGGCTTTTTCTTAGCCCACTATGTTTTAGTTGTACTACAATTACGGTTTGAAGTGTTTGTTCATATATGTTTTGATTGTGTTTTCTTCATTTAATTTGTAATGGTAATTATTCTATCAATACATGAATAAGTTAATTTTGTGTTTTAGAAGAAAATTTTTCCTCTGTTTTCCAGATTGAACTGAATTTAGAGACAGACTCTTCACTTGCTGTTGGATGGCGAAAAAAGAACCAAAACATGGTTGCGGCTGTAAGCAGTTAACGAGCTAACTGGTCCTACTTATTGAATTAGTAAATTTACTAATTCATATATGTTGGATGGCGAAAAAAGAACCAAAACATGGTTGCGGCTGTAAGCAGTTAACGAGCTAACTGGTCCTACTTATTGAATTAGTAAATTTACTAATTCATATATTTTTTAAATTGAATGTTGTTTTTAGGAATTTAATGGATGTGTTTTGGAGTGGAAGGATCTTGATAAGTAGAATCCATCTATTGGTTGTTTAATGAATTTACATGTGGTTCAAATTTTATCAATTTATATACTCATGATTCATATTCATATTTGCTTAATTGTTTATTCATGATTTATATAGTTTTTGTTATTTATACACAAAAATTTAGTAGTATGATATAAATTGGTAGTCAATAGTTTATTTATAAAATAGTTTATTATGGTAGAAGCTTATAAAAATGAAGGCATGAATGACATGGTATATGATTTGGAGCAGGAAAAGAATTTATGATGAGTTCGTGTCGAGTATTAGCTATTTAGTACAAGTTTTATCAGAAAACGAGAGATTGAAACTTGATAGAAGTTAGATGCGACTGAACAGGGGCGGAACTAGGAGCCAAGTTTAGGGGTAGCGAAATACGAAAATTTGTTTAGGGGTAGCGAAAATTTGTTTCAGGGGTCGCGAAATCGCCAAAAAATGGTCAAAAATCGCCAAAAATAGCCAAAAATCGCCAAAAATTCCACTACCGGGTAAAAGTTCAGGGGTAGCGACCGCTACCCCTGAACTACATGTACATCCGCCCCTGCGACTGAAACAAGAATTACTCAGTTACTATGAGCTAGAATGTTGCGCATTTAACTCAAATTTTGAGTAACCAAGAATGAATGGTCTTTTCATAGGAAAGGGATTTTTTGTAAGTGAGGGTATGTTGCATATTCAGAATTAGAGCTATGTATTTCTTATGTATATAGCATCAGTGTATTAAATTAGAGCTTTTGTTGGTATACTAATGTTGATTGTCTGCTTTCGTTTTCAATAACGACTTGAATCTGTTTACATCGACCTGGGGGTTTATGACTGTTTCTTTGAATATTTCAGCCGGTAATTGATTTAATGCAATATGGGAACACCCAATTTTACTTGATATCATTATTATAAAAGTTGTTGCTTTCACAATCTCTATTATAGTTTTGAATTATTTTTTGGGTTTACCAGTTTTAATTATAAAAGGTGTGGCTTTCACGATCTCTATTATAGTTTTGAATTTGCAGGTTTGATTAATGTGAGAGTAAGAGGCTTTCACGATCTCTATTATAAAAGGTGTGGCTTTCACGATCTCTAATGCGCTTTTGAGATTAGCGACTCTTCTGTAAAACTTTTATACCGTGACTTTGCTGCTTTGTTATCAGATATAAACCCTCTTTTTGTCTTTTTCAGGTGTTGGTTAGTATGAATCGTCAACCAAAGCTGGTATATGAAATCTCTTTTAATAAGACAAGATGGTTGTAGCAAGTTGCCGCCCAGTGTAATGCAACATCAACGAATTTATCTCAAGTTCAGGTGAGAAAAATTGATATAAAAACCACATAGTATAAATAGTTTGCATTTAGTGGTTTTTAGTGCTTTCTATTTTGGTCTACATAGAGCAACGATCGATACATCGATTCAACTATTTCCAGTTTATATTCTTAAAGTCGTTCCAACTGACTGTAGTGACTTGCCCTATTTGTTTGGAATAGTTTTGTTTTGGGCTAGGGGTAATAATTTGTCTTCCATTTTTATAAATGGCTTAATTTTTTTAAAAATACCCACCCCCTTAAATAATATGTAATTACTCTACATGTTCGTGGCCTTCCATGTGCTCATAACTTCCATGTGGAAAGCATCGATAATTGGCTTAAACTAACTGTGAAATGCCCTCGGTGAGATGTTCTGTTTTCCCTGGTGTTGACTCGAATGACTTATCTACCATCCCGGTTGATCCTGTCCATTCAACCGTTTCAACATCTCATGAGTTGAGAGTTAAACTATCGCACTCGAATTACCTTATCAGAACGCAAAGTTCCCTTCTACCAGTTCTCAAAGATAATGAAAAGCCCCTCAACTGCAGTCCGAGCTTTAGTGCAAACTCTGGCTCCGGCTCCACAACCACATCAAGCAGTAGTCCTGGTACGCATTTGAAGTTTGTCGAACATGAGGGTGAACTATCTGATGACACTGATTGTGTATATGAGCTCAGTGTATATTGTAGTAGTGCATTATTACTTTCTCATCGTTTGTTAGTTTAATTTATAGTTAGATATACAGTAGGTTATTGTGGATCATGTGATGATATTATCATTTCTTGCAGTACAGAGATCCTTGATGCCAAAGACGACGCCCTTTAATAGAAATTGTTTGTGTTCTGTTTGGTCGTTTGATTTATAAGGTGAAAGAGACTTGCAGGTGAGACCTTATGCAATCAAGGGACGTAAAAGAAAGAAGAATAAGACCAAACGATATGATAAAGAAGAAGATGTGGAAGAAAATGTAGGGGTTTGTTGAAAAAGAAGATCAGCAAGAAGAAAATGTAGAGAATGATGGGGCCCACAAGAAGTTGAAGGGTGGAGCCACAAAATCTGATGGGGCAATAGCTGAAGCGGCTATACAAGAACGCTGGGACTCCGATGAATTTGAATAAGCAGCCACATGAAAAGAATAGCGGTGGTGTTATTTTCATACTAGAGAAGGCTTATTTGGAAGTTGCTAAAGTTGGGAAGGTTAGTTTTGTCATTTTGTTTGAAATGTTGGTGATATTTAACGATATGGTTGCGTTTTGAAAGTGATATGAATTTATGATTATCGTCTCTAAGTAGTAGATAATCGGTTCATAGTGTATGTGTATTAGTTTAGAGCGAGACTGATTGTTTTAGGGTCGTTGGGATTCTTTTTTAACTGCTTGCCTGCTAATTGTCTGTTGGTACAAGAACCCATGGCTATGGAAAAAAGAACCCATGGCTTTGGAAATTACTGTCATGCCGATAAAGCAAGAAAATAGAAGGTAATAAATCATATATGACTACAACATTATTGCTGACCTCCCAATTAAACCACCCCCACCTTTGCATTTAAAAACCTTTGCACCATTATAACCTCAAGACCTATCTCATCTTTTCCCCGATGAGTTGATTAAACAAGAAACAAGCAATGAACAGTTCACTGTAATTCCTGATGAAGTTGTCGACATTTATAGACTTCGGCACCCTACACCTCTAATAAGGTTGGTTTTACGGCTGAATAAGTCGGGCGCAGTTGACTTAATATGTACTATGATACAGATTATGCGTTGATACATGCACAGCTGACTTTAGTTTCTGTAGGTAATATGACTTGAAATAACCTTAGTAGTACTGGGTTGTGTTTTAAGCATACTGCTTGAAGTTAGAACCCCATCGAGTTTTATGTTGCTTAAATTTATTAGAGTTTTATGTTGCTTAAATTTATTAAGCTTACTGCCTAAAGTTAGAAATCTCTGTTAGCATGAAATCTAAGAATTACCAATATGAAATAATAGCGTCAATATATTCAGAACTAGAAGTGACCAAATTAGTATGTCTCTTTCTGGCTTCATCTCAGTTTACTTGAGAATAGACTATAGGTTATACTGTAGTTTTTTATGTTGGTGACTTATTCAACCATTTTGACACAATTCACAGGTCTAAGAGAAGATTACAGTCTGATATTCACTGTTACAGTTCACACAAACCAAACACTGCGGTCCCTCAAGTTTGGTACAATGCACAACAAGGTGTCAAGAACGTCGTCACTGCGTTGGTCAATGGGGGAGTTCTTTGGCTTTTGCTTGCAGCTTATTTGGTGTCAATTGTGAAGTAAGTATTGGGATGGCTAATTAAGTACTTATCTGCTTATATTTTCAATGAGTTAAGCAGTTTTGAGTGTTTGGTTAATGCGTATTTTAGGTAAATAAAGCACCTAATGATAAGAAACTTACACTTTAGGTGTTTAAGTGGTTCAACTAAGCAACCTGAACACCCCCTTAGTGCATGTAAGCTCCTTGTGCTATAAAACGTGTCCTTAAAAATTGTTCTTAATATTTACTTATTATTATCATGGTTGTCATATCTTTGGACCATCGGGAATGTAACAATACAAGTAAGATTCTTTCTTTCTTTTTTTCCTTTTTTATTTTTTTTTATTTATTTATTTTTTTGTCGTTAACATTTGTAGTTGTTTGAACTTATCATCTGGATACATGCAGTTAAGTGATCAATAAAATGGCCAATTTAATATTTTTTTGGCAACTGTTTACTCTAATAAGGGAGGCATTAACGGTTGAACCTTTTTGTAGATATGGTGAGCGTGTTGGTGTGAAGGCGCATGTTTGTACCCATGATTGAATCTGTTGCACCTGAAGTTTCTTTTTAGATTCCATTCTCTTTTTTTAGACAATTCAGCATGACAGTAAGTTACTCTACTCATGTTTGAGTGTTTGATGAATCGTCTTTGACAGTAAAGCTTTAGCACACTTTTTTTGTATGGGAGATACTTGACTCGAAAGTGTTTATATTATTGAAGGTTCTTGGCATTCAACATTAGGTAATGCAATTATGTATCCACATTGTTAGTATTTATATTGATACCAAGTAATCTTATAATATGCGATATCTTTTTTTTTAAGGAGCATACATACATCTATCTTTGTACGTGTATCTGAAAGGTGAAATTATGGTTTCTTCATATTTTTCTAATTTTAATTTTATTTCTTATTTAATCCTAACTCTGTATACCATATACTTTCGCAATTTCATTGTTGAAATTTAATTTATTGCACATTATTTGAAAAGTTTGGTTGATATTTTGATACACACATAACTCTATTTAATTTTCAAAGTTATCAGTGCTAAATTTGTCAAGATTTTTTAAACAACCCGTGTATTATTAAATCATATACTATATTCTTAGATACAATTTTGTAACTTTTAATTGTTGAATAAAAGTTAACCTTTATTTCTTTTCTTTTTTAATGCATTCAATAATAATATGGATATGACCAAAGAAAGGAGTTTTTTTTTTTTTTTTTTTTTTTTTTTTTTTTTTTTTGTGTAAGTTCTACTTGTGTAATTATGCTGAAAACACCGTCCTTTAGGCGTCACATATGTAAATAGCCGTCACCGACATCCTATAAGTGAAGGCAAGTAAAACTAAAAGTTTTGATGATTTGGCTCAAAGGGTTGATAGCTTGAACTTTTTAGATTAGAGAATAATATAACATACATGCAATTACAGAACCTAGGTCATTGTTTCTGATGCAATATCCCAGTGGTCTATTTCGGTTGTATTATTACAGTAGGTAAGGTGGGTGATTTGGGGTGAATTAAGAATAATTTTCTACTAATCATAACAAATATTCATATATCTAACTAAATTACTAAACGCATATAATTAACGATTAATATTAACTTCCTAACACATTCTTTACACACAAATACAACATTTGTATAGATATGTCACATATTTTGCGTCAAATTTTACATAACACCTATAAAAAATATATATATTTTTTAATTATCATGAATAATACTTATTGTGCTCAAAACCTTTTTAAATAAAAGTTTCCAAAAAACAATATGATTGTTTTCTTTAAAAAAAATGTAAACTTAACCTATACAATAACAACTACTTTATATCAATACTTAATATGTCATATTTAAATAATATCACAAATCAAAAACTTATAAAAACATGTTTACGTTCATAAAAATAACAAAACTAACATTACACGGTCTACAAGATCATACCGTACATTACAATATGCAATGACATGAACTCTTTGGCTACTGCTCACAACTAATACTCAATGCTTACCACTCATAACTCACATCTATATTAAAAAAAAAAAAAAAAAAAAAAAAAAATAGAAATGATACATCCATATAAAAAATATATATAAAATTCACACATCTAACAAATCAAATAATACAATTAATTAATAACCAACTAATATTAAAAAACAAAAAATTATAATTCATGCCCGCCCATCGGGCGGGCTTCGAAATCTAGTATATATATATATATATATATATATATATATATATATATATATATATATATATATATATATATATTGTATGTAACGTACCTTGATATAATAAATGCCTTCGATCATTACGGTCTTTTCCTGAGTTTGCAGTAACGTAGCCTACATTAGAAAACCACTATGAATGAGCATAGCCTGATTGAATACTAATGTGTCCAATCCGCAAACTAAAAGAGAGACCGAATTACCTACACACACAAAATTTACATGTTGACTACCCCGTCAGAAATACAATTGCTTTGTTGTTGGTTATCACAAATGCATGTTAAGAAAATGCAACCACGACATATAAACAATGATCAATATAATTGAAACTCGTTACTGTTAACTACTTATACACATATAAACTCATGGCTCAATGAAGCTTCATCCGATACACGGTGACTATCCCCCCTGCACTAGACACGCACGACCTCTTCTTTCGAGATCCATCAACAATGGCCATCAGAACCAGCGCCTTCTGAAGTACCCGCAAAGTGTTTTTGTATACCTTTAGAAAGTATATACAAACAGCAAAATCAAATAAGCCATAAGCATCGTAATCACACATATATCCTGAATAAGCCATAAGCAAAATCAAAATAGGCTCATAAGCTGGGAAAATAAATTCATACAAACACCCCTTAACAAAACAACGAAACAACCCTAAGCCATAAGCAAAATCAAATAAGCTAATAAGCTGGGATAATAATTTCATCCAAACACCCCCAACAAAACAACAAAAAGTACCCCACTTCAAAATCCTCATTCAAACAAATCAAATAAAAAGAACTTACCGGTTTTATTATAACCAGCACTTTACGGCGACAGTTCACGAAATCAAAACGGGAGCTGATAAAATCACCATCGTTACTTGTGGTCCGCCTGTGGTGGTGGTCCGGCTTCGACTGTGGTGCTAACCAAACACAAACAAAAAAACAAACCCCAAATTAAACATAAACATAATTTAAAATTAACGAAAATTAAAAAAATTACAAAAATAAAAAGCACCAACCTTAGTTTGTTTTTGATTGTTGCCAACCCCATACAACCCGACTTCACTTGATTCCTCCCTATTAGGTTCTATGACACCATCAACCTGTTTTTTGAGAGAACCGTTGACGATGGTTTTTTGATAACAATGAAAAAGAGAGGCGGTGGAGTGGCTGGTCCCCTTGATTATGTTGTGTTTGTGGAAACTTTTGGTTATATCAAGTATTTCGTGAGATAAACAAAGACGAACATCTACCAAAGTATAAGGCGGTGGAATTTTGGATTGGGCCAAACATGGATCATGCGACATCTACCAGGAAAAAAAAAAAAAAAAAAAAAAAAAAAAAAAAAAAAAGAAGTGTAGCCCTACATGCTGAACGACAACGTTTTGGATGACAAATTATATATATAGTAACAATTTGGGCAACATTTTATAGGTATCATAGTTACTTAGTCACAACTCACAAGTAAACGAGTCGTGATTGTTATCTTCTTAAATTTAAAAATTTCATGTATACTTAAACATGCTTTAAAATTATTGTACATTTTGCATTCAATGATTGTATTTTGGGTATATATGAAATTAATTATAAAAGTATGAGGATATATGAAATTAGTCCTTATAATAAGGTGATACAAAACCGGAATTATTTGTTTAATTGCAATATGACGATTGACTTTTATTATCAAACCTTAATGAAAGAGCTATGCAAATAAACAATGCGTTTTAGCTCATTTATAGGATGATGATTTCATGATAGTTATATACGAAGTATGATTCAGGCTTTTTTAGACATCTTAATCATTTTCTTTACAAACCCACTCAACTATGTTGATATAAAATTTTGAGCCATTATATGCAAGTCAAGTAACTCACATCACTACCTAAAATAACATGCTCATGAGCCTATAAAATTACCAAACTCTAACTATGTAAGTCATAACAAACTAATTGACGATAAACTTTTTCACGTTGTCGGACGAGTTGAGCAATTTTGACCAATTTTTAACGTTGGATTGTATTAATATAAACCGAAAAAAGTTCAAAGCGTTCCAAAGACCGTATAGCAAGCATTTTGGTTTGGCCGATCTGGACCATTCAGTTAATTTCAGTCTTTCGGGTACGCAATACTCATCCTTACAATAGCCCCTTTTGATTATGGGTAAATACGACCAAAATCGGCTTGTTTACATTTATAAAGCTTGTGCTTGTTTCAATGTTTCACCAATCCGGTCTTCACCTTTTCATGAGCGGCTTGACTCGTTTTCACACTGATACCCATTCTTAGGGCTGAGCAAACGACCCGAACGAACCTGACCGACCGAGACCGGACCGGACCGACCACATTCGGTCCGGTCTTCGGTCTTGGCTTTTTGACTAATTCGGTCCTCGGTCTTGTCGGTCCAGTCCGGTCCGGTCCAATCCGATCCTGAACCGATGCTCACCCCTCCTCTTAGGCTGCGTTTTTTTTTTTCAACCTCTTAACGCCTCTGAACGGGCACTGTGTCTGAATCGGTCAGACATTTACGCCGTTCAGACCGTTTGTTTTTTTTTTCTCGTTCAGATGCGTTCAAATGCAGTTAGATCTTAATGGTCAAGACTTGAGAGGGGTGTCTTAACGCGTCTGAATGCCTCTTGTTGACACAAAATAACCAAAAAAAAAAAAAAAAAAAAAAATAATCCCGCTCAAACATGAGTTTTTTTTTTTTTTTTTTTTTTTTTCGTTTAGATGCGTTCAAATTCAGACATTTACGCATCAGATTCAGATTCAGACGTGCGGTTCAGATTCGGATTCAAACCCTCTTAATAAACAAACACCGCCCTAAGTCCGGGTCAGCCCAACCCGACCCTAACCCATTTACAAAACAAAATCCCTCATCATCATCATCCCCAAATTTCACCCCAAAAAACCAGTTCCTCACAACCACCACCATGGATCCTTACGCTGCACAAACATACGCAGCACAACCAGCACCATCATCATCAACAACAACAGCACAAATCCAACAAGATCCTTATTATTACATGCAACCAGATTACGACCAATCCCAATCCCAGCAACAACATTACCCTTATTACCCTTCTCAATACCCTCAAGACCCTTATCAACAAACACAACCCATTGAACAACAACAACAACAATATCCTCAACCCGAACAATATACCCAACAAGCCCAACAACCCGAACAAGATGCTCCACTTCACCCACCCGGTGTCCCGGTTCAACAACCCGACCCGAATGCTTATTATTCACAACAACAGCAACAGGCTTATTACCAGCCTGAGTATACTGACCCTAGCTATTATGCATACCCACCACCGCAAACACAGCAGGTGAGTTATTCGGATCCGGGTCAGGGTCAGTGGCAGCAGTATCCGGGTCAGGGTGAGGGTCAGTGGCAGCAGTATCCGGGTCAGGGTCAACCTGCTTATGGGCTTACTTCTGCGTATCCTCCGGTAATGTGTATTGCTAATTGCTGATTGAATTATTTGTGTATTTAGATTTTAATGAGTTTACGTGCGTTGGTTTTGATTGGTTTTGCTTATTTGATGGGTGTATCGCCTTATTGAGATTTATGGCTTAAGCTGATAAACTTATTAAGTAAGCTAATAAGTTGGTTTAGGATAAATGTGTTAGCGTAAGGTGTGTTGAAATTTTTTAGTAGTTATGTATTTGGATTGTGAATATAGGTTTTGATGCAGTTAGGGGTGAATGTATGTGTACTAAACGTGATTATTAGGGCCTAAAGTTTCACTAGCTAGTTAGGGTTAAAGTAATTAGGAGGTGTTTTGGTTTAGCTTGATGATGGGCGTATCGCCTTATTGGAATTTGGAAAAACTGATAAGCTTGAATTTAATGGCTTAGAGCTTGAGCTTGTGGACTTAATTAAGCCATAGCTCAAGTTGATACTTCATAAGCCATTAAAAATGAGCTTATTGGCTTTTCCAAATTTTAATTAGCCGATAAGCCCATCAAGCAAGCTAAACCAATTTTAACCAAATACCCCCTTAGGTTTGAAGCAACAGTTTAGAAGTTGATTTTAGATTATTAAGAATTGGAATAAATGTGTTATTTTGGTTATTAAATATGTGAAGATAACTATTTAAAGGCGCATTGAAAAAGTTGAGTTATGTAATGTTATCGAAGTGGTGTTGAAGTAACTAAAATGACACATTTAATTAGAGTTACTAGGCAGACAAGTATGTGTAAGGTTAGCTGAACTTCAAGTAGTGGTGCAAAGGAAATGTGGACCTAGTGATATATATAGTTATAGTGAGAAGATTAGCTCTATTATTTAGGGTAGGTTTAGTTATTAATTGGGATGTTTGGATGTGAGCTTACAGCATGATTGCTGTAGCTTGAAAAATATGACTTAGATAAGTAGTTGAGTACAGTCTGACAAGCTACATTACAATAGATTACAAAGTGAATTCTTGTTGTGGGACATGGAGTATTTTTAAAGGTGCTGAACTTAATTGATTGGTTTTTAAATAAGAGTCAAATTCCCTCGTTTTCATTGGGCTAAGTTATGTCATGAGCATTTTGGTAATGATCATGGGGAAAACTGGTGTAGTAATTTTGTTAGAGGTATTGGTCATGTCTGTTAAACTATGGGGCTAATTGCTCGTCTTTAGAAAAAATAATGCTCAAATTGTATACAAATGCTTGTGTCTGTGTTTTACTCGGCATATTGGATATGTTTAGCTTGTGCTTATTGTTATGCATGTCAAGATACTTTCTTTGCTTTCTTAGTTGGCTTTTGTGTTTGTAGCAATATGCTATGATTGTTTAGATATAATCATATAATAAACCAATACTGTACTTATTTAGGGAAGGATATGTGATATAGAACCATCTCAAAATGACATATTTTTTCATAAACGAAGTTATAAAAATGTTTTATATCCTTCTTTCTGTCATTTTCTATCATTCTTATTAACCCCTTAATACTTTATTACATCGTATGGAAGATCAAATATACAACAAAGTTAACACCAACATGAAGAGTTGTTGACAAGGTGCAAACTCCATAGCAAAAACAATGGATTTTAATCATAAAAAAAAAGTCATAAACTCATATTATCATTCTTTGATCAATATGATATAGTTTTGATGCATTTTAACCAATATAACATAGTTTTAAGATGGTTCCATACCTAAGCTTGGGTACATGACAACCACTATTCACTTGTCCCATTTAGGGGTTTATCTTCTAAAAAAGTTTAAAATTTGGATCTGTAATTATAACTCTTTTTATATATCTTTAACAAATATTCCAGGCTGGATCATAGTTTATTACATTCTTTTTTTATGATTTTCCACCTGAATATAATTCAAGTATCTATTAAAGCATACCATACTTGAACGACTTTTTCAATTTCTTCGAACTAACTAAACATGGTAATGGAATCTAGTGCACTATTTTCCATTACCTTGTCCATTTTCTTCCATTTTGTCCACTTCGTTGTCTCTCTTGTTGATATATCCATATGTCATTATCTTGTTATCACGAGGTTAGGTGGTATGAGCTACACGGATGTAAAACTTGCCTTCAAGTTTTACATGTTTAAATGGGGTCACGACTCATAATCTTATTATTTCTTAAAGTTTATTAAAGAATCACCTTAGCTGGAAACTTCTTATATAATAAAATAAATGTTTCTCCAAACAAGGATTTTGAAAGAATATTATACCTGAAGACTATGAGCTGAGCTGGACAGTTTTTAATATATGCTAGAAGCTGACCTCGGGACACGGGCCTTGCAACAGACACTATTCTCAAATTGAGTTCAAAACTATTGCTCCTTTGGTAACAAGCTCTCAAAATGAGCTATAACACTTTTACTTAAAAAGTTGTTTTTTCCACTCTGCAGAAGTGATTAGCCACAAGCTCTGAACTTGATTGAAGATTTTGCAGGTTTTGACTGTTGGAAATGGTACATGATATTTCTCGTTTATGTAGAATAGTTAAGGGGATTAAGAAGTGGCTTTTGTACACTAACGGAGGTTGGAGCCTGATAATTTATTGAGTGAGACAAACTTTACAAATTACAAACCGATGGTTTACTTTATCTTCGTATACTAAAATATCTAAACACCTCTATTAAATAGTAAAATTGATGGCTCCGTTATTGCTTATGTCAGATTGGCCATTAAACCATTAAAAATAATTTTCTATGATCATCCTATTCTGAAACTATACACGGGGTAAGATAATCAAAAAAACCAAAAAGCAGCAATATTTTCTGGTTTGACTGAACTAAACTCATGGTCACACTGAGCCTATTCGTGACCTCCAAATAGAGTTGGCAAACCTGACTCATTTACTTATTAATGGGTCGAGTCGGGTTATGTTTTATCTATGACGGGTCAAAGAGGTTGAATCCTAACAATGCCCTTTTGACCCGTTACCCAACCAGCCCGTATCTGCCATTTCTACTGATAACCACCTGACTGTATGGGCTTGTTAGTTACATGTGTCATTCAGTCAGGGGGTTAAATCGAACTATCTTTACCTTAAATGGTATATTGGAAAATATTTTCTCGTTTGGATGTCGTTGATCGACCTCGCTTCAGGATTTCATATTTAAGATTCCTTAGGTTTGCTGAATTACTCATAGCTTCTTGCAGCAGTTTCTTTATTGATGGGAGGCGGATCTTCTTGAAATTGCATGCAACTTTTACAAGGGGGTTCTTTGATCTTCAAAACGGGATTGCATAGAAATGTGATATTTATAGCGTAACGGTAATAACATAAATTATTATTACTCATAATATATGGCTTTCAAGGTAGGGCTACTACATTTCAACTTCAAAATTGGTTTTGGTTCACTAAATGTTTCCATCAAGGCTATAACTACATCAAACTTTTTAACATATATCACATAAAACATAAAAAGTTTGGTGTTGTATCCTTAACAGAACTATATCTTTTTGCAGTTGAAATGTAGTTTGCTTGACCTTTAAAGTCAAAACCTTAACTATTACAACGGACGGTGTAAGCAGTCACTCACACATCTCAGTTTTGAGGCACGTATAACTTATATAGTTGGTGTTTTATTTCCTGCTGGTGTCTATAAAAATAGGGTACCTCATGTAACAACTCGTTCCTAAATAATTGAAGAATGAGAAGTTAAGCGGGACCCAGTTTCACATTTTAATATAGCGTGTGAAGTTTGAATACCTTGTAAGCCTTAAGTTATAAGCTGCCAATAACTTTTAAAATGGTTTTAAGTTTATCTGCAAGTTATTTGGTTAGACTGTAGCTTTAGGCTTTGGGTGCTGCACCTTTTCTTTTCCTGCTTATGGTAACTGTTGTATTTGATTCACATGATCATCCTGTGTGAATCTTTTTCTCGAGTTTATGCTCTTGTCACTGTTCCTATTTATGTTTATACCCTTACTCATTTCTAGCATGTCCAAGTGTTGTATGCTTGATATCTTTTTGATATATTGCAGAACGCACAAGTTGGTCAACATAGTGGTTTTGGTCAACATACTGGTCCTGCTCCACATAATGGTTCTGTTAGAGGTGGAGGTCGAGGTGGCGGGGGTAGTCGAGGTGGAGGTTTTGCTCGGGGTGGAGGTCGAAGCGCTAGAGGTGGTGGTGGCGGTTCATCTTTCCGTGGAAGGGGACACGGTGGCGTAGTGCGTGGCGGAGGACGTGCTGGTCCACGTGGTGGTGGACGTGGTAGCAGACCAATTGTCACTCAGCCAAAACCACAGTTTTTGGCATGGTGTGAACTGTGTCGAGTGGATTGCAACACTCAGGAGGTTCTTGAGAATCATATGAACGGGAAGAAACATAAAAAGAATGTGCAAATACAGGAAGAGTTGAAGACTCTTGCAGCTAAATCACATGAAACTCAAATGGCATCCACCAATGGGATGATACCAGATATCAAAGTTGAAAGTCAAATGACTGAAGAACAAGAAAATGGTTTGAAAAGAAAGATGATAGATGGAGAAAAGAAATCTGCTGATGAGTCAAACAAGAAACCAAAAGAAGCCGTGCCCTTTATTTGCGAACTATGTGATGTGAAATGTGAATCAGCCCCTGTTTTTGATAGTCATTTGAAAGGTAGAAAACACGTATTCAATTTTCACAGGTTTCAGGAACAGCAAGCGGCACTTGGGCAGGTGGCTTTACAAGCACTTTATCCTGCATTAGAAGCAGCACTGTATCCCGTGCTTCTTCAAGCACTTTCTCAGAATGCAATGGCTTCCAGCTCTTATGGATATGGAGGACTTGATCAACAAGTTCTTCAATTGCTCCAACCATATTTACCTCAACCCGGACCCACTGCTTTTCCACCTGGTCCAGGTTTTGGACCCCAGGGTCCGAACCCGGGTGTGACCCAAGAGAAGCCTGAGAATGAACCTGAATCGAAGAACGAAGCAGCTCAAGTGGAATCTGAGAGTAAGACTGAAGAAGATAAAGTGGAACCCGAAAGCAAGACTGACGAAGATAAAGTGGAACCTGCTAGCAAGACTGAAGATCAAGTGGAACCCGAAAACAAGACTGGAGAAGAAAAAGTGAAACCAGAGAGCATGACTCAAGGAAATCAAGTGGAACCCGAGTGCATGGCTGAAGAAGATCAAGTGGAGCCTGTGAGCAAGACTGAGCAGGATGACTCAGCGGCAGCAGAACAGACCCAGTGAGAGAATGTTTTAAACTTGTCAGTTTTTGCATCCAAGTAGTTTAAGATTCGATCTTGTTTGGTGTTTTTCTTTCCTGGCTAGATGTATATCTCATATTGAATGATGAAACAATAGTCTTGAATTTTAATACTTTTTTTTGACATTTTTTTAGTGTTCGAATTATCCAAAATATTCCCAGATTTGCTGATATTGAACTAGTTCTGTTTCTGTGCAAATGGAAACATCTGCCACTGTCTTTGATAGGCTATGTGTTTGCTGAAGATATTGCAAGCGAATTGGAAGGCGTAAATTTCAATAAAATACAAACAAGTTACCATTCATGTTATTGATATATGTACACACCAAGCTTTAGCTTATACAAAAAAGTCTTCTAAATAAAATTGCTGAGTTTTGGATTATTTACCTTTTTCTTGTATTTGTGAGATTATAAATGTTGAGGTTTAAAGAGTGATTTTGTTGTTGAAGAAAGAGTTAACTTCCCACTCATGCTTTAAACAAAGCAGCAACTCTCTACGATCATCCTTCAAATTGTCAAGCTATTTGAGGAATTGGAATGTAGGTATTGTGTGTTTTTCTTAAGAATATAAGTTGTTCAAGTTGAAATCGGTGACAGGCTTTGACAAGGCTACCCATAATAAAAGAATTATAGACACGTCTTCGTCTTTGCTCGCACCTTGTTTGACGCGTCGCCTATTACACTCATCTTTGTTTGACGCATCGTCATGGCCATTTGAGATAACTCGGTCGTCTGCACAACCGAGTTGTATTGAGAGAGGAAATAATTTTTGAAGGGCACACAAGTACACACAAACACACTCACACATGTCTTTATCATGTACTCCCTCCGTCCCAATTTTATTGTCCACGTTTCCTTTTTGGGATGTCCCAATTTAATTGTCTACTACTAAAAATAGATAGGGAAGTTTAACCAAGTTTACTATATTACCCTTGTTTAAAATTATTATTACACACATTAAAGAAGACTTTAATTAATTACTTAAGGGCAAAATTGTCATTCTGTCAAAAAGTAAGAAAGAGAAAGCTGTAATAAATGTACTTTTCTTAATCTATGTGTTTTTTGTCGGGGGACAATAATTTTGAGACGGAGGGAGTATCTTTTTAGCCAAAATTTATAGGGCACACACGCACATACAAATACACTCACACATGCCTTTATCATGTATCTTTTTAACCAAAATATTGTAGTGCACATAGGCACACACAAATACACTCACACATGCATTTATCATGCATCTTTTTGAATAAATAGGTCTTATTACAAATTTGGTTGCAAACATGGGTTAATTTTCATTTATTTTGCACATGAGTTCTTTTCTATATATTGGTACCTACTAGCTCAAACATGTCATGTTGATTATTTTCATATATTTCATTTACCCCCTTGTTTAGCCAAAGTGTTCAATGGGTCCCTTCACGCCCCATGCCCATACGTCCCTTCACAAAAATATGGTTTCTTTTCTATATATTGGGACCTACTAGCCAAAGTCATCTCCGACATCACTCTTTGATTCACTATTATCCTCACTATATTGTGAGTTGCATTCATTAAATGTCCCAAATGTATCATCATGAGGCAATGGGTACATTTGGGTCAGGTGTAAAACTACGAAAGAGATCAAAGAAAATTAGTATTTGTGGGCAGCATTACATGTTTATAGATAATTTGTGTGGGTTTAAGAAAACTACAAAGTGTGAAATAAGAATGTAGGAATTTTAGTCTGCACATGAGAAACTTTATTGTTTAGTTAGGTTGTTGAGATTAGTGTCTAAGATCGGTAAGTGTTTTATGAAGATATATTGATATTTAAAGCTTTAAAAGACAATTTTGTGTAAAGGATTTGAATAGGTGACAACAATATGCAACAAGAATTGATTATTTGTCATTTATTAATTCTTAACTCCCAACCAACATCATAAATATGAGTTAATGGTTTTACATGTCACTTTGCAAAAAATAACGGAGAATAATGAAGGTTTAAAAAAGATTGGTTTCGCATATTTTTGTAAACGGACGTATGGCATAGGGTGTGAAAGGACCTAGTGAACACTTTGGCTAAACAAGGTGGTAAATGAAATATATGAAAATAATCAACAAGACATGTTTGAACTAGTAGTTCACTAGAAAAGAACCCATATGTGCAAAACGAAAATTAACCCATGTTTGCAACCATTTTTGTAACAAGACCCACTTATTCAAAAAAAAAAAAAAAAAAAAAAAACCTCCACAAGTACACTCACACATGCCTTTATCATGTATCTTTCTAATTAAATGTTATAGGGGAGCCATGCACACAGAAATACACTCGCACATGCCTTTATAATTCCTTTCATTTCACACAATCACAAAATACATACACTCCTTACTCCTTTCTCTATCTAATTCCGGCCACCACTATAGCCGGATGCCACCTTCTACATAAGGCCGCCACTACCACCTTGACCTCAACAGGCGGCCGCCCTCACCATACATGCACACACACCAAGATACATAACATCTATACGCGACACTTCCAAGATCCGGCCATTAACAACCAAACCACCCACCACAAACACCCACCAAACACTACTCCTTGAACAAATTCCTTCAATTTAAACAAAAACCCCAAATCCCCAAATTTTACAAAAATTTAAATTCGTAACCTTAGAATTTCAAACTCTAATTACAAATTTAACTTTATAAATGTCTAATTCACACTCAAACCACACAAACTTCTCAACCCGTAATTTGATAAAATAACAAAACCCCCAAGTTTTTATAAAAGTTAGAAATTTTGGTAGCTAATGATCTTTGGTATCCTTCTAAATACACATATGTCATGAAAGAAAAACCAGCCGACCAATCGCCTATGAGGAAGTACATAGAGAATGAAGAGAAGAGGTTCAAGGGTACTCTTAACACAACCCCTAAAGAAACACCACTTATGAGTTGGCGGCCAATAACATTCGGGTATTGTTCACTCCCTTCCTCCTCTTCGAGTAAAAAAACATATGTTATAGTAGCAAAGCCAATCAGAATCACAATGAAGTATATGACACGGATGTCATAAAACACGGAGTGACTCGCAAAAGGTTTCATGCCATAATAATCAAACTTAGCATCGATCACACTTTCGCGAGTTCGATTACTATGGCATCAAACCTTTCGCGAGTCACTCCGTGTTTTATGACATCTGTGTCATATGCATCGTCGTGATTGTCATTGGTTTTGCTACTATGACGTATGTCTTTTAACCCAAGGAGGAGGAAGGGAGGGAACAATACCCAAATATTATTGGCTACCAACTCATAAGTGGTGCTTCTTTGGTGGTTGTGCTAGGAGTACCGCTGAACCTTCTGTTTGTTCTCTATATTCTTGCTCATAAGCTATTGGTCAAAGTAATTGTTGTGTTCGTTCTTGCTGTCACACTTTTTGGGTATTATCCAAAAGTAGCAGATGACCATCGGGGAGCGACCAAAGTACCAGCAGGAGGAAACAAATGGAAGTTTTGAGGTTTGTAATATGAAATTCTCTTTTATTTGGTTTTGTTACCTGAAACATTTAATTATTGAGGTTATATATATAAAATCTTTCTTAAATGAGTCGGTGGCAGATTTAAGATTAAGTTATAGGTATGCACTTGCGGTTTTGTTTGGTGTTTTCGGTTTGGTCAGATTTTTTCAGTTTGGGTTATTTGCTGTTGGTAGTAGCGTAGCAATATATTACAGTATATGGAAATGTCTAATCCTTTTGGTTTTCAGATTCATTTGCTTGTCAACCAAAAGTTATGAGGTGTTGTTTTTTTTTTGAAAGGCAACAAGAAATATATTAACAACAACGATCCAAACTAGTACATCAAAATGGCATCCCAACTCCTCAATCAAGACAATTGAGGAAGCAGAGACCCAAAGCTACAGACAACAAACAGGGCAGTACACACTGACTATATGACATTTAGAGAGACTGACCATACAGATTGCAAACTTGCAGACTCACATCACACCAACACAAAGAAATTTAGAATTTGCAAGCCTTGATCGGGTCCGAACACCACTCTATCCATGATGAAATAGATTCCTTTGCTCTATTAGAGATCCAATGAAATGATAGAACTTGTACCTCATCACAAATAGTCGACATATTGAAGGCTTTATTTTCAAAAACTCTCTTATTTCTAGCATTCCAAATCATATATAACATCACCCAACAAACCGCTTGCCAAACCGTTCTTTGTTTTTTATGAAAATTTGGCAAGCCTTTGTGTTCAACAATATCTTGAAGCGACCCAATATTAAAAGTACCCATATTTCACCACTTAAAGAGTTTGCCCCAAGAATCTCTTACCCGAGAGCACCCTAAGAAGCAATGATCCACCGTTTCAATATCATTTCCACACTGTGGACAAAGAGTAGAGTTAAGATCGATACCAAGATGTTCGAGCCATGTGTAAACCGGTAATCTTCTTTTTTGTAGACGCCAAATAAAAATACAAACTTTTCTTGGAATGATCTTGCACCATTTTGTCTCTTGAGCCCCAACTGTTGGATTTAGGATCATGTCATCTACCATTTCCCTAAGTCCTTTAACTGTGAAAGCACCATTATCGTCATGTATCCATCTCCATGAATCTTCTTGCATCACATTTGGAACAAAAAAATTAGTTAGAACCGTCAATTCCTCAAAATCTCCTAACCCTCTACCTCTTAATTCTCTAGCCCAATCCCACCTCCAATCCCATGTATCATTACTCCACACCCTCTTATCACCAACCGTAATATATTTATTGACTTCTAGTCTATATAATCTAGGAAACTTCTCACTAAGAACCACCCCATCCCCAATCCAACTATCTAGCCAAAAGAGAGTATTATTCCCGTTACCAAGTTTTTTTTCAAAGGAGCCACAAAAATTAAAGCCCAAAGTTTGAATATCTCTACCCGTCTTTACTATATCCCCCCACTTAGAACCTCTCGACATTCTATGAACACCCTCTTCATCCTTTAAACCACCATCATTACCATAAATACTTTTAATAACTCTAACCCAAAGTCTACTACCTTCAACTCTAAATCGCCGCCACCACCATTTACCTATCAAAGCCCAATTGAAGGCTTTTAAGCTACCAATATTTAAACCACCCAAAGAAAATTTGTTAAGAGTCACTTCCCATTTTACCCAAGATTTTTTTCTTACTTCATCATTTCCCCCCCAAAAAAAACGTTGTCTTACACTTTCTAAAGATTTAAGAACACTATTCGGGGCACGAAATAAGGAAAAGAAATATAGGGCTAAACTACCAAGTACCGACTTAATCAACGTTTTCCACCATACGAGATCATCTTTGTCTTCCACTTTCCTAATCTTTTCTTGAACTTTTCGACGATAACCTTCCAACTATCACTCTTTTTCATATTTAAGCCAATTGGAATACCAAGATACGTAAATGGCATATTTCCTGCCAAACACCCCATTCTGTTAGCAAGACCCTCAACTTCCTCGCTATGAACCCCAATTCCATATAATTTTGTCTTATTTGAATTAATTTTCAACCCGGATGCTTGTTTGACACACTCCATGATTCTCATAAGGTTTCTTGCATTTGATTCTTTCCACTCTCCAAATATTAGTGTATCGTCAGCATATTGGAGGTGAGAAATTGGAACATCATTCCTACCAACTTTAACCCCTTTAAACAGACCATTTGCTACCGCATCTTTTAGAGTCACATTAAGGCCTTCCGCCGCCACAAGGTAAAGAAATGGTGAGAGAGGATCGCCTTGCCTAACCCCCCTCTCCATCTTGAATTCCAAAATTGGGGATCCATTAACAAGTACCGAAACGGAAGCCGATTCTTGGCACGTTCGAACCCACTTGCACCATCTTTCTCCAAAGCCCATTTGTAAAAGCGTATTTTGAATAAAGTTCCAATTAACGCTATCATAAGCTTTTTCAAAGTCAATTTTCAACAGGAATGCTTTCTTCAGATAATCACAAGTTTCGTTTGCAATTAATCCGCCGTCAAGAATATACCTTCCTTGAATGAAGGCATTTTGTTCTTCTCCAATGACTTTACCGATCACCTTTTTCATCCTATCAGCAAGGATCTTTGAAATTATCTTATAGTAGCAGCCAATTAAACTTATCGGTCTATAATCACTTAAACTCAACGGGTCTTGAACTTTGGGAATTAATGTTATAAAAGACGAGTTACACCCATTTGAGATGTTTCCCGTACTCCAAAACCATTTGATAGCATTCACCAAATCGATCTTAATAATACCCCAATATTTCTTCAAAAACCCGAAATTGAAACCGTCGGGACCTGGGGCTTTTTTACTTCCACATTGTTTAACGGCTTCCCATATCTCTTCTTCATCGACCTCTCTTTCTAAATCATCCTTTTCACTAATTGAAATTCTATTAAAATTGCTATTGATCAGACATGGTCTTACTTCATTTGTTTCCTTAAAAGTATCTTTGAAAAAATTATATACTTTTGACTTTAGAGTCGTCGGGTCTTCACACCACCTTCCATCTACCACCAACCCCTTTAAACCATTCTTTCTTGTGTTATTTCTCATGCATGCATGAAAAAACTTTGAATTTTCGTCACCTTCCAATGTCCACTTTGATCTCGCTTTTTGTTTGATCATATCATTCTTACACTTATCTTTTTCACCTTCCAACGTCCACTTTGATCTCGCTTTTTGTTTGATCATATCATTCTTACACTTATCTTTTTTCAACCCACCCTTTACAGTTATGAGGTGTTGTAATTTTGATATAAACAAAATGTACTCATGATTTATACAACAATGTGACTTATGAAACGCATGCTATGTTTATTATTCAAATCATCATAAAGTAAGCACAAGCAATGAGCAATTGAGCATAACTGTCCATTTCTAAGATATAGTACTGATATACCCTCTTTACTCGGTCATTTGCATTATTTTTCTTCATTTTAGGGGGTGTTTGGATGTGTTTTTGAAAATAATTTGTAATTTATAGTGACTTTAAAACTGATTACTAGTTTTTAGTGTTCGGGAACCTATAACTTCATATGGTCATATCTTTTGAAGGGAACAAAAATCAGTTGGTTACTAGTTGTATTTGGCATTGTTTTGCTAGTGATTATTGTCTTTCATATATTAAACTAGTGCAAGGAGGTAGAACATACAAAGACACAAACATACAACACTAGCAACTTTCTTTTTATGAAAAACATGAATCCATAAATAAAAAAAAGCCTCCTTAATAGTATGCTGAAGACACCCAAAAGATCCATACACTAGGTCTGGTAAAGAACCTAGACCAAAAGATCCAGACAAGATGAATCCAATTGATCTTGACTGTGACTGAAAACAAGCTCCATATATAGATATAATACTAACCAAGATAACAGGAAGTTAATCAAAAGATCTTGATTGGAGTTCACGACTGGCTTCTACAGGCTTGGCACTATTTGGTAGTACATGCCCATACGAACGTTTTTATATACTATTGAGCTCCAAATATACTTTCGACGAACTTTTTATATACTTTCGACATGTCCAAACGAAAGTTAATCGTTACCTTTTGAAAATGTTTTTTATTGTTTCCACTTGATCCCCACTTTGCTACCTTTGTGAAGTTTTCATTGTACAAACCCTTAACAGTGTTATACCTGCTAATTAAGGACGAGGTTTGTTTTTTGAGAAATGGTGCTTTTTTAACTTTGTTTGCAAATTTTTTTTTCTTAATGTAAACATAGTTTTTTTTTTTTTTTTTTTTTTTTTTTTTACCACAAGCCTTTTATTAACTATATAAACTTTACATATTTAACCATTAACTTATAAAAATATGTTATATATACTAGTTCATATACACTAGAATAATTGTTAATAAGTTGATTGATGCCAAAACATATACGTTAAAGTCAATAGTTTGGTATAAGAAATTGTTATAAATACTACCAAATATGAAGGCAACCAAGCTTTGGTTACGCATGTAATCAAAAAAAAAAATGGTATTTGGCGGAACCATCTCAAGTCCGTGTACCTTTTTGGTACCGAGCCCCCCACCCAACAAGGAAGGCATATCCCGGTAAATTACCTAGGCAACACTGGCTGACCAAGTTGGAGTCCAGATTCGAACCCCCGCCTTTAAGCTTTGACTTGGTCAACTGCGCGCTTTTGCGGTAGTTGGTGGCCAACTGCCCTAAGGCAGCTGGTTTACGCATGTAATCATATACAAGTATATTTTCATTCCCCTTAATGCAATATCCTAGCAATATGAAGGTATTTAAGCTTTTGTTACGCATGTACTCATATACAGAGTAGTTGCATAAATTCATAAGGTAATAATGGAGTGAATCAGAAATTGGTTAGTTGGGAGTTAGAAATTAATGTATGACAATCAATAAATATATGCTTCATACTCTTCTCACATATAAAAATCTTTTACACACATTTGTTTTTCAAACTTTAAATATTAACATATCCTCATAAATCACTTGCCAATATTACACATTAATACCAACTACCTAACTAACAATGGTTTGCTTTTTATTCAATGAAGCTTTCATACTTTTGTAGTTTTCTCTTACACATACAAATTATCTATGAGCATTTAATGTTACCCACAAACACTAGTTTTCTGGATTTCCTTTGTAGTTTTACAAATTGTAGTTTTACCCATACAAACTATGCAAATTGGTGTAAAACTACAAAGGAGATCAAGAAAGCTAGTGTTTATGGGCAACATTACATGCTCATAGATAATTTGTGTGGGTAAGAGAAAACTACAAAAGCATGAAACAAAAATGTAGTTTGAAGATGAAAAGCTTCAAGCAAACTATTGCTAGTTAGGTAGTTGATATTAATGTGTAATATTGGCAAGTGATTTATGAGGATATGTTAATATTTAAAGCTTGAAAAACAAATGTGTGTAAAAGATTTTTATAGGTGAGAAGAGTACGAAGCAAACATTTATTGATTGTAATACATTAATTTCTAACTCCCAACTAACCAATTTTTGATTCACTCCATTACTACCTTCTGAATTTATGCAACTACTCTGTATATGATTACATGCGTAATAAAAGCTTGGATGCCTTCATATTGCTAGGATACTGCATTAAGGGGAATGAAAAAATACTTGTACATGAGTACATGCGTAACAAAAGCTTGGATGCCTTTATATTTGGTACTTGCCTTCATATTTGGTACTAGTATTTATAACAATTTCATATATCAAAATATTGACTTTAACGTATATGTTTTGGCATCAATCAACTTATTAACAATTATTCTAGTGTATATGAGCTAGTATATATAACATCTTTTTATAAGTTAAGGGTCAAGTATGTAACGATTATATAGTAAATAAAAGGCTTGTAGTCCACAAAATTACAAAAAGACTCATATTTACATTAAGAAAAAAATGAACCCATTTTTGTGAATAAAAGTTAAGAAAGCACCAAAAAAAAAATAAAAAAAAAAAAAAAAAAAAAAAAACTCGCTAAAGGCCTAAAGCAAACCAGCACAACAGGATTTGTATACGTGTTTCTATACCACCCAAAACCTGATGGTCAGTTAACAAACCATATTATTACACTACTGGAGGTGGTCATGTGAGTTATCACTTGGTAACATTCCTTGAAGACACATTCTCGTAAAGGGGATCGGTTTTTTGGAGCACAAATAGAAGGCGGACCTGAGTTTTGAAGTTGATGAACAAGCTGGGTAGGTTCTTTCATATCCTGAAAAGCACTATTAGTAGCTTTTGGCAAGTCCATGTACGTCCAACGGTGGTGCATTTGAAATATATATACAGTATATCCGTAACGATTTTTTTTTTTTTTTTTTTTGGATGCACCACCTTGAACCTACTTTCCTAGTGCTTCTTTCACCCTCAGAAACAACTTAGAATAGATGTTAAAATATGCATTGTTGTTAGCCCCCTCCCTGATGAAACCACTTGAAGAATTGATAAATTTCCAGAAACACAAGGATTGTGAATTTGTATGTTGTATTCATAGTGTACACGGTAGTGTAACCATCTAAAGATTTTTGGCTTCAATTTTTGTTCAAGTGAAGAAAAAAAGTCCAAGGGGTTTTAGAATAATTAAAGGTTAAGTTAATTTAAATAAGAGCAGGCTTCAAATTTAGCTTAGTTAATTAAAGGATAAGTTAGATAAAACAAGTGCAAGCTTACAATTAAGCATAAAAAGAATGTGGACTTGAGATTATGGTTTTGTTGGCTGATGAGCATACATGTATTTTGGCTTCTAGCCTTCTATGTGTTTTTGGTTTGATAGCGTGTTGAGAGTTCATAGCCTCATAGGGTTGTGTCAATGTTTAAAATGTGTTCTACGTGTTCTTGATACGTTCGAGAGGCAATATTGAATGCTGTATAGCAATTAACACTTATGGAAACTTAACCAATCAACTAGCTGGCTATCTAAAGAGTGAGATAGTGACCGGAGAAGAAAAGGTGGAACCTGAGAGCATGAGTCAAGGAGATCAAGTGGAACCCGAGTGCGTGGCTGAAGAAGATCAAGTGGAGCCTCGGAGCAAGACTGAGCAGGATGACTCAGCGGCAGCAGAACAGACCCAGTGAGAGAATGTTTTAAACTTGTCGGCAGCAAAATACCTCAAAAAGGATGAATTTGAAACAAAAGTACCCTTTTAAGCAAACAATTTTGTTTGATACACAGAAAAACAAATGGTGTCAAGTATAATACTTTTTTTTAATCATTTGCCAAAAAAGAATCGCTGAGTTTTGGATTATTTACTTTTTTCTTTTATTTGTGAGATTATAAATGTTGAGGTTTAAAGAGTGATTTTGTTGTTGAAGAAAGAGTTAACTTCCCACTCATGCTTTAAACAACCATTGTTCAGGAGCAACTCTCTACTATCATCCTTCAAATTAAATTGTCGAGCTATTTGAGGAATTGGAATGTAGGTATTGTGTGTTTTTCTTAAGAATATAAGTTGTCCAAGTTGAAATCGGTGACAGGCTTTGATCTGTTTTGAAGTTACGAGGGAGTGAGATGTTAATACTATGGTGGTGTTAGTTAATGATGAGGCTACCCGTAATAAGATAACTATAGACGCGTCTTCGTCCTTGTTGGCACCTTGTTTGATGTGACAACCGGCAGTTTAGGGAGCTATTTTAAAAACCCGCATTACAATTTAAGTTCGTTTATAATTTTTATTTGAAATTTTCATTTCACAACGAACTTGTAAGACCTATTTCATGGATATTTTTAATTAATGACGTTATGGAATTCGTGAATTATGTTCATAATTCATTTTTGATTTAATGATCGGTGATGTACATTTGAATTCTCACTTGGTACTACGTTGACTTTGGCACTAGGATTACCTAACGACAGTTTATGATTCGTCTTAACGAGTCCGATTATATTTTTAATTATTTACGAGATGTTCTCGAGTGATATTGAAGTTTAAAAATGAGTTCGGGTTCGGGCCACATGTTTTTACAATTACCCGCGTTACCCGCTCCACACCGTAGTAATATTATTATTACTATTATTATTACTAATATTATTACTATTATTAACTTTAAAAAAAAAATAATAAATAAAAATAAAAGAAGTAAACTACAAAACCCGGTCCTTTGGTTTTCGGTTCACACCAAACACCACACACAAACCCTCACTAATTTCCATCTCTCTCACCTCTCATCTCCCCTACTTCTTTAACCCTAGCCGCCGCCCCTTTGGCCGGCCACCACCGTCACACCGCCACTCCCACACCAAAAATAACACCACCACTTTAACCCTCTCATCGAGATCTTTCATTTGAGCTATAACACGCGCCCTAACTCCCACATTAACACCAAATCCGAATCAAAATATCACGAGTTCATCATCATTTTCTTATTATTTCTTGAGTATCTCTCCGATTTGGCTTTGTTTTGGAAGGTAGGACGAGTTTTAACTCGAGTTGTGGGTTCGAATCGTGACTAAGAGTCACGGATTTCATTATTTTTTTCGTACTGTTATGATTCAAGTTACAAGAATCATGTGGGTTTTCAATAAAAATGGTTTAAAAAGAAGTTTGGTATCCGGGTTTGGTTTCTTGTTGGGTCGACGTGTACCCGAGGGTGATACCCTCGGTTTGTGCTTGTTTGGCCGATTACTTGATCTTTGATGATTCTTGGTGTTCGATTGAGGATGTTTGGATCCTCATTTTTGTTGTTTGACCGATTCTTGTTGGTCATGGTTGACCATTGTTGTCGCTTGGATTCTTGGCCGACGACCCAAGTAGGTCGTGTGGTTAGTTTGGCTCATTTAGAGCTAGCCGAGACCATAGAGGTCTCGGGTGGGACCCACACGAGTTGTGGTGAAGTTTTGACTCGGGTTGACTTGATATTTGACCCGAATACGGTTATTTTTGAGAACCGTGGTTGATGTCGAGATATATATATATATTTCGGCTAACTTTTATTTGTTATGATTATTTTTGGATATGTTGATTTGTTACTATTATTTTTGCGGCTTATTGGATTTTGTAACGGTTGACGAGTTATATTTGAACTCGTGGTATTATTTGAAGAAGTGTTGACGATAAGTGTGATTGGGGACCGATTGTGAGACGGTCGTTAGATTGACGGAGATAGGTTAGTCGGGTGCCGTAGTCGGACCCTCATGTTGTAGCACGTGGTTTGAGAATGTTTGGACGGAGATGTATTATCTTATGACTTTTACTTATATTATTGGACTTGGACAATGAGCCGAGAGTCATGACTCGGACATGTGATCATTTCGTATGACTCGATAACTATTAAAATTGAAACGAAAATAATAAAACTCGTAATAATAATTATTGATAATATGAACGTTTATATGAATATATATATACGTGAATAACGTATATATAACTATATAAGCGCGTATATTAATAATAATAATAATCACGAGTCGTATTATAAATAATACAATTAGATATATATTAGGCTACGAAAGTGGCGTAATATTATTGAACGTATTATTATTATAAAAATTGTGTTATAAAACGGGAAACTCCCGACAATTATTAAACGGTTAATAAAATGTCATTTCGGATATATAACGGATAAACTTATTGAGTTATGCGAAATCGTTGTCACTCGGGTCCAGGTAAGTTATTATTTGTGACATTCGTGTTGTCACGGATATATGACGACTAATATAGACGTTTTCTATAATTAAATAACCACTTAACCGAAAGGTTGAATCGGGTTATTTGGCTATATGAAATGAATATATTAGTGGGCATCGTATCCTACGACGCCCATAGGTTGTAGTATATGTAAAGTGTAATAGATTGCGAGTGTATATATCGGAAAATCTGGCCAATTTGACGATATATATGAGGAATTTATTAAACTATGATATATACTATATAGTATTTATGTGCTATGTGCTTTAGGTTGGGTGTAATCTTGGAACGGCATGTTACATAAATAAATATGGGGATTATCAAATCGACGGATTCGATAAACTTCGGCGATTTATTTAAATGATATATCGGGCTAATATTAGATCCATAGTTTATTTTATTATTCTATATGTGATCTTTTTGGTTTGTTTGGAGTCGACCCACCACCCGTATGGATACCAAACGCAAATACACCAAACTAATACGAAATGGATTTTTGGAAATAAAACGGATTCTCGTCCGGGTTTGGGAATATTATATATTTGAGGAAATGATTTCTGAAAGAGTTAATATTGTTAGGTCGTGCCAAGTCCGTAGTTGCTGTTTCGTGAGTTATCATACATCTTATTGCTACCTACCTCGTCTTGCTATTTTCTGGACTTGAGGTGAGTCATAGCCCCACTTTTTACTCTTGAACTATGTTTTCAATGATTGGGGTGAGAAACGTGCAAATCATTTTACGTGGACTATTATCGCTTTTATATTATTTCTAAACTTGCTATGCGTATGGACTAGGATCTATTGTCAGCTTTAGTCACACCTTTTGTGTGTACTATTCAAGGTTGGCTTATTTGGTTATTTGGATTGTCAGCTTTAGTCACATATTTGTTGTGTGTACTATTCAAGGTTGGCTTATTTGGATTGTCAGCTTTAGTCACATAGTTTCGTGTGTACTATTCAAGGTTGACTTATTAGATACTATAGCGTACACCTATAGGTTATTAATACTTTGGAGGTTATCCGAGTATTTATTGGTATTGCGGGGGTTACCCGAATATCTATGTTGTTACGGAAGGGTATCCGTGTGTTATGTTGAGAGCGGAGGGTATCCGCAGGTTTTTAGCGAATCCTTAGTCTAGCTAGCAAGCGTTTTGCGTATATGTCCACTATATTATTAGTTGAATTTAAACCTATGATCTCACCAGCGAAAGCTGACTTTTAGCACGTTTTCTCAGGTAATTAAGTGTTGAGGTGCATGCTTGGATTGGAAGGCTCGGCCAAGGCTCACGGTTCATGGATCTATTTTTCTAAACTCTGATAATTAAATTTGGACCTATTGTTATTTTATTTTGGGCCTGACTCTGAATGATGTTGGGATAAATGTAAACCTTAAAACCCCGTTTTGGTTGTGTTTTTATTATGTTTACTTTATCTCGTTCTATATTGTCTTGTGTTGGATACCAATCCCCGTGGCACCCCGAAAGCTTGTTGAGTCTTCCGCTGTATCAAATTTTGGGGGTGTTACAGATTGGTATCAGAGCCAAGGTTATAGAGAACTAGGTAAATAAACGCCTAAACTATAACCGTATTTTTATAGAAAATGATCCTTGACTACCGCCCGCCAGCCCGCCAAGCCGAAGCATCTTCTATTATTTGAGGTATTATGAGATATTTGAGATGATTTGAGGTTTATGGATTTTAGCAATAAGATGGCGTTCTCGAGGATTTATATGGTCTATATGTTTTATAAACATTTTTAGTAATGCGGTGTTCGAAATTCTTTTATTGAGATTATATATGGAACTATTTGATAAGTATATTTGGTATGGTATTATGAGTTGTGATTTAGTTGTTTTGAAACACTTACACCTACCCTACGCCGTTGTCACACACCATGGCCTTCCATATGCCCGATGTCATCGAGGATATTCTTACTGCACCGGTTTTACCTGCACAGTTCACTATGGCATCTGATGACCCTTACCAGATGGCCATGTCTTCAGCTACTGTATCACAGGCAGCTTCTACTTCAGCACTACCTGCTGCATCTACGCAGGGACCCTCATCTTCTCTAGGGCTCCCTGGTACATCGAGGCAGCTTACTCTTCATCAGGCTTTGGCTCGTGTGGCACCACGCTTTGCCCACCGAGCTACGGCACGCATGTCGGTACGCCCTACTCCATCACCTTTACAGATTGATGCTCATTCTCTTCTGTCTGAGGCGCCACCCACATCATTGCGTCGTCGTCCTAGATCACTTACTACATCTCCACATGGTTCACCTAGTAGGAGACGACGAGTGATGAGGTACTCTTCCGATGAGGAGGAGGAGGAGTACAAGGGTGAGGATGAGGCTGATGACCCTGAGCGGGAGGATGACCCTCAGGAGGCTGAGCAGGGTGATGATGATGACCCTGAGGAGGAGGATGACCCTCAGGAGGATGAGATGCCTGATGATGATGGGTCGCTAGCACATTCAGTTCATTCTGCGAAGCCCGATTCCCCGATACATCCGTTAGAACCGGTTTCACCTGATCATCCGTTTTTGTTTGATACACCACCTGGTAGTCCTGTGGCGTCGGATGCACCTTCTGAGGTTTCTGCTTAGCATGCAGAGTTAGGTGAGACTGGTAGGATGTGGGCTCAGATTACTGCACAGGGCGAGAGGATCTCGCGAATGTCTGACCGACTTGAGATGATTATTGCTGAGTTTGTTGTTGAGTTGAGAGTTGATTTGACTACTGTCATGGGCAGGACGATAGCGATTAGAACATGTATGATAGAGATACATGAGCAGATAGAGAGTCTGCAGAGAGGTTTCCTCACGGCTCGCGAGGGGGATCGCAAGCTGTGGCAGAGGAACACAGTGTTAGAAAAGGAGGTTGCGGGCCTCTAGAGGGATAGAGATACACATCGTGTTGAGCAGGGATCGTTATTGAGGAATTTGGATGGTTTGGAATCGGAGTTGAGGAGTCTACGCCAGCATCGTGGCTAGATCGATTTGGAATCAGGTTGTTGTGTTGCTACATAAGCCAAGGAGTATTTGGTTAGGAGAGCTAGTTATTATAGCTCTTATGTCATGATATTCGGATTGTACGTTCGTCTCGTATGGAACGATTAGTATTTATCATGTCTTTGGTATTTTGGAACGAAGTGTCGATCGCTACTTGTATGGACGATGGTGATTTCGTATGATATTCTATGGTTTTTGGCGTACACGGAGAATTGTGTTCCTATTTGCGTGGTTGATATTGTCTTGGAATTATATTAATGGCCGTACGACGAAACCCTGTCAGAGCTACCCGAACTGGTACGGCAGCGACTACCCCTGGTCACTGAGGACGCCGACCTACTCAAAATGTTGAAACCCCTACTCCTGACAACCTAGACACCACTAACCGTAACAACAGGAATCAAAATGTTGATGTTCAGGGAGACAATGGTCATGTTCCACTTAATGCACCTACCGTGGATCAAGCAATGATCAACCAACTCGTGGAGCAAAGAGTTGCTGAACTACTAGCTGAGTCAAATCATTCCAACAATTATGCTGGAACTTTTCCACCTGTTCGTGCTAATGGATGTCAATACAAGGAATTCAAGATTTGTGGACCCATTGAGTTTGGTGGAACTGAAGGAGTGGTTTACTTAGTCAGATGGATTGAGAAGACTGAGTCAGTGTTTAATGTTAGTGTTTGTGCGGAGAATGCGAAGGTAAAGTTTGCTTCTTTTACTTTCAAGGATGAAGCTTTGACTTGGTGGAACAACTACCGAAATGCGGTTGGGAGTGATGTAGCGTATGCTATGACTTGGGAGCAATTTAAGTCCTTGCTGATTCAGACTTATTGCCCAAGGAATGAGGTCAAGAAGCTAGAGATTGAGTTTTGGAACCACAAGGTGAAAGGTAATGATATGGCGACTTACAATCGTCGTTACCAGGAGTTAGCCTTGTTGTGCCCTGATATGGTGAAAACCGAGACTCAAAAGATTGAGAGGTATACTGATGGATTGCCTGTAGCTACGAGGAATGATGTAATTTCTGCTAGGCCTGCAAACATCCATGAGGCAATCACAATTGCTCAACAACTTATGGATTCGTTGGAATTAGAAGAAGCTGATAAGGAGAAGAATGGAAAGAGAAAGAGAGACCGTCACTCTAAGAGTAATGATCACCGAAGCAAGAGACAAGCTAAGGCTTATGCTATTGGGAATGGAGATAAGAAGAATCAGAACGGTGATGCACCCAAGTGTGATCGTTGCCATCAGCATCATACTGGATGGTGTAGTGTGAAATGCCAGAATTGCTCAAGGAAAGGACACACAACTAGGGACAGTAGAGCTCGACCTCTTGCTATGGTTCAAGCTGCTCCTGAAATGAGAAACAAGGCAGATGTTACCTGTTATGGGTGTGGAAAGAAGGGACACTATAGGAATGAGTGTAGAGAATCGCGGAACCGTGGAAATCAAGGCTCGGGTGGTAATGGGTACAATTATGGAAACCGTGGAGCTGAAGGAAATCGTGGACGACAAGATAATGGGAACCAACGTGTGGAAGCTGGAGCTGCTCAGGGAAGAGTGTATGCACTCGGGAACGAGAGAGGAGAAGATCCGAACGTCGTTACCGGTACGTTCCTTCTCAATAATCGTTATGCTTCCATACTATTTGATACTGGTGCCGATAGGAGTTTTGTGTCCACTACGTTTGCACCCTTACTAGAGAAAACCCCGATGGCCTTAGGAATTGGATATGATATTGAGTTAGCTAATGGAAACATAGAAAGGATTAATACTATCATTCGCGGTTGTACGTTAAATTTCTTGAACCACCCTTTCAACATAGATCTTCTACCCGTCACGTTAGGAAGTTTTGACGTTATCATTGGTATGGATTGGTTGTCGAAGTATCGTGCTCACATACTTTGCGACGAGAAGATCGTGCGTGTACCATATGGAAAGGAAGTCCTGAATATATTAGGAGACCGAAAGGATTCTAGGAGCCCATCCCGATTAGCAGTCATATCTTGCACAAAGTTACCGAAGCTAATGGAGAAGGGATGTTATCTTTTCTTAGCTCAAATTTCAGAGAAAGGAGAGACGAAGAAAAAGGAAAGGTGCATTGGAGATGTGCCTATAGTTCGTGATTTTCCTGATGTGTTTCCCGATGACTTGCCGAGAATCCCGCCGACTAGACAAGTGGAGTTTCAGATTGAGTTGATACCTGGTGCTGCACCTGTAGCACGAGCACCTTATCGTCTTGCACCTACCGAACTGGAAGAGTTGTCGAAACAATTGGCGGAGTTAGCCGAAAAAGGATTCATAAGACCAAGTTCTTCACCTTGGGGAGCCCCAGTCTTATTTGTGAAGAAGAAGGATGGATCGTTTCGTATGTGTATTGATTATAGAGAGTTGAATAAGTTAACGGTGAAGAATCGATACCCGTTACCTAGGATCGATGACTTGTTCGATCAACTTCAAGGATCGAGTGTGTATTCGAAGATCGATTTGAGATCGGGATATCATCAACTTCGAGTTCGTGAGGAAGATATTCCGAAAACGGCTTTCAGAACCCGTTACGGGCATTACGAGTTTCAGGTGATGCCGTTTGGGTTGACTAACGCACCAGCAATATTCATGGATCTCATGAATCGTGTGTGTAAGCCTTACTTAGACAAGTTTGTGATTGTATTCATCGATGACATTCTGATTTATTCAAAGAGTGAGAAGGAGCATGAGGAGCATCTAAGACTCATTTTGGAATTGCTCAGGAAGGAGAAACTTTATGCCAAGTTTTCGAAATGCGAATTTTGGATTCCGACGGTACAATTTTTGGGTCATGTGATTGATAGACAAGGAGTCCACGTGGATCCTGCAAAAATTGAGGCGATAAAAGAGTGGGCTGCACCTACAACCCCAACCGAAGTGCGTCAATTTTTGGGTTTAGCGGGTTATTACCGAAGATTCATCGAGGGATTTTCGAAGATAGCTAAACCATTGACCAAATTGACTCAAAAGAGTGTTACGTATGAATGGGGAGATAAAGAAGAGGAAGCGTTCCAATTGCTTAAGAAAATGTTGTGTAGTGCTCCTATCTTAGCGTTACCGGAAGGTAACGAGGATTTCGTCGTCTATTGTGACGCCTCACATAAAGGATTGGGAGCCGTGTTAATGCAACGAGAGAAGGTGATAGCTTATGCTTCACGACAGCTCAAAAAGCATGAGAAAAACTACACTACCCATGATTTGGAGCTAGGTGCTGTGGTTTTTGCTTTAAGAATATGGAGACATTACTTGTACGGAACAAAGTGTGTTGTATTTACTGACCATAAAAGTCTGCAACACATCTTGAATCAAAAAGAGCTCAATATGAGACAGCGACGTTGGATCGAGTTGCTAAGCGATTATGATTGTGAAATTCGCTACCACCCTGGTAAAGCAAACGTTGTTGCTGATGCTCTTAGTCGAAAGGAAAGAGTACCACCGTTACGAGTTAGGTCATTGGGAATGACTATCGTATCGCCATTACCGTCTCAAATACTTGAAGCTCAAACGGAAGCGTTGAAAGCAGAAAATAGATATGCCGAGAATATATTTGGGATGGCTAATAATGAGAAAGGATTTATTAAGCGTTCTGATGGATTGTTATGCTTTGGAGATCGAATTTGGGTACCTTTGCATGGAGAAATTCGGGAGTTGATTATGCATGAGTCGCATAAGTCAAAGTACTCCATTCATCCTGGGTCCGATAAAATGTACCAGGATCTTGAGAAGTTCTATTGGTGGCCAAATATGAAGGCAGATATAGCATCGTACGTTAGTAAGTGCCTGACATGTGCTAAGGTTAAAGCTGAACACCAGAGACCGTCAGGATTACTAACGCAACCAGAACTTCCAATCTGGAAATGGGAGCAGATTACTATGGACTTCATTACCAAATTACCGAGGACAGCTAGCGGTTGTGACGCTATCTGGGTAATTGTGGATCGTCTGACAAAGTCTGCTCATTTCTTAGCTATTAGTGAAGATGATAGTGTGGATAAGCTTGCGAAGTTATATGTGAAGGAAATTATTTCGCGTCATGGAGTCCCGATATCTATTATTTCGGATCGCGATAGTCGTTTTACGTCAGCTTTGTGGCGATCACTTCAAACGGCTTTGGGGATGAGGCTTGATATGAGTACTGCATATCATCCCCAAACCGATGGTCAAAGTGAGAGGACCATTCAGACGTTAGAGGATATGCTTCGTGCATGCATCATAGACTTTGGTAAAGGCTGGGAGAAGTATTTACCCCTTGCGGAATTCTCCTATAATAATAGCTACCACACAAGTCTTAAGGCTGCACCATTCGAAGCTTTATATGGCAGAAAGTGTCGTTCGCCTATTGGTTGGGCAGAAGTTGGAGATAGTCAACTTACAGGCCCTGAGCTTATTTTGGAAACTACAGAGAAAGTAACTCAGATTCGTGATCGGTTGCAAGCGGCTAGAGATAGGCAGAAGAGCTATGCCGATCAGAGACGTAAACCTTTAGAGTTCCAGGTTGGAGACAAAGTAATGCTGAAAGTCTCGCCTTGGAAAGGTGTAATACGTTTCGGGAAACGTGGTAAACTCAACCCACGCTACAATGGACCATTCTTGATCTTAGAAAGGATTGGGCCCGTGGCTTATAGGTTGGAATTACCACATGAACTGAGTAAAGTTCACGACGTGTTCCACGTGAGTAATTTGAAGAAATGTCTTTCTAATGAAATGCCCGTCATTCCAATGAGGGATATTCGTGTTGATGAGAAACTGAACTTCGTGGAAGAACCGATTGAGATTCTAGATCGTGAAGTTAAACGACTCAAGCGAAGTCGCATTCCGCTCGTCAAGGTTCGTTGGAATTCCCGACATGGACCAGAGTTTACGTGGGAACGTGAGGACGAGTTCAGGAAGAGATATCCGAAGCTTTTCACTTCGTAGATGAATTTTTCCGAGTGAAACCTGGGACGGGTTTCCTTCTGAGACGGGGAGGATGTGACAACCGGCAGTTTAGGGAGCTATTTTAAAAACCCGCATTACAATTTAAGTTCGTTTATAATTTTTATTTGAAATTTTCATTTCACAACGAACTTGTAAGACCTATTTCATGGATATTTTTAATTAATGACGTTATGGAATTCGTGAATTATGTTCATAATTCATTTTTGATTTAATGATCGGTGATGTATATTTGAATTCTCACTTGGTACTACGTTGACTTTGGCACTAGGATTACCTAACGACAGTTTATGATTCGTCTTAACGAGTCCGATTATATTTTTAATTATTTACGAGATGTTCTCGAGTGATATTGAAGTTTAAAAATGAGTTCGGGTTCGGGCCACATGTTTTTACAATTACCCGCGTTACCCGCTCCACACCGTAGTAATATTATTATTACTATTATTATTACTAATATTATTACTATTATTAACTTTTAAAAAAAAATAATAAATAAAAATAAAAGAAGTAAACTACAAAACCCGGTCCTTTGGTTTTCGGTTCACACCAAACACCACACACAAACCCTCACTAATTTCCATCTCTCTCACCTCTCTTCTCCCCTACTTCTTTAACCCTAGCCGCCGCCCCTTTGGCCGGCCACCACCGTCACACCGCCACTCCCACACCAAAAATAACACCACCACTTTAACCCTCTCATCGAGATCTTTCATTTGAGCTATAACACGCGCCCTAACTCCCACATTAACACCAAATCCGAATCAAAATATCACGAGTTCATCATCATTTTCTTATTATTTCTTGAGTATCTCTCCGATTTGGCTTTGTTTTGGAAGGTAGGACGAGTTTTAACTCGAGTTGTGGGTTCGAATCGTGACTAAGAGTCACGGATTTCATTATTTTTTTCGTATTGTTATGATTCATGTTACAAGAATCATGTGGGTTTTCAATAAAAATGGTTTAAAAAGAAGTTTGGTATCCGGGTTTGGTTTATTCTTGTTGGGTCGAGGTGTACCCGAGGGTGATACCCTCGGTTTGTGCTTGTTTGGCCGATTACTTGATCTTTGATGATTCTTGGTGTTCGATTGAGGATGTTTGGATCCTCATTTTTGTTGTTTGACCGATTCTTATTGGTCATGGTTGACCATTGTTGTCGCTTGGATTCTTGGCCGACGACCCAAGTAGGTCGTGTGGTTAGTTTGGCTCATTTAGAGCTAGCCGAGACCATAGAGGTCTCGGGTGGGACCCACACGAGTTGTGGTGAAGTTTTGACTCGGGTTGACTTGATATTTGACCCGAATACGGTTATTTTTGAGAACCGTGGTTGATGTCGAGATATATATATTTCGGCTAACTTTTATTTGTTATGATTATTTTTGGATATGTTGATTTGTTACTATTATTTTTGCGGCTTATTGGATTTTGTAACGGTTGACGAGTTATATTTGAACTCGTGGTATTATTTGAAGAAGTGTTGACGATAAGTGTGATTGGGGACCGATTGTGAGACGGTCGTTAGATTGACGGAGATAGGTTAGTCGGGTGCCGTAGTCGGACCCTCATGTTGTAGCACGTGGTTTGAGATTGTTTGGACGGAGATGTATTATCTTATGACTTTTACTTATATTATTGGACTTGGACAATGAGCCGAGAGTCATGACTCGGACATGTGATCATTTCGTATGACTCGATAACTATTAAAATTGAAACGAAAATAATAAAACTCGTAATAATAATTATTGATAATATGAACGTTTATATGAATATATATATACGTGAATAACGTATATATAACTATATAAGCGCGTATATTAATAATAATAATAATCACGAGTCGTATTATAAATAATACAATTAGATATATATTAGGCTACGAAAGTGGCGTAATATTACTGAACGTATTATTATTATAAAAATTGTGTTATAAAACGGGAAACTCCCGACAATTATTAAACGGTTAATAAAATGTCATTTCGGATATATAACGGATAAACTTATTGAGTTATGCGAAATCGTTGTCACTCGGGTCCAGGTAAGTTATTATTTGTGACATTCGTGTTGTCACGGATATATGACGACTAATATAGACGTTTTCTATAATTAAATAACCACTTAACCGAAAGGTTGAATCGGGTTATTTGGCTATATGAAATGAATATATTAGTGGGCATCGTATCCTACGACACCCATAGGTTGTAGTATATGTAAAGTGTAATAGATTGCGAGTGTATATATCGGAAAATCTGGCCAATTTGACGATATATATGAGGAATTTATTAAACTATGATATATACTATATAGTATTTATGTGCTATGTGCTTTAGGTTGGGTGTAATCTTGGAACGGCATGTTACGTAAATAAATATGGGGATTATCAAATCGACGGATTCGATAAACTTCGGCGATTTATTTAAATGATATATCGGGCTAATATTAGATCCATAGTTTATTTTATTATTCTATATGTGATCTTTTTGGTTTGTTTGGAGTCGACCCACCACCCGTATGGATACCAAACGCAAATACACCAAACTAATACGAAATGGATTTTTGGAAATAAAACGGATTCTCGTCCGGGTTTGGGAATATTATATATTTGAGGAAATGATTTCTGAAAGAGTTAATATTGTTAGGTCGTGCCAAGTCCGTAGTTGCTGTTTCGTGAGTTATCATACGTCTTATTGCTACCTACCTCGTCTTGCTATTTTCTGGACTTGAGGTGAGTCATAGCCCCACTTTTTACTCTTGAACTATGTTTTCAATGATTGGGGTGAGAAACGTGCAAATCATTTTACGTGGACTATTATCGCTTTTATATTATTTCTAAACTTGCTATGCGTATGGACTAGGATCTATTGTCAGCTTTAGTCACACCTTTTGTGTGTACTATTCAAGGTTGGCTTATTTGGTTATTTGGATTGTCAGCTTTAGTCACATATTTGTTGTGTGTACTATTCAAGGTTGGCTTATTTGGATTGTCAGCTTTAGTCACATAGTTTCGTGTGTACTATTCAAGGTTGACTTATTAGATACTATAGCGTACACCTATAGGTTATTAATACTTTGGAGGTTATCCGAGTATTTATTGGTATTGCGGGGGTTACCCGAATATCTATGTTGTTACGGAAGGGTATCCGTGTGTTATGTTGAGAGCGGAGGGTATCCGCAGGTTTTTAGCGAATCCTTATTCTAGCTAGCAAGCGTTTTGCGTATATGTCCACTATATTATTAGTTGAATTTAAACCTATGATCTCACCAGCGAAAGCTGACTTTTAGCACGTTTTCTCAGGTAATTAAGTGTTGAGGTGCATGCTTGGATTGGAAGGCTCGGCCAAGGCTCACGGTTCATGGATCTATTTTTCTAAACTCTGATAATTAAATTTGGACCTATTGTTATTTTATTTTGGGCCTGACTCTGAATGATGTTGGGATAAATGTAAACCTTAAAACCCCGTTTTGGTTGTGTTTTTATTATGTTTACTTTATCTCGTTCTATATTGTCTTGTGTTGGATACCAATCCCCGTGGCACCCCGAAAGCTTGTTGAGTCTTCCGCTGTATCAAATTTTGGGGGTGTTACAGATTGGTATCAGAGCCAAGGTTATAGAGAACTAGGTAAATAAACGCCTAAACTATAACCGTATTTTTATAGAAAATGATCCTTGACTACCGCCCACCAGCCCGCCAAGCCGAAGCATCTTCTATTATTTGAGGTATTATGAGATATTTGAGATGATTTGAGGTTTATGGATTTTAGCAATAAGATGGCGTTCTCGAGGATTTATATGGTCTATATGTTTTATAAACATTTTTAGTAATGCGGTGTTCGAAATTCTTTTATTGAGATTATATATGGAACTATTTGATAAGTATATTTGGTATGGTATTATGAGTTGTGATTTAGTTGTTTTGAAACACTTACACCTACCCTACGCCGTTGTCACACACCATGGCCTTCCATATGCCCGATGTCATCGAGGATATTCTTACTGCACTGGTTTTACCTGCACAGTTCACTATGGCATCTGATGACCCTTACTAGATGGCCATGTCTTCAGCTACTGTATCACAGGCAGCTTCTACTTCAGCACTACCTTCTGCATCCATGCAGGGACCCTCATCTTCTCTAGGGCTCCCTGGTACATCGAGGCAGCTTACTCTTCATCAGGCTTTGGCTCGTGTGGCACCACGCTTTGCCCACCGAGCTACGGCACGCATGTCGGTACGCCCTACTCCATCACCTTTACAGATTGATGCTCATTCTCTTCTGTCTGAGGCGCCACCCACATCATTGCGTCGTCGTCCTAGATCACCTACTACATCTCCACATGGTTCACCTAGTAGGAGACGACGAGTGATGAGGTACTCTTCCGATGAGGAGGAGGAGGAGTACAAGGGTGAGGATGAGGCTGATGACCCTGAGCGGGAGGATGACCCTCAGGAGGCTGAGCAGGGTGATGATGATGACCCTGAGGAGGAGGATGACCCTCAGGAGGATGAGATGCCTGATGATGATGGGTCGCTAGCACATTCAGTTCATTCTGCGAAGCCCGATTCCCCGATACATCCATTAGAACCGGTTTCACCTGATCATCCGTTTTTGTTTGATACACCACCTGGTAGTCCTGTGGCGTCGGATGCACCTTCTGAGGTTTCTGCTTAGCATGCAGAGTTAGGTGAGACTGGTAGGATGTGGGCTCAGATTACTGCACAGGGCGAGAGGATCTCGCGAATGTCTGACCGACTTGAGATGATTATTGCTGAGTTTGTTGTTGAGTTGAGAGTTGATTTGACTACTGTCATGGGCAGGACGATAGCGATTAGAACATGTATGATAGAGATACATGAGCAGATAGAGAGTCTGCAGAGAGGTTTCCTCACGGCTCGCGAGGGGGATCGCAAGCTGTGGCAGAGGAACACAGTGTTAGAAAAGGAGGTTGCGGGCCTCTAGAGGGATAGAGATACACATCGTGTTGAGCAGGGATCGTTATTGAGGAATTTGGATGGTTTGGAATCGGAGTTGAGGAGTCTACGCCAGCATCGTGGCTAGATCGATTTGGAATCAGGTTGTTGTGTTGCTACATAAGCCAAGGAGTATTTGGTTAGGAGAGCTAGTTATTATAGCTCTTATGTCATGATATTCGGATTGTACGTTCGTCTCGTATGGAACGATTAGTATTTATCATGTCTTTGGTATTTTGGAACGAAGTGTCGATCGCTACTTGTATGGACGATGGTGATTTCGTATGATATTCTATGGTTTTTGGCGTACACGGAGAATTGTGTTCCTATTTGCGTGGTTGATATTGTCTTGGAATTATATTAATGGCCGTACGACGAAACCCTGTCAGAGCTACCCGAACTGGTACGGCAGCGACTACCCCTGGTCACTGAGGACGCCGACCTACTCAAAATGTTGAAACCCCTACTCCTGACAACCTAGACACCACTAACCGTAACAACAGGAATCAAAATGTTGATGTTCAGGGAGACAATGGTCATGTTCCACTTAATGCACCTACCGTGGATCAAGCAATGATCAACCAACTCGTGGAGCAAAGAGTTGCTGAACTACTAGCTGAGTCAAATCATTCCAACAATTATGCTGGAACTTTTCCACCTATTCGTGCTAATGGATGTCAATACAAGGAATTCAAGATTTGTGGACCCATTGAGTTTGGTGGAACTGAAGGAGTGGTTTACTTAGTCAGATGGATTGAGAAGACTGAGTCAGTGTTTAATGTTAGTGGTTGTGCGAAGAATGCGAAGGTAAAGTTTGCTTCTTTTACTTTCAAGGATGAAGCTTTGACTTGGTGGAACAACTACCGAAATGCGGTTGGGAGTGATGTAGCGTATGCTATGACTTGGGAGCAATTTAAGTCCTTGCTGATTCAGACTTATTGCCCAAGGAATGAGGTCAAGAAGCTAGAGATTGAGTTTTGGAACCACAAGGTGAAAGGTAATGATATGGCGACTTACAATTGTCGTTACCAGGAGTTAGCCTTGTTGTGCCCTGATATGGTGAAAACCGAGACTCAAAAGATTGAGAGGTATACTGATGGATTGCCTGTAGCTACGAGGAATGATGTAATTTCTGCTAGGCCTGCAAACATCCATGAGGCAATCACAATTGCTCAACAACTTATGGATTCGTTGGAATTAGAAGAAGCTGATAAGGAGAAGAATGGAAAGAGAAAAAGAGACCGTCACTCTAAGAGTAATGATCACCGAAGCAAGAGACAAGCTAAGGCTTATGCTATTGGGAATGGAGATAAGAAGAATCAGAACGGTGATGCACCCAAGTGTGATCGTTGCCATCAGCATCATACTGGATGGTGTAGTGTGAAATGCCAGAATTGCTCAAGGAATGGACACACAACTAGGGACTGTAGAGCTCGACCTCTTGCTATGGTTCAAGCTGCTCCTGAAATGAGAAACAAGGCAGATGTTACCTGTTATGGGTGTGGAAAGAAGGGACACTATAGGAATGAGTGTAGAGAATCGCGGAACCGTGGAAATCAAGGCTCGGGTGGTAATGGGTACAATTATGGAAACCGTGGAGCTGGAGGAAATCGTGGACGACAAGATAATGGGAACCAACGTGTGGAAGCTGGAGCTGCTCAGGGAAGAGTGTATGCACTCGGGAACGAGAGAGGAGAAGATCCGAACGTCGTTACCGGTACGTTCCTTCTCAATAATCGTTATGCTTCCATACTATTTGATACTGGTGCCGATAGGAGTTTTGTGTCCACTACGTTTGCACCCTTACTAGAGAAAACCCCGATGGCCTTAGGAATTGGATATGATATTGAGTTAGCTAATGGAAACATAGAAAGGATTAATACTATCATTCGCGGTTGTACGTTAAATTTCTTGAACCACCCTTTCAACATAGATCTTCTACCCGTCACGTTAGGAAGTTTTGACGTTATCATTGGTATGGATTGGTTGTCGAAGTATCGTGCTCACATACTTTGCGACGAGAAGATCGTGCGTGTACCATATGGAAAGGAAGTCCTGAATATATTAGGAGACCGAAAGGATTCTAGGAGCCCATCCCGATTAGCAGTCATATCTTGCACAAAGTTACCGAAGCTAATGGAGAAGGGATGTTATCTTTTCTTAGCTCAAATTTCTGAGAAAGGAGAGACGAAGAAAAAGGAAAGGTGCATAGGAGATGTGCCTATAGTTCGTGATTTTCCTGATGTGTTTCCCGATGACTTGCCGGGAATCCCGCCGACTAGACAAGTGGAGTTTCAGATTGAGTTGATACCTGGTGCTGCACCTGTAGCACGAGCACCTTATCATCTTGCACCTACCGAACTGGAAGAGTTGTCGAAACAATTGGCGGAGTTAGCCGAAAAAGGATTCATAAGACCAAGTTCTTCACCTTGGGGAGCCCCAGTCTTATTTGTGAAGAAGAAGGATGGATCGTTTCGTATGTGTATTGATTATAGAGAGTTGAATAAGTTAACGGTGAAGAATCGATACCCGTTACCTAGGATCGATGACTTGTTCGATCAACTTCAAGGATCGAGTGTGTATTCGAAGATCGATTTGAGATCGGGATATCATCAACTTCGAGTTCGTGTGGAAGATATTCCGAAAACGGCTTTCAGAACCCGTTACGGGCATTACGAGTTTCAGGTGATGCCGTTTGGGTTGACTAACGCACCAGCAATATTCATGGATCTCATGAATCGTGTGTGTAAGCCTTACTTAGACAAGTTTGTGATTGTATTCATCGATGACATTCTGATTTATTCAAAGAGTGAGAAGGAGCATGAGGAGCATCTAAGACTCATTTTGGAATTGCTCAGGAAGGAGAAACTTTATGCCAAGTTTTCGAAATGCGAATTTTGGATTCCGACGGTACAATTTTTGGGTCATGTGATTGATAGACAAGGAGTCCACGTGGATCCTGCAAAAATTGAGGCGATAAAAGAGTGGGCTGCACCTACAACCCCAACCGAAGTGCGTCAATTTTTGGGTTTAGCGGGTTATTACCGAAGATTCATCGAGGGATTTTCGAAGATAGCTAAACCATTGACCAAATTGACTCAAAAGAGTGTTACGTATGAATGGGGAGATAAAGAAGAGGAAGCGTTCCAATTGCTTAAGAAAATGTTGTGTAGTGCTCCTATCTTAGCGTTACCGGAAGGTAACAAGGATTTCGTCGTCTATTGTGACGCCTCACATAAAGGATTGGGAGCCGTGTTAATGCAACGAGAGAAGGTGATAGCTTATGCTTCACGACAGCTCAAAAAGCATGAGAAAAACTACACTACCCATGATTTGGAGCTAGGTGCTGTGGTTTTTGCTTTAAGAATATGGAGACATTACTTGTACGGAACAAAGTGTGTTGTATTTACTGACCATAAAAGTCTGCAACACATCTTGAATCAAAAAGAGCTCAATATGAGACAGCGACATTGGATCGAGTTGCTAAGCGATTATGATTGTGAAATTCGCTACCACCCTGGTAAAGCAAACGTTGTTGCTGATGCTCTTAGTCGAAAGGAAAGAGTACCACCGTTACGAGTTAGGTCATTGGGAATGACTATCGTATCGCCATTACCGTCTCAAATACTTGAAGCTCAAACGGAAGCGTTGAAAGCAGAAAATAGATATGCCGAGAATATATTTGGGATGGCTAATAATGAGAAAGGATTTATTAAGCGTTCTGATGGATTGTTATGCTTTGGAGATCGAATTTGGGTACCTTTGCATGGAGAAATTCGGGAGTTGATTATGCATGAGTCGCATAAGTCAAAGTACTCCATTCATCCTGGGTCCGATAAAATGTACCAGGATCTTGAGAAGTTCTATTGGTGGCCAAATATGAAGGCAGATATAGCATCGTACGTTAGTAAGTGCCTGACATGTGCTAAGGTTAAAGCTGAACACCAGAGACCGTCAGGATTACTAACGCAACCAGAACTTCCAATCTGGAAATGGGAGCAGATTACTATGGACTTCATTACCAAATTACCGAGGACAGCTAGCGGTTGTGACGCTATCTGGGTAATTGTGGATCGTCTGACAAAGTCTGCTCATTTCTTAGCTATTAGTGAAGATGATAGTGTGGATAAGCTTGCGAAGTTATATGTGAAGGAAATTATTTCGCGTCATGGAGTCCCGATATCTATTATTTCGGATCGCGATAGTCGTTTTACGTCAGCTTTGTGGCGATCACTTCAAACGGCTTTGGGGACGAGGCTTGATATGAGTACTGCATATCATCCCCAAACCGATGGTCAAAGTGAGAGGACCATTCAGACGTTAGAGGATATGCTTCGTGCATGCATCATAGACTTTGGTAAAGGCTGGGAGAAGTATTTACCCCTTGCGGAATTCTCCTATAATAATAGCTACCACACAAGTCTTAAGGCTGCACCATTCGAAGCTTTATATGGCAGAAAGTGTCGTTCGCCTATTGGTTGGGCAGAAGTTGGAGATAGTCAACTTACAGGCCCTGAGCTTATTTTGGAAACTACAGAGAAAGTAACTCAGATTCGTGATCGGTTGCAAGCGGCTAGAGATAGGCAGAAGAGCTATGCCGATCAGAGACGTAAACCTTTAGAGTTCCAGGTTGGAGACAAAGTAATGCTGAAAGTCTCGCCTTGGAAAGGTGTAATACGTTTCGGGAAACGTGGTAAACTCAACCCACGCTACAATGGACCATTCTTGATCTTAGAAAGGATTGGGCCCGTGGCTTATAGGTTGGAATTACCACATGAACTGAGTAAAGTTCACGACGTGTTCCACGTGAGTAATTTGAAGAAATGTCTTTCTAATGAAATGCCCATCATTCCAATGAGGGATATTCGTGTTGATGAGAAACTGAACTTCGTGGAAGAACCGATTGAGATTCTAGATCGTGAAGTTAAACGACTCAAGCGAAGTCGCATTCCGCTCGTCAAGGTTCGTTGGAATTCCCGACATGGACCAGAGTTTACGTGGGAACGTGAGGACGAGTTCAGGAAGAGATATCCGAAGCTTTTCACTTCGTAGATGAATTTTTCCGAGTGAAACCCGGGACGGGTTTCCTTCTGAGACGGGGAGGATGTGACAACTGGTAGTTTAGGGAGCTATTTTAAAAACCCGCATTACAATTTAAGTTCGTTTATAATTTTTATTTGAAATTTTCATTTCACAACGAACTTGTAAGACCTATTTCATGGATATTTTTAATTAATGACGTTATGGAATTCGTGAATTATGTTCATAATTCATTTTTGATTTAATGATCGGTGATATATATTTGAATTCTCACTTGGTACTACGTTGACTTTGGCACTAGGATTACCTAACGACAGTTTATGATTCGTCTTAACGAGTCCGATTATATTTTTAATTATTTACGAGATGTTCTCGAGTGATATTGAAGTTTAAAAATGAGTTCGGGTTCGGGCCACATGTTTTTACAATTACCCGCGTTACCCGCTCCACACCGTAGTAATATTATTATTACTATTATTATTACTAATATTATTACTATTATTAACTTTAAAAAAAAAATAATAAATAAAAATAAAAGAAGTAAACTACAAAACCCGGTCCTTTGGTTTTCGGTTCACACCAAACACCACACACAAACCCTCACTAATTTCCATCTCTCTCACCTCTCTTCTCCCCTACTTCTTTAACCCTAGCCGCCGCCCCTTTGGCCGGCCACCACCGTCACACCGCCACTCCCACACCAAAAATAACACCACCACTTTAACCCTCTCATCGAGATCTTTCATTTGAGCTATAACACGCGCCCTAACTCCCACATTAACACCAAATCCGAATCAAAATATCACGAGTTCATCATCATTTTCTTATTATTTCTTGAGTATCTCTCCGATTTGGCTTTGTTTTGGAAGGTAGGACGAGTTTTAACTCGAGTTGTGGGTTCGAATCGTGACTAAGAGTCACGGATTTCATTATTTTTTTCGTATTGTTATGATTCATGTTACAAGAATCATGTGGGTTTTCAATAAAAATGGTTTAAAAAGAAGTTTGGTATCCGGGTTTGGTTTATTCTTGTTGGGTCGAGGTGTACCCGAGGGTGATACCCTCGGTTTGTGCTTGTTTGGCCGATTACTTGATCTTTGATGATTCTTGGTGTTCGATTGAGGATGTTTGGATCCTCATTTTTGTTGTTTGACCGATTCTTATTGGTCATGGTTGACCATTGTTGTCGCTTGGATTCTTGGCCGACGACCCAAGTAGGTCGTGTGGTTAGTTTGGCTCATTTAGAGCTAGCCAAGACCATAGAGGTCTCGGGTGGGACCCACACGAGTTGTGGTGAAGTTTTGACTCGGGTTGACTTGATATTTGACCCGAATACGGTTATTTTTGAGAACCGTGGTTGATGTCGAGATATATATATTTCGGCTAACTTTTATTTGTTATGATTATTTTTGGATATGTTGATTTGTTACTATTATTTTTGTGGCTTATTGGATTTTGTAACGGTTGACGAGTTATATTTGAACTCGTGGTATTATTTGAAGAAGTGTTGACGATAAGTGTGATTGGGGACCGATTGTGAGACGGTCGTTAGATTGACGGAGATAGGTTAGTCGGGTGCCGTAGTCGGACCCTCATGTTGTAGCACGTGGTTTGAGATTGTTTGGACGGAGATGTATTATCTTATGACTTTTACTTATATTATTGGACTTGGACAATGAGCCGAGAGTCATGACTCGGACATGTGATCATTTCGTATGACTCGATAACTATTAAAATTGAAACGAAAATAATAAAACTCGTAATAATAATTATTGATAATATGAACGTTTATATGAATATATATATACGTGAATAACGTATATATAACTATATAAGCGCGTATATTAATAATAATAATAATCACGAGTCGTATTATAAATAATACAATTAGATATATATTAGGCTACGAAAGTGGCGTAATATTATTGAACGTATTATTATTATAAAAATTGTGTTATAAAACGGGAAACTCCCGACAATTATTAAACGGTTAATAAAATGTCATTTCGGATATATAACGGATAAACTTATTGAGTTATGCGAAATCGTTGTCACTCGGGTCCAGGTAAGTTATTATTTGTGACGTTCGTGTTGTCACGGATATATGACGACTAATATAGACGTTTTCTATAATTAAATAACCACTTAACCGAAAGGTTGAATTGGGTTATTTGGCTATATGAAATGAATATATTAGTGGGCATCGTATCCTACGACGCCCATAGGTTGTAGTATATGTAAAGTGTAATAGATTGCGAGTGTATATATCGGAAAATCTGGCCAATTTGACGATATATATGAGGAATTTATTAAACTATGATATATACTATATAGTATTTATGTGCTATGTGCTTTAGGTTGGGTGTAATCTTGGAACGGCATGTTACGTAAATAAATATGGGGATTATCAAATCGACGGATTCGATAAACTTCGGCGATTTATTTAAATGATATATCGGGCTAATATTAGATCCATAGTTTATTTTATTATTCTATATGTGATCTTTTTGGTTTGTTTGGAGTCGACCCACCACCCGTATGGATACCAAACGCAAATACACCAAACTAATACGAAATGGATTTTCGGAAATAAAACGGATTCTCGTCCGGGTTTGGGAATATTATATATTTGAGGAAATGATTTCTGAAAGAGTTAATATTGTTAGGTCGTGCCAAGTCCGTAGTTGCTGTTTCGTGAGTTATCATACATCTTATTGCTACCTACCTCGTCTTGCTATTTTCTGGACTTGAGGTGAGTCATAGCCCCACTTTTTACTCTTGAACTATGTTTTCAATGATTGGGGTGAGAAACGTGCAAATCATTTTACGTGGACTATTATCGCTTTTATATTATTTCTAAACTTGCTATGCGTATGGACTAGGATCTATTGTCAGCTTTAGTCACACCTTTTGTGTGTACTATTCAAGGTTGGCTTATTTGGTTATTTGGATTGTCAGCTTTAGTCACATATTTGTTGTGTGTACTATTCAAGGTTGACTTATTTGGATTGTCAGCTTTAGTCACATAGTTTCGTGTGTACTATTCAAGGTTGACTTATTAGATACTATAGCGTGCACCTATAGGTTATTAATACTTTGGAGGTTATCCGAGTATTTATTGGTATTGCGGGGGTTACCCGAATATCTATGTTGTTACGAAAGGGTATCCGTGTGTTATGTTGAGAGCGGAGGGTATCCGCAGGTTTTTAGCGAATCCTTAGTCTAGCTAGCAAGCGTTTTGCGTATATGTCCACTATATTATTAGTTGAATTTAAACCTATGATCTCACCAGCGAAAGCTGACTTTTAGCACGTTTTCTCAGGTAATTAAGTGTTGAGGTGCATGCTTGGATTGGAAGGCTCGGCCAAGGCTCACGGTTCATGGATCTATTTTTCTAAACTCTGATAATTAAATTTGGACCTATTGTTATTTTATTTTGGGCCTGACTCTGAATGATGTTGGGATAAATGTAAACCTTAAAACCCCGTTTTGGTTGTGTTTTTATTATGTTTACTTTATCTCGTTCTATATTGTCTTGTGTTGGATACCAATCCCCGTGGCACCCCGAAAGCTTGTTGAGTCTTCCGCTATATCAAATTTTGGGGGTGTTACATTTGACGTGTCACCTATTACACTCATCTTTGTTTGACGCGTCATCATGGCCATTTGAGATAACTTGGTTGTCTGCATGACCGAGTTGTGTAGAGATAATAAATAATTTTTGGAAGGTACACGGCACACACAAATACACTCACACATGCCTTTATAATGTATCTTTTTAACCAAAATGTTATAGTGCACACAGGCACACACAAATACACTCACACATGCCTTTATCATGTATCTTTTTTAATAAATAGGTCTTATTACAAAATTGGTTGCAAACATGGGTTAGTTTTCATTTGTTTTGAACACATGGGTTCTTTTCTATATATTGGGACTTACTAGTTTAGATTACAACTAAATTGACCAATATAGACATTAATCTCAACTACCTAACTATACAATAAAGTTTCACATATGCAGACTAAAATTCCTACATTCTTATTTCACACTTTGTAGTTTTCTCATGCCCCAACAAATTATCTATGAGCAAGTAATGTTGCCCATAGATAATTTGTAGTTTTCACACTATGTGGGCAACATTACACGCTCATAGATAATTTGTGTGGGTATGAGAAAACTACAAAGTGTGAAATAAGAATGTAGAAATTTTAGTCTGCATATGAGAAACTTTATTGTTTAGTTAGGTAGTTGAGCTTAATTTCTAAGATTGGTCAGTGTTTTATGAAGATATATTGATATTTAAAGCTTTAAAGAACAAATTTGTGTAAAGGATTTGAATATGTGACATTGTGACAACAATATGCAGCAGGAGTCATTTATTGATTCTCCCAACCAACATCATAAATATCAGTTACTGATTCTCCCAACCAACATCATAAATATGAGCTAATGGTCTTACATGTCACTTTGCAAAATATATAAAATAATAGTGAATAATGAAGGTTTAAAAAATAATGCTTTGACATATTTTTGTGAAGGGATGTATGGGCATGGGGTATGAAGAGACCTAGTGAACACTTTAGCTAAACAAAGGGGTAAATGAAATATTTGAAAATAATCAACAAGACATGTTTGAACTAGTAAGTCCCAATATATAGAAAAGAACCCATATGTGCAAAACAAATGAAAACTAACCCATGTTTGCAACCAATTTTTTTAATAAGACCCATTTATTCCAAAAAAAACTCCAAAAATACACTCACATACCTTTATCATTTATCTTTCTAACCAAAATGTTATAAGGCACACATGCACACATAAATACACTCACACATGCCTTTATCTTGTATCTTTCTAACCAAATTGCTATAAATCACACATGTACACACAAACACACTTATACATGCCTTTATCTTTCATTTCATTTCACACAAACACAAAAATACATAGACTCCTTACTCCTTTCTCTATCTAATTCCGGCCACCACTATAGCCGGACACCACCTTCACATCCACATACGGCCGCCACCACCACTTTGACCTCAACAGTCGCACCCCCACCATACATGTACACACACCAAGATACACAACATCTACACACACCACTTCCAAGATCTGGCCATTAACAACCAAACCGCCCACCACAACCACCTAACCGCCGTCCAAACACTAACCCTTCAACAAATTCCTTGAATTTAAACAAAAACACCAAATCCCCAACTTTTTCAAAAATTTAAAACTCTAACCTTAAAATTTCAACCTATGTGTGTATTCTGTCTTTCGATTATTGGGGAAATCGATATGAGCTAATTAGGAATCAAATTACTAGAATTTCCATACCAAATTTCAACAAGTGTCCTATTTTGTTTTGCTCACCTATTTTTCACATCAAAAGCAATCATAAATATGCAATTTATGCGATCTACTAATGCATATAGGTAGAACCTTAAGCTTATAAGTTTCGTAATCTTATTCCAAGCATCTCATTTTCGTAATTCTATTCATTGTATAATTAGGAAGACATGGTGGAACACGGTTTATTTCAATTTTGGATTATTCTCAATGCTTCAAGCACCCATGCTTGCAACTGTGAAGTTGGGTTTCATCAACAAGTTGGCGCTTAAAGTGAGGCAAAGTGACCTGATGTTGATACTTTCCTTGCAGGGAATAGTGAGCATGACCTACAACCCACTTCCCGTTTAATCAAAATGAAATACACTAAGTATCCATATGAATCCCACAAACCGTTGTAAATACTAAACACGGTCTCCTATATGTTAATAATCATTGGCTTCATTTCAGTGGCTGGAATTCTCTTTTTCAAAGTCGATGGTCTCCCAAGAAATTCTACAGCATACCTCGAGTTGAGAGCTTTTCTAGTTGGTGCAATCGTTATAGCCCTAGTTTCTCTTGCACTTGTGTATTTCCCACCTGGTGAGTATGTTGTACGAGTTAAAATTGTGGTAATCCTAGTGGTGCTTATCTTAGTAGCAGGCTATGTGAAGTTAAGGTTCGTGCAGAAGGGGCGACAAAGAAGAGCTTAACTATGTTGTTAGCTTTTATTTGTTCTTTTCTTTTAATGTCTTTTCAAAAGACCTTATATAGGGGCTCAATGCTTCAAGCACCCATGCTTGCAACCGTGAAGCTGGGTTTCATCAACAAGTTGCCGCTCAAAGTGAGGCAAAGTGACCTGATGTTGATACTTTCCTTGCAGGGAATAGTGAGCATGACCTACAATCCACTTCCCGTAAAATCAAAATGAAATACACTAAGTATCCATATGAATCCCACAAACCGTTGTAAATACTAAACACGGTATCCTATATGTTAATAATCATTGGCTTCATTTCAATGGCTGGAATTCTCTTTTTCAAAGTCGATGGTCTCCCAAGAAATTCTACAGCATACCTCGAGTTGAGAGCTTTTCTAGTTGGTGCGATCGTTATAGCCCTAGTTTCTCTTGCACTTGTGTATTTCCCACATGGTGAGTATGTTGTACGAGTTACAATTGTGGCAATCCTAGTGGTGCTTATCTTAGTAGCAGGCTATGTGAAGTTAAGGTTCGTGCAGAAGGGGCGACAAAGAAGAGCTTAACTATGTTGTTAGCTTTTATTTGTTCTTTTCTATTAATGTCTTTTCAAAAGACCTTATGTAGGGGAAGTGTAATATCCTGTAAAAATCCCCCAGTTATTAATAAACAATAATCATGATGTAATTGTGTATTACTGTTCACACACCCATTTTTAGGTAAAATTTTAAACTTTTGTTTACACTATGCAACTATGAATCAATATATGTTATGTGATTCACACTCTCACTGAAATGAGCTCACACACATACCACAATGTCCTGTAACGTATGCAAATCAAATCCTGAAAAGGTTATGATCACCCACACACCACAACACACTCACAACCCCCTGGGTCCCACTTTTCTCACAGTAGGCCCATAACATCAAAATGATCACATAAACACTCAATGGGCCTCACAAATATCTAAGCTCATGTAATTAAACCCAAAATTAACCAAACGGATCACTAATAACAAAAACCATAGATCACTATTCGTTAGCCCAACGTTTGAGCCTATCCAAATCAAACAAATATTAACGATTTCGCATGCTAACACACATTTACTTTGAGCATTTTATTTGATATCTATACATATAAGGTACCAAATAAATGACACCACTCTATTTTTCACCTTCCAAAGAATCAAGATCAACAACTACTTTTGATTTATACGTATATACGAACAGTAAAATGATACCAAAGCTTAACGAGATCAATCACATTCCAAACGTATCCAAATTTGGTCAAATTCATTTTTAACGAATCTCACTAGTTCTCTTGTGCTCAAAACACTCTCAAATGAGTTCCTAAACATTCTAAGACAACTCACAGGTCTCCCCCACCCTTAAACGTGCCCTAATGCATTTCTATGTCTAGTTATTATGAAAAACGCACCCAAATATTAGAAATCCATTAATTCATCTTATGATACAAGTAACCTAGGCTAAACTCGTTACTAATCAACCAAAAACCACAACCTAAAATTTGACCTCTATATATTTATTTTTGGTCACGTTAAAGTTTATTTGTACGTTTAAGAGTTCCTCAACTCACACAAGTCTCACAAACGACTCTAATGATCATATAACACTATCTCAAATCCCTCACAACTTTCCTAGACCTTAACTCGACCACATGGATATTTCGTGGTCACGTTACCACTAAAAACGGACCCTTTGATGTTTCTAGTTCCAAACGTGCCCTTGTAATTCTCACAAGACCTCACCACAACACATGATATACACTTGATGTCCTAGTTCCCTCTACTCAAACTAAAATGAATTTCTAGAAAGCCTTTGCCTCGTCACCTCCTCAAACCCGAAACCTTGACAGACTTGTAATGCAAATTGTAACTAAAATCAAGTACCTTACACCCCTCCCCTACTCTCCTATTCGTTATCCTCTTCCTCTTATTATCGTTATCTCACAACTTGTCCCTATCCTCACTCGTATAACTCCCATGCATATATATGTTCACGTACCACTCTCAAACTCACTAAAACTCACACATACACTTTTGTACGCTACCCTAGTATCGAGAAGAAACACAAGAAGTTCCAAGACCTCCTAAGCTCGTTCAAGCTATTGGTGTACCAAGAATCAAGTCACAAGCTTCCTTTGTCTTCCCCTTGATCCCACAGTCCTCAAAAGACCCACAATATAGGTGTTGTAAGTTATTTCTCAACACTTAGTCATTTTGATCATTTCTATCATTTTCTATATCGTATCAAGCACTTAAGCTTTCACCAAATCTCACCCTTGTCTCGTTAAGCTAAAAGCTCACAAACTTACTCACTCAATTCTCACCATAACTAAAAATGGATATATGAACTTTATTTAAGCTTAACACAACATATATTCGCACTTTATCACACGTTTCTAAAGTTATATGGGACACGCATGAAAACTGTTAAGATATACACACTCAATTCAACAGATTTGGTCACAAGAAATGGCTCACAAACTCGTATTTTTTATACGTATACCCTATTACTTTAATTTCTTAACATGATTCTTTATACAAAAAACAAACAGGATACACTTATTATACACTCTCATAAGCTTGTTTTCACCCTCACAAGCTCAAAGCTTGAGCTACTCACATCGTGACACAAATACAAACAACACACTTAATGGGCTTAAAGCCCACAAAACAGAAATAAGCTATGGGCTTGATTGGTGCTAAACCGTCAGATATTATTGACCAAGGTCAATAAGTCAAAGACAGCTTAATTCCAATTCTCCTTGGATAGTATAGTGTTTCCCCGGGTGTGTTATGTCCCAGCGAGATTGCAATGGTGCTTTTGAAAATGTTTCAGGAATGAGTGGCACTGAGGACAGTAGCCAAGATGATTGCGAAATGATTATTCTACTGATTATTTTGGTATTTGAACAATTATTTGTGGAAAACTAGAAGAGGGGGGGTTTGAATAGTTTTACGTCCTTTTAATTTTAAAAACACAAGTTTGTTTTAAAAACTTCGATTCTAGTTTATGTGAACTCAATACTTGCACTATATGAACAATTGTATGGTAACTTACTAACAAAGCTAATATAGTAAAGGTAAGTAAATAGGTAATGAGAAGAGTTAGAAAGATCAAACCACAACACAAGGATTTATAGTGGTTCGGCTACAAGGACACCTTCCTTGTTCCTACTCCACTCCCCGAGTCACCTACTCGAGAGTTTTCTTCACTATGTCAACAAACTCCCTTTTGGCGGAGAAAACCTTACACACCAATTTACACACCACAACAATTTCACAACTTGATCACAACTTCTGCACAACTTCTTCACACCAATATACTACACACCAATCTTCTTCACACCTATCTTCTTCACACTAATCTTCTACACACCAATCTTCTACACACCAATCTTCTACTTCACACCAATCTTCACAACTAACCTACTTCACTACTAATCAACTTCTACTTCCTACACAACTTCTATATCTTCTAAACAATATATAACAAGCACAACACAATATTCACAAATGAATGCATATATACACTATGCACAACTACACTTCAACACTTCTTGAACTTGGTTGTAGAAAGAGTGTTCTTCTTTTGCACTTTGGATGAGAATGGATGATGAGGGATTGAATCACTTGAAACAAGGATTAATATACAAATGATCAAAGGGTTTTAGAGGATGTTTAGAGAGTTATAGATCTGACAATTTCGTGCAAAAGGTGTGGCAAAAATCCAGGTTTAAGGTGGTATTTATAGGCAAAAGATTCTGACAGAGGAGAGTGGCCGGTCCCCTTAAATCAAGGCAGGCCCCCTTAAAATTAAGGGGACCGCCCCTTATAATTAAGGGGGCCGCCCAGCTGAAATGGCCAGAATCCTTGTCTTTTAGTGGGGAAAGTTTATTTGGTGAAAAACTAACTGATTTTGGTTAAAAATTTGAATTCATATATTTAGTATGAATAAAACATTTTTCTTAATTACCAAAAGTGTTTTTCAAAAATATATAATATGTTTATATAATTAAATAAACTTTGTATTAGTTAATTAAATACCCCTTTGATCATGAGATGTATTAAGCACTTGTTTATCCATACCTTAAGTAATTAAGTTGGATATAGTGATATAAACTAGCTTAATACTTGTTTACGTAGTAATTATACGATTTACGATTTTACATTTTGTGATCGTCAAAATATAGAGGTATCGAAAGATATGAATAACGTTTTCAGACATTATTTATGTCAACAATCTCCCCCTTTTTGATGATTACAAAATTTAAACTCATTAATCGAAAATTAGTATATATTCAAGTATTATTGTGAGTTTATATCACTTCTCCCCCTTTTTGTTAGCATAAAAAAGGTTATCCCATGTTAATGTAAGCTCCCCCTCGTTTTGAGGCCAAAAGGAATCGAGATATGGATATCTTGCAAAAATATTTAGTGGCAAGCAACATATATATGTAGATAGCATGCAAGAGTAAAGACTAAACATAACCATAACATTAATAATATGAAAAAGATACATCAAGCATTACATTAACCACCATAACAAGTAATGCAACTAACAAAAGCCTTAAAGGCTTAGAATCATCACTAAAATAAAAAGAAAAACCAAGGCTCAAACATGAGAGTCCTCTCTAGAGCTTGCCATCCAAAAAGGTTTAACACAATTTTATTTGTAAAACACCAAGCATGTTTAATTGGGAGGAATGGATGGTGAACATGGAGATGGTGATGGCGGAGGTGTGTTTGTTGATGGTGGTGGAGGTGTTGTGTTTGTTGGTGGTTGATGCAACAAGTTTTCAATATGAGAAAACATGTATTGGATCTCATCTCTTAATCCGAACACAATTGTTCGGTTGTGAATGCAACAAAGGCAAGTGTCTCCATGAGCTTCAAGTAAGCTCCATGGGATGGGGTTATAGGTTGGTGGATTGATAGGAGATGATGAGAAATGTGCATCAAGAGGTGTTAATGGTGATAATGAGAGAGTGAGTGCAAGAGTTGTGTTTTCATTGGTAGGTTGTGATGGTTGATCAATTGTTGGAGGAGATAAGTGGGTGTTGATGTAGTCATTTATGGATGAAGTGGATGGTATGGAGGAAGTGGAGTTTCCATTTGTTGAAGGTGTTTTGGAGGGTGCATTTGGTGCACTAGGAGATGAACATTGAGGTGGTGGAGATGGAGTGGTGTTGTCTTCATTTGTAAGATCAATGAAGAGTTGTTTGGGTGGAATGATGACAAGTTTTTGTTTCTTGGCATTGTTTGAATAGGTGGTTCTTGGTGATGACATGATGATGTTTGATGAATGTTTGAGGATGATGGAATGTGAATTAAACATGCATGGGGATTATATAGTGGGAAAACATGTTTAGAAGTGGAATTAATTTGAAATTGTAATGTTATATTCCAAAATCAGTTTAGTTTTTAAGGGAAATGGTAGCTGGGACTAGCAAAAGGGATCACAAGATGCAAAAGAGAACAATGTAAAAACTGTTTCAGATGGCTGGTCCCCTTAAATGGAGGCCGGTCCCCTTAATTTTAAGGGGGCCGCCCATCTGACGACCCAGAAACCAAAATTTTTCAAAATTTTTCTGAAAAAATGTTGCGTTCTGTTTTGTATTTGCAGCAAGCACCATTTGGACTTTTCACATTTGTTTTGGTTAATTATAAAGCAAACATGATATATATATATATATATATATATATATATATATATATATATATATATATATATATATATATATATATATATATATATAAGCTAATCATGCAAGTATATATATAATTTAAGAGTCAAAGCATGCATTCATAAGCATATATTAAGCATAATAAACAAGTTAACATACTAATCATTTATCCAAACAATTATTCCAAGAAATTTTCAAGTACTTCCGAATGTATTTCGGACAAATAGCACACAAGACATAAAAATTAAATATTGTTTAACAAACATAATCCAAGCATATCATTTCTTTTTCTTCCCGAAGATACCCTTCAAAGTCTTTCCTATAGATTTGAAGCCACCTCTAACTTCTTCGTGCAAGCTCTTTTGTCTTCTAAGCATCTCGGTAGTTCGTTCATGAAGCACTTCTTCGTTTTGATCACTAGGAGATGGGGTAGAATACTCGGGATAGTCAAGATCCTCTAAATTGTCAACGAACTCAGAAAACGAAGGGGTACTAGCATCATGGATGTTTTCCTCCTCATCTTCATCGTCTTGCCTTGAAGATGATCCATGAAAGCTATGACGACGAGGTTTACCCTTGTCACTTCGAGTTCGTCGAGCTTGTTTTAGAGCGAGAGGACGTAGAGTGGGGTACATGGACTCATAGATACTATTGTCAAGATCGGGGTAGTACTCGATAACATGACGATAGAGACGAGTGAGGAACATTCCATATGGAAGGTTGGATTTGGGAGTTTTTCTAGCACACTCAATCCGTTTGATAAAGAAGTAGGCCAAATTGTACGGCTTTTCGACAGCTATACAATACAACATGTGAGCAAGGCACGCCGGGAGATGGTCCCGGTGACCTCCGGTACCAAACGCATTATCACGAATGAGTTCTTCCCAACGCTTCATGTGGGGGCTTAACTCCTTGAGGAGAAGTTGGTATGGAGAGATTTGAACGTTTTTGGATTTAATTTTTTGGCTTGTGGTGGCACGGTCCACACCAAGGATTTGACGAATTTCGTCGGGATGAGGAATTTCGTCGAAATGGGGACCGAAGGTTGGTCGATAACGATTGAGAGATTCGAGGTCCCACTCGTTTGTGAAAACGGCTTGACCTCTAAAAGGAATTTGGAGGATATGACCAAATTGTTTGAGAGTGAGGGTGATAAATTCATTTTGAATCATGAAAGAGATGGTGATGAAACCAAGATCATTGGCTTGGACGGTGACTTGGCTATAGAAATCCATTATGAAGCGAGGAATAATAGGTTCATTTATTTCATAAAGACAATTGAAGTTGATGCTTGTAAACACGCGATTTATATAGTCGGATTGAGCAAAAGCAAGATCTACTACACGTCCTTCATGAACATTTCTATCTTCAATTTGACGATATATAAGTCCAATGGAAGGAGATGTGGTAGGGAGTTGGGAAACTTTAGGAATGTAGTTTTTAGTGTGAGAAAGATCTTCGGTAGTTGCTTTTGGCATTTTCACCTAAACACATCAACAATACAAAAAGACCAAAATAAATATAAAGAAAGATAAAAGTATATGTATATTGTTAAGGCTTATGTTGGAACGTAAACATACTTCGTTACTAATTCTAAGAAGTAGATTACCATGTTCCTTAATATTGTTTTTAACTCGTTCTAGATATACTTTACGATGTTTAATAAGTAGTTATGGACAAATCCAAACGCCCCTTTAAACATCTTAATATATCATGAAATTTACTAGATTTACATTAGATTGTAAAACTAGCTATTTCTTGCGAGTTTCTTATGCATGTGATTTGTTTTAGAAAAAGATGGTTTGTACTTTTACTTAGAAATGTCATTTTTAGTAATAAACCAAACGCTTCCTTAACTATTGACTTATACCCCTAATATGTCAATATATATATGAATTATATATCTTGGCGAGTCCGATTAGCAATTTTTAGGTTTATAATTGTAACAAGGTTTTATAAAAATTATAATGTTTAGGTTTCGATATTATTTGGACATAATCCAAACACCCCTTTATCATGAACCAATATAATTTTCCTTGGTCGAAAAATGTAATTTCAAGTTTTACAAGTTACAAAAGTATAATGTGATTAGTTTTAACACGTTTTCAAATCATTATTCAACAATGAGTTTACTAAAAATTTTGAAAAGGAGTGTATGAAGTTTTTCAAAAATTTTCGACATGATAGTTTATAATTACTAGTTTCTAGTGTTGATTGATCATTCTAAACCTAGGGGAAGCATTCGGTTATTGAGTTTTAGGACTTAATTCGAAAGAAATTGTGAAATTGAAGAATTTTATAAAACATGCATAATCATGAGTATGACCAAATAAGATGAAATTAGATGAAATGTGTTATGAAAAACTTACAATACGTGATGGTGATTGTGTTAGATGAATTTACCCTTTGCGAATTAACCCGAATTATGTGATTTGGAAGTGATTTGAGAGGTTTTTGGGTTTTGGTTTTCGTCACAGCAGAAGCAGGGGAAGGGGAGTATGAAAAAGTGGAGTGTTTGGCAAAAGGAAAAAGGAGAAAAACGGGTTTGAGCTATCAGATGGCCGGCCCCCTTAAACATTAAGGGGGCCGCCCTTTATTTGGTTGCCGGTCCCCTTAAACATTAAGGGGGCCGCCCTCCAAAATTAGATATTTTTGATTTTGGTTTCTGGAAAGAACAAGAGAATATTTATATGTATGTATTAGATTTATATTTAATCAAAAATACGTTGGAGAGTATTCGCACGAAAGGAATTACTTGACACTTTTACTTGACAATTTGCCAGTTAAATTTTCTTGATCATTTCGGATGAAATTTATCAAGTTGTCAAGTATACGAGAACGTTGTGGAGGGTTCATAAGTATATGTATGTATATATATATATATACATACATATACATATATATATATATGTATGTATGTATATATATATATATATATATATATATATATATATATATATATGTATGTATGTATGTATGTATATATATATATATATATATATATATATATATATATATATATATATATATATATATATATATATATATATATATATATATATATATATATATATATATATATGTATGTATGTATGTAGTATGGGCTTATAAGACGAGAATAAAGGAAGGAGACGAATGCACGGAAGCCGGGAGTTTGTTTCATCCATAGATTTTTCGACTCATCTCTCTTCATCAGCATGAGTGTTGTTGAACATTAAAGTTCAATAAGGCAAATGGGGAAAAGAAAAGGTTCGTAAATGAACAATTTCTAGTTCTAGAGAATCAACAAATGAATTTTCTAGGTTATAAGATCCTAGATATAGCTAAGTGTATATATATGTATATATATATATATATATATATATATATATATATATATATATATATATATTTAGATATAGTATAAGTAAATAAGTATATATATGTATAGAAATAAAAACTAAAGAGAATAATGAACCAATCAAAATCACATAAAAGCTAGATACTAAACAAAGCATGCATTTGTTTACAAGGAAATAAAAGGAAATGTGTACCCTTCGTCTTCAATGCGTTTAACTTCAAAATCTTCAAGGGAAAGTCCGAACACGGGGTGACATCAAAGATTTCCATGTATGAATGGCGAAAGTTTTTACGTTGGTCCCCATTGTCTCATTTGACCAAAGTTGTTTGTCCCGAACATGTTTTGTATTTGACTTGGGTGCATATATGGTGGAAACATTCCCCATGGATTGAAGTTCCACATTTGTTGATTATTGTTAAAGTTTTGTCTATTTTGGTTTACTCTTGGTTGAGGTGTTTTAGTTCTAGGGTAAGAATTATTCGGTTTCCTTGGTGGTGGAGTTTTAGATCTTGTTTCAGTTTTGGACGATCCTACTTCGGTTTTTAAAGATGGTTTATAAAACGGTTTTATTTCTTCATTACTAGCTAGATGTATTTTCTTATCATTTATGAGTATATACTCAGGATTAGATTTTGAAGGTTTTAGTTCCTTGAGTTCGCTTTCAAATTTAACATTTTTAACTTCACTTGTTGAGGCTTCGGTTGAGTTAAAACCTAGACCGGTTTTATCTCCGGATATTCTTTGAATACTTATAATTTTACTAAGTGAGTTACTACTATTTTCAAATTTATCAAGTTTACAAATTTCTTCCTTAAGTTTGTTGTTTTCACTTCTAAGCTCTTGACATGATTTACATTCTTCAAAAGTTTCTTTACCTTTCTCAAGTTGATGTATTTTAGTTTTTAGTTCAAGTACTTCATTTTCTAATTGGTTATTTATGTATTTTAGTGATTTGTTTTTAGCCATAACTTGTTGTCCTAGTTTGCATAATCTATTGTATTCACTATCTAAGTCTTTTTCATCTAATGATAGATTTTCATCACTAAAATATTCGGTTTCAGAACGTACCTCACTTGATGTTTAGCCATGAGACACTTTTCTTCCTTTGTTGTTTCTTTCTCATCTTCATCGCTATCACTCCAAGCACCTCCAACAAACGCTCTTTGATTTTGATCTCTTGTCATCATTGGACATTTTCCAATAAGGTGATTCGGGTCACCACACTTGAAACATTTTCTCTCATTCTTGCTATACTTGTCATCATTATTCTTTTGAGATGTTCTTCTTTCATCGTGTGGTTGTCTAACGAATCTTCCTCGCCTTTTGAAGAATTTCTTGAAATCTCTTACGGCCATGGCATATTCTTCGTCTTCGCTTTCTGAAGATGAGCTATCTTCGTTGTTGGATTCCTTTCTAGCTTTCAAGGCGATTGACTTGCTTTGCTCTCGTTTCCCTTTAACCATTTCGGAGTCCTTCTTTATTATTGCTTCGTAGACTTTTAAATTACCAATTAATTCATCAAGTTGTAGCGTTGACAAATTCTTTGATTCTTCAATAGCCGTCACTTTAGCTCGCCGTTTTGGGTGAAGAGCTCTAAGAAACTTCCTAACAAAATTCTTACTAGAGAAATTCTCATCAAGTGCTTTTAGACTTGTGATTATAGTGTTAAATCTAGCAAAAGCATTATCAATTGATTCCTCTTCCGGAATCGTGAATTGCTCATATTGTTGAACAAGTAGATCTATTTTGTTATCTTTGACTTGATTATTACCTTGGTGGGTTATTAACAAAGAGTTCCAAATTTCTTTTGCGGTTTCACACATAAAGATCCTTTCGTACTCTTTACGTGGTAGCGCATTGTAAATAACCATTTTTGCTTCATTATTTTTAGCAAGTTTTCTTTTTAAATCATCATTTTGTTTTTCAAAAGGTACGATTTCATCTTTCTTAGTTTCGGGGTTATTTTGAATAGGTTAAAAATCACCATTGGTAATAATATGCCAAAGATCTAGATCTTTTGATTTCACATAAGTTTCGAATCGATTTTTCCAATATAAAAATCCATCACTTTCAAATAGTGGTGGTCTTTGCATAGATTGCCCTTCCAAATATTTTTCAGATTCCATAGATCGTTACAAGTTTTAAAATACAATATATTTTAAAAATCTTGCTAGACGTGGCTCTTGATACCAATTGTGGAAAACTAGAAGGGGGGGGGGTTGAATAGTTTTACGTCCTTTTAATTTTAAAAACACCAGTTTGTTTTAAAAACTTCGATTCTAGTTTATGTGAACTCAATACTTGCACTATATGAACAATTGTATGGTAACTTACTAACAACGCTAATATAGTAAAGGTAAGTAAATAGGTAATGAGAAGAGTTAGAAAGATCAAACCACAACACAAGGATTTATAGTGGTTCGGCTACAAGGACACCTTCCTTGTTCCTACTCCACTCCCCGAGTCACCTACTCGAGAGTTTTCTTCACTATGTCAAGAAACTCCCTTTTGGCGGAGAAAACCTTACACACCAATTTACACACCACAACAACTTCACAACTTGATCACAACTTCTGCACAACTTCTTCACACCAATATACTACACACCAATCTTCTTCACACGTATCTTCTTCACACTAATCTTCTACACACCAATCTTCTACACACCAATCTTCTACTTCACACCAATCTTCACAACTAACCTACTTCACTACTAATCAACTTCTACTTCCTACACAACTTCTATATCTTCTAAACAATATATAACAAGCACAACACAATATTCATAAATGAATGTATATATACACTATGCACAACTACACTTCAACACTTCTTGAACTTGGTTGTAGAAAGAGTGTTCTTCTTTTGCACTTTGGATGAGAATGGATGATGAGGGATTGAATCACTTGAAACAAGGATTAATATACAAATGATCAAAGGGTTTTAGAGGATGTTTAGAGAGTTATAGATCTGAAAATTTCGTGCAAAAGGTGTGGCAAAAATCCAGGTTTAAGGTGGTATTTATAGGCAAAAGATTCTGACAGAGGAGCGTGGCATGTCCCCTTAAAATTAAGGGGACCGCCCCTTATAATTAAGGGGGCCGCCCAGCTGAAACGGCCAGAATCCTTGTCTTTTAGTGGGGAAAGTTTATTTGGTGAAAAACTAACTGATTTTGATTAAAAATTTGAATTCATATATTTAGTATGAATAAAATATTTTTCTTAATTACCAAAAGTGTTTTTCAAAAATATATAATATGTTTATATAATTAAATAAACTTTGTGTTAGTTAATTAAATACCCCTTTGATCATGAGATGTATTAAGCACTTGTTTATCCATACCTTAAGTGATTAAGTTGGATATAGTGATATAAACTAGCTTAATACTTGTTTACGTAGTAATTATACGATTTACGATTTTACATTTTGTGATCGTCAAAATATAGAGGTATCGAAAGATATGAATAAAGTTTTCACACATTATTTATGTCAACATTATTAACAATCGATATACAGATATAATTACAAATACACAACTTGGGTTTCAGATTACAGACAGAGAAAAGTGGGATTTAACAATTTACAACTACAGGGGGTGCAAATGAAACTTTTTCAAACTTAAAAATAAAAAGAAAATTTAAAATGAAAATGAAATTATTTAATTGATTATTTTAATATTTAAATACTAATTAATTAATTAAAACTATTTAAAAAGTAATTTAAACCTAATTTAAATTAAACTAAAAATGATAAAGATTACAAATTAAACTAAAAACTTGCAAAACTATTTTCTAAACCTCTAAAAGAACTTGAAGAAAGTATAAAAATTAAAAAGAAATGATTTTGTCTTTTTGTGGGTTTTCTTTTAATTAAAAACTAATTATATTAATTAAACTATTTAAATTATTTTAAATTACTAATAATACCTAAATGACTTAGAAAATTAAAGAAAAATTTGTAAAACTAATTAACCATCACAGGAATCCTAAAAAATTATAAAAAGTTTCTAAAAATTATATTTAGACTATTTTACTAATTATTTACTTATTAATTAATTAAAACCTAATTTAACTAAATTAATTAAGAAAATTAGAAAATGAACAGTAGAAGTTAAGAAACTATTTTCTAAAAGTCTTAAATAATTTATAGAACCTAGAAAAAAATATAAAAACCTACTGTTGTTAATTAAAATTTAAGAAAACTATTTAATTACTAATATTACCTAATTAATTAATTAAATTATTTTTAATTCTAATAATTATCAAACTAAAAGAGAAAAATCTAAGAAAATTATTGAAAATACTTAAAGGTGACTGGAAATTAAGAAAATTATGAAAATGATAGATTGCTTATTAATAAGCTAAAAAGAAAATTAAAAAGATAGAATCTATTACACTCTAGAAATAAGACAAATGGAACAATTAAGCACTCTGGAAAAGCTATTGAGAAGCAAATAAGCACTTATGTAATTACAAGGCCAAAACAATCCAAAACTAAGGCTTTTGGACCTCTGTAGGGTCCACAGAAGTCAAGGTGAGTCCAAATTAAAACTAAAAACTTGAAAAGGGACTGGAAGGATTCACAATAAGCCAATAAGCAGGGCTTATGGCTTATTAATGAGCTCTGGGTAAGCCTTGGAAGTTGGGGTCAAACACTGAGTACTCAGTGTACACTTAGGAATTGGTCAAACTAAATGGGGCTTGCAGCCCTAACAAATAAGCTCAAATGGTGAAATAAGCCCTAAACCTTATCAATGGGCTTATTGGCTTTCCAAAAAGCCAAATTACAGGGTGTGGGGTCCACTAGGGTGTTCACTAAGCTACTTGGAAAATTGGCCAAAACCTGTGCACAAGGCATGCACTTGCCCTGCAGGTCAAAATAAGCTACTCCACAGGCTTATAGAAAAATCTAAAAATTAAGCTGATTATGGGAACTTGAACACTAAGTGACAATCTTTAACTTCTGAAAGGATCTAAGTCTCAAACCCAACACAAAAATCACAAATAATCTTCCAAATTTTGGTTTTCTCAGAAAAATTGTTTTTGACTTTTTGAATATCAAGCTTAAGTTGACTTAGATGAACTTTAATCCTGATTTTCTGATTGATGTTGATTATTTAAGCTAAGTTAAGACTAATTTAAGCTATACCACTCATAAGTGAATGGATTTGGGGCATAAGCCACACTTAATCCAACACAGAGGGTTAATTAGACCTATTACTATATGATTTTGACTTTTTTCTGTATAAGGCCTGGTTATTATGATTGTTCTGAGCTAATGTGGACCTAAGTGACTTGTGTAAACAAAGAACAACAACAATTATACACCACAACACCTAGGATCACACTGATCCAAACACACCTTAAACTTTGTCTGTTTTGTGATTATGAAGCAAATGGGTGTTATGGCTTATGCAACTGATCCAAGACAACTTATTATGATATACTAAGGTTGAATAAGCACTTACGAACAGGAAACAACAACAATAGACCAAGATTAATAACTATACTATTTTAACTGCCAAATTGAGAAATTAAAGCAACTATGAATACTAATAAACAAGATACTAATTTTAAGCAATTATATCACTACTTATCACTAAACAAACACAGAAAAGCTAAATGAGCAATGAAATAAGCAGTGCTACAGTAGAGTACACAGAAATGAGTTTTAAGATCTTACAATGTGCATTCCTGCTAACACCATGAACTAAGGACCATGAAACCAAACCTATAGGCCTTCCACAAGACCACTAACCCAGGGCCATCCAATATTTACCCTGCTCCAACTTTCATCTTCATAAACCTGCAATCTTTGACTTCCATTGACTTTTTGGTGTTTTTGATTTTTTTTTATAACTAAACAGTGTTTTATGGTTTCTAAAAGCTTACTTAAGCTTTCTAGTAGCTTATATGAGCCTAAGAGTCCATGGATTCAAATAACAACTACAATACAACTTAAATAGAAACTTGAAATCAATTGAAAATTGCACAAACTAAATTATAACTTGAAACTTGATTTTTATTAATGAGAAACCTTAAAGGTACACTGAAAACAGAGATTACACTAATTTAGAGCTAAATTACACAAGGAAAGTTTGAAAATTACTTAAACAGCCTAAAAATATTAAAATTAAGCTAACACCTTTCTTCTTGTTCTTCTCTTCTATCTAGGGTTTGTGATCACCTTCTGAGCATATCCCACTTGTTTCTGAGCCATTGGATCAATGAAAGGCCTCCAATTGAACGCCACGTGTTTTGGCGCCAAAACTCTAATTTGCAAATTGCTTCTGTTTGCGTGTGTGGGAGGGGAGCATTTAATGTGGAGGTGATGGTAGGTGATAGTGGTAGAGATGTGATGGGCAAGTGGAGGTGGGGGGATGAATACCAGGGTGGTTTCTGGTTTTGTGGAGCTTTGGAGGGAAGGGGAACAGTGGTTTTGGGTGGTGGTGTTTGACTGTGGTTTGACCCTGGTATTAATACCAGGGTGGGCTTTTGTGTTGGGCTTGGGATAAAATAAGGGTGTGGGCTGGATAGGGATGTGGATTGGACTTGGTTTTGGGTTTGTAATAATATTAAGGGGTCCAGTTTGGTTAGTAGTATCACAAGGACCAATTTTGTAATTTGCCGAAAAGTTTAGGGACTAGAATTGGCATTATTCCAAAGTATTTCATGGGGTATTTTCTGCCAAGCTTCAATATTACAAGGACCATGATGACAAATTCCACTTTTGACTTTTCCAAGGACTAAAACTGCCAAACTTTCAAACTTTAGGGACCAAATATGTAATTTCACCAAACTTTGCAACCAAGGACCATTCTTGCCATAAATGAGAAGTACAAGGACAAAATTTGTTTTTCTCAAAGTTTTAATATCCCAGGGACCATTTTTGTCAATTTTCAAAGTTTAGGGACTAAACTTGCAATTTTGTGAAACTTTGTACCAAAGGACTAATTATGTAACTTTTTGATTTAAAAGGACCTTTGGTGATATTTTCAAGTTTTTAGAATAACCAGGGACTAGTTTGACAACTTTTGAAAGATGAGGGACTGAAATTGCCAATTATGCAAACTTTGATCATTTTTCATCTGTTTTTGATTATTTTGCATCTGAAACATATAAAACACATTCTTGGGACATTTTTATTATTTTGATCCAATTTTGAGTGTTTTTAGATGTTTTGGCAGCTCAGAATAGGTAAAAATGATGAGTGTTTGAGCACTCATCAATCCCACACACTAAAACATTGCTAGTCCCTAGCAATCTTTTGAGAAAAACTTAATGGATTTGAAACTCTTTACCAAAAGCCATTGCTTCTGGAGTAGCCAGATGTATCTGTTCAAGTAAGAACTATGGTCCACCTGATAACCATGTGATTTTGAGCAAACCACCAGCTGTCAACGGATTTGATTAGTCTTTACCAAAAGCCGTTTGCTTCTGGACTAGCCAACTCTTGATGGACTAAGTCAACATCTTGGTGAGCTGATTACCAATTATGGTTTTTCCACCGCCTTTACCACAAGCCATAATCTTGCGGGCTAGCCAACTCATTCACTTTTTTGGATATGGCGAGTTGATTTACCATACAATTTTGGGCAAATTGCAAGCCATCAACGGATTTGAGATATCTTTACCAAGAGCCGTTTGCTCCTGGATTAGCCAATCCTTTTGTCTTTTAGACATGGCGGACTGATAACCACAAAAATTTTGAAATAAAGTGAAAAATTTTTGAAAAATTTGGGCCAAAATGGGGGTACTTAGAAAGTACTTTGTGATAAAATTCGCTAGAATTTCCCCCCCACACTAGAATTGAATATTGTCCTCAATATTCAAAGTCCCGGCTATTATGCCGACTCTTTGAATGGAAAAGGCTAATATTCTAAGCTAACTGTGGAAATATCATTTTGATTTTTCACTTTATTTATATGTACATATAAACATTTTTTTTTTATTCTGAAACTTATATACATATTTACTTTGCAAAAGGTTGGGGACGGCCACTCCCCCACACTAGAGTGTTAGAAAGTAGAAAGAAGTCAGAGATATGGGTGAAAACCCATACTTTGCTAATTTTTGTTCACCGAGTCACTAGCTTGACTCGATCCCCGAATTCATTGGTCCATGGGGAAAGTTTGGAGATCCGGGACAACCATGGATGGTATGTCCTCTCCAAAATAATGTTTCAAACGATGACCATTCACTTTGAAGTTGGGACCTTCAGGTTGAGATAGCTCAACAGTCCCGTATGGATATACTTTTGAAACAGTGAATGGTCCAGTCCATCGGGTTTTTAATTTCCCCGAGAAGATCTTTAACCTTGAATTAAAAAGAAGGACTCTGTCACCGACGTTGAAAACGCGGTTCTTAATCTTGGAGTCATGAATCTTCTTTGTCTTTTCTTTGTAGATCAAAGAGTTCTCGTAGGCTTGATCACGAAGTTCGTTTAATTCATTGAGTTGAACCTTACGGTGATCACCCGCTTTATGAAGATCGTAGTTTGCATGTTTCAAGGCCCAATAGGCTTTGTGCGAGAGCTCGATCGGTAAATGACACGCCTTCCCGTATACAAGCTTGTAGGGAGTACACCCGATAGGTGTTTTGTAAGCTGTACGGAAGGCCCAGAGTGCATCATCTAGTTTGTCCGACCAGGAAGCACGGTTTTCACCTACGGTCCTCTCAAGAATCCATTTTATACCACGGTTTGAAACCTCCACCTGCCCACTTGTTTGCGGGTGATACGCGGTAGAAAGACGGTGAGTAACATCGTACTTAAGCATGAATTTTGCGAATTGATCATTGCAAAAGTGTGTACCGCGATCACTAATGATGGCACGTGGAGTTCCAATACGAGCAAAGAGGGATTTCAAAAATTTCACAACAACTCGGGCATCGTTAGTGGGTAAGGCTTTTGCCTCAACCCATTTTGAAAAGTAGTCAACAGCCACGAGAATGTATTTGTTTCCACGAGAAGATGGGAACGGCCCCATAAAATCAATGCCCCAGACGTCAAAGATTTCACAAACTTGTATGGCATTTTGTGGCATTTCATTCTTTTGTGAAATATTCCCGTGACGCTGACAAGCGTCACAAGCTTTGACTAACTCGTGGGCATCCTTATAGATTGTGGGCCAATAGAAACCGGAGTCAAACACCTTTTTGGTGGTGTAGTTAGGACCATGGTGGCCCCCGGTGGGTCCAGCATGGCAAGCCTTGAGAATATCAGCGGCTTCCTGTCCGTAAACACATCGCCTGATGACTTGATTGGCACAGATTTTGAATAGATAGGGGTCGTCCTGGAAGTAATGTTTAACGTCTTTGTAGAATTTGTTCTTCTGTTGGGACGTCATCCAATTCACGATGAAGTTACGCGCATGGTAATTTGCAAAGTCGGCAAACCATGGGGTAGAAGAGTCACCACGAAAAGAAACCGCATTGAGTGTCTCGAGAGGAAATGTTTCATTTATTTCCTGTTTCTCGGACACATCCTGGTGAGGGTTTTCTAATCGTGAGAGATGATCAGCAGCAAGGTTCTCGGCTCCTTTTTTATCACGGATAATGATATCAAATTCTTGGAGGAGGAGAACCCAACGAAGTAGCCTCGACTTTGCATCTTGCTTTGCAAATAGGTACTTCAAAGCTGAGTGATCCGTATACACTACACATTTGGTCAGTATTAAGTATGGCCGGAATTTTTCAAAGGCATACACCACAGCCAATAGTTCTTTTTCAGTGGTGGTGTAATGACTTTGAGCCTCGGTCATAGTTTTGCTTGCGTAGTGTATAGGTTGAAAGTATTTTGCTTTTCGTTGCCCCAAGACCGCACCTATGGCAAAATCACTAGCATCGCACATAAGCTCAAAAGGTAGGTCCCAATCGGGGGCAACAAGAATCGGTGCCTCAGTAAGCTTTTTCTTTAATGTTTCAAAAGCTTCGATGCACTTAGGAGAGAAGATGAAAGGAGCATCCTTCTCGAGGAGATGGGTCATAGGCCGGGCTATTTTAGAGAAATCTTGGATAAACCTACGATAGAAGCCGGCATGACCCAAAAAGCTCCTAACACCTTTAACGGTGGTGGGATGAGGTAATTTAGCGATGACATCAATTTTGGCTTTGTCAACCTCAATCCCGTTCTTTGAAATTTTATGGCCGAGGACAATGCCCTCTTTAACCATTAAATGGCTCTTCTCCTAGTTGAGACTTAAATTTGTTTCTTTACAACGTTTAAGCATTTGTTCCAAGTGGGAGAGACAAGACTGGAATGAATCCCCGATGACTGAAAAGTCATCCATAAATACCTCCATGGTTTTCCCGATCATGTCGGAAAAGATTGACATCATGCACCTTTGGAACATGCCTGGTGCATTACATAAGCTGAAAGGCATACGTCTGTAAGCAAAAGTTCTGTAGGGGCATGTGAAGGTAGTTTTCTCTTGATCCTGTGGATCAATGGGGATTTGGAAGTAACCCGAGAAACCATCGAGGAAATAGTAGTATTCATTCCCCGCTAGTATTTCGAGCATCTGGTCCTTAAAAGGCAGAGGAAAATGGTCTTTACGGGTGGCTTCATTCAACTTACGATAGTCAATACATACTCGCCAACCCGTGACCAAACGAGTTGGAATCAACTCGTTTTCCTCGTTGGTGACAACGGTTATGCCACCCTTTTTAGGAACGCAATGAATTGGGCTAACCCAAGGACTGTCAGATATAGGGTAAATCAATCCCGCATCAAGAAGTTTTAGAACCTCTTGTTTGATAACTTCGTGGATTTTGGGATTTACCCTTCTCTGTTGTTGCACTGCTGGCTTAAAGTCATCCTCCATTAAGATTTGGTGTGTACAAAAGTCCGGGCTAACACCCTTAATGTCGGAGAGTTTCCAAGAAATTGCTTGCTTGTGTAACTTAAGAACCTTTAGAAGTGCAGCCTTTTCCTCATCTTTTAAGTCTTTAGCAATAATGACGGGTAATTTATCATCACCCTCCAAAAATGCATATTCTAGATGAGGGGGCAAGTCCTTGAGCTCAACCTCGGGAAAGTCATCAGTTATTTCAACATTTTTGACTTCCTCTTTATGAAGTAGTTTTGGAGACGGAGAGGGTGAAGGATCGTCATTTAACAATCTTTTAAGAAGAAGAATATCCCCCTCCGGGTCAAGATAGTTTTCATCAATCTCATGAGGGATTGAACTATCCTGAGCAAGAAAAGCCTCGACCTCTTCCAGAAGGAAGTCACTTCCCTCAAACGGAGTGAGAGAAGGGGAAGAGTCGGATATGATAGGCTCAGAAGAAAGAGTGGTACTGCCACTTGATGAGAAACCGAGGACCTCTTGAGAATACTCCTCTGACGCAACATCAATGATGTCAATTCGGTTAACCGTTTCAGCGTCATAGTTGGAGGAGTATCTTGAAGTCTGATCAAGATTGAATGTGATGGCTTCACCACCAACACGTAGAGTGATTTCTTCTTCGAAAACATCGATTAGAGCACGACCTGTTCTTAAGAATCCCCTCCCGAGAATGAGAGGAACTCTTGGGTCGGCATCGAAATCAACAATCACGAAATCTGCCGGAAAATGGAACTTTCCTAATTTCACGAAGATATCTTCGGCAATGCCGACAGGACGAGATATAGTACGGTCTGCAAGCTCGAGAGTCATGCAGGTAGGAGTGAGAGCGGGAAGAGAGAGTCTCTTCCAGACTGAGTGAGGCATAAGGCTAATGCTTGCACCAAGATCGGCCAAGGCAAAGCATTCAACCATCCCTGGGAAAATGCAAGGAATGAGAAATATCCCGGGATCTCCAAGCTTTTCGGGAAGCTTTTTCAAGAGCACTGCTGAGCAATGCTCATTAAGTGGAGTTTTAGCCATCTCACAGAGTTTTTCTTTGTTGCTTATCAGATTTTTGATTGTTGAAGCAAATTTAGGCATTAGAAGAAGAGCATCCGCGAAGCTAATATCGAAATGTAACTCTTGGAAAATTTGATAAAACTTTTCCATCTGATGGTTAGCTCTTTCGCGGTTCTTTTGATCATTCAATCGTGAAGGATATGTAATTGAAGGCTTGGGATTGTTCTTTGGAATTTCAACAGGAATTTCCGGAGGATCAAATACAACTTTTGACTTGCGAGTCGGGACCGGGACAACTTGAGGGTGGACGTTGTTGGTACCTCCGTTATTAGTAGGAAGTATCGTGTTCGTGGTAACCTCAGGTTCACGTTCTGCTACCTTGCTAGGAGGAGAAGAAGAGGTAGAGGGAACCGTGGGTCCATTGTATGATATCCCACTTCGGATAGTGATCACTTTGACATCGCCCCTCGGGTTAGCGATCGTGTTGCTCGGTAGTGTACCCGGGACCGAGGGTCGATCATTTAAAGACTTCTGAAGCTCAGAGATCTTGATGATCAGTAACCGATTCGTTTCCTCTTGTGCTTTCATGAATTGTTTTAGCACTTCATCGGAGGAAGACGAGGGTTGAACAACGTTTTGATTTTGGTTAGGAAGATTTTGAACACGGTTGTTTTGAAAATTCCCTTGGTTTTGGTTGTTGTTACCCTGAAAATTATTTCTCTGATTGAAATTACCCTGATTGTAATTCCCTTGACCTTGGTTTCTTTGAAAATTTCCTTGAAAACCTTGATTTTGATTGCCATTTTGAAAATTGTTTTGATTAAAATGACCTTGATTTTGGTTCGGGTTTTGGAAATTCGGGTTTTGACCTTGGTTAAAATCTCCTCGATTTTGATTCTGATTCGAGTTACGGTTTTGATTTTGGTTAAAACCGGGAGGTCCGAGAAAATTGTTGGAACGATAGCTTAAGAGATTACGGTCCCCTTGTGGTTGGTAAGAATTACCCCCATATTGTAGGAACCTTGAGCAGCATAAACGTTCTCTTGAGGAAAACCAGCAGTAGCTGGACACTCGGAATACAGATGTGGGCCTCCACAAGTTTCACAACTTCGGGCCACGGCTTTCACTTGTTGATTTTGAACCTGTTGATTTTGCATAGTTTGGTTCATTCTCAACACAGCCGTAGAGATATCATCCATATTTTTAGTGAGAGCCACTATTTCAGGAGATGATGATGAAGGAATAACTGATTTACATGACTCATCCCTCTCCGCAGAGGAATCCCAAAAGTTATGGTGGGCAGTCATGTTCTCAATTAGATCATAGCATTCTTCGGGACGCCTTTTCATAAAGGTCCCACCAGCAGCAGCATTGAGAATATCCCCGTGCCTCAATGTCAGACCATTATAGAAGGTATCTATGATGGTAAATTCTAACATATTGTGGTTAGGGCACCGATCAATAGATAGCTTATAACGTTCCCAAGCCTCAAATAGAGACTCATCAGGAGGCTGCCGAAAGTTGCTGATATCATTTCGTAACTTGGTAACCATGGAAGGTGGAAAATATTTTGCTAGAAACTTGGTTACCATTTCATCAAAGGTACGAATAGAATTCTTGGGGAGTCGGTCAAACCATGCAGTGGCATGATGGGTGAGAGAATAGGGGAAGAAATACAGCCGAAGGGCATCATCGGTGACACCATGCTGTTTTATGCTTTAGGTGACGGTAAGGTATTTATCAAGATGCTTGTTAGCATCGTCACCCGGTAATCCGTGGAATTGACATGAATTTTAGACTTGTTGGATCATGTGGTGCTTGAGGCCAAAGTCCGTAGCCTCAATAGTGAGTGGTGCAATAGGTCCGCCCCTCCCTTGCATGGTAGGCTGGCACAACTCCTCCATCGTTCGGAGATCGGGAGCTGGCTCATCTTTGGGAGGGTCATGGGGTGGTGGTGGCCCATCGACCATTTCTGTTTTAGGTTCTTCAATAACAGTACGTAGCTCGGGTACGTTTTTCTGATTTTTACGCTTTGTTTGTGAACGAGTGCGCATGCACTAAAAACAAATTTTCAAAACAAGATCGAGGCAAAACCACAGTGAACTTAAATCCAATAATCACAAGTGAATGGCTTCTTTAAAAAATGTACCCCACCCACAGGGATACAATGGCAAGTTTTGATCTTAATTTGGGAACTTATTATGTCCACACCCCTAGTTGGTAGGTGTTCTGCCATGGTTTGCGGTGGTAAGATTTTATGTATTTATTAACAGAAAAATTGTTTTTTGGGCTTTTGGGTGTATGTGCAAAAAACTTTGGGAAATATTTTTGGAACTGATTCGTTAACCGAAATCGTTCCTTTAAGATTACTCACAGGCTGGTAGGAGGGAATGAATGGGTCCCTCTTCAGTTCGCAATTTAATGTCAGAACTTACCTTATACCAATTGTTTCAGGTTGTAATCTTAAAGAAAACGAAGTAATTTAACTTCACAGTTTTTTTTTTTTTTTTTTTTTTTTTTTTTTTTTTTTTTTTTTTGGTGTTGTTAACACTTCAGGAAAAGTGTTAATGAACTTTTTGATATGATTGATATTTTTACAAAAACTTTTTACAAAAGTGGTGAAATTTGTACAGGGAGGGTTTTGAAAACCACTAAACTTAAAACGATTTTAAAACACGCAACAACCTCCCCGGCAGCGGCGCCAAATTTTTGATTGGTGCTAAACCGTCAGATATTACTGACGATGGTAAATAAGTCAAAGAAAGCTGATTTCCAATTCTCCGTGGATAGTATAGTGTTTCCCCGGGTCGTTATGTGCCAGCGAGATTGCAATGGTGCTTTTGAAAACGTTTCAGGAATGAGTGGCACTGAGGACAGTAGCCAAGATGATTGGGAAATGATTATGCTACTGATTATTTTGGTATTTGAACAATTATTAACAATCACAGATATACAGATATAATTACAGATACACAACTTGGGATTCAGATTACAGACAGAGAAAAGTGAGATTTAACAATTTACAACTACAGGGGGTGCAAATGAACCTTTTTCAAACTTAAAAATAAAAAGAAAATTTAAAATGAAAATGAAATTATTTAATTGATTATTTTAATATTTAAATACTAATTAATTAATTAAAACTGTTTAAAAAGTATTTTATACGTAATTTAAATTAAACTAAAAATGATAAAGATTACAAATTAAACTAAAAACTTGCAAAACTATTTTCTAAACCTCTAAAAGAACTTGAAGAAAGTATAAAAATTAAAAAGAAATGTTTTTGTCTTTTTGTGGGTTTTCTTTTAATTAAAAACTAATTATATTAATTAAACTATTTAAACTATTTTAAATTACTAATAATACCTAAATGACTTAGAAAATTAAAGAAAAATTTATAAAACTAATTAACCATCACGGGAATCCTAAAAAATAATAAAAAGTTTCTAAAAATTATATTTAGACTATTTTACTAATTATTTACTTATTAATTAATTGAAACCTAATTTAACTAGATTAATTAAGAAAATTAGAAAATGAATAGTAGAAGTTAAGAAACTATCTTCTAAAAGTCTTAAATAATTTATAGAACCTAGGAAAAATATAAAAACCTACTGTTGTTAATTAAAATTTAAGAAAACTATTTAATTACTAATATTACCTAATTAATTAATTAAAATATTTTTAATTCTAATAATTGATGCGTGGGAATCGCAACAGGCTTTACCTCTCGAGGGATCTCGAGAAGCTTACAACCCCCACCAGGCAGTGTACCTGATCGTTGTAGTATAGTATAGTGACAAGTATCGGGGGATTGATCGTTCAGCTTAGGAATAGTGTCGCTAGGATTAGAAAGCCTAAATTACTAGTTCTAAAGGTGAGGGATGATTATTTTTGTGTTTTTATATTTTTATGAAAGCAATTAAAATCTCGGGGTTTTGAAAGAGTGGGCGGAATTAGTTGCTATTCAACTAACCCAAAACTAAGATGCAATCAAAATAAAATACAAAAAAAATGAAAATAAACTTATTTATACTAAGGTTGTGAGCAGTAATTGGAGAAAATGTGTTTACTTGGACTTCACTACTCCTTAGATATCTTTTACACGTTAATTACTTGTTATAATTGTATGGATGACGGATTGTATTCCTTAATACTATTCATGGGGTGGCATACATAACTCCCCAATTCTATGAGCTCTTATCTCCTCCTACACCATGACCCAGCACAACTATAGGGATTGTAAACAGTGGCTCATGCATTAAATACAACCAATAAAGACCTAGTACGCCTCGGTTCATGTTTCTTAAGACGTTCAAGCATGTTACCATTTGGAGATCTGCCAGTTTTCTTAAGCCTAACATATAAAATCATTCATCCAAGACAAGAATAAACAAGTAATCAACACATAATCAATATCTAAGTTTCATTAGATCTAAGCAAACACAAGAGAGATCTAGCCTAGCATAATGGAATTGAGACAAGAACAAGATATAGACAACCAACACATAGACATATTGATTGAATTAGAAGAACACTTATCTCAATTACAATGCAAGGTATCAAGGGTTTGGAAGCCTTGAAAAACCTGTAAAAGTTGCACCAAATTCGTCTTTAGGGTTTCTCCAAAACTTCTCTCTTTTAATGTGAAAAACTAGAAAACTATATATAGGAAAACAAGGGTGACGGCGTCAAGAACAAGGGTGTGACGCCGTCATCTCGCCGCCAAATACTTCCTCGGACGGCCTTGATCTACTTATGACGGCCTATGTGAAGCCGTCATCAACCACGGTATTTTATTCTTCGGACTTTGACGCCGTCAAGAACAACTCTTGACGCCTTTAGGTACTGTTCCCAGCATAGAAATTTGAGACTTTGCCGTTTTTTTCACTTTTATGCTCCAAAAACGTCCAAAATGGCTTCTTTTCCAGAATTCACTCTCCAAGTACCTAAAATCACAAAAGGAACGATTTAGGGAAATATTTGATCAAATAAATTCGGATTCGGGCTTAAATGACCCCCTAAAAACGGACCATTTTTCGCCTCATCATATACCCTTACACTTGAGATTTGCTTGTCCTCAAGCAAATGCGCTTTTATTCTACTCAAAATACAAGTTAGGGGTCATTTAACACTAATATAAAAGTAATTACAACAAATAATCGTTCCACTAAAGACCAATAGACAAGCACGGAGGTCATACACTAGCACCTCACAAATAGTGTTTAGATACTCACATCTCTCGGGTGTAATAAAGTAATATAACATTATGGAAATGGAAGATATCTCTCACTACCTGTCATAGCAAAATAGATTACCATAGGCTTGGGAAAAGATCAAACCTCCACCACATGGCGTAAGTACCTAGGATAAACTATCAAAGAGGTCTTTTAAAGGGTTGTAACGTTAGGTATAGGGATATGAATTACACGATTTTGTAGGATAAAGGAAGTTTTTACTGGTGGCGAGTTAACAATCTTGGTTAATTACATGTACAAGATGGCGTTGCTAAGCCAAGACTAGACTCGACTTAAGCTAACAAATGAAAAATAACAAAAACATAAAATAAACATAGAATGAAACGGGATGGTAGTCCGTATGTTTTTTTTTTTTTTTTTTTTTTTTTTTTTTTTTTTTTTTTTTTTTTTGCATACACTCTTACCCTACCATCCAAAATAATACATCATAGGGGATTGAGCATTCCCCTTACACTTGAATCTTTACATACTTTACAATTAACTAATCTAATGACTCGAATTAAGAAATCAAAACACTTGGAGCACTTTTAAGATTAACGTACATATGGGGGTAATAAATGATGTTCTTCCCCATTACTCCATAAACAAGTACTTACCCATGAGTCCCAATCGTCCCAAAACAATATGTACAATGATATGACTCGACTTAGCAACCATGTAATCAATTAGAAAGTTAACTTAGGGTTTAACAAATAACAATAATGCACTAAAAATGAGCGCATACACGGAAGGCTAAGGCGATTTGGGTGTACATTTAAGTGGGGTGTAACAAATTCTTCCTTTAAGTAAGATGCTTAAAGTTAGAAACGAAAAGATAGGCTCGGAGGGGTGTACTAGGGGTATCGTGTACTAAAAATGAGTACAACGCTAAGGGTGTGGGAAAAATTAGTTGACTTAAGTAGTCAAGTAATATGACTTAAATGGTCAAGTAATCATAATACGGGTTTAACAAAAGGGTGATCCTAATGCCTCTTATCATGTAGTAAATCCTACTACACGAATGTAGTCTCACTAGCGGTCTCGGGATGCATCACTAACGCAAGTTCTAGAATCTAAATGCTACCGGTACACTCATACGCACTAATAATGAATGCTTTTCCTATCAAATCTAAAGGCGAACCTCACATATTTGGGTGGAAAATTTTTCTGAATATACGGTTATGTGCTAGTCATACAATCTCCTATCCATGAGACGCTTGCTATGGCTAAAGTTTCACTCCTAAATGTTGTAAAAAATTTTAAATTTGGCGCTAAAATTGCACTAACAAGTATTTCTCATAGTTTTATTACACATCTACCATTAAACAAAACAAACTCAAGCGAAAGTGCATATGTAAGGTATCATCTTTTTACCCTCCCCTTACACTTAAGATGAACATTGTCCCCAATGTTCAAGTAAAGAATGTAAAAGTGAAAAAGTAAAGAGAATGAAATCAAATACTCCCCTGATTCGCTCGGTATGGATTATAGGTTGGCCAGGTTAGATCTTCCTCCAAGAAAACGAACAATTGAAGCTTCCCTTCCAGAATATAAATCATCTCCTTGTCGAACATAACCTGTAAATCCTGACAACAATAGACAAGACAACCTCGCTTAAAATCGGCGGCATCCTATATAAGTTACTAAATCCTAGAAAGCAAGATAAGATATAATGCTTGTGGAATGAAGTTTGCAGATTTCCTGGAGATTATAAAACTTAATAATTCACAAAAACCATAAGACTCCGTTAGAAAAACAAAACCGGTAAAATTTCCAGATTTTAACTCCTGACGCCGTCAAGAGTAAACCCCTGACGCCGTCAGAATGGACCTGCAGAAATTCTTATGTTAAGTTTCCGGAAAATTTCTGGAAAAACTTGGTCCTACTTCCTGGAAAATCCTGCAAAACTTCATTATGACTCAATACAAGCATTTGACTCTAACAATTACGAATATACATGTTCATTTAATATTGTGGAGAATCGTGATCGGTTTGTTTCTTAAAAACATATTTGGGGTTTCCCCTTACACTTATCTTTTGCAAAAATACTTTTAGGTTGGAGTTAAGACTAGGCCAAACAACATAGTAAAGTGTTTCCACATTTTAATTGAGAAACATGATCAACCAACAATAAAAACAAAACATGCATACGGAAGCAAATAACAATCAAACAAATAAAATCACACAAAACATGGGTTGCCTCCCAAGAAGCGCTTTTCTTTATTTACGAGTCTTGTAGCTAGACTCAAGGCTATGGGTTATTACGTGATTCCGTCATTGGTTCCACTCTCTAGGTCATCTTCTAAACCAGTTTTGTAATCCGGACCTAGTTGCAAACACTCTTTGTAGAAACCAAGCATCCTATTCTTAACATATTCTACTCCCCTACGTCTATCCTCCTCATTCCTATAATAAGCCGCTTGCTTATGTTCCTTTTCGAAATTAGAGAGAAGGCGGTATTGTTCGATCTTGTAGGGCATTTGATAAGCAACCTCATCATTCTCTTTCTTGAATCTAACTATCCTTAAAGTCGGATCATAACTTATCCTAGTGGCCTCAACAAATGGTTTTCCGAATATTATTTGGCTTAGGCTAGCATCAATCACCGGACGAGTGTCCTCAACTATCATAAAATCGATCTCATAAGTGAGATTCCCTATAATCACATGCAGTCCCTTCACTCTTCCTGCAAAATTACTTATCAGATTCTTACCGGGCATCATCCTAAAATTGAGTTGCTTCTTCATCACCCAATTGTAATAAGTCCTAGTCATGATGTTCACGGGGGATCTAAGGTCGATGTAAGCTTTCCATATATGCATGTGCCCGATATTGCATGGGATGCTAATGTTAGAGGGGTCTCCCGTTTTGATAAGGGGTGTGCCAAAGATATATGTTTTCTCGGGACTATCGAATAATTCCTTATGGTATTCCTGTTCTTCCTTGGTTGGCAACTTATCAAAGTATTCTTCTATAGGTTCTACTTCCTCTAATTCCTCATCCTTATTAACCTCAACTTCCCTACTTTCATCCTTACTATCGGCTTCTATTCTAACTTCCTCCTTGTCACTCTCCTCTACCTCCTTATCTATTGGCTTAATGGTGACAACATTGACAAAGTGAACATGTTTGGATGATGAGAGATCCTTAATTTGGCTTCCCCTATTGGTGTCCCTAGTGTCCTTCCTAGTTGTGATTAACGATTGGTTGTTGAGGGCTTTCAACAAGTTGTCAATCTTGTTGGTCATCTCCGTTTGTTGTTGGTTGAATTCGGTTTCAAACCTAGCTATGCGGGCTTCTTGAGATGCCATGAACTTTGACATCAATCCTTCAAGATTGTTGGTACTACCATAGTTGTTAGAAGGATTGTTGTTGAAAGTACGGTTGGATGGTGGACCGTTTGGTTGGTAACGATTAGGCGGATTGGAAGAATTGGGTTGATTCTGTTTCCACCTAAGGTTTGGGTGATTTTTCCATGAGGGGTTGTATGAATCACCGTATGTGTTTGGCTCGGGCTTGAAAGTGTACCACTTATCTCCCGCTTCGTCGGTACGCGTGGATGCGTAGTCCACAAAAGCTGTTTCGGGGAGTTCCACACAATCACGAGTGTCATGGGGACCACTACATAATTCGCATGAAGAAGTGATTTTGTTCACTTGACTTGAAGGCTTCGGAGATTCGTAAGATTTCATGAGAAACTTGACTTGGTCCTCAAGTTCCATGATCCTACGGTCGGGAGTGCTAGAGTTGTTCGAAGGCAAAGATATTGCCTTGACCGTTTCGTTCAAATCACGGGGATCATTCCAACTTTCGTTGTCATAGAGAGCAAGATCTTCTATGAGTTCCCATGATTGTTCCGCTCTAAGATCACGTAGCTTACCACCGGCCGATTGGTCAATGGCTCACCTCGTGGAGATGTCGATATGGTCATAGAAGATTTGGACTTGGAGCCAAAGATCTATGCCATGATGAGGGACTTTTTGGAGTAAGTCCTTGAAACGAGTCCATGCTTCATAAAGAGATTCATTTTGACGTTGTTGGAACATCAATATGTCATTTCTAAGCTTAGTAGTTCTCCCCGGTGGGAAAAATTGAGCAAGGAAACGAGTGGTGAGATCATCCCATGTGGTGATGGATCCCGCGGGTAAACGCTCAAGCCATTGACTAGCTTGATCCCGTAGAGAGAATTGGAATAGGCGTAAACGGGTAGTCTCTCTAGTTTCAACACCTAGGTCTATGGAATCTACGATTTTGAGAAAGTCCTTAAGATGTTGGTTTGGATCTTCGGAACGAAGTCCATGGAATGCACATCCGCTTTGCACCAACCGGATGGTGTCGGATCGCAAGGGGGTCACATTGGCTCCGGTGAGCTCAATGGTGTTTCGGTAGCCTTGGTGGCTAGGTCGGGAGTACTCTCCTAAGGTTCGGGGCCTAAGGGGTTCTAATGGTGGGTTTTGTTGTGGTGGGATGACGGGTTCAAAGATGTTACCACCTTCCATGATGTCGGATGGTAAAGAGTTACGAACAAAAGCACAAAGAAATAAGATAGACTAAAGAAGACCTAAAAATAAAAATAAAATCTTACTAGAAAGGAATCTAGCAAGTAGACCTAATAAAAAGAAATTCTAACCTAGACAATAACTATTCCCCGGGCTGCGGCGCCAAAAACTTGATGCGTGGGAATCGCAACAGGCTTTACCTCTCGAGGGATCTCGAGAAGCTTACAACCCCCACCAGGCAGTGTACCTGATCGTTGTAGTATAGTATAGTGACAAGTATCGGGGGATTGATCGTTCAGCTTAGGAATAGTGTCGCTAGGATTAGAAAGCCTAAATTACTAGTTCTAAAGGTGAGGGATGATTATTTTTGTGTTTTTATATTTTTATGAAAGCAATTAAAATCTCGGGGTTTTGAAAGAGTGGGCGGAATTAGTTGCTATTCAACCAAAACTAAGATGCAATCAAAATAAAATACAAAAAAAATGAAAATAAACTAATTTATACTAAGGTTGTGAGCAGTAATTGGAGAAAATGTGTTTACTTAGACTTCACTACTCCTTAGATATCTTTTACACGTTAATTACTTGTTATAATTGTATGGATGACGGATTGTATTCCTTAATACCATTCATGGGGTGGCATACATAACTCCCCAATTCTATGAGCCCTTATCTCCTCCTACACCATGACCCAGCACAACTATAGGGATTGTAAACAGTGGCTCATGCATTAAATACAACCAATAAAGACCTAGTACGCCTCGGTTCATGTTTCTTAAGACGTTCAAGCATGTTACCATTTGGAGATCTGCCAGTTTTCTTAAGCCTAACATATAAAATCATTCATCCAAGACAAGAATAAACAAGTAATCAACACATAATCAATATCTAGGTTTCATTAGATCTAAGCAAACACAAGAGAGATCTAGCCTAGCATAATGGAATTGAGACAAGAACAAGATATAGACAACCAATACATAGACATATTGATTGAATTAGAAGAACACTTATCTCAATTACAATGCAAGGTATCAAGGGTTTGGAAGCCTTGAAAAACCTGTAAAAGTTGCACCAAATTCGTCTTTAGGGTTTCTCCAAAACTTCTCTCTTTTAATGTGAAAAACTAGAAAACTATATATAGGAAAACAAGGGTGACGGCGTCAAGAACAAGGGTGTGACGCCGTCATCTCGCCGCCAAATACTTCCTCGGACGGCCTTGATCTACTTATGACGGCCTATGTGACGCCGTCATCAACCACGGTATTTTATTCTTGGGACTTTGACGCCGTCAAGAACAACTCTTGACGCCTTCAGGTACTGTTCCCAGCATAGAAATTTGAGACTTTGCCGTTTTCTTCACTTTTATGCTCCAAAAACATCCAAAATGGCTTTTTTTCCAGAATGCACTCTCCAAGTACCTAAAATCACAAAAGGAACGATTTAGGGCAATATTTGATTAAATAAATTCGGATTCGGGCTTAAAAGACCCCCTAAAAACGGACCATTTTTCGCCTCATCAATAATTATCAAACTAAAAGAGAAAAATCTAAGAAAATTATCGAAAATACTTAAAGGTGACAGGAAATTAAGAAAATTATGAAAATGATAGATTGCTTATTAATAAGCTAAAAAGAAAATTAAAAAGATAGAAGCTATCACTAATTTTAAATTTGGTTTTTTGTGGGATTTTCTTTTTGACAGATGAAAATAAGATAAAAACAAGAACTTTTTACAAAGACACTTTTTCAATAGCTTAAAAATAAGCTATGTGCACCCCCTTGTTTCCAAACAGTGGACTTATAGCTTATTAGGACTTATGCAATTATGAAAAAGCTGATCAAATGACAAAATATGCATACACTGATGATTACACTCTAGAAATAAGCCAAATGGAACAATTAAGCACTCTGGAAAAGCTATTGAGAAGCAAATAAGCACTTATGTAATTACAATGCCAAAACAAGCCAAAACTAAGGCTTTTGGACCTCTGTGGGGTCCACAGAAGTCAAGGTGAGTCCAAATTAAAACTCAAAACTTGAAAAGGGACTGGAAGGCTTCACAATAAGCCAATAAGCAAGGCTTATGGCTTATTAATGAGCTCTGGGTAAGCCTTGGAATTTGGAGTCAAACACTGAGTACTCAGTGTACACTCAGGAATTGGTCAAACTAAATGGGGCTTGCAGCCCTAACAAATAAGCTCAAAATGGTGAAATAAGCCCTGAACCATATCAATGGGCTTTTTGGCTTTCCAAAAAGCCAAATTACAGGGTGTGGGGTCCACTAGGGTGTTCACTAAGCTACTTGGAAAATTGGCCAAAACCTGTGCACAGGGCATGCACTTGCCCTGCAGGTCAAAATAAGCTACTCCACAGGCTTATAGAAAAATCTAAAAATTAAGTTGATTATGGGAACTTGAACACTAAGTGACAATCTTTAACTTCTGAAAAGATCTAAGTCTCAAACCCAACACAAAAATCACAAATAATCTTCCAAATTTTGGTTTTCTTAGAAAAGAATTGTTTTTGACTTTTTGAATATCAAGCTTAAGTTGACTTAGATGAACTTTAATCCTGATTTTCTGATTGATACTGATTATTTAAGCTAAGTTAAGACTAATTTAAGCTATACCACTCATAAGTGATTGGATTTGGGGCATAAGCCACACTTAATCCAACACAGAGGGTTAATTAGACCTATTACTATATGATTTTGACTTTTTTCTGCATAAGGCCTGGTTATTATGATTGTTCTGAGCTAATGTGGACCTAAGTGACTTGTTTAAACAAAGAACAACAACAATTATACACCACAACACCTAGGATCACACTGATCCAAACACACCTTAAACTTTGTCTGTTTTGTGATTATGAAGCAAATGGGTGTTATGGCTTATGCAACTAATCCAAGACAACTTATTATGATATACTAAGCCTGAATAAGCACTTAGGAATAGGAAACAACAACAATAGACCAAGATTAATAACTATACTATTTTAACTGCCAAATTGAGAAATTAAAGCAACTATGAATACCAATAAACAAGATACTGATTTTAAGCAATTATATCACTACTTATCACTAAACAAACACAGAAAAGCTAAATGAGCAATGAAATAAGCAGTGCTACAGTAGAGTACACAAAAATGAGTTTTAAGATCTTACAATGTGCATTCCGGCTAACACCATGAACTAAGGACCATGAAACCAAACCTATAGGCCTTCCACAAGACCACTAACCCAGGGCCATCCAATATTTACCCGGCTCCAGCTTTCATCTTCATAAACCTTCAATCTTTGACTTTTGTTGACTTTTTTGTGTTTTTGAATTTTTTTTATAACTAAACAGTGTTTTATGGTTTCTAAAAGCTTACTTAAGCTTTCTGGGAGCTTATATGAGCCTAAGAGTCCATGGATTTAAATAACAACTACAATACAGCTTAAATAGAAACTTGAAATCAATTGAAAATTGCACAAACTAAATTATAACTTGAAACTTGATTTTTATTAATGAGAAACCTTAAAGGTACACTGAAAACAGAGATTACACTAATTTAGAGCTAAATTACACAAGGAAAGTTTGAAAATTACTTAAACGACCTAAAAATATTAAAATTAAGCTAACACCATTCTTCTTCTTCTTCTCTTCTATTTATAGGCGTGGATTAGGGTTTATGATCACCTTCTGAGCATATCCCAATTGTTTCTGAGTCATTGGATCAATGAAAGGCCTCCAATTGAACGCCACGTGGTTTGGCGCCAAAACTCTAATTTGTAAATTGCTTCTGTTTGCGTGTGTGGGAGGGGAGCATTTAATGTGGAGGTGATGGTAGGTGATAGTGGTGGAGATGTGATGGGCAAGTGGAGATGGGGGGATGAATACCAGGGTGGTTTCTGGTTTTGCGGAGCTTGGGAGGGAAGGGGAACAGTGGTTTTGGGTGGTGGTGTTTGACTGTGGTTTGACCCTGGTATTAATACCAGGGTAGGCTTTTTTGTTGGGCTTGGGATAAAATAAGGGTGTGGGCTGGATAGGGATGTGGATTGGACTTGGTTTTGGGTTTGTAATAATTTAAGGGGTCCGGTTTGGTTAGTAGTATCACAAGGACCAATTTTGTAATTTGCCGAAAAGTTTAGGGACTAGAATTGGCATTATTCCAAAGTATTTCATGGGGTACTTTCTGCCAAGCTTCAATATTACAAGGACCATGATGACAAATTCCACTTTTGACTTTTCTAGGGACTAAAACTGCCAAACTTTCAAACTCCAGGGACCAAATATGTAATTTCACCAAACTTTGCAACCAAGGACCATTCCTACAATAAATGAGAAGTATAAGGACAAAATTTGTTTTTCTTAAAGTTTTAATATCCCAGGGACCATTTTTGTCCATTTTCAAAGTTCAGGGACTAAACTTGCAATTTTGTGAAACTTTGTACCAAAGGACTAATTATGTAACTTTTTGATTTAAAAGGACCTTTGGTGACATTTTCAATTTTTTAGAATAACCAGGGACTAGTTTTGACAACTTTTGAAAGATGAGGGACTGAAACTGCCAATTATGCAAACTTTGATCATTTTTCATCTGTTTTTGATTATTTTGCATCTGAAACATAGAAAACACATTCCTGGGATATTTTTATTATTTTGATGCAATTTTGAGTGTTTTTAGATGTTTTGGCAGCTCAGAATAGGTAAAAATGATGAGTGTTTGAGCACTCATCAGGGCTATTCCAAAGCCCAATAGCCACCCCCTCACTTGAATATGGTCCAATATAAGCCCACACACAAGCCCAATCAGTTTGGAGCCCACTAGACCCACACACACATCATTGGGCCTAAATAGTTCATTAAAGGCCCATTTAACACAAAAATAAGCTTTAAGCTCTTATAAGCTGTTATATAAGCTCACCCAAGCTTTCCTAAGATTCTGGAAGTATAATAAGCTAAAAGGAATGGAAACATAAGCTAAACATGTATTTTGGACTAAAAATGCAAAATATATTAACTAGAAGGACTAAAACTGCCAACTAAGAAATATATGGTTTCAAACTGAGGTTATAAAGTGATAATATAAATGATTTTGAGTCAAATGAGTAAATTTTAAAGTATTTGGACTTCAAATGAACACTTTATTAAAAAAGGACTAGTTTTGCAAATTTTATAAATTACAAGGACTGAAACTGTCAAAACTGGAAATTAGGTGTTAAAACAGTATATTCAGTACATTGAGGGTATTTATTGACTATTTGAATATTTTGAATACTAAAAAGTTAAACATTTATTTCGCAAGGACTAAAAGTGTAATTTTTGAAAGTATAAGGACTAAAGAAAACAAGCACAACAGGATTTGTATTTATGTTTCTATACCACCCAAAACCTGTTGGTCAGTTAACAAACCATATTATTACACTATTGGAGGCAGTCAGGTGAGTTATCACTTGACAACATTCCTTGAAGACACATTCTCGTACAGGGGATTGGTTTTTTGAAACACAAATAGAAGGCAGACCTGAGTTTTGAAGTTGATGTACTAGCTGAGTAGGTTCTTTCATATCCTGAGAAGTACTATTAGTAGCTTTTGACCAGTCGATCAATGTCCAATGGTGGTGTATTCGAACTATATATATATATATATATATATATATATATATATATATATATATATATATATATATATATATATATATATATATATATCTGTAATGATTTTATTTTTTTTATTTGGATGCACCACCTTGAACCTACTTTACTAGTGCTTCTTTCACCCTCAGAAACAACTTAGAATAGATGTTAAAATATGCATTGTTGTTAGCCCCCTCCCTGATGAAACCACTTGAAGAATTGATAAATTTCCAGAAACACAAGGATTGTGAATTTGTATGTTGTATTCATAGTGTACACGGTAGTGTAACCATCTAAAGATATTAATGTGTAATATTGGCAAGTGATTTATGAGGATATGTTAATATTTAAAGCTTGAAAAACAAATGTGTGTAAAAGATTTTTATAGGTGAGAAGAGTACGAAGCAAACATTTATTGATTGTAATACATTAATTTCTAACTCCCAACTAACCAATTTTTGATTCACTTCATTACTACCTTCTGAATTTATGCAACTACTCTGTATATGATTACATGCGTAATAAAAGCTTGGATGCCTTCATATTGCTAGGATACTGCATTAAGGGGAATGAAAAAATACTTGTACATGAGTACATGCGTAACAAAAGCTTGGATGCCTTTATATTTGGTACTTGCCTTCATATTTGGTACTAGTATTTATAACAATTTCATATATCAAAATATTGACTTTAACGTATATGTTTTGGCATCAATCAACTTATTAACAATTATTCTAGTGTATATGAGCTAGTATATATAACATCTTTTTATAAGTTAAGGGTCAAGTATGTAACGATTATATAGTAAATAAAAGGCTTGTAGTCCACAAAATTACAAAAAGACTCATATTTACATTAAGAAAAAAATGAACCCATTTTTGTGAATAAAAGTTAAGAAAGCACCCAAAAAAAAAAATAATAATAATAAAAAAAAAAAAAAAAAAAAAAAACTCGCTAAAGGCCTAAAGCAAACCAGCACAACAGGATTTGTATACATGTTTCTATACCACCCAAAACCTGATGGTCAGTTAACAAACCATATTATTACACTACTGGAGGTGGTCATGTGAGTTATCACTTGGTAACATTCCTTGAAGACACATTCTCGTAAAGGGGATCGGTTTTTTGGAGCACAAATAGAAGGCGGACCTGAGTTTTGAAGTTGATGAACAAGCTGGGTAGGTTCTTTCATATCCTGAAAAGCACTATTAGTAGCTTTTGGCAAGTCCATGTACGTCCAACGGTGGTGCATTTGAAATATATATACAGTATATCCGTAACGATTTTTTTTTTTTTTTGGATGCACCACCTTGAACCTACTTTCCTAGTGCTTCTTTCACCCTCAGAAACAACTTAGAATAGATGTTAAAATATGCATTGTTGTTAGCCCCCTCCCTGATGAAACAACTTGAAGAATTGATAAATTTCCAGAAACACAAGGATTGTGAATTTGTATGTTGTATTCATAGTGTACACGGTAGTGTATGTTAGTCCCAATGTGTTCGGATGTGTGTGAGTCGAAATCTAATTTGCAAACAATACTAAACAAAGATAACTTATTTATTTCGTCTAACCAATGTAATGTTACATAATCATAAGTATATATACTAAACTAATCGGTGTAAGTGAACCGATGTGTCTATTCGAATAGTTGTCTTCCAACCATTGCTTTGGTTCGAATGAGTTCCTGCCAAGCGACATGACTCTTCGCCTAATTCCAGAAATTAACTAACATAACTACTTTAACTAACTTAACTACCAAACGGTTATTAAGTTTCTGATGAACATATTTGGTCCTTCACGTTTTCCTACAAAGTAACATCGAGATTATCTTGGTTCACATTCCCCTCCTTAATCTTGATCGTTGCTTTGTCCAAGGTCTTGAACTCCGAGCATTTGTCGCATAGTCACAAACTTGAGTATTGGTAATGCTTTTGTTAATATGTATGCTCTTTGTAGTTCTCCGCTAACGTGTTCCACCTTAATATGACTAATGTTGATAAAATCAAATCAAGTATATATAGTATAGTATTACTCAAGAAATCCGCAAAGAAATACGGATAACCCGAGGGCGTAGTACGTGTGAAGGGTGAACAAAATTCTCAATTCCCGATTCGTGAAACGTGTTGTGAAAGTGGTAAAAAGTGATTTTGATGAGATTATACTAATGAATAAGTAAATGAAGCATAAATAATCACTTAAGCACATATTTCAAATAAGTAAACTAAAAACGTAACGTAAAATAAATAAAAAAACGTAAGCTAATACGTAAATTAAACGTAAATGTACGAAATAAAACGTGAATTTTGGAGCTACACTACTCCTACGGACTAGAAAATAATTTTAAAAAGTTAAAAATGATAAAAGAAAATTTTGAGAAAAAGAATTTTTTTTTGACTTTTTATTTAATTTTTATGAGTTAAAAACTAATTAACTAATTTAAAATTAAAAGAAAATGCAAATAAGGTAAGAAAAATGGAAATTAAATTTTGAAAATTATAAAATAACTAAAAATTAATTTTAAAACTAAAAACTAATTTTTTTTTTGGCTTTTTGTATAATTTTTGGGAATTAAAAACTATTAAATCTAATTAAAAAGTAATAAAAATTAAAGAAAATTCAAAATAATTCGGAAAAATGCAAAATAAATTTCTAAAATTCTAGAATAATTGAATATAAATTTTTAAAATATTTTTGGATTTTTCTAGGCTTTTTCTGATTTTTTTTTTGGAGTTTTTGGTAATTAAAATGTATTAAAAATTGATTAAAAATAAAAATAAAATAAGAAAAATAGCAAATCAACTTGGAAAAATATGAAAAATTTAGGAAAATTCTAAACTAATATTCTAAACTTGATAAAAATTTAAAAAATGAAAAATAAGCACTGTAGTTACTATTTGGCTTAAAACTGCTTATGGAAAAGTGCTTATTGATAGCACAGTTGACCAAGGTTGACCAAAACTTAACCAAAAGTACTTATGACTCTAATAAGCTCAGATGAAAAGAACTTGGGACAAATGATACTCAGAAACACAGATGTGGGCACAAAGAGTTGAAAATAAGCAAAAGTGAATAAGCTATAAGCACACAGATGAAGCAATTATGCAAGAGCTCAATTCAAAAAGTTACAGTGGGTATAAATGAACTCAGAAAATCAACAAAACTCAACTAATGAACAAATAAGCACAAAAGCAGCCCTAATATTGAATGACAAATACTAGTTCCAACTACTTGCGAAATAAGCCAAATAAGCAGTGTATATAAGCTGATAAAGGCAAACTTAGGGGGGCAAAATTTCACTATCCACCTGAGATACCAAATCCACTAAAAGTTCTGATCTCCAAACTAATTGACTGTCCTAAAAGTGGCTAAGAAACTTGATTGAAAACTGATGCACAGGATATTACAGGTTCAATCACAAATGAACTCTAAGATTGATCCCAAAATTCTGACAAAATCTGAATAGCAACTATTTTGACTTTTAAATTTTCTATGAGACTTTGACTTAAATGAATTTCACCCTACTCTAACTACTAAATTATGTTATGCTAATCTAATTTTAAGCTAATTTAAGCTAAATTACTGTATTAAGCCACTACTTAAGTGATTATCTACCTAATATGCTAAATGATTTGCAAATGAAAGACCAAATTGACTTTTTGTTAAATGAACAACTAACTTATGCTATACTAAACCTAAATGCAGCCTAAGTAACCAATTTTAACCAAACACAACTTTTGAGAAAATGATTACACCAGCAAATAACTATGATCCAAACACCCCTATGGGTTACTGTCTCGACCAAAAACTACCACTGATCCAACCAAATGTAATCCAAATCACAACCTAGGTTCTAAAATAGATCCAATGACAATCACAAATCTCAGAACACAGATTTAATGCAACATAAACACAAATCTAACTATGACAGATGAATGAATCAGATATATAACCAAATGAGTTCAAACTATTATGAAATAATAAAATGAGAATATCTAATATGCAATTATTACTAATAAACAGAAATAAGCAAAGATAAATGAACTAAACTACTATTAGGCTACTTATGCAGAATTGGAATTAAAAATAAGTAAAAAACTTACAAAACCAATACCCCCTCAGCAAAACAGAGGGGGTTTCACTAAGCTAGCCTGTCTTTTGACATGCCAAAATGCTCCTCTTTGGCTGCCTTGATTCCACAAATAAGCTCACAGTTGACCTTTTGTTTGACTTTTGAATAATAAGAGATAATGATCAAATAAGCTCACAGTAAGCTATAGACTAGCTTATATGAGCTTAATAAAAACAGAATAAGCTACTAGAAGCTTAAATAAAGAATTGAAACATTCTTTTTATTTTTCTTCTCATATATATATATATATATATATATATATATATATATATATATATATATATATATATATATATATATATATATATATATTTTGGATTTTAAGTATAAGTTGCAACAAGAATTCAAATGAAATAGTAAATAATCTAAAATTATAGATTTAAGCTAAAATAAAGTAAATAACTGAAATTAAAATAAGAATAGTTATAAGACAATAAGCTGAGATGAAAACTTAATTATATTAAATCTAAAAATTCATTACAATACTTGAAAGGAAAATACAATAAGCATAAAACTAAACAAATTTGAAACCCTAAAAGCTACACACTACATCTGTGACAGAGGAGGGTATTTATACTTGAGGATGTGAGGTCCTTGGATCCTTCTAGTCTGCCAGGTCATCGATCCACACCACTCTTGTGTTTGTTTGGACGAATATGAGCCCTCAGATGCGCCTTGGTCCCCAATCTTGTGATATAAGCCCTTGGATCATCATTTCCTAATCATGAGGTGCAAACTTTCACACGGATTACTGACATGGCAGGCCGGCCATGTCAGAATCCTTCTAGAAACCCACGTAATAAGTCTGAATTGCCCTTAATCTTGGTGAAATTGGTTTTTACTCACGTGAATAGTAACTAGGGTTCTTCCCTTTTTCTGGGTAAACAAATTTGGGGGGCGGGTAATGTTTTGGGGATTTTAATATTAAAACGTTGGGTTGACCGGGTCAGGGGTTGGGTTTGACTATGGGAAGTGGGAAGGTGGCTTGGGAGTTGGTTTGGGCTTAGGAGGGTTTTGGATTAGTTATAGTGTAGATCCGGTGGTAGTAATAAGTATTAGAATAGTAAATTTCAATAAGGACTAATGTTGTGTATTCTGAAATTAGAGGGACTAATTCTGTAATTTTCAAACTTGTGTTCCAAGGGCTTGTATTGACAATCTCTGATTCTTGGAGGACCTCATTTGTCTTTTCTTCCAAATTTACTCAAAGGACCATTTTTGTAATTTCCAAAAATTTCAGGGACTGAATGTGTCATTTCTTCAATTCTTTCACCAGGGACCATTCTTGTAACTTTCTGAATTCTCTGAGGACTTCTAATGACTTTTTAAGCTTTCTTTGATCATTTTGCTTCCCCGACTTCGGCTTTAGACCTTTTCCAATCTCGTACTTGTTTTTGTCGGTTTTAGCTTTGTTTTTGTTCATTTTTCTCATATCCATACCTGCACATACACAAATACAAAAACACACATTCTCTTGGCATATTTGGTTAGTATTTGGTGTATTTGGTCTGATTTAAGGCTAAAAAGGATGTGTGAAAAAGCACACAACAAAATCCCCCAGACTATGGTATTGCCGTGTCCTCACGCAATGTCATCACCTCACGCTTAAGAGATAAACAATTTCAAAACCTCTTTTTACTGACGTTGTAAAGTAGCAATGATGTTCAAAAGAAATATCAAAATCATTTATTCTCAAAAACGCTCCGTATTCCGATTTCACGCATAACAACTACTACTACTCTTTTTGTACTTTTCATTTTTATATATGTGACGGTTTGCCTTGACTTTCATTATCAATTCTTATCTGTTGATAACTTTCAGGGTTAACGAGTAGAAACACTTCTCACAGAGAAGAGACCATACGGATAAAAATCGTCATCCTTGATTTTTCACAAGCTCCCAAACTAAGCGTAAAATCGAGATCATTGTTTATCCACAAGTTAGATGCTAACACTACCCATAAAAGTTACTTGTTTAATTACCTCTTGTTCCCAAGTCCTAAGTTTTGTATCTCAAGATTTTAATTTGTGAGAAATGAATTCCGTCATATTTTCTCGTTTTGATATTTGTTAGTCCGATAAGAGCACAAAATTTGAACGCTAAGTAGTTTCCAAACTTTCCCTCGAAAACCCCTGCATACAGAAATCGAGTCCACATGAAGGTCTCTGATTTAACATGATTTTTGGGGGGCCCCTTTTTATTTACGACCGAGACATCCCATGTCTGAGACCCGAAACAGAAGCTTTTTATTAGGGAAACCCCAGGAGTCAAAGCTTGGCATTTTTGCATAATTATAAGCACTTTAATAATATTTGGTCCTTAGTCCTTTATTTCTTTTACAACAACGGTTTGAGAGCCGTCAAGATGTAAGAGCTTTATTATGACTTTGGATTTATATCCGCTGCTTTTTATAGCTTTGGATTCCTCTGTCTTTTATTTGGCTTTGGATTATTATTATTGATATTCATAATCATATGCCAAACCCTGAGTCCTACGGTCTTTACTAAGATCACAACATCGGCTGCGAACCGGCAAGATGCAATAGTCTATTTCACCGTAACACTGGCAGTACCCCTATGTGTACCAAACCCCCATATGCAGAGATTTTGTTGGGAACGAGAAAAAACTAAGTATTGCCCAAACCCCATACACTTAATTAATGCTAAAGATCTATTTTTATTAGTGTGCAATCTTGTGGGAATAAGGAGGCCACAAGTACCTTTCGTGGGCTCTAAAGAGATCAAACTACTCCACGTTTAGCACAAAACTTCTAAATAAACTCTATCATTCCTCGATCTCTGCAAATTTAAACTCCCAAGTAATGAGATCCGCGGATGCTTAGCCATAATCTTTTGATTATATTGGTTAAGGGAGACGAGCTAGGGCTCAACACGCCCGGTCAAGTCGAAACATTTATTTCTACTCTCGCCGGTAGGAAAGTCAAAACAAGGTGTCAAAACTTATTTATTCATATCTTATATCATATTTTTTACTTTTTTTTTTGAATAAAGAGGTGACAAAAATTTAAAATTTTTGGTGGAAAACGGAGTTGCGTAAGTTAACAGCTCAGACGAAAGTGCAAGGTCAAATCGAATCGAAGATTCACCCCCAGACTAAAGTGAAACATTGTCCTCAATGTTTTAAGGGTATGGGTAATCCTACGTAATATCTAAGGCCGTTTATTAAGTATGCCAAGAGATAAATGTTAGTCAATAAGATTTTGGATATGGTGAATTTCTGAAAGAGCAGCGAAGAATGAGACTCGAGTGGAGAGAACGACAAACCACGAGCACGAGAGTCCTCAAACTTTGGGGAAATTCCTGAACATTCACAAACAACCACGAAAACACGAGTTTGGAAAGGGTCGCCCTCCTCACGTCACGTTACTTAAGAAAATAGAAAATAAAGAAAATGAAATGGATAAGCATGGGGTGCCTCCAAAGAAGCGCTTGTTTTTGTTCACCGAGTCACATGAGCTTGACTCGATCCCCGAATTAATTCGTCCTTGGGGAGAGCAAATGGAAAAAATAATCACCATCGGGCTTTCATTCAAAATATTTGGATAAACATATGAATTATGAGAAAGTTCCACCCCGATGAGATAACCACTGGTATTCTAACAGTGAAAGCTATTAGAAACGATACCAGGGTCAAAAATAGTGTCCTCACTCCCGATGGAGTGACGGAGAAGAGAAATCACACCAAATGTGATAAAAGGAAAAAACGTCATGATTAAAATCATGAACAATTCATCGTCATAAAAAGGAGACTTCATAATTGTGGAATTATGAATCTCAACATTAACGCTCATTTGAAAAATTTTCCCGGGTGGGAGGGATGGGATAAATTTTTTATCAAAACAGAAATTTTCATACTCGGGATAAGAAAGTTCACCAGAAATTTTTTCAAACTCACAATCAATCTTATCAAAACAAAACGAATCGTATTCTGTAAAAGAGATATGAGCAAGAGAAGTGGTACTGCCACTACTCGTCTGTTCCGTATGATCGATATCAAATTGAAAAACTTCATAAATCGGATAAGAATGATCAGGACGAAAAGTGCGATTGCCACTTATCTCCTCAGTCGTATCAATTGAAAAACACTCATAACCAGGTAAAAATTCCTCGAGCTCGGGCTCTAGAGGATCGACAATCGTAAGCTCAATCTTCTTCTTAACTTTATTCGGAGGGATTGACGGTTCGTCATTTAACAAATTGTCAAGAAAAAGAGTATCTCCCTCCGAATCAAAGTAAGATTCTTCAATCTCCGAAAACGGAATCGTATCAATAGCAAGGAATTCATCGACCTCTTCCCAAAAAGAATCATCTTCCACAATCAGAGGAAATGACGGGGAAGAGTCAGAGACGAACGTTTTCACAAAATCATCAAATGAATAATCACAAACATCAACGCTTTTAACGGAATACTTCTTTGATTTTGAAGCATCGGCACGAAAAATCATTATATCATCATCATGTCGCAAAGTTAGAGTATCCTCAAAATGATCTACCAGGGCTTTTGCGGTTCGCAAAAATGGTCTCCCTAGTATAAAAGGAACTCTCGGATCGGCCTCATAATTAGCAACAACAAAGTCGGCTGGGAAAGTACATGAATTAACTTGAACAAATACATCTTCAACAATTCCGACTGGATGAGTAATCGAACGATTAGCGAGCTCTAAAGTCATACGAGTCAGTTTAAGTTCTCCCATTCCAAGTTGTTTATAGATTGACAAAGGCATAAGGTTAATGCTTGCACCTGAATCGGCCAGGGCATTGCAAACCTCTTGATGTTTTAACGAACAAGGAATGAGAAACTTTCCCGAATCTCCAAGCTTCTCGGGAAGCTTTTTTAGAAGAACAACAGAGCATTGAGCATTAATCGGCGTTTCAGCTAATTCAAGCAATTACTCTTTATTACTTATGAGATTTTTAAACGTTGAAGCAAACTTTGGCATGTAAATGAGAGCGTCCATGAAACTGATATCAAAATGCAATTTTTGAAAAATATCAAGAAACTTTTCCATTTGTTTTTTTGATTTTGCATGGAGCTCTTCATCATTAAACCTTGACGGATATGGCAGTTTTGATTTGTATTTAACATTCTTTTCAAAAACAACTTTTTCTTTATCTTTAGACGTTTGGACAACCGACGGTTGGACGTTTTCAGTATCTCCGTTATTAATAGGAGGTACCGAGTCCTTTGTCACCTCGGTCTCACGGTCCACTACCTTAGGGGGAGGAGAAGAAGAGGTAGTTGGAACCGTGGGTTCATATAAAGCACCACTACGTGTCGTAATTGCCTTAATCTCGCCCCTCGGGTTTGCGATTGTGTTGCTTGGAAGAGTACCAGACGTCGACGGTTTATTCATTTGAAGAAAACTACTCATCAATTGCTTAAGCTCATTCGTTTGTCGAGTCATGGTTGTGTCGATCTCTTTCTTAAGTTCAACCCTCATGTTGCTGATTTGATTTTGCATAGCTCGTATGTTAACATCGTTTGTTTTCATATAATTTGCAAGCTCAGGAGAAGGTTGTACTTGTTGTGGTGGTTGATGAACTTGTTGGGGTTGAGGGCCTTGATAATTTTGAGTTTGATTGAAATTGGTTCCACGATTTTGATTATTACCTTGGTTATTTTGAAGATAACGGTTTTGATGAGTTTGCACGGGTGGAAACCCGGGTGGCCCTATTTGGTTGTTTTGAGTACGAAAATCTTGGTTTTGATTGTAGTTTACGGCTGCTACGTTAGCATTATAAACTTGGCCATCGGTGGCTTGACAATCATAATACGGATGGGGTCCACGACAAATCACAAATTTTTCAGTAACGGATTTAACGGGCTCGGGTTCTTGGTTCTGAAACTTAAACTCTTTCATCATACAACGGATAGCATCGGTAAGTTCGGCCAATTCCGATGATTGGACCGACGAAGAAGAAGGAGTAAAAGAAGTCACTTTCGAAACATTCGGTTTGTTACGAGAAGTCGGAACCTTAGATTTGTTCTCGATGATCGTTAAAATATCCCTTGGCGTACGATTCAAGATATTGCCACTGGCGGATGCGTTTAAAGAATCTTGATCGTTTTGAGTCAAAGCGTTATAAAACGTGTCGATTTGGTGTAATTCGGAGAAACCATGGTGAGGACATTTTCGAAGAAGATCCTTAAAACTTTCCCATGCCTCACCAAAATTCTCATCAGAACATTGTTGAAAATTAGTTATATCATTCTTAAGATTAGTCGTTTTGGACGGAGGAAAGAAATGATTAACAAATTTTGAGACGAGTTCTTCCCATGTATTGATGGAACGAGGGGGTTCTTTTTCAAGCCAAATCCGGGCTGTACCCTCGAGTGAAAATGGGAATAACATCAATTTAATAGCATCGTGAGGGACATCCTTAAATTTCATGGTCGAAGTTAACTTATTGAACCATCGGATATGTGCGTGAGGATCGTCCCTTTCGAAACCGTGAAATTGGTTTGATGTGACAAGTTGAATCAATCCAGTTTTAAGTTCAAAATTATCGGAAAGGATAAGTGGTAAAACGATTGCATCTCCATATCCCTCCGTGGGACACTAGAGTTCTTGCATAGTACGTTGATCGGCCATCTCGGTGATAGGTGCTTTAACAAGAGTACGTAACTCGGGTACGTAAGCTTGTTTACGACGTCTACGATAGTGTTGGTTCGGTATGGTCAGAGATTTATCGATTAATCTCGACCGTGAACGTGTGATCATACACTAAAAAGAAACAAAAGTAAGAAGAAAAAGGAAAACAAATTTGAAAAGAAAATTTTTTTGTATTTTTATTTTTGAAAAGCAAAATTCAAAAACTTAAACTTTTGTTTTCTTTTTCAAACGTTACGTTAATTGTAAACCGTTTCCCTTAAATCTACTTGCGACGGAACGGGAGATAAGAGTGTGTCTCTCTTCAGCTTGCAACTTAATGTCAAAGCTTACCATATTTTCCGCTTATTCGGTCGTAGAATTCAATGTAATCCGATTAGCAACTAATTTCATGCGTTGTTATATTGAGAAGCTTATTTGGTTTACAACGCCCTCCCTTCCACGGGAGAGTCGAGGCTATAACTTTCTTTTTGGTATTTTTGAAAAAACTTTAGGAAAAGTGTTTTTGATTGTTCATTTTTTTTGGTTTTTATAGAAAATATATACAAGGAAGGTTTTCAAAACACAATTTCGAAAAACGAAAACGAAAAATTCAATTCAATCTTCCCCGGCAGCGGCGCAAAAATTTTGATGTTGATAAAATCAAATCAAGTATATATAGTATAGTATTACTCAAGAAATCCGCAAAGAAATACGGATAACCCGAGGTCGTAGTCCGTGTGAAGGGTGAATGGAATTCTCAATTCCCGATTCGTGAAACGTGTCGTGAAAGTGGTAAAAAGTGATTTTGATGAGATTATACTAATGAATAAGTAAATGAAGCACAAATAATCATTTAAGCACGTATTTCAAATAAGTAAACTAAAAACGTGAAGTAAAATTAAAAAAAAAAAAAAAAAAAAAAAAAAAAAAAAAAGTAAGCTAATACGTAAATTAAACGTAAACGTATGAAATAAAACGTGAATTTTGAGCTACACTACTCCTACGGACTTGAAAATAATTTTAAAAAGTTAAAAATGATAAAAGAAAATTTTGAGAAAAAAAAATATTTTTTGACTTTTTATTTAATTTTTATGAATTAAAAACTAATTAACTAATTTAAAATTAAAAGAAAATGCAAATAAGGTAAGAAAAATGCAAATTAAATTTTGAAAATTATAAAATAACTAAAAAGTAATTTTAAAACTAAAAACTAATTTTTTTGGCTTTTTTTTGTAATTTTGGGAATTAAAAACTATTAAATCTAATTAAAAAGTAATAAAAAATTCAAAGAAAATTCAAAATAATTGGGAAAAATTCAAAATAAATTTCTAAAATTCTAAAATAAATGAAAATAAATTTCTAAAATATTTTTGGATTTTTCTAGGCTTTTTCTGATTTTTTGGAGTTTTTGGTAATTAAAATGTATTAAAAATTGATTAAAAATGAAAATAAAATTAGAAAAATAGCAACTCAACTTGGAAAAATATGAAAAATTCAAGGAAATTCTAAATTAATATTCTAAATTTGAGAAAAATTTAAAAAATGAAAAATAAGCAATGTAGGTACTTCTTGGCTTAAAACTGCTTATGGAAAAGTGCTTATTGATAAACACAGTTGACCAGGGTTGACCAGGGTTGACCAAAACTTAACCAAAGGTACTTATGACTCTAATAAGCTCTGATGAAAAGAACTTGGGACAAATGATACTCAGATACACAAATGTGGGCACAAATAGTTGAAAATAAGCAAAAGTGAATAAGCTATAAGCACACAGATGAAGCAATTATGCAAGAGCTCAATTCAAAAAGTTACAGTAGGTATAAATGAACTCAGAAAATCAACAAAACTCAACTAATGAACAAATAAGCACAAAAGCCGCCCTAATATTGAATGACAGATACTAGTTCCAACTACTTACTAAATAAGCCAAATAAGCAGTGTATATAATCTGATAAAGGCAAACTTAGGGGGGGCAAAATATTCACTATCCACCTGAGATACCAAATCCACTAAAAGTTCTGATCTCCAAACTAATTAACTGTCCTAAAAGTGGCTAAGAAACTTGATTGAAAACTGATGCACAGGATATTACAGGTTCAAACAGACAACTTCCAAGACCTTATTTAATAAGCAAATCAGATCTAAATTGAGATTTTATTTTTGAAATAGTTTTTATTACTGCCAAACTTCTTAAAACAGGAATCCAAACTAATTTCCAATCACAAATGAACTCTAAGATTGATCCCAAAATTCTGACAAAATCTGAATAGCAACTATTTTGACTTTTAAATTTTCTATGAAACTTTGACTTAAATGAATTTTACCCTACTCTAACTACTAAATTATGTTATGCTAATCTAATTTTAAGCTAAATTACTGTATTAAGCCACCACTTAAGTGATTATCTACCTAATAAGCTAACTGATTTCCAAATGAAAAACCAAATTGACTTTTTCTTAAATGAACAACTAACTTACGCTATACTAAACCTAAATGCAGCCTAAGTAACCTATTTTAACCAAACACAACTTCTGAGAAAATGATTACACCAGCAAATAACTATGATCCAAACACCCCTATGGGTTAATGTCTCAACCAAAAACCACCGCTGATCCAACCAAATGTAATCCAAATCACAACCTAGGTTCTAAAATAGATCCAATGACAATCACAAATCTCAGAACACAGATCTAATGCAACATAAACACAGAAACACAAATCCAACTATGACAGATGAATGAATCAGATATATAACCAAATGAGTTCAAACTATTATGAAATAATAAAATGAGACTATCTAATATGCAATTATTACTAATAAATAGAAATAAGCAAAGATAAATGAACTAAACTACTATTAGGCTACTTATGCAGAATTTGAATTAAAAATAAGTGAAAAACTTACAAAACCAATACCCCCTCAACAAAACAGAGGGGGTTTCACTAAGCTATCTTGTCTTTTGACAGGCCAAAATGCTCCTCTTTGGCTGCCTTGATTCCACAAATAAGCTCACAGTTGACCTTTTGTTTGACTTTTGAATAATAAGAGACAATGATCAAATAAGCTCACAGTAAGCTATAGACTAGCTTATATGAGCTTAATAAAAACAGAATAAGCTAGTAGAAGCTTAAATGAAGAATTGAAACAATATTTTTATTTTTTTCTGATTTTTTTTTTTTTTTTTTTGGATTTTAAGTATAAGTTGCAACAAGAATTCAAATGAAATAGTAAATAATCTAAAATTATAGATTTAAGCTAAAACAAAGTAAATAACTGAAATTAAAATAAGAATAGTAATAAGACAATAAGTTGCGATGAAAACTTAATTATATTAAATCTAAAAATTCATTAAAATACTTGAAAGGAAAATACAATAAGCATAAAACTAAACAAAATTGAAACCCTAAAAACTACACACTACATCTGTGACAGAGGAGGGTATTTATACTTGAGGATGTGAGGTCCTTGGATCCTTCTAGTCTGCCAGGTCATCGATCCACACCACTCTTGTGTTTGTTTGAACGAATATGCGCCCTCAGATGCGCCTTGGTCCCCAATCTTGTGATATAAGCCCTTGGATCATCATTTCCTAATCATCAGGTGCAAACTTTCACACGGATTACTGACATGGCAGGCTTGCCATGTCAGAATCCTTTTAGAAACCCACGTAATAAGTCTGAATTGCCCTTAATCTCGGTGAAATTGGTTTTTACTCACGTTAACAGTAACTAGGGTTCTTCCCTTTTTCTGGGTAAACAAATTTGGGGGGCGGGTAATGTTTTGGGGATTTTAATATTAAAACGTTGGGTTGACCGGGTCAGGGGTTGGGTTTGACTATGGGAAGTGGGAAGTGGGCTTGGGAGTTGGTTTGGGCTTGGGAGGGTTTTGGATTAGTTATAGTGTGGATCCGGTTGTAGTAATAAGTATTTGAATAGTAAATTTCAATAAGGACTAATGTTGTGTATTCTGAAATTAGAGGGACTAATTCTGTAATTTTCAAACTTGTGTTCCAAGGGCTTGTATTGACAATCTCTGATTCTTGGAGGACCGCATTTGTCTTTTCTTCCAAATTTACTCAAAGGACCATTTTTGTAATTTCCAAAAATTTCAGGGACTGAATGTGTCATTTCTTCAATTCTTTCACCAGGGAACATTCTTGTAACTTTCTGAATTCTCTGAGGACTTCTAATGACTTTTTAAGCTTTCTTTGATCATTTTGCTTCCCCGGCTTCGGCTTTAGACCTTTATCCAATCTCGTGCTCGTTTTTGTCGGTTTTAGCTTTTTTGTTTTTGTTCATTTTTCTCATATCCGTACCTGCACATACACAAATACAAAAACACACATTCTCTTGGTATATTTGGTTAGTATTTGGTGTATTTGGTCTGATTTAAGGCTAAAAAGGATGTGTGAAAAAGTACACATCAAGGCTGCCTTGATTCCACAAATAAGCTCACAGTTGACCTTTTGTTTGACTTTTGAATAATAAGAGACAATGATCAAATTAGCTCACAGTAAGCTATAGACTAGCTTATATGAGCTTAATAAAAACAGAATAAGCTAGTAGAAGCTTAAATGAAGAATTGAAACAATATTTTTTATTTTTTTTGGATTTTAAGTATAAGTTGCAACAAGAATTCAAATGAAATAGTAAATAATCTAAAATTATAGATTTAAGCTAAAATAAAGTAAATAACTGAAATTAAAATAAGAATAGTAATAAGACAATAAGCTGAGATGAAAACTTAATTATATTAAGTCTAAAAATTCACTACAATACTTGAAAGGAAAATACAATAAGCATAAAACTAAACAAAATTGAAACCCTAAAAACTACACACTACATCTGTGACAGAGGAGGGTATTTATACTTGAGGATGTGAGGTCTTTGGATCCTTCTAGTCTGCCAGGTCATCGATCCACACCACTCTTGTGTTTGTTTGGACGAATATGAGCCCTCAGATGCGCCTTGGTCCCCAATCTTATGATATAAGCCCTTGGATCATCATTTCCTAATCATGAGGTGAAAACTTTCACACGGATTACTGTCAAAACCCTTATAGAAACCCACGTAATAAGTCTGAATTGCCCTTAATCTCAGTGAAATTGGTTTTTACTCACGTGAACAGTAACTAGGGTTCTTCCCTTTTTCTGGGTAAACAAATTTGGGGGGCGGGTAATGTTTTGGGGATTTTAATATTAAAACATTGGGTTTACCGGGTCAGGTGTTGGGTTTGACTATGGGAAGTGGGAAGTGGGCTTGGGAGTTGGTTTGGGCTTGGGAGGATTTTGGATTACTTTTAGTGTGGATCCGGTTGTAGTAATAAGCATTAGAATAGTAAATTTCAATAAGGAGTAATGTTGTGTATTCTGAAATTAGAGGGACTAATTCTGTAATTTTCAAACTTGTGTTCCAAGGGCTTGTATTGACAATCTCTAATTCTTGGAGGACCTCATTTGTCTTTTCTTCCAAATTTACTCAAAGGACCATTTTTGTAATTTCCAAAAATTTTAGGGACTGAATGTGTCATTTCTTCAATTCTTTCACCAGGGACCATTCTTGTAACATTCTGAATTCTCTAAGGACTTCTAATGACCTTTTAAGCTTTCTTTGATCATTTTGCTTCCCCGGCTTTGGCTTTAGACCTTTTTCCAATCTCGTGCTCGTTTTTGTCGGTTTTAGCTTTGTTTTTGTTCATTTTTCTCATATTTGGTTAGTATTTGGTCTGATTTAAGGCTAAAAAGGATGTGTGAAAAAGCACACATCAATGACCATTCTCTACACATTTACGAATGAAATGATAGCGTGTCTATATGCTTACTCCTTCCATGAAATACTGGGTTCTTTACGAGTGCTATTGCTGATACGTTGTCAACTCTAAGCGTTATCCTTGTTTCTTCCAATCCAGTCAATTCACTAAGTAAACGTTTTAACCATAAGGCTTGACATGCTGCTGTAGTAGCCGCCATGAATTCTGATTTACATGATGAGAGCGCCACTGTTGGTTGCTTCTAAGTACACCAGGTAATAGGTGACTCTCCATAGTAAAATACTATTCTTGTAGTTCCTTGTCCTTGATCGGTATTGATTCCATAACTACTGTCACTGTAACTTGTTATCTTGCAGCCGCCTTCCTTCTTGTATATAATTCCATGTTCCTTTGTTCCTTTGATATATCGGATTACTTGTTTCACTGCCTTCAGATGATGGTCCTTTGGTTCTTGCATAAATCTGCTGAGTAGTCCGACTGAGGAACTAAGATCCGGTCTTGTATGTAATAAGTATCTGAGGCTTCCAATTAAGCTTCGGTAATAAGTTGCGTCAACTGGGTTTCCATCTTCCGCCTTGACCAACTTAGTGCTGGGATCCAATGGTATCTTCGTATCATTGCTATCCGTCATACTTGTTTCTTTTAGGATTTTGTTAATATATCCGGTTTGCTTGATTGTAATATCTCCTCCTGTCTGCGTAACTTTTATCCCAAGGTAATATGCTAGCAATCCTAAATCGCTCATTTCAAATTTATCTTCCATTTGGGATTTGAACAAGTCTATTTCCTTCTTTGGAGTGCCCGTGATTATCAAATCATCTACATATACTCCAACTATAAGTGTAGAATTCTTGCTTCTCTTCGTATAAACTGCTTGTTCGAGATTACATTTCTTAAAATCTAATGACTTCAAGGTTTGATCAAGCTTCACATTCCAAGCTCTTGGTGCTTGTCTTAAGCCATACAAAGCTTTGGTTAGCTTGTATACTTTTCCTAGGTTTCCTTGTTGAATAAAACCTTCAGGTTGTGTAACATAGACTTCTTCCTTCAACTCTCCATGTAAAAATGCTGATTTTACATCCAAGTGATGTACTTGCCATCCATGATATGCTGCTAGTGCTAATATTAACCGAACTGTCTCTATCCTAGCAACTGGTGCGAATACTTCATCAAAGTCTATTCCTTGTTCTTGTACATAACCTTTTTCTACTAATCTTGCTTTATATTTGATGATCTTTCCTTGTGCATCTCTCTTGGTTTTATAAACCCATTTGAGTCCTATTGCCTTCTGATTTTCTGGCAATGTTGTGAGAGTCCATGTGTGATTCTTATTAATCAAATCTAGTTCAGCTTTCATGGCCTCAATCCATCTTTCGGCTGTTGATACTTCCTTATAGTTACGGGGTTCCTCTTCTATGAATAGTAGACTTTCAGTCTCAACGACACGTGCTGTCCTATATATATCCTTTATCTCTTTGAAACCTCGTACTAGTGTATCATCAAATCTTTGTTCTAAGCTTCCTAATGAGCTAAGAGTAGCTTCCTCTTCATCTTCTGAGTTGGGTTCGTAAGTATATGCGGGTGGTGTAATTGGTGAGTCTGATTCTTGTAAGGTATTGTTATCTTAGCATAAGCTATACATCCGAATATTCTTAGGTTTTCCAGGTTCGGTTTTCTGTTGTAGGGTGCTTCATACGGTGTTTTATCTTTCAGTGCTCGTGTAGGTACCCTATTTAGTATATAAATGGCGTGTTTGACTGCTTCCGCCCAAAAAGTTAAGGGTAACTTCATCCCTTTCATCATACTCCTAGTAGTTGATAACACCGTCCTATTCTTTCTTTCAACTACTCTATTCTGTTGTGGTGAGTATGGTGCTGTTAACTGTCTTGCTATTCCATTCTCCTTACAGTATTTAGTGAATTCATTTGATGTAAATTCACCACCTCTATCTGTTCTTAGCATTCTTAACTTCAATCTTAACTCCATTTCAATCTTCTTTCTAAATTCCTTAAATGCGTTGAACGCCTGATCTTTCGATGTTAGAAAATAAGCCCACATAAAACGTGTACAGTCATCTACTAATAAGAAGATGAGCTTCTTTCCGGAGTGTTTGGCTGGACTTATGGGACCACAGAGATCTCCATAAACTAAGTCCAATGGGTTCTTAGATCTGAATTTAGCTTGATTGGGAAATGGTGTTCTGCTATGTTTTGGTAATAAACATGCATCACATACTTGTCCTGCATGATTTATCCTTGGTATTCCTTCTACTAGACCCTTTCTTGTCATCTTGTTGATGTTGTCAAAGTTCAGATGACCTAATCTAGCATGCCATAACCATGCTTGGTTATCCACATTTGCTAAGAGACATACAGGTGCTTCTATCTGTAGTCTAATACTGTAAAGTCTATTCTTGGATCTTTCTACTTTCATCAACAACTTCCTATCTTATCATACAAAGTCAGCTTGTTTCCATCCATGATGATCTTACAACCTATCTCAGTAAGTTGTCCTAGACTAAGTATGTTGCTCTTGAGGTTTGGTATGTAGTAAACATCTGAAACTATCTTTTGTTCCTTGTTTCTACATCCTAGTAATATAGAACCTCTACCCTTTATCTCTACGTACGATCCATATCCAAAACGAACGCGTCCAATGATACTTTCATCAATATCCTTAAAATGACTCTTGGCTCCCTTCATATGGTTGCTTGCACCATTATCTAAATACCATATGCTAGTGTCTGTTGTAGCATATTTCCCGGGTTGTATTTGTCCTTCATTTAACAACACTTCTTCATGTGTAGTCATTAACAGTGATGGTTCATCGTCTTCTAAGATAAGGTTTGATTGTTCCTGAGTTGTTGGTTTGCTTCTACAGTCTCTCTTAAAATGTCCATGTTTCCCACAATTGAAACATTTTCCTCTATTCTTATTATTCCCCTCACCTCTATTCTTATTGGGCTTGTCATGGTGAGTTGAATTTTCTCCATTCCAGTTATCTCTATTTCCTTTGTTTTTCCAGTTTCCTCGTGAGTAGTTTGATCTACCCCTATTCTTGTTAAATCGTTTCTTATTTCTAGAGTGTTCGCCTTGTGCGAATAATAAGTTATCCTGGCTTTCTATTTGTCCTCCCTCTCGGAGTTTTATCCTTTCCTCGAATGCTTTTAATTTTCCAGTGATATCATCTAGATCACTTGTCTGTTCTATGGATGCTACTATCTGAATGAACCTATCTGGTGTGGAGTCTAATAGTTTTCGTACTAAAAGTGATTCATCCATGGGTTTTCCTAATTCTTTAGCCTTCGTGGCGTAACCATTTAGTTTGTTCGTAAATGCATCCACCGTTTCATCCTCCTTCATTTGAAGAGTATGAAATCCAATCATCAGGGATTGTAATCGTGCCTGTTGCACTCTCTCTTCTCCAAGGTGTCTCTTTCTTAATGATTCCCCTAATTCTCTTGCAGGTTTACAACTTGCTACTTGTAATATCACATCTTCAGTCACCGCTTGATATAGGAGGGCAATAGTTACCTTATCCTTCTTATCATCTAATTGGGTGTTTTCCTTAGGTTCTATAGTTTCCCATAAACCATGTGCCTCTAATATAACCTTAATTTGTATAGCCCAAACAGTTTAGTTTGTGGTTTTTAGTTTTGGACATTGATATTGTGTAATGGGTGTAATGGGTTTTACTATAGTGTTTGTGCTATTCGTATCATCATCTTAACCAGACATCTTAGATGTGTTTACGATCTTCACCTTCTAATTCGTATGGGAAATCTAACTAGTATGGTATATCCTACTACTACGGGAACAGAAATAGTTATCCGGGAATCCTAGTAATACGGGATCAATATATAGTTCTCGAGATTTCCTAATAGTATGAAAGTAAATATCTATACTATAAACGTATAATTGAAATCCAGATGATGAATTTATGACCTCGTTTTTTGTTCCCACTTGTGTATCGGTAACTAGAGTTTTACCAACCACGTTTCCTTTCTTTCCTCGTCTCCTTCTAATACCACACTTCACGTTATTCTTTTGTTCGTCTCAACGTGGTTCCAATTCGTGCCCTAGACCCTTGTTATGTCTCGGCTTTCTTTTCCAAATCCACCCTTAGTGTTTTTTGGCCACGTACAACACCTATGTTTGTCGTTGTTTTCCTGCTCCAAGTCCCTCGCAACAAAAGTCTCGGTATTATCTAAGGATTTTTTACTTCTATTTGTGTTGAAGTGAAGAAAAAAAGTTCAAAGATGGGTTTTAGAATAATTAAAGGCTAAGTTAAAATTAAACACGGGCATGCTTAAAGTTAAGCATAATTAATTGAAGGTGAAGTTAGATAAAAACAAGTGCAAGCTTAAAATGTGGACTTGAGGTTATTGTTTTGTTGGCTGATGAGCATACATGTATTTTGGCTTCTAGTTGTAGCCTTCTATGTGTTATTGGTTTGATAGTGTGTTGGGAGTTCATAGGATTGTGTCAATATTTAAAATGTGTTGTACATGTTCTCGAGACACTCGAGAGGCAATATTGAATGTTGCATGGCAATTAACACTTATGGAAAACTTAACCAAGCAACTAAGGAACCTATCTAGAGAGTGAGATAGCTACTATATATGTATTAAACCGTTTATTATGTTTTAGGTATGCATGCATTTCTTTTCTTTTTTGCTGCAGATTCACTAATTATTACGGTTATTAGTTATAACTTCCTTTTCTGCAGATTCATTAATAATGGTGGTAACAAAGAAAACCAAAAAGCCCAGCAAGAAAGCCACGAGTGGGGTGGATGAAAAACATCAAATGGTTTTAAAAAATCAATATGAGCTTCTTGAATGTCCTGTGTGCACCACGATAATGTCCCCGCCTATATATCAGGTTTGCTCCTACTGTTTTTTTCCAGATGGAATGATTTCATATGGGTAATTATGTTTTCTGTATTTTAAGCCTCAGCATTACTCACATATGAAGACTAAAAAAATGTCTTGAATAATAACTGGTAATAAATTTTTATAGTGCCCGAATGGCCACACTTTATGCTCCATCTGCAAATTTCAAGTGAAAACTTGCTGCCTATATGTCGTATCAAAATGGATAGCATAAGGTGTTTGGCATTGGAGAAAGTAGCGGAACCATTAAAAGCTCCTTATAGTTGTCCATACTCTGGTTCGCAATGTTCAGTCACCGGCAGTATTCCAGAACTCGTGACGCATCTAAAAAATAATCACAAAGTTTGCATGCGTGATGTAGCTACATTCACACATCATTATGCGCAGTCACACAAAATTGATAATGCGACAGGGATGATAGGTGTAAGTTACGACATCTTTTTACAAGTTATTAGCATATACTATATCGTGTCAATAATTTTTAACATTTTCTTTATATTGCTTTAGATATATAACTGCTACGGACGACAATTCTCTCATCACTTTGAGTATTTTCTTTTGGACACGTATCCATGCTACATAGCGTTCATACGGTTTATGGGTGATGAAGACGACGCCAAAAACTTCAGATACTTCCTAACAATTGGTGCGAATTGTCGGAAATTGTCATGGCAAGGGGTTCCAAGTAGTATTCGTCACAGTCACCAGAAAATCCTGGACAGGCTAGACGGACTGGTAATTTCGTAGAGCATGGCACACCTCTTTTCAGATGGAGATAAGAAGGGACTCAACCTAATAGTTAATGGACGTATTTGGATGGAATAGTTAGGCGATGTTTGGGATTGATAATTTTTATGCTTTTCTTGTTGTTAAGAAAAAGGAGATCCAAACTGCTTATACTTATTTTGAGGTAAATTAAGAGATTCTGATAAGCTGGTAGGAAGGTTTATTTCAAAATCCTTATTCAAGAGGAAATTTAATTATTCTTTTAGCATCTAGCCATACATCAATAGACACCTCTGTATGGAGAAAAGCTAGGTAAGTTTGGTGAAGATAAATGTTTTAGGCATCCTTATAATCTATCTATATCTATTCTTTATCATCTGTATTGTATTTGGGGTGTTTACTATAGAAATCTTCAAAATTTTTAAGTTTACATATCTTGCTTTATTTAGTAACTTAAACATAAACTTCAAAATACAATAATTGCAGATTAATAAAGGGTATAACATATTAACCTCTTCACAATGTCACACAAGTCTATGACCATAAAAACTATTATATATTATAGAAAAACAGATTAATAAAGGGTATGACATATTAACCTCTTCACAATGTCACACAAGTCTATGACCATAAAAACTATTATATATTATAGAAAAACGGCGTCTATAAAAAGAAGCAAAAAAATCATAACCAATTTAATGAACTCCCCCCCCCCCTTCCGGCGCTGCTTTGTGTGGGAATTGTGCTAGTATTTAAAATGAAATTTTCTTGATCTCGGACTTCAAATTTCACCCTATGTTATATAACTGCTAATAAAAGTATTCATAGAACAATTTCTAAAGGTTGAATACATCCCAACAAGTTCTTCGTGACTGAGTCACTCGATGAACTAACTCAAGTTCTGCCAATTACAAGCTCCCAGTAATACTTTTCTAAAGCAGTAAACGTCGTATGCACATGTTGCAGTTGCTAAGCCTAAATGATTAAGATATTAGTTGCCAGAACTAAATCAACCAGTTTGTAAACAAAAGTTCGATTCAATTAAATGGGCCATCTCAATAGATCATTTATGGATGATGAGGCGAAAAATGAACCACTTTTAGGGGGTCATTTAAGCCCGGAATTGAATTTATTTGATCAAATATTGCCCTAAATCGTTTCTTTTGTGATTTTAGGTACTTTGGGAGTGAAATCTGGAAAAGGAAGCAATTCGGACGTTTTTGTAGCATAAAAGTGAAGAAAACGCCAAAGTCTTAATTTTCCATGCTGGGAACAGTAGGTGACGGCGTCAAGAGTAACATCCTGACGGCGTCAAGAGCAAAATTCCATGACGATCCAGTACAGAATTGACGGCGTCACGAAGTAGGGTGTCAAGAGTAAAAGTCATGACGGCCTGGAAATGATTATCACATGACGGCGTCAAATGTAGATCAAGGCAGTCCGAGAAGAGTTTTGGCGGCGAGGTGACGGCGTCACAAGTTTATTCTTGACGCCGTCAGACCCCTTTCCTATATATAGTTTTCTAATTTTCACATTAAAAAAAGAGAAGTTTTGGAGAAACCCTAAGTACGAACTTGGTGCGAATTTTACAGATTTTTCAAGGGTTCCAAGCCCTTGATACCTTTCATATGTAATTGAGATAAGTGTTCTTTTAATTCAATCAATATGTCTATGTGTTGGTTGTCTATATCTTGTTCTTGTCTTAATTCCATCATGCTAGGCTAGATCTATCTTGTGTTTTCTTGGATCTAATGAAACCTAGATGTTAATTATGTGTTGATTACTTGTTTATACTTGTCTTGGATGAATGATTTATATGTTAGGCTTAAGAAAACTAGCAGATCTCCAATTGGTAACATGCTTGAACGTCTTAAGAAACATGAACCGATGTGCACTAGGTCTTTATTGGTTGTATTTAATGCATGAGCCACTGTTTATAATCCCTATGGTTGTGCTGGGCATGGTATAGGAGGAGATAAGAGCTCATAGAATTGGGGAGTTAAGTGCGCCACCCCATGAATGGTATTAAGGAATACGATCCGTCATCCATGCAATTATAACAAGTAATTAACGTGTAAAAGATGTCTAGGGAGTAGTGAAATCTAAGTAAACACATTTTCTCCACTTATTGCTCACAACTTTAGTATAATTTAGTTTATTTTCATTTCTAGTATTTTATTTTGATTGCATCTTTAGTATTGGGTTAGTTGATTAGCAACTAATTCCGCCCAAATCCTTCAAACCATAGATTTTTAATTGCTTTCTAAAAAAATATAAAATACAAAAATAATCATTCCTCACCTTTAGAACTACTATTTGGGTTTTCTAATCCTAGCGACACTATTCCTAGCTGAACGATCAATCCCCCGGTACTTGTCACTATACTATACTACAACGATCAGGTACACTGCCTGGTGGGGGTTGTAAGCTTCTCAAGATCCCTTGAGAGATAAAGCCTGGTGCGATTCCCACGTATCAATGGAACAAACAGATCCCACAACTTACCAGAAGCACTTTGTTCTGTTGTCTTGCACAAATCCAAGACATAATTTAAGTTAAAACCTTTTAGTTTCAGATCATTAAAACACCTTCTTTAAAGATGCCAAATTAATAGGACTAAAGAATGTGTGTATGGCTTTTTAAAGTGGGCATGGATGAGTACTTACTGGGGTAACCTTGTGAGCCAATGCGAATGACTATCCTATTCTTGGGTACACGCCTCACTTAGGCTTCTAACCTCACTTCATATTTGTCATCAAGGAGTATACTGCTAGTTCGACCATCTCTTCAGTTAACAAAAGGAAAAAACTCGTAAATTAATTAGTCTATAAAGCTAAAACAAATATATTCATCAAACGAATATTCAAATTAAAAGCCAGAATAGCCAACAAGATTGTATTTCTGATTAATTGTATATCCATCCATCCATTTCTAAGCTTTCATTTTACAGTTTAACTGTGGACACATCTACTGCTAGCCCAATCCCCAAATCAAGTGGTTTTGACTGTATCTCTAACAGATCAAACGAGCGAAAGTAAAAATATTAGCTATATTCTATTTATTCTAAGTAGATTATGATGAAAAAACATAATTTTGTAATCAGACTTGACATTTAAACTGTAAATACTAATTCTACCAAAACTGTAAATACTTAAAGTAGTACATCTACTTAATTCTCCAAAACTAAAATTCAAATAATTCATCAGATCGGGTCAGAAGCATATAAGCCTTTGCAACTTGTTTACACTAGGAACGTCATAATTAGAAACTAACAATGTGAGGTGACAAGCCAATATCTACACTTAAAGCTCCTGGGAAACAATTGGAGAAACCTTATTCTGCTTCAAAATCACAAAAATAATATAACCTGAAAACCACACGACTATCACTAATTCTCACCTTGCTACTTTCACCCACTCGCCTTCCCAAGTGAGACCAATTTGATAATATTCATTTATATCATTGATCTTCATTTTCTATTTTCTCGGTTCTATCTTGATTCATCTTGATCATCAAATAAACGAAAACGCCCATTGTGTCTTTATATTTTTTTTTCTCTGAACGGCCACCAAGCATCTTCAAACATTCAAATGAATGCCATAACATTACTTAAGTCCATCAGCCATCATCGTCGTCCCCCTTCACTAACTCTGGTCTTAACTTAGCCGATAGCCCTTTATCAAAGATCTCTTCATCATATTTCCTCGCCATATCAATCATACCCTTTTCCACCAAAACATCAATTAAAGCATTATAAGCAAACTCATTCGGACTCAAACCATGATCTTCCATCTTCTTCCAAACTATAAAAACCGGCCTAAGAAAACCTAAAAATGCAATGATACGTAATAACATTAGGTGCACAGCCTCGCCTAGACATTTTATCCAGCACTTTATACGCCTCCCTAACCCTCAAATTGTCACACAAAAGCTTAATAATTGAATTGTAAGTTACTACATTCGGTTCGCAACCCAATTCAAGCATCTCACGGCCAAGATGTACCGCCACATCAACACCCTCAGAAACACCAATAGCACGGATAACAGTGTTGTATGCCACCACATCCAATTTAATCCCTTTCTTCATCTCTTTATACAATTTCACCGCCTTCCAGGGTTTCCCACTCTTACACTGAATATCCATATAAATCGAATACGAATACAAATCTTTAGTAATCCCATCTCCATCCATCTTATCCCAAAACTCTCTACACTTAGACCACCACCCCATTTTAAACCACCCCCGAAGAATCATATTATAAACTTTCGTACCAATCCCAAACCCCGCAACCTTCTCATCCCTATCTTTACCAAAACACAGCTCTTCAGCTTCAATCACATGCTTATACTCACACAACGCGTCAACAAGGTTCAAAACCGACGCCTCATCCTTTAACTTATACTCATCTAGCTTATCATACATATCGATCGCTCCTTGAACAAGGTGAGCGGAAGCATACCGCTCAAAAATTACGCGAAATGTAGCATGGTCTCTCTCAGGCATTTTATGTTTCTGTAGTGTGTTTGAACCCGTATTCGGTTTCGAGTTTCTTCCGATGTCCAATGTAACGTAGTATTGCTCACGTCGGGATTTTTTTCATCATACACTTGGGGTTCTTTGGCTTTTTTTGACATACGTTTACCTCCACGTTTATGTTTTCGTGGAGACGTAGTTTCGGGGTCCATGGACGCCGCTTGTGAGGATTGAGTTTGTGGTGTTGGCGGTGTTTGTTGCTCAGTTTGGATTTGTGAGAAATTTTGTTGTCACATTAGCATAAATTGTTGTTGTTGTTCAGGTGTGAAATTAAGTGGGTTAGGAGTTGAAGAAGATCCGATGTTCGGGTTAGGATTTCCAAAATCCATCATCAAGTTCAAAAAACTTTGATCGTCACGTCCTGACATTGTTTTTTTCTTTTCGTTTGTGGGTTAGGATTCGAATGGGATTTTTTATTTTATTTATTTTTTAGTATATGTGAGTATTTATAATGGGAATTGATACTTACACCACTTTTTTTAATGCACACACCACAATGTTACATCATTAATACATATGTTACAACATGCTATATGCATAATTGTGGTGTGTGCATAAAAAAAAAGTGGTGTAAGTATCACTTCTCATTTATAATAAGAGTTTAAAAAACTTTTTTTTTGTTGTAAAACTAACCGTAAGCTCAAACGGTAATAAGTTTATTTAATTTATTTTTTGAAATATAGCCGTTGCCCTCGATCTGCAAATACAAGGGTTGTTTTGCAAATTCTTCCTTGGCCATCAACGCAAGTTAACATAGCAACACAAATCATAACGCACGTCCAACGCTCGGTACTTGGAAATGGTTGTAACACAATAATGGCGTTAATTTTTGTCCACATAGACAATAATGCCTAATCGGCGTTATGATTCCTCGAGCTCTTATGATTATATCAAGAGCTAATTCCACACATGCTCAAAGGTACAAGTGTGCTCACATGCTTTTTTTTTTTAATTATTATTATTTTTTTTCAAATGCCCCAAGACGACGCTCGCCTCATGTGAGTTTGAGCGACTGGTGAGTAGGGATGAGCAGAAGAACCAAAGAACTGGACCGGACCAAGAACTGGACCGGAACCATTAAGAACCGAACTTGAACCAGAACCAAAGGTTCCAGTTCTGGTTCTCGATTTTGAGATTTTCGGTTCTCGAGTCGGTTCGGTTCGGTTCCACCGGTTATTGGTTCCGGAACCAAAGAACCAATAATTATAAAAATATGTAATTTTTTTACTTTTTATAAAAAAATATCAAATCCCAAGTAGCATTAAAAAGACCCTAGTAGCCTACTTTCAAAAAATTCAAGCTAAACAATCTAAACCCTAATATTTAATTCATTGAAACATCCACAAATCAATAATTAATCTAAACCTAATAACATTCCAAAATCGTTCAATATTCAAAACTCACATAAACAGCTATCATCATTATAAAAACAATGGGTGAGAAAGTCGAGAATGCAAATTAATTGGGATGATGTTGAAGATCTTATTAAAGACGATGAGATTGTCAAAGATATGGAAGAACAATTAGAGAAACTAACCAGAAGAGACAAAGAGAAACAAACTTTGGAACTATAAACGATCTTAGTTATTTTGGACAAAGTTTTAAGTTATTTTATGTTGCTTTTCGGATTGTCATGCATTATTGTTTTGTTAAAAATATGAACAAGTGAAACTATAGAATGATTGGTTATTTGAGTTTATGGTTTATTTGTTTAAACATAAATGGTTACAAATTCTTAAAATGTTTAATTTTTTTATTAGTTTAATTCATTGATGCATGAGGTTATTTTTTTTTCTCTTCAGAAAAGCGGTTCCTACCGGGTAGACCCAAAAGAACCGGAACCGGAACCGGAACCAAAAACTATATTCTGTTCGGTTCTTGGTTCCTACTTTTCACAAAATTTGGTTCTCGGATCTATCGGTTCCGGTTCCAGACCCATTCTCATCCCTATTGGTGAGGGTTTTTTTTTTTTTTTTTTTTTTTTTTTTTTTTTTTTTGAATATAGTAAATTACACATATACCCTCATATTTGTTTTTTTACCTATGACTTTGTAAACTTGTACATTTTGATTATTATGTTCCCTTGTAACCACCACTCAATCCGGTCACCACTCAAGTAGTATCCCCTGTTATAACCCCCTGTTTACTAGCTAAATTTTGAAGAAGAAAAAAATTAACCACGTAAGATGAGACCATATACAAAATAATGCCTTGACAGCCAAAATGCACATAACACAACCAAATAAATTTAATCAAAACAAAATATCTTTCAAACAAACACCTTCATATTATAATCCTCAAAGCTTAAACACAATATTTAAACCAAATTTAATTAGTGTTAGAATATTAGTGTGTAATAGTTAGTATATAAGTTTAGGGGGTTAATTGTATTTTAGCTCAAACTTAAGAAGGTTAGTCATGTATTAGGAAAGTTCCTAACCTCCTCAATTGTAGAATCCTTGTTCACCAAGGATTAGGTTTCTCCCCCCTCATTCTCTATAAATAGGGATGAGGGGGTGATGTTTTATTTGTACCTTCTTTTCTTGCTCACGTTTAATAAACGTTTGAGTGTAAAATATCTCGTGTGTGTTGGTGCCACTCGGCATTAAGGGATCATAACCCTTTGCCGAGGTCTTGTTGGAGTAGTTCTTGATTCATGGTTCCGCTCTAGAAATCGGTTTGTTGGATTTCTTCCAACAATTGGTATCGGAGCCTGGTTCGAGAAGAAGAATCACGCAACGTGGATAGAGCTAAAACAAGAGAAACAAGTGAACCGGGTTTGGTTCGTCGGTTACTGCGCAGTTGTGGGAAAATTGGCGCTGCGGGTTCGTTAACCATTGGATTTCTACAAAATTCGAACCGCAGGTTGAAGACACATAGATCTAGGATCTCACCAGAGGGATCTTGCATCGGAGCTTCCAGAAAAGAGATATAGGTTGTCGAATTTTCTGGTTTGGTTGTTGTGTTCTTTGTCGTTTTCGGTTATTGTTTGGCTATCGTTGTGTAGATTACATGGTCCAAGGTTTCTAGGTTTGCGAGTCAAGATTACTTAGGCAACAAGGTTCTTGAAGTTGTCTTGCTAGGAGGTGGACCGATTCTCCTAGGGTTATAGGAAATCGTTTTCGTTTGTCAAAAGGTTCTTGGAGTTTCGGTTTTGAGCTTCAAAGGTGACAAGGTTTTGCAAGAATTTTCAACTTCAAGTTTTTCGGTTTCTTGGAATTCAAGTCTTGGTGATTCTTGGAAGACAAGTAAGGTTTAGCTTTGTCTTGGGATTCAAGAAAAGTGATTACTTGGAGTACAAGGTATATCAAGGTTGTAAACTTGAGGTGGAAAGATCGAAGGTTTAGGGTTTTTCTAAAGGTTAGTAGATCAATTATTACAAGAAAGCGGGTTTAGCACACGGCTTGTGAGACTTGTTATAAAGTTGGTTAAAAAGCAACTTGACAAGGCTTGTAGCAAGGTTAAAGAAGAATGGCTAGTATGAATACTAGGTTAAACATCGAAAAGTTCAATGGGAATATTGTACAAAAACATGGAGGTTCAAAACAAGTTGGGTTTAAGCAACTTGGTCTTGTTGTTAAAACAAGGGTCCATGGAGTACATGTTCAAAAGCATGTTTGGTTTGAGGTGGAACTGCAGGGAGCTCAGGAAAATCATGAAGCTGAGGTAATTCAGGAGAGTAATGATCATGCTGCATTGGCTCAAAGAAAGTTGGAGGTTAAATAACTTGAAGAAAAGACAAACACGGACTACTTGGTAAAAGATCAGGAAAAGGTACACCTTGGTATAAAGGTGGGGGCGGACATTACGGTAACCAGAGTACCTGGTCAAGAGGGTGCAGAGGGTAATGTTGTTGAAAGGTATAGAGGTGACAGTAATATGGCTGCTTTAGGAGTTGCTGGAGTGATAAAAGAATATGCACATGAGTCATTAACTTTCAGGGATGCAGTTGCTTGTGAGGTAATTTCCAAGTGGATGGCTGTAATAAAAGAAGATATGGATACTCGGTCTGGTATGTGTATGCTCAGCAACAGTTTCAGACGAAGCAGTGATGACAGCTTCATATATTACTGGAATTATGCACAAGGTATATTCATATATCTATTCCTCCATATAGATTATACGGGGTTTACTTGCGAAAGCAAGGCTAAGATCTGGGTTACCAAGGGTTTGCTAGATGAAGCAAAGGAAATTATACTTAGTATGGGGATCTTCACTCAGAGTGGTAATACTCTGAGGGTGTCACGATTCAGGTTTTCCAACGGGATGTCGGTTCGGATATTGTTGGGGGGACACTCTACGCTGTCGTTAGAGGATGGTCTATCAAGGAATCGTGATGAAGAAAAGAAGAGTAAGGGGTCATGTATATATGCAGTTGGAAGTCATGAGTATCAAGTGGTCTGCACGAGACCTGGCATAACATCTGCGGATGTGGGAATGTTGGATAGGTTTGATCGTGGATTACAGACGGACGTACAGGCTTTTGTGGATTATGACTACGCCATGGGTAGATCAATCACAATGTACGGTTTTATGATACAGGTATGTGCTATGAGCTGGGAAGCTATGTTGCGACACATGATGACTTTGTTAACAACTGAAGCGGAGTATATGACACTTGCTGGAGAATTGAAGGAGAATACATGGCTAAAGGGACTCTCTACAGAGTTAGGATTTGATCTAAGGTTAGTAGCGGGTATTGCTACTGGTGCCTTGATGAAGGCGGTCCCCGGTTCGAGGTTCCAGCACTGGTTGAAGCTGCTGCGTATCAGAGAAGGCTAACTATTACCACTAAGGTGGAAATTGTTAGAATATTAGTGTGTAATAGTTAGGATATAAGTTTAGGGGGTTAATTGTATTTTAGCTCAAACTTAAGGAGGTTAGTCATGTATTAGGAAAGTTCCTAACCTCCTCAATTGTAGAATCCTTGTTCACCAAGGATTAGGTTTCTCCCCCCTCATTCTCTATAAATAGGGATGAGGGGGTGATGTTTTATTTGTACCTTCTTTTCTTGCTCACGTTTAATCAACGTTTGAGTGTAAAATATCTCGTGTGTGTTGGTGCCACTCGGCATTAAGGGATCATAACCCTTTGCCGAGGTCTTGTTGGAGTAGTTCTTGATTCGTGGTTCCGCTCTAGAAATCGGTTTGTTGGATTTCTTCCAACAATTAGTAAAAAAAACACCTCCTTTTGGCTTTCCATATTTTACTCCACATAGAACTAATTTACAGTAGTGATGACGTATAGTCTATATATGGGCCACGAGCCCAAATAATAAACGTTACTAAGGCCCAAAGCCACCATGTGTGGGCTATTATAACTTGGGCCGCACCAATAAAGGGAATGGGCTCACATAAGCCCAAGCCCAACTAAACTACATATACGGTTTAGATAAGGATCTTCTATCTATGGAATAGATATCCTTAACCCGGATAAGCACCATGTGTGCGAAACGTAAGGAGCACGAACCCTACAAGGATTCTGCGCCTATATAAGGAATGACATAATTCTCATTCAAGGTACGATTCACAAACCCCAAAACTCTTTACGAGAATCCTAAATCGATTACTTACTCTCACGCCAGAGTCTAATCGTGGGAGACAATCCCACGATAAGCCTAACGGTGTTGTTTATTTTCTTAGTGCGCAGGTTTCAAGCATTAAGAAGCGAATTGGTACGAGAGCAAGAGCCCATAATAAGGAACGCCCAACTTTTGTATCAACAAGTGGCGCCATCCGTGGGACCCCTACTGAAAACTAAAGAACTAGAATGACAAAAAATAAGAATTCAAGCCAGCGGACTCCGCAACCAGAAAAACGTGACCCCCAGAGGAAGAATCAGTAAGATTCGACCCCTAGGCAGGTCGCTGGGACAACCAGCGCACCTAGTCACCAAGAAGTAGGGACAACCCAACCTCTTCCAGTGGTAGAACTGCCTGTAAGGACTACCCAAACCACCACAGTGGTCCTAAGCGTTGAGGAACTCTTGCGCACTCTCTTCACTACTCCTCACCAAACTGTACCTACAGTGAACAACACTGTACCACCGGGCGCGCCTAACCGAGATTGGGTGCCCAATACTGAGGCAAACATTCTTGCAGCAACTGAGGACACACCCAACCTAACGTTGGGAAATTTTGTATCCCAAAATTATGAAACCTTAACCACCCTCATGCAAGAAGAAGCAAGGAGAAGGTCAAGTACGAGCCTACAAGCTCGGCTCAATTTTGGTCCTGAATGCGAACCATCACCACCGCGCCACCCACGAGGAAGACGCATAGAGAACGAAAAACATACTACTATCCACGATAGGCTGGGTACGACATCTGATTCACAATATTCAGAAGGCAGCGAGAGGCTCACTAATGTTCACTCCAGACTTGGCAGTCGAGGGATACAAGACCGATTAGGACCTCAACATTCACCAAGCCAAGGGTCCTCCAAATCTGGGAGCAAGAGAATTCGCGACAGGTTGGGGAAAAGAAGCTCCCCAAGTGTAAGCCCCTCAAGCTCTTCTTCTGAAGGAAGTCGGCGCAAGCGCCGAAAAAGAAACTACCCTTCCTCCAGTGACTCCTCGGACAACGAGGATAGGGAAACAGGAAATTGGAAATCAAGAGGAAGACGCCGCAAAGAAGAGAATGAAGACATATCTCTTCCATGGCGACGCCAGAAAATTGATGCGTTTACACGACGCATCAGCGATTACTCCGACCCCAAACGGAGGCGCATGCCCACTAATGTGAAAACATATGATGGAACAGGTGATCCGGATGATCATCTAAAAGTTTTTGAATCAGCTGCCACTATCGAAAACTGGCCACAGCCTGTGTGGTGCCATATGTTTAATTCTACGTTAGTGGGGAATGCGCGCACATGGTTTAGCAAACTCCCACGAAGGAGCATCGGTGGGTTTGAAGAATTACGGAAAGCATTCCGTCTCAACTTTACCCAGAGAAAGAAGTGCGCTAAAAACCCTGTTGAACTAGCCAGAGTAAAACAGTGCCAAGGGGAATCAACTAGTGCTTTTATGGAACGCTTCAAGGATGAGTGCATACAGGTCAAAGCATGTCCCGAAATTCTAAAAATTTCAGGGTTCATGAATGGGATTAACAACCCAGAACTTATCCGGAAGCTAAATGACAAAGTTCCCCAAACTTTCGATGAGCTAACAAAGCGCACCAGATCCTTCATACAAGGAGAAGCAGCTGCTGCGGACAGCAAAAAGGGTTACTCGAATTATAGGCAACAAGAACAGCCTAGGAGACAATCCAATGATCAGAATAACAACCGCATCAAGAGTTACCGCAGTGGAAGAGACAATGATAAATATACCCCTCTCACAAAAACTCCGAGGGAAATATTTGTAACAGAAGGTGCAAACTTCCCAAAACCTCCACCAATGCGCACTGCAGAAGAAAAGTGCGTAGGGAATGGATACTGCGAGTACCATGGTCAAAAAGGCCATACAACTAACGAGTGCGTCCAACTAAAACAACTAATTGAAAAATTAGTAAGGGAAGGCAGAATGGACCACCTTGTAAAAAACATTAAAGAGGGAAAGGACAAGCACAAAAACGGAGGTAAGAAAGAACCTCCCAAAGAAAAAGCTGACACCATATACATGATACAATCATGGCAACGTAAAATAAAACAAAAAGTCAGCCAAAAATTCTCCCCAGAAAAAGAGATATCCTTCCCTACCCTAGCTGCGGACAACGCAGTAGTAGAGCCTCTAACTATTGAAATACATACGGGAGGACATGATATCCACCGCATGTACATTGATGGAGGAGCATCTGCTGATATCCTATACGATCATTGTTTCAAAAGACTGAAACCTGAAATCAAAAGTCAATTGATACCAGCGACAACGTCGCTGACGGGATTCACAGGAGAAAAGATTTGGCCTATAGGGCAATTGCGCTTGCTGGTGGTCGTAGGAGATGAACAACACTCAACAGCGACATGGATAAACTTCATGGTAATAAAGTCTCCCTCACCATACAATGGTATCATTGGGAGACCTGGAATATCGTCCATGCGCGCAGTGCCATCCACAGCGCATGGGATGCTCAAATTCCCAGTAGAAGGAGGAGTTGTTACCCTTTATAACACAACAGTACCACCAAAAGAATGCAACGCAGTAACCACTGAAGTGGAGAATATCTCAGAACAGCGCACAGAAAAAATTCCAAACCAAAAGGTTGCTATTCACCCCGATTACCCGGACCAACAAGTCTCGATTGGAGGATCTTTATCTGACAAAGGTAAAGCAGCTGTGTGTGCACTCCTACAAAAGAATCTAGATATCTTTGCATGGGAACCAAAACACATGACAGGAGTGCCACGCTCTATCACAGAGCACAAGCTTCAAATCCGACAAGGATATCCCCCAATACGACAGAAGAAGCGCGGCCAGGCCCCAGATTGTGCAAAAGCTATTTTGGAAGAAGTACATAAACTCGTAGACGCAGGCATCATGCGCGAAGTGTACTATCACGACTGGCTCTCTAACCCAGTTATGGTAAAGAAGAGCGATGGCAGGTGGAGAATGTACGTGGACTTCACAGACCTTAACAAAGCATGTCCACAGGACTGCTACCCACTGCCAGAGATAGATTGGAAGGTAGAATCCCTGTGCGGATATCCTTTTAAATGCTTTCTAGACGCATACAAAGGGTACCATCAAATATAGATGGCAGTTAAGGATGAAGAAAAAACATCTTTCCACACCAGTCAAGGAGTTTACTGCTACACAAAAATGCCCTTTGGCTTGAAAAACGCAGGTGCAACATACCAACAATTGGTGGACACAGCTTTTGAGAAACAAGTAGGTCGAAACTTGGAGGTCTACGTTGACGACCTTGTCATAAAAAGTCACACAGAGGATGAATTGGTGCGCGACATCGAAGAAACATTCAAAACATTGGGACAAATAAACATGAAGTTAAATCCCAAGAAGTGCACATTTGGCGCAACTGAAGGCATGTTTCTCGGATACTTAATAGAACTTGATGGAATCAAGCCTTGCCTAGAAAAAACAAAAGCTGTTATTGATCTTCCCTCACCGCGCACACTCAAAGAAGTCCAGTCATTAAACGGAAAGCTAGCAGGGCTAAACCGTTTCTTATCTAAGTCAGCAGACAAATCACTCCCTCTCTTTAAAACACTTACAAAGTGCACTAAGAAGGGAGACTTCCGTTGGACCGAGGAAGCAGAAGAAGCTTTTCAGCAACTAAAACACCATCTGGCATCTCTTCCCAAACTTGTCGCACCACGACCAGGGGAAGAGCTAACCATGTACTTATCGGCAACTCATGGAGCAGTTAGCGCGGTACTATTGACAGATAGGAACTCCATCCAGACACCCATATACTTTGTAAGCAAAGCACTGAAGAAGACAGAGACTAACTACAGCGCTATGGAAAAGCTGGTCTTAGCTCTAGTATTCGCAGCCAAAAGGCTGCGCAGATACTTCCAAGCGCACCCAATAGCTGTAATCACAGATCAGCCAATCAAACAAGTTATCTCTAAACCTGACGCATCAGGGCGGCTACAAAAGTGGAGTGTACTGTTAAGTGAATATAACATCTCATATAGACCGCGCACTGCAATTAAAGGACAGATATTAGCTGATTTCATCATTGAGAAGCCAGATAGTGATAATCCAACCTCTACAACCAAAACGGATCTGCAGGAACCCTGGATTGTGTTCACAGATGGGTCTTCATGTGTGGATGGATCAGACGCAGGCCTTATCCTCACAAATCCAGAAGGTATGGAGTTCACCTATGTGCTGCACTTCGAATTCACAGCCACAAACAATGAGGCAGAATATGAAGCCCTACTAGCTGGATTGCGCATCGCAATCCAAATGGGTGTATGCAACCTGGAGGCAAACGTAGATTCTCGGCTAGTCACTAACCATGTGCTAGGTGAATACGAAGCTAAGGATGAACACATGATCCAATACCTGGATAAGACCAAGTCCTTAATTAAAAACTTTGACAGGTTCACAATAAAATAGGTACCCATAGGAGACAACAGGAAGGCTGATGCGCTCAGCAAGATCGCATCCACAAGCTTTGCGCACCTCTCAAAACAGGTATTGGTAGAAACCTTACAAAACAAGTCAATCTTGGAGATGGAAGTATCCACAGTGATAGAAGAACAAGATCCTACATGGATGACACCTATCATTGAATTCATTCACAAGGGAATCTTGCCACAAGACCATAAGGACGCTCAAAGAGTGCGGCGCACAGCGCAGCGATTCGAACTATGAGACAACATACTCTATCGACGCTCTTTCTTGCAACCATGGCTCAGATGTGTTGGACCCCTCCAAGCAGACTATGTACTACGAGAAATCCATGCTGGATCATGTAGCATGCACTCAGGGCCGCGATCTGTGGTAGCAAGCGCTCTACGGTCAGGGTATTATTGGCCAACTATGCACCGCGATGCATGCGATCTGATAAAGAAATGCAGCAATTGTCAAGTACACAGGCCAATTCCGCGCCGACCGCAACAAGAGCTAACACCCATTACCTCACCATGGCCATTTTACAAGTGGGGCATTGACATCGCAGGACCCTTTCCAGTTGCAGCAGGAGGGCTAAAGTTCCTCATCGTAGCCATAGATTACTTCACAAAGTGGATTGAAGCAAAGGCAGTGGTGAGCATCACGGGAAACCAAGTCAAACGCTTTGTCTGGGACAACATTGTCTGTCGCTTCGGGCTACCTGGAGAAATTATATCAGACAATGGGAAACAGTTCTGCGACAACCCATTCAAAGATTGGTTCGCACAATTGAACATCACGCAACACTTCGCTTCAGTAAAACACCCACAAACCAATGGGTTAGTTGAGCACGCAAATCGCAGCCTTGGTGAAGGAATAAAAGCGCGCCTTGATAGACACAAAGGAAGGTGGGTGGACGAGCTCTCACATGTCTTATGGGCACATCGCACCACAATCAAAACCAGTACTGGCGACACGTCATTCTCCCTTGTCTACGGAACAGAGGCCGTCATACCAGCTGAGATAGGAATGCCAACCATACGAACAACAGAGGTCAACGTCACAAAAAATGACGAGGAGCGGCGCATAGACTTGGACTTACTGGAAGAAAGACGTGAACGTGCAGCCATACGCGAAGCAAAGGCTAAGGCAAAAATGAAGAAGTACTATGATGCAAAGGTCAAACAAACTTCCTTCAGGCCAGGAGACTTTGTGTATCGCGCCAATGATGCGAGCCACGCAGAAGACACAGGCAAGCTCGGACCTAAATGGGAAGGACCCTACGAGGTCACTGATGCGCTAGGCAATGGCGCATATAGGCTGCGCGACATGGAAGGCCACGACCTAGCGCGCACCTGGAACATTTGCAATCTTAAAAGATGCTATCTTTAGGCGAGGCTACGGCCAATACACGGACACATTTTGCACCTTAGGATGTGCCCAATAAGTGTTTGTTTTTTCTTTTCTTTCTTAGGAATTGTATTTTTATTTTTCTCAAAAAACTTGCAAGTATCAATAAAATGTTATGGTTTCTAGCTAACTCCATAACACATTTTACTTTATTGCGTACATACTTATATATGTCAATATTGTTATCTTATATTTGCCTACATGGCGTGCATGCACTAATTAAGACCCACGAAGGCATAAAGGATGAGTAAACCTACTAATTCACTCGTTGAGTAAGAGGGTTGCAAACCCATCAACATTGGATCACGCATCCTTGCTAAGCACTTACTTTTGAGACGTTGAGGTAAGTCTTTCGTGCGCATCCCATGAATGGTGCGCAACATATTAAGTACACCGTACAAAGCTTAGCAAATAACGAGCCAAGACACTTGGTCAAAACATAAAACTTAGCAAACATTAATGCAAGTACATTTCTAAGTCATACACTTAATATATACACAACAAAGTTATCTTATTCCATCTTTTTTCATAAAAGAAAAAGACAACTATGACATCACAAAAAATATACACCTTGTTATTTACACGATAAATATACAAGCTACAACAAGAAAGCCTATATGCTATGGCGATGCTCAGGGCTATCTTCTGGTGCAGCAGAACTCCCCACCTCTTGAAGCTTCCTCAAAAGCAATGCATCCTTGGGAGATACGGTTGGCACACTCACAGGAACCCCATCAGTCCTGCGAATGTATGCAGCACCCACACCACATAATACTGCCTTGCCCTGAATGCCTTTCTTCTGGGCAGCCCTCTGCGCATGGCGCTCCAATACCTCCTTCAGAGGAATTTCCCTCTCAAGGGCAAAAGGGTTCAGCATATGGCGTGGCTGCACAAACACTGGAACCTGCAGCTGCGACTCATCAGGCTTAAGGAAGTAATCAGGTTGCACCTCTGCATCCTCCAAAATGTAGCGCTCAAAGGTCAACCCCTCCATAATTACCTTTATGGGGTTGTCTTGGTCGCGCTACAACAGGCCAATATGAGGCAACTCGAGAACTTTCAACCCCTCCATAGCCTACGTCAACTCATCATACGCAGCTGCGTTGTAGCCAGGTACCTCAGCCAAGTCCTTGCTCAATAACTTAGCCTCATGGAGATCCTCCATAGCCTGCGATCTCCCACGCTCCACCGCACACTGCACCACCTTCCCAAAGGCACCCAACACCTCTTGGGACTCCAAAGTGCCCATGGCAGCCAGACACAGCCCATGGCTAATCAACCACCTACATCAAACAAAGACAACTTGTGTTAAGGAAAAGCATAGCAACAAAATATAATAAAGTCTAAAAAGCTAAAAAGGAAGTACCTGCACTCAGCAATGGTCGACATGAGATGAGGGTATAACTCCTCATCGTACTCTATACTCAGACCACGCAGCTTGTTCTCCTGCATCTGGACAATCTCCTTCATGCGCTCCTTGAACTTGGAAATATTGGCGAAGTGTTCCTCCTTCTTCTCCTCCAAATACCTTACTGCCCAAGTAAGGTTGGCTTTATACTGATGTAGTTGTCCGTGTGCCTGCTCCAACTCAGCCATCGCGGTCAACTTCTCATGGGTTACCTTCTCAGTGTACGCCCTGGAGGACCCGACTTCCGCTTGCGCTTCAGCCAGCTGCGCGCGGAGCATAGCTATCTACTCATCTATTTAGGCGAGAGCGCTGCTCTCCCCGACGTACCTCGTCTTCAACTGAGCCACCAACTCAGTCTGACGTGCAGCAGTAGCAGTCAACTCATCCATCAGTCGCTGCGCAGATACGCCCTCATCAACCTTCACTTCCCCCTCCTTGTTTTCATTCTGCGGAGAGGACATCACCTCCACGAAGGCTCCATCACCCTTCGTGGCATCATCACTACAAAACATGATGGATGCAGTTAGTACATATTACGACAAGTGATAAAAATAGAAAAGACGCATGGGGAATACGACTTACAAAAACGGAGAGGTCTTAGCAGCTTCCTTATCCGCACAATGAGCGGATGTCTCCTCCTCCACAGATGACTCATCATCTCCGATGATGTAGCATCTCCTCTTGGAGGTATCACTGCTACCAGCCTCTCCCTTGCGCTTCAGCTCCCGCGCTACCTCCTCAGGTTTCAACACCTCCTCAGGCTTCAACATCTCCACGCTATCAGATGATTCAGTGTGCGCCTCCTCCTCCTGCGCCATCTCCACGTCCGGCGCCACTCTCTGAACGGGTGTTACTTGGAGCGGCAGCGTATCTTCGTGAACAACATCTCCCAGCACAGTCAAATGCCCCTGGGTCGCGTCTAGAAGTGGTTGCTCACCCTCCCTGAGAGGGCGCACTCCCACAGTCACCTGCTTTGGCTTTTCCAGCTTAACCACAACATATACATCCATCTCTGCGCATACGGAGACAAGTAGCAAAAGAAAGAATCAGTTATTAAACGTGCGCATATATAAAAACTTACATATTTGAAGAATAAGGGACGAACACCCACCCCGGCCTTCCTCATCTATGAAGGTTGGCACCTCATCAACACCACCGAAGTAATTGCGACTCAACCCCACGTGCACCAAAAACTCCTCAGGATAGGGGTTAATGGGAATGCGGTTGACATCAAGGGTCTGCGCATCAGTCAGACAATAGGAACCGGGTGCGAGGCGCCCATCCCTTGGCAATGTATCTTGAGTATAAAACTCAAAGGGTGATGGAAAAACCACGTCGTCAATCGAGAAAAATGCTCCCTCCAATGCCTCAGGGAGTCTACCTTTTCAGTATAACACTGAAGCGCCCCCGGGCGCTTCGCAAAGGACACCCACCCATTTGACCACGTTGTGTGGTAGAAGGCGCGGAACAAGGCAATGGTCGGCTCTATCGCAAGTAAACGGCAGTTTACTTCAAAGTTCGACACCTTAGCCGCACCTATACAGTGCAGCTGTGAGATGTGGAGACGATAGTGATTGAGCAAATCGCTCAGAAAAATAGATATAGGTACGCGGTAATTCGCGTACTCGAATAAACGCGTGTATAATCCTATTTTCCCTTCAGGAAAAACGGCTATACATGCGTCAACATCTGGAGCCTCTGGATGCACATCCAGATAAATGAAGTAGTCAGATGTAAACTGACGCACATCATTCTCAGTCATCGCAGAGCGAAAATCTTCTAATTGGGCAACCATTTTCATAAATTTACTGAGAAACGCACACAAAATTACCTAATCACACAGTTACTTTCATTACAAAAAACGCTTTGAAGAAGTGAGTATGTGTTTTTACTGTGTGTTCTTGGTAAAATGGAGCGGTGACTCTTATATAAGGAGGTCAAAAACCCTAGATGATGTCCACGTGGATCCCACTCACAAAACGTGTGGCTAGAAACCAAACCGGTACATACACTTTTTCCTGATTTACGAGGGACACGTGGACACAACCCCCGATTTTCGAGGTATTTCTTAGAAATATCTATGACTAGGTACATTGTACTCCAAATTGGGCGGCAATATTTCAATGTTCTCCCGCCACGCTTACCGCTGTTGTGATTAGTCTAGCATCCGTGGCTACGAGCCGCGCACACTAGACTGGGGGAACATGATGACGTATAGTCTATATATGGGCCATGAGCCCAAATAATAAACATTACTAAGGCCCAAAGCCACCATGTGTGGGTTATTATAACTTGGGCCGCACCAATAATGGGAATGGGCTCACATAAGCCCAAGCCCAACTAAACTACATATACGGTTTAGATAAGGATCTTCTATCTATGGAATAGATATCCTTAACCCGGATAAGCACCATGTGTGCGAAACGTAAGGAGCCCGAACCCTACAAGGATTCTGCGCCTATATAAAGAATGACATAATTCTCATTCAAGGTACGATTCACAAACCCTAAAACTCTTTACGAGAATCCTAAATCGATTACTTACTCTCACGCCGGAGTCTAATCGTGGGAGACAATCCCACGATAAGCCTAACGGTGTTGTTTATTTTCTTAGTGCGCAGGTTTCAAGCATTAAGAAGCGAATTGGTACGAGAGCAAGAGCCCATAATAAGGAACGCCCAACTCTTGTATCAACAAGTAGTTTTTAACATTTCATTATATTCAAACTTAAAAAGGAACATCAAATATGTCATGTTTGTTTTGAAGTGATTATATCAAATCATTTAAAGATCTTGTAACAAAACTCATCATTGATCTTTAAGTAAAACACAAAATGAAATATAACACAAAAACTACCCGAGACCTTTATTCAAGATCTTGAAGCCGAAACTAAACTTCCTTCGTGGGTTTGGAAGTGGCTGGTGAGTGGGTGGTAGTGGTTGGCAGTGATGGCTAGGCAGTGGTGGTTGGGGTGAGCTTTTGACTTTTGGTTGAGGGGTTCAGTATGTTCGTTATGGTCATGAACATTTTTGATTTAGCAATATAATATAACATTTTTGAAAGTCGAGAACTATTTTAGTAAATGCTATTACAAAACAAATTGTAAAAGAAACAAAATATCAACTTTCCCTAAATCACCAAATACGGTTTTAGGTATATAAAATAAGGGATTTGCTAACAACCCAATGGGTGTTGTTTAAATTTACTCTAACTAAAAAACATTTTCAATTATTAACTCACTTGATATTAATACATATCTTATTAAACTCATTTAATTTAATTATATGTGTTGAAATCATGTATATATTTGATAGCATATTTAATTTTAGAATGCTTCAATAGTGGAGTTGGTGTTAGCAAATCCTATGAATAAAAGGGGCATATTATTCTATTTGATATGTCGTTGATATCGCTTGTTGAATTCACTCAAAGGTACTATTTTGAATAAATTGTAAAATCATCTTTGTGGTTTAGCTAAATTATAGGTTTAGTCATTATATTTTCGAAAATACGCTTAACATCTTTGGGAAATATTTACGAATGTACTTTTGGTTCCTATCGAAGTAAATGACTAAACTTAGCAGAATGACACGACTGCATAGGGTCATTCACGAGGTTAACCAGAATTTTGGATTATTCTACATTAGCCTTGAAGACTCAAGAAATTGTATGAAAGGTGTAGGAAGCTCTTGGAAACCTTAAGAATGTTATGAAAAGCGTAAAAACTTGTAGAAATATTCTAGAAAGACTCACATTGGAAAATACATATAGTTGTCCTAGTTTGAGTAGTATAAATAGAGGATGTCTCATTTCGCCAAATCATCATTCAATTTACTTTTAATCTCTTCATGTAAAATTTTCTCTAGCAATACAAATTATTTCCCCATTTTATTTGTTCATTTCTTTAAAGCTTTTTTAAGTTGTCTAGATCATTGAATGCTCAAGCAAGGCTGACTTAGTCAAAATTAAGTTCTGAACGAAAGACTCTTGTCGAGCCAAGTCTGTAACACGAAGCTCTTTGTGCACTGTTTCAGAAAACAACTTTAAAGACATAAACACATATCACATTCCAAATAAAATACTTAAAACAAACAACAAACAACAACAAAAAACTGTCATCATCTATAACACACATAATACACCCACCACATCAACACAAACTTAAAAAAAGCATACAACATGGGAACTAATACAACACACACACCATGATTCACATTTTTTTTTTTTTTTGTATCAAACTAATACGCGTACTCCGTTACTTCAAATCACGAGCCAACCCAAACTCATTATATTTTGAATATCGAAATGTACCAAATATCACTCACAAACCTCCCCCTCATCCTTCTTCTTCTTATTGGCCTAAGAATAACCAAATCACTTTTAAACCTCAAACCGAGCTTACTTACTATTCAAGCCCAATAATAAAAATCCAGCCCAATCCACTTTAATAACTATATATAAAACCGACTCGGGAGCATTTACTTTGGCTCGATATTTTCAAATTCCTCTTAAAAACTTCATAAAAACTTTATATGGATCGATTCATCAGCCGACAGAATCGAGATTTACAAAATACTAAACCTTGCGTGAATGTTTAAAGACACCAAAAACCTCAAAGCTTAGCACGTTTACTATGTCATCAAACTCTAAAACTTTTATAATATTTCTAAACATACACAGGAGGTGTAAAATATTATGGGAATTTACGTTTTAATTTCCCACTCCATTTTTAAATTGTGGTGTCACGATTTTTACATTCAAACACAACAAATAACTAATGTATACATTTTATGTATACGATTACAAATATACAACCAGATCTTGAATATCTTAAAAAGCCATAGATGTGGTGCAATCAGAAAACCAAGTGACGACAGCAAGAGGCGGCGGCTTTGGTGAAAGCAGACGTTTAATATCAATTGGAATATTCTGATGGATGTGGTTGAGGAGGAAGATCATGGACACGTAGATGAAAATGTGATCATTGGAGCTTTGGAAGAAATCAAGTTTTCTTAGAATGCTCTAGCACCTCAGATAAGGAGAAGAAAGTTTCCGGTGGGAACAAATGACATCTGGCCTTATTACGGTCTTGCGATTGAGCAAGTGTCTGATCATCTTGGAGGTATAAATGAATCTAAAAATAGAGTTACTTCTGTTTCAAGCAGAAATTTCTTTTTGATTCTAAAGGGCGAGACATGGATTTTGGTATATCAACTTAAATTTGGAGGTGAATTTGGAATTAAAAGTGAAGTAAAGATTGCAGCATAGAAACTGAAATTATAGAATACAGGTTCATAAATTCTCATGTTTTTTTGGTGTAAAGATAAATTATGACTCATAGGAGGAGCTTTGCGATAAAACATGTTTTCTGCACTCGCATTTCATCCAATTTAACCTCTCAGGCGAACACCATATAAAAGCTACCCTATAATAAAGTTATAAGCTAAACGACTTATAAACATTTCGTTCAGCTGTCCTGAAGTTAACTCCCTTAAATGTCCTACATTATGTATTATTTAAAATAAATAAATAAAAAAAAAGCCTTAAACACACTTCACTGTATTTACCGTTTTTGATGTTTCATGTATCCCCACGCACTTTATGGAGGCGCATGGCTGAGGATGGGTATCCGGCATGGCCAAGCCCAACAAATATTATAAATGTATGCATTGTTGGACAGTTCTTTATCGGGGGTGTTTTCAGTAGGAAAAAAGTTTTTCCAGTGGGCAGGCCTTTGCAATGGCACGAGGTGAGACAAATAATATGCATTCAGTTACAACTTGCATTCAGTTACGTTTTTATACACGTTTTTATAAGCATTTTTATACAAGTTTGATACACGTTTTTATATGCAGTTTTATACACTTTTTCACACACATTTTTATATGCATTTTTATACGAGGTTTTATACATGTTTTTATACGTGTTTTCACACACGTTTTTATACAAGTTTTTATATACATTTTTATGCACGTGTATAAGAATGTGTATAAACATGTATTAAAACGTGTATAATATCGCGTATAAAAATGTGTATAAAAACATGTATAAAATCGAATGTAAAAACGTATATAAAACGTGTATAAAAACGTGTGTAAAAACATGTATAAAAATGTATATAAAAACGTGTATAAAACGCGTATAAAAACATGTATAAAACCATGTGTAAAAACGTGTATAAAAATGTGTATAAAACGTGTATAAAACCACGTATAAAAATATGTATAAAACAACGTATAAAAACATGTATAAAAACCTGTATAAAAACGTGTATAAAAATGCATGTAATAGCGTGTATAAAAACGTGTATAAAAACGCGTATAAAACTGCATATCAAAATGTGTATAAAAACATGTATAAAAGAATAAATAAAGACGTTTATAAAGATGTATATAATTCCGTGTATAAAACCATTTATAAAAACATGTATAAAAATGTACGTATATGACACGTCTGGGCCCGAGCCCATGGCCTATTTAGGTATTAGGATTTTACCCTACTTTGTCTTATAAATACTCTTGTAATCATTTATTATAATCAATAAATCAAAGTTTAAGATAAAAAAATCTCTAGTTCTTCTCTCTATTTTCTTAAGGAGCTCGCATACGCTAAAAGTGGTGCCTTATCCCGATACAACTCCTGATCGGGTCATATCAATTGGTGCTTTCATTGAGAGCTCTCGTTGAGAGGGTTTTTTATTAGGGTTCCAATCACAGAAGAAAAAAAATGTTCATGACACTATTCACGGTATTGTTCATCAATCACTATTCACGCGCATTGTTTGTCGAGTTACTGTTCACCAGGGCACTTTTCATCGAAAAAAAAATGTTTATTTTTTGTTTTTCGAGTTAATGTTCATGGCATCGAGCGAATGTGATCAGGACGCGGAATATGCACTATTTAAGCTTTTGCAAATGGGTACGATGGCCGAATACGAGAATGATTTTAAGATTCTTATAAATCAAGTAACGGGGATCCTCTAATCTTTACTTAAATCAATTTATATCTCAGGACTTAAACCACTTCTACAATGTGCACTCTTAAGGTTAGTAGCGCCTACAACTTTAGGAGAAGCATGTTTTATAGCCCGTATAATGGAGGCTCGTTTTGAGATAATTGCAGGGAAAAAGCTGAACATTGAAGAGAAAGTAGATATCATTCTATCATGGCCAAGTGAAGAAGCTCCATATGTGATTAAAGAGTCCTTAGATGCTAATGAAGATATTGGTGTTATTGAGGTTAGTAGCGCGATAAACAATGTTTTTGTTATTGGTGAGAGTAATGTGGAAAGCATGGAAGTTCGTAGTGAGTTTAGCGAATTTTTAGAAAATAAAGAAAGTGTGGAAGATGTTGTTATGGGTGGTGGTGAAGCGTGTAGGGTTGACGAAGATGAGTCGAATATAGTGATATCGCTACTTAAGGATGGAGGTGGTATATCTGATGATAGTATAGATGAAATAAATTTGGGTTTAATCAAGGAGTTTGTGATTAAGATGTTGGAGGGTAGAGATGTTTCCGGCGAGAGTTTGGTTGTTTGTTTGAAGTGGGTATATCACGAGAAGAGTCATGGGGCAGCAACAGATGGAAGAATGGTGTTGTGTTATGTCCAAGGCAAATGATACGAAATAAGAAAAAGGGGAAGGCTGCAATTCAAAGAAGATTATGGGATCTCGGATTACGCCAATGTTGCAGGAGGACGGACTGCCCAAATGACTCAAGAAGTCAAAAAGTATGGCATAAAGATTATGTCATATAATCTATCTTTATTTACGTGTCTTTGTTTAGGATTGTTTTCATGTTTATTTAGAAAAGTCAATTAAGAATGTTTTAAGACAACACTTTGAGGACAAGGTGGTTTTGAAAGGGTGAGGAATGATGCATCTGGGCCCGAGCCCATGGCCTATTTAGGTATTAGGGTTTTACCCTACTTTGTCTTATAAATACTCTTGTAATCATTTATTATAATCAGTAAGTCAAAGTTTAAGATAAACAAATCTCTAGTTCTTCTCTCTATTTTCTTAAGGAGCTCGCACAAGCTAAAAGTGGTGCCTTATCTCGATACAACCCCTAACCGGGTCGTATCAATTGATACTACCCGGTTAGGGGTTGTATCGGAATATGGCACCACTTTTAGCGTGTGCGAGCTCCTTAATAAAATAGAAAGAAGAACTAGATATTTTTTTATCTTAAACTTTGATTGATTGATTCTAATAAATGATTACAAGAGTTTTTATAAGACAAAGTAGGGTAAAACCCTAATACCTAAATAGGCCATGCGCTCGGGCCCAGACGTATCAGTATAAAAGCATGGTAAACAATCGTTGGTATAAAGGACTAACATGTCAAATGTTGCAAACGATCGTTGGTATAAAGGACTAATGTTGCCACTTGACGACTGGACTTAACTAACAGAACTAACGTTGTTATCAAAATGGACTGAAAGTGGAACAAAAGTATCACTTTTAGACTGAATCCTATTTTTTTTGAAAAATGAGACCAAGAAAGAAATACCTAGCAAACCACAAAGACAAAAATGTTAGTTAACTCTTAAAAATCAGATTTTATCCATAAATTAGTTAAGTTTTTTTTACTTAAACTTCTTTTTAAAATTGCTATCTATGGACTTCTGTGATTTCTTGGATCCAAAATAGAGAAAAAACCTAACAAACTCATAATTTTCATGAAGTTAAAAAATTCATCACTTTCGTGGCAACAAACTCAACACACAACACCATCATTAGGAACTTGGGCTCTCATTGTATAACCTTGACAATGTGGAGTCCGGACTGATGCGTAGGGATTGCACCAGGCTTTACCTCTCGAGGGACCTCGAGAAGCTTACAACCCCCACCAGGCAGTGTACCTGATCGATGTAGTATAGTATAATGACAAGTACCGGGGGATTGATCGTTCAGCTAGGAATAGTATCGCTAGGATTAGAAAACCTAAAGACTAGGTCTAGAGATGAGGGATGATTCTTTTTGTGTTTTTATATTTTTTAGGAAAGCAAGTAAAAATCTCGGGTTTGAAGGATTTGGGCGGAATTAGTTGCTAGTCAACTAACCCAATACTAAGATGCAATCAAAATAAAATACTAAAATGAAAATAAAACTATATTAAACTAAAGTTGTGAGCAATAAGTGGGAGAAATGTGTTTACTTAGATTTTACTACTCCCTAGATATCTTTTACACGTTAATTACTTGTTATAGTTGCGTGGATGACGGATTGTATTCCTTAATACCATTCATGGGGTGGCGTACTTACTTCCCCAATCCTATGAGTGCCTACTTCACTCCTATGTTGAGCCGGCTAAGAAGCTCCTAACATGGGATCATTAGAATTTACTCATGCATTAAATACAACCAATAAAACCTAGTACACATCGATTCGTGTTTCCTAAGATGTTCAAGCATGTTACACAATGGAGATCTGCCAGTTTTCTTAAGCCTAACATTGAAATCATTCATCCAATACAACCATAAACAAGTAATTAACACATAATTAACATCTAGGTTTCATTAGATCTAAGCAAACACAAGATAAATCTAGCCTAGCATGTTGAAATCAAGACAAGCACAAGATATAGACAACCAACACATAGACATATTGATTGAATTAAGAGAAGACTTATCTTAATAGCACATGAAAGGATTCAAGGGGTAAAAACCCTTGAATATACTGTAAAATACAAGCTAGGGTTCACAAAGTTCGGCCCTAGGGTTTCTCCACACAAGTTCCTCTCAATGAATGAAAAATAGAAAACTATATATAGATTTTAGAAGGTGACGGCGTCAAGAACAAAGTCTGACGCCGTCATCTCGCCGCCAAATAGTTACTCGGACTGCCTAGATGTGGGTCTGACACCGTCATGTGGTCTCCTTTTACAGGCCGTCATGATTTTAACTCTTGACGCTCTTGTTGTGACGCCGTCAGGTTTGTACTGGGTCGTCACCAAATTAACTCTTGACGCTGTCATGAATTTCCTCTTGACGCCGTCATACACTGTTCCCAGCATGGAAAATTAAGTCTTTGGCGTTTTCTTCACTTTTATGCTCCAAAAACGTCCGAATTGCTTCATTTTCCAGATTTCACTCCCAAAGTACCTAAAATCACAAAAGGAACGATTTAGGGTAATGTTTGATCAAATAAATTCAATTCCGGGCTTAAATGACCCCCTAAAAGTGGTTCATTTTTTGCCTCATCACGGACATCTATTTTACACAATTGATATTCAAATAATGAGTTAGGTACTTGGGATGTCATGTGAGCAAAACTGATAACCGCGTAAAGCTATGTTTGAAATTGCTTTTTGCAAACAGTGATTTATCACAACAGAAAAGCAAGTTCTGAGTGTTTGGGATTTGATTATCCGTACTGTTTATCTGATTTGAGCGGGAAGCAAGTTCAAGTATTACACTGTAGCTCGTAATTTTTGCAACAAAATTATGTCACTTTTTGATTGTGTTTTTTAGTTCGTTTCTCTTTTTTGCATTTTTTTCTTAATTTCGTAACCTGATTTTGTTTATTTCGAATCTACTTTGGATTTGATTTTCTTTTTATTTCGTTTCTAGTTTTGACTATTTTGGTTTAGTCATAATACAAAGGCAAGCCAATTCATTTTATCTTTCCACTTTGGCCTTTAATTCGGTAAAGAAGGAGTTAACTACATTTTTTGTCCTTGTGGTTTAGTGCGGATTTCATTTTTAGTCTATTTTTTCAAAAAGTTGTGGTTTTAGTCCAAAATCGACAGTTTAGTTCCACTTTTAGTCCATTTGGATAATGACGTTAGTTCAGTTAGTTAAGTCTAATTATAAAGTGGCAACATTAGTCCTTTAACCTAACGATCGTTTGCAGCGTTAGTCCTTAATACCAAAGAACGTTTAAAACAGTTGCCACGTTAGTCCTTTATACCAATGATCGTTTTCAACATTAGTCCTTTATACCAATGATCGTTTAATAGGTCCGAATATAGTCCTAGAAACCGCAAAATAAGCACTTTTACAAAAAAGCACTCGAATAAGCACTTGCACTCTTCTATTGGGCCTCTTGGCCCAATATAGTCTCGGTAATCAATTTAATAGGTCTGAATGGTATTTAAATCCAATAAGCCAAAGAGAAAACCAAATAAGCACTAGGTTTGGTATAAGTAATAAATAAGCAAATAAGCAAACCTGAGACCTCTAAGGTTCAGTAACAAAAGAAAAATAAGCCGAACAAGAATGAGCTCGAAAAGCTCCGACTTAAGCCAATAAGCATAAAAAAGCTAAAAGAAAAATAAGCACTTATCCAATCAAATTTAAAACAAAACAACGATCCAAATCCAAACACATGCGTCTCGGCCCAAACTTCTTGTGGCTAACCAATATCCAATGCGACCAACAAAAAAAAAAAAATAAGCAATAAGTCCGAACCATAAACTTAAACGGAAGCTTATCAGAAGCTTTACAACACACGGTTATATATCTGAAAAAAGAATAAGCAATGTTAGTCCTTTTTATACATTTTTACACACATTTTTACACACTTTCTTATATACATTTTTACACACGTTTTTACACACATTTCCGAAATTCTTTTTCCAATTTTTTTTTCGAAATTCTTTTTCAAATTTTTTTTGTCAAAAAACTTTTTTTCTGATTTTTTTTATTTTTTTTAGAAATTGTTTTTTTCTAAAAAAAATTAAAACAGAATTCAGAAAAAAATAATTCGAAAAAAAAATTTTAGAAAATTTTTTTAGAATTTTTTTTAGAAAAAAAATAGAAGTTTTTTTCTACAAAAAATTTTCGAATTATTATTTTTTTCTCAAATTGAAAAACAAATTAGAATTTATTTTTAGAAATTTCTTTCTAAAAAAAATCCGATTTATTCTTTTTTTCTGAATTCGAAAAAAAAATTAGAATTTTTTTAGAATTTTTGTTTTAAGAATATATTTTCAAAAAAAAAATCGAATTTTTTTTTTCTGAATTCTTTTTCAAATTATTTTGTGTGGGATTAATTATGTGTTTGACTTAATTATATATTTAATACAAAGGGACAAACGTTGCAAACGATCGTTAGGTAAAGGACTAATGTTGTCACTTTATAATTAGACATAACTAACTGAACTAACGTCGTTATCAAAATGGACAGAAAGTGGAACCAAACTATCGATTTTGGACTAACACCACAACTTTTTGAAAAAAATGACCAAAAATGAAATCCGCACTAAACCATAAGGACCAAAAATGTAGTTAACTCTTAAAGAAGAAGAATAAATAAATAAATAATAATAAATAAAAAAAAAATAAAAAATCACCATTGCAAAATATACAAGGAAGAAAAAGAATGTAGTACAATTACGAACATTAATTTTTTTAAGTAGGGTTTGTTCTTGATGTTTTTGATAATTGTTTAAAATTAATTAAAAGTCAATAGAAAATCAAAGTGGGGAAAAGACAAGCATATATTAATCATTTCGCAAGTCGATCTGCGCATAAAAGACATGGAGTGTAACAAAGTGTGAACAACAATAACATTTTTTATAATTAAATTTTGTAGTGGCGAGGAGTGCAAAAACGTGAAACCACCGCGACAAAATTTTTAATTTGTCGTTATGTTTTTGTTACTTGTGAGAATGTTTTGTCATGTATTTGTGTGATACTGCTTGGTATCATATATTTCATGTGAAATTGTAAAAATTTCTTTTAACTCGGAAACACAACAAAATATAAGTGTTTATATAATAATAATAATAATAATAATAATAATAATAATAATAATAATAAATTGATAAATATGAGGGCATGTTGGTCATTTCATCTTACTTAACAACAATAACTAACTGCATTGAGGGGAAAAAATGTAATGGCATTTTAAAATTAAGCAAATTAACTAACAGCATTGAGTGTATTTGCAAGAGGTGAACAAAATAGTTTCATGTTTCATAATACTTTCTCTTTTAAATTATGTTGAGTTTGTTGTAAGGAGATAATATATTTTCAATAAAATAGAGGTCTCAAAATATATGATTAGGGTTTTTTTTTTTTCTTTTTTTTTTGTTTTTTTGTTTTTTTTTTTTTCACAAAAAACTTAACATTGTTTCTTATGTTCCAAAACAAACTTCATTTCATTACAATATAGGGTTAAGTCTATAAAATAGAAACGAACTTTACCGCATTTTACCGTTACCAGAAATGGATTAGTTTTATTACTATCGTCACCAACCAAACTTCAACTTCATTACATTATAGGTAATTTGGTAACTCGTAACTTGTTGAATAGTTTATATATATATATATATATATATATATATATATATATATATATATATATATATATATATATATATATATATATATATATAGTTGGGATCATGAAAAAAGTCGACCTTGGTAGAAAAGTGAGAAAAGTGTACAAATCACCCCTTCCCTTCCTTTTGTCCAGGGGCCTATTTTGTAACTTTTCATCTTTTCGTTTTTATTCGTTACGTTGTTCGTTGTTGGATAATTGTTGCTGCTTAAACTAATTATAAATGACACAAGTAATCATACGCCAACTCATTTATTCAATTAATGGATTTATTACTATCATTTTATTTGTCTTTATAGAATTTATAATTACTAAGTGTTTTGCGGTTAAATAAATAAATAAAGGAATAATCCAACAAAGTTTAGCATTGCTTTTGATTCATGCGTGTATTAATAATTATCATTTTCGGTATACACTCAGTTCAAAAAAAAAAGTTTCGGTATACACAAACACCAGAAAAAACTAAAGAAACTAATTATTCGAAACTTGAAAATACAATAATTAGATAATCACTTTTAATACGCATTGCCAAATACCCATCAAACAATTGCACGGGCTAAGCTTGTCGGAGTATGAAGATTATGAAGATTGCTACCAGCTCAGACTTTGTATCACAGCGAGCAATTGGATTATGAAGATTGCTACCAGCTAAAAATAAAGGACACGATAATTAATACAGGTTAAGGTGAAAATAGTCGAAGTTATATTAAAAAGTGTATGTTAGCTCACACGAATGTTGGCACTTGGTTGTATGCTGAAGAGCAACTTTACCAGCGCATCAGTTCAGTAAGAAGCGGTTTTGAAAAATGACTTCAATTCCAATTATAGATGGTTGATTGAGGAAAAGCAAGGCGCTCTGACGGAACTGGAACTCCTGTGGAACTTAAAAGAGGGTCAACTAAGCCATCCATTAAGTTTGGTCTTAATTCAAGAGAGCAAACCCTGCGCATTCCTCCTAATCCATTCAAATAACTTGTTCTTGGAGGACTAAAGGTGGAGTTCTGAACGTATTCAACGGTCCATGACCTGTTCACAGCACAGAAAGAGCAATATGCTTAAAATGATTGAAGAGGTATAGAAAAAAAAACATACTTTTGATAACTCAATCAACCAGTCTTATGTATCAAAGGGTCTTTTGAAAATGGTTTATCTGATAACCACAACTTGATGTCTAAATAACGAATTACTAATCTTTCAATAAACAGATCCTGCTTTTGATTATCTGATTATTTAGGGATCATATGATCCTTTTAGCACCAGCTAAAACACAACTCATATATTATGGGCATAATATACTACTTATTTATCCCTTCTTTTAGCCAATTATCTCGCAACTTTAAGCACTAGACGCGCATCCATATACTGTTCCTAACAACTTTTTTTGGATAAAGAGTTATCTCGGTAAAATACTGTTCTTGACAACTTATTTTTATCATAGCTTAGTATTTGATTCTGATTGAAAAAATTACACATCTAAAATCACATCCCACTCAATTATCTATGAATATCATATATAGCATCCCAGCGTTGAGAAACCAGAATGAATTTACCTCCATTCATATCAAACCAGGATGATGAACGAGCTAATCCAGCAAGACTACTAGCAGTGGTTGAGGATTTTCCTGGTCGTACACTTGCAATAGCAGTCAGCAGGCTTCACATATTTTGTCACAACTTGTTCAATTCCAATGATAGAATTCGTCGACCCAAACCGGCAATTCGTGGTGGCGATTGTTCCATGAGTTATTTAATAGTAACTTGCAATTCGACCCAAGTCCGTGACCTGAAAGTAGACGCTTTTCTAATCATACTTCACCAAGCTATTTTTGTCCAGTATTGTGACAGCAGAATGGACCTGCAACAATAATAATGAATATCAGTGATATGTTGTTAGTTTTTTTTCACCAAAACAATGTAATATATAAATGTACACTCATTTAGACCAATCACTCTCAAAGAAGGAAAACTAAGTTCAAATATGCAATGGAGCATGAATAAAATATGCACATCATATATAAAAAAAACAACTACCCAATGAGCTTAAGAATACTATGTATGCACTCAAGTGGAAGCTAGACTAAGCAAGCCAGTTTGTGCCCCTAGCCCGATAATACAGTTCACAATTTCCAGTACATTGCTGAACTAAATTTCAATTCAAGCTTCAATTAAAATCACTTTATTGAGTATTAAATTTACCAACATGAAAGTCAAAACAGCATACATTAGAAACTCAACAAAGTAATGAGCCAACATAGCAAATGATAAACCAATTTCATTTAGTTAAGAAATTGTATCATGGCAATTTTATAAAGTCATCATTTAGGGTCATTATTGATTATATTAATCTCAAACGGGTCAAAAGGTGCCCAAAATGAATTTTAGTTCTTACATCCTCCAAAGTCGCCTAATTAATAAACATTTTGTAAGATAGTTTTGTAATCATACACATTAAGTATTTACAGAAACCATACAGATGCACTAAAAATTCTATACTGATGCACTAAAATATTCCATACAGATGCACTAAAAATTCTATACTGATGCAGTAAAATATTTCATATAGATGCACTAAAATATTCCATACAGATGCAATAAAAATTCTATACTGATGCACTAAAATATTCCATATAGATACACTAAAATATTCCATACTGCACTAAAATATTCCCTATAGATGCACTAAATATTCTATACTGATGCACTAAAAATTCTATACTGTTGCACTAAAATATTCCATACAGATGCACTAAAATATTCCATACAAATGCACTAAAAATTCTATACTGATGCACTAAAATATTACATACAGATGCACTAAAATATTCCATACAGATTCACTATAAGCATGATCTGAAACTGAAACAACATACAACGAACTCTAATATCATATACAGCAGATTTTCACCAATCTAAAACATACCTAATAAACCAAAACATCATAAAACATACCTAATGCCTAAATCAAGCAACTAATCATAAACAACTACATTTGCTACCCGTTCTACGCGACCGAAACAACATACAGTGAACTTTAACATCATATACAACATTTTTTCACAAATTTCAACAAATAGTTCATCAACATCAACTTCAATCACTAAATAATCCAGATTTCTAACCAATACGCCAAAACATCAGAGTACTTAACCTAATCTTCTATCCCAGATGCAGTAAATAAAAGATTGTATAATTCTTACATTCTGCCTGATTTTGTTCGATTCTTCTCCTCTTCTCCATTGTTCGGGGACTTATACGAGTAGCTGAAAATGAAAAAATCAGAAAATTATAACACTATATTGAACTAATTCCAATGCACTATACTGAACTAATACTGATGCACTATATTGAACTAATACCGATGCACTATACTGAACTCATACCGATGCACTATACTGAACTAATACAGCTGCACTATACTGAACTGATGTGCTAACTGATACTGAAACTGATGCACTATACTAATATGTTCAACGACACACTAAAAAGATTAGATAAAATAATTGTGATACTCTAATCCTTCAAACAGATTCCGTATACATTATGTAACATGTATGTTATATATGCACTATTTTTGGAATGATGTTTATGCATTTTCAATTATTGATGTTTATGCATTTTCAGTTATTACACAGATGCACTAAAATAATATATTCAAATATGATTCAATAAATGTAAATTTATTCAAACACTTACTAATTAATAACTTTTACAACAAACACTAACTATTTCATTCTGATGCACTAAAATAGCATCAAAATAAAAAATTTACAACTTACACTTATCTGACTTTTCTTGTTCAATTAGAAGCCTCGTACTAACTGTTCGTGGACTTATCTAACTTGCTGAAAACGAAAATAGATAATTATATCATCTTTAAATCAACAAAAACGATTAATTAAATAGAAAAATTAGGGCACTTACAAGTTGGAAACTTCTTTTTCTCGATCGGAAAATGGATGTTTTTTCTATTGGAATATCGATTGGTGGCGGAGCGGTGGCTGTATGGTGGTGGCGATGGAGATGGTGAGTGAGAGGAAGGAATAACGAGTTTTTTTATGGGATTTTGATCGAAATTTATAATAATTGGGATTTTTTGATCGGTTTTAGTGATGGATCTGTATATTTATCGATTTTTTATTTGAGTGTTTGATCGGTTTTTGATCGGAATTAATGGTGGATCGTGTTTCTTTTATTTGTGTTTTTGATAGTTGATTTCTTTTGTTGTGATGAAAATGACGATCTGAATGGCTACCAGCTATTTGTTTGTGTTTTTAATATTTAACCTTAAAGTTTGAGATGTTTTCACAATCTACCTTATAAGTATTTTTCTCACTTTTTTATATAATTATACTTTTTTCTAGAACCCTACCCTATATATATATATATATATATATATATATATATATATATATAGTGAAGCGTTCAAATGAAAAGCTTAAATTTTGTGAGAACGCGAGAAGCAATCTTAGCCACTCATTTTATCCTCCTTTAACTTTAATCTAATAACTAATATTAGTTAATCAACTTTTTGAAAATTTCTTAAAAAATTTTGAAAAATTTTTAAAAATTTTCAAAAAAATTTCGAAAAAAACATTTTTCAAAAAAAAAATTTCGAAAAAAATTTTAAAAAATTCGGAATTTTTTTTTTCGAAAAAATTTTTCAAATAAATTTTTTTTCGAAAAAAAAAATTTCGAAAAAAAAAATTTCCAAAAAAAATTTCGAAAAAATTTTTTCGGAAAATTTTTCACAATTTTTTTTTACAAAAAAAAAATTTCGAATTTTTTTTTCAAAAATTTTTTTTTCGAAAAAAAAAAATCGTAAATTTTTCTTTGTGTTTGCTTAGATATAATGAAACTTAGATATTGATTATTGGCTGGTTGTTTGTTTATAATTGTTGTGGATAAATGATTTCGATGTTAGGCTTAAGAAACTGGCATACTTCCAATTGGTAACTTGCTTGAACGTCTTAATAAACATGATCGGAGGTGTACTACGATAAATTGGTTATATTTAATGCATAGGTAACTACTAATGAGGCCATGTTAGGAGCTAGTAGTCGGCTCGACATAGGAAGAGGTAGAAACTTATAAAGTTAGGGAAGATCATACACGGCCCTACGAATGGTATTAAGGAATATAACCCGTCATCTAGGCAATTGTAACAAACTAATGAACCGGTAAAAGATAGCTAGGAAGTAGTGAAATCTAAGTAAACACAATTCTCTCTTATTATTGTTTTCACCACATTTACTTTAAGTTCATTTTATTTTATTTTGATTGCATCAGTAGTTATTTGGGTTAGTTGATTAGCAACTAATTCCGCCCACTCCTTCAAAACCCGAGATTTTTACTTGCTTTCCATAAAATATAAAAATACAAAAAGAATCATCCCTCACCTCTAGACCTAGTTTAATTGAGTTTTAATCCTAGCGAACACTATTCTTTGAGTTGAACGATCAATCCCCCGGTACTTGTTACTATACCATACTACAACAGTTAGATACACTGCCTGGGGGGGATTGCAAGTTTCTCAAGCTCCCTTGAGAGGTAAAACCTTTTGCGAGGGCGCAATTCCACGCATCAAGTTTTTGGCCCCGTTGCCGGAGAATAGTTATTGTCTAGGTTGAAATTTCTTTTTATTAAGTCTACTTGCTAGATTCCTTTCTAGTAAGATTTTTATTTTTATTTTTTTATAGGTTTCTTTAGTCTATCTATTTCTTTGTTTCCTTTGTTCGTAAACTATCTCGATAGATAACAATAGCATTGATCGTTTGATTCCTGTTATTCGTGTTTTTCATTGTAGGATTTTCCAACTACCCGTCCCAATCCCTTTAATGGAAAATGAGAACCCACCTAACCTCTCGCCTGATCATCACTTTGACAATAATTCTGAGATGGAGGAGTCTGACCATGATAATGACCATAGGGCTAGTCCTTTATACTATTTGGACTCCGATGAGGACCTAGATGATGATGATGTAATCAATGAGGATAGGGTGGAAGATGAGATTAACCCTCTTAGGTATGTCGACTCTAGGACGAGGATTGAGAATAACAGCTCATTTAATATGCAATTCCCTTGTAAGATAGGATTTAGGAGCTTTGATGCTTACCTTAACTCATCTTTACCAATGAACATAATCTCGCGTAGTGAATACAATAAAATTATGGTAAATGAGTTAGAATACAAAGGAGATAATATTGTTGCTAGGGCAAAGACATTGCATGTGTTTGTAGGAAGCTTTGTTTATTTGGTTGAGTTTATGGTTTTGGAGAATCTAGGAGAATTTATCAATAGTAACTTAACCCAAGTTTTGTTTGGGAAGCCCTTCAAAAGGTTAACCAAACTAGATGAAAAACTTAGGGAAGGGTTAATTACATTCTCGGACGGGGATGAAATTTTGTTTACCAAATGCCCCATGCACACCATAGGTTCAAGGATTTTTCTATTGAGAAATGTAATAGATATCCACCTCTCGATATGCTAAGTGAGAATGTGATGCGTGGAATTGCACCCTCGCAAAAGGTTTTACCTCTCAAGGGATCTTGAGAAGCTTGCAATCCCCACCAGGCAATGTACCTGTTCGTTGTAGTATAGTATAGTGACAAGTACCGGGGGATTGATCGTTCAACTCAGGAATAGTGTTCGCTAGGATTAAAAAGTCTACTAAACTAGGTCTAAAGGTGAGGGATGATTCTTTTTGTATTTTTATATTTAAATGAAAGCAAGAAAAATCTCGGGTTTTGAAGGAGTAGGCGGAATTAGTTGCTAGTCAACTAACCCAATTAACTAAAGATGCAAACAAAATAAAATAAAATAAACTGAAACTAAATGTGTGGTGGAAACAATAATGAGAGAAAGTGTGTTTACTTAGATTTCATTACTCCCTAGATATCTTTTACCGGTTGATTAGCTTGTTACAATTGCATGGATGATGGGCTATATTTCGTAATACTAGTCGTAGGGCCGTGTATGATATTCCCTAACTCTATAGGCTTCTATTTCATTCTAGGTCGAGCCGACTACTAGCTCCTAACGTAGTATCACTAGCAGTTGTCTACGCATTAAATACAACCAATAAATGGTAGTACACCTCCGATCATGTTTCTTAAGACGTTCAAGCAAGTTACCAATTGGAAGTCTGCCAGTTTTCTTAAGCCTAACATCGAATTCAATCATCCACAAAAATTATAAACAAACCATCAACCAATAGGTTTCATTACATCTAGGCAAACACAAGAAAAACCTAGCCTAGCATGTTAAAAAGAAGACAAGCATAAGATACAATCAAACAACACATAGACATATTAAATGATTATTGGAAAACTTATCTTCAATTGAACATGGATGGAACAAGGGTTGAAACCCTTGTTGTTACAGAAAATTCGTCTAGGGTTTGCACACAAAAGTTCTCCAAAAGTTCCACACTAAATGAATGAAAATTAGAAAACTATATATAGATTTTACACCTTGACTGCGTCACGTTATAGCTTGTGACGCCGTCAACTCGCCGCCAAATTAAAGGTCGTATTGCCTAGATCCAATCTTGAAGCCGTCATGTAGAGAATAAGCTCTGGGCCGTCACTTGTAAATAAATCCAGACGGCCTTGGTGACGCCGTCAGGCATTTTTGCCTTGAAATTGTTCTGGGCCGTCATGTGTATTTTCCATATCCACCTTTTTTGCCAAGCTTGACACCGTCACTTGTATGGCCTTGACGCTGTCAGGTACTGTTCCCAGCAAGGATTTTGAGCCTTTGTCGTTTTCTTCACTTAATCGCTCCAAAAACGTCCAAAATGCTTCATTTTCCAAATTTCTTCTCAAAAGTACCTAAAATGACAAAAGGAACAATTTAGGGTAATAATTGATCAAATAATCACGAATTCGGGCTTAAATGACCCCCCAAAAGCGGTACACTTTTCGCCTTATCAAATACCCTTACACTTGAGATTTGCTTGTCCTCAAGCAAATGCGCTTTTATTCTAATCAAAATACAAGCTAGGGGTCATTTAACACTAAGATAAAAGTAATTACAACAAATAATCGTTCCACTTAAAACCAAAAACAAGCACGGAGGTTATACACTAATACCTCACAAATAGTGTTTAGATACTCACATCTCTCGGGTGTAATAAATTATATATCACAATAAGGAAATGGAAAACATCTCTCACTACCTGTCAAAGCAAACTAGCAGGGTACCCGCGCGTTGCAACGGCGGGTACCCTGAAATTAAATTTTCCGGTGAATCATGTATTTTAGTTTATTATGTTTTTTTGACAATAGATTTACGGATATCAAGAATTTCGTTTAGGCCGTGCTCGTTCGGGTTCGAGCCTGTTTGGCCCGCACCCATTCGGGCTCAAGCCCATTAGGCCCGTTGCCCGTTCGGGCCTGAATATTTGTATAATGTGCTTTATTATTTGTATTAGTGACGTTTAATGTAGGAATTGTGTTTAATTTAGTTGTACAATATGCTTGATAATTTGTATTTGTGATGTAAGGGGTGCTTTAATAATTGTATTAATTGTATTTATTGATCAATTAAATGATTGACTACATTAAATATCATTAATGTGGTTTTTTTTAATATGTGCATTAAAGTGGTGTATATTATGTTTCTTGTCTTGTAAGTCTGAAAATTATGTGCATTAAAGTGGTGTACATGCATCTTTCCTATTAAAGAAATGTTTTTGGTCTTAAACATTTTAAGACTTCTAAATATAGATGTCCTAAATACATTATAAGGTAGTATAGATAGATTACCATAGGCTTGGGAAAGGATCAAACCTCCACCACTTGGCGTAAGTACCTAGGATAAACTATTAAAGAGGTCTTTAAAGGGTTATAACATGAGGTGTAGGGATATGATAAACACGGTTTTGTTGGATAAAGGCAATATTTCCTGGTGGCGAGTTAATCATCTTGGTTAATTACATATACAATGTGGCATTGCTATGCCAAGACTAGACTCGACTTAATCTAATAAATCAAAAATAACAAAAACTTAAAACAAACATAAAATGAAACGGGATGGTAGTCCGTATGTTTTTTCTCTTTTTCTTTTTCTTGATTTTTCAACTATTTTTTTTTTTTTTTTTTTTTTTTTGCATACACTTTTACCCTACCATCCAAAATAATACATCATAGGGAATTTGCATTCCCCTTACACTTGAACTTTTACATACTTTACAATCAACTATTCTAACGACTCGAATTAAGATAATCAAAACACTTGGAGTACTTTTAAAGATTAACGCACATATGAGGGTAATAATTGATGTTCTTCCCCATTACTCCATAACACAAGTACTTTACCCATGAGTCCCAATCGTCCCAAAACAATATGTACAAGATATGACTCGACTTAGCAACCATGTAATCAATTAGACAATTAACTAAGGGTTTAAACATGTAACAATAATGCACTAAAGATGAGTGCATACACGGAAGGTTAAGGCGATTTGGTTGCACATTTGGGGTGGATTGTAAACAAATTCTTCCTTTAAGCAAAATGCTTAAAGTTAGAAACGAAAAAGATAGGCTCGGAGGGGTGTACTAGGGGTATCGTGTACTAAAAATGAGTACAACGCAAAGGTGTGAGAGAAATTAATTGACTTTGTTAGTCAAGGTAATTGACTTAAATGGTCAAGTAATTATGATACGGGTTTAACACAAGGGTGATCCTAATGCCTCTTATCATGTAGTAAATCCTACTACACGAATGTAGTCTCACTAGCGGTCTCGGGATGCATCACTAACGCAAGTTCTGGAATCTAAGTACTACCGGTACACTCATAAGCACTAATAATGAATGCTTTTCCTAACAAATCTAAAGGCGAACCTCACATATTTGGGTGGAAAATTTTTCTGAGTGGTACGGTTTTTTGTGCTAGTCATACAACTCCTATCTATGAGATACTCATTAAGGCTAAAGCTTCACTCCTAAATGTTGTAAAAAAATTTAAATTTGGCGCTAAAATTGCCCTAACAAGTATTTCTCTTAGTTTTATTACACACCTACTATTGAACAAACAAACTCAAGCGTAATTGTATTCTCTAAGGTATCATTATTTACCTTCCCCTTACACTTAAGCTGAACATTGTCCCCAATGTTCAATTTAAAGGATGTAAAAGTAATGAAGGTAAAAGAATGAAAACAAATACTCCCCTGATTCATTCGGTGTGGATAGTATGTAAACAAGGTTAGATCTTCTTCTAAGAAAATGAACTTTGAAAGCTTCCCTCCAGAAATATAAATCATCCTCTTGTCCAATGTAACCTGTTAAACCTGAGAAAACAATCAAGGAAAACCTCGCGTAAAATCGGCGGCAATCTATATATACTAAAAATCTTAGAAAGCAAATTAAGATATAATGCTTGTTGATGGATCTTAACACACGACTTGTGTTATAATGATACTTTGAATGATACTAACAAGTCTGCGGAATCTACTTGCTAATACTTTGAAGGTTTGTATATAAGTTTGATTGTGAGTTGTATATGAATGAACAAAGTTGTATGAACACAGAATAAACCAAACTGTTAGCTCCAATATTGTTAATGATAATAATACGAGTGATCTTAGAATATCACTAGGTTTACAACTTGAAGCTCTATGAATTGATACGTGCATAACCCTAAACCTAGGACCTCCTTTTATAGGATACAAGGAGTCCTGTACAAGATAAGTATAAGCATAGAATAATAGAATATTTACAAGATCTTTTCTATACTTATCTATACACACGTTTCCTAACAATTATCCTGCAGCAGTGGTAACAATATGTACTAGCAGTGGTAATGAGTTTCCACTGCTAGTGCATTCTTTAGCAGTTGTAATCTCCATGCTTAACAGTGGTAACTGTTAGTTTAATTCCCAACACTTGTGGAATGAGTGTTTGCAGATTTCATGGAGTTTATAAAACTAAAGAATCAACAAAAACTTTAAGACTCCGGTATAAACAAAACTCGCAAAATTTTTCAGAATTTCTGTACCTGAAGCCGTTAGGTTATAACTCCTGACGCCGTTAGAATGTTCCTGCAAAAATCTCATGTTAAGTTTCCGGAAAATTTCTAGAAAAACTTATGCCTTACTTCCTGGAAAATCCTGCAAAACATTATTATGACTCGATACAAGCATTTGACTCAAACAATTACTAATATACATGTTCATTTAATATTGTTGTGGTTCATGCTCAATTTCGTTCTTAAAAACAAATTTGGGTCTCCCTTACACTTAGCTTTTGCAAAATACCTTTATATGTAATTAAGACGAAGTTAAAAACAAAATAAGGCATTTTCACAATTTATTTTGAATAATGATCAACAAACAATAAAAATAAAACACGCATACGGAAACAAATGAAATCAAATAAACAAAACAAATAAAACAAATAAAACTTTGGTTGCCTCCCAAGAAGCGCTTTTCTTTATTTACAAGTCTTGTAGCTAGACTCAAGGTCACGGGCTATTACGTGACCTCGTCATTAAAGGTTATGTCCTCCTCATTGATCATTTCATTGCCATTTTATTGATAATGCTTAACGCTTTGTATATTCACAGTGAACTCTCTATTCTCATCGTCCATTAACACAACAGCGCCAGTTTTAGAGAAGCTTTTCACGGTAAAAGGTCCATACCATCTAGACTTAAGTTTCCCGGGAAACAATCTTAAACGAGCGTTATACAGTAGAACTTTGTCTCCTTCTTAAAAATCCTTAGGTTTCTTGATTCGTTGGTCATGCCAACTTTTTGCTCTTTCTTTATATGTAACGGAGGATTCATATGCTTCCAGTCTTAGTTCATCAAGCTCTTGGAGCTGTAAGAACCTGTTCGTTCCTGCAACTGTATAATCCAGATTACATGCCTTAAGTGCCCAATATGCCTTGTGTTCCAGCTCTACTGGAAGGTGACACGCCTTGCCATAAACCATGCGGAACGGGGTCGTCCCAATAGGTGTTTTGTAGGCCATTCGGAATGCCCATAAAGCCTCGTCAAGTTTAAATGACCAATCCTTTCTGTTCTGATTGACCGTCTTTTCAAGTATTCTCTTAATCGCTCTATTGGTGTTTTCAACTTGACCGTTGGTTTGAGGGTGATAAGCGGTTTCACTAATGAGAGCTTTAGGAATGCCAAACCTAGCAAACAATTTCTTTAAGAAATGAATAACTACCCAAGCATCGTTAGTCCAAAGGGCTTGTGCCTCTACCCATTTTGAAACATAATCAATGGCCACTAAGATATATTCGTTCCCCCCTGAATATGGGAATGGGCCCATAAAATCTATTCCCCAAACATCAAAAACCTCACAAACTTGTATAAAATTCTGAGGGGCTTCATCCTTTCTTGATATATTCCCAGCTCGTTGACATGCATCGCACGCTTGTATCATTCCCCTTACATCACAAAATATTGTAGGCCAATAGAATCCTGCATCAAAAAATTTTGTGCAGTGGTGTTCATCCCGTGATGCCCCTGAGGGCACTGAATGACATTCTTTCATTATCTTCATCGCTTCTCTTTCCAAAACACAACACCTGATTATTTGATCAGGGCATCGTCGGAACAAGAAAGGTTCATCTCAAAATAATATTTCAATTGGGCAAAGAACCTTTTCCTTTCGTGTCTGTTCAAGTGTTCTGGAATAATTCTACTTGCTAGATAGTTAGCATAATCCGCGTACCATGGCTCAGAATCATTTATTGACGTGAGTTGTTCTTCAGGAAATGAATCCCGAATCTCACTCTTGTCAGATTCATTAAGACAGTGATTTTCGAGACGAGAGAGATGATCAGCAGCTAAATTCTCTGCCCCCTTCTTATCACGAATTTCAACATCAAACTCTTGTAACAATAAGATCCACCGAATAAGTCGAGGTTTAGCATCTTGCTTAGCAAATAAGTATCGAAGAGCCGAATGATCTGTAAAGACGACCATTTTTTAAAGGACCAGATATTGGCGAAATTTATCAAAAGCGAATACTACTGCCAATAGCTCCATTTCAGTAGTGGAGTAGTTTTCTTGAGCAGGGTTCATAGTTTTGCTAGCATAGTATATCAGTTGGAAGTGTTTGTTAAGCCTTTGGCCCAATACTGCTCCAACAGCATAGTCGCTAGCGTCGCACATGATTTCGAAGGGCAATTCCCAATTAGGTGTAACCATAATTGGGGCTTGCGTGAGCTCCTGCTTTAGCCGATCAAATGCATCCTTGCATTATTGAGAGAAGTCGAAAGGGGCATCCTTAACAAGCAACTGAGTCATTGGCGAGCTATTTTAGAGAAGTCTTTAATGAATCTCCTATAGAAACCGGCATGACCCAAGACGCTACGTATTGCCTTGATTGTAGTTGGATATGGTAGCTTGGAAATAGCTTCAATTTTTGCTCTGTCCACCTCGATCCCATTTCCAGAGACTTTGTGTCCAAGCACAATCCCTTTTTTCACCATAAAGTGAACGTGGTTTCCCAATTTAGGACCAAGTTGGTTTCCTCGCAATGTTTGATCATTTTTTCGAGGTTAGTGAGACAACGATCGAAAGAGTTCCCAAAGACTGAGAAATCATCCATGAAGATTTCCATGCTATCTTCCATTAACTCATGAAATATTGCGGTCATACATCGCTGAAAAGTGGTGGGAGCGTTACATAACCCCAAAGGCATTCTCCTATAGGCGAATGTTCCATATTGGCAAGTGAACGTGGTTTTTTCTTGATCCTCAGGGGTTATGGGTGTTGATACAAAAGTTGGGCGTTCCTGGTTTGGGCTATTGCTCTCGTACCAATTAGCACTTAATGCTTGAAACCTGCGCACTAAGAAAGTAAACAAACACCGTTAGGCTTATCGTGGGATTGTCTCCCACGATTATCCTCTGGCGTGAGAGTAAGTAATCGGTTTTAGGGTTATCATAAAGAGTTAGGGTTTGTGAATCGTACCTTTAATGAGAATTATATTATTCTTTATATAAGCGCAGAATCCTTAATAGTTTCGTGCTCTTTATGTTTTGCATGCATGGTGCTTATCCGGTCCAAGGATCTTTATCCGTAAATAGAAGATCCTTATCTAGACCATAAATAGTTTAGTTGGGCTTTGGGTCTACGTGAGCCCAATCCCTTTGGTAAAGCGGCCCAAGTCATAGTTATAATAGTCCACTCATGGTGGGTTTGGGCCTTAGTAATGTTTATCATTTGGGCTTATAGCCCAAATATATACTATACGTCATCATGTCCCCCAGTCTAGTGTGCGCGGCCTGTAGCCGCGGATGCTAGACTATTGAGAGCAACGGTAAGTGTGGCGGGAAAAGTAACCGCCCAATATTAAGGACTATGTAGCTAGTCCAAAATATCCTCAAAATGCCTAGGGAAATGAGGAGTGTGTCCATGTGTATTTCGGGAAATGGGAAAAAGTGCATGTACCCGATCACCTTCTAGCCACACGATTATGATAGTGGATTCCATGTGGCAAGCATGCTAGGGTTTTTGTAACCATATATAAACATCGCCTCCTTTGTTACTGAAAAACACACAGTGAAAACACACTTCCGCCATTTTCAAATTTCTTCCAAGCGTTTATTTTTTTTAAAGAGAGCAACTGGTTGAGTAGGTAACCGCGAATATATGCTTTTGTTATGATTCTCTTAGAAATGGTTCGCCAATTACACGAGTGTCCATCTGAAATGGAAGAGGATGAACTGCGTCAGTTCTCCTCTGATTATTTCATTCCTCTTGACGTGCATCCGGTTGTACCGGAGGCCGACGCGTGCATCGCGGATTTCCCTGAGGGAAAAATAGGGTTATATACGCGCTTCTTCGAGTATGCGAACCAGCGCGTACCCATATCCTTATTCTTGAGCAATTTGTTCAACCACTACCGCCTTCACATCTCCCAGCTGCACTGTATAGGTGCGGCAAAAGTGTTAAATTTTGAAATAAACTGTCGTATAGTGTGGAGGATGCAGATACGATTGATGTCAACCGCATCCCCATTAACCCCTACCCAGAGGAGTTTTTAGTTCACATGGGGCTGAGTCGCAACTATTTCCATGGTTCTGGCGAGGTGCCAACCTTTATTGATGAGAGCGGCCGGGGTGGGTGCTTGTCCCTTTTTATTTGTCCGCTTCAATAATGTAAGTGCTCTTTGGAACCAATATGTAAATTGTTGTCCTTTGTGTAAAAAGATCAATTAAGATGCTTGTTGGAACCCATACATTCTTAAATTGTTGTCCTTTGTGTAAAAAGATCAATTAAGATGCTCGTTGGAACCCATACGTAAATTAAGTGCATGACTTAAAGATAAATCATAAGTATGAAAATAGACTTGCATTATTTTGCATAGACTTATTAAATGACCAAGAGTCTTGTCTCACAATTTGCTAAGCCTGTACAGTGTACGTGATATTGCGCATCCTTTGTGGAATGCGCAAGAAAAACTTACCTCAACGTCTTGAGGGTAAGGCGCTTAGCAAGGATGCATGATCCAATGTTGATGGGTTTGCAACCCTCTTACTCAACGAGTTAGTTAGTAGGTTTACTCATCCTTTCTGCCATCGTGGGTCTTAATTAGTGCATGCACGCCATGTAGGTAAAATAACAATATTGAAACATAATAAAAATGTACGCAATTGAGTGAAGTTTGTTATGGAGTTAGCTAGAAACCACAATGTTTTATTAATACTTGCAAGTGTTTGAAAAATAAAAAACAATTCCTAATAAAGAAAAGAAAGTGCGAAGACAAACATTTATTGGGCACATACTAAAGTGCATAGTTGTCTGTTTGTGGGCCGTAGCCTTTCCTAAAGATAGCATCTTTTCAGATTGCAGATATTCCAAGTGCGCGCCAGCTCGTGACCTTCCATATCGCGCAACCTGTATGCACCATTACCTAGCGCACCCGTGACCTCATAGGGTCCTTCCCATTTGGGTCCAAGCTTGCCTGTGTCTTCTGCATGGCTTGCATCGTTAGCTCGGTATACAAAGTCTCCGGGCCTGAAAGAAGTGTGTTTGACCTTTGCATCATAATACTTCTTCATCTTTGCTTTAGCCTTTGCTTTGCGTATAGCTGCGCGTTCGCGCTTTTCTTCCAGCAAGTCCAAGTCTATGCGCCGTTCCTCGTCATTTGTTGTGACGTTTATTTCCGTTGTGCGTATGGTTGGCATCCCAATTTCAGCTGGTATGACGGCTTCTGTTCCATAGACGAGAGAAAATGGTGTGTCTCCGGTACTGGTTTTGATTGTGGTGCGATGCGCCCATAAAACATGTGATAACTCGTCCACCCATTTTCCTTTGTGTCTGTCAAGGTGCGCTTTTATCCCTTCGCCTAAACTGCGATTCGCGCGTTCAACCATGCCATTGGTTTGTGGGTGTTTCACTGAAGCAAAGTGTTGTGTGATATTCAATTGCGCGCACCAATCTTTGAATGGGTTATCGCAGAATTGTTTCCCATTATCTGAGATAATTTCCCCAGGTAGCCCGAAGCGACACACAATATTGTCCCACACAAAGCGTTTTACCTGGTTGCCAGTGATGCTTACCACTGCTTTTGCCTCAATCCACTTTGTAAAGTAGTCTATGGCTACTATGAGGAATTTCAGCCCTCCCGCTGCAACTGGGAAGGGGCCTGCGATGTCAATGCCCCATTTATATAATGGCCATGGTGAGGTGATGAGGGTTAACTCTTGTTGTGGTTAGCGCGGAATTGGCCTGTGTACTTGGCAATTACTGCATTTTTTTATCATATCTCGCGCGTCGCGGTGCATAGTAGGCCAATAATATCCTGATCGCAGGGCGCGCGCCACAACGGACCGTGGTCCCGAGTGCATGCTACATGATCCAGCGTGAATTTCTCGGAGTACATAATCTGCTTGAAGAGGTCCAACACATCGGAGCCAAGGTTGTAGGAATGAACGTCGATATAGGATGCCATCTCATAGTTCAAATCTCTGCGTTATGCGCCGCACTCTTCGAGCGTCCTTTTGATCTTGTGGTAAGATTCCTTTGCTAATAAATTTGATGATAGGTGTCATCCACGTGGGATCCTGTTCTTCTATCACTGTGGATACTTCCATCTCCAAGATTGACTTATTTTTTTGAGTTTCTACTAATACCTGTTTTGATAGGTGCGCAAAGCTTGTAGATGCGATCTTGCTAAGCGCGTCAACTTTCCTGTTGTCTCCTCTAGGTACTTATTTGATTGTGAACCTATCAAAGCTCTGAATTAAAGACTTTGTTTTTACAAGGTATTGGATCATATGTTCATCCTTGGCTTCATATTCACCTAACACATGGTTAGCTACTAGTCGGGAGTCTACATTTGCCGCTAGGTTGCGGACACCCATTTGAATTGCAATACGCAGTCCAGCAAGTAGGGCTTCATATTCTGCCTCATTGTTTGTGGTTGTGAATTCGAAGCGCAGTGCGTAGGTGAATTCAATTCCCTCTGGATTAGTAAGGATAAGGCATGCGCCTGATCCGTCCACGCATGAGGATCCGTCTGTGAATAGAATCCAAGGTTCTTGTAACTCTGTCTTGCTTGTTGAAGTTGGAGTATCGGTATCTGGCTTTTCAACAATAAAGTCAGCTAATATCTGCCCCTTGATTGCAATGCGTGGTCTATACGAGATGTTATACTCGCTCAACAACACACTCTATTTTTGTAGCCGTCCTGATGCGTCAGGTTTAGAGATAACTTGTTTGATGGGCTGGTCTGTGATTACAGCTATTGGGTGCGCCTAAAAGTATCTGCGCAGTCTTTTAGCTGCGAATACTAGGGCTAAGACCAGTTTTTCCATGGCGATGTAGTTAGTCTCTGTATTTTTCAATGCCTTGCCTACAAAGTATATGGGTGTTTGGACGGAGTTCCTATCTGTCAATAGTACTGCGCTGACTGCTCCATGGGTCGCAGATAAGTACATGATCAACTCTTCCCCTGGTCGCGGTGCGACAAGTTTGGGAAGTGATGCCAAATGTTGTTTTAGCTGTTGGAAGGCTTCCTCTGCTTCCTCAGTCTAACGAAAGTCTCCCTTTTTTGTACACTTCGTGAGTGTTTTAAAGAGAGGGAGCGATTTGTCTGCTGACTTAGATAGGAAACGGTTTAGCCCAGCTAGCTTTCCATTTAATGACTGGACTTCTTTCAGTGTGCGCGGTGAGGGGAGGTCGATGACAGCTTTTGTTTTTTCTGGGCAAGGCTTGATACCATCAGGTTCTATTAGATACCCAAGGAACATGCCTTCTGTCACGCCAAAGGTAAACTTCTTGGGATTTAACTTCATGTTTATTTTTCCAATGTTTTGAACGTTTCCTCGATGTCGCGCACCAGTTCCTCCTCTGTGTGACTCTTGATGACAAGGTCATCAACGTAGACTTCCAAGTTGCGACCTACTTGTTTTTCAAAAGCCATATCCACCAGTCGCTGGTATGTTGCGCCCGCGTTCTTTAGACCAAAAGGCATTTTTGTGTAGCAATAGACCCCTTGACTTGTGTGGAAGGCTGTTTTTTCTTCATCCTCCACTGCCATCTGAATTTGATGGTACCCTTTGTATGCGTCCAGGAAGCATTTAAAGGGATATCCGCACAAGGATTCTACCTTCCAGTCTATTTCTAGCAGTGGGTAGCAGTCCTGTGGACATGCTTTATTGAGGTCCGTGAAGTCCACGCACATCTTCCAACTGCCATCACTCTTCTTTACCATCACTGGGTTAGAGAGCCAGTCGTGATAGTATACTTCGCGCATAATGCCTGCGTCTACAAGTTTGTGTACTTCTTCCAGGATGGCTTTTGCGCGATCTGGAGCCTGGCCGCACTTCTTCTGTCGTATTGGGGGATATCCTTGTCGGATTTGTAGCTTGTGCTCCGTAATAGAGCGTGGTACTCCGGTCATGTGCTTTGGTTCCCACGCAAAGATACTCAGGTTTTTTTGCAAGAGTGCGCATACAGCTATTTACCTTTGTCAGATAAAGATCCTCCAATCGATATTTGTTGATCTGGGTAATCAAGATGAATAGCGACCTTTAAGTTTGGTATTTTTGCTGCGCGTTGTTCTGGAATATGCTCCACCTCACTGGTTACTACGTTGCATTCTTTAGGTGGCACTATGGTATTGTAGAGGGTGACAATCCCTCCTTCTACTGGAAATTTGAGCATCCCATGTGCTGTGGACAGTACAACGCGCATGGATGATATTCCAGGTCTCCCAATGATGCCGTTGTATGGTGAAGGAGACTTGATTATCATGAAGTTTATCCACATTTCTGTAGAGTGTTGTTCATCGCCCACAACTACAAGTAAGCGTAATTGCCACATAGGCCAAATTTTTTCTCCTGTGAACCCAGTCAGCGACGTCGTAGCTGGTATCAACTGACTTTGTATCTCAGGTCGTAGCCTTTTAAAGCAATGTTCATACAGAATATCTGCGGATGCTCCTCCATCGATATACATGCGGCGGATGTCATGTCCCCCAGTATGTATCTCAATGGTCAGTGGCTCTATTACTGCGTTGTCCGCAGCTAGAGTGGGGAAGGATATCTCCTTTTCTGAAGAGAACTTTTGACTAACTTTTTGCTTTGTTTTGCGTTGCCATGACTGTATCATGTAGATTATGTCCGCTTTATCTTTGGGAGGCTCTTTCTTGCCTCCATTCCTTTGCTTATCCTTCCCTTCTTTAATGTTCTTTACGAGGTGATCCATTCTACCCTCCTTTACTGATTTTTCAATTAGTTGTCATAGCTAGACACACTCGTTGGTTGTATGGCCCTTTTGGCCATGGTATTCCCAGTATCTATTCCATATACGCTTATCCTCTGGGGTGCACATTGGTGGAGGTTTTGGGAAGTTTGTGCCTTCAGTTACAAATATTTCCCTCTAAGTCTTTGTGAGAGGGGTATACTTGTCATTATCTCGTCCACTCCCCTGACTGCGATAGTTCTTGCTGCGGTTGCTGCTATGATCATTGGATTGTCTCCTAGGCTGTTCTTGTTGCCTATAATTTGAGTAGCCTTTTTTACTGTCCGCATCAGCTGCTTCTCCTTGGATGAAGGATCTTGTGCGCTTCATTAGTTCATCAAAGGTTTGGGGAACCTTGTCATTTAACTTCCTAATGAGTTCTGGGTTATTAATCCCGTTCATGAACCCTGAAATTTTTAGGACTTCGGGACACGCCTTGACATGTATGCACTCATCTTTAAAGTGTTCCATATAAGCACTGGTTGATTCCCCTTGACGCTGTTTTACTCTAGCTAGTTCAACAGGGTTTTTAGCGCACTTCTTTCTTTGGGTGAAATTTAAGCGGAATGCTTTCGCAACTCTTCAAACCCGTCTATGCTCCATCGTGGAAGCTTGCTAAACCAAGTGCGCGCATTCCCTACTAACGTAGAGTTAAACATATGACACCACACAGGTTGTGGCCAATTTTCGATAGTAGCGGCGGATTCGAAAATTTTTAGGTGATCATCAGGATCACCCGTCCCATCATATGTTTTAACATTAGTGGGCATGCGCCTTTTCTTATGATCGGAGTAGTCGCTGATGCGTCTTGTAAAGGCATCAACTTTCTGGCGACGCCACGGAAGAGATATGTCTTCGTCTTCTTCCTCGCGACGTCTTCCTCTGGACTTCCAGTGTCCTGTTTCCTTATCCTCGTTGTCCGAGGAGTCACTGGAGGAAGAGTAATCTCTTTTGCGGCGCTTGCGCCGGCTTCCTTCAGAGGAAGAGCTTGAGGGGCTTTCACTTGGGGATGTTCACCTCCCTAATCTGTCGTGAATTCTTTTGCTCCCAGACCTGGAGGAGCCTTCGCTTGGTGAATGTTGACGTCCAAGGTCTGTCTTGTATCCTTCGACTACCAAGTCTGGAATGAACATTGGTGCGCCTCTCTCCATCTTCATATTCCTCTGAATATTGTGAGTCAGATACTGATACGTGGGAATCGCACCAGGCTTTACCTCTCAAGGGATCTTGAGAAGTTTCCAACCCCCACCAAGCAGTGTACCTGATCGTTGTAGTATAGTATAGTGACAAGTACCGGGGGATTGATCGTTCAGCTAGGAATAGTGTCGCTAGGATTAGAAAACCTAAATACTAGTTCTAAAGGTGAGGGATGATTCTTTTTGTATTTTTATATTTTTTAGAAAGCAAATAAAAATATCGGGTTTGAAGGATTTGGGCGGAATTAGTTGCTAGTCAACTAACCCAATACTAAAGATGCAATCAAAATAAAATACTAGAAATGAAAATAAACTAAATTAACTAAGGTTGTGAGCAATAAGTGGAGAAAATGTTTTTACTTAGATTTCACTACTCCCTAGACATCTTTTACACGTTAATTACTTGTTATAGTTGCGTGGATGACGGATTGTATTCCTTAATACCATTCATGGGGTGGCGCACTTAACTCCCCAATCCTATGAGCTCTTATCTCCTCCTATGCCATGCCCAGCACAACCATAGGGATTATAAACAATGGCTCATGCATTAAATACAACCAATAAAACCTGGTGCACATCAGTTCAAGCATGTTACCAATTGGAGATCTGCCAGTTTTCTTAAGCCTAACATCGAATTCATTCATCCAATACAAATATAAACAAGTAATCAACACATTATTAACATCTAGGTTTCATTAGATCCAAGCAAACACAAGATAGATCTAGCCTAGCATGATGGAATTAAGACAAGAACAAGATATAGACAACCAACACATAGACATATTGATTGAATTAAAAGAATATTTATCTCAATTACACATGAAAGGTATCAAGGGCTTAGAACCCTTGAAAAACCTGTAAAATTCGCACCAAGTTCGTACTTAGGGTTTCTCCAAAACTTCTCTCTTTTTAATGTGAAAATTAGAAAACTATATATAGGAAATAGGGTCTGACGGCGTCAAGACAAATCTTGTGACGCCGTCGTCTTGCCGCAAAAATATTTCTCGGACTGCCTTGATCTACTTTTGACGCCGTCGTGTGTTATGCATTTCCAGGCCGTCATGCATTTTACTCTTGACGCCCTACTTCGTGACGCCGTCAAAACTGTATTAGGTCGTCATGGAAATTACTCTTGACGCCATCAGAAATTCCTTCTTGACGCCATCACCTACTGTTCCCAGCAAGGAAAATTAAGACTTTGGCGTTTTCTTCACTTTTATGCTCCAAAAACGTCCGAATTGCTTCCTTTTCCAGATTTCATTCCAAAGTACCTAAAATCACAAAAGGAACGATTTAGGGCAATATTTGATCAAATAAATTCAATTCCGGGCTTAAATGACCCCCAAAAAGTGGTTCATTTTTCGCCTCATCATATACCCTTACACTTGAGATTTGCTTGTCCTCAAGCAAATGCTATTTTATTCTAATCAAAATACAAGTTAGGGGTCATTTAACACTAATATAAAAGTAATTACAACAAATAATCGTTCCACTAAAGACCAATAGACAAGCACGGAGATCATACACTAGCACCTCACAAATAGTGTTTAGATACTCACATCTCTCGGGTGTAATAAAGTATAAATTACAATATGGAAATGGAAAACATCTCTCACTACCTGTCATAGCAAAATAGATTACCATAGGCTTGGGAAAGGATCAAACCTCCACCACATGGCGTAAGCACCTAGGATAAACTATCAAAGAGGTCTTTTAAAGGGTTGTAACGTTAGGTGTAGGGATATGAAATACACGGTTTTGTTGGATAAAGGAAGTTTTACTGGTGGCGAGTTAACAATCTTGGTTAATTACATGTACAATGTGGCGTTGCTAAGCCAAGACTAGACTCGACTTAAGCTAATAAATGAAAAATAACAAAAACATAAAATGAACATAGAATAAAAAGGGATGGTAGTCCGTATGTTTTTTCTCTTTTTCTTTTTCTTTTTCTTTTTTTTTTTTTTTTTTTTCTTTTTCTTGATTTTTCATTTTTTTTTTTTTTTTTTTTTTTTTTGTGCATACACTCTTACCCTACCATCCAAAATAATACATCATAGGGGATGAACATTCCCCTTACACTTGAATTTTTGCATACTTTACAATAAACTAATCTAATGACTTGAATTAAGAAAATCAAAACACTTGGAGTACTTTTAAGATTAACGTACATATAGGGGTAATAAAATGATGTTCTTCCCCATTACTCCATAAAATAAGTACTTTACCCATGAGTCCTAATCGTCCCAAAACAATATGTACAAGGATATGACTCGACTTAGCAACCATGTAATCAATTATATAGTTAACTTAGGGTTTAACAAATAACAATAATGCACTAAAAATGAGCGCATACACAAGGCGATTTGGGTGTACATTTAAGTGGGGTGTAACAAATTCTTCCTTTAAGTAGAATGCTTAAAGTTAGAAACGAAAAGATAGGCTCGGAAGGGTGTACTAGGGGTTTCGTGTACTAAAAATGAGTACAACGCTAAGGGTGTGGAAAAAATTAGTTGACTTAACTAGCCAAGCAATATGACTTAAATGGTCAAGTAATTATAATACGGGTTTAACACAAGGGTGATCCTAATGCCTCTTATCATGTAGTAAATCCTACTACACGAATGTAGTCTCACTAGCGGTCTCGGGATGCATCACTAACGCAAGTTCTAGAATCTAAATGCTACCGGTACACTCATAAGCACTAATAGTAAATGCTTTTCCTATCAAATCTAAAGGCGAACCTCACATATTTGGGTGGAAAATTTTTCTGAATATACGGTTTTGTGCTAGTCATACAATCTCCTATCCATGAGATGCTTGCTATGGCTAAAGTTTCACTCCTAAATGTTGTAAAAAAAATTAAATTTGGCGCTAAAATTGCACTAACAAGTATTTCTCATAGTTTTATTACACATCTACCATTAAACAAAATAAACTCAAGCGAAAGTGCATATGTAAGGTATCATCTTTTTACCCTCCCCTTACACTTAGGATGAACATTGTCCCCAATGTTCTAGTAAAGAATGTAAAAGTGAAAAAGTAAAAAGAATGAAATCAAATACTCCCCTGATTCGCTCGGTATGGATAATAAGGTGGCCAGGTTAAATCTTCCTCCAAGAAAATGAACAATCAAAGCTTCCCTTCCAGAATATAAATCATCTTCTTGTCATACATACCCTGTAAATCTGAGAAAATAGACAAAAACAACCTCGCGTAAAATCGGCGGCATCCTATATAAGTTACTAAATCCTAGAAAACAAGATAAGATATAATGCTTGTGGAATGAAGTTTGCAGATCTCCTGGAGATTATAAAACTTAATAATTCACAAAAACCATAAGACTCTGTTAGAAAAACAAAACCGGTAAAATTTCCAGATTTTTAAACGTGACGCCGTCAAGAGTTAACTCGTGACGCTGTCAGAAGTGACCTGCAAAAATTCTTATGTTAAGTTTCCGGAAAATTTCTGGAAAAACTTGGTCCTACTTCCTGGAAAATCCTGCAAAACTTCATTATGACTCAATACAAGCATTTGACTCTAATAAATACGAATATACATGTTCATTTAATATTGCGGAGAATCATGATCGGTTTGTTTCTTAAAAACATATTTGGGGTTTCCCCTTACACTTATCTTTTGCAAAAATACTTTTAGGTGGAGTTAAGACTAGGCTAAAACAACAAAGTAAAGTATTTTCACTATTTAGTTGAGAAACATGATCTACCAACAATAAAAATAAAGCATGCATACAGAAGCAAATAACAAACAAAGAAAATAAAATCATACAAAACATGGGTTGCCTCCCAAGAAGCGCTTTTCTTTATTTACGAGTCTTGTAGCTAGACTCAAGGTCATGGGTTAACGTGTATCGCTTATGCTCACATAACCAAGTGTGAGCCATCTAATAGTCGCCTCATCTTTCTTATAATCATCTCCTAATTCTAAGCATCCGCGATAGTATCTTTTATTCTTTTCATGAGTATACTTAAGTCCTTTTCTCTTATCATTCTCACTTAGCATCTCTATGGGCGGATGCCTACTACACTTTTCCATGGAAAAATCCTTGAACCTAGGGTGTGTGCGGGGCATTTGATAGACAAAATCTTCTTCCCCATCCGAGAATGTAATTAACCCTTCTATGAGTTTTTCATCAAGGTTGGTCAACTGTTTGAAAGGTTTTCCAAACACAACTTGGGTCAACTTATTATCAATAAACTCTCCTAGATTCTCCATAACCATGAACTCAACAAGATAAACCAAGCTTCCTACAAACACATGCAATGGTATTGCCCTAGCAATAATGTTTTCTCCTTTGTATTCTAACTCATCTACCATGATTTTATTGTATTCATTACGCGAGATTACGTTCATTGGAAGAGATGAGTTAAGATAGGCGTTAAAGCTCTTAAATCCGATCTTACAAGGAAATTGCATGTTAAATGAACTATCACACTCAATCCTAGTTCTAGGGTCGACATACCTAAGATGGTTTATTTCCTCTTCCATTCTATCCTCATTAATCACATCACCATCATCAAGATCCTCGTCGGAGTCTGAATAGTAAAAGGGGCTAGCCCTACGGTCATCATCATGATCAGACTCCTCTAACTCAGAATTATTGTCAAAGTGGTGGTTGGGCGAGAGGTTAGGTGGGTTCTCATTCTCCACTAAAGGGAGTGGGGCGGGCATTTGGAAAATCCTACGACGAAAAACAAGAATAACAGGAATCAAACGATCAATGTTATTGTTATCCATCGAAATAGTTTAAAAACAAAGGACACAAAGAAAAAGATAGACTAAAGAAAACCTAAAAATAAAAATAAAATCTCACTAGAGAGGAATCTAGCAAGTAGACCTAATAAAAAGGGATTCTAACCTAGACAATAACTATTCCCCGGGCTGCGGCGCCAAAAACTTGATACGTGGAAATCGCACCAGGCTTTACCTCTCAAGGGATCTTGAGAAGTTTACAACCCCCACCAGGCAGTGTACCTGATCGTTGTAGTATAGTATAGTGACAAGTACTGGGGGATTGATCGTTCAGCTAGGAATAGTGTCGTTAGGATTAGAAAACCTAAATACTAGTTCTAAAGGTGATGGATGATTCTTTTTGTATTTTTATATTTTTTAGAAAGCAAATAAAAATCTCGGGTTTGAAGGATTTGGGCGGAATTAGTTGCTAGTCAACTAACCCAATACTAAAGATGCAATCAAAATAAAATACTAGAAATGTAAATAAACCAAATTAACTAAGGTTGTGAGCAATAAGTGGAGAAAATGTGTTTACTTAGATTTCACTACTCCCTAGACATCTTTTACACGTTAATTACTTGTTATAGTTGCGTGGATGACGGATTGTATTCCTTAATACCATTCATGGGGTGGCGCACTTAACTCCCCAATCCTATGAGCTCTTATCTCCTCCTATGCCATGCCCAGCACAACCATAGGGATTATAAACAGTGGCTCATGCATTAAATACAACCAATAAAACCTAGTGCACATCAGTTCATGTTTCCTAAGACGTTCAAGCATGTTACCAATTGGAGATCTGCCAGTTTTCTTAAGCCTAACATTGAATTCATTCATCCAATACAAATATAAACAAGTAATCAACACATAATTAACATCTAGGTTTCATTAGATCCAAGCAAACACAAGATAGATCTAACCTAGCATGATGGAATTAAGACAAGAACAAGATATAGACAACCAACACATAGACATATTGATTGAATTAAAAGAATACTTATCTCAATTACACATGAAAGGTATCAAGGGCTTAGAACCCTTGAAAAACCTGTAAAATTCGCACCAAGTTCGTACTTAGGGTTTCTCCAAAACTTCTCTCTTTTGAATGTGAAAATTAGAAAACTATATATAGGAAATAGGGTCTGACGGCGTCAAGACAAATCTTGTGACGCCGTCACCTCGCCGCCAAAATATTTCTCGGACTGCCTTGATCTACTTTTGACGCCGTCATGTGTTATGCATTTCCAGGCCGTCATGCATTTTACTCTTGATGCCCTACTTCGTGACACCGTTAAATCTGTACTGGGTTATCATGGAAATTACTCTTGACGCCGTCAAAAATTCCTTCTTGACGCCGTCACCTACTGTTCCCAGCAAGGAAAATTAAGACTTTGGCGTTTTCTTCATTTTTATGCTCCAAAAACGTCTGAATTGCTTCCTTTTCCAGATTTCACTCCCAAAGTACCTAAAATCACAAAAGGAACGATTTAGGGCAATATTTGATCAAATAAATTCAATTCCGGGCTTAAATGACCCCCTAAAAGTGGTTCATTTTTCGCCTCATCAGATACCGTACCAAGTCTATCATGGATAGTGGTACGTCTTTCGTTATTTTCGCGTCCTCCTCTTTGGTGGCGCGGTGGTGATACTTCGCATTCAGGACCAAAGTTGAGCCGGGCTTGCAGGCTCATACTTGACCTTCTCCTCGCTTCTTCTTGCATGAGGGCGGTTAGGGTTTCGTAATTTTGGGATACAAAATTACTTAATGTTTGGTCAGGTGCATCCTCATCCGCTGCAAGAATCTCTGCCACAGCATTGGGCACCCTATCTCGGTTAGGTGCGCCAGGTGGCACAGTGTTGTCCACTATAGGTGCCGTTTGGTGGGGAGTATTGAAGAGGGTGCGCTGAAGTTCTTCAACACTTGGGACTACTGTGGTGGCTTGAGTAGTCCTTATAGGCAATTCTACCGCTGGGAGAGGTAGGTTTGGTCCCGTTTCTTGGTGACCAGGCGCACTGGTTGTTCCAGAAGCCTGCCTAGAGGTCGAATCTTGATGGTTCTTCCTCTGGGGGTCACGTGTTTTCTCCAACTGTGGAGTCCGCTGGCTTGAGTTTTTGTTCTTCGTCATTCTAGTTCTTAGCGTAGGGTCCCACGAATGGCGCCACTTATTGATACAAAAGTTGGGCGTTCCTGGTTTGGGCTCTTGCTCTCATACCAATTAGCTCTTAATGCTTGAAACCTGCGCACTAAGAAAGTAAACAAACACCGTTAGGCTTATCGTGGGATTGTCTCCCACGATTATCCTCCGGCGTGAGAGTAAGTAATCGGTTTTAGGGTTATCGTAAAGAGTTAGGGTTTGTGAATCGTACCTTTAATGAGAATTATATTATTCTTTATATAGGCGCAGAATCCTTGATGGTTTCGTGCTCCTTACGTTTCGCACGCATGGTGCTTATCCGGTACAAGGATCTTTATCCGTAAATAGAAGATCCTTATCTAGACCATAAATAGTTTAGTTGGGCTTTAGGTCTACGTGAGCCCAATCCCTTTGGTAACGCGGCCCAAGTCATTGTTATAATAGTCCACTCATGGTGAGTTTGGGCCTTAGTAATGTTTATCATTTGGGCTTATAGCCCAAATATATACTATACATCATTAATGGGGATTTGGAAGTATCCTGAGAATCCATCCAAGAAACAGTAGTACTCATGTCCTGCTAATCTTTCCAACATTTGATCTATGAACGGGAGAGGGAAATGGTCCTTTCGGGTGGCATCATTCAGTTTTCTATAATCAATACACACACGCCAGCCAGTGACTGTCCTTTGGGTCACCAATTCACCCTTGTCATTTTTCACCACAGTCATCCCTCCTTTCTTTGGTACGACCTGCACAGGACTAACCCACGGACTATCTGAAATGGGGTAGATCAGCTTTGCATCCAAGAGTTTGATGACTTCCTTTTTACCACTTCCTTAATATTGGGATTTACTCGCCTCTAGGGTTGCACAGCTGGTTTATAATCTTCCTCTATAAGAATCTTGTGTGTGCAAAAGGTCGAGTCAATTCCCTTGATGTCGGCTACACTCCATGCAATGACTCCCTTATATTTCTTCAAAACTCCTAAGAGTTTATCTTTTTGCTCATCTTCCAAGGAAGAATTTATGATTACTGGCAGTTGATCTTCTCCTTGTAGGAAGGCATATTCTAAGTGGTTTGGGAGTTCCTTAAGTTCTAGCTAAGGTGGTTCGACAATGGAGGGCTTCAGTTTGTTTTCGGGTTTACGAAGCTCGAGCGGTTCAGTGGCTCCTTGTCCAGGATAGAAGGATACTGTGCTAACTCTTTCTTCCCTCTCCTTCTCAATTATGGGAAGGAAGGCTTCATCTCGCAACCAGCCTCCTTCGATCTGTTCCTCAACACAGTTGTCAATGACATCGGTTAATTCATCGACCTCTCCGATGAATTATAGCCGGTTAGTAGCTTCGAGAGAAAGGTTCATTGTATCCTTAATATCAAAGGTTACGCTATCGGTTCCCACTCACAGAGTTAATTTGCCATCATGAACATCAATGACAGCACGAGCAGTGGCAAGAAATGGTCTTCCTAAGATGATGGGTACAAGGTCATCCTCCTCCATTTCCAAGATTACAAAGTCAACCGGAAATTTGAACCTCCCAACTTTAACTAGCACGTTCTCGCATATCCCCAAGGGGTATTTGACTGATCTATCAGCTAACTGGATGTTCATACGGGTTTTCTTCAATCTGGAATACCCTAATTTGAGGAACATGGAATAAGGCATGAGGTTGATGCTTGCCCCTAAATCAGCTAGAGCATTCTTCACCGATAAAGATCCTATGGAGCAGGGCAAGGTGAAGCTACCGGGGTCATCTACCTTTTTTGGTAGACCTCGTTGGGTCACCACCGAGCATTCCTCTCCTAGGGTTACAAGACCCTTGAGTCTCTTTCGGTTGGCAAGTAATCTCTTGAAGTATGTGCTATACTTGGGCATATGGTAGCAAGCATCAAGGAGGGGTATAGTGACCACCGAATCATTCAGATATGACAAGAATCTTTTATTATCATTCTCAATCTTTTGATTCTTGAGACGGGACGGAAATGGGACTTTCACAGGTTGGTTGGGTGGACCAAGTGGAGGGGAGGTCATCTGAGGGGGTTGTTCAAGAGTCTCTTCGCTCACATCACCTCCTTCCCTGTGAGAATTATCTGGCTCCACAACAATGGTGTGTTGGTTTGGATAAGAAGGGTCCTTGGTTGTTGTTCTGGCTCGAGAAGTAATCGCGAGTAGGGGATCTACTTGGCTTATTTGAGGCTTGTTATGACCATCGAGGTTGGCATTGAGCTCTTGGAACCATTTTCCCATGTCATTTTGTTGTTCATTAATGAGCTCGTCAAGCCCTTTCAATTGTAAGCTTTTTTCATGGGTGAAATGTCCAATATCATCCTCAAAAGTGCTTTTGATTTTGAAGTCAGGACCTTTCTCTCCCTCCTCTTTCCTTACAAGATTTCCCCAAAGGGTAAAATCATCGTTTTGGTAGAAAGTTAACAGGGAAGGATCATCAAAAATGTCATGGCTTAACAGGTATGCGCGTTCGGTAGTGGGCTCTCTTCCGCATTCCTCTATTTCATGCGGGCCCCCACAGTGGTCGCAAATCAAGTATGGATTTGATAGTTGTTTAGTTGTTCACGACCCTGCTAGGTATGATACCCTTTCGTGAAGCTTCCTTATCCGATCCTCAGATGAGGGTGTTTGCATTATTTCGGATATACTCATAGTCGAATCGGGTTCATCCCAGGTATCGTCTTGATCTTGAGCATACTCCTCAATCCTATTCCAGCCTTCCTCGGCGCTTAGATTGGCTATTTTCCCTTTTATCGAATTATTGATTCCATGCTGGTCATTTTGGGAGACGTTGTCATAGAAGATTTGGACAAGAAGCCAAAGTTCGATGCCATGATGGGGAACTTGCCTTATTAGGTCCTTGAATCTAATCCATGATCTATATATGGGTTCGTCTTTTCCCTTACGGAAATGGAGGATCCTATCCCTAAACGCTGAGGTTTTTCCTGCAGGGAAGAATTTCTCGTAGAACTTAGAGATAAGCTGCTCCCACATAAAAATGGACTCAGAGGGGAGTTTATCGTACCAATCCTTAGCTTTTTCTTGAAGGGTAAAGGGAAAGAACCGTAGTCGGGATGTGTCTCTAGTGGCCCCATCCGCATGGAGAGTGTCCACTATCTTTAAGGAATCCATGATATGTTGGATTGGATCATCGGTTTGAAGTCCGCGAAACCTGCATACGCTTTGGACAAGCCAAACATTGTTTGCACGTAAGACCTCATTGCTACGTTCGTTTGGAAAGACAATGGCATTAGAGAAGCCACGAGGGTTCGAGGAAGAATAATCCTTAAGGCGCTTAAGTGTGGGAATTTCAGGAGTGTCCATATCGTGGCTAGATTGGGAGCTAGGGGATGTAAGGTGATGATCTGAATTTTCTTCAGAAAGGGCTTAATCAAAGTTGATGGTTGTGCCGGATGGTTCGGGTGTTGGTAGAGATTGCCTTAGCCTATGCATTTCCCTTTCAGGTTCTGCATAAGGAGTGACAAGATTTCTTAAGGAACTACGACTTCTGGTGACTCTAAGATTAGAAAGATCTTCATTTGCCATGATTGCGAGTGGCAAAGGTTATGAACAAAGGAACGAAGAAGTGAGATAAACTAAAGAAATCTATAAAAATAAAATAAAAATCTTACTAGAAAGGAATCTAGCAAGTAGACCTAATAAAAAGAAATTCTAACCTAGACAATAACTATTCCCCGGGCTGCGGTGCCAAAAACTTGATGCATGGAATTGCACCCTCCCAAAAGGTTTTACCTCTCAAGGGATCTTGAGAAGCTTGCAATCCCCACTAGGCAGTGTACCTGTTCGTTGTAGTATAGTATAGTGACAAGTACCGGGGGATTGATCATTCAACTCAGGAATAGTGTTCGCCATGATTAAAAAGTCTACTAAACTAGGTCTAAAGGTGAGGGATGATTCTTTTTGTATTTTTATATTTAAATGAAAGCAAGTAAAATATTGGGTTTTGAAGGAGTGGGCGGAATTAGTTGCTAGTCAACTAACCCAATTAACTAAAGATGCAAACAAATTAAAATAAAATAAACTTAAACTAAATGTGTGGTGGAAACAATAATGAGAGAAAGTGTGTTTACTTAGATTTCATTACTCCCTAGATATCTTTTACCGGTTGATTAGCTTGTTACAATTGCATGGATGATGGGCTATATTCCTTAATACTAGTCGTAGGGCCATGTACGATATTCCCTAACCCTATAGGCTTCTACTTCATTCTAGGTCGAGCCGACTACTAGCTCCTAACGTAGTATCACTAGAAGTTGCCTACGCATTAAATACAACCAATAAATCGTAGTACACCTCCGATCATGTTTCTTAAGACGTTCAAGCAAGTTACCAATTGGAAGTCTACCAGTTTTCTTAAGCCTAACATCGAATTCAATCATCCACAAAAATTATAAACAAACCATCAACCAATAATCAACATCTAGGTTTCATTACATCTAAGCAAACACAAGAAAAACCTAGCGTAGCATGTTAAAAAGAAGACAAGCATAAGATAAAATCAAACAACACATAGACATATTGAATGATTATTGGAAAACTTATCTTCAATTGAACATGGATGGAACAAGGGTTGAAACCCTTGTTGTTACAGAAAATTCATCTAGGGTTTGCATACAAAAGTTCTCCAAAAGTTCCACACTTAATGAATGAAAATTAGAAAACTATATATAGATTTTACACCTTGACGGCGTCACGTTATAGCTTGTGACGCTGTCAACTCGCCGCCAAATTAAAGGTCGTATTGCCTAGATCCAATCTTGACGCCGTCATGTAGAGAATAAGCTCTGGGCCGTCACTTGTAAATCAATCCTGACGGCCTTGGTGACGCCGTCAGGCGCTTTTGCCTTGAAATTGTTCTAGGCCATCTTGTGTATTTTCCATATCCACCTCTTTTTCCAAGCTTGACGCCGTCAGATACTGTTCCCAGCAAAGATTTTGAGACTTTGTCGTTTTCTTCACTTAATCGCTCCAAAAACGTCCAAAATGCTTCCTTTTTTAGATTTCTTCTCAAAAGTACCTAAAATGACAAAAGGAACGATTTAGGGTAATAATTGATCAAATAATCACGAATTCGGGCTTAAATGACCCCCCAAAAGCAGTACACTTTTCGCCTTATCAGAATGATAAAAGGAAAGGGCTTAAATATCCTCATGAAAAGAACAAAAGGTATTATCGCGGATGTTTAGAGTTAAGTGATGACTATAAGAAAGATGAGGCAACTATTAGATGGCTCACGCTTGGGTATGTGAGCATAAGCGACACACGGTAGGATGAGACCTTGAGTCTAGCTACAAGACTCGTAAATAAAGAAAAGCGCTTCTTAGGAGGCAACCCAAGCTTTATTTGTTTGGTTGTTTGTTTGTTTGATTTTATTTGCTTCCGTATGCATGCTTTATTTTTATTGTTTCTGGATCATATCTCATAATAAATTATGAAAATGCTTTACCTTGTTGTTTGTCTTAACTTCATAAAAAGGTATTTCGCAAAAGCTAAGTGTAAGGGAAATCTAAATTTGTTTCTAAGAACGAAATTGAACATGAACCACAACAATATTAAATAAACATGTATATTAGTATTTGTTTGAGTCAAATGCTTGTATCGAGTCATAATGATGTTTTGCAGAAATTCCAGGAATTAATGCATGAGTTTTTCTAGAAATTTTTCGGAAACTTAACATGAGATTTCTATCAGAGCACTCTGACGGCGTCAGGATTAAAACCTGACGGCGTCAGGTGTAAAAAAATTCTGAAAAATTTTGCGAGTTTTTTTTTTTCTAACGGAGTCTTAAAGTTTTTGTTAATTCTTTAGTTTTATAAACTCAAGGAAATCTGCAAACATTCATTCCACAAGCATTATATCCTTATATATATAGATTGCCGCCGATTTTAAGCGAGGTTTGCCTTGATTGTTTTCTCAGGTTTAACAGGTTATATTGGACAAGAAGATGATTTATATTTCTGGAGGGAAGCTTTAAACGTTCATTTTCTTGGAGGAGGATTTAACCATATTATCCATTTATCCACACCGAACGAATCAGGGGAGTATTTGTTTCATTCTTTTACCTTCATTACTTTTACATCCTTTTTATTGAACATTGGGGATAATGTTCAGCGTAAGTGTAAGGGGAGGGTAAATGATGATACCTTAGAGAATGCAATTCCAATTTGCACTTGAGTTTGTTTGTTTAAAAGTAGGTGTGTAACAAAACTAAGAGAAATACTTGTTAAGGCAATTTTAGCGCCAAATTTAAAATTTTTTACAACATTTAGGAGTGAAGCTTTAGCCTTAATGAGCGTCTCATGGATAGGAGTTGTATGACTAGCAAGAAAAACCGTACCACTCAAAATTTTCCACCCCAAATATGTGAGGTTCGCCTTTAGATCTTTAGGAAAAAACATTCATTGTTGATGCTTATGAGTGTACCGGTAGTACTTAGATTCTAGAACTTGCGTTAGTGATGCATCCCGAGACCGCTAGTGAGACTACATTCGTGTAGTAGGATCTACTACATGATAAGAGGCATTAGGAACACCCTTGTATTTAAACCCGTATCATAATTACTTGACCAATGAAGTCATAATTACTTGACTAGTAAAGTCAATTAATTTTTCCCACACCTTTGCGTTGTACTAATTTTTAGTACACGATACCCCTAGTACACCCCTCCGAGCCTATCTTGTTCGTTTCTAACTTTAAGCATTTTACTTAAAGGAAGAATTTGTTTACAATCCACCCCAAATGTGCAACCAAATCGCCTTAGCCTTCCGTGTATGTACTCATCATTAGTGCATTATTGTTACATGTTTAAACCCTTAGTTAATTGTCTAATTGATTACATGGTTGCTAAGTCGAGTCATATCTTGTACATATTGTTTTGGGACGATTGGGACTCATGGGTAAAGTACTATTGTTATGGAGTAATGGGGAAGAACATCATATATTACCCCCATGTGTGCGTTAATCTTAGAAAGTACTCCAAGTGTTTTAATTATCTTAATTCGAGTCATTAGAATAGTTAATTGTAAAGTATCTAAAAGTCAAGTGTAAGGGGAATGCAAATTCTCTATGATGTATTATTTTGGATGGTAGGGTAAAAGTGTATGCAAAAAAAAAAAAAAAAAAAAAAAAAAAAAGAAAAAAAAAATCAAAAAATCAAGAAAAGAAAAAAAAAGAGAAAAAGAAAAAGAGAAAAAACATACGGACTACCATCCCGTTTCATTTTATGTTTTTGTTAGTTTTTGATTAGCTTAAGTCGAGTCGAGTCTTGGCTTAGCAACGCCACATTGTACATGTAATTAACCAAGATGATTAACTCGCCACCTGTAAATATTGCCTTTATCCAACAAAACCGTGTTTACCATATCCCTACACCTCACGTTATAACCCTTTAAAAGACCTCTTTGATAGTTTATCCTAGGTGCTTACGCCAAGTGGTGGAGGTTTGATCCTTTCCCAAGCCTATGGTAATCTATTTGCTATGACAGGTAGTGAGAGATGTTTTCCATTTCCATATTGTGATATATACTTTATTACACCCGAGAGATGTGAGTATCTAAACACTATTTGTGAGGTGCTAGTGTATAATTTTCGTGCTTGTTTTTGGGTTAAAGTGGAACGATTATTTGTTGGAATTACTTTTAATATTAGTGTTAAATGACCCCTAACTTGCATTTTGATTAGAATAAAAGATCATTTGCTTGAGGATAAGCAAATCTCAAGTGAAAGTGTATTTGATGAGACGAAAAGTGTACCGCTTTTGGGGGGGTCATTTAAGGCCAAAGTCGAGATTATTTGATCAAATATTACCCTAAATCGTTCCTTTTGTCATTTTAGGTACTTTTGAGAGGAAATTTGCAAAAGGAAACATTTTGGACGTTTTTGGAGCGAAAAAGTGAAGAAAACGACAAAGTCTCAAAATCATGCTGAAAATTGTACCTGACGGCGTCAAGGAATACTAGTGACGGCGTCAAGACTTAAGAAAGAGGTGGATAAATCAAGTTACACATGACGCGCTAGAGAGTTTTCCAAAGGAGTCATGACGGCGTCACCCTTTAGGGTCGCCAAGGCCGTCACGTATTATCACAAAGAGAGACGGCCCAGAGAATACAAAGAGTGACGGCGTCAGAAGTGGATCTAGGCAACACGAGTATTATTTTGGCGGCGAGTTGACGGCGTCAGACCCTACTCTTGACGCTGTCAGAGTGTAAAATCTATATATACTTTTCTAGTTTTCATTCATTGTGTGCAACTTTGAAGGGAGAAAACCCTAGATGAATTTTACTTCAATTTTGAGGGTTTCAAACCCTTGTTTCATCCATGCTTAATTGAAAATAAGTTTTCCAACAATCATTCAATATGTCTATGTGTTGTTTGATTATATCTTATGCTTGTCTTCTCTTTAACATGTTAGGCTAGGTTTTCTTTGTGTTTGCTTAGATATAATGAAACTTAGATATTGATTATTGGTTGGTTGTTTGTTTATAATTGTTATGGATGAATGATTTCGATGTTAGGCTTAAGAAAACTGGCAGACTTCCAATTGGTAACTTGCTTGAACTCCTTAAGAAACATGATCGGAGGTGTACTACGATAAATTGGTTATATTTAATGCATAGGTAACTACTAATGAGGCCATGTTAGGAGCTAGTAGTTGGCTCGACATAGGAAGAGGTAGAAGCTTATAGAGTTAGGGAAGATCGTACACAGCCCTACGAATGGTATTAAGGAATATAACCCGTCATCCATGCAATTGTAACAAACTAATCAACCGGTAAAAGATAGCTAGGGAGTAGTGAAATCTAAGTAAACACAATTTTCTCTCATTATTGTTTTCACCACATTTACTTTAAGTTCATTTATTTTATTTTGATTGCATCAGTAGTTATTTGGGTTAGTTGATTAGCAACTAATTCCGCCCACTCCTTCAAAACCCGAGATTTTTACTTGCTTTCCATAAAATATAAAAATACAAAAAGAATCATCCCTCACCTCTAGACCTAGTTTAATTGAGTTTTAACCCTAGCGAACACTATTCATTGAGTTGAACGATCAATCCCCCGGTACTTGTTACTATACTATACTACAACGGTCAGGTACACTGCCTGGTGGGGATTGCAAGCTTCTCAAGATCCCTTGAGAGGTAAAACCTTTTGCGATGGCGCAATTCCACGCATCAGTGTGGCATATTATGTGTCATCTTACATGAAAATATACTAGTAAAACTGCGCCACATCATCATCTTCATAAAAAAAACTATTATCTTCTTTAGCAAATTTTTGACAAACACACCTTTTCCAGCAAAATTTCCCATAATTTTTTAAACCTAACATAAACTCATAAAGATACTAAAAAAGTCTTATATTCTTAAAGATTCAGTACCTAAATTTAATGTGAAAGAGTAATTGTGCGAAAAAAATGTACAGTACAACCTTCTTTTAGCCCTCTTTCAAAATTGTATCAAATACAATCGTGCCTTCAATTCATTCAATTGAATACTTTAGGTTGTATCATGAGGTTACAAAAAACGTGAATATGAATGGTTCACTCATGCACTTTAGTTCTTGCCTTCAAAACCTGATGCATTAACTCAACAATAATTGAGAATATACAGGAGCCTATATATAATACTTCATCACTGAAAATAAGCACATTCACCATCACCCCTCAACTCTCATCTACTTCTAAACCGCAAGACTCATACAAGAACAAACGCAAAGATCTCAGATTTGTTTGTGTTCATATCAAAACCTTTTGATCTTAGTTTACCATGTTTCGTGTTATTCAATATAACTCATGACCTTTAAAGATCAAGAACACAAAACAAAACCATCACCGACCATGTTAAAGCAAAGCTTATTTCACTATCCGAAAATTAAAAAGAAAGAACAAGAACAATTATGTTACGTTCTCTCTTTACATCGGTCAAGTTCTACAAACGAAAACAAATAGACCAGTTTTTGATGTTGGTTAGGTGGTGCAAACCAACTACCGAAAACCAAGGAAATGGGGTGTTTTATTATATTTTGTTTTGTTTTGTTTTGTGAGTATGTGTGGGGTATGTTTGTATAACTGATGTATTTTTATGTGTTTATTTAGGTTATTACTACTACAACTATTAGGTGGTGTGATGAAAAACTGATGTGCCGCTGAGGTGGGGTTGAAGGGAGGGTGACTATCACACCCAACCTTATATATGCAAACCTATGTGTTGAATGCCACAAGGACCATTAACCGCTTATATACCATAAGCATATGCCCAATTCACCGTGCCTCTGGAGATAGAGGTCAAGGGTTCGATCCTCACCCCTTGCAAGGCCGGAGGTCCTTTTCTACCTTTGGTAGAACCGGAAGCAGCCTCTCTACCTTAGGTAAGGGTACGGCTGTCTACGTCTCAACCTCCCCCATAAAAGAGAAAAGTTCAAATACTTACTTTTATTTTGGTGCTTACCAAGGGAAAAATCCCCATCATCCATCTAATTTGATCTAATGTTGGATTAACCTAAGATTAAATATGGAAACCTAAGCCAATGTTTTTTTTTTTACGTTTTCGTCTATTTTCAAATGTTTTCCTCTGTTTTCGTCCATTTTCAAACGTTTTCGTCCGTTTTCAGACGTTTTTATTCGTTTTCGTCCGTTTTTTTACGTTTTCATCAAGGTTGCAAAAATCTCGAATCGGTAGTCAGGCGGTCGACCCCCTTATAGTTTGTAATCGGTCTAGGAAGGATTAATCGGTGATTAATAGGATTGGTATTTTTGCCATGTTTTAGGTATTTCCGGCTAGTTTTGTATATTCTCCACATGATTCTCCTTAAAAATATCTTGATATAAATATAAACAGCAACCATAAGTGATTACATCTGTTAAAGGTTGCAATAATCACGAATCGGTGATAAATCGGATTGGCATTTCTGGCAAGTTTTGCGTATTTCTGGTGACTCTTGGGTATTCCCGACAGGATTTTTCTTAAAAATATCTTGTAATAGATATAAAAGCGACTATAACTAATTAAAACTAGTTTAAGATGAGTTTTAGGTATTTTCGGCAAGATTTACAAGTGTTCGGCAAGTTTGACCATCATTGACCGCCGTTGACCACGGTTGACCGATTTACAAAAATCGGCAAGGTTAGTGGCCCAGTAGCGCCTAGGCGGTGATTAATCGGCCTTGTAGACCTCTTTTTGCATCACTGGTTTTCGTCCATTTTTAGGCGTCTTCGTCTGTTTTCAGACGTTTTTGTCCGTTTTTATATGTTTTCGTCCGTTCTTATACGTTTTCGTCCGTTTTCTTACGTTTTCGCCCGTTTACGTCCGTTTTATACATTTTCGCCTGTTTTCTTATGTTTTCGTTCGTTTTCATACATTTTCGTCCATTTTCGTTCGTTTTAATACGTTTTCTTTCGTTTTTGTCCATTTTCATAAATTTTCGTCCGTTTTCAGACCTTTTTTTCCCTTTCATACATTTTCTGTTTTCTTAAGTTTTTGTCCGTTTTCTTACGTTTTCGCCCATTTTCGTCCATTTTCATACGTTTTCATCCAATTTCTTACGTTTTCGTTTGTTTTCATACGTTTTTGTCTGTTTTCATCCGTTTTATTTCATTTTCGTCCATTTTTCATATGGTTTTGTCCGTTTTCGTACGTGTTTTTACGCTTTCATACGTTTGTGTTCGTTTCATACGTATTCGTCTGTTTTTCTTATGTTTTCGTTCGTTTTCTTTCTTTCAGAATATTACAAGTGATATTCAGAATATCACTTGTGATTTTCTTAATATCACTTGTGATATTAATAATATCGCTTGTGATTTTTTGAATATCACTTGTGATTTTCTTATGTTTTCGTCCGTTTTCATACGTATTTGTCCGTTTTCGTCCGTTTTCATACGTTTTTGAATATCACAATTGATATTCATAATATTACTTGAGGTTTTCATGTTACAAAATATTAGTTGAAAATCACTTGATATATTCATAATATTACTTGTGTTATTCTGAATATCACAGAATATCACTTATGATATTCAGAATATTATTTGCAGTACCTAGAATATTACTTGTGATATTCTGAATATCACATAATGTCACGGATGAAAACGGACGAAAGCGTAAGAAAACGGATGAAAACGTAAGAAAATGGACGAATATGTATGAAAACGGACGAAAGCGTAAAAACACGTCTGAAAACGGACAAAACATATGAAAAACATATGAAAAATTGACGAAAACGAAAGAAAATGGTTGAAAACGTATTAAAATAAACGAAAACGGACGAAAACATATGAAAACGGATGAAAGCGTATGAAAATGAACGAAAACGTAAGAAAACAGACGAAAACGTATGAAAACGTTCGTAAACGGGCGAAAACGTAAGAAAACAGATGAAAATATATGAAAACGGACAAAAACGTATGAACGGGCAAAAACGTATGAAATCGAGAAAAAATGGACGAAAACGTATGAAAGCGGAAAAAATGAATTAAAAACATTGAATAATAAGAAAGACAGAAAGATAACGAAAAAAAAAAAAAAAAAAAAAAACTTGGACTTAGGTTTTCATATATAATCTTAGGTTAATCCCCACCCGTAGATCAAACTTAATGGATGGTGGGGATTTATCCCTTGGTAAGCACCAAAATAAGAGTATGCAAAATAAGGTGACTCTCCATAATAATAATTATGGTATTTGACATAATTTGTTCAAAATTTTTCTGTATTTTAATTGTGTAATAGAGTGAAAGTTGAAGCTAATGTACAACTTTTGAACAAAAGCTGATGTAAAGGTAAATAATTGTACTTTGGGTTGAGCACATGTAGGTTCCTCTGGACTTGATGAATGACGTTCTTCGAGCACCTAACACAGATGAAAGAAACGCGTTAGCCTTGCCCTAGGTTTGAACCCCAGACCAAGCTCCGTCGTGTGAGTAACTATTAAATGTGAGAGTAATTGCGTATTAAAAGTGGACTTGATGAATGACGTCCTTTGAGCACCTAACACCGATGAAAGAAATGCGTTAATTAATGTGATGATAAAAAAGATGCTATCTTAGTATATGTTTAGTTACAAACTTCATTTCTTTGATTGATGTGACAATAGGTGATAGGAATATTGTGCATCTAAAAGATTTTGGTATTTTTTTAAAGAAATATATTTTCGACAATCTAAAAGATTTTGGTATTTTTTTAAAGAAATATATTTTCGACATTCTTTCTCTAGCTGCATTGCACTGCCTTAATAAGTTAATGATGGGGTGTGTCGGGGTTTCCAATACTGATGTGAGGCCAGTTTAACAAACATGATGGACATTGAAACCCCGTGGGTTACACTTTATTATTATTATTATTTTGAAAGGCAATGAATTATATAAACAAAGGACCCCTAAAGCAGGGCCTCAAAACCGAAATGTACAAACAAACCAAAAAGGACGATCAAGCCCAAAAAAACCAACTAAAACTAACTAATGCACATATACATTTATGAAAATAAATTGAAAGGCCTGGCAACCCAACTGTTCTAGTCCAACTTCGCCTTTGACCCAATACAAGCCGACATCCAAAGCTTAGCCAAGCGTTGAATGCTTGAGAAAGTGTCTTCGTTTTTAACAGCATCAATATCATCCACTAATGTATGAACCAACCAGTTTCTCCAATTCCATATAGCTCATAACGAGATTTTGATGACACCATTCAAAGCTTTAACGATCTTCGGGCAACCATGAATATTAATGTTTCCATTAGCAATATCACTAATAGAGAACAAAGGGAAAACCTTTCTCCAAACCGAAACCACAACTCTGCAATTAATAAGAACACGCTCCAAATCTTCGTTCGCCAAGTCACAAAAAGGACATAACAACGAGGGAGTAAGACCACCACAGGCACCAAGATTAGGGTGATTCGCAAGCCTGTCGAGGGAGGCCTTCCAAATCATAATATTAACTTTCTTAGTAATCCAAGAGTTCCATTTGTGATGAGTACCCAAACTGCTAATTCCATGGATTTGATTTTCGAAAACTTTGGTTAAAACTTTAACTTTGAAATAGCTAGAGGAATCATAAGACCAAACCCATTTATCGCACCCACTATCAACCTAACAGAATTTAGAGAAGAAGACAAAGCAATTAGATCGCCAATGGAACGACCCTTAGGAGGGATGCGCCAAGCCCACGAACCAACCCATAACTCGTTGACCACAATCCCTCTATCCTTGACCTTACAACCTTTAACTCATTCTAGCATCCATTCACCTTCAAGCTCAATAGAACACTTTATTCGTCTCCCTCGAGTTTATATAGATAAACTAAATGCGAAGAACTTCCAAATATTTGCAACCACGATGCATAAATCTATAAATCCTCTCTAAATTAACAAAAAAGTATATGGGAACTTTTTTCAACGCTAGACTCATAGATAGATGTGCACAACTTCTCTTTTTCTCTTCTAAAATCACATATGTCAGCCAAAATGGCTTTCGTTCTAGAAGCAAAATAAGATAGCGTACCAACATAGTAAGGATCCCTCGATAGAGCAAGAAAACATAGTATAATGTTGCAGTAAAACCAATACATCAGCAGGAGCAGGATTTCAATGATCAAAATAAAATCAATTTGGTCCAATCCTCTAACCTAACGGAGAAGTAATAAAGCTCCTAACTAGCTATATAAAGACAACAACGTAAAGATCAAATTCACTTCTGGAAAAACTACAAAATTTTCCCAAATCTCAGCATCATTCTCTTGTAAGTCTCCTTCACCTTCTCTTGCTCAAAACCTGCAAATTCTATGATCATATAAGTACTTTTCATCATTAAATTAAACTTGAAAAAAAAACAGATAAATCATGCAAATGTGCATGAACAAATTCCCAACAAAGGTAAGCATCAACTGACATTTTCATCTAGATCATAAACTATCATGTTTTGAGATAACTTTCATATATATAAAATTGCACTTTTCTGCAACTTGTTTCATCTAAATTGTTTGCAACTGGATTCTATTAGACATTTAACAATTATGTGTAGTGGTTATGGTCATGTAGGTATGGCCAAAAGGAATGGACATTCGATATAATATAATGCTACGCTACTACCAATCACAAATAACCCAAACTGAAAAAATCCAGTCAAACCCAAAAATGGACTTAAGTGCATAACATATAACGTAATCTTAAATCTGCCACTAACTCATTTAAGAAAAAATTTATATGTAAACCTCAATTATAAAATGTTTCAGATAACAAAACCAAATACAAAGAGAATTTCGTATTACAAACCTCAAGGCTTCCATCTGTTTCCTCCTGATGGTAGTTTGGTTGCTCTTTTTTGAGTGGTCATTACTTTGCTGCTGCTTTTTATGTTAAAAGCTTGTATGGCGGTTAGTTTTGAGACTTCCTCAGGAGACTTCCCAAGCTTTTGAGCACGTCTTGAAGCAGAAGTTGGAGTGGCAGAAGATGGGCCGACACGCTGAGTAATCTTGTCTATATCTATCTTCTGATGATGTTTTCCAGCATCCTTCTCCTCCAAATGAGGAATTTAGGTATCCCTGTTAAGGGATAAGTATAAGCCCAAGCCCGGTTTGTGGGTTTAGGGTATTAGGGTTTCACTATTATAAATAGTGGATGATTAATAAGATTATACCTACGGGTTTATCAGTATCAGGCCATTAAGATCCACAAAACCCTAACCCTTCCACCACTTTCATCTTCGGCCGCCTCCGGCCGCCGACTACATGCCGGAGGTTCGGAGGGCTCCTTTTAAACCTTAACATCTGTCCCAAACAATCAATAAACAATATTATCCTTTTAAACCTGATCATCCTTCTTTTGGTGATGAAGCTTTAACGTCAATCGGTTTTAGCTTTAACGTCAAGGCTACTCGTAATGGAATTGCAAAAAAAAAATAAAAATAATCATTTGTTTCCTCCATGAAGACAAGTATTTGGTCATCGATTATTCCCTCCGGCGCTCATAATGGGTCTTTTTAAGGATTAAGAATCTTAGGATTATTTTTATGTTTTTAATTTATTGTTGAAAAAAAAAAGTTAGTTATTTAATTGGTTTTTTTTATGTCGAATCAAGGGTATAAATTTCCAAGACGACTTTTGTTGGTGTCGAATCCAGGGTATCAATTCTCGAGACGACTTTTGTTTGATGTCGAATCCAGGGTATAAATTCCCGAGACGACTTTTGTTTGGTGTCGAATCCAGGGTATAAATTCCCGAGACGACTTTTGTTTGGTGTCGAATCCAGGGTATCAATTCCCGAGACGACTTTTGTTTGATGTCGAATCCAGGGTATCAATTCCCGAGACGACTTTTGTTTGATGTCGAATCCAGGGTATCAATTCCCGAGACGACTTGTGTTGGTGTCGAATCTAGGGTATCAATTCCCGAGACGACTTTTGTTGGTGTCAAATTTGTTTTCTTAGTTTATTTTGGTTAATTGTTTTAATTTGCTTTCTTAGTTTACTACTCCAGTTCGAGCTTTCGCGATTTCGCCGCTTGAACTGCGGGGGAGTGTTAAGGGATAAGTATAAGCCCAAGCCCGGTTTGTGGGTTTAGGACCATCAGTTTTAGGTGATGCATCAGGGGCTCTAGCTTCTACATCTCCATCGCCATCACCATCATCACGGTCACTACCATCATCATCATCCCCATTATTACCACCACGAAAGTACCAATCATATCAGTAGCTAAAAAGCGTGACACTAAGAATGAACACACCAACTGTGGAGAATGTTACGTAGCCGACTATTCGCATACGAGGAGGTAGATAGAAAATGAAGAGAAGGTTCATTGACACTCCTAGCACAACCACCAAAGAAACCGCCCTAATGAGTTGGCAACCTATGATATTCGGATATGCTTCCCCCTTCCTCCTCCTCAAGTAACAATAGATATGTCATGGAAGCAAAAGTAATAACGATCACTACCAAGCATATGACACAAATGTCAAAGAACATGTAGTGACTCTCAAAAGGTTTGATGCCATAGAAGTCAAACTTGGCATCAATGACTGAGAAAAGAGCTAAGTAAAACAGGGTTAACAAGCCTTGAAAAGTAAAGGCAAGATTGTGCCAATGAAATCTTAGTATTCGAATAAAAAGATTTAATCAATAGTAACCAGCACCATGTCAATTATACCAAACATAAAAGCAATTAATCTGGAATAGCAAGAGGTAGTAAAAACAGTTTTGATTGGTATTGAACCAACATATAGAGTCATGTCACTTTTCATCTACGATAAGGTATTGAACAACAGATATAAAGTCAAGTCACTTTCACCACCAATGAATTATAAAAGGGTTTTATTTATCTATAAAATAAAATCAAGTGTGGATGAAGACAAAAAAGCATAACATTTTCTTTATAGATAAATAAAACACTTGTATAACTCACTGGTAATGAAACTGACCTGACTTTGTATCAGTTGTTCAATAGATAAATAAAATCAAATAGTAAAGAAAATGTTACTACTATGATAGTAAAGAAAATGTTAAGCTTTTTTTGTCTTCATACACATTTGATTTTATTTTATAGATAGATAAAAGTGATTTGCACACTCCCAAAAATGATTGGCACACTCAAAATGTGAGTGTGTTGACATTTATACCCTTACAGGATAAGAATAAGTCCAAACAATGTGAGGGTATAAATGTCAACACACTCATAATTTGAGTGTGCCAATCATTTTTGGGAGTGTGCAAATCACTTCCCTAAATAAAACCTTTGTATAACTCACTGGTGGTGAAAGTAACCTGACTTTATATCTTGTATAACTCACTGGTGGTGAAAGTAACCTGACTTTATATCAGTTGTTCAATACCTTATCGTAGATGAAAAATGACATGACTCTATGAGTTGTTCAATAACAACCAAAATTGATTTTACTACCTCTAGTGTTCTAGATTAATTGCTTTTATATTTGGTATAATTGACATGGTGCTGGTTAATATTAATTAATTCTTGTTATTTGCAGACTAAGATTTCACTGGCACAATCTTGCCTTCACTCTTCAGGGCTTGTTAACCCTGTTTTACTCAGCTCTTTTCGCAGTCATGGATGCAAGTTTGACTTATATGTCATCAAACCTTTTGCGAGTCACTAAATGTTCTATGACATTTGTGTCATATGTTTGGTAGTGATCGTTATTAATTTTGCTTCCATGACATATCTATTGTTACTTGAGGTGGAGGAATGGAGGGAAGCATATCCGATTATGATATGCTGTCAACACATTAGCGCGGCTACTTTGGTGACTGTGCTAGGAGTGCCAATGGACCTTTTTTTCATTTTCTATCTACCTCCTCGTATGCAAATACTCAGCTACATAACAATCTCCACGGTTGGTGTGTTCATTCTTGGTGTCACACTTTTTAGCTACCGGTATGATTGGTACTTTCGTGGTGGTAATGACGGGGATGATGATGATGGTAGTGACCGTGATGATGGTGATGGAGATGTAGAAGCTTGAGCCCCTGATGCATCACCTAAAACTGATGGTAGGGATACCAAAATTCCTCATTTGGAGGAGTAGGATGCTAGAAAACATCATCAGAAGATAGATATTGACAAGATTACTCAATGCGTCGGCCCATCTTCTGCCACCACTCTAACTTCTGCTTCAAGACGTGCTCAAAAGCTTGGGAAGTTTCCTGAGGAAGTCTCAAAACTGACCGCCATACTAACTTCTAACACCAAAAGCAGCAATAAAGTAATGACCACTCGAAAAGGAGCAACCAAACTACCATCAGGAGGAAACAGATGGAAGCCTTGAGGTTTGTAATATGAAATTCTCTTTGTATTTGGTTTTGTTATCTGACACATTTTACAATTAAGGTTTACATATATAATTTTTCTTAAATGAGTCAGTGGCAGACTTAAGATTAAGTTATATGTTATGCACTTAAGTTCGTTTTTAGGTTTGGCAGGATTTTTTCAGTTTGGTTATTTGTAATTGGTAGTAACGTAGCTATATATTATATCGAAATATCCATTGCTTTTGGTCATAACTAAATGACGATAACCACTACACATAATTGTTAAATGTCTAATAGAAACCAATTGTCAAACAATTTAAATGAAACAAGCTGCAGAAAAGTGCAATTTTATATAGATGAAAGTTACCTTAAAACAGGACAATTTATGATCTAGATGAAAATGTCTGTTGATGCTTACCTTTGTTGGGAATTTGTTCATGCACATTTGCATGATTTGTCTGTTTTTTTTTTTTTCACGTTTAATCAAATGATGAAAATTACTTATATGATCATAGAATTTGCAGGTTTTGGAGCAATAGAAGGTGAAGGAGACTTACAAAAGAATGATGCTGAGATTTGGGGAAATTTTATAGTTTTTTCATAAGTGAATTTGATCTTTACGTTGTTGCCCTGGTTAGGAGCTTTATTACCTCATGGATAGGTTAGTGGATTGGACCAAATCGATTTTATTTTGATCATTGAAATCCTGCTCCTGCTGTTGTATTGGTTTTACTGCAACATTTATATTATGTTTTCTTGTTGTATTGAGGGCTCCTTACTATGTTGATACGCTATCTTATTTTGCTTCTTGAACGAAAGCCATTTTGGCTGACATGTGTGATTTTAGAAGAGAAAAAGAGAAGTTGTGCACATCTATAGATAATTTGTGTGGGTAAAAGAAAACTACAAAAGTATGAAACAAAAAAATAGGTTGAAGATGAAAAGCTTCATTGAATAAAAAGCAAACCATTGTTAGTTAGGTAGTTGATATTAAAGTGTAATATTGGCAAGTGATTTATGAGGATATGTTAATATTTAAAGCTTGAAAAACAAATGTGTGTAAAAGATTTTTATAGGTGAGAAGAGTATGAAGCATATTTATTGATTGTCAAACATTAATTTCTAACTCCCAACTAACCAATTTTTGATTCACTCCATTACTACCTTCTGAATTTATGCAACTACTCTGTATATGAGTACATGCGTTACAAAAGCTTGGATGCCTTCATATTGCTAGGATAATGCATTAAGGGGAATGAAAAGATACTTGTATATGAGTACATGTGTAACAAAAGCTTGGATGCCTTCATATTTGGTAGCATTTATAACAATTTCATATATCAAAATATTGACTTTAACGTATATGTTTTGGCATCAATCAACTTACTAACAATTATTGTTGTGTATATGAGCTAGTATATATAACATCTTTTTATAAGTTAATGGTTAAATATGTAAAGTTTATGTAGTAAATAAAAGGGTTGTGGTCTACAAAATAAAATAAAAAAGACCCATATTTACATTAAGAAAAAAAAAAAAAAAAAAAAAAACCCCATTTTTGCAAACAAAAGTTAAAAAAACACCATTTCTCAAAAAAAACTGGCTAAAGACTAAAGCAAACCAGCACAACAGGATTTGTAAATATGTTTCTATACCACCCAAAACCTGTTGGTCAGTTAACAAACCATGTTATTACACTACTGGAGGTGGTCAGGTGAGTTATCACTTGTTAATATTATTCCTTGAAGACACATTCTCGTAAAGGGGATCTGTTTTCTGGAACACAAATAGAAGGCGGACCTGAGTTTTGTAGTTGATGTACAAGCTGGGTAGGTTCTTTCATAACCTGAAAAGTTCTATTAGTAGCTTTTGGCAAGTCCATGTACGTCCAATGGTGGTGCATTCGAACTATATATATCAGTAACGATTTTATTTTTTTTATTTGGGTGCACCACCTTGAACCTAATTTCCTAGTGCATCAGAAACAACTTAGAATAGATGTTAAAATGTGCATTGTTGGTAGCCCCCTCCCTGATGAAACCACTTGAAGAAGTGATAAATTTCCAGAAACACAATGATTGTGAATTTGTATGTTGTATTCATAGTGTACATGGTAGTGTAACCATCTAAGGATTTTTGGCTTCTATTTGTGTTCAAGTGAAGAAAAAAAATTCAAGGGGTTTTAGAATAATTAAAGGTTAAGTTAATACCAATAAGAGCAGGCTTCAAATTTAGCTTAGTTAATTGAAGGATAAGTTAGGTAAAACAAGTGCAAGCTTAAAATTAAGCATAAAAAGAATGTGGACATGAGGTTATGGTTTTGTTGGCTGATGAGCATATACATGTGTATTTTGGCTTCTAGCCTTTCTATGTGTTATTCGTTTGATAGCGTGTTGAGAGTTCATAGGATTGTGTCAATGTTTAAAATGTGTTCCACGTGTTCTTGAGACGCTCGAGAGGCAATATTGAATCATAGCAATTAACACTTATGGAAACTTAACAAATCAATCAACTAGCTAGCTATCTAAAGAGTGAGATAGTGACTATGTATTAAACCGTTTATTATGTTTTAGGCATGCATGCATTTCTTTTATTTTTTACTGCAGATTCACTAATTATTAGTTATAACTTCCTTTTCGATCTGCAGATTCATTTATAATGGTGGTAAGTTGGTAATTAACAAAGAAAACCAAAAAGCCCAGCGAGAAAGCCACAAGTGGGGTGGATGAAAATTATCAAATGGTTTTAAAATCTATATGAGCTTCTTGATGTCCTGTGTGCACCACCATAATGTCCCTGCCTATATATCAGGTTTAATCCTACTGTTTTTTCCAGATGGAATGATTCATATCGGTAATTATGTTTTCTTAATTTTAAGTCTCAGCATTACTCACATTATGAAGACTAAAAAAATGTCTTGAATAATGACTGGTAATAAATTTTTATAGTGCCCGAATGGCCACACTTTATGCTCCATCTGCAAATTTCAAGTGAAAAGTTGCTGCCCTATATGCCGTATCAATATGGATAGCATAAGGTGTTTGGCATTGGAGAAAGAAGCGGAACCATTAAAAGCTCCTTATAATTGTCCATACTCTGGTTCGCAATGTTCAGTCACAGGCAATATTCCAGAACTCGAGGCGCATCTAAAAAATAATCTCAAAGTTTGCATGCGTGATGTGTCTCTATTCACACATCCTTATGCGCAGTCACACAAAATTAATAATGCGACAGGGATCATAGGTGTAAGTTACGATATCTTTTTACAAGTTATTAGCATATACTATATCGTGTCAATAATTTTCAACATTTTCTTTATATTGTTTTTGATATTTAACTGCCACGGACGACAATTCTGTCATCACTTTGAGTATTTCCTTCTGGACATCTATCCATGCTACATAGCGTTCATACGGTTTATGGGTGATGACAACGCTGCCATAAACTTCAGATACTCCCTAACAATTAGTGCAAATTGTCGGAAATTGTCATGGCAAGGGGTTCCAAGTAGTATTCGTCACAGTCACCAGAAAATCCTGGACAGTCTAGACGGACTGATAATTTTGCGGAGCATGGCACTCCTCTTTTCAGATGGAGATAAGAAAGGTCTCAACCTAATAGTTAATGGACGTATTTGGATGGAATAGTTAGGGGGTGTTTGGGATTGATAATTTTCATGCTTTTCTTGTTGTTAAGAAAAAGGAGATCCAAACTGCTTCAAACTTATTTTGAGGTAAAATAAGAGATTCTGATAAACTGGTAAGACGGTTTTTATTTCAAAATCCTTTATTCAAGATGTATTTAGGATGTTTACTTTAAAAATCTTAAGTTTACATATCTTGCTTTATTTAGTAACTTAAACATAAACTTAAAAATACAATAATTTCAGATTAATTAAAGGTATGACGTATTAACCTCTTCACATCTCACACCGTAAGTCCGTGACCACAAAAACTATCATATATTATTGAAAAGCTGCTTCCATAAAAAAAAAAGCAAAAAACCATAAGTTTTAATGACGACCCCCCCCCCCCCCCCCCCCCCCCCCCCCCCCCGCGGGTGCTTTTCGCGGGTACTATGCTAGTATTTAAAGTATGTTATATAACTTAAAATGAAATTTTTCTTGATCTCAAACTTCAATATTTTACACTGTTATATAACTGCTAATAAAAGTATTCATACAACCATTTCGGTTGATTACATCCCAACAAGTTCTTCGTGACTGAGTCACTCGATGAACCAACTCCAGTTCTGCCAGTTGCGAGCTCCGAGTAATACTTTTCTAAAGCAGTAAACGTCGTATGCACACGTTGCAGTAGCTATGCCTAAATGATTAAGATATTAGTTGCCAGAACTAAATCAACCAGTTTGTAAACAAAAGTTCGATTCAATTAAATGGGTCATCTCAATAGATAATTTATGGAACAAACAGATCCCACAACTTACCAGAAGCACTTTGTTCTGTTGTCTTGCACAAATCCAAGACATAATTTAAGTTAAACCCTTTTAGTTTCAGATCATTAAAACACCTTCTTTAAAGATGCCAAATTAATAGGACTAAAAAATGTGTGTATGGCTTTTTAAAGTGGGCATGGATGAGTACTTACTGGGGTAACCTTGTGAGCCAATGCGAATGACTATCCTATTCTTGGGTACACGCCTCACTTAGGCTTCTAACCTCACTTCATATTTGTCATCAAGGAGTATACTGCTAGTTCGAACATCTCTTCAGTTAACAAAAGGAAAAAACTCGTAAATTAATTAGTCTATAAAGCTAAAACAAATATATTCATCAAACGAATATTCAGATTAAAAGCCAGAATAGCCAACAAGATTGTATTTCTGATTAATTGTATATCCATCCATCCATCCATTTCTAAGCTTTCGTTTTACAGTTTAACTGTGGACACATCTACTGCTAGCCAAATCCCCAAATCAAGTGGTTTTGATTGTATCTCTAACAGATCAAACGAGTGAAAGTAAAAATATTAGCTATATTCTATTTATAGTAAGTAGATTATGATGAAAAAACATAATTTTGTAATCAGACTTGACATTTAAACTGTAAATACTAATTCCCCAAGACAACCAAAACTGTAAATACTTAATGTAGTACATCTACTTAATTCTCCAAAACTAAAATTCAAATAATTCATCAGATCGGGTCAGAAGCATATAAGCCTTTGCAACTTGTTTACACTAGGAATGTCATAATTTTTTTTTTTTTTTTTTGACTTTGAAATAGATTAATTAACAATAAGAAAAGTTTTACACTGAAGCGACAGGCAAGCGGGCAACAAGCTGCGCCGCTAGCCCTTTTTGAATAGCGAAACTTAATCTTTTAAAAACTACATTCAAAGACCTCGGGGTCGTAACATTGCCATGCATAACCCGTTGGACTCTTTTGAGCAGCTCCACAGCCTCCGATGCAAGGAAACCAAAAGTATCAAATGCAAAAGGTATAAACGCGTGTTGGTTATCAAGGCACGCTTTCTCGTGTTTGGTTACTTTGCATGAAGCGGCTTTCAAAGCAGCCTGACCTGCCGTAAAAGCATGATTCCCCAATCCCACAAGTGGAGAAACCCCCGTTAGATCTACACAAGCATGTTTCCCCCCTATCCATCCAAAAACCAAAATGTCAGCCGGTCTAAGTGTCGATCTTCCTTCCATCGGGTCGGTCAAGAAATTCACAGGTGCTTCTTTCTTAACTGAAATCCCAGCACGCCTGAATATGTCAAAAAGAACATCCCTAACCAAATCGTGACGGTATTTGAACCCCGGAAGCTCTCTACAATGAGCTGCATGCTCTCCGAATGAGTCCAAACAAGCTTTGTGACAAACCGGGCAAATTTCATCAACCGGAAAAATTGGGATCATGAGGCGATATTTAAGGATAGTGCGATACTCAATCGGCGACATATGTTGACCGAGACCGTCTATAGGGATGGCAAGAAGAAATTCTTGAGCATGTGGTGCACGCAGACACTCAAAAACCGCTTTTTGTCTAACGGTCATCTCAAAGTAAACTTCCATGTCCTGGACAATCTTGCTAAAAAGAGCACTCGCCAATGTGTGTTGGGCTTTAGTGGGGACGGTGTCCTTTTTAGCGAAACCGCCACAGTCAAAGTTTGGAATCATATCACGAAGACAAGTCAAAGCACAATCATAATCATAATCCATATCGCATACGCCACTGTTGCGTAAGATGTGGTCCTGAAGCGCCCAAGATTGGGCCCTCGAGGCCACAAAGGCATAAGATGAAGCCTCTACCGCCGAATATAGCCCCAAACCACCAAACCTAATAGGTAAAGAAGCAAGTCGCCACTGGAGATCCCCAAAGAAGGGACCTCCACAAACCACCATATCCTCAACCGCCTCACGCAATCCTTTGTCAAAAAGCAGAGCAGCCTCCTCCACATATACGGGTTGACACGTCCTCAAGCCAAAAAAGAGTTTAGCAATACCCATGCAAGATCGAAGCAAGAGAAGCTCACTCTGTGGGTCTCCTAGCTGGGGAAGAAGACGCGTCATATCAACAGCCCTAGTAGCTCTCTTCTTTGCCAACCCACTAATAAACTCAGCGTCTCTACTAACTGCCCCCCCAAGAAGCTTCACCCCCAACGATGGCCTACCGATGTCGTTTGGGAATAAACCCTCACGAAGCTTCCTACCATCACACGAAGGCCAAAAAAGCTCAGTTTTCTTGATATTCAATTCAAGACCCAAAACAGGACCTGTCGCCCTAATGATGTCCAAAACCCTAGCCACCTCCTCAGTGTCACCAATGACAGTCCCATCATCAAGATACCACGCGTGAAGGAGAAGCTTGCAATTGTTTCTGATTTGATGCACGAGGGGATGCAGCACAAGAGCGAAAAGAAGTGGTCCTAACGGGTCACCTTGCTGAACACCAGTGGTGGACCATATATGATTATCTCCAAGATACAATCTGGCTGGCTGCCTATATAAAAATTCTACCCATAAAGAAATAGAAGGGCACCTCAACCTGACTTCATGAAGTAAAGCTGTTCTATCCACCAAGTTAAAAGCGTTAGAAAAATCCACTGTAAGCATCGCAAGCGACCCGTCAGCGTGACGATCACTTAACAACCTGTTAACGCTATGTAATATGGCCTCTGCTCCACTTGACACACCGACCCCAAACTGAAAATCATTAAGGTACTTGGTCATTTCTTTGCCAACACCCTTCATAGCCACCTTGGAAACCAACCGCCTCCATATAGTACCCACTGCAATAGGTCGGATCCCGTTGTCGGGTTTCAAAAGCGGCGTAAGAGGAGCAGACGCAACAAACTCCGCAAGAACCGACGGACATCTCCCCCCTAACCACAAATTAACCACTGCAGTGATAGCACATAATAAACCAGTAGCAACAGCAGACCCATCTCCACATAAAGCATCCAAAATGTGTTGTGACCGCAAGTCGTCCCTCCCACAAGACGTCCCTTTAGGGAAGGATTTAATACAACCAATGACGTTATCGACCTCCACAACAAGGGCAGGCTCAGCATATATAGTGCTCGGTATAGACGGAGGTGGTTTGTGCGGATGTTTAGCCTCCAAGGCCATCACAGTATCACCATTATGCGGAGCAACCCCTGATGAGCATAACACCTTCACCGCTGCAGTAAAGTGACCATCAACAATGTGTGGTGACAAGCCAATATCTACACTTAAAGCTCCTGGGAAACAATATCGACATTCTGCTTCAAAATCACAAAAGTAATATAACCTGAAAACCACATGACTATCACTAATTCTCACCTTGCTACTTTCACCCACTCGCCTTCCCAAGTGAGACCAATTTGATACTATTCATTTATATCATTGATCATCATTTTCTGTTTTCTCGGTTCTATCTTGATTCGTCTTGATCATCAAATAAACGAAAACGCCCATTGTGTCTTTATATTTTTTTTCTCTGAACAGCCACCAAGCATCTTCAAACATTCAAATGAATGCCATAACATTACTTAAGTCCATCAGCGATCATCGTCGTCCCCCTTCACTAACTCTGGTCTTAACTTAGCCGATAGCCCTTTATCAAACATCTCTTCATCATATTTCCTCGCCATATCAATCATACCCTTTTCCACCAAAACATCAATTAAAGCATTATAAGCAAACTCATTCGGACTCAAACCATGATCTTCCATCTTCTTCCAAACTATAAAAACCGGTCTAAGAAAACCCCATCTCCCAAATTTCCTTATAAGCAATACATATGTATCCATAGTCGGAGTTACACCACTTTCAACCATCCTATCAAGTAGCGCAAGAATCTCATTCGGCTTCTCTAAGCACCTAAAAATGCAATGATATGTAATAACATTAGGTGCACAGCCTCGCCTAGACATTTTATCCAGCACTTTATACGCTTCCCTAACCCTCATATTGTCACACAAAAGCTTAATAATTGTATTGTAAGTTACTACATTCGGTTCATAGCCCAATTCAAGCATCTCACGGCCAAGATGCACCGCCACATCAACACCTTCAGAAACACCAATAGCACGGATAACAGTGTTGTATGCCACCACATCCAATTTAATCCCTTTCTTCTTCATCTCTTTATACAATTTCACCGCCTTCCATGGCTTCCCACTCTTACACTGAATATCCATATAAATCGAATACGAATACAAATCTTTAGTAATCCCATCTCCATCCATCTTATCCCAAAACTCTCTACACTTAGACCACCACCCCATTTTAAACCACCCCCGAAGAATCATATTATAAACTTTCGTACCAATACCAACTCCCGCAACCTTCTCATCCCTATTTTTACCAAAACACAACTCTTCAGCTTCAATCACATGCTTATACTCACACAACGCATCAACAAGGTTCAAAAACGACGTCTCATCCTTTAACTTATACTCATCCAACTTATCATACATATCGATCGCTTCTTGAACAAGGTGAGCCGAAGCATACCGCTTAAAAATTACGCGAAAAGTAGCATGGTCTCTCTCAGGCATTTTATCAAGCCGTTGGCGCGCAAGATCATATTCGAAAAACATACGAATATATCAATCATGTAATTATATGTTTCTGTAGTGTGTTTGAACCTGTATTCCGTTTCGACGTAAGGTTGTGTGTACGAATTGCGACACATACAAGATTCTAATTGCAAATGCTTGCATGGAAAAGAAAGAGGCTCTTGCAAAAGCATACATGAGGGGATTTGAACTCATGTATCATGCAAATGTTCAGACTTCATTGATGACAGAGGTATATGAGAGTCGGCAGCTCAAATAACTCGGGAACATAGCGTAACATGATAGCAGTCAATCAAAATCTTACATAAACACTTTAGTTCGACATACTACTTGGTAAGAGCTAAACAGTACACGTTAACTGCATAATTTGAACCGAGCAAGAAAAAAAATGTGGTCTATGTGTTTCTATGTAGTTCAGTAACGACGTGTTTTGAGGCCCGAATCTAACATCAGTTGACACATAGCATGTGAAAGCGTTTGTGTGGAAGGAGGCGTGGTTTCTTGTGGTGGCAATTGGCAAAACAATTGTATTAGACTTGTGACCAGATACACAAGTTATTATATCGTGCAACCAGGTAATCCTTTTATAAGAACATCTACAACATGATGATACATAATCAACTTTGACTATTGGGTTAATCTCAATCTTACCCATTCTCTACCCATTTATAGGGTCAAACCCGAAGTCAAAGTCAACCATATTAAAAAGTCAACTCTCAGAAATAACTGTCAAATGACAGTTACAAATGAAGCGACACAACTATTGGATCGAACCATTACAAGCCGAACCAACACAATGCTTCAAACGCATCTTTTCATTCATTATATATAGTTCAATTTCTGTAAACACAATTACTAGATGACAAATTATTATTACAAGTTATAAAAAAGTTATTTAGTGATTATTTCATTTCAATTTCAATTCTGGTATATTGTGATTTGAACGTTAGACCAATAAAGATCCACGTTTGGGCAAACAATTGGTATCAGAGCGGTTTGGATTAAACTAACCAACATCATCATATACCAAGTTTTAATTTTTCTGTTTTGAATCGAAACAAAGATAACCCAGGTTTCGGTAACACTTCTTTCTGCAAAACTTTATACGAACAACAACAATCATTCTTTATCACTCTGTTGTGTTCAACAAAGAAATACCATCACTTTGCCGCCTGGTAATCTTTACCGGCAACAAAAGGGCACCTCTTTTTTTTATTTTTTGCAAAAGAATTAAATTTTTTTTACCGAAAATTAAAACAAAGACCCAGGATTAGGCATTTTTTCAATTATACGAAAAAATACCCAACCGATTCAGAAACAAGAACCAAATTCGAGAGGAAAACACAAAGTCATCATCAAGGGGCAGAAATTGAATTGATTCAAAACAAGGAACAAACACACCTGTTTCGAAGAATCAAACCAAGCAACCTTAATTGAATCACCACTTGATTCAATTGATTCATAAAGACCCATCATATAAACGGTTCAGAAGATCCCAAAACTGACGAAACCCTAGTTTCGCATCAGAAGGATTACAAGCGTTCGACGAGGAACACACCAACCGTGGAGAAGAAAAGGTTAACCAGAAGCCAACAATCGGCGGTCAACCATCACAAGAAACCAAGGAGAAGCAGTTTCTAAGTCTCAGAAGGAAGAGACCATTTTTATCTCTTTGAAGAGATAAACAAAAAAAAAAAAAAAAAAAAAAAAAAAAAAAAAGAAAGGCGGACATATAAGCCAGGGCATTAAAGGAACAAATATCATTTAGGGCTACGGTTATTATAACCCCCCAGGTTCCGAAAAATTACACAAACCACCCTTTTATTTTTAATTTGACACATATCTAGTATATTAGTTTTGGGAATTAATATATATATATATATATATAAGATAGTCTTTTTGTTGATAAGTTGCTATTTACCATTTAGTATCTTATCATATTTTAGAATATAATAACCTAGTGATTACATTGCTTATTATATTATTAGGAATAGTTTTAAGGAAAATTAACCTTAGGTTATTCATTTTAGAATACTCCGTATAAAATCTCTGAGGATAGTTTTTGGATAAAAACTAGTCCTATAAAGTTTTGATTGTCACTTTAGACACAAAACATTAGAAGCACACTATATTTCTTTTAACACACCCAGTGTTAGAATTTTAGATTATCTAGTCATTATCATTAAGAAATGACTAAAGGTGGAGACGATGGAAAAAAGGAGGCTAGTACACCTAATATTGCCCCTCAATTCCAATGCCCGATATTAAAACCCACAAATTACTCTTTATGGGCAATTCGAATGCAAATTCTTTTAGAAGCAAATGGGTTATGGGAAACGATTGAGCCAACTGAAAATACTCAATCATCTGATAAGAAAAAAGAAAAAACTGCAATAGCATACCTTTACCAATCCTTACCCGAAGAACAATTAGTTCAAATAACAAAGCACAAAACCCCAAAAGCAATATGGGACGCTTTAAGATCTAGACACTTAGGCGAAGAAAGAGTACAACAAGCCAGACTTCAAACACTCAGATCTGAAATTGAGTTGTTACATATGAAGGAAGATGAAACAATAGACATCTTTACAGGAAAACCTACGACTCTTGTAAACAAGGCCGCTAGTCTAGGACACATAGTGGAAGATCAAACCTTAGTTAGGAAATTACTAAATGCTGTACCGGATAGGTATCTGCAAATAGTAGCATCTATAGAACAATATTCAGACTTAAACACTATGACATTTGAAGAAGCCATAGGAAGACTTAAAACTTATGAAAAAAGGATTAAGTTTAAGAAGAATAAGGACAATAACGATCAAGATAAGTTATTGTTTACACGTCACAACAATAACATTACTCACGGAAGACACTGTGAAAAATGTGGACAAGAATTGTTGCAAAGGCATGAAAATAATTTCAAGAAAGAATTAAACTGCAAAGCAAATAAATTTACTCATGATAAGAGTAAGGTGCTATGCTTCAAATGCAAGGAGTATGGGCATTTTGCAAACAAATGTCCATCAAAGAAAGAGGAACAATCTAATCTCATTGAAGAAGACTTGGAACCAATGTTACTTATGGCAACTATTGAAGAAGCACCAGGAAATTTCATTAACCAAGAAGAATCACGAAGCAAGAATGGAAGGAAATTCCATTCAACTTCAAATTGACAGCATCAAACATTGAACAACAAGGAGTTAGCAGTTAAAGCTTAGATGGTGGTATAACCGAAAGCATTAGTCAACCTGGAATTAAGGAAGATATGTATACGCTGCAAGAACTCCAATTAGAAGACAAGGTATTGGTGGCATAACCAACCAAAATTACGATCAACCTGGACTTAAGGAAGATCACACAACAATGAAGGTGGGAATAACCAGATATGATCAACATGGACATAATGAAGATCACAGCTCTAAAGATGGAAGTAACCGAAGGAAAATTGATCTACCTGGATATAAGGATGATCACAAGCACTACAAAAAATTAAAACAGTCACATGGTGGATTTAACCAGAAGATGAATCAAGAAGACTTAAAGATCTAGGAGATGACGATTGCGATTAAGGGGGAGAATATTGGGTTAATCTCAATCTTACCCATTCTCTACCCATTTAGAGGGTCAAACCCAAAGTCAAAGTCAACCATATTAAAAAGTCAACTCTCAAAAATAACTGTCAAATGACAGTTACAAATGAAGCGACACAACTGTTGGATCGAACCATTACAAGCCGAACCAACACAATGCTTCAAACGCATCTTTTCATTCATTATATATAGTTCAATTTCTGTAAACACAATTACTAGATGACAAATTATTATTACAAGTTATAAAAAAGTTATTTAGTGATTATTTCATTTCAATTTCAATTATGGTATATTGTGATTTGAACGTTAGACCAATAAAGATCCACGTTTGGGCCAACATTGACTTTTTTATTAACACCAAGATTAATTTTATTTAGTAATAAAAAATAAATGCAACTCGATCAGTTTCAAGTTATGTTTTGTGCTCTTATATATGCATGACTGTAACTGTTGCTATACGAGTAGCAAAATTGTTAACACACATTGAATTTTCATGTAAATCATTATTAACCTTAAGTTTTTATAAATTTTTGTGAACCCAATAAGTAATTTCACTTGAAGCAGGCTGCCGTTGCTCTGTGATATGCTACACAAAAGACTTACCAATGGTAAAACAAAACAACACGCCAAACTAAGTATAACTTGCTACATTTTCCATATACGACCTTCTAAATGTAACTTGAGCTCATCTGAAAACAAGAGAACTAAGTTGCGTGGAATCACTAGCCCATCTTGAATGTCACAAACTTTATGGTGACTGTCACGAATACTACTCGGAACTCCTTCCCATGTCAAATTCCGCCCGTTTTTACTAATTTGTAAGGAGTAACGGAATTTCTTAGCTTCGGTTTCCTCACCCATGAACCGCAAGAATACTATATAGCATGGAGTGATACCGAAAAGAAAATATTCAACGTGATAACAGAATCGTTGTCCATAGCAGTTGAATACCTAAAGCAACACATAAATAATAGCAAAAATAATACAAAATGTAAATGCATGAATATGTCAATATCTTTGACATAATTAATTACTTAAATTGTAACTTACAGCATACATCCCAGGGGGATTTTGCAGGTCTCCTGAGCGTGATTGCTTAAGAATATGCTTGAATTCATATCCATCACGTGGTGGCGAAGAAAAGTGACCACTTTCAGGAACATTGTGATCATCCTTTAGATGCTTGGCAAGTTCCGAAATATTGCCAATGACCGAGCACTTAAAGCCAGAGTGAGGACACTCATAAGGAAGTTCCAATGGTTTTGCCACATCATTTTCCAAAGCGGGGCGCCTTGTCATACCCATGTAAGCATAAAATGCTGAGCACCAACTTTGCAGCCGTGTGTTCAAGGAAAGACCCAAAAGATCTTTGACCATGTTTCCCTACAATATTGTTTTGTCCAGATATAGAGAGAAACTTCAAGATTTATAAAACATGATTAAACTATAAAGAATTGACTTTAAATAAATGATGAGATGCATGCTAATATCAGTACCAATGTGAAACTAAAAAAATCAAGTCTAGAATGTTGTCATGAAGTGTTGTGCAATAGCTTAACACAAAAAAATTTTAAGATAAAACAAGGAAATTTACAATTACAATCACGAGACTACTTTTTTGACAACTTTTTAAAGATGACGATCAGTCGATCATGCATGATGATGAAATCCAAAAAAGTATATCAGATTTGGAGGCAATTATTGGAATTGGTTGACATGATGAAGACAAATCAATATACCAATTTGGTTGACATAATATAAGAGTTGGAAGTACCAATTAATCAAGTTGAAGTGCTCAATATAAGTCCACTATGCATGTTTAAGAATTCAATCACAAGTAAATTTTGTTAAAGTTCAAGTATCATGATTAAATACAATCGATATTTTATTTCTAAAGCGTTTTGGATTTTCTCGTTTTCTCAATATTTAAGTGGTTAAAACTGAGGTTAGTTGCACCAGGTTTCACGCTAGCTTCGTATTCTCAGCCTATCTGGTTGCAAAACGTATAAAAGTTGAGCATCTAACGACTAGTGAGTAGCGACTTAAATACAAAGCTCAACAAACAACTAACAATCAAATTTTGTTTAACCACTGTCATTCATAACGCTTCACGAGGAAGCATTTAGATTGGTGCGTTGGCTCTTAAAATACGATTCTGTGTCGTTCACCTATTGTATTATAGCAAAATTATGTATCATGTAAAGCAATAATATATACTAAAAACATCCCGCACTATATTAATTCAGCATTTAAAATCTTGTGATGCTACTTCGTCATGCATAAAAAGCATCCTAGCTTTAATCGATACAGTCAACAAGCTTCACATGGATTGTGACTTGAGATACATAGTACGTATATCACAAATTCGATTACCGTCATCATCAATAATAGTCACATTCAAAGAATCAAAGCATAAACCAATATTTGTAGAGATTGAGTTATTTAAAAAGTAGCAAACAAAAGCTATTCCAAACACATTCACCATATAGCGAGCATTATCAAATACAAACGAGCATATGAATAAAAGTAAATTGATTACCTCCAATCGTAATTAATGGTAGTCCAAATTAGTTCGTCGCTAATAAACTCCTCGATGGTATATATATTTTAGGGGGTTTATATGCTTTTTTTGATAACTTTGTTTACACATTCAAAGAAATCCTCTAGGACTCTTCTAATCTTATCCCGAACTATTCTGAACTAATATGTAAAACTAACCCCTTATTCGAATTTGTAATGTGGTCTTTTTAGTTAGGAAATAAAATTTTTATTTATTGCACTACAAGAAACTCACAATATAATCTCAAACCTTGAAACAAGAACCATAACAAACACATACAAGAAATAAACATATGAGTTGAATACATTTTTATCAATGTGATTTGCAAGGTATTTTATTTTCAGTCTAATCTTAAAAAAGTATCAGATCTGTTCCATAACCCGACTCCTTGTAATAGTTTAAGTCTAATTTTTTGTTGACCGTTAGTTTGAAAGGACTAAGATACACTCATGTTGTTACTAAAAATGACTAAAATGACCTTACATTTATTATTATTATTATTATTATTATTATTATTATTATTATTATCACTTTATTAGAAACATATGATTTATTAGAAACATTACTATTAATATTATTAACATCACTTTATTATTATTATTATTATTATTATTATTATTATTATTATTATTATTATTATTATTATTATTATTATGGTGGGGGTGAGAGGGTGCGGGGTGTTTTCAAGAACCTATTTTACTTTTATCCGATTTAAAAAAGTTTCATTTTGTTACAAAATAATGATAATTGACAAAAAGTATAAGCTTGAAGAATAGAGAGATTGAAGAATACATTTTTATTGATGATTACAAACTACAAATGAACCTCTATTTATAGGGTTCTTACAATCAAGGTGATAATCAAGATAAGAATAAATCTCCTACTAATCATACTTATCTTCCTACTAATTATCCTAGTCACCAAGTGATAAGATAAGATTTTATGGAGGTTAAGGTGTATGGATAGACACACATTTAATTATGCATAATACTCCCTCTTGTCTATCCATCATTAGTTGTCATATGATTAGATTTGTTGCCTCGTTAAAAACCTTGCTTGGAAAAACTAGGTGGAAAAAAACCATAACTAAGGGAAAAAGAGTGCAGCATGTATGTTCTCCCTCTGATGATTAGATCACTGAAGTTCATTGAGTTTTCGCATTCCAATGCCGTGGACCAACTTCTTAAATGTTGCAGTGGGAAGTGTCTTGGTAAACAAGTCTGCTAGGTTCTCGCTTGAATGGACCTTTTGAACAATAATACCGCCGCTCTTTTGTAAGTCATGAGTGAAAAAGAACTTCGGTAGAATATGCTTGGTCATGTCAACTTTGATGTATCCATCCTTAAGTTGATAAATGCATGTTGCGTTATCTTCGTGCATGATTGTTGGAGCTTCCTTGTCTGAAGAAATACCACATGATTCACGAATATGTTGTACCACATTTCTTAACCATACACATTCCCGACTCGCTTCATGGATGGCCAAGATCTCTGCATGATTTGATGAAGTGTCACTCATTATTTGCTTCACGGAACGCCATGAAATGGCAGTACTAGAACTTGTGAAAACATATCCAGTTTGGGGTTGACCGGTATGGGGATCAGATAAATAACCTGCATCTGCAAAACCAACTAGATTTCTTTCGGATGAGTTGGTATAATATAATCTCATATCTTTTGTACCTTGAAGGTAGCGAAATATTTGTTTCAACCCATTCCAATGTCTCCTTGTTGGAAACGAACTATATCTTGCCAATAGGTTTAGTGAAAATGATATATCAGGTCGTGTATGACTCGCAAGAAATAACAATGCCCCAATGGCACTTAAATAAGGTACTTCAGGACCAAGAATTTCCTCGTCATCACTTGGAGGTCGAAAAGGGTCCTTTTCAACATCTAAGGTCCTTACAACCATTGGGGTGCTCAATGCATGGGATTTTTTCATATAAAATCTTTTTCGCAACTTCTCTGTGTATGCATTTTGGTGGACAAGGATTCCATTTTTTAGATATTCAATTTGTAATCCAAGACAAAACTTTGTTTTTCAGAGATCTTTCATTTCAAATTATTTCTTGAGGCATTCCACTGCCTTTGGAAGCTCCCGTGGAGTTCCAATGATATTCAGATCATCAACATAAACAGCAATTATGACATATTCAAATCCAGAACTTTTTATAAAAATACATGGGCAAATAGAATCATTTCTATATCCTTCCTTTAATAAATATTCACTAAGGCGATTGTACCACATTCGCCCAGACTGCTTCAACCCATACAAAGATTTATTCCGTTTAACTGCATATTGTTCTCGAGAACTTGTTTTACCTGATTCGGGTAGCTTAAAACCATCTGGAAGCTTCATGAAGATTTTTGTATCAAGTGAGTCATATAAATAGGCGGTCACAACATCCATTAGACGCAAATCGAGTCCTTCTTGTATTACCAGACTAATTAGATAAAGAAAAGTAGTTGCATCCACCACAAGAGAATATGTTTCTTCATAATCTATACCCGGTCTTTGAGAAAATCCTTGTGCCACCAAGCGTGCTTTGTAACGCGTAGTTTCATTTTTTTCATTTCGTTTTCACACAAAGACCCATTTATACCCAACGGGTTTTACAACTTCAGGTGTACGGACTACCGGTCCGAAAACTTCTCGTTTTTCAAGAGATTTTAATTCTGCCTCAATTGCGTCTTTCCATTTTGGCCAATCACTTCTATTTTTGCATTCCTGAACTGACTTTGGTTCTTGATCCTCATCATTTTCCATAACTTCTAGCACTACATTATATGCAAAAGCATCATCGACGTCGATTTCATTTCGGTTCCATACCTTTCTAGACATGATATAATTTATAGAGATCTCTTCATTTTCGGGTACTCGAGGTTCATCTTGAACCGTCATGTCTAACGTCCCTATAGAGGACCCTTCTGGTGTTTCTTTAACCTCAATTTGACCATCTTGATTATAAGCTCCCTTTTTCTTTCGATGATTTTTATCTTTGGAACCGACTGGTCTCCCACGCTTTAGGCGTGCCTTAGGCTCATTAGCAATTTCTGAATGTTCTTTAGGTACATCAAATTTAACAGGAGCATTAATAGCTAGTATATGTGACTTGGTCACTCTTTTAAGGTCAGTAAACGCGTCTGGTATTTGATTTGCTAACCCTTGTAAATGAATTATCTTTTAAACTTCTTGTTCACATTCTTTTGTTCGAGGATCAAGATGAGATAATGATAATTCTTTCCAACTTATTTCACCCCAGCTGTTTCTTTTCTTTCCCTAATGTTGGGAATACTGACTCATCGAAATGACAATCAGCAAATCGAGCCGTAAATAAATCCCCCATTGATGGCTCTCAATATCTAATTATAGATGGTGAATCATACCCAAAATATATTCCCATTCTCCATTGGGGTCCCATCTTTGTGCGTTGTGGTGGAGCAATTGGGACTTATACTGCACAACCGAAAATTCTTAGATGGGAAATATTTGGTTCCTGACCAAAAACCAACTGTAATGGGGAGTAAGTATGGCGACTCGTTGGCCTGATATGAATTAGTGTTGCTGCATGTAGAACAGCGTGGCCCCAAGCAGAAACTGGTAGTTTCGCTTTCATAATCATGGCCTTGCAATCATCTGAATCCGTTTGATAAAAGACTCAGCGAGCCCGTTTTGTGTATGAACATGAGGTACTAAATGTTCTACACTTATCCCAATAGACATACAATAGTCATTAAATGTCTGGGATGTAAACTCACCAGCATTGTCCAAACGTATTGTCTTTATAGGATAATCTGGAAATGTGCTCTCAGTCTTATTAATTGAGCAAGTAATTTTGCAAACGCCATATTGCGACTTGACAATAAGCACACATGTGACCATCGAGTCGATGCATCGATTAAAACCATAAAATACCTAAATGGTCCACAAGGTGGATGTATAAGCCCACATATATCCCATTGGATTCTTTCCAAAAAATTAAGGGATTCATTCCCTACCTTAGCTGATGATGAGCGTGTGATTAATTTTCCTTTTGAGCAAGCAACACATGTAATATCTTTTATTTCAAGAACCTTATGGTGCTTTAATGGGTGTCCTTTTGAATTTTCTATTATCTTTCGCATCATTAATGATCCGGGATGGCCTAGCCAATCATGCCAAACGATAAAATTTTCTCGGTCAATAAGTTTTTTATTTATGACTACATTTGTTTCAACAATATTAATCTTAGTGTAATACAACCCGGATGAAAATGCGGGTAACTTTTCTAGCACTTTCTTTTTACCCAAAATCACGTTCGTAATATGAGGTACTCATCATGTCCTTCATTTGTAGTCTCAATATGATTGGTGACACTTGTCGTTAGTTCCAAAATTAAACTAATCCTTTTGTGTTATTACTTATATACCCCTCCGTAAGAATTGTTATTAATAATTTTGGTTTATATTTTCTGTTTTACCATTCTATCTCTGTCATATCGAGAAAGTCTCCATCACCTCAAGCCCTATAACGCCGTTACAAGTTACACAGCTGCTGAAATATCTCGTACCATTAAACTTCTTTATTTTCTTATTGCTTTCTATTTCATAATCTTATTTTCAATATTCAAGATACATGTTTAGATGCCTACAAATTTCGAATACTTAATGTGATCGTATAAGACTTAAAACTTGTGTATATGATGTCAAGAACGTTATAGGTTTCAGTGTATATTAAATGGTGATCAATATGATATTTTTTTTGTTGTGGGTTTTGCATCTATTACGTTTGACAAATTATTTTGAATGAGATTATGTTGACATGGTTACCTTGGATGATAACGATACGAGTAGAAATTATCTTTTATCAAAACTTTTGTTTATGAAGGGAAAGATAGACACGAGGAATAAAAAAAATAGACATCTAAGGTAAATAGAAATTGAAAAGAAGGTGAAAACTAAAATTTAGGAAAATATTTATGAAGGGGAAAACTAGATTAACGCTAATAATTGGTTGCACTTATAGACTAATGACAAGTGTCATCATAATGTGGTTAGGCATATTAGTAGGTCTAATTAGTAGGCCTAATTGCTGTTTATGTTGATGATCTGAATATCATTGGAACTCCACGAGAGCTTCCAAAGGCAGTAGAATGCCTCAAGAAAGAATTTGAAATGAAAGATATCTGAAAAACAAAGTTTTGTCTTGGATTACAAATTGAATATCTAAAAAATGGAATCCTTGTCCACCAAAATGCATACACAGAGAAGTTGCTAAAAATACTTTATATGAAAAAATCCCATGCATTGAGCACCCCAATGGTTGTAAGGACCTTAGATGTTGAAAAGGACCCTTTTCGACCTCCAAGTGATGACGAGGAAATTCTTGGTCCTGAAGTACCTAATTTAAGTGCCATTGGGGCATTGTTATTTCTTACGAGTCATATACGACCTGATATATCATTTTCACTAAACCTATTGGCAAGATATAGTTCGTTTCCAACAAGGAGACATTGGAATGGGATGAAACAAATATTTCGCTACCTTCAAGGTACAAAAGATATGGGATTATATTATACCAACTCATCCGAAAGAAATCTAGTTGGTTTTGCAGATGCAGGTTATTTATCTGATCCCCATACCGGTCAACCCCAAACTGGATATGTTTTCACAAGTTCTAGTACTGCCATTTCATGGCGTTCCGTGAAGCAAATAATGAGTGACACTTCATCAAATCATGCAGAGATCTTGGCCATCCATGAAGCGAGTCGGGAATGTGTATGGTTAAGAAATGTGGTACAACATATTCGTGATAGACAAGGAAGCTCCAACAATCATGCATGAAGATAATGCAAGATGCATTGCTCAACTTAAGGATGGATACATCAAAGTTGACAGGGCCAAGCATATTCTACTGGAGTTCTTTTTCACTCATGACTTACAAAAGAGCGGCGGTATTATTGTTCAAAAGGTCCATTCAAGTGAGAACCTAGCAGACTTGTTTACCAAGACACTTCCCACTGCAACATTTAAGAAGTTGGTCCACGGCATTGGAATGCGAAAACTCAATGAACTTCAGTGATCTAATCATCAGAGGGAGAACATACATACTGCACTCTTTTTCCCTTAGTTATGGTTTTTTTCCACCTAGTTTTTCCGAGCAAGGTTTTTAACGAGGCAGCAAATCTAATCATATGACAACTAATGATGGATAGACAAGATGGAGTATTATGAATAATTAAATGTGTGTCTATCCATACACCTTAACCTCCATAAAATCTTATCTTATCACTTGGTGACTAGGATAATTAGTAGGAAGATAAGTATGATTAGTAGGAGATTTATTCTTATCTTGATTATCACCGTGATTGTAAGAACCCTATAAATAGAAGTTCATTTGTAGTTTGTAATCATCAATAAAAATGTATTCAACAATCTCTCTATCCTTCAAGCTTATACTTTCTGTCAATTATCATTATTTTGTAACAAAATGAAAGTTTTTTAAATTAGATAAAAGTAAAATAGGTTCTTGAAAACACCCCGCACCCTCTCACCCCCCACCATAATAATAATAATAATAATAATAATAATAATAATAATAATAATAATAATAATAATAATAATAATAATAATAATAATGGTAATGTTTCTAATAAATCATATGTTTCTAATAAAGTGATAATAATAATAATAATAATAATAATAATAATAATAATAATAATAAATGTAATAATAATAAATGTAAGGTCATTTTAGTCATTTTTAGTAATAACATGAGTGTGTCTTAGTCATTTCAAACTAACAGTCAACAAAAAATTAGACTTAAACTATTACAAGGAGTCGGGTTATGGAATAGATCCGATACTTTTTTAAGATTAGACTGAAAATAAAATACCTTGCAAATCACATTGATAAAAATGTATTCAACTCATATGTTTATTTCTTGTATGTGTTTGTTATGGTTCTTGTTTCAAGGTTTGAGATTATATTGTGAGTTTCTTGTAGTGCAATAAATAAAAATTTTATTTCCTAACTAAAAAGACCACATTACAAATTCGAATAAGGGGTTAGTTTTACATATTAGTTCAGAATAGTTCGGGATAAGATTAGAAGAGTCCTAGAGGATTTCTTTGAATGTGTAAACAAAGTTATCAAAAAAAGCATATAAACCCCCTAAAATATATATACCATCGAGGAGTTTATTAGCGACGAACTAATTTGGACTACCATTAATTACGATTGGAGGTAATCAATTTACTTTTATTCTTATGCTCGTTTGTATTTGATAATGCTCGCTATACGGTGAATGTGTTTGGAATAGCTTTTGTTTGCTACTTTTTAAATAACTCAATCTCTACAAATATTGGTTTATGCTTTGATTCTTTGAATGTGACTATTATTGATGATGACGGTGATCGAATTTGTGATATACGTACTATGTATCTCAAGTCACAATCCATGTGAAGCTTGTTGACTGTATCGATTAAAGCTAGGATGCTTTTGATGCATGACGAAGTATCATCACAAGATTTTAAATGCTGAATTAATATAGTGCGGGATGTTTTTAGTATATATTATTGCTTTACAAGATACATAATTTTGCTATAATACAATAGGTGAACGACACAGAATCGTATTTTAAGAGCCAACGCACCAATCTAAATGCTTCCTCGTGAAGCGTTATGAATGACAGTGGTTAAACAAAATAGCTAGTCACTAGTCGTTAGATGCTCAAGGTTTATATGTTTTGCAACCAGATAGGCTGAGAATACGAAGCTAGCGTGAAACCTGGTGTCAACTAACCTCAGTTTTAACCACTTAAATATTGAGAAAACAAGAAAATCCAAAATACTTTAGAAATAAAATATCGATTGTGACTTCGAACCATTTAATCATGATACTTGAACTTTAACAAAATTTACTTGTGATTGAATTCTTAAACTTGAATAGTGGACTTATATTGAGCACCAAAGTATGTTGGGATGCTAATAGTCCCAAAGTCTTTGACGAAGGATTCCCAAGACTCCGGCTCGATCACCGTTGATTTGTCTTCATCATGTCAACGAATTCCAATAATTGCCTCTAAATCTGATATACTTTTTTGGATTTCACCGTCATGCATGATTGTCGTCTTTAAAAAAATTGTCAAAAAAGTAGTCTCCTGATTGTAATTGTAAATTTCCTTGTTTTATCTTAAATTTTTGTGTGTTTAGCTATTGCACAACACTTCATGACAACATTCTTGACTTGATTTTTTTAGTTTCATCATTGATTTAAAGTCAATTCTTTATAGTTTGATCATGTTTGATAAATCTTGAAGTTTCTGTTTATATCTGGACAAAACAATATTGTAGGGAAACATGGTCAAAGATCTTTTGGGTCTTTTCTTGAACACACGGCTGCAAAGTTGGTGCTCAGCATTTTATGCTTACATGGGTATGACAAGGCGCCCCGCTTTGGAAAATAATGTGGCAAAACCATTGGAACTTCCTTATGAGTGTCCTCACTCTGGCTTTAAGTGCTCGGTCATTGGCAATATTTCGGAACTCGCCAAGCATCTAAAGGATGATCACAATGTTCCTGAAAGTGGTCACTTTTCTTCGCCACCACGTGATGGATATGAATTCAAGCATATTCTTAAGCAATCACGCTCAGGAGACCTGCAAAATCCCCCTGGGATGTATGCTGTAAGTTACAATTTAAGTAATTAATTATGTCAAAGATATTAACATATTCATGCATTTACATTTTGTATTATTTTTGCTATTATTTATGTGTTGCTTTAGGTATTCAACTGCTATGGACAACGATTCTGTTATCACGTTGAATATTTTCTTTTCGGTATCACTCCATGCTATATAGTATTCTTGTGGTTCATGGGTGAGGAAACCGAAGCTAAGAAATTCCGTTACTCCTTACAAATTAGTAAAAACGGGCGGAATTTGACATGGGAAGGAGTTCCGAGTAGTATTCGTGACAGTCACCATAAAGTTTGTGACATTCAAGATGGGCTAGTGATTCCACGCAACTTAGTTCTCTTGTTTTCAGATGAGCTCAAGTTACATTTAGAAGGTCGTATATGGAAAACGTAGCAAGTTATACTTAGTTTGGCGTGTTGTTTTGTTTTACCATTGGTAAGTCTTTTGTGTAGCATATCACAGAGCAACGGCCGCCTGCTTCAAGTGAAATTACTTATTGGGTTCACAAAAATTTATAAAAACTTAAGGTTAATAATGATTTGCATGAAAATTCAATGTGTGTTAACAATTTTGCTACTCGTATAGCAACAGTTACAGTCATGCATATATAAGAGCACAAAACATATCTTGAAACTGATCGAGTTGCATTTATTTTTTATTACTAAATAAAATTAATCTTGGTGTTAATAAAAAAGTCAATGTTGGCCCAAACGTGGATCTTTATTGGTCTAACGTTCAAATCACAATATACCAGAATTGAAATTGAAATGAAATAATCACTAAATAACTTTTTTATAACTTGTAATAATAATTTGTCATCTAGTAATTGTGTTTACAGAAATTGAACTATATATAATGAATGAAAAGATGCGTTTGAAGCATTGTGTTGGTTCGGCTTGTAATGGTTCGATCCAACAGTTGTGTCGCTTCATTTGTAACTGTCATTTGACAGTTATTTCTGAGAGTTGACTTTTTAATATGGTTGACTTTGACTTCGGGTATGACCCTCTAAATGGGTAGAGAATGGGTAAGATTGAGATTAACCCAATATTCTCCCCCTTAATCGCAATCATCATCTCCTAGATCTTTAAGTCTTCTTGATTCATCTTCTGGTTAGATCCACCATGTGACTGTTTTAATTTTTTGTAGTGCTTGTGATCATCCTTATATCAAGGTAGATCAATTTTCCTTCGGTTACTTCCATCTTTAGAGCTGTGATCTTTATTATGTCCATGTTGATCGTATCTGGTTATTCCCACCTTCATTGTTGTGTGATCTTCCTTAAGTCCAGGTTGATCGTAATTTTGGTTGGTTATGCCACCAATACCTTGTCTTCTAATTGGAGTTCTTGCAGCGTATACATATCTTCCTTAACTCTAGGTTGACTAATGCTTTCGGTTATACCACCATCTAAGCTTTAACTGCTAACTCCTTGTTGTTCAATGTTTGATGCTGTCAATTTGAAGTTGAATGGATTTTCCTTCCATTCTTGCTTCGTGATTCTTCTTGGTTAATGAAATTTCCTGGTGCTTCATCAATAGTTGCCATAAGTAACATTGGTTCCAAGTCTTCTTCAATGAGGTTAGATTGTTCCTCTTTCTTTGATGGACATTTGTTTGCAACATGCCCATACTCCTTGCATTTGAAGCATAGCACCTTACTCTTATCATGAGTAAATTTATTTGCTTTGCAGTTTAATTCTTTCTTGAAATTATTTTCATGCCTTTGCAACAATTCTTGTCCACATTTTTCACAGTGTCTTCCGTGGGTAATGTTATTGTTGTGACGTGTAAACAATAATTTATCTTGATCGTTATTGTCCTTATTCTTCTTTAACTTAATCCTTTCTTCATAAGTTTTAAGTCTTCCTATGGCTTCTTCAAATGTCATAGTGTTTAAGTCTGAATATTGTTCTATAGATGCTACTATTTGCAGATACCTATCCGGTACAGCATTTAGTAATTTCCTAACTATGGTTTGATCTTCCACTATGTGTCCTAGACTAGCGGCCTTGTTTACAAGAGTTGTAAGTTTTCCTGTAAAGGTGTCTATTGTTTCATCTTCCTTCATATGTAACAACTCAATTTCAGATCTGAGTGTTTGAAGTCTGGCTTGTTGTACTCTTTCTTCGCCTAAGTGTCTAGATCTTAAAGCGTCCCATATTGCTTTTGGGGTTTTGTGCTTTGTTATTTGAACTAATTGTTCTTCGGGTAAGGATTGGTAAAGGTATGCTATTGCAGTTTTTTCTTTTTCTTATCAGATGATTGAGTATTTTCAGTTGACTCAATCGTTACCCATAACCCATTTGCTTCTAAAAGAATTTGCATTCGAATTGCCCATAAAGAGTAATTCGCGGGTTTTAATATCGGGCATTGGAATTGAGGGGCAGTATTAGGTGTACTAGCCTCCTTCTTTCCATCGTCTCCACCTTTAGTCATTTCTTAATGATAATGACTAGATAATCTAAAATTCTAACACTGGGTGTGTTAAAAGAAATATAGCGTGCTTCTAATGTTTTGTGTCTAAAGTGACAATCAAAACTTTATAGGACTAGTTTTAATCCAAAAACTATCCTCGGAGATTTTATACGGAGTATTCTAAAATGAATAACCTAAGGTTAATTTTCCTTAAAATTATTCCTAATAATATAATAAGCAATGTAATCACTAAGTTATTATATTCTAGAATATGATAAGATACTAAATGGTAAATAGCAACTTATCAACAAAAAGACTATCCTATATATATATTAATTCCCAAAACTAATATACTAGATATGTGTCTAATTAAAAATAAAAGGGTGGTTTGTGTAATTTTTCGGAACCTGGGGGGTTATAATAACCGTAGCCCTAAATGATATTTGTTCCTTTAATGCCCTGGCTTATATGTCCGCCTCTCCTTTTTTTTGTTTATCTCTTCAAAGAGATAAAAATGGTCTCTTCCTTCTGAGACTTAGAAACTGCTTCTCCTTGGTTTCTTCTGATGGTTGACCGCCGATTGTTGGCTTCTGGTTAACCTTTTATTCTCCACGGTTGGTGTGTTCCTCTTCGAACGCTTGTAATCCTTCTGATGCGAAACTAGGGTTTCGTCAGTTTTGGGATCTTCTGAACCGTTTATATGATGGGTCTTTATGAATCAATTGAATCAAGTGGTGATTCAATTAAGGGTGCTCGGTTTGATTCTTCGAAACAGGTGTGCTTGTTCCTTGTTTTGAATCAATTCGATTTCTACCCCTTGATGATGACTTTCTGTTTTCCTCTCGAATTTGGTTCTTGTTTCTGAATCGGTTGGGTATTTTTTCGTATAATTGAAAAAATGCCTAATCCTGGGTCTTTGTTTTAATTTTCGGTAAAAAAAAATTTAATTCTTTTGCAAAAAAAAAAAAAAAAAAAAAAAAAAAAAAAAAAAAAAAGGTGCCCTTTTGTTGCCGGTAAAGATTACCAGGCGGCAAAGTGATGATATTTCTTTGTTGAACACAACAGAGTGATAAAGAATGATTGTTGTTGTTCGTATAAAGTTTTGCAGAAAGAAGTGTTACCGAGACCTGGGTTATCTTTGTTTTGATTCAAAACAGAAAAATTAAAACTTGGTATATGATGATGTTGGTTAGTTTAATCCAAACCGCTCTGATACCAATTGTTGGCCCAAACGTGGATCTTTATTGGTCTAACGTTCAAATCACAATACCAGAATTGAAATTGAAATGAAATAATCACTAAATAACTTTTTTATAACTTGTAATAATAATTTGTCATCTAGTAATTGTGTTTACAGAAATTGAACTATATATAATGAATGAAAAGATGCGTTTGAAGCATTGTGTTGGTTCGGCTTGTAATGGTTCGATCCAACAGTTGTGTCGCTTCATTTGTAACTGTCATTTTACAGTTATTTCTGAGAGTTGACTTTTTAATATGGTTGACTTTGACTTCGGGTTTGACCCTATAAATGGGTAGAGAATGGGTAAGATTGAGATTAACCCAATAGTCAAAGTTGATTATGTATCATCATGTTCCAGATGTTCTTATAAAAGGATTACCTGGTTGCACGATATAATAACTTGTGTATCTAGTCACAAGTGTAATACAATTGTTTTGCCAATTGCCACCACAACAAACCACGCCTCCTTCCACACAAACGCTTTCACATGCTATGTCTCAACTGATGTTAGATTCGGGCCTCAAAACACGTCATTACTGAACTACATAGAAACATATAGACCACATTTTTTTTCTTGCTCGGTTCAAATTATGCAGTTAACGTGTACTGTTTAGCTCTTACCAAGTAGTATGTCGAACTAAAGTGTTTATGTAAGATTTTGATTGACTGCTATCATGTTACGCTATGTTCCCGAGTTATTTGAGCTGCCGACTCTCATATACCTCTGTCATCAATGAAGTCTGAACATTTGCATGATACATGAGTTCAAATACCCTCATGTATGCTTTTGCAAGAGCCTCTTTCTTTTCCATGCAAGCATTTGCAATTAGAATCTTGTATGTGTCGCAATTCGTACACACAACCTTACGTCGAAACGGAATACAGGTTCAAACACACTACAGAAACATATAATTACATGATTGATATATTCGTAAGTTTTTCGAATATGATCTTGCGCGCCAACGGCTTGATAAAATGCCTGAGAGAGACCATGCTACTTTTCGCTTAATTTTTAAGCGGTATGCTTCGGCTCACCTTGTTCAAGAAGCGATCGATATGTATGATAAGTTGGATGAGTATAAGTTAAAGGATGAGACGTCGTTTTTGAACCTTGTTGATGCGTTGTGTGAGTATAAGCATGTGATTGAAGCTGAAGAGTTGTGTTTTGGTAAAAATAGGGATGAGAAGGTTGCGGGAGTTGGTATTGGTACGAAAGTTTATAATATGATTCTTCGGGGGTGGTTTAAAATGGGGTGGTGGTCTAAGTGTAGAGAGTTTTGGGACAAGATGGATGGAGATGGGATTACTAAAGATTTGTATTCGTATTCGATTTATATGGATATTCAGTGTAAGAGTGGGAAGCCATGGAAGGTGGTGAAATTGTATAAAGAGATGAAGAAGAAAGGGATTAAATTGGATGTGGTGGCATACAACACTTTTATCCGTGCTATTGGTGTTTCTGAAGGTGTTGATGTGGCGGTGCATCTTGGCCGTGAGATGCTTGAATTGGGCTGTGAACCGAATGTTGTAACTTACAATACAATTATTAAGCTTTTGTGTGACAATATGAGGGTTAGGGAGGCGTATAAAGTGCTGGATAAAATGTCTAGGCGAGGCTGTGCACCTAATGTTATTACATATCATTGCATTTTTAGGTGCTTAGAGAAGCCGAATGAGATTCTTGCGCTACTTGATAGGATGGTTGAAAGTGGTGTAACTCCGACTATGGATACATATGTATTGCTTATAAGGAAATTTGGGAGATGGGGTTTTCTTAGACCGGTTTTTATAGTTTGGAAGAAGATGGAAGATCATGGTTTGAGTCCGAATGAGTTTGCTTATAATGCTTTAATTGATGTTTTGGTGGAAAAGGGTATGATTGATATGGCGAGGAAATATGATGAAGAGATGTTTGATAAAGGGCTATCGGCTAAGTTAAGACCAGAGTTAGTGAAGGGGGACGACGATGATGGCTGATGGACTTAAGTAATGTCATGGCATTCATTTGAATGTTAGAAGATGCTTGGTGGCCGTTCAGAGAAAAAAAATAAAGACACAATGGGCATTTTCATTTATTTGATGATCGAGACGAATCAAGATAGAACCGAGAAAACAGAAAATGAAGATCAATGATGTAGATGAATGGTATCAAATTGGTCTCAATTGGGAAGGCGAGTGGGTGATAGTAGCGAGGTGAGAATTAGTGATAGTCGTGTGGTTTTCAGGTTATATTATTTTTGTGATTTTGAAGCAGAATGAAGTTTCTCCAATTGTTTCCCAGGAGATTTAAGTGTAGATATCGGCTTGTCACCTCACAATGTTAGTTTCTAATTATGACGTTCCTAGCGGAAACAAGTTGCAAAGGCTTATATGCTTCTGGCCCGATCTGATGAATTATTTGAATTTTAGTTTTGGGGAATTAAGTAGATGTACTACTATAAGTATTTACAGTTAAATGTCAAGTCTGATTAGAATATTATGTTTTTTCATCATAATCTACTTACTATAAATAGAATATAGCTAATATTTTTTTACTTTCACTCGTTTGATCTGTTAGGGATACAATCAAAATCACTTGATTTGGGGATTTGGCAAGCGGTAGATGTGTCAACAGTTAAAGTGTAAAACAAAAGCTTAGAAATGGATGGATGGATGGATATACAATTTGTCAGAGATATGTGAGCATATAATCTCGACATTGCTCCAAGTTTAAAGACTCAAAAGAAGAAGGACCAAAGTTGCTCGTTTGAAACTTAATAACCAAAAGTTGGTTATGTTAGTTAGTTAGTTATATTTAGTTATTTTCAGAAGTTAGTTATGGCGGTTACAAACCGAACCATTGTGTCGTTTGGTTCACAGCTATTCGAACAGACACATTCTTTAGTGAACAGACACGAAGGTTCATGGCAACCTTTCGTATAGTATAAATATGTAATTACATGTAACAGAAATTTGGTTAGACGATTAATAAAGTTATCTAGTTTTTACTTTGCAATTCATATCGACTCACTCTTTATTTGGGACCAACATTTGGCATCAAGAGCCTCACGCTCGTTATACTCACAAAACAGAAACCATTTTAACGAGAAAAAAACGAAACCAAAAAGAAAAACGCTGAACCTGTTGTTTCAGAAGGAAAGAACACACATTGTATACATCTTCATACGCTGCCTGGATAACTTTGAACGCAAGGAAAGTAGTGCACGACCGTACTTGTGTGGGAATTGCAATCGAAAAGCCACCAACGAGAAGTGGTGACTTGTTTGTTTTTGGGTGTGTGATTCTGTGTAAACAAAAGACAGCAACGTTTATTTACAAACGTCTCTTTGTTTGCAACCAACAATCATACAACAAAACGTATAGTAGGCCTAGTTGTTTTTATCTATCGCAACAGATTTTTGAAGAAGAAGACATCATCAGAAAGATAGAAGATCCACGCTTGCAAACGCAAACGTTTGGACAGAAGTTGATTCCGTTGCATGGTATTTAGAAAAGGTATACCGATAGAAGAAAAGAAACAATCAAGGATTGTTTAGGAACACGCTCCAATACAAGGGACGACAACATGAACAAACTTGATCACTTGTTCACAGGGAATATCGTCGAATATTCTCGTAGGTTGTTGTAGATACGGTGTGGAATAATAAGAAGAAGAGTATTGTCAAACGCGGACAAGCAATGAAGAGAACAAAGTTTTGAGCAACTCGCTAACTTTGTTGGGTTCACTACCGTCGAGTAGTAAGAAGAAGGAAATAAGCAAACGCTTGTTTTTGTTAAAATACCGAGAGTATTATTGGCTTTGTGTTCATACGAATTTGGAAACAAGACAACAAGAACTTTCGAGTTCCTGGTATATAAAAGAAGACAGCCGAGACAAATAACGATTGTCTAGGGCACGGAATTGTTTCAAATCAACACAAAGGAGAAAGAGCAACGTGGTACGAAGTGGTTATAAGAAAAAGGCAAGTCGACAACATCAACCGTTTGTCTTTGGAAGCAAGAACGAGGGACAAAGAAAAGCATTTGTTGGAATATTCAAGTACCAACAAGAAGGGAATATACGCGTGACTAACACAACAAGGTCACAACAAATCTCAAATTTTCGGATTTCATTTCATACTTATAGTATAGATACTTACTTTATACTATTAGAAATCCATAGATTTTATATTAGGATTCCCGATAACTATTTCTGTTCCGTTAGTATTAAGTTATACCACATTAGTTAGAATTCCCATACGATTCGAAGTGAAGATCATAAACAGCATTAGGATGTCGGTTGAAGATACAACTAGCACAACATTGAAACCCGGAACACCTATCGCACAATACCAATGCCCTAAACTCAAAACCACAAAATACACAGTTTGGGCAATACAAATTAAGGTTATACTAGAAGCACATGGGTTATGGGAATCAATAGAACCTAAGGAAAACACGCAATTAGATGATAAGAAGGATAAGGCAACAACTGCCCTCCTATATCAAGCGTTCACCGAAGATGTTATTTACAAGTAGCAAGTTGTAAGACGGCAAAGGAATTATGGGAATCATTGAAGAAGAGACACATTGGAGAAGAAAAAGTGCAACAAGCACGGTTACAATCATTGATGATTGGATTTCAGACCCTCCAGATGAAGGAAGATGAAACGGTGGATGCATTTACAGCCAAATTGAACGGCTAGGCCACGAAGGCAAAAGAATTAGGAAAGACCTTGGATGAATCATTTTTAGTACGAAAACTATTAGACTCCACACCAGATAGATTCATTCAGATAGTAGCATCCATAGAACAGATGAATGATCTCGATGACATCATGGTAGATGAGGTCGTAGGAAAACTTAAGGCATTCGAGGAAAGGATAAAACTCCGAAAGGGAGGACAAGTAGAAAGCCAGGATAATTTATTATTCGCACAAGGCGAACACTCTAAGAAAGGAAAACGTTTTCACAAACGCCATGGTAGATCGAACTACTCACGAGGAAACTTGCAGAATAAGGGAAGAACATCATGGGTAAAGTACTTATTGTCTAGGTTAGAATCTCTTTTTATTAGGCCTACTTGCTAGATTCCTTTTTAGTAAGATTTTATTTTTATTTTTAGGTTCTCTTTAGTCTATCTTATTTCTTCGTGTTTTTGTTCGTAACTCTTCGCCATCCGACATCATGGACGATGGTAACATCTTTGAACCCGTCATCCCACCACAACAAAACCCACCACTAGATAACATACCTCTTAGGCCCCGAACCTTAGGAGAGTATTCCCGACCTAGCCACCAAGGCTACCGAAACACCATTGAGCTCACCCAAGGAGCCAATGTGACCCCCTTGCGATCCGACACCATCCGGTTGGTGCAAAGCGGATGTGCATTCCATGGACTTTGTTCCAAGATCCAAATCAACATCTCAAGGACTTCCTTAAAATCATAGATTCTATAGACCTTGATGTTACAACTAGAGAGTCAACCCAATTATGCCTATTCCAATTCTCTCTACGTGATCAAGCTAGTCAATGGCTTGAGCGTTTACCCGCGGGATCCATCACCTCATGGGATGATCTCACCACTCGTTTCCTTGCTCAATTTTTCCCACCGGGGAGAACTACCAAGCTTAGAAATGACATCTTGATGTTCCAACAACGTCAAAATGAAACTCTTTATGAAGCATGGACTCGTTTCAAGGACTTACTCCAAAAATTCCCTCATCATGGCATAGGTCTTTGGCTCCAAGTCCAAATTTTCTATGACCACATCGATCTCTCCACAACGCGAGCCATTGACCAATCGGCTGATGGTAAGCTACGTGATCTAAGTGTGGAACAATCATGGGAACTCATAGAAGATCTTGCTCTCTATGACAACGAAAGTTGGAATGATCCCCGTGATTTGAACAAAACGGTCAAGCCAATATCTTTGCCTTCGAACAACTCTAGCACTCCCGACCGTAGGATCATGAAACTTGAAGACCAATTCAAGTTTCTCATGAAGTCTTACGAAGCTCCTAAGCCTTCAAGCCAAGTGAACAAACTCACTTCTTCATGTGAATTATGTAGTGGTCCCCATGACACTCGTGATTGTGTGGAACTCCCCGGAACAGCTTTTACGGACTACGCATCCTCGCGTACCGACGAAGCAGGAGATAAGTGGTACACTTTCAAACCCGAGCCAAACCCTTACGGTGATTCCTACAACCCCTCTTGGAAATATCACCCAAACCTTAGGTGAAAGCAAAATCAAGCCAATTCTTTCAATCCACCTAATCGTTACCAACCAAACGGTCCACCATCCAACCGTACTTTCAACAACAATCCTTCTAACAATTATGGTAGTACCAACAATCTTGAAGGATTGATGTCTAAGTTCATGGCATCTCAAGAGGCTCGCATAGCTAGGTTTGAAACCGAATTCAACCAACAACAAACGGAGATGACCAACAAGATAGACAACTTGTTGAAAGCCCTCAACAACCAAGCATTAACTACACCGAGGAAGGACACTAGGGAAGCCAAAACCGGAATCCAAACTAAGGACCCCTCGTCATCCAAACATGTCCACTTTGTCAATGTTGTCACCATTAAGCCAAAAGATAAGGATATAGAAGAAAGTGACAAAGATGAAGTTGAAGTAGAAACCGAGACTAGGGATGAAATTAGGGAAGTTGAGGTTAATAAAGGAGAGGAGTTAGAGGAAGTAGAGACTATAGAAGAGTACTTTGATAAGTTGCCAGCGTGGGGATCGCACCAGGCTTTACCTCTCGAAGGATCTCGAGAAGCTTACAACCCCCACCAGGCAGTGTACCTGATCGATGTAGTATAGTATAATGACAAGTACCGGGGGATTGATCGTTCAGCTAGGAATAGTGTCGCTAGGATTAGAAAACCTAAAGACTAGGTCTAGAGATGAGGGATGATTCTTTTTGTATTTTTATATTTTTATGAAAGCAATAAAAAATCTCGGGTTTGAAGGAGTTTGGCGGAATTAGTTGCTAGTCAACTAACCCAATACTAAGATGCAATCAAAATAAAATACTAAAAATGAAAATAAACTAAAGTTGTGAGCAATATGTGGGAGAATTGTATTTACTTAGATTTCATTACTCCCTAGATATCTTTTACATGTTAATTACTTGTTATAGTTGCGTGGATGACGGATTGTATTCCTTAATACCATTCATGGGGTGGCGTACTTACTTCCCCAATCCTATGAGTGCCTACTTCACTCCTATGTCGAGCCGGCTAAGAAGCTCCTAACATGGGATCACTAGAATTTGCTCATGCATTAAATACAACCAATAAAACCTAGTACACATCGGTTCATATTTCCTAAGACGTTCAACCATGTTACACAATGGAGATCTGCCAGTTTTCTTAAGCCTAACATTGAAATCATTCATCCAATACAACCATAAACAAGTAATCAACACATAATTAACATCTAGGTTTTATTACATCTAAGCAAACACAAGATAGATCTAGCCTAGCATGTTAAAATCAAGACAAGCATAAGATAAATTCAAACAACACATAGACATATTGAATGAATTAAGAGAAGACTTATCTCAATTGAACATGAAAGGATTCAAGAAGTGAAAACACTGTAAAATATGACCTAGGGTTTACAAAGTTCGGCCCTAGTATTCTCCACACAAGTTCCTCTTTTTTGAATAAAAAATAGAAAACTATATATAGATTTTGATGGGTGACGGCGTCAAGAACAAAAGTCTGACGCCGTCATCTCGCCGCCAAATAGTTTCTCGGACTGCCTAGATCTGGGTCTGACGCCGTCATGTATTCACCTTATGCAGGTCGTCACCAAAAATAGTCTTGACGCCCTTGTTGTGACGCCTTCAGATTTTCACTGGGTCGTCATGGTTTTTACTCTTGACGCCGTCAGGTACTTCCTCTTGACGCCGTCAGGTACTGTTCTCAGCATGAAAAATTAAGTCTTTGCCGTTTTCTTCACTTTTATGCTCCAAAAACATCCTAATTGCTTCCTTTTCCAAAATTCACTCTCAAAGTACATAAAATCACAAAAGGAACGATTTAGGGCAATATTTGATCAAATAAATTCAATTCCGGGCTTAAATGAACCCCTAAAAGTGGTTCATTTTTCGCCTCATCAAAAGGTAACTCGAATGAAGGAAACTCATCCCACAAAGATAAATCAAATAATGATAAACAAGGGTGGGACAGAAGTAAGATAAAGTGCTACAACTGTGGAAAATTAGGACACATGCAAAGAACCTGTAGAAAACCATCAACAAATCAGGAACAGTCAAACCTTATCTTAGAAGACGAAGAACCATCACTGTTAATGGCTACATATGAAACTGAAGAAGTTTTATTGAACGAAGGTCAAATACAACCCTAGAAGTATGCTACAACAGATGCTAGCATATGGTATTTAGATAATGGTGCAAGTAACCATATGACCGGAACCATGAGTCATTTTAAAGATATTGACGAAAGCATCACTGGATGCGTTCGTTTTGGAGATGGATCATATGTAGAGATAAAGGGTAGAGGTTCAATATTGTTAGGATATAGAAACCAACAACAAAAGATAGTTTCGGACGTTTACTACATTCCAAACCTAAAGAGCAACATACTTAGTCTAGGACAACTTACCGAGATAGGTTGCAAGATCATCATGGATGAAAATATACTGACTTTATATGATAAGAACAAGACTTTGTTGATGAAATTAGAACGATCTAAGAATCGACTTTACAGTATCAATCTATGCATTGAAGCACCTATATATGTCTCTTAGCAAACATAGATAACCAAGCATGGTTATGGCATGCTAAATTGGGTCATCTGAAACTTTGACGCATTAGACAAGATGACAAGAAAAGGTCTAGTAGAAGGGATACCGAGAATAAAACATGCAGGACAAATATGTGATGCATGCTTATTAGGAAAACACATCAGAACACCATTTCCAAACAAAGCTAAATTCAGATCCAAGAACCCGTTGGACTTGGTATATGGAGATCTTTGTGGTCCCATAAGCCCAGCCACAAATTCAGGAAAGAAGCTCATCTTCTTGTTAGTAGATGACTGTACACGTTTTATGTGGGCCTACTTTCTAACCTCGAAAGATCAGGCATTTAACACATTCAAGGAATTTAGGGAGAAGGTATAAATGGAGTTGAAGTTGAAATTGAAAATGCTAAGAACAGATAAAGGAGGTGAATTTAAATCTAAAGAATTCACCAACTACTGTAAGGAAAATGGTATCGCAAGACAGTTAACAGCGCCGTACTCACCAAAACGAAATGGTGTAGTAGAAAGAAAGAATAGGATAGTTTTATCAACTACTCGGAGTATGATGAAAGCAATGAAGTTACCCTTAACTTTTTGGGCGGAAGCAGTCAGACACGCCATTTACATACTCAACTGGGTACCTACCAAAGCCCTGGAAGATAAAACACCATATGAAGCCCTCTACAACAGAAAACCGAACTTGGAATACCTAAGAATATTCGGATGCACGTCTTATGCTAAGATAACGATACCTCACTTGAAGAGGTTAGATGAAAGAAGCATACCGATGATTTATTTAGGCGTAGAGGAAGGATCAAAAGCATGTAGGCTATATGATCCAGTAAGAAAGAAGAAACATGTTAGTAGGGACGTAAAGTTTATGGAAACAAAACCGTGGGAGTGGGATAATAGTGAAGATGAAACAAGTACACAAGACACATTTCTCACTAGTTTTGTAGTAGATGGAGTTGACAACGAGAATCTTACACCAGTTAACATAGAAAACATTGATAATACGTATCATGAAGAGGTTCAAACACCCGAACCAATACCAGATCCAGAATCACCAACCACACCACCAGCATACACTTACGAACCCAACTCATAAAATGATAGAGAAGCTACTCTTAGCTCATTAGGAAGCTCAAAACAAAGATTTGATGATACACCAGTACGAGGTTTCAAAGAAGTAACGAATATATATAGAACCGCACGTATAGTTGAGACCGAAAGTCTACTATTCATGGAAGAAGAACCCCGTAACTATAAGGAAGCATCAACAGATAAGAAATGGATTGAGGCCATGAAAGCTGAACTGGATTCGATTAATAAGAATCACACATGGACTCTCACAACATTGCCAAAAAATCAGAAGGTAATCGGACTCAAATGGGTTTATAAAACCAAAAGGGATGCACACGGAAAGATCATAAATATAAAGCAAGATTAGTATCAAAAGGTTATGTACAAGAACAAGGAATAGACTTCGATGAAGTATTCGCACTAGTTGCTAGGATAGAAACAGTTCGGTTAATATTAGCACTAGCAACATATCATGGTTGGCCAGTACACCACTTAGATGTAAAATCAGCATTTTTACATGGAGAGTTGAAGGAAGAAGTCTATGTCAAACAACCGGAAGGGTTTATTCAGCAAGGAAACCCTGATAAAGTCTACAAGCTAACTAAAGCTTTGTACGGCTTAAGACAAGCACCTAGAGCTTGGAACATGAAGCTTGATCAAACCTTGAAATCATTAGATTTTAAGAAGTGTAATCTCGAACAAGCAATTTACACAAAGAGAAGCAATACTTCTACGCTTATTGTTGGAGTATATGTAGATGATTTAATAATCACGGGCACTCCAAAGAAAGAATTAGACTTGTTCAAATCTCAGACGGAAGACAAATTCGAAATGAGCGACTTAGGGTTGCTAGCTTATTACCTTGGGATAGAAGTTAGACAGGAGGAGAGATTTCAATCAAGCAGACATGATATATTAACAAGATCTTGAAAGAAACAAGTATGACGGACAATCATGATACGAAGATACCTATGGATCCCGACACTAAGTTGGTCAAGGCGGAAGATAATGGAAACCTAGTTGACGCAACTTACTACCGTAGCTTAATTGGAAGTCTTAGGTACTTACTGCACACAAGACCAGATCTTAGTTACTCAGTCGGACTACTCAGCAGATTTATGCAAGACCCGAAGGAAATTCACCTGAAGGAAGTAAAACAAGTAATCCGATATATCAAAGGAACAAAGGAGCATGGAATCATATACAAGAAAGAAGGCGGCTGTAAGATCACAGGTTATAGCGACAGTATTTATGGAATCAACACGGATCAAGAAAAAGGAACTACTGGAATCGTATTTTATTTTGGAGAGTCACCTATTACTTGGTGTACTCAGAAACAACCTACAGTGGCACTATCATCATGTGAATCAGAATTCATGGCGGCTACTGGAGCAGCATGTCAAGCTTTGTGGTTAAAACGCTTACTTAGTGAATTAACTGGATGGCAAGAAAAATGGATAACGCTTAGAGTTGACAACATATCAGCAATAGCACTCGTAAAGCACCCAGTATTTCATGGAAGAAGCAAGCACATCGACATTCGCTATCATTTCATTCGTGAATGTGTAGAGAATGGTCATATCAACGTTGAACACATCAATGGAGAACTACAAAGAGAAGACATTTTAACAAAGCCCTTACCAAGACTAAAGTTCGTGACTACGCGACAAATGCTCGGAGTTCAAGACTTAGGACGAAGCAACGATCAAGATTAAGGAGGAGAATGTCAGCATTTAATCTCGACATTGCTCCAAGTTTAAAGACTCAAAAGAAGAAGGACCAAAGTTGCTTGTTGGAAACTTAATAACCGAAAGTTGGTTATGTTAGTTAGTTATATTTAGTTATTTTCAGAAGTTAGTTATGGCGGTTACAAACCGAACCATTGTGTCGTTTGGTTCACAGCCATTCGAACAGACACATTCTTTAGTGAACAGACACGAAGGTTCATGGCAACCTTTCGTATAGTATAAATATGTAATTACATGTAACAGAAATTTGGTTAGACGATTAATAAAGTTATCTAGTTTTTACTTTGCAATTCATATCGACTCACTCTTTATTTGGGACCAACAAGATACAATCTTGTTGGCTATTCTGGCTTTTAATCTGAATATTCGTTTGATGAATATATTTGTTTTAGCTTTATAGACTAATTAATTTAATGAGTTTTTCCTTTTGTTAACTGAAGAGATGTTTGAACTAGCAGTATACTCCTTGATGACAAATATGAAGTGAGGTTAGGAAGCCTAAGTGAAGCGTGTACCCAAGAATAGGATAGTCATTCGCATTGGCTCACAAGGTTACCCCAGTAAGTACTCATCCATGCCCACTTTAAAAAGCCATACACACATTTTTTAGTCCTATTAATTTGGCATCTTTAAAGAAGGTGTTTTAATGATCTGAAACTAAAAGGTTTTAACTTAAATTATCTCTTGGATTTGTGCAAGACAACAGAACAAAGTGCTTCTGGTAATGGGATCTGTTTGTTCCGTAAATTATCTATTGAGATGACCCATTTAATTGAATCGAACTTTTGTTTACAAACTGGTTGATTTAGTTCTAGCAACTAATATCTTAATCATTTAGGCTTAGCTACTGCAACATGTGCATACGAAGTTTACTGCTTTAGAAAAGTATTACTGGGAGCTTGTAATTGGCAGAACTGGAGTTAGTTCATCGAGTGACTCAGTCACGAAGAACTTGTTGGGATGTATTCAACCTTTAGAAATTGTTCTATGAATACTTTTATTAGCAGTTATATACCATAGGGTGAAATTTGAAGTCCGAGATCAAGAAAATTTCATTTTAAATACTAGCGCAATTCCCACACAAAGCAGCGCCAGAAAAGGGAAAAAAAGGGGGGGGGGGGGGGGGGGGGGGGGGGGGGGGTTCATTAAATTGGTTATGATTTTTTTGCTTCTTTTTTATAGACGCCGTTTTCTATAATATATACATAGTTTTTATGGTCATAGACTTGTGTGACATTGTGAAGAGGTTAATATGTCATACCCTTTATTAATCTGCAATTATTGTATTTTGAAGTTTATGTCTAAGTTACTAAATAAAGCAAGATATGTAAACTTAAAAAATTTCAAGATTTCTATAGGGGCAAATGACAAAAAAATGCATCGAACTTGACACTTTTTGTCATTGTATGTAGCCAACTGTTTTTTTTTTTTCTTATTGTATGTACTGAACTTTCAAATTTCGATCATTGTGTGTATTTTGTGACTATTCTGCCATGTAAAATGACCATTTTACCCTTCGAAATTTGAAAAAAATAAGGGTAAAATGGTCACAAAATACACACAATGATCGAAATCTGAATGTTCAGTACATACTATAAAAAAAAATAATTGCCTACACACAATGACAAATAGTGTGAAGTTCGATGCATTTTTTTGTCATTTGCCCATTTCTATAGTAAACATCCCAAATACAATACAGAGAGTAAAGAATAGATATAGATAGATTATAAGGATGCCTAAAACATTTATCTTCACCAAACTTACCTAGCTTTTCTCCATACAGAGGTGTCTATTGATGTATGGCTAGATGCTAAAAGAATAATTAAACTTCCTCTTGAATAAGGATTTTGAAATAAACCTTCCTACCAGCTTATCAGAATCTCTTAATTTACCTCAAAATAAGTATAAGCAGTTTGGATCTCCTTTTTCTTAACAAAAAGAAAAACAAAAAAATTATCAATCCCAAACATCGCCTAACTATTCCATCCAAATATGTCCATTAACTATTAGGTTGAGTCCCTTCTTATCTCCATCTGAAAAGAGGCTTGCCATGCTCAGCGAAATTACCAGTCCGTCTAGCCTGTCCAGGATTTTCTGGTGACTGTGACGAATACTACTTGGAACCCCTTGCCATGACAATTTCCGACAATTCGCACTAATTGTTAGGGAGTATCCGAAGTTTTTGGCGTCGTCTTCATCACCCAAAAACTGTATGAACGCTATGTAGCATGGATACTTGTCCAGAAGAAAATACTCAAAGTGATAAGAGAATTGTCGTCCGTGGCAGTTATATATCTAAAGCAATATAAAGAAAATGTTGAAAATTATTGACACGATATAGTATATGCTAATAACTTGTAAAAAGATATCGTAACTTACACCTATCATCCCTGTCGCATTATTAATTTTGTGTGACTCTGCATAATGATGTGCGAATACAGCTACATCACGCATGCAAACTTTGTGATTATTTTTTAAATGCGTCATGAGCACTGGAATATTGCCGGTGACTGAACATTGCGAACCAGAGTATGGACAACTATAAGGAGCTTTTAATGGTTCCGCTACTTTCTCCACAAACCTGATATATAGGCGGGGACATTATGGTGGTGCACACAGGACATTCAAGAAGCTCATATAGATTTTTTTAAACCATTTGATGTTTTTCATCCACCCCACTTGTGGCTTTCTTGCTGGGCTTTTTGGTTTTCTTCGTTACCACCATTATTAATGAATCTGCAGAAAAGGAAGTTATAACTAATAATAACGTGAATCTGCAGCAAAAAAGAAAAGAAATGCATGCATACCTAAAACATAATAAACGGCTTATACATAGTCACTATCTCACTCTCTAGATAGGTTCCTTAGTTGCTTGGTTAAGTTTTCCATAAGTGTTAATTGCTATACAACATTCAATATTGCCTCTCGAGCGTCTCGAGAACACGTACAACACATTTTAAACATTGACACAATCCTATGAACTCCCAACACACTATCAAACCAATAACACATCTTTTATATAATAAAACAAAACCCCTATTGGAAATTTTGCATTTCAAAAAATTCAATTCATACCTGATTTAGTAATAATTTTATTTAAAAAAAAAAAGATTATTTTCTTATTAGGTAATATTTTATATTTATCCATAACACAAGTAGAAGATAAATACAAAAAATATAGATAAGATATTTAAAAAAAAAAAAAAAAAATTATTTATTTTATGTTTATCCACAAAACAAGTAGAAGATAAATACAAAAAATATAGATAGGATGCAATTCACAATAGGATTAAAAATTTTAAATAATTATTTCAAAAAATTAAAAAAAAAAAACAAAAAAAAACAAAAATTTTTAAATAATTATTAAAAAAAAAAAAAAAAAAAAAAAAAAAAAAAAAAAAAAACCTCGCGCGTGCGCGGGTATTATAACTAGTAGAAGGCTAGAAGCCAAAATACATGTATGCTCATCAGCCAACAAAACAATAACCTCAAGTCCACATTTTGAAGCTTGCACTTGTTTTTATCTAACTTAACCTTCAATTAATTATGCTTAACTTTAAGCATGCCCGTGTTTATTTTAACTTAACCTTTAATTGTTCTAAAACCTATCTTTGAACACGCGTGTACACAATGAATACAACATACAAATTCACAATCCTTGTGTTTCTGGAAATTTATCACTTCTTCAAGTGGTTTCATCAGGGAGGGGGCTACTAATAGTACTTCTCAGGATATGAAAGAACCTACTCAGCTAGTACATCAACTTCAAAACTCAGGTCTGCCTTCTATTTGTGTTTCAAAAAACCGTTCCCCTTTACGAGAATGTGTCTTCTAGGAATGTTGTCAAGTGATATCTCACCTGACCGCCTCCAATAGTGTAATAATATGGTTTGTTAACTGACCAACAGGTTTTGGGTGGTATAGAAACACAAATACAAATCCTGTTGTGCTGGTTTGCTTTAGTCCTTTAGCAGGTATAACACTGTTAGGGTTTTGTACAATCCAAACTTCAAACAGGTAGCAAAGTGGAGCCGGGATCAAGTGAAAACAATAAAAACATTTTCAGTAGGTACGGTTAAGTTTTCTACGGGCATTTATAGTGCCAAGCCTGTGAAATATTTGTCGAAGCCAATCGTGGACTCCAATTCAAGATCTTTAGATTAATTTCCTGTTATCTTCGATCTTAAGTATTATAGCTATATATGGAGCTTAATTTCAGTCCCAGTCAAGATCATTTGGATTCATCTTGTCTGGATCTTTTGGGGCTTCTTCAGCATACAGGTAACTTGGTAAGGAGGCTTTTTTATTTATAAATTCATATTTTTCATTAAAAAGAAAGTTTGCTAGAGTTGTTGGTTTGTGTCTTTGTATGTTCTACCTCTTTGCTGTAGTTTAATAATGAAATTTTATCTGCCAGTTGAAAAAAAAAAAAAAAAAAAAAAAAAAAAAAAAAAAAATTCCTTATATGCCATTGAAAAAACCCATTTAATTTCAGGGTTTCGCACAAACATAGCAACTTTTTTTATGCTGCAGATTCATTGAAATTTATCCACACGAGGCACGTTGTACGTTTCTCCATCACTTAGCACACATATGGTAACTCGCTTGAAACAAAAACATACTTGTTACAAGAGTGCTTGACATGAGTCAGAAATCAAATCGGTAATTAAAACACACTAACGATCTTCGACAACTCTAACGCAATCCATCTACTTAATTACCTATGCTTATAACAATAGCCGAGATATATAAAAAGTTAAAACTATGGTAATAGATGTACCTTCAAACGATTAGAATGTCACCACTTGGAAACACTCCTTCCTTACACTATATATGTAAAGCTCTCCCTATTAGTGATATTAGGATTCTTTCTTTTGTGAACTTGATTAAAACGTTACCATATGATTGCTTATGTATCGAAGGTTTACCGAGAATTCGGCAAAGACGATAACAATGAAATCTCGCAATTTTCTCCATCACGATCTCGTTTTCTATTATCTTGAGCAAAGTAATACATGCAATCCACCAACTTCCCGTTTTTACACAATCTACCCCCTAAGTCTATATTCGTCAGAACCCTTTGTGTAGATTCGAATAGAACCCTAAGTCTATTATTATGAATAATTAAATGTGTGTCTATCCATACACCTTAACCTCCATAAAATCTTATCTTATCACTTGGTGACTAAGATGATTAGTAGGAGATTTATTCTTATCTTGATTATCACTTTGATTGTAAGAACACTATAAATAGAGGTTAATTTGTAGTTTGTAATTATAAATAAAAATGCATTCTACAATCTCTCTATTCTTCTAGCTTATACTTCTTGTCAATTATAATTATTTTATAACTCGTTATCAGCACGCTCTAAGTATTTTTTTTATTACTCTCGATTCACCGGGTATGTCTTTAACCCCTTTTATATATATTATTTGTAGACTATATGGCAATTGTCAGATCATGTCTCGTATTTTTATTTATTTATTTATTTTTCATGAGTCAACAGTAAAGCTATTGATGGGGTCATGTATTGACATATGCTTATTGCGAATATAAAACATATTCTATATTATCAATTAATATTTGCCAACGTATGTTTCGCACACCAATTATTTTTAATATTACATATGATAAATATATCATCCGTTCAAAACGTTTTGAGAAAATAACGTTTTGAACGAATGATATATTTATCATATGTAATATTAAAAATAATTGGTGTGCGAAACATACGTTGGCAAATATTAATTGATAATATAGAATACGTTTTATATTCGCAATAAGCATATGTCAATACATGACCCCATCAATAGCTTTACTGTTGACTCATGAAAATAAATAAATAAATAAAAATACGAGACATGATCTGACAATTGCCATATAGTTTACAAATAATATATATAAAAGGGGTTAAAGACATACCCGGTAAATCGAGAGTAATAAAAAAAATACTTAGAGCGTGCTGATAACGAGTTATAAAATAATTATAATTGACAAGAAGTATAAGCTAGAAGAATAGAGAGATTGTAGAATGCATTTTTATTTATAATTACAAACTACAAAGACACACATTTAATTATTCATAATAATAGACTTAGGATTCTATTCGAATCTACACAAAGGGTTCCGACGAATATAGACTTAGGGGGTAGATTGTGTAAAAACGGGAAGTTGGTGGATTGCATGTATTACTTTGCTCAAGATAATAGAAAACGAGATCGTGATGGAGAAAATTGCGAGATTTCATTGTTATCGTCTTTGCCGAATTCTCGGTAAACCTTCGATACATAAGCAATCATATGGTAACGTTTTAATCAAGTTCACAAAAGAAAGAATCCTAATATCACTAATAGGGAGAGCTTTACATATATAGTGTAAGGAAGGAGTGTTTCCAAGTGGTGACATTCTAATCGTTTGAAGGTACATCTATTACCATAGTTTTAACTTTTATATATCTTGGTTATTGTTATAAGCATAGGTAATTAAGTAGATGGATTGCGTTAGAGTTGTCGAAGATCGTTAGTGTGTTTTAATTACCGATTTGATTTCTGACTCATGTCAAGCACTCTTGTAACAAATATGTTTTTGTTTCAAGCGAGTTACCATATGTGTGCAAAGTGATGGAGAAACGTACGACATGCCTCGTGTGGATAATTTTCAATGAATCTGCAGCTTAAAAAAAGTTGCTATGTTTGTACCTTCAATATGCATATTTTTTTTTCCCCTTAGAGGGCTGGGAATCGTAACGCCGAACCGGCATTATTGCAGAGCTGGCAACAAAATCATCCGACGTGGAAGCAAAACAACGCCGTTTAGGCGTTAGCACCATTCCCTTCGTTCTTGTGTTGCAATGGCATTTTCATTTACGTTGCTAGAGTAACTCATGTTATAACACTAACTTGGTTCCAAGTTATCATACCCCATTTGCATGTTACATTAACTCATGTTATAGCAACGGCGTTTACATTTATTTGTTTTTCTTAGGCTATTCATAGTGGTGACCCATATTGCATCATCTTTCCGGCTGCCACATCAGCTTTCTCTCTCTTCAACCCATATTCATCTCTCTCATCACAGTGGCAACCCATATTGCATCATCATCATCAGTTTTTTTTTTTTTTTTTTTTTTTTTTTTTTTTTTTAAAACATTTTTAAACATGCATGCATGTAAATGTAATTTGTTTGCTCTATACGTGTAACATGCTCTATACGTGTATCAAATGCATGTGTGGTGACTATGAGAACTGCATCATCTTGAAACACAACAACTATCAAATGCAGCCACAAAGAGAATAAACAACTATCAACTGCATCATCTTGTTAATGAGAATTTGCATTTCCATTTCTTCGAAAGCAAACGTGGTGATCTTCAAGTTTCTACGCAATTTATTTGATGTTAACTTTTGTCATTAGCATTACTTGTTCTTGCCATAGCAGTAGTATTGCAACAAAACAGAGTCATTGATCCATAGTGCATGCTACCATCTGTGTGAATGAAAGGAAAAAAAAATGGTAAAATTGTGTTTGAAAACTTTGTGGAATATCGGTTGTACAACCGATCGATGTTCCATATCAATCACCGGCGACCAATGTTCCACAATGGTGATGATCGATATTGACATCGATCGACCCATGTTGATGACCGATTTTTTCCGTCCCACTACCAATAGCCTTATTTTTAAAGTGGGTCCCGAAAGGTGGTGTTATTTGGTGTTATGATTATCTAGAGTTTTTTGGTGTTGAAATGATGTGGCGTTGACGTGACGGGTAAAATGGTGTTAAGGGGTGTTACCACTCCTTGTGCTCTTAGACATAGCCATTAGGTCTATTAGTGAAACACTTAAATTAAATGGGTTTTTTCAATAGCATAAAAGGGCCTTTTTTTTTTTTTTTTTTCAACTGGCAGATAAAATTTCATTTATTAAACTACAGCAAAGAGGTAGAACATACAAAGACACAAACCAACAACATTAGCAACTTTCTTTTTAGTGAACAATATGAATCTATAAATAAAAAAGCCTCCTTACCAGTACGCTGAAGAAGCCCCAAAAGATCCATACAGTAGGTCTGGTAACGAACCTAGACCAAAAGATCCAGACAAGATGAATCCAAATGATCTTGACTGGGACTGAAATAAGATCGAAGATAACAGGAATTTAATCTAAAGATCTTGAATTAGAGTCCACGATTGGCTTCGACAAATATTTCACAGGCTTGGCACTATAAATGCCCTTAGGAAACTTAACCGTACCAACTGAAAATGTTTTTTACTGTTTCCACTTGATCCCGGCCCCACTTTGCTACCTGTTTGAAGTTTGGATTGTACAAAACCTTAGCAGTGTTATACCTGCTAAAGGAGCAAAACAGGATTTGCATTTGTATTTCTGTACCACCCAAAACCTGTTGGTCAGTTAACAAACCATATTATTACACTATTGGAGGTGGTCAGGTGAGTTATCACTTGATAACATTCCTTGAAGACACATTCTCGTAAAGGGGATCGGTTTTTTGAAACAAAGGCAGACCTGAGTTTTGAAGTTGATGTACTACTTTCATATCCTGAGAAGTACTATTAGTAGCTTTTGACAAGTCGATCAATGTCCAATGGTAGTGTATTCGAACTCTATATCCGTAACGATCCTTTTTTTTTTTTTTTTTTTTTTTTTTTTAATATATAATATGGATGCACCACCTTGAAACTAATTTCCTAGTGCTTCTTTCACCCTCAGAAACAACTTAGAATAGATGCTAAAATATGCATTGTTGTTAGCCCCCTCCCTGATGAAACCACTTGAAGAAGTGATAAATTTCCAGAAACACAAGGATTGTGAATTTGTATGTTGTATTCATAGTGTACACGGTAGTGTAACCATCTAAGGATTTTTGGCTTCTATTTGTGTTGAAGTGAAGAAAAAAGTTCAAAGATGGGTTTTAGAATAATTAAAGGTTAAGTTAAAATTAAACACCGGCATGCTCAAAGTTAAGCATAATTAATTGAAGGTTAAGTTAGATAAAAACAAGTGCAAGCTTAAAATGTGGACTTGAGGTTATTGTTTTGTTGGGTGATGAGTATACATGTATTTTGGCTTTCTAGCTAGCCTTCTATGTGTTATTGGTTTGATAGTGTGTTGGGAGTTCATAGGATTGTGTCAATGTTTAAAATGTGTTGTACGTGTTCTCGAGACGCTCGAGAGGCAATATTGAATGTTGTATAGCAATTAACACTTATGGAAAACTTAACCAAGCAACTAAGGAACCTATCTAGAGAGTGAGATAGTGACTATATGTATAAACCGTTTATTATGTTCTAGGTACATTTCTTTTCTTTTTTGCTGCAGATTCACGTTATTATTAGTTATAACTTCCTTTTCTGCAGATTCATTAATAATGGTGGTAACAAAGAAAACCAAAAAGCCCAGCAAGAAAACCACAAGTGGGGTGGATGAAAAACATCAAATGGTTTTAAAAAATCTATATGAGCTTCTTGAATGTCCTGTGTGCACCACGATAATGTCCCCGCCTATATATCAGGTTTGCTCCTACTGTTTTTTTCCAGATGGAATGATTCATATCGGTAATTATTATTTTTATTTGTAAGCCTCAACATTACTCACAATATGAAGACGAAAAATATGTCTTGAATAATGACTGGTAATAAATTTTTATAGTGCCCGAATGGCCACACTTTATGCTCCATCTGCAAATTTCAAGTGAAAAGTTGCTGCCCTATGTGTCGTATCAAAATGGATAGCATAAGGTGTTTGGCATTGGAGAAAGTAGCGGAACCATTAAAAGCTCCTTATAGTTGTCCATACTCTGGTTCGCAATGTTCAGTCACCGGCAATATTCCAGTACTCGTGACGCATTTAAAAAATAATCACAAAGTTTGCATGCGTGATGTATCTGTATTCGCACATCATTATGCGAAGTCACACAAAATTAATAATGCGACAGGGATGATAGGTGTAAGTTACGATATCTTTTTACAAGTTATTAGCATATACTATATCGTGTCAATAATTTTCAACATTTTCTTTATATTGCTTTAGATATATAACTGCCACGGACGACAATTCTCTTATCACTTTGAGTATTTTCTTCTGGACAAGTATCCATGCTACATAGCGTTCATACAGTTTTTGGGTGATGAAGACGACGCCAAAAACTTCGGATACTCCCTAACAATTAGTGCGAATTGTCGGAAATTGTCATGGCAAGGGGTTCCAAGTAGTATTCGTCACAGTCACCAGAAAATCCTGGACAGGCTAGATGGACTGGTAATTTCGCTGAGCATGGCACGCCTCTTTTCAGATGGAGATAAGAAGGGACTCAACCTAATAGTTAATGGACGTATTTGGATGGAATAGTTAGGCGATGTTTGGGATTGATATTTTTTTTGCTTTTCTTGTTGTTAAGAAAAAGGAGATCCAAACTGCTTATACTTATTTTGAGGTAAATTAAGAGATTCTGATAAGCTGGTAGGAAGGTTTATTTCAAAATCCTTATTCAAGAGGAAATTTAATTATTCTTTTAGCATCTAGCCATACATCAATAGATAAATGTTTTAGGCATCCTTATAATCTATCTATATCTATTCTTTACTCTCTGTATTGTATTTGGGATGTTTACTATAGAAATCTTGAAAATTTTTAAGTTTACATATCTTGCTTTATTTAGTAACTTAACTTAAACATAAACTTCAAAATACAATAATTGCAGATTAATAAAGGGTATGACATATTAACCTCTTCACAATGCCACACAAGTCTATGACACCCCCCGCCCCCCCCCCCCCCCCCCCCCCCCTCTTCCCTTTTCCGGCGCTGCTTTGTGTGGGAATTGTGCTAGTATTTAAAATGAAATTTTCTTGATCTCAGACTTCAAATTTCACCCTATGTTATATAACTGCTAATAAAAGTATTCATAGAACAATTTCTAAAGGTTGAATACATCCCAACAAGTTCTTCGTGACTGAGTCACTCGATGAACTAACTCCAGTTCTGCCAATTACAAGCTCCCAGTAATACTTTTCTAAAGCAGTAAACGTTGTATGCACACGTTGCAGTAGCTATGCCTAAATGATTAAGATATTAGTTGCCAGAACTAAATCAACCAGTTTGTAAACAAAAGTTCGATTCAATTAAATGGGTCATCTCAATAGATAATTTATGGAACAAACAGATCCCACAACTTACCAGAAGCACTTTGTTCTGTTGTCTTGCACAAATCCAAGACATAATTTAAGTTAAAACCTTTTAGTTTCAGATCATTAAAACACCTTCTTTAAAGATGCCAAATTAATAGGACTAAAGAATGTGTGTATGGCTTTTTAAAGTGGGCATGGATGAGTACTGGGGTAACCTTGTGAGCCAATGCGAATGACTATCCTACTCTTGGGTACACGCCTCACTTAGGCTTCTAACATCACTTCATATTTGTCATCAAGGAGTATACTGCTAGTTTGAACATCTCTTCAGTTAACAAAAGGAAAAAACTCGTAAATTAATTAGTCTATAAAGCTAAAACAAATATATCATCAAACGAATATTCAGATTAATTGTATATCCATCCATCCATCCATTTCTAAGCTCTTGTTTTACAGTTTAACTGTGGACACATCTACTGCTAGCCAAATCCCCAAATCAAGTGGTTTTGATTGTATCTCTAACAGATCAAACGAGTGAAAGTAAAAATATTAGCTATATTCTATTTATAGTAAGTAGATTATGATACGAACCTATCCCATACTAGGCTCGTATCGGTTCATAAGTCCAAGTGTAGAACTCACTCAAAAAGCTAGCTTGTAAGAAGAGGGGACACCTAGACTTGTAAACCACCACTCAATCCCATACTTGGGCGATGTGGCATCGTAACAATACCCCACCCTTTGAAGAACCAACGTCCTCGTTGGTCACGGCTATGTTGGTCACGGTTGGCACCCCTCCTTGGGTCCAAGCCACCACTCCATAGGCCACCACTCCGAGCTCGTTGGTCACGGTTGGCACCCTTCTTTCGGGTCCAAGCCACCACTCCACAGGCCACCACTCCGAGTGTTGGAACCTCGAACGGTAGGGTTGGCTCTTGATACCAATTGATACGAACATATCCCATACTAGGCTCGTATCGGTTCATAAGTCCATGTGTAGAACTCACTCAAAAAGCTAGCTTGTAAGAGGAGGGGACACCTAGACTTATAAACCACCACCCAATCCCATACTTGGGCGATGTGGGATCGTAACAGATTATGATGAAAAAACATAATTTTGTAATCAGACTTGACATTTAAACTGTAAATACTAATTCCCCAAGACAACCAAAACTGTAAATACTTAAGTAGTACATCTGCTTAATTCTCCAAAACTAAAATTCAAATAATTCATCAGATCGGGTCAGAAGCATATAAGCCTTTGCAACTTGTTTACACTAGGAACGTCATAATTAGAAACTAACAATGTGAGGTGACAAGCCAATATCTACACTTAAAGCTCCTGGGAAACAATTGGAGAAACCTCATTCTGCTTCAAAATCACAAAAATAATATAACCTGAAAACCACATGACTCTATCACTAATTCTCACCTTGCTACTTTCACCCACTCGCCTTCCCAAGTGAGACCAATTTGATAATATTCATTTATATCATTGATCTTCATTTTCTGTTTTCTCGGTTCTATCTTGATTCGTCTTGATCATCAAATAAACGAAAACGCCCATTGTGTCTTTATATTTTTTTTTCTCTGAACAGCCACCAAGCATCTTCAAACATTCAAATGAATGCCATAATATTACTTAAGTCCATCAGCCATCATCGTCGTCCCCCTTCCCTAACTCTGGTCTTAACTTAGCAGATAGCCCTTTATCAAACATCTCTTCATCATATTTCCTCGCCATATCAATCATACCCTTTTCCACCAAAACATCAATTAAAGCATTATAAGCAAACTCATTCGGACTCAAACCATGATCTTCCATCTTCTTCCAAACTATAAAAACCGGTCTAAGAAAACCCCATCTCCCAAATTTCCTTATAAGCAATACATATGTATCCATAGTCGGAGTTACACCACTTTCAACCATCCTATCAAGTAGCGCAAGAATCTCATTCGGCTTCTCTAAGCACCTAAAAATGCAATGATATGTAATAACATTAGGTGCACAGCCTCGCCTAGACATTTTATCCAGCACTTTATACGCCTCCCTAACCCTCATATTGTCACACAAAAGCTTAATAATTGTATTGTAAGTTACAACATTCGGTTCACAGCCCAATTCAAGCATCTCACGGCCAAGATGCACCGCCACATCAACACCTTCAGAAACACCAATAGCACGGATAACAGTGTTGTATGCCACCACATCCAATTTAATCCCTTTCTTCTTCATCTCTTTATACAATTTCACCGCCTTCCATGGCTTCCCACTCTTACACTGAATATCCATATAAATCGAATACGAATACAAATCTTTAGTAATCCCATCTCCATCCATCTTGTCCCAAAACTCTCTACACTTAGACCACCACCCCATCTTAAACCACCCCCGAAGAATCATATTATAAACTTTCGTACCAATCCCAACCCCCGCAACCTTCTCATCCCTATTTTTACCAAAACACAACTCTTCAGCTTCAATCACATGCTTATACTCACACAACGCATCAACAAGGTTCAAAAACGACGTCTCGTCCTTTAACTTATACTCGTCCAGCTTATCATACATATCGATCGCTTCTTGAACAAGGTGAGCCGAAGCATACCGCTTAAATATAACGCGAAATGTAGCATGGTCTCTCTCAGGCATTTTATCAAGCAGTTGGCGCGCAAGATCATATTCAAAAAACTTACCCAGTATGTCAATCATGTAATTATATGTTTCTGTAGTGTGTTTGAACCCGTATTCGGTTTCGACATAATTGAAAAACTCGTATGCTCGTTTCCAGTCGTTGTTGTAACATGTTAGTGTTTGGAGTATGGTTGTCTGGTTGACTATGGGTTCTTCGGGTAATGTAGGGTGTTTGGATTGTGATGATGTGTGGAAATGGAAGATGAATGATTGTCGAACGTTGGATACGAGGAAACGAGGAACACGGGAGGATGTGGTACGAGGAATCATGTTTTGTTGTTTGATGAGTTTGGATGCCTCTGTTTGCAGTTATGATTAGGCTAGTAGGCAAGGGACAATGTTTTTCATCATACACATCAGCGCCACGTCAACTTTCTCTCTCCTCTCACTTCCCTTCACCACTCTTCACCAATTAGTGGATAAGGCCATAAGGGATATGTTTTTTAACCATAACTCTATTTTTTTTAATACTTACACAATTAAAAACATAAACGTAAAAATATAAATACGTAAACTTCAAATTTAAAAACATACAACGTAAAAATATATATTGTGTGAGATTGTGTTGATTTGAGATTATGTTAAAAAAAAATAAGGTTTATGGGTATTTATATAAAATAAATAGTGGGGTGGTATGAATTTTTCTTTTTTTTTTTTTTTTAACTCCCAACGTATATATTTTTTTAAACTCTTAATTTGTTGCAACTTATAAATGTGACGAAAATAAATTGGACGTTCATAATTCAATGTTCATATTGATAAATGCAACTTTTTACAAAGTAAATAAATGCAACTTACAAAGTGATAAATGAGATGGTGGGGCCTGTTTTTCAGCTTTTACAATTAGTGAAGGCTTCACCAAATATTGTTTTGGTAGTTGTGCCTAGCGCGTGAATGGCAAAGGATGGCAAGGAAGTTGGTGCGTGATGTGGGGCCTTTAGGTGAAGCTTTCACATCCTTGACAACCAGCCTTATATCAAGAGCTAATTCCACACATGCCTCACGTCAGCAGCAGTTTTTTTTTTTTTTTTTTTTTTTTTTTTTTTTGTTTGTGTGTGTGTATGTCTGTCTGTCTCCAAATGTCTCAAGCCGACTCTCGCCTCATATGGGTTTGTCTTGACAAGTGTCTCGCCTCATGTGAGTTTGGGCGACTCTTCAAAAATCTTGATAAGTGTCTCAGGGTTGGTGAGGGTTTTTTAGTTTGTATATAGAAAATTACACATATACCCTCACATTTGTTTCGGTACTTATAGCTTCTAAACTTGTACATTTTAATTATTATATTTCTTTGTAACCAACACTCAAGATAATAATAATAACAAAAGAAAAGAAAAAAAAAACGAAAAACAGTTAACTAAATAAGATTGGACCATATTAAAAATAATACCTTGACAGCCAAAATGCACATAACACAACCAATAACTCTCATCAAAATAGCATATCTTTCAAACAAACACCTTCGTATTATAATCCACAAAGCTTAAACACAATACTTAAACCAAATTTAACTAAAAAAAAAAAAAAAAAAAAAAAACTCCTTTTGACTTTCCATATTTTACTCCACCTTTAGAAACTAATTTACAATAGCTTTTAACATCTCATTAAATTCAAACTTAAAAAGGAACATCAAAGATCTCAGGTTTGTTTCGAAGTGATTATAGCAAATCATTTAAAGATCTTGTAATAAAACTCATCATTGATCTTTAAGTAAAACACAAAATGAAATACAACACAAAACCTACCCGAGAATTCAAGATCTTGAAGCCGAAACTAAACTTCCTTCGTTGGTTTGGCAGTGGTCGGTGAGTGGGTGGCAGTGACGGCTAGGCAATGGTGGTTGGGGTGAGCTTTTGACTTTTGGTCGTAGGGTTCAGTATGTTCGTTATAGTCATGAAAATTTTTGATTTAGCAGTATAATATAGCATTTTTGAAAGTTGATAACTATTTTAGTAAATGCTATTACAAAACAAATAGAAAAAGAAACAAAATATCAACTTTCCCTAAATCGCCGAAGACGATGGGTATATAAAATAAGAGATTTGCTAACAACCCAATGAGTGTTGTTTAAATTTACTTTAACTATAAAACATTTTCAAATATGAACTCACTTGATATTAATACATATCTTATTATGTAACGCCCCAAAAACGACACGATTTTTTTTTTTTTTTTTTTTTTTTTTTTTTTTTTTAGGACCGAAACCGACCGAAACTACAATAACCCGTCTTATGCGCTGAGGGCCCTTAAAGTGCACTATAACACCTTCGGTGCACTATGGACCCCTAAGGTGCACTGAAACACTTCCGACGCACTATGGACCCCTAAGGTGCACTGTACCTTCTCAAAATGACCCGTACACTTTTAAACATAAAATCGACACTTTAGACCTAAATTTACACATATATAATCCACATTAGACTAATATATATCATATTTAATGTTTTTACAAATTCCTGGACTCACTCGACCCAAAATGGGTTAAAAACGACCTTGTCCCAAACACTCCTTTTTCTGCATATCCCCTTTTTGTACACTTTTTACCCGTTTTTCGTTAAATGACTTCTATTACTCGAAAAGACACTAAAACTTCCAGGATTTATTAATGCATCATTGGGCTCATGTTAATGTAAAAACATTCACCGTTAGACACTTCAGAATAGTACTTTTAAAAATAGACGGGTTATGCATAAAACCCATTTCAACCCATTGACGCTCCAAATCACTTAAAACACTTCATTTACCCACCATACTTAACCAACATCCATAACTTAACCTACTAAACTTGACTCATAAACTCGTGACCCGTTCACACTCCAAAATGGGTGTGAACCTGCTTATGCCAAACACCCCCTTAAAACTCATTAACAATACCCACTTTTTACCCAATACACATAACAACTATGTAACCACTTAAAACACACTTTACTTAACATTTTAATTATATTGCAAAGTTGATGGTACAAAGTCTTGACCCATATCTTTCCAAAATGGGTGAGATTGGCTATTTGCCAATCACCCTCCTAATTACCACCAATAACACATACCATTAAGACTTCTTGACATTTACATAAACTTGACTCATGACCTATCATGACTAAAGACCATGGATGACAACAAGACCGTTAAATAGCAAAATGACCACATGGATTGAAATATACCAAAACACGAAAGGACACTTCGGGGCTTCCAACTTCAACACACTTGGTTCAAAAGATTACGGTCTTCTAGTTACCTTTTACAACTACGTTAATACTTCCTTCAAAGGCTACGACTAGGCTAATTCCTTACCTTTGGCTCCTCCACTTGTACCTACAAAATTGACATTAACTATAACCGTAAGCGAAAACGCTTAGTAAGTATATAAGATATAATCAACATCACATTTACATGAGATTGGTGATTAACACCAATCATAACATTAACAAGGAGCATAAAATGGGATTATTACTCACCTTGACCAAGCAAGTAATTATGTAACATTAACACATTTAGCATTGGATCCAAGCTAACATACATTCACAAGCTCCATAACAATCACATTAACACAATCATAACATTAACATCATAACATTTACAAGTTATACTCATATACTTATCTCAATTTCCTACTAGCTTCCTACTTGGCTTGAGTTAGGCTTCTATAATGATTCCTATTTCAAAATTAACCTTAATTAGCAACTAATTAACTAAGAGAATCATAAATTTACAACCTTTATCAATAATACCCAATTTCATGTCAAGAACCCTAATTTATCAATTGGGGAAATTACTTACTTGATGAAGATACTACAATTAAGGAGTCTCTAATGGTTCTTGATCACTCCTAGATAATCAAAATGAGTTAAAATGAAGATTTTGGTCTTCCCTTCTTTTTCTCCTCAAAATGTCGACACATATGAACTCACTCAATCTTTCCAGACAATTCTAGGAGCTAGATATTTAATCATGTGTAGGATTAACTTTGGGCATTTGGCAATTGTAGTCCATCTAAGTCTCATTCTTCCTATTTTGGCCACACATTAAGTTATTACTTAATCTATAACACATAACTTATATTTAGATAGCATAATATTTACATAAATGATACCTCATCGGGATACGGGTGTAACATATTAAACTCATTTAATTTAATTATATGTGTTTAAATCATGTATTTATTTGATAGCATTATTAATTTAAGAATGCTTGAATAGTAGAATTGGTGTTAGTAAATCCTATAAATAAAAAGGGCATATTATTCTATTTGATATGTCATTGATATCGCTTGTGGAATTCACTCAAAGGTACTATTTTGAGTAAATTGTAAAAATCGTCTATGTGGTTTAGCTAAATTATAGGTTCAGTCATTATATTATCGAAAATACACTTAACATATTTGAGAAATATTTACAAATGTACTTTTGGTCCCTACCAAAGTAAATGATTAAACTACCCTTTTTTATTCCTTTAATATTCACTTGAATATTTCTTTTCTTTTTAAAGATTATTCAACCCTTTTTGTAACTTTTTTTTTCCCCTTAGCAAAATGACACAACCGCATAGGGTCATTCACGAGGTTAACCGGAATTTCGGATTATTCTACATTAGCCTTGAAGACTAACGAAATTCTATGAAAAGGTGTAGGAAGCTCTTGGAAACCCTAAGAATGTCATGAAAACCATAGAAACTTGTAGAAATATTTTAGAAAGACTCACATTAGAAAATATATATAGTTTTCCTAGTTTGAGTAGTATAAATAGAGGACGTTTCATTTCGCCAACTCATCATTCAATTCACTTTTAATCTCTTATTGTAAAGTTTTCTCTAGCAACACAAATTATTTCCCCATTTTATATGTTCATTTCTTTAAACAGTGTTGTAAAAATGGCCATGGCGGCTGATATGGCGGCCCCATGGCGGTGGTCCACCGCCATGATATTTTCCATATTGGTCCAACTTATCGGTTTTGGTCAATGACGGTCAAAATTGGCCATGGCAGCGGGTCGGTCAACACCGGTTAACTTAAGATCTAGGGTTTTTTTTTTTCATATTCACGCCGGTCAACTTCGATTTTCTTGATTTTGTTTTAGTTTGAGCTATTGGTTGTTTTCTTAAAGTGGAAGAATTGAAGAAGAGAGAAGAAGGTGAAGGAGAGTGTGTAGTGGAGACTATGTTTTTTTAGGTTGACTAACCCTAATATATTATTATGTTTATTGGCTTATAAAGCCCAACAAATAACTTAATGGGCTTTAATAAAAGTAGACAAAAAATTTATCAAAATTATAAATAATGTAAAGTTTGAAAAATATACAAAAGATATATAATTAAAAATAATAAAAACATTAATATTGTTAATATATGTTTTTTTTTTAAATAAATTCCTTTACAATTTATGGTTTCCGCCATGGTGCCGCTAAGACCGATATGGCGCTTGGCGGGGGTCGACCGCCACCGTACAACCGAGCGATATTTACAACCTTGTCTTTAAAGCTTTTTTAAGTTGTGTAGATCATTGAATGTTCAAGCAAAGCTGACTTAGTCAAAATTAAGTGTCGAACGGAAGACTCTTGTCATAACCACCACTTTAACAATCGTCAAACCATTATAAACCACCATAATTCCGCACAATCACTCACAATTTCACATCAGTTTCATCATTCTTTCATCAAGATATTAAGTTAGAGTCAATTTCACTCACAATTTCACAATTTTCATCAACTTCTTGAAGCAGGATTTTCATTACTCTTTTCTAATTGCGTGAATTAGTGATACTGATTAAGCTTGCAACTTCAAATTTTATCTGATAATTCGAGGTTCATCCGTTAAATTCGTGCTTATTCATATTAGTTCGTTTACTCTAGCTTGCATAAAATTAAGTAAAAGCTGCATATTTGATTAGCGATTGATGTTCTCAGTTAGAATCGTGTTTCTATACGCAATCTTAATTTGAATTCTATCTGAAAGTTAGAATTACTATAAATGAAAGTTACAAAATTGCATGTTAAAAAGATGGTTCCTGGTGGTGAAAATAATACAAGGTCGATATTTTTGAGGTATACTAAAACGTTGCTTAATAGATGGTATACTCACCATTTGGCTCAAATTAGGTGCATATCTCGTGTGCTCACTGATGACGTTTTTGTTATTAATTATTAGGATTCGGACCAGCTTGTTTATCATTGCTTTTTCGCTACAAGGATTTTGTAGCATGATCTACACGCTTACATCCAGTATGGTTACATGGAGATTTGTTGGCGAGTCATCACCATACGACGCACATAAGGGATACTTTCTCATTTGTTTAGTTTCCCTTAGTTTGATGTCTATTGCTTTCGCAATACTGATATTTGTTATCGCGGATGCTGAAGCTTGTGGTTCTACTACATAACGTGACGCGCTCTGGTTCCATCTCTTTAGTGCAGTAATGTTGGTTTGTGTGTACGTAGTTCTAATGTGTTTCGCATGTGCTACCTTCGTGTCGACTACCCATATTAGGATTAGCTATATGATCATTTCTATTCCGTTGATAGCAATCTCCTTGTTGTTTTTGACTGAGTATTTGATTGTATCATATCAAAAGAGAAAAGCCAAGATGGAAGCTAAGAAACTTGCAAAAGTTTAAGAAGAACGAAGAGAAAAAGCCGACAAAGAAGCGTTAGAGAAAGAGAAGGAAGAGAGAAGAGTATTAGTCCATATAACTAGGGCTGTCATTCGGGTTAACCCGGTCGGGTTCGGGTCAACTTGGCTCAAGCCTCCAAAAAACATACCCGAACCCGACCCTGTTTAGAACTTGGGTCAACTCGGGTCGGGTCAACTCGGATCGGGTCAATCGGGTCGGGTCAACTCGGTTTGGGGTCAACCCGAGTATTTTACATTGTAGAGTGTTAGTTTAGTCGGGTCAACTCGGGTTCGGGTCGGGTCAAGGCTAAAAATACATACCCGAACCCGACCTTGTTTAGAACTCGGGTCAATTCGGGTTTACCCGATTGACCCGCATATGATTTTTGACCCGAGTTGACCCGAACCCGATCGGGTTCGGGTTTTATGACACCCCTACATATAGCATCTATCTTGAACCCACTTATGGTGTAAATGTTTTGTATCAGTCCATAGGGTATCATTCCACTATAGCGTCTACAAAATTTGTTTAAAACAGTAGCAAAATTGCAATTATGTTTGTTGTTCGTTTTCTTACCATTTTTATATATGTGCCTAAAAGGGTGTTGCCTTGTTACATAGAGATAGAGACGGAGAATATTCATTACAGGTTGTTTGACAAGTTCTGTTTCAGACTATCTAGTGTTCCATTTAATCTGGCATTTTTTTGGCTATTTCCTTCAGGACTTTCAACTTTACTTCACTGGTAGGGGCTTTAACCAAGAGCTTATTAATAAGCTGCAAAAAAAAAAAACAAAAAAAAAAAAAAAAAAAAAAAAAAAAAAAAAAAAAAAAACGGTAATGAGGCAGTGAGCAAAAGTCTAAACTTTTCCTTCCTTGGGTCAATATAACCTACTGCCGATAAACATTATACTATAATCTTCTTTAGGCACGTTGACTTGTATCTGTGTTGGTAGTGACCTATAAGACAGTTATAAACAAATCTAGACATTAGACAAAAGAAAGTTTCTACTTTCTAAAGTTGCGAAAAACTAACCTGATTCGACTTATTCATTAGTTTTTTCTCCAAAAGTGACTACAGAAGATGATAAATGATAAACAGCTGCAGTGTGTGGCACATCTTTGATAATGGCCTCCAATTCTACAAATGTTGGAGATCTGAGGGGATTCTAATTAGAAGAAGGATGTTCTGAAGATAGTCCTTTTTAGCAAAACAATAAATGATCATTAATACTAAAGCTCGAAATTTTCAAATATCTTAAGAAATATGCATACCGTATATGATAATATATAAGAGCAATGTTATATCCACAAAAAGATTACAAAATTATGCTCACACAATGACTTTGGCAAGTGTAGTGGTACAATCATATTGCATCATTGTCTCAAAGCAACAGATGGTCTGGACCTATTTGGCACGTACACCTTTTAATCTTTTCACATTCAAACTAGTTCACCCAAAACTAAGTAAAAAAAACACGATGACTATACAATCTATCACATGCTGTGGTTTTACAATAGCACTTGACTGTGCTACTGCAATATTTGGATATCAAATGCAGATAGAAATATATAAGTGATATCATCACCTCTAACTCCCAAATGATGTTGTACTATGTCTTGGTATCACAATTGACATTGTGCATCATTTGGATTCATAAAGTGACGGTGGAATCCAAATAACTGTGAATGGACTCTTGTTTCTAGATTTATTTATCTTTGGCTAAGCAACAACTCGTATGGAAACCGATAAGGCGTGACAGAATAAGGTATTGTGAATGACTCGTTGAATTATATGACTCAACATGAAAATACAATAGTCTATACAACTAATTATGGTAAAAAGATTGTAAGAAGAAGGGAGGTTAATTTCTAGACGGTTGAATATAATCCATTAACGTTTAAACCATTTACGTATTTTTCATATGTTAGAATGTCCTGTAAAACAGAAGTCTCACAATATACTACTCATTTTTTTCACTCACCAAAAACTCAACACACATGAGAAGATCAATCCAAACACAAAACTATGTTTCAAAAGAAATTCAGCTATTTTCTAAAGATAGAAAACAACCAAACAATTTCTTTAATTAAAAGGCACTATTAACTTTCCAACAAAAGTAACATCATGCCAAGAATTAAAACATCTAGAAGACTATAACTAGCTACTCTTTCCATATAAGCCATTTTATCCATAACTTGCGTTTTTGCTCACTCCCATCTAAAAAGAAGATAAGTAAGTTGTTTGGAATCACTAGCCTGTCTTAAGTTTCAAGAACTTTATGGTGGCTCTCACGAATACTCCTCGGAACTACTTCCCACTTCAATTTTCGGCTATTTTTACTCATTTCTAAGGAGTAACGGAATTTCTTGGCTTCGATTTCCTCACCCATGAACCACAAGAATACTATGTAGCATGGAACCGTACTGAAATGTAACACTAATTCCATGTGATAACAAAATCGTGGTCCAGAGCAGTTCAATACCTAAAGCAACACATTAACAAGATATAATTAAGATTTGAAAATGCATGAACATGGTAATATATTTTACATTAATTGCTTGAAAAGCAGCTTACACAAAACATCCCAGGGGAATTTTCCATGTCTCCTGGCTGAAAATGACTATGACCGAAATCAAATCCATTATGTGGTTGCGAAGAAAAGTGACTTTCATGAACATTGTGATCTTCCTTTAGATGCTTGACGAGTTTCGGAATATTGCCTATGACTGAGCACCTAGAGTGATGAGGCGAAAAATGATCCGTTTTTAGGGGGTCATTTAAGCTTGAATTCGAATTTATTTGATCAAATATTGCCCTAAATCGTTCCTTTTGTGATTTTAGGTACTTTGGGAGTGAAATCTGGAAAAGGAAACAATTCGGACGTTTTTGGAGCATAAAAGTGAAGAAAACGCCAAAGTCTTAATTTTCCATGCTGGGAACAGTAGGTGACGGCGTCAAGAGTAACTCCCTGACGGTGTCAAGAGCAAAATTCCATGACGATCCAGAAGAGATTTGACGGCGTCATGAAGGTAGGGCGTCAAGAGTAAAAGTCATGACGGCCTGGAAATGATTAAGTCTTGACAGCGTCAAATGTAGATCAAGGCAGTCTGAGAATAGTTTTGGCGGCGAGGTGACGGCGTCACAAGCTTTGTCTTGACGCCGTCAGACCTCTTTTCCTATATATAGTTTTCTAATTTTTCACATTTAGAGAGAAATGTTTTGGAGAAACCCTAAGTACGAACTTGGTGCAAATTTTACAGGTTTTTCAAGGGTTCCAAGCCCTTGATACCTTACATGTGTAATTGAGATAAGTGTTCTTTCAATTCAATCAATATGTCTATGTGTTGGTTGTCTATATCTTGTTCTTGTCTTAATTCCATCATGCTAGGCTAGATCTATCTTGTGTTTGCTTAGATCTAATGAAACCTAGATGTTAATTATGTGTTGATTACTTGTTTATACTTGTTTTGGATGAATGATTTATATGTTAGGCTTAAGAAAACTGGCAGATCTCCAATTGGTAACATGCTTGAACGTCTTAAGAAACATGAACCGACGCGCACTAGGTCTTTATTGGTTGTATTTAATGCATGAGCCACTGTTTACAATCCCTATAGTTGTGTTGGGCATGGTGTAGGAGGAGATAAGAGCTCATAGAATTGGGGAGTTAAGTGTGCCACCCCATGAATGGTATTAAGGAATACGATCCGTCATCCATGCATTTATAACAAGTAATTAACGTGTAAAAGATGTCTAGGGAGTAGTGAAATCTAAGTAAACACATTTTCTCCACTTATTGCTCACAACTTTAGTATAATTTAGTTTATTTTCATTTTTAGTATTTTATTTTGATTGCATCTTTAGTATTGGGTTAGTTGATTAGCAACTAATTCCGCCCAAATCCTTCAAACTCGAGAATTTTAATTGCTTTCTAAAAAATATAAAAACACAAAAATAATCATCCCTCACCTTTAGAACTAGTATTTAGGCTTTCTAATCCTAGCGACACTATTCCTAACCTGAACGATCAATCCCCCGGTACTTGTCACTATACTATACTACAACGATCAGGTACACTGCCTGGTGGGGGTTGTAAGCTTCTCGAGATCCCTCGAGAGGTAAAGCCTGCTGCGATTCCCACGCATCAAGTTTTTGGCGCCGCAGCCCGGGGAATAGTTATTGTCTAGGTTAGAATTTCTTTTTATTAGGTCTACTTGCTAGATTCCTTTCTAGTAAGATTTTATTTTTATTTTTAGGTTCTCTTTAGTCTATCTTATTTCTTTGTGCCTTTGTTCGTAACCACCCGACATCATGGACAACGGGAACATCTTTGAACCCGTCATCCCACCACAACAAAACCCACCATTAGAACCCCTTAGGCCCCGAACCGTAGGAGAGTATTCCCGACCTAGCCATCAAGGCTACCGAAACACCATTGAGCTCACCGGAGCCAATGTGACCCCCTTGCGATCCGACACCATCCGGTTGGTGCAAAGCGGATGTGCATTCCATGGACTTCGTTCCGAAGATCCAAACCAACATCTTAAGGACTTCCTCAAAATCGTAGATTCCATAGACCTAGATGTTGAAACTAGAGAGACAACCCGATTACGCCTATTCCAATTCTCTCTACGGGATCAAGCTAGTCAATGGCTTGAGCGTTTACCCGCGGGTTCCATCACCACATGGGATGATCTCACCACTCGTTTCCTTGCTCAATTTTTCCCACCGGGGAGAACTACTAAACTTAGAAATGACATCTTGATGTTCCAACAACGTCAAAATGAATCTCTTTATGAAGCATGGACTCGTTTCAAGGACTTACTCCAAAAAGTCCCTCATCATGGCATAGATCTTTGGCTCCAAGTCCAAATCTTTTATGACCATATCGACATCTCCACGAGGCGAGCCATTGACCAATCGGCCGGTGGTAATCTACGTGATCTTAGTGCGGAACAATCATGGGAACTCATAGAAGATCTTGCTCTCTATGACAACGAAAGTTGGAATGATCCCCGTGACTTGAACAAAACGGTCAAGGCAATATCTTTGCCTTCGAACAATTCTAGCACTCCCGACCGTAGGATCATGGAACTTGAAGGTCGAGTCAAGTCTCTCATGAAATCTTACGAAGCTCCAAAATCCTTAAGCCAAGTTAGCAGAATCGCTTCTGCATGTAAATTATGTAGTGGCCCTCACGAGACTAATAACTGCATGGAACTTCCAAAACGTGCTTATAACGAATTCACGTCATCACACGTGGGTCAAGGTCCTCGAACTTCTGGCGAGGCCTATGAGGCATGGAAGGATAAACCTAATTTCAAAGGGTACCAAACGCGGAGCGTATCTTTCAATGACTCCTCACCACTCACTTGGTCCGAGCATTTTCCGTCACAAGGCATTCCCAGGCAAAGCTGTGAGGATGCCCTAAAAAAATTCATTCTATCTCAAGAATTACAGCTCTCTACGCTCGAGGCTAAATTCAGACAACAGCAGGCTGATGTGAACGATAAGATTAGTAATCTGTTGACTGCTATCAAAGAGCATGTTGTTAATAAGCCCGTTCACGTTGATGAGGTTAAGTCTGTGACCGTCATGAGTCCACCAACCTCCCCCGTGAAAATAAAAAGTCCTAGCAAGTTATTCAAACATCTATCCCCCAGAGGAAAAGAACCGGTCAACCCCCTAGGACCAATCCATTTCGTAAACACCATCACCACGATATCTGCTTCTACACCCAACCCAACCCAACAACAAACTGAAAAATTCAGTCAGACAGCTAAAGATGAGACCTTAAGAGTAGACCAAGATTTAGCCAGAAAACATACCAACTCATCCGAGCAATACGCCGCGCGAGAATCTGGCAAATCGAATGAAAGGAAAGAGAGATCGGGAGAGCATCCAACCATTTGGGGTAAGTCTATTATAGAAGAACCAGAGAGAAAAATGGAGGATATTACTGATGGGAGTAGCGATAGGACAAAGGAAAGTCATCCTAAAGTTTTCAAGATCCCCTGCACCATTAAAGAAAAGCTCTTAACCGATAGTCAAATAGATCCTAGCTTCCCAGTCAACATAATTCCCCTTTCCCTATTCCACGAAGCCTTCCCAGGACACATTGCGTGCGAGAGAGTGATGAAAAATTTGTCAATCAGGATTGGAGAGCTTGTTTACAATACTGACCTCACCGTGGTCGATGACGTGGACCCTTTCACCAATCAAAAATTAATCAACCTCGTTCTTGGAAAACCATTTGTCAATGAATCGGGAGTGATCCTTGATGAGAAAGATGGTAGTGCATTATTCACCAATGGTGTTAAGAAGGTAATTTTTCGTAAGGGTAATGAGGAGGTGTACGAGTATCGTCCTTCCCTTGAAGGGAATTTATATGGGTCAAAGGATGGAGAGTCGAGGAAGATAAGACGGCGTGATCCGAACAATCTCAAGATCCCCTGCATGATCGGCCATAAGTACTTCGATAACATCTACATTAACGCATTCCTGCCAAAGAATTTTATGTCCTTATTCCATTATAACAATATCTGCAGATGGGGAATGATTTACACGGGAGAGAAAGTGGTAGGTAAGGATCATGAGATTCAGGTGTTTGTAGGAAATATGGCATTTACTATGGAATTCACGATCGTGGACAACATCGAAGACTATGTCGACCCTAGATTATCACAAATTATTTTTGGGGCACCCTTTTGTGATATTACTAATCTGATAATTGATGATCGGAACGGTATTTTGACATTCGCTGATGGGATTAGGAGGGTTTCATACCAAACACCCTACAAGAGAAGAGACCTTAAGGAAATCGATTGTGACGGGCTTGATAAGATAAGCTCCCAACTTATTTTGTGCGATGAAGATGTTCGGATAGGGTGTAAGGACACTTCCGATCTATCGTGTGGATTCTTTAAGGATGTTAGTAAGCTCGATTCTAAGTATCGAAAAGATATCTTCGAGTTCGAAGACCCGAAGTACTTACACTATGAAAGCGATACTAGTTTAGAAGACGACCTAGAGAGTGGAACCAATGATGAGGTCACGTAGTAACCCATGACCTTGAGTCTAGCTACAAGACTCGTAAATAAAGAAAAGCGCTTCTTGGGAGGCAACCCATGTTTTGTGTGATTTTATTTGTTTGTTTGTTATTTGCTTCCGTATGCATGTTTAATTTTTATTGTTGGTAGATCATGTTTCTAAACTAAATAGTGGAAATACTTTACTTTGTTGTTTGGCCTAGTCTTAACTCCACCTAAAGGTATTTTTGCAAAAGATAAGTGTAAGGAGAAACCCCAAATATGTTTTTAAGAAACAAACCGATCATGATTCTCCACAATATTAAGTGAACATGTATATTCGTATTTGTTAGAGTCAAATGCTTGTATTGAGTCATAATGAAGTTTTGCAGGATTTTCCAGGAAGTAGGACCAAGTTTTTCCAGAAATTTTCCGGAAACTTAACATAAGAATTTCTGCAGGTCACTTCTGACGGCATCAAGTGTAAAAATATGGAAATTTTACCGGTTTTGTTTTTCTAACGGAGTCTTATGGTTTTTGTGAATTATTAAGTTTTATAATCTCCAGGAGATCTGCAAACTTCATTCCACAAGCATTATATCTTATCTTGTTTTCTAGGATTTAGTAGCTTATATAGGATGTCGCCGATTTTACGCGAGGTTGTCTTGTCTATTTTGTCAGGTTTTACAGGTTACGTATGACAAGAAGATAATTTATATTCTGGAAGGGAAGCTTTGATTGTTCATTTTCTTGGAGGAAGATTTAACCTGACCACCTTATTATCCATACCGAGCGAATCAGGGGAGTATTTGATTTCATTCTTTTTACTTATTTCACTTTTACATTCTTTACTTGAACATTGGGGACAATGTTCATCTTAAGTGTAAGGGGAGGGTAAAAAAAGATGATACCTTACATATGCACTTTCGCTTGAGTTTGTTTTGTTTAATGGTAGATGTGTAATAAAACTATGAGAAATACTTGTTAGTGCAATTTTAGCGCCAAATTTAAATTTTTTTACAACATTTAGGAGTGAAACTTTAGCCATAGCAAGCGTCTCATGGATAGGAGATTGTATGACTAGCACATAACCGTATATTCAGAAAAAATTTCCACCCAAATATGTGAGGTTCGCCTTTAGATTTGATAGGAAAAGCATTCATTATTAGTGCTTATGAGTGTACCGGTAACATTTAGATTCTAGAACTTGCGTTAGTGATGCATCCCGAGACCGCTAGTGAGACTACATTCGTGTAGTAGGATTTACTACATGATAAGAGGCATTAGGATCACCCTTGTGTTAAACTCGTATCATAATTACTTGACTATTTAAGTCATATTACTTGGCTAGTTAAGTCAACTAATTTTTCCCACACCTTAGCGTTGTACTCATTTTTAGTACACGAAACCCCTAGTACACCCCTCCGAGCCTATCTTTTCGTTTCTAACTTTAAGCATTTTACTTAAAGGAAGAATTTGTTACACCCCACTTAAATGTACAACCAAATCGCCTTAGCCTTCCGTGTATGCGCTCATTTTTAGTGCATTATTGTTATTTGTTAAACCCTAAGTTAACCTTCTAATTGATTACATGGTTGCTAAGTCGAGTCATATCCTTATACATATTGTTTTGGGACGATTGGGACTCATGGGTAAAGTACTTATTTTATGAAGTAATGGGGAAGAACATCACTTATTACCCCCATATGTACAATAATCTTAAAAGTGCTCCAAGTGTTTTAATTTTCTTAATTCGAGTCATTAGATTAGTTTATTGTAAAGTATGTAAAAATTCAAGTGTAAGGGAAATGTTCATTCCTTATGATGTATTATTTTGGATGGTAGGGTAAGAGTGTATGCAAAAAAAAAAAAAAAAAAAAAAAAAAAAAAAAAATCGAAAAATCAAGAAAAAGAAAAAAAAAAAAGAAAAAAAGGAAAAAGAGAAAAAACATACGGACTACCATCCCATTTCATTTTATGTTTATTTTATGTTTTTTGTTATTTTTCATTTATTAGCATAAGTCGAGTCTAGTATTGGCTTAGCAACGCCACATTGTACATGTAATTAACCAAGATTGTTAACTCGCCACCAGTAAAACTTCCTTTATCCAACAAAACCGTGTATTTCATATCCCTACACCTAACGTTACAACCCTTTAAAAGACATCTTTGATAGTTTATCCTAGGTGCTTACGCCATGTGGTGGAGGTTTGATCCTTTCCCAAGCCTATGGTAATCTATTTTGCTATGACAGGTAGTGAGAGATATCTTCCGTTTCCATATTGTAATTTACACTTTATTACACCCGAGAGATGTGAGTATCTAAACACTATTTGTGAGGTGCTTGTGTATGACCTCCGTGCTTGTTTATTGGTCTTTAGTGGAACGATTATTTGTTGTAATTACTTTTATATTAGTGTTAAATGACCCCTAACTTGTATTTTGAGTAGAATAAAAGCGCATTTGCTTGAGGACAAGCAAATCTCAAGTGTAAGGGTATATGATGAGGCGAAAAATGATCCGTTTTTAGGGGGTCATTTAAGCCCGAATTCGAATTTATTTGATCAAATATTGCCCTAAATCGTTCCTTTTGTGATTTTAGGTACTTTGGGAGTGAAATCTGAAAAAGGAAGCAATTCGGACGTTTTTGGAGCATAAAAGTGAAGAAAATGCCAAAGTCTTAATTTTCCATGCTGGGAACAGTAGGTGACGGCGTCAAGAGTAACTCCCTGACGGCGTCAAGAGCAAAATTCCATGACGATCCAGAAGAGATTTGACGGCGTCATGAAGGTAGGGCGTCAAGAGTAAAAGTCATGACGGTCTGGAAATGATTAAGTCTTGACGGCGTCAAATGTAGATCAAGGCAGTCCGAGAATAGTTTTGGTGGCGAGGTGACGGCGTCACAAGCTTTGTCTTGACGCCGTCAGATCTCTTTTCCTATATATAGTTTTTTAATTTTTCACATTTAGAGAGAGAAGTTTTGGAGAAACCCTAAGTACGAACTTGGTGCAAATTTTACAGGTTTTTCAAGGGTTCCAAGCCCTTGATACCTTACATGTGTAATTGAGATAAGTGTTCTTTCAATTCAATCAATATGTCTATGTGTTGGTTGTCTATATCTTGTTCTTGTCTTAATTCCATCATGCTAGGCTAGATCTATCTTGTGTTTGCTTAGATCTAATGAAACCTAGATGTTAATTATGTGTTGATTACTTGTTTATACTTGTTTTGGATGAATGATTTATATGTTAGGCTTAAGAAAACTGGCAGATCTCCAATTGATAACATGCTTGAACGTCTTAAGAAACATGAACCGACGCGCACTAGGTCTTTATTGGTTGTATTTAATGCATGAGCCACTGTTTACAATCCCTATAGTTGTGTTGGGCATGGTGTAGGAGGAGATAAGAGCTCATAGAATTGGGGAGTTAAGTGTGCCACCCCATGAATGGTATTAAAGAATACGATCCATCATCCATGCATTTATAACAAGTAATTAACGTGTAAAAGATGTCTAGGGAGTAGTGAAATCTAAGTAAACACATTTTCTCCACTTATTGCTCACAACTTTAGTATAATTTAGTTTATTTTCATTTTTAGTATTTTATTTTGATTGCATCTTTAGTATTGGGTTAGTTGATTAGCAACTAATTCCGCCCAAATCCTTCAAACCCGAGAATTTTAATTGCTTTCTAAAAAATATAAAAACACAAAAATAATCATCCCTCACCTTTAGAACTAGTATTTAGGCTTTCTAATCCTAGCGACACTATTCCTAACCTGAACGATCAATCCCTCGATACTTGTCACTATACTATACTACAACGATCAGGTACACTGCCTGGTGGGGGTTGTAAGCTTCTCGAGATCCCTCGAGAGGTAAAGCTCGTTGCGATTCCCACGCATCATAGAGCCAGAATGAGGGCACTCATAAGAAAGTTCCAATGATTTTGCCACTTGTTTCGAAGCGGTGCGCCTTGTCATGTAAGTACAACATGTTGAGCACCAACTTTGCAGCCGTTTATTCAAGGAAAGGCTCAAGAGATTTTTGACCATGTTTCACTACCTGTTTATGGTGATTTGTTAAGGTAGATTCTATAATATTTTCTACTATTTCATTAAAAAAAAAAAAAAAAAAAAAAAAAAAAAACACTATTTCATATCCAAATTAAGGACTAACATATTACAGAAATAAACAAAATATTAAAGAGTTATAGAACATGATCAAAACTGAAGAGTTGTCTTGAATCAATTATGACATCATTTGAGGACCGAACTTTTTAAAAATACTAAGGGACTAATTTTCACCCTCTATGTTTATTTGATCTAATGGATGAGATTAATCACAACAATTTAAAAAACCCATTTACATTTTTTTTTTCAAATATTAATATCTTTTAAACCGTTAATTATTAAGCGAAAAAAATATACCGTTACAACGAGCATTTAATTATCTTTTTATAAATAGGCACTTTGATATATTTTTGATAATTTTTTTCGTTATTTTCACGTTTTTTTTCGTGGCCGAAAAAATCACATGTGATATTACATATCATATCCATTTGATATGTAATATCACATCACATCACATGTGATATGTAATATCGCTATCACACGTGATTTTTTCGGCCACGAAAAAAAAACGTAAAAAAAATAATTTTTTTTTTGTCTATAGAAAAGATAATTAAATGCTTGTCGCGATTGTGTAATTATTTTCGCTTAACAATTAACAGTTTAAGAGATATTTAAATTATAAAAAATGAGTGAAATATTAAAATAATTTTAATCTCAATAATTGATTTCTTTTTAAATGGATGGTTGAGATGAATCCCTATAAAATAACTCTCCTCTTTATCTAATTAATGCATATATACCCAAAATATAGAATTGACCCTTTAAAATATAACAAGTCATCTTTTGTCCGATGTGTGTCTAGGGTTGAACCTTTGTATTGATTTCACATATTACAGGATTAGTCCTTAGTTAGCCTTGTGTGACACTTTTTTCTATCAAGATTTCTTAACGACTAAGTAAGCCATTAAGAAAAAGAAGAGAGATATTGTTTACTAAGATTTTTATTAAGATTTTTATTATTACTTTTCAATGATTATAAATGAGATGAAAATTAGCTCATCTATACTTATACAGTTATAACTTAGGCTTCTTTTTACAATCTTCTAGATTATAAGTAGATAATTATAGTTAGATTATTATTAAGAAAACATCAAATATGTCACAATAAGTAAACCTCTAAAATACAAGTGGAATGAGAAAATGTCATAAAGCCGTATAATGGTAAAGTACCTAACATAGAGACGTAGTTTTCAAACCTCATTGTTTCCTTTTAAAGCTGACAACGGAAATCTTTTAATTTGGATGGGTACAAATGCAAACCGGTTATTCTTTCGCAAACAAAAAATAACAAATTATAATATGTGTAATTAACGTTAATTTTAATTCATAAAAATTTATTTTTATCATCATAGTTAATATAAAAATTAAAAAATAAGAGGTTATCCCCACCTCTAAATTACAAGTGGCACCTCATAACATTTTTCAATTATTATTATTATTTTTTTATTTTTATAATTTGTTTATATTAAAAAACTATAAACCTGAAAGTACGGAACATAAAATATAAAGTTTAATACTCCGTAAGTCAAAAGCTTAAAACTGATAGAAAACACATAACACAAACTGATAAAAACTGTGTTGTACTGTAAACTGGAGGACATGAATCTTTTTGCATCTTTACACCTATTTTGTCACATCCAAAGGAGTATATATAACATAACCCAATTAGAAATGGATAATTAATGCATGTTTTGATTATAAAGGTAAAGTAAGAATGCATGTCATAATTATTATAAATAAATAAAACTTAGACACTTTTTTTTTGACATATATAAATAATAAAGTGAACACTTTTTATGAGACGGGGAACTAATATTTACCAAGTAAATAAATGAAATATATTTATCTTAACTACTTATAGATAACATATGTTCATTTTAAAACTTAAAATTATTTAAAATTGAGTAAATTATTTTGCCTAAATTAACCCTTTAATCACACTAATAACAAGTTTTAAATACTCTTGATTAAATAATAACAACATCAATTGCTAAATTAATTTAATCATTAAAATTTTATGTTTTTCATTTATAATCAATAGATTCTTTTCTCGTAATAACTGCAAATTAAACTTATAGATATTGCATCAAAAGTTAAACCAAAACATAAATTCGCAAATATAATTATTTCTCGATCTACACCATTGCTTTAACCAGAGTTGTTGGTCTAGTTTAAAAAAATTAGGAAAACTCGAAACAAATAAACAAACCAACCAACCAAAAATATAATTAGCTACCCTATTAACCGGATGACAAAACCAACACAAACACAAACACAAACACAAACACACCATCTTTTTCTCTCAAATCAAAACCCAACCCAACCAAACCAGATCTCTGTCTGTCTGTCTGTCCCTAACAGAATATTCCATCTCCGTTAACGATCCAATCAACCATGAGCACCGGAGAGCTACTCAACATCGAACCACCAGAGCTTCAATTCGCTTGTAATAATATTTTTCATTTCTCCAATCTTCAAATTTTAATTATTATAATTTCAGATCTGTTCATTATATACATATATATTTATATTTTTGTATATAGTTGAATTGAAGAAGCAGATATCTTGCTCCATGCAATTGTTGAATAAAACTGATAAACATGTCGCTTTTAAGGTATTATTAATTCTTTTCTAGTTATGTAAAGATTTTGAATTTATAATATGTTTTTAAGGTTTGGAATATTGCATATTTGCAACAGTAAAAAAAAAAAAAAAAAGAAAGAAAAAAAGGGTAACATTTTTTTCGTGTTATTAGGTGAAAACTACGAATCCGAAGAAGTATTGTGTTCGGCCTAACTCGGGGATTGTGTTGCCGCACTCAACTTGTAATGTCGTAGGTTCGTTCTTTCGTTATACTTTACCTTTGTGCTTGTTTGATAACTTGTTTCGTACATTAGAAATTGATTTTGTTTGATATGTTTATGTGTATGATGTTTATATACTTTCTTAGTTGCGAAATGTAGAGATTATGCGAGATGCTTAGATGTTAAGAAAATGAGCGTTGTATATGACTAGGATTACAACTCAATGTGCAGTGGCGGAGCTAGAAAAAATTTTGTGAGGGAGCCGAAACAAATTTTTTCTGGAAAAACATTAGATGGAGGGCCGAGATGAAAAAAAAAAAAACTAACACATGAAATCGCAAAAAAAAAAAAAAAAAAAAAAAAAAAAAAAAAAAAAAAAAAAAAAAAAAACACCAACGGGCTTAGGCCTGGGGGGGGGGGGGGGGGGGGGCGGGACCCTTCCCAGTCCTCACTAAGCTCCGCCCTTGTCAATGTGGATTGTGCATATGAATGTGATCAGATTTTCCTAAGACGCCTATGACTTTTTGTTCGATGTGCTAACAAAAACAATTTGTAATTAGGGGGCTTTTGTTTGGGTTTTTACACGTTATATCCTGATGGGTTTTCACAAAACTGGAAGTAGATAGTTCTGTTAAGCTAGTGCTTGTGAATGCAAGATGTTCCACTGCTGAGCTTATGGTTTGTCTATGGTGATAGTTTTAGCGAATCAGGCACTTGCAGTTTGTTGATTACCAAGTTCTAATGACTAATATTATTGGTTGAGATGGAACAAGATAAAATTAAAGTGTTTTATTGGATGGGGTGTCATAGGTGGAATGGGACAGACTTTAACCATGCATGCTTTTCTTGCATTGTTAGGCATTTTACATGTAACATCATTGATGTACTCTCTGTATCTGATGATGTAAGTTGCATACAAGAAAAGGGACAGTTTATCTTAGATGGGCTTTCACCACCTGTACTTTCACTATCATGTTAATTACTTATTTTCAGTTTGTCTCTCATTATCTCGTATAGGCCATTTATTGCATATAGATTAAGATCGGCTGTCAAGTCTGATACATCAACCGTATGCACCTGCAAAAATTTTCATGATTCATAACATAAACACAATCTGATGTCTTTGTATATAGCTTTGATGGTTTAAATTCTGTGATTATTTGAAATGCAATTTCTGGAAGAAGTTGGCTTACCTATGAATGTATAAATTGGCGGCTAAAATTATGTCTTTATTGTTCAGTTACAATGCAAGCTCAAAAGGAAACTCCTCCCGACATGCAATGCAAGGATAAGTTTTTGCTTCAAGGTGCAGTTGCAAGTCCTGGAGCTACACCAAAAGATATCACTCCGGAGCTGGTATTTAGCTAATCTGATTGTGTTTAAACTGTTAACTCTAATATTCATTTGATGGAAAATTAATAGTATATACTTTTGTCTTGTAATAGTTTAACAAGGAATCAGGAAATCTCGTAGAGGAATGCAAACTAAAAGTTAATTATGTCGCTCCCCCACGACCACCGTCACCAGTAAGAGAAGGGTCAGAAGAGGGTTCATCTCCAAGGGCTTCAATATCTGATAATGGGTCGATTGACACAACTGCTGTAAGTTGTGAAAATAATTTGTTGTGTTATACAGTAAAATATATACGTGAAATAAGAAATTATTCGTTTAGAGATTGACATTTTAAATTATTTCAGGCTCCAAGATCATTTGCTGAGTCTAACGAGAAGTCATCTGAGGTGATTTTCTGAATTTCCTAAAAAAATTGTTATATTTGAGATACTACCGATTTTGTATCATTGCAAGATTTAGTCTTTATATCTGGATGAGCACCTCTGACTGAAGTTTGTATAATAATGTTTATTTAAGTTCTGATCTTCTCTGCATACTTATCAGCACTTGTCTATACGCACCTCATTTTGTATCAGGTGATGGCTCTTATATCTAAGCTGACAGAAGAGAAAAATTCTGCCATTCAGCAAAGTAAAAAGCTTCATCAAGAACTGGTACATATCTTAATCTTATTCATTTACTAGTGTTTCTCAACCGATGCAGTGTGCTCTCATCACTATCATGTTTTCTACTGGTGTTTTATGATATGCTTAATGTAGGAGCTGTGTTAAGTTTTCGAATGCCATAAGTTATACGTGAAATAAGAAATTATTAGTTGTAGCTGTATAACATAATTTGCATGTTGCCATAACAAATATCACCAACATGAATTCAAATGCTTTGTCCCTGTTTAAAACCTGTCGAACCATGCATGAATGTCTAGAATTTGTGTCACTTCACCGCCACTCCCACGTGTATAATTTCATTTTACTTTAGGATTATTGCCATGAGGTGTTGTTGCATTAAAGTTATGACTAGATTTCTGGGGCACGATATACTTGGCAAGTTGATTCGGACCATTATTTTTATGGTAGTAGGGTTGTTGCCTGATATCGCGCCCCAAACAGTAAAGGCAATTCATCAACAATATAATGCAGCACCTCATGCCGGTAAATCTCGTGCAGAGTAATTATTACAAATGAGAATTGTGGTGGATTGGCAGAACCTATAGACTTTCATGTATGGTAAGAGAGGGTTTAAAAGCGAACACCTAATTTTGTAGCTTACAACCATCTCTAGTCTAAGTTGGAAAACATGATATCCTCCATATAGAAACTATTCGAGGTTTAGAGATGCACAAATCAATATATAATAAGGTTCACAACATATAAACCTGAAAGACGTGCTAGAGGTGGTAGAAGGCATGCATGTAAGTGAAAGAGGCGAGAAGTTTGTGGAGACACTGCCATACACCAAAGACCATGGCAATTTTTTGTACAATACTTCCTAGGTGTTGAAACAAAGGCATGTATTTGATAGGTTGCAACAATGCGTAGCCTCCACTATGGCAAGATTCGTAACTTGCAGGCTTTGTAGGTGCTGCACCAGGTTCATAATTGGAACAACCTAGGAAGTTTGAATGGGCAGTTAATGAAATAATTTGCTGAAAGCTGATCAACATGTAGCTTAGTGATGTGGTGGATACCGCCTATGTAACAAAGAATATAGAGATCGAGTGTATATAATATCTAGCATCAATGTAGGACAAAAAGAACAAATACACAAATGTGTAGCTCATTCTAGTCAACAAGGCGGGTATGTGGCCGAATGGTCAATTCGAAGTTTAAAGGAATTGGGCTAGTCCTTTTACTTGGGGGTGTTACAACCAACATGTGTTTTACTGTGCCTTTACCTTCATGATAATAAGGTGGTTGGGTTGGTAACGGATCAAGAAGGGTAAAAAGGTTTGATGTATGTATCTGTAAACACCTTTTGTCATATACGATTACAATAGCTGTTTTCTATTTGATAAAGATACTTTCTTATAAATAGCTGATTTAGGACATTTAAATACACGTTAGGTGACATTTGACGTCCTTAATTTTATTTTACTTTAGCTTAATTTCTCAATCTTGTTTCATGCAGGAACTTTTAAGGCGTCAAGGCAACAAAAGCAGTGGTGGTATCTCGCTCATGTATGTTCTTCTCATCGGTTTGCTCGGCTTGCTCTTGGGATATATGCTCAAATAGTATAAACCTCCTGTCAGTTTTGTGCTGTATTTCATCTTTGGTCAAATCCATTTCCATGAAAGAGCTCAAGATGACGTGCTGATTGGACAGAGTTTGTGTTACGTTAGTGTCACTTCTGATACCAAGAAGATATTCTCAAAATGAGTATTGATAGTTTCTCTAATATTTCCTAATGTAGCGTCAACTTTCTCTTGTTCTTCTCATTCAAGGAGTTTGTGTTACGTTAAGGAGCTTTTTAGGTTTTTGGACAGTTTGTGACATGTTAGGGAGCTTTTCAGGGGGGTTTTTCTTTGTTTGATTCACTTCTTTTTGTCTCTTAGTCTTATTGGTGTGTGTGGTCGTGTGGTGTATGGTGAGTCTCTTGGTCTATTTGGAGGTGAACATCCGTGGTGGTGTAAAGACAATCTACCTTAGAAGATGTGTTTTCATGGGGGGTTCCTCACCTTCAGCATTGACTTCATCTTTGATCCAATGGTGTGATTTGAGACTTCTAGACAATATATTGTTTGTAACAAATAAAATTTTATTTTGTGAGCTCTTTTATATGTTTCTGACCTGTAAAATATATAGTTATGACTTATGACTTGTGACCGTAACTAATTCAGTTCTTGTGACGTTAGCATATATGGTTTTATCATGGGATGTTGGAATTGATTTTATGTAGACTGTAGAGGTGGCAAAATGGACTTGTTGGTAATGGGTTTTGCAGGTTCGGTCAAAAAAATGTTTACTCTTTGCCTGGAACTGAAAATCTGAAGTGGCTCTAAAAACGTGGTCTGTTCCGTTGACATTGTTCTCTTACGATATCCCCTGGGCGAAAGGGACACCATTCTCTTTCTTTCTTCAATCGTTCCGATCGGGACAAGTGGGTTGGTTCGTGTTGTATAAGTAGTTTGTGTTCTAATTATGATTTTAAGAGTTAGATGCAAGTCCAATTGCAATACCAAAGACAAACGTACGTTTCATTGAGCCATAGCAATTGTCAATTGACTCAACATTTGTAAGGTTCTTACATTTTTATGCTATGTGGCCATTGTTGAAACTGATATAATAATGACTGTTAGGTTCCGAGTTTGAGTAAAACATTAATATGTTACAAAGATAAGAACAAGTTTTACCCAATACCTATTTGACAACTAATAACATCATTTGTAATTTTCAATGCTTATAATTCTAAATTGAAATGAATCAAAAATTACAAGGGATAATTGGGAACACTGTCCTGATTGAATAACAAATGAAACTCTCTTGATATGAACAACACAAACATGCTAGCTTAGCTTAGTGTGTTTTTAGAAGAAGATGATACTATCAACTATAATATATTTGTATCATTTTGTGTTTGTTTATAATCTCTAACTATATATGTACAGACTTTGTGGTGTGTTTTATATAGCTGGTTAAAGGTAAAGTCACATGTGTGCAATAGGTTATGTGTCAAGTATCTAGTAAAAGAGTACATCTTTCAACATGGTCTTCTATATGTAGCTTCACCTTCAATGTACGTTAGTGAATAGTTGATTCAACTATTCACATTTTTAGTAATTACTCTTGTACTTGTTTGACTTCCTTTTTGCTTTTTGCTTTTAGGAAGTTTCTGCCCATATTTCAAGCCTGTCTTTAAAGATAGAGTATTTAGAGTCAGAAAGACTTTATCAGATCTCAGTGACTTTGACTTTGGTATGATGTTGTTTGTAGCACATCAGTGAGATAAAATATTTTTTCAGTTGGTCTTCGACGTCTTTAAAGCTTGTTAATTGAGCTTTATTTACTCATTCGCTGAGTATTCTATGAGTAACACACTCACTTTTTTTTTTTTTTTTTTTTTTTTTTTAATGAATTATGTTATTTTATGTTCAAATACTTGTAAAAAAAATAAAACGCTATTGAAACTTTGAGTGATTTTTTACAATTAAAAGTAAAACAAAGTTAGAGGTGAGTAAATTCAAATAAATAGTATTCTCAGCCGTCCCATAAAGAAAAAAAGTTAAAAAATCACTGGTTGTCTTAAGTCATCATCGGCTCTATCTATCTATCGTCATCCTCAAAATCACAAATCCCAACAACAACAATTCATTCCCTCCTCCTCTCGATAAAATCGAAAGAAGATATGAATTTGACTTGAAATGACAATCTCACAATCGTTGTTAATGGCTACTCCGTCTTCCATCAAATGCGGTAAATTCATCCCGATTTCACCTACTTGCCGTTCATCTAAAACCCTAGTTTCTTCCCATGTAAAATTCAAACGGATAGGATTGTTGCAATTTAACAATGGAATTAAGTTTAATCCACTCAAGATATTTACCAAGATTCCAGTGGCTAGAGCTGATGCCAACCATATTGAAGAAGAAGAAAATGAGAAACCTATTGAGGTAACATCATTTTTAATTTTTGTTTTTTAACAAATTATTGGGAGCCGTAATTGGCGCGGAGCATTTAGGAGCGTCGAGCGTTGTAATCTTTATTGCTCGTTTGGCTAGCAGCAAGTAGCTTTATCTATTTTTTACAGAATGCTCATTTTCAATCTCTCCATGAAGTAGCATTTAGGAGCGTTGAGCATTTAGGAGCTGTTTTACACATTATGATTACACCTACAACTCGGTTACCAAACATTTTTATAGAAAAATGTGAAACTGCTTACTACTATTGCTACTTTTACCAAACACACCCTTATATTAATTCCAGTTTGATAATTATACATTTGATTGTTTTGCTATTTATATTTGTGTTGGGAGACTAGTTAAGCTAGTCAAATTAGTTGTATGTGATAAAAGTAATATGTCATGTTACACCTTTGGAATATGGATGTTTACGGAATTAAAATATGACACTCAATTTTCTAAGTTCGTTACTTCTCTATGACGGAATATGAATCACAAAACCAAAAGCTTATTTTGTGTCGAATATTTCAAACTACTTGTGATTTGTAACATACTGAAAATAGCTTAAGCTTTTTTATGATGAATACGTTATAAGGTGTTCTAGGGTAACTTGATGTACAACAACAACATACCCAATCCTGCCGGGGCGGGTTATGGGGGATGTCTAAATTTCATACGAAGGCATAAATTATTAAATATCAAAACGAGACAAAAAGGTACAATTGCCATATTGAAACATCGAGATAAGTTGGTTGCTATTTAGTGACAATTTCCCATTTAGGAAGGGTAAGCACGTGTGCCCGAGTATTGTATGGACGGTTAGTCGGTTAGTTTAAGCTGCTTGACAACCTTAGGGAATTTGTATGGTTTGTTGGAACAAGTTATGATTTAGGGTTTAACGGACTTGTGAGTTGTGACAAAGCTAGCTTATGAAACCGGGATATTTATGTTTACATCTCGGAGAACTAAAGATACTAAATGAGCTTTAAGTATGACTTAATCCATGTATAATACTACCTCTGTTCCGAAAAAGGTGTCCATTTTGTGAATGGAATGTGCGATGATTATAGTGTTTACTAGGTAAATGTCAAAAGTACCCATCCAAATTTGGGATCGGGTGTTGTTGAGGCCAAACTGGGAGGGACGGTTTTTTTTTGGTAAAGGGTTTTAACCCGGTAAATATAAGGGACGCTATCTTGCTACTGAGGGTAATGGAATAAGTCATGAGGCTAACAAATGGAATGCTGAAAGTTGGCAACCTAATTGAAAGTTGATACTTCGTTTGTGACAAACTAAAATAGAAATGTGGAAACTTATTTTGGGATGGATGGAGTATGTACATATCTAAAGACAGAAATGATGAACATATTTACAGTGTTTTGTTGTTTCCTTGAGCTAGATGAATTTTGACTACAGTCACTGAGGACTCTGAGAATGAATATCTGTAGGTTAATGAAGACCATGGTACAATGAAACCTGATGCAGATTTAGTGCAGCAGCAGAAATCTAATCAGTTGGCAAAAAGGGTTGTGTTTGGACTTGGAATAGGTATATCTGCTGGTGGTGTGGTACTAGCAGGAGGATGGATATTTTCTGTGGCTTTAGCTGCTGCTGTTTTTGCTGGCTCAAGGGAATACTTCGAATTGGTTAGAAGTCGTGGGATTGCTTCTGGAATGACTCCTCCTCCTCGTTATGTGTCGCGAGTTTGCTCTGTTATATGTGCTCTCATGCCTTTGTTCACTCTGTAAGCTAATAAGCTACACCACATACTTTTTAATTCCGTATGAATGAATCCACAATAACTCATAGGAAATCTATTAGTTTCTCTTTCTGGAATAGTAGATTTCTTACTTTAACCAATGAGTGCTAGCTAATGTAACAAATATACAATTGTAGTTCCAAATATTTAAATCTGTTTCAGCCACGAGATTTTGCTTAAAAAAAGTTGTAAATCTGTGTTGGTTATTCATACCTCAGTTCTCACGAAGAAGTACTTTGAAGCCAACAGTAAAATTCTATATGCTATGAGATTTTGATGTTTCTCGTTTATCACTTGGTTTTCATAAGAATCATTGGCTAATTACCAGATCATAAGTTATAGATAAATTTTTTCTTTTGGACAAACAATAGAGTAGTGGTGAAGTACTACCAAATACTTTGCATTATAACTAGAGGATAAATTTCAGCCACTTCATTTTCTCCAACCTATGTGTAAGCACTGATGTGCAGAGAGCCAGAGACTTGAGTTTTGATCAAGGATTGTTTGATTCTCAACCTGGCATGATAATCTGGCTTTATGAAGTGTTGCACTACTATCTGTCCCTAGAAAAGGGTCAACATGTTATGTTTTAAGTGTCATGAGTTGAGAAAAAGTGCCAATATGTTATGTTTTGATTTTTATGTAAATATATGACTGAACATTGATAGTGAATTGTTCTGGATTTCAATACTTAACTCTGAAATATAAGGTTTAAATTAAAAACTTATAATTAAGCTGTAATATCTTGTTCTTACTTTCAGTTTGTGATCCTTTTTTTTTTTTTTTTTTTTTTTTTTTATTATTATTTATTTATTTATTTATTTTTTACTGTGGTTTCAGATATAAGGGTCAAGTTGATGTTTCTGTGACATCGGCAGCTTTCATTGTTGCTATGGCATTACTATTGCAAAGGGGAAATCCTCGTTTTTCTCAGCTCAGCAGTACCATGTTTGGCTTATTTTATTGTGGATATCTTCCTTCTTTTTGGGTTAAACTAAGATGCCGTTTGATAGCACCTGCCTTAAATACTGGTAAAATTTCAGCATCTTATGCTTTATTTCACAGTTGTTGAATTTTTCCTTCACTTGGAATATCCATGAGTTAAGTATATTACTTTTTCCGCAAAGTTACAAATGATAGTCTGATAGGTTACTATAGCTAGTTCTGTAAGCAGGACTTCGGGAGTTTGTGACAAGATGCAATCCACAATGTGTTCACTTATAATTTTTCTGTATAGGCGTCACTTCGAAATTATATCTTTAAGATGAGTACTTGTTATAAGGCAATGCAGTTTTGGTACTAAAAAGTCTTATTATAGCCAGCATTTCTATATGCATTGTCACTCCTTGGGAGTTTGTATGATGCTTTAAATTATCAGTAACTAGAAGACAGTTACTTGGCTTATTATTCAGAAGTGTTGGATACCTTACCCTTAGGTTATGGAAATGTGGAGAGTTCATATCTTTTTCCGTTTGTCAAGGGAAGCCAACTTTTGAGAAGCACTTAAGTGGTTCTAGAATGAAATGAGAGGCGAAGAAATATGTGATCGAATATATGAAAAGTAGGCATTATTTATCCGGTGCATTTGTAGTTTTATAACAGCTTGACCATCGTATTTGCTAAGATATGAAGAGTAGTTATAAACCTATACTAGATTGAGTGATTTTAGACATCTACAATGGTTGTTGCAACAAAACTATAAGCACAATGGTTAGAATTCTTCAATTTGGCATAGTTTTGTTTAATTTTTTGCATGTTAGCAGCTAAGAATGGTTACCTACTGCTTGCAGTGAACCACATTTATGCTTGTTACGAAACTCAAGTCAAGACTCATTGGTAAAAATGATGTTGGAGGTGGTGGAATTCTTTGCTGATAATTGAGAGAGTAATAGTTTCATTATGCATCTTACTACTTATAAAGCTGAGAATGTTTCAACAATATAAAAAGTTGATAAATAGTATTTAGCTGTATTCACATCTACTTTTCATGATGTAGGAGAATTTAGGAGATTAAAATCATTGTATAAGTTATTTACTTTTTTGCACTTCCTTTCCACTAAACAATCGCATTTGAGATACAACTTTTTCCACATGTAGTTGTTCCAGATAATTATAGTGTCATTTTTCTTCACCTGATGTGGCTTGCTTATGATTACTAATCTGATGTTGTATCTTCAAGAGGAGTGGGAGCTACATGGCCTATACTATTAGGTGGTCAAGCTCATTGGACGGTTGGTCTTGTTGCCACATTGATATCTATCAGCAGCATAATTGCAGCAGATACATTTGCTTTTGCTGGTGGCAAGGTAATGTTAGCTTTCTCTAAATCCTCTTGATTTGGCATCTTTATTAGCAGTGGCAAAATGACGGGGTATGGGTAATGTTTAGTACAGGTTAAATGGGTTGGATCGGCTCTATCCATTCTTATAGTTTTTTTTTAAAATGGAATCTAATCATTCAAGTAAACGTCTTTGAAAGTTTTTGTGCATTCGAAATATATTTAAGATGAATTTCATCCAATTTGATCTGTTCAACTCGTCTGACCTGTTTCCTTTTAGTTTAATCATTATTCTCTACTCATTTGACCCATTAGAAGAAAAAACATAACCCAAGTCGACCCATGTGTTAATAAATGGGTCGAAATTTCCACCTCAATTGTTACTATCATCTCATGCATTTCACTTTCAATGCAGGCATTTGGTTGAACACCACTCACCAGTATTAGTCCCAAAAAAACGTGGGAGGGAGCTATTGCAGGCTTAGCAGGATGCATAGCTACCACTGTATTGTTGTCAAAGATATTTTCTTGGCCCACATCTATTATCAGGTGCTTACAGTCTGTGCCTATTTTTACTGCTAAATTTAGTGATTTCGTGTCCTTAAATCTTATCACTGCATGCTAACATGTGCTCATTTTTATCAGTGCAATAGGTTTTGGTATCTTGAATTTCTTTGGCTCGCTTTTCGGTGACCTTCTTGAGTCGATGATCAAAAGAGATGCTGGTGTGAAAGATTCAGGATCCCTCATACCTGGTCATGGTAATTGCTTATTCTCTCGCATATGGTGTTCGATATATGGATCTTTCTGGCTTTATTATGATAAAAATAAGAGGGCATAGAGACATGCTGAAGGGGGTCAATGAACTTGCTTTGACCAAACTTAAAATTGATCAAAACAGATTAACTATGAAAAGGAATGATTGGCCATGTGCAAACACATCTTTTGCCCCCCATTTTTGTTAGATTATTTCATTTTTTTTCTATGACTTTTAGCTTATAAACAATGGGATTACTTAATTTTCTTTATAAGATGACACTTGTTTTCAACAATGATGACCATCCCTAATGCATTTATTGGTGCTCCAATGGTTGTCTTGGGCCTTTTTTCCATTAGAAGGTAGAGATTAATCACAAAAAGTTTTCTTTTAAACAATAGAGAATATTCAAGAAAATAAATAAAAAAGTATTCATTTTCAGCCACTTAGAATATCATACATTTTCATTTTTGTCTTGTATGGTGCAAGCAGAAACGAAGTAGTCATTTTGGGTTCCATAATGACAGGACTCAGTAAAGAGCAAATGAAGGTTAATGCCTTAATAGTTGGTGATCTTCTGTGAGATTTTATAAAAGTATCTATAAGAAAATTTATTGCCGATGATTAATCAATTCAAACATACTCAAATAGGGTGTGTAACTTAGAATTCACTTGGTTTTTGCATATTATGTTAGATTTGTGCATGATCTAGTGATATCTTCTGCAGGTGGAATACTGGATAGAGTGGATAGTTACATTTTTACGGGTGCCTTGGCTTATGCCTTTGTGCGTAACTTATTGCCACTTTATGGAGTTTGAACTTGTCTAGTTTCTCAAGTGGCCATATGACGAGTCCAACAGGTGGTGTACCTACATTGTGCTAAAGCCTAAAAAGGGTCTAGAGGGGATGCCGTCTGCTCATGAGCAGTAAGAAATACATGTACAATATACACTTAAAATTTTATACAGGTGGTCGATCCGTAGTTTCATGTCACTAGAGGTGTAGGCTTTTTGGGATATTCTTTTCCCGAATATTGTTTAATTTTGATCAATAATAGCTTAAAGGGCTATCTTTAGTTGAAGAACATTACAGAAATTCAGGTTAATTACTTAATTTCATCTCCATGTGTTGCCCATTATCTTTGTTGGGTCATGTCAGCTTTGGATATATCCTGGCCCAAAAGACCAAAAGTGTTGAGTTTTTATGCAAAAATTTTATAGCAAAGAAAGAAATGTTATTTGATTATTAGAACAATGCGGTATCATGCCCTTGAGTTAAACCTTAACTCAGTGTCACGTTAGCGCTACATCAGCTTTAACATTTTAATCTTAACTAAAAAAACACTCCTTATCATAACTCAACTATAACTCAACAACAATTTACAAAAAGACCTCTTCATTTAGGGGGCAATTTTATTTATTTATTTATTTTATTTTTTTTAATTGAATGTTGCCTTGCCTTTAACGCACGTTAAAGGGTTAACTCAAAGGTTAACGCTTGACCTTAACTCACTAAGGCGGTATTTTGACTTCCCCATTAACTCAAAAATGTTAAGCCTTGACTCACCTCAAATGTTATGATACTGCATGCTCTTAATGGTTAGTTTAGCAATTTTGTGTTGGTAGTGAATGAAACAAGTTATTTTTATTGAGTTTGCTTAATTAGGTTTTGGTTAGAAGAGTTCAGGGATGAGCACGGTATCAGATTGGTAACTCGTACCGAATTGGTGGTACCTTTTTTTTCCCGAGCATGAAAGGGGGTATCGGTACTGTATCGGAAGAGATTCCGATATCAGAAAATCGGTACCTATCATGTTCTTTCCATTTTTGTTAAACCAAATTATTTATTTTTTATTTTATTTTTTTCCACATTTCATGCTAGTAACTTTTTGTGACAACAACAACAACAACAAAAAAGGACAAAACGTACATTTTCGAGTGATTTTCAACAACAACGTGTTAGAAAATGGAACTAACAAATAAATAAACACATCACCAGTCGTAACTTAATAATAGGTTAGGGTTTAATTTTTGAGGTTTTATGAAGGATCTATAGTTGTCACAGTAGGTTTTTGGGATGTTTGGTTTATTTCTTTATGTTTTACATGACTATTGTTTGACATAGAAGGGGCGCAATGGGTGTTTGGATAAGTTGTTTAATTCAAAAATATGACTACTAAAATGTTGAGAATGTTTTCAATACTATCCCGGTTTGGTACTGGTACTGTATTAGTGGTCCCAAAATTTTTGTAGCTCGATTCATGGTACCGATCCCATACCGTGTATTAGCAGTCAGTACCGTTTTAGTACGGTACCGATACGGTTCCAATTCGAAGCCATGATTCGGGTTCAAATGCTCATCCTAGAAGAGTTAACAATGAGGAATAATCTCAAATGGCTAATTGCACAGGCAAATCGTAGGGTTGAGCTTTTGGACCAAGAACCCGACCCGAAAACCTGACCGAAACCCAACCGACTCTACTCGAACAGACCAAAGTCGATTTTGAGTCAGGTTTTACTTTCCTCGACTTGTCGGGTCGGCTCGGTCCGGTTCGAACCAAAACCCGACTAAAACGGACTGAACCGAACCGACCGAGTAAATTTTGGTTCGGTTTCAGGTAGGGTTTTGGGGGAATTTTGGTTTCGGGTTGTTTCAGGTCGGGTCGGTTTTGACCCGATGCTCACACCTAGGCAAATGATATTTGTTCATACTATTTCTATAAATCCTATTAATTATGTGATCAAGACAAGCGGATAATGGATAAAAGAGATGAGTGATAAATAGTGGAATTCAAGTGTAAAGTGTGTTGTGGTTAGATGGATAATTAGGAAGAAAAATCAGGAGGTATGTTTGCTTTTATCAATTATATATCATCATTTACAAAATATTATTGACTTGATGTTGCATTTCTAACCAAAAGTAATGGGATGTAGTTGCAATTGCAAGCATGAAGAACACAATCACAAGTGTTGTCCTCCATGCATGGTGTTTATGTGGATTTGGCCATAAAATTGATGCGAGTGGATAGAAGGTGTCTTTCTTGATATTTAGGACCTACAATGCCGACTTTTTGGGGTAGATTTTTTAAAATAAACAAAAATATGTGGGCAGAAAAGAAAGCGTTGGTTTTAAGCCCACTTTAATCTAAATCACATAAATTTCAAATATTCTTCTTAAATAAGAGTAGGTATTTTTTTTTTCATACCTTGATTTTGAAAGTAATGATTTTTATTTCTTTTTGGGAGGTTCTACGTAATTTTATACCAAGTTTTTTGAAGCAACTAGCTAGGTTTTATAGTTTGAAATAAAAAGTTTGTTTGCCAAAGGCATGGTACGTTTTAGATTTTTTTTAAACAGTAATATTGCAATTTGCAAATATTACTAAAAGAAATATTGAAATCTAAGCATTACTATTTTAATTTACCGCTAGTTTTGACAAACACAACGATAGAGTTTGACAGCCTAATCATAGCAGTACGAAAAGACAATCGCAAAAAGCAGTGCTTTTAGATATATTGGCAAGTATCAACGAGAAATCGTATTTGTAAACATAAACCATTGTTTATTTAAGGAGGAAAAGTAATTGTTAAATTAATAGTCGTGGGCCTCATGATGAAATATCAGATTAAAGATAACGAGAAAGGTATGTAGTAACAACAAAATAAAAAACAAAAACGAACATGAAACACTTGTTTACAAAACAATGTTCGTCGTATATTTTATTTTACTTGCTATCCTTTTTACCAATCTAGAAGAAAATATGTTAATTTAAATTTGAAAATTTATAATACAGTACCTTTAAATTCAGAACCCAAAAACTTTTGTTGAACACGCACACCCATGAAGATACATTGCTATTGCTACCACCTTTTCTGGTTTTAACTTTTTTCTTACTTTTTTCATAGCCCCATGCCCCCATGCATGCAAAATCCACGTCCCAAGAAAGACTAAATCATGTCCGGTTGTATCACTGTTTTTTATAGGGTGTTTGGGATTATGTTTTGTGTTTGCATATTTGGTTATGCACCTATTTGTTCTCTAGTAAAGGATGTTTGGGATTACATTTTGGGTAAACGTCACAAAAGCCCCATATTTGTTAAATTGTTGAAAAAACCATTATAACTATTTTTATTGATTAAGCCATCCAATCATATAGTAATTGTTGAAAAAGCTATCCTGATAGGTTTGACTGATTGTTTTGGTTAAACTTGATTGACTTCGTTGATCTTATAAACTTATTTGACATTTTTATCAATAATATAGATTAGTTAGACAATACCAATGCAAAAACGATGTCAAATGAGACTGCCACGACAACATAATCAATCCATTTCAATATTTCATCTTATAAGATATAAGTCAAATCCGTTACAAGGGCTTTTTCAATAATTAAAACATAAGTAAATAGCTTACTTGACAAATAATATTTTATAGGTATTTTTCCAACGATTAACTCAAAATATGTGACTTTTTTGCGACATTTTCCCTTTGCTTTTCAAACACCTCTTTAAAGTACTTGAAAAAAAAATATTGATATTACATATGGGAAGGGATCCAGTAAGAAGAAAAACTAAAATAAGAAAAATAAAAAGAATTTCTAACCACACATTTCAAAAATACGAAGCATTATCAATTAAATCCCGAACAATACTTGTGAAAAGTGATCTCATTCGAAACCGCTTACGGAACGTATGTGCATACATTGGGTTTTCACTGAAGTAAGTCGCCACTAGACTATCATGAGCACCGTAACGATCTCTATCCACCAGAGCTCGTGGGATTTTCTGGATTGACTAAGTAAAGCAGCGTCCTTTAAAACCCTAAGGTTAAACTATTAACTTTGCCTTTCTCACCTGTATTTGTAAAAAGAAAAAAAAAATGATCGGAGTTAATTTCTTTGAGTTGAGAAGTTGAAAGTGTGTATAAAAGAGAAAGTAAAATTTTTTTAAAAAATGTGGTGTTTATAGAAGAAGTATATTATTAAAAAACAAATTATTTTTTAAGCAAACACCCCCAATGTTCCTGGCTATTTTTTCATTGTACCACAACCGGTACCCTAGACGATCAAACCAACCAAAAAATTGGGGAGGAGGAGGGCGCATCTGTTGGGTACTCACGTAGAGGGGAGGACGCATCCGCCACAGGTTGACCACCGAAGGTTTGGTCTCCTGTTACGACTTGTCGTGTGCTTTAAAAATATAGACATGGACTAGGTGTATCTATATGCAAGGCAAAAAGGCAATGTTTTGAAAACCGGGTTCGAAATCGACCCGGTCGAGTCACCGGGCACCGGGTCAACCGGTTCGACCGGTTGGACCGCCGGGTCAACCCGGTTTTCAATTTATTATTTTTTTTTTTTTTTTGACCGGGTCAACCGGTTCGACCGCCGGGTCAACCCGGTTTTTTATTAAAATTTTTTGAAAATACGAAACCCGGCCGGGTTTCGAGAACCGGGTTGACCCGGGTCACTCAAAACCCGGCGGGTCAAACCGGTTAACCCGGTTTTAGAAACCCGGGTTGTTTTGACCCGTTTTTTCAGACGGAACCGGTCGAACCGGTTAACCCGGCCGGGTCGACCCGGGTTTCAAAACCTTGCAAAAAGGGTACAAACAAATCTTGGTCTTCATTTTTTTAATAATCTAAATTGCAAACATAATCCCACACTATTTGGAGGCTTCTTCGTGACAAAAGTTTTAAACCCCCACCCCAAAAAGGTGATTAAAATTGGCATCAGTTATAAGGACCCTCCCTGTAGGGAGGGTTTGTGGAAGAGGATGTTGCCGCCGCTTGTACTGTCTGCTTTAATGCTTGTACATTTTGACAAAAATAGGTGGGACCTCCCATGTAGACCCCGTCCTTATAGGGCAACCCTTAAAATTATACTTTTTATAAAAATGATCTTCTCTAGAGCGTGTAAAAAAGTGTCTTCCTTTTAATGGGTTCTCTAGAATGCATGCACGGTAGGAGATGCCTTGATGCTCTCTTTTTGTGAGGAAAAAGGTTATTACTTTTTTCAGAGTAAATACTAAGATTAAAAGAAGAAGAAAAAAATGTTATACTACTAACAAATCAATCGCATATAAGCATCAAGATTTGTACAGTACTTTGTATCAAGGAACAATAATTGGTATAAATAGCAAAATGCATATAAGAACCGCATGGATAACATGGATGCGTTTACAATAACGATGGGTCACATTGGGTTGATCTATAAACATTCTTATCATTTTAGATGAAGTTTGTGATTATAAGATGACTTAAGTAAGGATTAAAAGAAAGGAAAATGAATACGAAGTTGTCTCAAATATAAGCTTACATGTGAAACTTTTGAAAATTTGAAAATTACATCGTCTCATAAAAAAAAGGCATCAAAACTAAATCATTTACCGAAAATTATATCAGAGTAAAAAAAGTTTCTTTTGTTGTTCCTTTATAACTTTCACTTTTCTTTTGGTCGATCATGCATGTCCCATTTGCACGCCTAATGCCCAAATTCAGCTTCATCTACAGAAAGCACACAAATTCCAGGGTATAAAGTCCCGAGACGACTTTTGTTGGTGTCGAATCCAGGGTATCAATTCCCGAGACGACTTTTGTTGGTGTCGAATCCAGGGTATCAATTCCCGAGACGACTTTTCTTGGTGTCGAATTTGCTTTCTTAGTTTATTTAGGTTTTGGCCGTTTTATTTTGGTTTATTGTTTTAATTTTCTTTCTTAGTTTACTACTCCAGTTCGAGCTTTCGCGATTTCGTCGCTCGAACTGCGGGGGAGTGTTAGTTGATAATTAGGCCCAAACCCGGTTTGTGGGTTTTGGGTATTAGGGTTTCACTATTATATATAGTGGTCATTAATAAAGTTATATCTACGGGTTTATCATTATCTAACACAAATGACATTCGTATATTAGCTCTCGAAACTAAAGTTAGACATATTTATGTATATTGATTAGACCAATCCTTGAAATTATATATAAAAAAAGATTACATATATACATCATTGAGTAAATTACATGGTTGGTCCCTGTGGTTTATACAAAGTAACAAGTTTCGTCCTTCTCTTTTAAAAGTTGCATGGTTAGTCCCTAAGTGCGTAAACAAATAACACCACAGGTCCCTTGGTTTAACTGGTGTTAACTAGGTTAGTTAAAATTTACAAGTTAGCCCCCTTTGGTTAAATAGCGCTGCATCGTTAATCCTTTGGTTAAATAGCGCTGCATCGTTAATCCTTTGGCTAAATAGCGCTGCATCGTTAATCCTTTTAACGTTTTCGCCCGTTTTTGTCCGTTTTTTTTTTGTTTTCGCCCGTTTTTGTCCGTTTTTTTTACGTTTTCGCCCGTTTTTGTCCGTTTTTTTTTGCTTTCGTTCGTTTTTTTACGTTTTCGCCCGTTTTTGACCGTTTTTTTTACGTTTTCGCCCGTTTTTGTCCGTTTTTTTTTTGTTTTCGCCCGTTTTTGTCCGTTTTTTTTTACGTTTTCGCCCGGTTTTATTCGTTTTTTTTTTTGTTTTCGCATTTTTTTGTCCGTTTTTTTTACGTTTTCGCCCGTTTTTGTCCGTTTTTTTTACGTTTTCGCCCGTTTTTGACCGTTTTTTTTTACGTTTTCGGCCGTTTTTGTCCGTTTTTTTTGTTTTCGCCCGTTTTTGACCCTTTTTTTTTACGTTTTCGCCCGTTTTTGACCGTTTTTTTTTACGTTTTCGCCCGTTTTTGTCCGTTTTTTTTTGTTTTCGCCCGTTTTTGTCCGTTTTTTTTTGTTTTTGTCCGTTTTTTTTACGTTTTTGTCCGTTTTTTTGTTTTCGCCCGTTTTTGTCCGTTTTTTTTATGTTTTCGCCCGTTTTTGTCCGTTTTTTTTTGTTTTCGCCCGTTTTTGTCCGTTTTTTTTACGTTTTCACACTTTTTTGTCCCTTTTTTTTTGTTTTCGCCCGCTTTTGTCCGTTTTTTTTTTTGTTTTCGCCCGTTTTTGTCCGTTTTTTTTACGTTTTCGCCCGTTTTTGTCCGTTTTTTTTTGTTTTCGCCCGTTTTTGACATTTTTTTACGTTTTCGCCCGTTTTTGTCCGTTTTTTTTTGTTTTTGTCCGTTTTTTTTATGTTTTCGCCCGTTTTTGTCCGTTTTTTTTACGTTTTCGCCCGTTTTTGTCCGTTTTTTTTACGTTTTTTTCCGTTTTCGCCCGTTTAGAAAAAATATTTTAGAAATATATTGGGGTAAAAAAAGTTTCTAAAATATATTTTAGAAAAAATATTTTAGAAAAAATATTTTTTTTTACCCAATTTTTTTTCGAAAAATATATTTTAGAAACTTTTTTTTACCCAATTTTTTTTTTCGAAAAATATATTTTAGAAACTTTTTTTTACGCCAAAATTTTTTTCCAAAAATATATTTTAGAAACTTTTTTTTACCCAAATTTTTTTTTCGAAAAATATATTTTAGAAAAAATATTTTTTTACCCAAATTTTTTTTTCGAAAAATATATTTTAGAAACCTTCTTTTACCCAATTTTTTTTTCGAAAATATTTTTTTCGATGATTATTTAAAAAAAATTCAAAATTATATTTAGACAAAAGACGGACGAAAACGTAAAAAAAACGGACAAAAACGTGTGAAAACGTAAAAAAAAACGGACAAAAACGGGGCGAAAACAAAAAAAAAACGGACAAAAACGGGCGAAAACATAAAAAACGGACAAAAACAAAAAAAAACGGGCGAAAACGTAAAAAAAATGTCAAAAACGGGCGAAAACAAAAAAAAATGACAAAAACGGGCGAAAACGTAAAAAAATGGACAAAAACGGGCGAAAACGTAAAAAAAACGGTCAAAAACGGGCGAAAACAAAAAAAAACGGACAAAAACGGGCGAAAACGTAAAAAAAGGGACAAAAACGGGCGAAAACAAAAAAAAAAGGGACAAAAACGGGCGAAAACAAAAAAAAAAAGGACAAAAGCGGGCGAAAACAAAAAAAAAACGGACAAAAAAGTGTGAAAACGTAAAAAAAAACGGACAAAAACGGGCGAAAACAAAAAAAAACGGACAAAAACGGGCGAAAACAAAAAAAAACGGACAAAAACGGGCGAAAACGTAAAAAAACGGTCAAAAACGGGCGAAAACGTAAAAAAAGCGGTCAAAAACGGGCGAAAACAAAAAAAGGGACAAAAACGGCCGAAAACGTAAAAAAAAGGGTCAAAAACGGGCGAAAACGTAAAAAAAGGGACAAAAACGGTCGAAAACGTGAAAAAAAACGGACAAAAACGGGCGAAAACAAAAAAAAAACGAACAAAACCGGGCGAAAACGTAAAAAAAACGCACAAAAACGGGCGAAAACAAAAAAAATGACAAAAACGGGCGAAAACGTAAAAAAAACGGACAAAAACGGGCGAAAACGTAAAAAAAAGGGACAAAAACGGGCGAAAACAAAAAAAAATCGAACAAAAACGGGCGAAAACGTTAAAAGGATTAACGATGCAGCGCTATTTAGCCAAAGGATTAACGATGCAGCGCTATTTAACCAAAGGATTAACGATGCAGCGCTATTTAACCAAAGGGGGCTAACTTGTAAATTTTAACTAACCTTAGTTAACACCAGTTAAACCAAGGGACCAGTGGTGTTATTTGTTTACGTACTTAGGGACCAACCATGCAACTTTTAAAAGAGAGGGACGAAACTTGTTACTTTGTATAAACCACAGGGACCAACCATGTAATTTACTCTACATCATTTTATGGACATGCCCCTATCATACTATATTACTAGTATAAAGCATGAATAACTACTATTAATAAAATACTTAAAATTAAGCATTACATATTTCAATGCTAAAAGTACAAGTGATTCAAAACAATTAGACATTTAATACAATAAATGAGATATAATTAGACATGTACAAGTTTAGTAGCTTCATGTACACACCACTTTGTCTTTGCCATTAAAGTTTAAAATTAATGACTTAAAATTGAATTATATACATTAAATACAATTAATTAAATAGTCAATAAATACAATTAATACACTTATTAAAACACCTCTTACATAAGAAATACAAATTATCAAGCATATTGTACAACCAACTTAAACACAATTCTTGCATTAAATGTCACTAATACAAATAATAAAGCATATTATACAAATTTTTAAGCCCGAACGGGCAATGGGCCAAATGGGCTCGAGCCTGAACAGGCACGGGTCAAACGGGCTCGAGCCCGAACGGACACGAGCCAACGGACACGAGCTAAACGAAATTTTTGATATCCGTAAATTTATTGTCAAAAAAATATAATAAACTAAAATATGTTCACATATTGTACAAACCAAGCAAACTACTAAACAAAAACATAAAATAAATAATAAATAAAATAATACAAACTAAGCAAAATTTCCTCAAACTTTTGCTATAAAAAACTAATCAGTAAAGCTATTGCCAAAAAACGTACAAATAAAATAAATTATTAACCGAAAAAATTAAATTACAGGGTGCCCACAGCTGCATCGCGCGGGGACCCGGCTAGTAAATCAATTAAGCTCGTTTGGATGATTGAATTTAACATTAGATCTTTAGGTCACATAGATGCTTGGCTTTGCTCAAGAAAATGTAGATGCTTGGAGAAGAAAAAAAAAAAAGTCATATAATAAATTAAGTTTTAGGAACTTGAGCAAATCTATTAATCTAATCAGATTATCATTGTAGGGTTTTATTCCCTTTATATCTCATTAGTTCAAGTGACATGAATGCAAACATGAACCAACCTTTATATAATAAATACAAAAGGCAAGAAATCTTGATCAAGATATATAAATCAAACCTTAAAGGTTCTAATCTCGTAAACTAATATACTTATACCTGCATGTTCAAATTTTGAATAATTTTACTTGCAATGAAGGTTGGGTGGTTCTTGAGTGGACAAAAAGTGGAAAAAGAAGAAAGAAACATGTAAAGAAACAGATAAGTGAACTTTTTTTCTTGGCATTTTATTGGTACCATAGAACTTCACAAAGGAATGATCGATCAAAAGACAAGTTTGAGGTGGGAAGCATGAAGTGTTACATATCTTCCTTAAGGGTTAAAGTTATTCCTAATGTTTGTTTGAGAAAATGACTCTTCAATAGATTTGCTTTTTAAAAAGCTTTTTACGTATGTTAAAATTCACTTTGTTCTTGAACTACTTTGGTTAAACTTTGGTATCTCCCTCTTGAATTCATGGTTGGATATGAAACTCTTGCTCCTTGGTTACAAATATTAACTAAGCTTAACTAACCAACTTTCATGCTTGGTAAAGTATGTTCAAAAACATGTAACAAGATAAACAAGTAAGAACAATTTACACAATTATTTTGCGACGTTTAAATTCTTATTAGAAATGAATCAAAACATTTACTAAGATTGTTTGCGGAGTAACAATCTAAGATAATAACAATTGTTTGGTGATCTTCTCACTAACTTAAATATAAATCAAATTTAATGTTTAAGTAAGAATTATGCTAACTACTGAATATACTCAGAGACTTAGTTCTATGGTTGAGTAAATGTGCTTAAATGTGTTTCACATTAATTGCAAGAGATATCATTTACTCGTTTACAACATCCTCTTATTGACGTGTTATTTATCCGGTCTTAATTTTATAACCTATATTACCTAGACTATTCCTACACATTTAAAAGTAGTGTACCCTATTGTGTAGTAGTTTATATATGATAAGTATGGGTGTCGAACCCTAAGAACTAGTTATTGGTAATCAATAAGAAATTTAACTAACCTAATGTAAGCAATTAAATTTTTCAGGTTGTGCTTTGAATCCATGCGATTATGTATTTGGTGATTAATTAAATTAAACTAAGAATTAAAGCTTAAAAGGAATTTAATTGTAATCAGAGGAAGAAATAATGCTAACCTCGTTAATCCTCTATGAGTCTTATGACCTAATTATACGTGCAATGCCTAGTTCATGATTTTATCGGTGTTTCTAATATCACCTAAGCCCAATATTAATCATTGCAACTTAAGCCTAGAAACCCTAATTAATTAATCCTAAGTCTATAGCAATTTACCAACTAGGTTTTAGTCTTTAAGATCCCAACAACTCTATATGACTTGTCTATGCTAACATTTTCACTTCTTAGCATTAAACGCCTATTAGTGCTCACTTACATTGGTTTATAATCGACTAGTCTCACCTAAGCAAGGATAATGATCATAAACCGGAAACTAAGAAGCATTTGTTGTCTGTTAGTCAATCTAATAGTTTTGTTTTCAGCTTGTGACATAATTACTAACCTATCTTCAGCTAAGCGATTCAAATTAATATCAAAATGCAAGGATCTGACGACAAGCATATAAAAGATCCAATACAATCAATAAACCAAATTATAAAGTCAATTCATGATATTCATAGAATCATAATTAGGCTAAAACACAAGGTTTTTAGCTAAGAATCATAGTATGAGTATCAAGAACAATGTTTAAATCAAAGATTATGATAAACATATTGTTAAAAATAATCCAACTAACTCGATCTATTGATGATGATGAATTGTACTTCTCCCCTGGATTGCAACTTGAAAGTGGTGGTTTTCGTCCTTGAGTAAACCCTAAGTCGAGCCTTGATGTGTGTGTTGAATAATGATTGAATCAAGGCTTGTATTTATAAGGTTCGGTGCCCTTGATCTCTCTATAACATATAGCTAAGTGAGTATCTACGCCTTATATGCTTCATAGTAAAAATATCATAAAGTCTTCATTGGCTACAGCTTAGAGGTAAGTGGTAATCTACGCCATAGAATCCAATGATCAACGTCTTCAAATCTTCGACATCGTATAAAAATATACACCAATATGGTGTATACATAACGTTATTATTATGCTCCGAACTCTGAGTATAGTGCCTCTCTACGCCGTAGTGACTTGTTTTCCAGAATTCTTCACCTTTCTTCTAACTTGATCCGATTTTCGTGTGTTTTCGTTTTAGTGCTCCAATATATATATCCTATTATGCAAATAGAAAGAAATTAAGTACCAAATTTTAAATAAAAAGCATTAATAATGAGCAATCTACATGTTATAATAATACTAAAAACACTATAGTATTTGATGTTATCAAATATCTAATCACTTGACTTCTACTTGCCATCAAGTATACCTTTTAATAATTTATAAAAAGATATTTCTCAAGTAAAACTGGAAAATATGAGTTTACAAATTACTTATGCTAGAAATTTCGAAACCGAGCTAATCTATGTGCTTTATTTTTGGGTTGGTCACTCAATTGGCAGTCATAGCGAGTATTATATAATAAGCTAGGCAAAGACACAAATCACCACCACTAGATTCTAGGTCTATATAATTTTCAAATGTGGTATTGGGTTAAAATGTAAAAAGTTTAAGGGTTAAACATGGTAGGTTTTCACGTATCAAGAGTGTGAAATGAATAAAAGTTGGGTAAGGACCCAGTGGAGGTCGGATGCTCGGGTTTTCTTTGTAGAACGATAAGGACCCCCGTGAGAAGGAATTTGTTCTTGTAGTCGGGGTAACACTAACATCGACCGGGTACCTTCGTCTTACCTCGTAGAAAAGGGTGAATAGAAGGGTTTTAGTGATACCTCCGTCTCCATCTCGGAGGAGAGAATGAAGAGAAAGGTTTTTGTGGAGAAGGAGCCTAATGAGGTTGTCAAATGAAGTGTGTGTGCTTTGTTGGAAGAGGCTTCGGTCCGAGCTTATGAGAACCTGCCTTAATTCCTTATATCACATGGTATATATAAAGGAAATTAGGGTGAGAGATGGGGGCATGTGGGCCTGTCCATGATATGAGCCATTATATAGATAATGAGCTTATTTGGCTAGGGACTTAATGTATGTCATGAAATATACATATGTCATCAAGCCCCCCCCCCCCCCCCCCCCCCCCCTCCCCAAGTCTATTATTATGTCATGTACAAGTGAGATGATGCTGGACTTTGAAATGACTGACCTACCCCATCCCTTATGCCAAGCAACTGTGGTTCGCGTATTCAGGATTTACTTTGGCTGATTCATAAGTTTCCTTGTAATGATGACTTATGATGTAAGTTGTGTTCCCTAAGTTGACGTATGGGGTGTATGGGTACATTCGTCTTACCTCGTAGGAGAGGGTGAAGAGAATGATTTAATATGTCCTAAAAATTTTACATTTTCGCTAATGGCTTTCGTGTAGTCTAGCAATCATAGGCTAGGAGTGGGTCGATATGTATACATGTGGTAAGTACCCTAGTCTAGTGCAGTATAATACCTAGATTATGGTGAGCTAGAACATCGTTTGTTGTGCAGGTCATAGCCGATTGTTGATGTATGAGCCTCAAGGCGTTGGATCCTGAAGGGGTCAGCGCCTAAGGGTCCCGAGCCTATGGGATCAGGGCCTAAGAGGTTAGAGCCTAAGGAAAAATAATATATAGAAAATTACTAGAATCAGGGTTTCGACTTTCTACGGTAAGCTTGGACCATTTTATTAAGTCCCATTTATGTGCGCGGAATTGAAGATGAATTCTAGACGTAGTTATGAAGAAAAAAAAGTATTGATCGAATTGTTGATCGACGATTATCCAATTATCAAATACGCATTGTCAAAAGAAGACGTTCGCATTGTTTATTATGTCTTGTATTTCAGAAAATGGATACATTGTGTTATTACTAATTGTCAACAAAAATTGATTCTTGTTTTTTTTAAAGGTAGTATGGAGTACTATTTTATGCAGACTTTTGAAAATAAGAGAAGAAATTCTTTCGGAACCAAGTAATTTTGTTACATAAAAGACAAAATAACTAGTAGTAGCACAACAAATATCTTTTATGAGGAAGTGTTTTGTCATGTTCACGACATGTATCGACAAGAAATCACGAGCCCCACCAAATATTTGAAATAGCTAGGTTCTAAATGGCGTAGCAGAAGAAAAGCAATAGACCGAATCACCCAAAATACGTTTATTCTTTTACCTTATTTTTGTAGTTTTATGTAAAGATTACGTTTGACAAAATACAAGAGAAATACTCGTAGCGAAACATGTAGAATGGATAAAAAAAAAACAGTTTGATTGCTAGACTCATATTTTCTTATGTATTCTAGCAATAATCTTTGTACTTTTTCCTAATCGAAATAGCTTGTAACAAAACAAACTTAAGATGGTAAAGAAGTTATGCACTCACATCCCAAAATGTGAGATGGAAAATTTTGATTTTTATCATCAAAAGATCAAAGTGATTAGATTACAATTTAAAGAGTACAAGATGAACATTATCACATCACAAATGTATCCACAAAGACAAAGAACACCAATGCATAATCCAAAAGAGAGGTAATACATTATACATGCATAATTGTGTGCTTCTATTAAGTAAAGAATTTTGAAACTCATGATTGTGTAGAAGAACGATTCCCAAAGTTCACAATGTGACAAAGTTATACAGAAAAGGGCTACTTTTCACATTAATTGTTCATAACCCCTAGATTGTTGTCCATTGCATCATGTGTGGTTTCTGTGACAAGCATACATCCAAATCAACGTGTTTCTTTGTTCTTTTTATCTACTTCTCAATTCTCGTCCAAAAAAGAAAACTAAAGTCTAATGCTTACGGCATTCAGCAACTCTAACTCAACATCACAACATATTTTTTCTCCGCTACTAACTACACCGACAAACATGCGTAACAAGAGCAACAACTTTACCAACCAAACAAACATAAATTAAATTAAAATAAAATATATCTCACAGTATACTCACACACACAATTAAATATTTGTGCTTTCCCAATGTGGTGTTCAGCACCATCGAATTTGCAACAAAATATGAGGATAACCACGATGATAAAAGGTGGTATAATAAGGATAACATGGTGGCGAGGGGGAGGGGGAAGGGGTGGGAGGAGATAACTTATGGTGAGCACTCTTAGAGTGGAAGGTGCAGCTCACCGTTCATACGTGGCAATTGCCACGGCTCGCCATTCCTATTCGCCACACCGTCCCCCCCCCCCCCCCCCCCCCTCTTTTCGTTGTTCTTCGTTGGGCAATGTTTCGTGGGCACGGCGTATAACAACCGTCTAGACTCAGGTTAGTGACCGATAATATTTTATAACACATTTGACTCAAAATGTGCTTTTAAGATAGTTTTGCGTTAATCTGTCATTTTCATATCTTGTGTTCACTTTCTTTAGGCACCCTCGCGTTACGAACGCACCCGCGACCTGTTGACTAATTATAAATGATATGCTCAAGCTATTTTAAAATAATTAGTGTCACCCACATTAAAAAAAAAAAAAAAAAAAAAAAAAAAAAAAAAAAAAAAAAACTTTGTCCAATTTTATGTGTGTGTGTGTATATATATATATATCATTTTGAGTATAAATCTAACAAAACAAAGTGAGTGAAAAGAAAATGTCATCATGCTACCTTTGTAAATGTGACATAATCTTTTACACTTTTGTTAGTTCTCGCTATTTGCTACATTTAAAAGAAATACCAATTTGGCACTTCTATTGTTGTCTTGTATAAACTACTTGTAAATTATAATTGTGCATAACATAATTTTCGCTTCATGAGTAAGTAAACGGTAGATTTTTATTAGTCAACATTGGACACTAAACTCAACATAATATATGACACGTATCATATTAGCTATCAAGTGGCAAGGTAACTTTTATAATTTCATGACTGAATATTGTAGTATAACGTTTAATATATATGTTCTTAAATTGCATGTTACCACAGTTAGGACTCAAACAAGATAATAAAAGAGAAGCTTAGGCGCCACACAGAAGACATAACTACACTAGTGAACGATTTGTTGAGTAACTTTTAGTGGGGTATCATATCGTAGGCAACAAGATTATAAAGGAAACATATGGAAGAATCAAATATTGGTGTTAAGAGTTAAGACAGTGTAATATTTCTTGCCTAGTTCGAACTATTGAAGGTATAATACTTAACTCATGATTTTAGTATTACTAGTTGAGACATCTTGGTGTTCTAAATAAGTTTTGAAATTTATAAATGATACCCATGTTTAGTGGCATATATGTCTTATAAGTGTTTGGTAGTCTTAACTAATATTACAGTATATAAATATGTACCAAGTATGGAACGTTTTTTTAAGACTCTTGCAAACTAAATTTGACAATTAGTGCTAATATTAATAAGTACGTAGTCTTGACTATTAAAATTTCCTTCAAAAGAAGCATATGATTTGGAGTATAAAAATAGAGATTAATTAAACAACTAAGACCAATTGCCAAATCAGTAATGTTTTACCATGCAATGAAATCTTTATAACTTGTTGTCTAACAAATTTTATTGATTTAGAGCCAGAGACTTTTACGTATAAATGGTGTTCACATGAATATTATTATTTGCTTCTATTTAATATAAATTATACATAAATCTGTTATTAAGAAATGTATTAATAAGTATATATGATGCTATATCAAGTTAGTGTTTAACCAAAAAGTATTTTAAGACATGCTTTGTTATTTTAGATGAGATAAGTTATAAATTACCATATAACACTTCTACAAAGTCGTACTCTAGTCATCTGTATAAATGACTTTTAAACTAAAAAGTATATAAAGTCTCACTATATTTATGCCTGTCAGTTGAGATTATTTTTGAGATTCTTGGTCATGTTTTCTTATAAGTCTAAATGGGTGACCTAACTAGTCGTCGTTCTTTGTCCGAGCATATCATTTGGATTTTTATAAGTATTTTTACATGCCATAGGTCGCGTCTAGGAGGCCTACGTTCGAGGGTTGCTTAGTGAATACTCGTTGTATCGCTCTTGTACTTGTACTCTCGTCTTACTAGTTAAGGTGAGTTCTCACAGCCCCGTTTTACTATCTTACTCGTTTTGGGGTGTAAAGCATGATTACTTAAAACTAGATTGGTTGTGCGTTTATGGAATTATGAGTTTACTGAATTGATTTAATCTACTGAGTTATGCTCTGCTATTTTATGCAAACTGATATGTATGCTTATGTTTGACGCTTGAGAATAATCGTGAAAGTCCCCTGGAACAACACTACTTATTAACTTACTCCCACTATACGGGAAGAGCCGTTGATGTCTATGGATAACGCTATTAGGGGTAGAGCCATCCCCTCACTCCCACTAACCGGAGTGCATAGTATCACCTTTCCATGCTAGGTTAGAGCATGTTACTTGTAGGGGCAAGTTTTCGGCTGAATCGGCTTAAGTAGTGGACCTCTCAAGGCATAAACACGCTGTATACATATTGGACCTTTTTGCAATTCGACAACCAGTTGGTGTACTAAAACCTGTGAACTCACCAACTATGGCCATAGTTGACCTGTTTTATCATGCTTTTCAGGTGATCAGAAGTAAGTGGTGATTTCTGGATGCATTGCATGGGCACTCTTTTACTTGTATCATATCATCTTTTGCAGAAGTTTAAAAACTAATGTTATCGTTGAGAACTTGTGACAAATGTATTATGTCTTATCTTTTGAACAATGTAAAAACTTATTGTAAAATAAGATGTTTTTTTTAAATCTTGTATGGTGTTACCTATGACTTGCGATGTACTATGAACTGTTACACCTCGTGTTTCCGCCGCGGCGAGGTGTGACAAGGCGAGGCAAAAGTTTGTACGAATGTGCAGCTTTTTCTGTTTTTTAAAACGTTATACAACGTTTTTATTATTAACATTACTTTTTTCTTTTCTTTTCTTTTTCTTTTTTAAAAACCTAACTCATTTTACACTATAAATACCAAACCTGTTTTACACATTTCTATCAATTACACAACTTATTATATTAAAACACTTACACTTAAAAGCAAGAAACATGATCGAATCATCATATTCAAGTGTTAGCGACTTTGAAGAAATAACGGAGCTAGAGTTGATTCTCCAAGATTTTTGAGCACGAGCAATTGTTGCAAAACCAAGAAGCCGGTCCTTCACAACGCCGTAGATACATCAGCCGTGAAAGTGAAGTTGTTGAAGCACGTCTACTGGCCGACTATTTTGGTGACGAACCAAAATATACGGAGAAATTTTCGACGTCGTTACCGTATGAGCCGTAAACCATTTTTAGAAATAGTCCAAGGTATTGAAACATATATTGAAACTAATCATCCTCTTCCTGCGCATTTTGATTTCTTTAGAGTCCGACCCAATGCTGCGGGTGTAATGAGTTTTAGTGTGATTATGAAATGCGCATGTGCCCTACGCCAATTAGTATACGGGATATCACCTGATGCATTAGATGAGTATTTACAAATAGGTGAACACTGTGCACGCGATTATCTAGATTTTTTTACTATGTGCATAATCCAGTTGTATGGGAGGGAGCTTTTAAGAAAACGAAACGAGGATGACATTCACAAGTTATACCACGCACATAATGAGGTTCACAGGATACCGGGAATGTTGGGAAGCATCGATTGTATGCACTGGGAATGGAGGAATTATCCGAAAGAATGGCAAGGGCAATTTCACAAAGGTGATAAAAAGTATCCAACTATAATGCTTAAAGTTGTTACGTCGTATGATTTGTGGATTTGGCATGCATTTTTTGGTGTGGCAGGTGCGAATAACGATCTTACCGTTTTATATAATTCTCCGTTATTCGACGAGCTGGTTGATGATATTGGCCATCAAGTTCCGTTTGAAGTATATGGAAGAAAATTTAAGCATGGGTATTATCTAGCTGATGGAATTCACCCACAGTGGGCAGAATTTGTCAAATCCTTTATTGTTGCAAGCAACCCAAGAAACGCTGCATGGAAAGCGAGACAAGAAAGTGCTCGAAAAGATATCGAAAGAGCTTTTGGTGTCCTCCAAGGAAATTGACATATTATTGCCCAACTGGCGCGCCAATTTACTGTGGGCAAGTTACGGCGAATCATGTACTCGTGCATTATAATGCATAAAATGATTTTGAAAAATCAAAAATTTGTGATATCCGAAGCAGCCGAAATGTATATTCCTCCGACGTCAAATATGCAACATACATTGGTTGAACGTTGCGCAACGCAAAGAAGAAAAACTAAAGAACTACACGATAAATGCACACACGCAAGGCTTCAACGATGTCTCATCGAGCATGTTTGGCAACAACAACAATGGGAAGAAATTCAACAGAATAGGAATAATTAGGTTCGTTATAAGTTGATGTGTTTTAGTTCGTATCGTATGTTTTTTTTAGTATCGTATGTTTTGTTTTTTTTTAGTTCGTATCGCATGTTTTTTATTTGGATGAAATAAAATTAGTATGTTGTATTATTTTTCATAATTAGTGAAATGAATTTATTTTATTTAATGAAATGAATAAAAAAAATAAAGTTGTAAGTGGTGGAACCCAAATGAGTAAGTTGATGTTAGTTGTTTAGTGAGGAGGAGGTTAGTTGTGAAGAGATGTTGGGGTGATGTGGCACATGTGGACCCGGAATGAAGAGGTTGGCTACTCATCTGAACCTTCCACTCTTTATTACACTTACTACACTAATATTTAACATGTAACAACAAAACAAATTTGTAATTTTACAATTTATTTAAGCTTTTACAATGCATACACTGATACACACTAGCAGGGTACCCGCGGGTTGCAGCGGCGGGTACTCTGAAATAAAAATTTTCAATTGAATTAATAAGAATGCCACGGGATGTCATTCCGACACCTAAATTTGCTTGGTCACAGCTTTGTGTATCGATTCGAGATTTATTGAGTCGAGTCTTGGTAACAGGTTCATGTCTATGTTAAGACGGAGGGTTGTACATTGCTTTTAAATGATTGTAATATTGGGTATATGAGTGTTTTTAATGCTATTAATGTAGAATGAGGGTTGTACATTGTGTTTAAATAATTGTAATATTGGGTGTAGGAGTGTTTTTAATGCTGTTAATGTAGAATTCTAAGAAAAGTGGTCTGAATTTCGATTCATGCTAGCTTTTGTTGTACACAATGCTTTGGTTGTTGTAATTATGAAAATTGCTTGCTTTAAAGTGTTGTAAACCATGCATCATTTTGTGTACATCTGAATTTTTTAGAGAAAGAGTCCTTCCTCTATTATAAGTAGTATAGATGTATAGAGATAAGTTTTTGACACGTTTAAAACGTTCACAAACACTCATTTTGCTGGTAAGAATGATAATCCTCATCACATATGTGAAATTTCGAAAATATAGAAAAATAAAAATAAAAAAAAAATAAAAATAAAAAAAAAAACGCTACGAGCTGTATACTTACACATAAACGACATAATTTTAGGCTTTTAGCATAAGTTAAAAAATATAAGCTATATTCTTTGTTTTAACTAATAATAGTTAGTTTCATTACAGGTAAAGTTAAGTTATCTAGATAAGTAATTTGAGTATGGTATTGATTCGTTGTAGCTTTGTATGTTGGGTTTAATTGTCGGGGTTTCTTTTATGGTGCTTTTTCTTGGCTCGTCTCTAGCTTGGATATTGCTTTCAGTTTTGCTCATTTACGAGCTTTTTAATAAATTCAGCCGTTCCAATATATATATATATATAGGGTAAGGATCCAGTGAGAAGAAAACTTATAATGAGAAGGATGAGAAATGACTATAACTACATCTTTGAGATGCGTTGACTTGAATTAGATGCATCTCTATTCATTTAGATGCATCCCAATTATTTTCGAAAGTAATTTTGAAGTGAAAATGATGCAAAGTAGTACTTGCAAAAAATTTGACCTGCAGAGGACGAAAAATACATATGATTTTCCTAACTTGCTAATATGCATCTAATATATGTATATGCATTTAATTTTTAGCTAAAAAATATATTAGGGTACATCTAAAAGATTAGGGATACATCTAATTCAAGTCGATATATCTCTAATATGTGATTATAGTTATTTCTCATTTTTCTCATTTTAAGAATTCTTCTCATTTGATCCTAAGTCTATGTATATATATATATATATATATATATATATATATATATATATATATATATATATATATATATATATATATATATATATATATATATATATATATATATATATATGATTTAAATGTTGAACCAAAAATCACTTATCATGTTAACTTTTTGAGGACCAATCAAAGGACTTGTGGTCTAGTGGGTGGGGCTTATATGGTTAAGCACCCACAAATGGGAGTAGTACCGGGTGGGTGACCACCCGGGAAGTCCTCACTTGTGGTCCACTTGCAGACCATTTGTTCCGGAGATATATTGCAATGATGGGGTTTTCATCCGGCTGTTTCTCCAGCAAGGTAACTTGTGTGGAGGCAGTACGGTTTCCGGGGGAAACCCGTTACCACCTGAGATCAGCGTGGACCCGATTAAGACAACATAGTCTGGCGGGGTGGCGATGAGGCCTTCGCTGTCCGCGAAGGTGGTCGTTTCTAAGTTGAAATTCACCTTTCAAAAAAAAAAAAAAAACTTTTTGAGGACCAAACAGAAATATTTTAAACATAAGTAGACAAGGATTGTCTAGTATGGCACCCCCACAGAAAAGATTGCGGTGAGGCAGGAATGGGCCAATATCATCCGTAGATGTTTGGAATCTGGTATAATAACAGCCACGGTAGGCACGGTGTACCTGCACATCGAGTATCCCTATGATGATGACAACACATTCTCTTTGTCGTTTTCATCTGAATCTTTTACCACTGCTTATGTTTGGTTTATGTTGCCGCATGTGTAAGTATCTTTTTAGACCAGAAGTAATGGTAACTAAACACACCAACTTCTATTCAGAAGTGGCTCAAGTGTAAACCAACTAAAGCTAATGCTTTATGTTTTCGATTTTTAAAGTTTTAAATTTAAGCCCCTGATTCTAAAAATATATTGTAGATAAATGGAGCCAATCACACCATTTTCCAAGCCATAATATCTAGTGCTACAATTTTAAAAGGTTATAATTTGCTAAAGCGAATAAATAATTGAGAAATTTTAGTCTTTTGTATTCCAATCTTAAAACTTCTAAATATCCAAGACCGATATTCACTGTAAAAAAAAAAGAAAAAAAATGGTCGTCTATAGGGCCTCGAGTATTTAGAAGCGACAAACTTGGTAAAATTCATACTATAAACGAGCATCGTTGATTTTACATCTTATGCCTTACAATTTATAAAAAAACCTAAGCCTAAATTCATTGTAAATAAAAAGCACATGATAGAAATAATGAGAAAACCTAAGCCTAAATTCATTGTAAATAAAAAGCACATGATAGAAATAATGAGTAACTCATTAAGGGTGCATTTGTTTTATAGGTATCGAGAAATAGGTATTAGTTCTTTAAAAATTGTTTGGTTAAAAGGTTTGAATTTTAAAATAAGAAATAATACCCCATGAATATATGTATAGTTCATGCCCACTATAAAAGGTGAGTTTTTCTCTCACTTGAATTATACTCATAGCCATGTCCAAACCAAACGCCCCACAAGCTAATTTTGTTGTTACATAAGCCAAAGTCATTGTTAGGCTTCTTTTAGACGTTTTAGCGTTCCTATTTTTTTTCTCAATCGTTTTTCTCTATTTTCAAATTCTCTTCTTTAACCACTCAATTAACTTTCCATCAGTTTAACTGATTATGATCCAAAATAACAAAAAGAATGAAGATATCACAAAATAGATTAGATAAATTAGTTCATTCTCGATTGATCGATTGAGATGAGATATTATGAAAATTTTAATTTTAAAACTTAATCAGAGATTTTACACTATAAAAGTTAGAAAATTGATTTTATGTACACAAGTTTTTTTCGCAACAAGCTATAACATATAAGGTATCATTTCGAAAATGGCTTTGGGCTTCCATGAAGGTGAGTCGTTCATGTTCATGTCAGCGCCACAACATCATTCAACACACCACAAGATCCATCATTAAACAAGTTTAAATGTGTAATGGTGACCATCAAACCAAACATATAAAAATATCACGCTTTATACAAACCTATCCCACAATAAATCCGACAAACACACACAAAAAAGAGGGTGCATCAGTTAGGTGGTCTGCACTATCAAATCGCAACCAAAATGCCCCTGGCCCCTACCTACGCAGTTGGGAGAGGTGTGCGATGGTGATGGTGCGTGGTGGTACCACCACCCATTACACTTAGTATAACGACCCGAAAATTCAAATTTAACTATTGCGAACAATCCGAAAACTCGTAAACTAAAGACTATACGTTACGTTTAAAAATCTGAAATTTACTAAATACGTGAAATATAAAAAAAAAAAAATCGCGACTAAGTTTGAACACAACTCTTGTGGGCCAGATTATTAAACTTACTTCTCCCTCATGGATCTGAGCCCAACCGAAACCCACCAAAGCCCATACCATGTTTCTCCTCTATATTTTTGACCGGCCTTTCCTTTTTCTCCCTCACTTCTCACGTACAAAAAAAAAAATAATAATAATAATAGTAAATAAACAAAAAAAAAAAACCCTAGCAAGGAAAATAGAATAGCGGCTGTGTTTTCTTTTTCTTGTGTTCCCTGGTTCCATGCGACAACAAGCAACAAAGCAATAAGGCTTCAAGGTTCTTGGTGTTTGATCGTGATACGCGTAAGGAAGAGTGTGGTTTATTCGGTATCGTTTTCTTTATCGGTTCTTGCTCATTCGAATAGGGTAATCCTTCTTGGCTCGTTATTACTTTTCTTGATCCGTATACAACCTAGACTCGTAAAATATATAAGTTACAAGTTATGAATCGATGTAAGTGTATATATATATATATATATTGTGCACGTGTGATATATATATGATTAATAAGGATTCCATATAAAATGATAGAGAGTTGGTATTGTTCTTGTTCACTTCTCGAATCCAAAAGAAAATAAAAAGGAAAACAGTTATGTGGGGTTTAATAATAACTAAGGTGTGCATGGTTGTCTTATTCTTGTTTCGAATCAAAATACAAAAAGAGAAGAGTGCATGTGATTAGTAAAACAAGAAATAAGAAAGGGGTATGTTTGTTGTCGAACCTGAAAAAAAAAAAAAAAAAAACATGGGGACAAGCTTTATATTTTTCTTTCTTTTGGTCATGCATAACATATAATAATAAAGGGTGCATGGTTTTTGGGTCGCTGTTTGAATCAATAACAGAAGGGAAGGGGATCTCTTATTTTTCTTTTGGTTGACTAAAACTTTTCAAAGAACAAGGAATAAGGGTGCGTTGGATGGGAGAAATTATTAGCGAATGGGTTGTGTTTGTTTGTCGACTAGGATTTGTTTTAAAGAACTATAGGGTACGTTTGGTTATAAAATTTCGTGTGGTGCGTTTGGTTTATATATGTCACGTAGGGATGTTTGTTTCGGCTTATTTAAATAATAAGATCTCGTGCTGTCACGGCATAAATATTAATATCGAGGGTACGTTACTCACTTATAAAATTTTAATGACGGGGTCCAAAATTATTACCTTGATATTAATTTATTAAGATAAACTTAAAAATAATTTTATTTGACTTTTAATATTTAATTTCGATAATTTACATTTTAGACCCTAAGCTTATAATATTGACTGTTTAAAACCTAAACTATTATACTGATCATTTTAACCTTAAATATTGTCCATTATAACCTTAAAGTAATAAATTACAATTTCGGGAACTTACTAAATTTGGAAAGTTACTTAAAATAGAAAGTTACTTAAAATGGAAAGCATACTAAAATGAGTAACCTTATTCTAATGGAATATAAAAGTAATACTTGATCATATTTGTGTAGATTCGGTGAAGCGGGAGTAGTTATCATCTCTTTGTGATCATCGTTGGTTTTGATTTGTTTTCGTTAAGGTACAGATATTCTGACCTTTCTCAAAAGGTTTCTCGTGATCTCTTTCATATTCTGATCCGTTAGTTCCCGAATTGATGCCATTGCTATGATTCCCTTTACTTGAACCTTCTCTGTTGATCCCACTTGATATGACCTCCGTTATGAACCTATGCTATGAAAACCTTCTTAATGATACCATGGAAATGTTTTGAGAAGAACCCATTTGAAAAGATGTTTATAAATGATGCTAAATTACTTTTAAAAGAAAGGTTATTTAACTTTCATGAACACTATATTTTGAAACACCATTTTCATGAAAACTGTTTTAAAAGATTATTTAAATTGGACTTTTAATAGAAACTTTTGAAAAGGACTTTTGAACTGAACCATGAATTGATTTTTGAATATGAACCTTGACCTGATAAACTCTGATTGGACCTTGAATACTATTTCTGATATGAACCCTTTGTTATGAACTGCTATTATGAACCTTTGATATGATTTTGAGATACACCTTTGCTATATGACCTTTTGTATGATATGAGACCTGACTCTTAGTTTGATACCCGAGCCATTTCTGTTTTTCCCTACCTATGGAGGTACCATAGGCGTGTCTGTGATGCACCACTGGCATGACTAGTGTGTGGCCCTAGTGATTTGGCTACACCGTCCCCTTTCTGATATATGATATGCGCGCTTTATGATATGATTTGTTATGGCCACTATGATTTCTGCGGGGGCGTATGGATGCATCCTAGATCTGTTCTGTTTAGTGGATTTAACTATGATTATGTTTATGATATCTGTCTGGTGACTGGTACTGTGTGCTATACATGCCTTTCACAATTTCTGGGAGTTCGCTACTCCACCCATTTGAAGAATGAGGACACCCCTCATATTATCTGATTATCTGAGAGGACTCCCCTCTATATGATTATGAAGAATTATGGTATTGACGGCTTATATGATATGATATGTTTTTGGGCTCGTGGTAGATGACTATCCTTTCTTCTTTCTATTCTATTACTCTTTTATCTATTCCTTATTCTATTTTCCCCAATGCACTATATTTCAGTTCTGTTTCATTATCATTGCTTTGTATATGTATCTGTTCACTGGGCTTTTTAAGCTCAGCCGCATTTCCTTTTCCTGCGGCAGGTTTTAGTAGGAAGCTGGGTTATGGGAAGAGAGTGTGACTGGACTTAGAAGACTATGCTTTGGACTAGAGACGATTAGATGAAGTTTCACTTTATTAGACATAGTATTTATTGTTTTGTAACCTTGTAGTTTCAGATTTTCATTTGTAACCCTGAATTTCGTTGTATGTATGAATCATATGCTTGTGTTTGTTCTGATATGTCACTGTAATGTAATACTTCTACCCTTATCGGGTTGGGGTGTTACAATTATGGTATCAGAGCCCAGGCTGCGATTCGTAATACATTTACCCTTGACCTGTGAAGTTTGGACCCCTAAGTTTCCACTGTAGGCGCTCATAAGACAACCTTTGAAACTTTACATTAGGATTCCCCATAGGAACCTAAGTTATTACCAGTGAGGAATAGGTAGACTAAGACATTTATGTAAGTATCATTTGCTTCCGTATCACTCTAATCGTGCCTTTGCTCTTAGATAAGCCTTATAAGGACCCTTGCTTCAGAAGTTAGAAGTTTTGCAACTTAAGCTTAGTAACCAAGTAAGTTTGGAATACCTCGGAAAGATACTTGGATACCTTACACATTTAAGTTTCACCTTCAGATTTTGATCTCCACCTCCGATTTGTTTGGTAAGCTGTTTGACACCTTTTCGACCACATCGTAGGTCATTCAACCACAATGTGTTCGACACATTCTGTGAATTCATTACTTATGCTGGGTATGAATGTATCATCCGATACTACTTAACTCTGTATGATCCATTACTACTCCTATGAGAATTCTGGTAATTATGAACCACAAATATGAGAAGTTTTTGTTTCCTCTCTTTGAATGATGAACCTTGTTCTGCCAACCGTTTCCTTTGGAAGGGTATGATGTAAATACTATCTCTATATGAATTTGTTAACTAAGCATGATGATGCTGATAACTGAGATTCTGTACCTCTCACAATTGACGATTATACGATATTCGTATTACCAATGATACACATCCTACCTGCTACTTATGCTAAGAAGCTAAACGAAATTCCCACACATTGAACTGTTCGTTTATCCATCCCAACCTTTTTGTTGAACCATGTACTTGACTCTGATATATGAACTATCTGTATGATTTGACGACTGTATTCACTCTATGAATCCTTTGACTTTGAGATGTCTGATTGTACGGTCTTTTGGACTGAATGGCTATTCGTGAAGATACCATAGACTACCATATCTGAAATGTGACCTTAAAAATCTGCTTCACCCTATTCCATTTTGATGACTCTCTACATCTGCTAAAATTTCTGTCACTATGGAAACACCTACCCCAAACTCATGTGATTACCAAGTTGTCCTGAAAACCATTATTATCAACCCTTGGAAAGTTCTGCTATTGGGAAATATTTTGTCATACGAAGATTTTCCGGTATTCTCTGATGAACCTTTTGGTACTCCTTCCTGCTTAAGAAGTAGAGTGGACATTGAACTGATATCAGTGAAGAAACCATGGTGCCATAGAAGTTGAGAGATTGAAGGAGCTGATGGAATATGATTTTTAACCTTGGTGATTCTCTTTAGATGCTCTTGTTTGTTTATGAAGAAGAACGAGAGAAGTATGCGATGACGTATCGACTATCGTGAACTTAAACGTACCACTATCACTAATCATTATCTGTTTCCGCGTATCAATAATTAATTTGGTCTTCCTTTGAAACTCCGCGTCTGATTGCATCATTTTAGATTTGAAGGACTGAAGAAGCAACCACAAAAACTTCTAAGAAGGGGGTTAACTAACCGAGAGTAACCTTTGGGAAGTATTTCAGTTCCTAAAGAAGAAAGAAGGCGATGTGAAAATTCCCTGAGATGATTTCTGAAGTTGCCTTTGCACTCGTTATAACATTTATGAACTTGAATGATGCCAATGGTGTTGGCTAGAATAATCATGTTTTTTTCGCGTGTTTTGGACAAATTGTCATAGTATGACATTGTGTTGTGTTCTAAAATGAAAGAAGAACATAGAGATTATTGGTGAGACGACCCTTTGTTCTGGAAGAGAAATTTGATTGACGTTCAGAAAGCATAATAGACAACACTACCCTATATAATGTAAAGACAGAGCTTTCACAAGAGGGACCAAGATTGAAGACCGTTATCGGAGTTTGAAACCTGGTGGAAGAGTAGTAGAAGATGGTTGCGACAAGCATTATCATGGAAGAAGCATACAAGAAGAAGAGAGGAACTGGGATAGTGCTCAATCATACATCATGCAACACGTGAAGATTTCAGTTTGGGCATCAAGACAACCAGACCAAAGAAGACGAACCATTCAACACACAACCTGGAGTCGACAACAACAGCATGTACCTTAAGACCTGGAGCTATGTTAGAAGACCTGTCGAAGAAACGCAGTCTTGTTTCTCTATTCATTTTAGTTGTACTAAGATGAATTGAGAGCAGAAGCAGACCTGCGGATGGAGGGATGCACAGTGATCGTGTCAGAGACTGCCGCTACGACGCCACAGTACCAAGAAGAGTTGCTGAAGGCTTGAGGAACCAGACTCGAATTTTAAATTCTTTTAATCATGAGGCAAGATGGACAAGAGTAAACAGACTACCCCAACTTGGAAGAAATTTTGAAATTTGTATTTGAGTGGACGGATTTTGAAGTGGACATTGTGTTTAGACGAGATGATTCTGTAAAGGATTGACGCTATTGATGACGTACCTTAATTTTGAATGACATTCTCGGATTTCCGTTACTCTTCGAGTAATTTCGTTTTCTTAGTTATGTTGTTTGTTTCTGATGATCTTTGAGACTGTAGAAGTACTAGGTGGATTAAGATAGGTGGTTTTGACTCACGACTTGAGATAAAGTATGACCAGCATGAGGGCATATGTATATGATGCCAGTATTATGACGTCTGGCCAGCGTGATAATACTTACATCATATAACGTGCACTTATGGTGGGCATGTGATATTTCGAGGAGTGCCTTAGAAGCTTAAAAATTCTGGCATCTGGTCAAGATCATCTGAGTGTAGTGAGACTTTAGGTTCATTCTACCTATACGTTTGATCTGCTGTCCTTGTTATACGATTCGATACGTTTGGACTCTCGACACGTGTTTTGCTGATCTTAGGTTCCATTATGAAATTTCTGCCGTTGACGATATCTAACGATATGCTTTCTGTCCGTATACGTTTCGCATTCGTTGAAGTTGTTCATTATGATCTGCTATGAGTAAAATATATGATTATGGACTTTGAGGAAACGAGACCTGTTTGTTTATGAGAATACCTTTGGAAGGTTATCTAAAAGCCGAGACTATCTGAGAAGCTGAAGAGTTAAACCTTAAATCACCCCATGTTGCTACAATTCAACGTATTCTCATCTGATTCGCCTAATCAATTCGATGAAAATCCTATGTATTTTTATACCTCTTCCTAGAGAATTCGATTATCATCCGTTATGTTTGATACATTATCCTTTTGATTCAAATTCAGTATGATATGCCCTTCTGAGAAATCTGAAACTGTTTTGACAATAACTACGAGTCATGAGAAACCAGTTGGTCTGAATATCTTTTGGAAGAACCTCCCCGGGCGTGAGAATGTTGTGACGACCTTTTGCAGTTTGCTACGACTTCGTCTAACTTTGCGACTTCAAATTTCGCGGACGAAATTTTCTTTTTAGAGGGGAAGAATTATAACGACCCGAAAATTCAAATTTAACTATTGCGAACAATCCGAAAACTCGTAAACTAAAGACTATACGTTACGTTTAAAAATCTGAAATTTACTAAATACGTGAAATATAAAAAAAAAAAAATCGCGACTAAGTTTGAACACAACTCTTGTGGGCCAGATTATTAAACTTACTTCTCCCTCATGGATCTGAGCCCAACCGAAACCCACCAAAGCCCATACCATGTTTCTCCTCTATATTTTTGACCGGCCTTTCCTTTTTCTCCCTCACTTCTCACGTACAAAAAAAAAAATAATAATAATAATAGTAAATAAACAAAAAAAAAAAACCCTAGCAAGGAAAATAGAATAGCGGCTGTGTTTTCTTTTTCTTGTGTTCCCTGGTTCCATGCGACAACAAGCAACAAAGCAATAAGGCTTCAAGGTTCTTGGTGTTTGATCGTGATACGCGTAAGGAAGAGTGTGGTTTATTCGGTATCGTTTTCTTTATCGGTTCTTGCTCATTCGAATAGGGTAATCCTTCTTGGCTCGTTATTACTTTTCTTGATCCGTATACAACCTAGACTCGTAAAATATATAAGTTACAAGTTATGAATCGATGTAAGTGTATATATATATATATATATTGTGCACGTGTGATATATATATGATTAATAAGGATTCCATATAAAATGATAGAGAGTTGGTATTGTTCTTGTTCACTTCTCGAATCCAAAAGAAAATAAAAAGGAAAACAGTTATGTGGGGTTTAATAATAACTAAGGTGTGCATGGTTGTCTTATTCTTGTTTCGAATCAAAATACAAAAAGAGAAGAGTGCATGTGATTAGTAAAACAAGAAATAAGAAAGGGGTATGTTTGTTGTCGAACCTGAAAAAAAAAAAAAAAAAACATGGGGACAAGCTTTATATTTTTCTTTCTTTTGGTCATGCATAACATATAATAATAAAGGGTGCATGGTTTTTGGGTCGCTGTTTGAATCAATAACAGAAGGGAAGGGGATCTCTTATTTTTCTTTTGGTTGACTAAAACTTTTCAAAGAACAAGGAATAAGGGTGCGTTGGATGGGAGAAATTATTAGCGAATGGGTTGTGTTTGTTTGTCGACTAGGATTTGTTTTAAAGAACTATAGGGTACGTTTGGTTATAAAATTTCGTGTGGTGCGTTTGGTTTATATATGTCACGTAGGGATGTTTGTTTCGGCTTATTTAAATAATAAGATCTCGTGCTGTCACGGCATAAATATTAATATCGAGGGTACGTTACTCACTTATAAAATTTTAATGACGGGGTCCAAAATTATTACCTTGATATTAATTTATTAAGATAAACTTAAAAATAATTTTATTTGACTTTTAATATTTAATTTCGATAATTTACATTTTAGACCCTAAGCTTATAATATTGACTGTTTAAAACCTAAACTATTATACTGATCATTTTAACCTTAAATATTGTCCATTATAACCTTAAAGTAATAAATTACAATTTCGGGAACTTACTAAATTTGGAAAGTTACTTAAAATAGAAAGTTACTTAAAATGGAAAGCATACTAAAATGAGTAACCTTATTCTAATGGAATATAAAAGTAATACTTGATCATATTTGTGTAGATTCGGTGAAGCGGGAGTAGTTATCATCTCTTTGTGATCATCGTTGGTTTTGATTTGTTTTCGTTAAGGTACAGATATTCTGACCTTTCTCAAAAGGTTTCTCGTGATCTCTTTCATATTCTGATCCGTTAGTTCCCGAATTGATGCCATTGCTATGATTCCCTTTACTTGAACCTTCTCTGTTGATCCCACTTGATATGACCTCCGTTATGAACCTATGCTATGAAAACCTTCTTAATGATACCATGGAAATGTTTTGAGAAGAACCCATTTGAAAAGATGTTTATAAATGATGCTAAATTACTTTTAAAAGAAAGGTTATTTAACTTTCATGAACACTATATTTTGAAACACCATTTTCATGAAAACTGTTTTAAAAGATTATTTAAATTGGACTTTTAATAGAAACTTTTGAAAAGGACTTTTGAACTGAACCATGAATTGATTTTTGAATATGAACCTTGACCTGATAAACTCTGATTGGACCTTGAATACTATTTCTGATATGAACCCTTTGTTATGAACTGCTATTATGAACCTTTGATATGATTTTGAGATACACCTTTGCTATATGACCTTTTGTATGATATGAGACCTGACTCTTAGTTTGATACCCGAGCCATTTCTGTTTTTCCCTACCTATGGAGGTACCATAGGCGTGTCTGTGATGCACCACTGGCATGACTAGTGTGTGGCCCTAGTGATTTGGCTACACCGTCCCCTTTCTGATATATGATATGCGCGCTTTATGATATGATTTGTTATGGCCACTATGATTTCTGCGGGGGCGTATGGATGCATCCTAGATCTGTTCTGTTTAGTGGATTTAACTATGATTATGTTTATGATATCTGTCTGGTGACTGGTACTGTGTGCTATACATGCCTTTCACAATTTCTGGGAGTTCGCTACTCCACCCATTTGAAGAATGAGGACACCCCTCATATTATCTGATTATCTGAGAGGACTCCCCTCTATATGATTATGAAGAATTATGGTATTGACGGCTTATATGATATGATATGTTTTTGGGCTCGTGGTAGATGACTATCCTTTCTTCTTTCTATTCTATTACTCTTTTATCTATTCCTTATTCTATTTTCCCCAATGCACTATATTTCAGTTCTGTTTCATTATCATTGCTTTGTATATGTATCTGTTCACTGGGCTTTTTAAGCTCAGCCGCATTTCCTTTTCCTGCGGCAGGTTTTAGTAGGAAGCTGGGTTATGGGAAGAGAGTGTGACTGGACTTAGAAGACTATGCTTTGGACTAGAGACGATTAGATGAAGTTTCACTTTATTAGACATAGTATTTATTGTTTTGTAACCTTGTAGTTTCAGATTTTCATTTGTAACCCTGAATTTCGTTGTATGTATGAATCATATGCTTGTGTTTGTTCTGATATGTCACTGTAATGTAATACTTCTACCCTTATCGGGTTGGGGTGTTACACTTAGCCTTATATAAGTATCACATTTCTTTATGGTTTTTAAAATCGAATCAGACATCGAACCCGTTTTCTTTTTGGTTCTCGATTGAATACGCTTTTTTCGATTTTCGGTTGAACCGGCCAATTCTGTTCAATTTTTGAAATGATATTTTTTTCATATATAAATTAACGGTATTGATCACTGACAGCTAAGAGCATCTGGTGCAGTAGCTTAAGCCAAACTACCACCTCAACTTTTCCCATTTTCACTTCCATTTCACTCACACACCCAAAAACACCCTCCCGGTAACTCAAACAAAAATCTGACTTTTGAAACCCAACATACGCAATTAAAAAACAAACTCAACACAAAACCCAACTAAAAATAAAAACACAAGAAAGTAAGTTTGGAGAAAGCCAAATTCTTGGCCAAATGTTTGGCAAGAGCACCTACCAGTGCCGTGGCACGAGTTGGTGAAGGTGCCTCACCACTACACCCAATGCTCTAAGCAACATATAGTCCTTCACTTCCATCTTTTTTCCACCACAATTACACCTATAATAATTTTTCACTCGCGCCTTTCGATTATACGTTATAAAACACGAACACAACACACTCACACAAATACACCCCCTCAACCGATGGTCACCACCACCGATTACACCAAAAGTTGTCTTTTATGCGTGATATCAGAACAACCGTACCAGGTTCACGTGTGGCGTGTCCATGCCACCTGAGCACCTTCACTCACGATGCTTGTACTACTACACCCGGACTAAAAGACAACTTAACGTTGCCTAGACGTAAGGTACAAAGCGTAACTAGATCAGTCAATTTGACATTTCATGTTACAATCATCGTGACTACATTGCAACCATAATATCATATGTTCATCATATTAGGCATTTATCTTGTCACAGGGGCGGAGCCAGGATACTTTATTGGGGGGGGGGGGGGGGGGGCAAATTTTTATTTATTTATTTATTTATTTTTATTTTTATTATTTTTTTTACAACAAGCCGAAAAAGAAACTAATTTGTGCATGAGTGTCGCCAAAACAAACCTTTCTCCAAACCAATAAGTAAACTAAGCAAGTCGAATCAAACTAAAAATCTTACATTGTCGATAAAAATAATACCCCGACGGGATATTATAAATGAAAAAACGCTGTATTTTAGTGATTTAGCACACAAACTAAAACAATACCTGCATATCAAGTAAATAGAACTAAAGTTTTAAACAAATAGCAGCTATCATATAAATATGTGACCAACATTTCAAGTAAAATTATGTCTAACATCTTTTAAACTTTTTAGGAAAATCTTCATATACTTTTCTACTCATCCGTTTATAAAACTTAAATTCATAACTAAACTTTTAAATTTTTATGGTTTGTTTTCAATTGACAAATAGAAATGCAAATAATTGTCAAAACTCCAAAGTTTAAGTATAGTACTCCGTAATAAAGAATGATAAAATCATATGGAGTGAAACTGAAAAGTTAAATTGATCCATCTTTTTTCACTTCCACATGTGAAGAGAGAGAAATATCATAATCTTTTTGCTTGTCTTTCATGCCTTTCTACCGTATGAGAGCTTTTCCGGCAAGGCGGCAAGATCATTATTTTTCCATTTTTCTCTGTTATTTCGATTCTATCAAGTTTTACTGCCTTTATTTCAGTTACGTGTAGGGGGCAAAATGATGAAAAACACGAAAATAAATGATAAAATTACACTACGCCGAAAAGTTTGGAGGGGGCCCGTGCCCACCGTGCCCCCTCCGTAGCTCCGCCTGTGTCTTGTCATATATATACACATCTTTGGTAAGTTGTTTTACATATTTATCTGCGATCAAACTGCCAACAGAAAAACTAAGTTTACACATCATCAACCTAGCTATATTCCCCTTTGGACTACGGTCATCATTAAGTATGTGATAGGTGAACTCAACTTTTTGACGACAGTGACAAACTAAGTATCCATGCAAATATTGACAAAAAATAGTGGTGCTTAAACAAAGCTTTGTTTATTACATTGAAACGATTTTAAATACTTCATTCGTCTCAAAATTATTATCCATATTTTTTTTTGTGATGTCTCAAAATAATTGTTCACTTTTTTTTTTAAGTAAAAACTAGAGAATATATTAGAGGAATATTCTTTTTAATTATTTGAGATTTATAATGGTTCCATTTTATTAAACTTTGTGATTTCTCTCTTATGACAATAATTTTAAGACGAAAGGAGTAGTACTTAACTATTATAAGCAGGGCTGCAGAGGTGGGGTAACCTGAACCCTACGGATTTTTCCCGCTTAGTGTAAAATTATGTTAAACGCTTTATTATTATTATTATTATTATTATTATTATTATTATTATTATTATTATTATTATTATTATTATTATTATTATTATTATTAACTTTTTAATTCTTTTTTCGAATCTCGTCACTTTAAGTTTTACTTATGCTCGCTCCTGATTATGAAAAATATTAGCACATCTTTAAAATTGACGGTTAAAGTGAAAGCAAATTAGACAATTTTTTTTTTCCTAAGAGAAACAATAATTAGTAGAGATATGAAATGGAGAACAAATTTGTTTTTGGTAATTAATATGAAGTAGTAAGAAAATATTAGGTTAACCCCCTGGTATGCCGATAATGGCACACTAAGGGGGGTGGCATCGTACTCGGCATTGCTTTCGGTGTCTTCGGCATTACTCGGCATCCCCATTGCTAGGGGTTCGGCATGGCAATCGGGCTTCTTTACCGAATCGGTAAAACGAAATGCATTAATTTTTTTGATCGTTGCCCCCTTAAATGTTGTTACCTTCTCTTTATTAGGCATGAAATGTTTAAGCATGCTTAGGCATGACATTGCCACTAAAAATGAAACTTTAGGCATGTTTAGGCATGAAATGTGTTGCCTTCTCTTTATTGGTCAATTTAAATAAAACTTGATAAACTCTTAGGCAACAATGCCACCCCTAAAAAGATGAGATATCGGTATGGTTGTTGAGCGCTGAAGCATGTTGATACACCTTATACGAATCATTTGCTAATTGCTAACAACTGAATATAAATATAACGTTGTTAAATTTACATTGAGGGAACACGTTTAGACATTGAGGCAACACGGGGTATGAAATTTTAGTACCAGTGGCGCAGCTACATAGGGGGCGGGGGGGGGGGGGGGGGGGGGGCACCCGAACCCCCGAAATTTTTTTTGCGATGTAGGGGGTATATAGTTTTCGTGTAGAAAAAATTCGGTATATTCGGTTTCGACCCCCCAAAATTTCGGTATTACCCGAAAAATAGCGTTAAGAAAAAAAAAATTAGATCCCGACCCCCCACTGAAAATTTTCTAGCTTCGCCACTTAGTACGAGTAATTGATAATAAGAGTATCTAAAAGACTAAAATAGTGAAGCTTTTCAAGATTTATAAACCTTACATGTTATGCAAATCATTAACTTATAAATCATTTTGATTTTAAAAACTTCTTTCTACTATGTATAAACCTTTTAGAAGTATATATAAAGTGTTTCATCAAAATATAAGCATTTTAATATAATAAATATTTAAGATTATAAACCTCTTCATGCCAAATATATATGAACTACAACAATATTGTGATTAAACTGAAAATTAAATTTTATATTTTAAAACTTTTTTGTACCTCCCATTGCGAAAGCCAACTAAATCACCCATTCAATGAAGAAGATTTAACTAAAGTTCAATCTAAAAGATACTACTCCATTAGAAAAACGTTTTGATGTAATATACATTGTGGCCAAAACTTCAAATCTTTCAAATTTAGGTTGTACCAATATGGTCATGCTCACAAAATACAATATGATATATATATATATATATATATATATATATATATATATATATATATATATATATATATATATATATATATATTGCCATTTGCCATACACAACATAAAATACAAATTAAACGAGACATGTCATAATCATAACATTATTAATTAGAAGCTAATTATATATGTGAAAGTCTTTATCAACCCTATTAAATAGAAAATATATGTCATTATCAGGCAAATCAATATCCTACCAATAATCGATGGTGACATTAACTGTGTGTAGATTAGTGTTTTTGGGAAAAGGGTTAACTGTCTAAGTTTAGTTGAACAACCATAACATAACTATATTGTGATAGTGGCAGTCATGCCTCCCAAAAAACATATACCTTTCAAATCCACCAATAATATCATTCCACCTCATTACACTTCATTCATACTTTTTTCATACCTCCCAACCCTTTTTTAGTGGCAACCATGTCTTTTTCATACATCCCAACTAATTTTATTTGTTTCTTGTGCCAACGTTCCAATTTGGCTCCCAACGGATACATTTTCAACGTTAAAATTCCCAAACCGCCGAAGCATATATTGCCGTTGGAAGGATGCCGATAGCCATACCGCCGAGATGGCGGCGGTATGACCATACCGTTGGTTCATGCCGCCCCACTGCCACCATCCTTAGTTGCCGTTAAAAGACATATTTGCACAAACTAATAAATCACTGATACACATATAAACATGGAGAACTTTAAAACTCTTAATCATTTATCTTCTCGTAAAAAAAGATCTAAAATAATTTTTATTTATGATTTGAGGATCGAAAATATGACTAATGTTATGTCTAAAATTAAAATGAGTCGGTTTGCTTTAACCAACAAAAATGCACCACATAATTTAAGCATAATATTGAGAATTGTTTTTCTTTTCAAATTACCTTATCTGAAAAATCAAAAATGTGTTCGGTCGATGAATGTTACAAATTGAAAGGAAGTTGCAAATCAGTCTAAATACTTGGGCCTCCCATCAATCATTGGTAGATCAAAGAAAGTGGTTTTTGAAGCTATTCTTGATAAGATTAAAAAGAAGCTCGGTGAATGGAAGGAGAAAACTCTTTCAATTGGAGGGAACGAAGTTCTTATTAAATCCATAGCTCAATCAATCCTTATGTATGGCGGCTGGTTAAATTTCCAGACACATTGGCTGCAAGGGTACTTAAAGCTCGTTACTTCCCAAGATCGACTTTCTTTGAGGCAAATGTCGGCTACCATCCTAGCTATATTTGGCGTAGTTTTCATGGAGTTAAAGAACTTGTTCTTAAGGGATGCAAGTGGAATATAGGTTATGGTCGTAGTGTCAATGTGTGGGACGATTATTGGCTTTAAAACCATAGAAATTTGGGTCCTAAACCAGGCAATTGTGAGGTAAGTTATGTTCGTGACTTATTAAATATTGATGGTGATGATTGGAACAAGGAACTTCTTATATCTTTGTTCCCAACTAATGTTGCAAAAAAAATTTCATGTTGCTTTGTGAATCAATCGAGGCTGGACACTCTTTACTGGTTTAACAGTCCAAATGGACATTTTTCAACTAAAATGGCTTATTTTTTGGCTCTTGATTCGGTAGATGAAATGGAGCAGAATGTTTCAGAAGAACGGATTAGATTGTGGCGGGCTCTTTGGAAGGCAAATGTACCCAACAAAATCAAATTATTTGTGTGGCGAGCCTTGCACAATTATGTCCCATCTGTGGAAAATATGTAGGTTCTTTGGCTAACTTTAACATTAGAAGCTTGTACACATTGTGATGAGTTTGGTGAAGATGTAATGCATGTTTTGTACAAGTGTTTGGCGGCCAAAGAAGTGTGGATTCGATGCGGGTTTGGTTATTTGTATGAAGTGAATGGTCCCGACACTTTGGAAGACTTATGTGGTATGACTCTAGGAAATAGTTCGCTAAGTTGGGAGACATTCATAATGACACTTTGGGGTTTATGGACAAGGCGAAATAAGATCTTTTATGGCCAACTTGATGGAAGGGATTGGGGAGTGGATGTTTTTGTTAAGGGTATACTTGCAGAATACCATATGGCGAACCGAGGGGACAGGTCTAGAGTAGGTGCTGCTGTACAAGAAAGAAAAACTTCCAGATGGGCTAAACTAAAATTTGATCAGGTTAAAGTAAATTGTGATGCATCTTGGATCAAAGAGTCTGGTAAGGTGGGTTTGGGTTTTATTGCTCGGAATGATAGTGGGAAAGTATTATTTTCAGGTGCTCGGGGAGAGTGTTTTGCGAGTTCTCCATTGGAAGCCGAAGCGAAAGCTATCATGTGGTCCATGAATCATGCTCGTAGTAGAGGTTTCTCGAATGTTGTTTTCGAATCCGACTCTTTGTGCCTAGTTAGTGCACTACGTAGCGGATCTAGTCTTTTACAAATTACCAACATATTTGCACAAATTTTATGTTCTTCACTAGCTTTTAGCACATGTGAATGGTCGTTTGTTAAAAGAGAAGGAAATGAAGTTGCTCATAGTATAGCTAATTGGATTGTAAGATGTAATGACGAGATCATTATGGAGGGTAGAGTTACAGATTGTGCTCTTACACAAGTGATGAAAGATGTACTAGTTTCTTTTAGTGAATGAATTTATCCCTCTATTATAAAAAAAATAAAAAATGTAGTTTGCTTGTAGTGGTGCAAGAGCCGAGCTGTTAAAGCCAATGCGGTGACTTTTACCTTTATTTTTTAGATAATACATATTTTTATAGTTCATATACCACATGGAATTTAACTATATCACTATAATTCTATAAACAACAAATAAGAAAACTCAGTATTGTGTTTGTAAATTATAATGATAATGATTCATTAATTGGTAACATATATATGGTTTTTAAAAATTTTGTAGTTTTGTAAATTATTTCTAAAATAATAGCATAAATGTAAAATAATAATAGGTTTGAGTCACTCAAAATTATTACAACTACATTTTGGCCCTCAAATCAAGGTTGTCAGGATCGAGATCCTATCTAGAATCGTTTTTGACTTTGCAAGATCGTGATCGTAAGATTGTATCGGGATCGTAAGATCCTATGAAAATGTATAAAGGAGTTGTAGTTTTAGATTTCTATATAACATTAGATATGATGAACGAATCTAAATAGATGTTAAAAGAAAAAGTTATATATTCAATTACCGTAGTAGTAGAATATTAGATACTCCTTCCGTCCCATATTAAATATCTAGGTTTGAATTTTCAAGTCTTTCTTTATCAACTTTGATCTTAAATATTTTTGCATGTGTTATATAGCATTTGATAAAAAAATATACGCAATGAAAATACATTTAAATCTTAATTCATTAATATATTTTATGTCAAGTATTATATTACATAAACAAAATTATTTAAAGTTAAAGTTGGGAAAGAAAGACTTTAAAAAGTCAAATAGGACATTTAATATGGGACGGAGGGAGCATATTTCAATGCATACTTGCACAAAGTTACTACATACATGCACCTACTTCTTGTTTCAATGGATTTTATTATAGGGTTTTTGTGATAATACTTAGATTAATGCAAAAAGATAGTGTTAATTTAATGGTACATGATTCTGTAACTTTCTTCTTACAATATATGGATTAAAGCAAAAAGATAAATAGATTGTATGTGAAAATGAAATGACATAATTTATAATAGAGGGCAACATAATATTTTTTTTTCTTGGTGACCAAATAAATTAAATTAAGATATTCTGATAATATTGTTGAAATCTTTTAACATATAGTTCATGCTTTTATATGTAATATAAAACAAATTATGAACATATTGGGTCAAGTATCTAGATGGTTTATTTTAAAAACAAGATTCTGACATTTTACAAAGAATGAAATCGTTTTTCATAATAATCACAAAAAGACACATCTAAATTATTTCTAAATAGTCCATAAACTATAATAATTTGACACTCATTAATCTTGCAAAAAACAATCAATTAATAACACAAAAATAACAGTTTTCATGAAGATTTTTTAGTAATTGGATTTAATACATAAGCGTATGCTTAACAAGTTAATATAGTGTGCAAAAAAATAGAATATTATTATTATTATTATTATTATTATTATTATTATTATTATTATTATTGTTATTATTATTATTGTTGTTGTTGTTTAATTGGTTCCAAGGTAAGGACGCATGTCTGGATGTGACTGGGGTTTCTTCGTTTGCTGGGACTGGGGTGACGTCATGGGCTCCTGGGGCTGCTTTGAACAATGCTGTGAAAAAGAAAAGGAAGAAGTATGCTTCCAAGTGTGAAGACAATGGATACAAATTCGTCCCTTTCGCTTTTTCTACGTTTGAGGAACTTGATGTGGAAGCTTTGAATACACTTTCGCGTGTCGGGATTATTGCCAGCAGCCACTCTAACAACGTTAAGAGCGGTGCTTTTGTTTTTCATCGTGTTAGTTTGTGTATTCAAAAGGGAGTGGGAGCACATATTGTGTCTAGACTCCCCTCTAATTTTATGTAATTGCCTTGTTTTTCAATGAATAATAATAATAATAATAATAATAATAATAATAATAATAATAGGCGATCCTAATGATCTTTGCGATCCTACGATCCTAATACGATCGTACTTGAGTTACCATTTTGTTAAGATCATCATCGTTTTTTGTGTGTAGGATCATGCGATCCTACGATTACAATCGCAATTTTGACAACTATTCCTCAAATTAACATTGTTGAAGCTTCGTCATTTCATATGAACATCTAGATACTCTAGATATATTGACGATTATGTACGCTATGCCTGTCGTCATGTTAAAATCTGTCTAGTTATTTAAGTAATTAAAGATGGGTGATTGAATTAGGTGGCAAGTAAACTATAGATGACATAAAGCTTGTCAGTCTGTCTTAATCAGAAATAAGTTATTTTATCTTTCAATAATTAAAGACATTAATTCATGTCGTTTTTATTTCATTCAACAACCTTAAACAACAATCAACCGGAATACTGTATAACTTTTGCTTTATCTAATTATCTTTATTCCAATTAATTTACGCGGTTTGTATTATATCAATCAAACGAATTTATAAATTAAAAAATAATAATTAAAATATTACCTAATAAAGAAATAATATTTTTATCTTCGAAATATAAAAATACGCACTTGAGGTTTTGTTTTATTATATAAAAGATATAACATATACACGTCTCTTCGTCTCATATTAGTTATTTATTTTCATTTTGAGTTATTCTAAACTAATTGTTTAACACTTAATGCCCAAAAGCTTAATAGATCAACTTTACGTTCTTAATATATATATATATATATATATATATATATATATATATATATATATATATATATATATATATATATATATATATATATATATATAGTGAGGATCACGTGCGGATACAATTTTTAAGTGCGGACGTGCGGATTGATCTGGTCCGTCCAATCCAGATCTGATCTTTACTTGATCTAGCGCTATTGTTATCTTCTTAATATTCTTAATGAAAATGATTTTTTTTTAATTTTTTTCCTTTTGAGCGATCCTTAATATTGTTATCTTCTTTCATTTTTTTATTTTTTCAGATTTTTCTGAGAACTTTTTGTTTTTTTGATTATGAGTGCTACCGTGATATTAACCATATTATGAGTTCTACCGTGATATTAACAATATTAAAAAAGTTTATGTGATATTACGATAGTAAAAAAGTTTATGTGATATCAGAATCTGATTTTGACTTTTTTTTATTACGATAGTAAAAAAGTGTATGTGATATCAGAATCTGATCATGATCTTGACTTTTTTTTATTACGATAGTAAAAAAGTTTATGTGATATCAGAATCTGATCCTGATCTTGACTTTTTTTATTACGATAGTAAAAAAGTTTATGTGATATCAGAATCTGATTTTGACTTTTTTTATTACGATAGTAACAAAGTTTATGTGATATCAGAATCTGATCCTGATCTTGACTTTTTTTATTACGATAATAAAAAAGTTTATGTGATATCAGAATCTGATTTTGACTTTTTTACAAAAGTCAAGATCTGATCTTAATATCACAATACCTTAAACGATGAAAATGATTTTTTTTTTGAAAATTTTTTCAGCGATTCTTAATTATTTGTTGTCCTCTTTATTTTTTTAATTTTTTCAGATTTTTTTTAATTTTTTTCAGAAAAAAAGCTAATACGATAGTAACGATTCTAAAAAAAGACGGGATATTTACGATATTGCCACTCCGCCTTTTTCAGATGGTTGACTAGATGGAGGGCTGAGATTCGTCCGTACCATCCGCACTAAAAGACAAAAACGTACCTGATTCTCCCCCTATATATATATATATATATATATATATATATATATATATATATATATATATATATATATATATATATATATATATATATATATATATATTTACAGATTCAGAGAAAGCATTAAAGAATTGGTCTAGGTAAACCGTCACTCAGCAAAAATTATAGTGTAATCGTTCTGGTTTTCCATCCGTTTATGCTTGTTTCATGACAATTATTTTATAACAGAGATCATATATTTGTTGTAAACAAATCGAAATGTAGTGCAAACAAGGTGATTTCTCGGTTTATACATAAACAAAATTGAATAAGACAAGAAAAGTCATATAGATGTAGTGACATTAAGTTTTATTTTGATGAAATACAACATTTTTAAATTTTAATAGAGTGTAAATCATTTACGAATGCAAACAAAATAAATGAAATAAAAAATAAAATAAAATGTAAATATTTATCCCATAAAGAAATAAAAAAACTGAATAACACGTTGCTCACACATTCTCTCTTCTATTTTTTTTTACTACTAAGTTGTATCAAAAAAATATTTAGACATATAGATTACTAGAATGTTCAATCTAAAAAGAGAAAAAAACTTTACTCACGAAGGAAAAGGACAAAACATAAACATGAAGAGGAGAGAAGATAAATACATAAACCAAAGTACAATTTGTTTAATTAATACTCCAATGCTTCCCGCTTGGATGAGAAACAACATGATCTAAATCATTTGATTATGTGTTTTTAGTATTATAGTTGTGTTCAAATAATTCATATTTGACTTTTTAAGTATGAACTGATTTTTTTTTCTAAATTTATAATCATTAAAACTTATTTAAGGTTCTTAATTAAACTATAATCATATATTATTATAAGGGATTGTGTTATGAAGAGGGAGGGCCCACAAAATAGTACCGAAAAAATATATTTTTTATTGAAAAGATGTGAGTCCCTGAGTATTTAAAATATATTTTGGTACTATTTTGTGGGTCTTCCTTCTTCTTAACCAGTGCCCTAAGGGGGTTGGCAACACACCCCTCACCCCATCAACCTTCACTCACAAACAACCAATCCCCTTATGCCACATCACCCTCCCACTTTTCCCTTCACTCACTCACTCACTTTTTGTTGGCATCACACCCCTCACCCTTCACTCACTCACTCACTTAAACATGCAAACGCTCCTCCAACGTTCCAATTTCAAAGCAAATTGCATGCGGTAAACATCACCGCATTTGTTGCTTGCCGTGCGGTAGGAAGGGGAGGGCGGCGGTGTTCCCGTGCGGTGGGGATGCCGCACCGTGCCTCCCCGTACCCATTGCCAACCCCCTAAGGGCACTAGTTAGACAATACCTTATTATAATCCTCAAACATTAAATATGAGTTAAATCAGAGGTGAAACTTTTTTGAGACAAGAGAGGGGATAAACAAATATTTGTGAGGTCCAATAAGGGCACTAGTTAGACAATCCCTTATTATAATCCTCAAACATTAAATATGAGTTAAATCAGAGGTGAAACTTTTTTGAGACAAGAGAGGGGATAAACAAATATTTGTGAGGTCCAATAAGAAAAGTTGCATGTGATATGATTAGAAGTGTCATTAAAATTAGTGCTTAATTAATAAAGTAACTAGAGCTTAAAAGACACTAAATTCAATGCATACGATATCCTCCAAATATCCAACCACAAATGTGCAATTCCACGCATATTAATAAGCCTGTTTATCATAGTTAATATTAATATATTATTGATTATTTTATAATGACTGTTAATGAGTAAACTTGAAGAAAATTACAGATTTACAATAAGAAATTTGGTTTTAGAAAACCAAAAAGCAAAATGTTTTTATAATAGGATAACTTGTGTTTTGGGGCCAACATCCGACCAAGACCATTGAGACTCTCAAACGCCAAAAAGTGACTAGTGTCTAGATGTAGTTTTTCCAAATGATTTCATGGCTCAATTCAATTAATACCGGGTCTCGAGCTGGTCTAGCTAGGTACTTCCGCTTAGCTCGACCAGCTTAAGACAAAACGTAACTAAATCAATCTTTTTATGCTTTTGTGGATGATGATACTCGTAGTCCTGGCGAATTATCATCCGCCTCAAAAGTATAAGCCGATTAGAATTTAAACAGTTTAGGTTAAAAATATGCAAAACTGTTTCGAGACAAAAACTCAATCATACCAAACTGCTTATGATGGCACTCAGCAGCCTGACAAAGGGTAACAACACAAGTGTTTTCTTGTTTCACAATTAGAATCGACTCAAGTTTTTGTTATGAATATTACAACAACAAAAGACATAACCTAAACATAATTAGAATCAAGATTAATGTTTTTAGCTACAATAAACAGCCCGAAAAACATCATCAACAGTATTACATTCATAATCATATCCAACATACTAACAACATCAACTACCATATCGTCTCCATCCTTTCTTTGATTCAGGAACGATTAGCAACATAAACATAAGTAGTAAACTTTGCCAAAAAGTTAAATTAACACCTTTTAATTAATAACCGACTCCTTTTCAGCACCTCCAAGCAGAAGCAGACACAAGCTCCCGACGTTGCCAGCAAAGCACAAGCAACGACTGCCTCTTCTCAACATGAAACTCACGAACCGGGGTCCTTTTAACCAAACACTCCGCTTGACTTTCAGTAAAGTTACTAAACAACAACGGTGAAAACCCTGCTGATAAGAAAAGACTTCTCCAATGCTGAGTTTTTTCAGGGTAAAGAAACCGACCCAATACAATCTTTTCAATCGCGGGTTGAACCAAAAACCTTTCAATCTTCTGTAACGAGTCAAGGTTCGCGTTGACAGCATCAAGTGACTCAAGTAAATTCGAATACGACTGAAGGGCATGAATCAAATGATTTGAATACGGCAAATCAGTCCTATCACACCCTCTATCAACCGAAACCACAATCTTCGGGTTCAAATTCTTAACAAAGCGAAGCACATTCGGAATCTGAGTTTGATGATTCGACAACACATGAATAGGCAAATTCACAGCAATAGCCTCATTATCCGAAACACTAAAAGGCAAAGACCATGAAGCACCAGCAAGAAAATCAATATTGACTATCTCAAAGTCAAAGCCAACATTAATCTCATTAGCAAAATGGATCAAATTCTCACGAGTCAAACCCAACTCAAGCTGATCATGAGTCAAAGGTGAAGCAAAAGCCGTAATCTTTAACGAACTAACACCATTGCTTCTTAAAGCAAGTTCTTGCATAAGTGAAGACCATTGACCCCCATATCCGATATCGAAATCAATAATATGAATATGGTCATAACCATTAAGGGATTCTAACAAAGCTTGGTTACAAGTAAAGTTAGCAAACTGAACAAAAGGCGAAATTTCGGAGAATGACTTGTATGCACCAATCTTATATATCAAACTAAAAGGTGACACATTCTGAGTAAGCTGTGGGTTAACATTACTAATAATAGAATTAACCAACAAAGTAAGAGCTTCCTTAAAATAGAAAGCTGCCCTTTCGAAAGGCTTACCAATGGGTGAAATCTGATGATTGAGCCGCGCCAATATCCCTTGCGCGAGTATTGGGTTATTTCCATTTTGGATCAAATCTGATGCTTTATAAAGCTCATCTATGATCCCTTGTTGCTGCTGTTGCAAATGACTAATAACAACTGGTTGCTGTTGTTGTGCCACCATTTTCTTGACATCTAGGAACGTGTTCTTGTGCATTAATGGGTTGTACTCTACGCTTCCTGAGGTGTACCCATTAAACACATTAGGTTTTACATCAAATGGTGACACTGACACCAAATGAGTTTCTGCAGACAAAGGTGAAAACATTTGGTTTTGGTGATGATGGGTCGTCATGAAGCCTTGATCCACCACACCAAACCCACCGGAGAACTCAAAGTCCGGCGGTGCTCCGGTGACTGTACCGGAGCTGAGCATCTTGTTAAACCCTATAGATGGGTCCTCAACATCACCCATGATCCATCTCAGCATGGCTTGATCTTGGTCATCCGGTGGGAAAACCGGCGCCACGGCGGCTGTGGCGGCGGCGGTGGTGTCTGCGCCGCCGTGAGAAGAAGACAGGGTGGAAGTTGAAGTTGGACTAGTGGTGATGTTATCCAGGACAGAAGTTGGTTCTTTGGTGTACGAGTAAGAAAACTTTCTTTTTTTAGAAACTAGTAAATTGTTGTGGAAATGTACAAGTGGATTTGCATAAGGTACAACAAGATTGTTGTGAAAGACCTCCTCCCCCTTCCCCTCAAATTCAAAGGGTAAGGGCATCCCCTCCTCCAGTTTTTTAAAACCAAAGAAATTTGTTCAAACAAATATTTTTATATAAAAAAAAAAGTTATATATTTTGTAGGTTGAAGTTTAAAAGGTTTCAAAATGCATGTTTGAAGAAGAAGATGAAAGAATGAAGGAAGAGGATATGATGGATGATATTGATAGATGATGATGTTTGTGTGTTTATTCTTGGTATTGTGTTTGTTGTAGTATTATGTAAACTGTGGTTTCTGTCATGGATGAATGGATGGATGCGTGCAACATAAAAAAGTAGTCAAGTGCCCTTCACCTTCTCTCTCTCTTGTCTTGCAATATTTTATTCTCAATTTTACTTTAGTTTAATTTACATGTGAATGTAAGTGCATTTTGGTAATTATAAAACCATAGGTAAGTATTCTCGTACCCTTTGTCATATCTAACGTCACATCAGTTTATCTTTTTAAAACTACACGTTATCACAATTTGCTAATAAATCAATCACAAAAAATTACGCACACAAAACAATTGAAACTTATAGTTGGTAAACAAAACATAACTTTAAAAAGATTGGGATAACATGTCACCAATTCGGTTGAGCTAGTGATAAGAACTCGATTATCAATTCGGTTAGGGGTTAAACAGTGGCGGAACTAGGATTTCAAAATAGGGTATGCACTTTTGCTCGAATGGTCCTCGAAGGGTCCTCGAAGGGTCCTTGAAGGGTATGCACCCTATGTTTTTTACACTACCCGTCGAATTTTAGGGTATGCACTTGCATACCCGTGCTCTACACTAGATCCGCCCCTGGGGTTAAACAACCAAGCCATTAGCATTTGGCTAAGATCAACTTTTGAATGATATGATCGAGAACCAACCAAACCAAAGGACCAACAATCTGGTCTCGGTTTCAACTTTTTTTTTTTTTTTTTTTTTTTTTTTTTTTCAGTCTTGGTCCAGTCTGGTTCGGTTTTACGTACAAACCGACCAATAATGTCTTCTTAGACCGGACCGATCGAAGGACCGAACCGGACCAACTCACACAGGACCAAACTCGGTCTGTCCTCGGTCCGTGGTTTTGGTCTAATTCGGTCTTGATCCGGTTTGATTTTTGCCGGTCCAGTCCGGTCTTAGAGCGATGCTGAGCCCTAGGAGATAGCATTACTAATATATAAAAGATGCTTTTTTTGTTTTGTTTTTTCACCGCGGCACGAAATCATGATGAAGCTGGAAAAACTCAGAAAGAGAGTGGCGCCTAGCCGTTGAGAGCGTCTGTTGTCTTTGTAGAGGAACAGTACGATCTTGGACTGGCCCCCTTCACATGATCTAGAAAGAAAAAGAAGTCCGTGCTACTATAAGGCCTCTAAACTCCTCCCTCAGGACACTGTTGCGTTGCCCATGGGGACGAGCTAGCCCCGATTTCCATAGGTCCTTGGTTCGACCTCCTAATGAGAATTGAGCATAGATAATATGTGTTAACTCACTTTATAAAATTTAACTAGATATTACTATAATGATCTAAGAATGTGATTGATCTCGTGGCTAAAGTCACGATTAATGCCCATCATCATATCTTTTTTGACGTGGTAGTCCAAACGACTCTTTGGCTCCTTTTGCGTTACAGAGATGACTTCACTTTTGCCTATTCAAGGCAAGAGATCAAGCTTCTCTTCGAGGATGTTAAACTCTATTCTTTCGATTGGATTTACAATAGACATAAGAACGGATTGAGTGATTTAATAAACCTTGTAACACTCTTTCTATCACTTTTGTAGTTTGTTCTTTTCTTTTCTAGCGCTTTAATTTGTTAGGCTTTTATTAACTTTTCCGTTGAAAAAGAATATAAATTTATGTAAGTGATTTCTATTTTAAGACATGCAACTTCTAAATAAAAGGTACGACATTAAAGACAATTAATAAGTTATTTTCCTTTCCTTTTAATATACACGTACTATGATTAACAAAAATGGTTTTATTTAGCTGTCACTACACCAAATTCCATTTATAGCTACGGGACTTTGGGGATAACTTAGCTACAATTTTTGTAGCTAAATGATTACAATCCTTCACTGAAATAAATAAACAAATGAATCAGTGACCCACAGAAAGAAGTTAAGGACCCACATAAAAATTCAGGACCAATAATTTATAGCACAAATTGTAAAGAATTAACTACAATACAATTGTAGCTAATATATTTCTTTATTGTCATCTTAAAGTGTGAACAGGTTAAAACATTATCAAACACATCATTAGCTAATATTGGAGTAATTTAGAATGTGGATGAGTTTTGGCTATATGTGGATGTAGCTAGCTGCCTTAGCTTAGGGTGGGGGGAGTGCATCACTCACTCCTCTCCCCTTCACTCACTCATAACCAATCCTTTTGCGCTACATCATCTCTCACTTTTTCCTTCACTCACCCTTCATTTTTGGAGGCGGCACCTTCACTCACTTTTTTTTTTTTTTTTTTTTTTTTTTTTTTTTTTTTTTTTTTTTTTACATCATAGTTCAAGTAGATGCATGTTTTCCATTTTACATGTAATGCCAACATGCAAAAACCATATACGTGCCAATATTTTCAAAAAACATTTTACAAACAAATGCAACGTGGCAACATGTATAGGTATGTCAACATGCATAAACCGAATATGTATATATACCAACATTTGCTTGTCACTTAAAACAATGATTTGCAAAAACCATTTCAAGCCATGTATAGATAGCAGTGGCAACATGTATAGATTGCAAAGCTAGTAACAGTGAACAAAGGCACCTTCCTCCCAACGTCTCTTTTCTTCCTCTCCCCGCATGAGTGAAAATGTCCCGATTTTTACCTCCCCGTGCGGGGTTCCCCGCGAGGCGGCGGTGTTCCCGTGCGGGGTTCCACCTTCCCCGCGTTCTTCACGCACCCACTCCCTCTCCTCTTACTGCCTATGTTATAAAAATACATATTACTTGCACATAAATTAGCTTATCAAATGATTAGACAGACAGCAAATAATCTTCTGTTTCATGGTATAATCAAGTGACAGCGAATGTATCTCGGTTATTTGTTAACCATTTTGAGAGTTTAACATGGAAAAGTATAATATATTACGTTGTGTTAGACTCGACAAAAAGGCAAGTGCCAAGCTATATAACTGTAAGGGGAGTCAAGAGACTAGCTAGCTAGGTGCCGATGATTGGGAGTTAGAGAAGCAGATCAAATGTATTATTACCTCCCATGAAAATTCGAGTGTGTTAAACAAGATGGTTATCAATCAGTTTTTAGATAACAATGTTGATGGTGTACTGTTAAGATTCAGTATTATGAATGTTGAGTGTTAAAGGTGCCATTTGCTCCAAACATTGAAGCAACTTAATGATCAAGCATCATGTCGAAGAAGCAATGATTGTCGAAACGTACGTAATTAAGTAAAAGGGAATGTCAGATCATCAATGTTTTTCATGAGCATCGCTCATTTGCTTGTTGTGATCAGTTGGACCATATGCAACGCTCTTTAGTTAAAAAGTGAAATGATGAGACAAATGACAACAACTTAATTAGCAGAATTTTGATGCTTGCGTAAATTATCTAAACTAACAAGAACATACATGGGTATCGGCAATTAGTGGCTATCAAATAACTATATATTACGAGATTAAGAATGATTAATTGCAAAGTTGATATGTTTGAATACTCACTGATCGTAGTCACATATTGCAAGTTTTGAACTCGAAGTCTAAATCGTTTGCATGTCTAAATTCAAATCTAACAGACATTATGTCTAAAATATCAGTGCATATGAGACGTCATACTTGTGTTGTATTTTACTCTCTTTTGGTATTAAATTAGTTTCTGTTGCTTTTGTTAGTCACATTGTTGTCGAGATGATTAATGACTTATTTCTTCACATCCATTGCGTAATGCAAGCATTTGTTGATAGACACATAAGAATTATAGTACAATTTACTTTCAAATATTAGCTAACGCGTTACATAATATATTTCTGGTGGAGATCATATTTACTTTCGCTCTAATATCATATTTTTGTTCTTGGTGTAGTTCCACTTGCTATTGTGAACAAGACTTTAACGGTTCAATTTTGCAAAATGCAAATGTATGTTGCAATTTTAAATTGGGATCATTTCAAAAATGTCCCGATTGCCCAAAGGCTGAGACTATCTAGACATAAACTTTTGTGTTTCCTTATCTAGACCAATTGCCTTGGCAACTCGATTTTAGCCAACCATATAATACCAAGTATTCGACATGAGGGCCGCCAGTTGCCAAAAAGTACACAAGTTGCCCAAAAAATACACAAGTTGCCATATCATGTAATTCGTAAAGTCACACTTGTCACTTTCAGATTTTAGTTGCCCAAAAAGTACTGGTTACCCTGATCTAGATAAGGAAATACAAAAGTTTAACTCTAAGTTTAACTCTAGATAGTCTTAGCCCTTAGGAAACAGGGGCATTTTTGGCATTATCCCTTTTAAATTTATCAAGAAATTAAATAGGAGTCAATTTAGTCTCCTAATTTTAGGTTACCGCCTCGTTGTGATAAGTGTAAGGTATTTGGTAATACTCTTGTTGATTGTCCCTCCTACTACTCAATCTACACCGAGTGTTAATGATGGTTTTCAAACTGTCAATAATAAGAAGAAGAGTAATAGTGGTGGTCAATCTGGTCTTAATAAAGGAGGTTTAACAAAGCCTAGTGTGGGTAAGAAGGTGCAATATAGACCCAAAGCGCCTCCTACTGAGCCCAAGAAAGTGGATGTCAATATTAAGAAGAATACTGATGTGCCTAGTACTAGTATAAGTGGAACGAAGATCACTACATCCAATCAGTTTGATGCGCTTAATATGGATGGTTTTGGTATTCCTACTAATGACACCAACATGGGTGTGGATGCTGGCCGTACATTGGAAGTTAATGAGGATGAGTCGATTAAGACTGGTACTACACCACAAGAACCACTTGTGAGTGATTCAATGGGAATAAAGGAAATTGGTTCTACTCCTATAGTTGAGAAAATTGGTAAGCTTGAAAAGCTACTTATTGATGGGAAAGCTACTCTTGTGGATGATGATGGTCATCCTATTCTGTCTACCTCTTCCACTAAGAGGGCTAACCCATTTTCAAAGGTGGGTGAGGTTGTGGTTTCTGATAGTGATGATGATGAGGTTCGTAACACGTTCGACGAATCAGCAAATCTTTTTGGTGGTGGTCATGAGCGTGAAGATGAGTTTGATGACTATGATGATTATTCGAAGCAAATTTATGATCTTCCAGGAAATTTGGATGCTCTTAATGTCATTTATGGCTTTAATCTCCAAGGTCGTAGGAAGTAGTTTATATTTTTGTCAGAGTCTTTTGTTATCATGTGGTTAGTGGTTTTGTTTTCTTGTTTAGAAAATAGGAAGTATGTTGTTATGTAATCTTTTCGCCTATGTAACGGGCTGAGATATGGGATTCACCCATATCCGTTATACTTAAAAGCTTTTTGGAGTAATATATTTACCGGGTCGTTGACCTTTTACCTAAAAATAATTTTAGGTTACTAATCTATTTTCTTCAAGCTATACCAATATTCCTAATGAATTGCTCGTAAACTTTCACTTGTGGTCAATATGTTACTAATCTATTTTCTTCAAGCTATGCCAATATTCCTAACGAAATTGCTCGTAAACTTTCACTTGTGGTCCATCCATATTGATTTATACATTAAAAGTAGAATCACGTCGAATGAAAAAATGAATTTGAAAAGTACTTATTTTAGAGCCTAACTGAGAAAACTCTATCGAATCTAGCACAATTCCAATCAAAAGGTCAATGATATAGTTGGACATCATAGTCTAAGCGTCAGGGTTGTTTTATAGATTTCGGTGACCCCGTGTTACTATCACGAATAGGCTCTTAAACACACACACAAAATAAATATATATCAAAAGTGCATGAACTAATCAAAATCGAGCCTTGTATTGTGTATATATATAATAAAAGTGCATGGAATTTTGTCCCTTGTCAACGATGACCTTGTACAATCCAGCCTCCTGCACTCGCCTGAAGCGGCATTGCTAACTGCGTTGGGGCTGGTCTTTGAAGAAAAAAAAAGTTCAGTTGACATTTGACACACATGAATACATGTGGTCTAAGTTTTACTGCCAATTTAAATCTTTTAAAAAGAATCAGGAAAGAAATTCTAGGGTCGTGTGTTATTCACATATTCGTACTATGATTTTTTTTCTTTCATTTACAAAAAAATATCAGAGAAGATAAATTAGCTTAAATCTAACGAAATTAGAAAAATTAATGTTATAAAAATTAGCCTTTTAATCGACCTGATTAAGTTCCAAATTCACAATTTAATCGGTAGTTTAACCAACATATTTTCTCAAATTTAAATCGGTTCATAGTTCAACCAGTTAAACATGTATAAACTTTTTACACAAAATAATTAGTGATAGGTTCAAGAAAACTAACTAGGGTTTTTTTTTTTTTCTCTCCCTTTGGGAGAGTAAAAGGAGATTCCGGCCGCCATCAAATCTCTAACCGTTCATTCCATATAACTCGATTCTTCTTGTTCATTACTCCTTGATCTATCATCTATGATCGTTCTTAGGGGCTTAAACAATTGCGTTTTGAGTTTTCTTGAAGATTTTATGGGATTACGGTCGGAATGTTTTGTCTATTGACACCCTCTTTATCTTGTGGCTGATTTGTTTGGTGGGACGACATGTCTTGCTACTATTGGAACCCTATCACTTTTTGTTTTAGGGATTTGGATTGATTGATCTGTTTGATTAATTTATCGAATCATGTTTTCGAATCTTGTTTCTTATAGATTCGATTGGAGGCGCGACTTATATCAACCACTTTTATACTCAAGACCCTTACTGCTGTTAGGGTTTCATGTGTATTAGCCCTAGATCGTTTACCCTAGATCTATTAGATCGACTGGATTGGTTCGTGAGTTGCTGGAGGGGTGAGGTCTTATCATGCAAATTATAGGCCCTGGTTGGTCTTGTGCATGTGTTTGGATGTATGGAATGCATAATACAAATCTCTTATTGGTATTTACTCTTTGTTCGTCTTTATGAAAGTTAGCTGCGAAGGCTATTTGAAATTAGCTTCAATGTCGGATTTCAGACTCAAGTAACCGGAACAATTGTTTGGCCTATTCATACCAGCTATAGGGATGAAGTGGCTATTCGGTTGGTGAGTTCCTGGCCTGCTATTGGCTATCTAGAATGTTGGTTACTGCTTCTTTCTTTGTTAGTAATAAGAATGGTTGTGTCATTCTTTATTAGTGGTTTGGTTAGTAGCTTGTTGTAAGCTTGTGCATGAGTTTAGTTTCTCATTCTCATGCCGTTTTATTTGTTGCACTACGGTGCACTCTTATTACTCATGTAACAGGTTGGGTTGCAGTAATTCACTTACACTTTTTGTACTTTAATGATTTTTTAATGTAATATATTTACCGGGAAAATCTTTTGCTTAAAAACCAGTTAAACCTTTGAAACATTGAATGCAGCCCTTTAATCATATGAATATTATCTATAATTAGACAATTAATTAACACTACTACAAAAAACGTTAAAAAGATCGGTTGAAAACCCTCAAAAAGATCGGTTATGAACCACTCTAACTAAGGGTGATCTATTTGAGGGGAACACAAAAAGATCGGTTGGCAACCGATCTAAATGATATCACCAATAGATCAGTTAATATCTAGGAACCGATCTTAGTAACATTTTTTCAAATTAAAAAAAAACCCAGATTTTCATCATTATGCATAATTTTCATTTGTTCAATCGTAACAGGTACACTAATATTACAATACACATGGCTTCAACAAAAACCACCGGTTACAATACGAAACCATATCGCTTCAACAAAAGAATCAGATCTCCACAGCTTCTTGCTCAACGACACTTTCATCAGTTTCATCCATTACAAATTCTTTGTTCCCTGCATCTTGGCTGCACTGCTCTTAGCGCTCTTACACAATCTTTCCTTTTCACAACTACAGTGATGTTATACTCAGAGCAGCCTTGTTCAATAGCTCAGACGTTAATATTAGCCTACATTGCAAGAAACTTGCAGATATTATAATCAATGAAAAAGTTATTGTTATAAATTATATAGCCTGGAGTGCTGGCCATTTTCTGGCCAACTGCTGCAAGAATGCTACAGATTGGAATTACTGCAACCTGGTAGTACACAAAATCAATATAAAAAGTATTTAAGACACCTGAAAAATACAAGGTCAAGAACTAACTCAAACCGCATTACAGTGTAACAAACTGCAAGAAATGTTCCTAATTCCTAAATACATTGAGGAAGTGCTAACTATAGTTCTTAGGTCCATGGCTAACAACCAATTTTTAACAACAACCTGAATAGGTGAATTGTGCTTGAGAAACGGTTAATAAATAATTGTATATAACTATCTTTAGATGGTCGGGTGGTTTAGCCATTATAGTTGAATACTTCAATTTCTTATTTATAATTCTTTTTGAAATGCCACTACGATACAACCAAAGTTTGTGTTATTGGTTTTCTTTTTTTTTTTTTTTTTTGCCCCAAAATTATTAAATTCTATAACTTTTTGTAAAATGCATTTTGATAGATTGTACAGAACTTTTTGTAAAATGTGAGCAAGAAAAAAAGATGGAATTTTATTCCAAGTAAAAGCTTTAAACCTGAGAAAGACGTCCAGCACTCAAAGCTTGTTGAAATTTAGCCTCCAATGCCTTCGCAACTTCTTTCACTTCCTTCTCAGGCACAACAAAGCACACTGAATGTTCATAGCTAGCCTGTAATAAAACCACAATACAATAAGAAATTAATCATCTCTATATAAATTCATAGGAAAGTGTAGAAAGGTACCTGAGAAATCATGATGACGTTAGCTTCAACATCCTTTAAAGTTGCAAAAATATCAGTTGCTGTTCCAATACCAGCCATTCCAGTTCTAAAAAAAACATTGCATAAATGCAATTTACACAAAATAAAACATAATAAAATAGGTACGTGAAGATGATAAGATGGCTCAAAGATGGAACAAAATGGAAGAACTCACCGCTCAACATTCACAAGAGCCAAGTTGTCCATGGTTACAAACATATTTTTTTTCTTCCAGCAACCGATTACAAACATAATTGAGAATGTTTCACGGTATAAGCGTAACGAGATAAATGTATTTACCATTTAATTTCCCATGCCTCTTGATAAGATAATGTATTCAGTACGACAACATCAGTAGTTTACTAATTTTCCTATAATCATAATTCTCGTTGGGTAACCAGTTACCCAATGTGTACCTAGGAACCATAAACATCACATGAAAACACGCTTTTGTTTTGCCTAAGAGCTACCTTTATAATTCTTTGTACAAACTGCTTGAAATAGTCATACCTATGTACAATTTGCATAGTTTTATATAAGGCATAATGCTAATTATATCGTTTTGTGCATATGGCATACTAGATAGTTTTATTATAACACTGTTATTTAAAATCATGTAATAAAATTACCAATTTCTTTGATAGCTCTGCTGTCACAGGAGGTACAATTATGTTTCCATCTTTATCAAGGTGTCTCCTGGCCAAAGAAAAAACACTTCCATGAACAGATAAGCAGCTTTTGCATTTTCAAAATAAATAGAAAACCAATTCAACACAAGAGATACGAAGTATTATTAACAACTAACATGAACAGATAGATAAAGGAAACAATTCCTTAAGGACCCTCACAACTCCCTAAATAATATTAAGCATTAGCAAAACATAGAACCAATCAATCTAACAAAGTTCCAAAATCATAAGCAATATACAATATGAGCATCTATATAGAGTATAAGAGATCCAATTCACGCAGCCAGATAGTATAAAAAAATTCATAAACAAAAAAGTTGGGTACTTTGCAAGTTTTTGAGTACTAACCAAATAAGCAGCTTTTGGTTACCACTATAGAATTACATATCATGTATTTACATATCATGTATGATGACAATTATGTAGAACCTGAAAAGAAATATAATATTGTTAGCAACAAAATATAATGTCTAAACACAATTAGTTTACATTTTACCTAAAACCCATGAACTAATATTCATTTTACTTCAGGTTGATGATAATTATAACCTCGACATCATGTTTACAATATCTTACCAGTGGTGGATTTGGACGGAATCCCTTGAAGAAGAAACAACAAGAAAATTAGTTCGATGTTTTTTCATGTGAATCTGTAAGTAAAAAAAGAAGGGAGGCGGGATATGTTTGAGCTAGGTTAAAGAGGGATAGATGAAGGTGGGCTTGGGCTTTTTGATTTTGGGGAAAAAAATGGGTGGGAGAACTTGAAATAAGGAGCGGGAGATTAAAAAAAACATGTGTGTTGATGAGTAAATAGATCAGGTTTTTTTCTAAAAAACGATCTACTTAATCTTGTTTACAACTAGAAGTTAGTAAGATCAGTCTTTATCTAAATAATTGATCTATTTATTACACTTCCCCCTCTTTTTCATTAGTTAGATCACTTTTTAGGAAAACCACTCTATTTGAAGTGATCTATTTAATCTTTTGTGTAGTAGTGTAAGTATAAATAGGATAAAGTGATGGACCATTTTTTATCCATAGAACCACGAAGAAAACCACGATATAATTCAAGAAAAATAAAATAACAATATAAGTCAACTTTGGATGATAAAGTTGCAAGTCGCCACCTATTATGGTCTAGCTCTTGTAAAACAACGTCCATCAATCGACATGCCACCTCAACCACCGCCATCGTTATCAAAAACCACATGCACCACCGTCTCCGCCGCACAGCATCATAACAATGTTGAAACTTTCCAATGTTATTGTTATTTGTCTTTATGCAACTTGAATTAAACTACTCGATCCACAATTATTGTATGAACGTCTTGTGGGTGTTTGTAAAGTTGTTAAAATATTGTCACTTTCTATAGACGTAACATGCATAGAATGAGACAATAACAAGTTTATTATTTGTTTTATAAGCTGTGTGTATATTAATTCAATTGATATCTAATATTTCATTTTAAGTTTTTGTAAGATACGTCGTATAATGCAGCTGCTATATGCCTAGCTTTTATATTTATAATAAAAGTAATTGCTATATGGAATGATCGAGTTTGAGGTGAACGACATATAAAAGGTTTACCATCTCTGTATGGTATATTTTGAGATTTGAGACATTTAAAAGATGGAGATTTGCATAATTTTTTGGAAGCGTATATCGAGATTAAAAATTAGACGTAAGAAATAAAATAAATAGTAACGTTACAACTTACAATGGTGCACTTTTTTTCCAATCACATATTTGTATTAATTACTATAGGACCATCCGTAGTAGGGAGTTCATGTCTACGGTCACCTTCATTATGACCGAGTCTTCCTTATCACGTGACACTCGGCCTGCGTGTCTTAAGAGGAAAAAGGCAAAGACTCGGTCAATTACACGATCGAGTCGTGTGAGGTTGTTATGTGTCGGTGTTTTTATTAAATGGTTTTTTGTGTGGTATATTTGAGTTTAAGTGGAGCTATATTTAGTGATGACCGTGGTTATATTATTACAATAAGTTAGTTGTGAAAAAGGTTGTAGAGAAAGAAAGTTTAGTTGATGCACTTATGGAACTTTGTTATTACAGTTAGTCTAATATCAATCGTTAAAAAAACAAAGGAATAAAAGATCAATTACACATTTTTTCCTCATATTTATCGCTGATTATTTAGGTCGATCACACTATTTAATTACTCCTCACGTCCTTTCTTTCGTGTTTATGCATTGCATATAGGCTGTCATATCATCTTCACAAGTACACAATTTTTTATTACAGTACTAGTTTATTACTGTAACATAAAACGAACATGCACCGTTCATAAAGAGTTGGTTGTGCCTATTACTATTTAAATACGACCCTATTAGTTCAATGATGGGCGAAAGATTAAATTTCCATGTTGGTCTCTTTCCAGGGGCTATATTGTGCAATTTAAAAACACTAGCATTGAAAGTTTATGAAATATGTAAAGTGATAAAGTTGTGTGATTATTGGTTTAGATTTGTAGACAAAATTGATTTTGTAGTGGAACAGGAAACATGCAAGGTGTCTTAAACAGTTTTTTAATGAAATGATGATCAAGATTTGTCTTTGTTTATCACTTTCCCTTTTCCTCCATGTGATGGAGTGACAAATCGTCTATCAAGTGGAAAAGTGAACCCTAAATCCTTCATCTTTACTTCATCGTCTTCAATAGTTTAAGCCGTGTGTTTCACATATTTGAGTTTAAGATCTCGATCTCCCTTCCAATAAATCTTATATATCAAATAGTCGAATTGATCTATTCGAGTAAACAATTATTGCATATAATACAAAAATATTGATAAAGTGTGTGTGCTTGGGATGTATCGTAGTGCATACACATTATGGACGAGTTTACGTGATATATACGTGCATTTTCTTTTCGGTCGACCATACATAACTTATGACTTCTATTTCAGTTCAGACAAGAGTGAATTCTTTTTCAAAAGACATGTTCTTTTCTCTATTCTCAAGGCAATAACCAACAACCTTAAGCAACGAAAACTAACTTTATAACATTGGAAAAAGGTTGTATACTATAAAAACACTAAAGCAAAGAAACATTGCCAAGCTAAAACCACCTTTAAGTTTTCTTCCTTGTTTATGATATCAAAACTTGTTGTATAAATGTCTTTCCCATGCAAGATGAGTAGACACCAACGTGAAACGCAATCTCACCACCACCAAATCTAAAGTGATCATTTATAATAAATATAATTATGGTGAAGTACAAAAAGTAACTTGTGTTGTATATACTTGTTTAATGTTTAAACTGCAACAAATATATATAAGTATTTAAAGTATGATTCACACTTGATGATCATGATGAAATTATAAAGTTTTTTATATGGCCTAACAACATGCATGTGGCTGAATACGCGTAAATTTGCAAACTAATGCACAAATAAAATTGGAAGGGGTTCTTTTTTTTTTTTTTTTTTTTTTTTTAAAAAATTTGCAAATTGGAAGGAGTACTATGTGCGTAATGCGTGGGCCAAGTATGGTATCCAAAAGGTTATGATGAATGCGAAGGGGTCCTTTTTCTTTAAGTTCTCAACTCCGAAAGGTGTTGAGGATGTGCTTGAAAATGGGCCGTGGATGATTAGGAATATAATTCTTAAAAATTGGACATTAAACACTAATCTGCTCAAAGAGGATTTGACCCACATTCTGGTGTGGGTTAAGTTCCATGATGTTCCCCTTGCTATGTTCTCTGATGATGGCCTTAGTCTCCTAGCCACATTGATTGGTACTCCCAAAATGTTAGATGCTTATACTAGTCAAATGTGCATGGAATCATGGGGCCGTAGTAGTTTTGCTAGGTGCTTGATTGAAATAAAGCAAATGAGGTGCTTAGGAAAAGCCTCACTGTTGAGATACCTTAACTTGATATGACGGGTTCGACTATTGAGAAGATTCGGGTTGAATACGAGTGGAAACCGCCTCGATGTGATACATGTAAGATCTTTGGTCATACTATGGCTGATTGTCCTAAATTTGTTCCACCTCCTATTCAGCCTACACCGAGTGTTAATGATGGTTTCCAAACGGTCAATAACAAGAAGAAGGGTAAGAATGGTGGTCAAACTGTTCCAGGTAAAGGAGGTTTTACTAAGCCTGTTGTGGGTAAGAAGTTTCAGTATCAACCCAAAGCGCCTTCTCCTGAACCCAAGAAAGTGGATGCCACTAAGAAGAAGTCAATTGATGTGGCTAGTACAAGTGGAATGAAGATTAATACATCTAATCAGTTTGATGTCCTTCATATGGATGATACTGATGATTTTGGTATTCCTACCAATGAAGTGACTAAGAATGTGAATTCTGGGATTACAATGGAAGCTAAGGAGGACGGGTCTCAAAAGACTGGTAATGCCTCACAAGAACCGCTTGTGAGTGATACAATGGAAGCTAACGAGGTTGGTCCTACTCCTATCGTTGAGAAAATTGGGGAGCTTGAAAAGCTACTTATTGATGGGAAAGCTACTCTTGTGGATGATGATGGTTATCCTATTAAAAATGTTGATTATCCAAGTATTACTTCTTCTACAAAGAGAGTTAACCCATTTTCAAAGGTTAGAGAGATAGTTGATTCAGATAGTGATGACGAGGAGGTTGTTAACTAGTTTGATGAGTCAGTAAATTTGTTTGATAACTTCCCCCCATTGACAGGTGGAGATCATGAGCTCGAATATGATTATGATGACTATGCGGATCAAGTTTATGATCTACCAGGGCAAGTGAAAGCTTTTTATGACATATACGATATCAAGGTCCAAGGTCCTGTTAGAAAGTAGATTTTATTATTATAGTTCTCAAATGTTAACCTATGTGTAGTTGTTTATTTCTTATTCTTAGAGGAAAGGAAGTGTCTTGTTATGTAAGCTCTATAGCCTATGTAATAGGCTGAGATATGGGATTTCACCCATATCCTTTGTACTTAAACGTTTTTTGGAGTAATACATTTACCGGGTCTCTTGACCTTTTACCCAAAAATAAAATTGGAAAATACTTGTTTTTTAAAAATGAATTCAAACGAAAGGTTTAATGACGGTGGCCTTCTTAATATTCACAGGACCAATCAATCATCTTAAGCGAGTAAGCAACCTCGACGAGATTAAAATGAAAAAAAAAAAAAAAAAAAAAAAAACCGTAAAACGATTAAATGAAGTAAATTTTATAATATAATGATAAAACATTTTTTCTTCATCATTTGTACGTGATACCGTGTAAAAACTTTTCAATCTTTGGCACATTTATGAATGTTAAAAAGGTTTATAATACACTCGTCTTACAAAATAATAATGCTATCAAGAAACCAATCAGGACAAAGCTTAAAAAAAATCTCTTTTTTTGGCGAAAATGGCGACTACGTTCAAATCCTAGACACGATTATTGTCCTGCTAATTTTAAACGTTTCTTGAATCTTAGTCGTTCATTTGTTAAACGTTCATGTTTGTGATTAGGCTTCGCCGAACTCATAAACACGTTTGTTTCTCATATCGAGTTAGGGTTTTAAACATTTTAGGGTTTTTCGTTATAGCGGCTTAGGGTTTCGTTATCATTTTTTGATCGTTAAGTGCTACTGTTATTATCGAACTGTTCTCGTGCTACTACTGTTACGTTTTCCCTGTGTTGCTTGTTGGTCGTGCATTGGATTTAGGGTTTCTTGGGTTGACTGCTGTGTTGGAACATTTAACGGATTTAGGGTTCAAGGGTAATTAGGGTTTGTGTTGGATGGTGTAAGCATGAAGCAAGGATCTTGGGTTCAGGAGGGGGAGGGCGTATAAGTAAGAAGGTTAAGAAAAAGGTGACGAATGTGAATGCTTTTGTACTTTTTTATTTTGAAACGGCTAACTTCAATTAGAAAAGAAAACACGAGCCAGAGGCTAGAAAATACAACCCATTAAGTGGGTTTCATAAGCCAGTTAGTCCAACTACTAACTAACTTTTTACCACGATTACAAATCCATAAGAAAGATAACTCCTTAATGGAATCTACTATACCATTTTTCCGAGTCGACTCGTTTTAAAAAAATTTATTGTTCCTGAACCGCCAAATACTCCAATAGGAAATGAGACAAACATCTTCAATAACTTTTTTCTTCTTACCTACCAAGTTGTTGTTATCGATCCAAATAAGAATACCACCAATTGAGTTGCTTCTTGTAGGAGTAATACTAAGCCAAACAAGAATAGCATTCCAAATATCAACTACAACATTGCATGTGCTAAACAAGTGGGAAGAGTCTTCAAGCTCGTTACTACAAACTGGTACTAATGAGCTTGTTACTGAGATAGTGGTGAGTTGCGAATGCTTTGAAATTAAAAAGTAATGAGCTTGTCACTGAGAAGGAGCCGAATGCTTTTGGTACTAACGAGTTTATAGCTGCTAAGATTAGTGATATCGAAAGACAAATGCTTGAAGTAAAACTTGTTTTAGTGGGTGATGATGGGAGACCATTAAAACCGACGAGTGTTTCTAATGTTGCTGGTAGCGCTGCGTGTTTTGGTTCTGATGTGTCTAGGGCTGCACCCATTGTTGAAGTAGGTCGAGTGAAAAAAACGGGTGTTACTAATTAAACCATCTCCAGTCTCGTTTTCTAGTTTAGTGGCTAATGAGGTATGTAATCGAAAGGTGAACTTTAGATTGATTGATACGGGTAATCCTAATAATGTAAGAGTTGAAGTGCAAATTCAATTTTCCTTAGTTTTGGAAGTTCACACGAGGTTTAACTTTAGCTTGGTTGTCGAGAACTTCGTGAGGAATACATGGAAGAAATATGGTATTGTTCATTCCATTATGAACTCAAATGGCCTTTTCTTTTTCAGGTTTTCTTCGTTAAAGGTATGAATGGAGTGTTGTAGAATGTACCATGGTTTATTTGATCCATTCCAATTATATTGAAAGTGTGGATGCCTAATGCGAATTTGTTGAAAGAAGACTTGTGCTCGATTCTTGTTTTGGTTAAAATACATGATATTCCTATTGTGGCCTTAGTGAGGACGAATTGAGTGAAATGGTTACTAGACGTGGTAATCCGATTATGCTTGATTCATACACTAGTTCTATATGCATGCAATCATGGGGGCGTTTGCATTATGCCGTGCATTGATTGACATCAGAGCTGACAGGGAGCTTAAGGATAACATAGTTATTGCTATTCCGAATTTAGAGGGTGAGGGTGACGTGCTTCATACAATTAAGGTGAATGATAAATGACAACCACCTAGGTGTGGAATGTGTAGGGCTTTTGAGCATGATGACATGACATGTCCAAAAAGAGTTTTTGAAGAACCTAAGAAGCAAAATGGCTAGAACAATGACAGTTTTCAACAAGTTCCTACAAGAGCATTTCGTGGTATTAATATGGGTCTTATGTTTCAGTTACTAAACAGGCAGATCAACATGTTTCTAAAAATAATGGTGCTAGTACAAGTGGTACGAAGAAGAACTCTGAGACGACTTGACCAATGGTAAGTACTTCGAATTTGTTTGATGCACTTAAGACGGTTGAAAATGATGACAAGTTAGGTTCAAATAGAGGTATTTCCAAATCGGCTAATAAGGTGGTTAACGATCCAAACGTGACCACAAGTTATCTTGGGACGAATACGCAATGGCTAATGTAAATAAGGATGGTACGTCAATTGCAAGGACTGTGGTAGATAGCGAGAGTGACGTAGGGGATGCATATGATGAAACTGCAAACTTTATGGCTTCAAAACATGCGAAAGGTGGTAGTGAAAATGGGAACAACAGATGAGGTGGAAGTTGGAAGCATGCTTATATGAACGTTGGAAGGAGAGTTATGAAGAAGACCCATATGATGATTATGAATGTCAAGACTTAACTGAAGACCAACTTGCAGTCTCTGACGCATTTGATATAAGTCTTCCTAGTAAGTGTAGACGTTAGTTTATATTTCATCTCGAGTCATATATATATGCTAGTGGGTAGTCGTTTATTTCCTTTGTATAAGAATAGTAGTGCTTGGTTATTTTAGCTTTACCACATATGTAACGGGCTGAAATATGAGATTTACCTACATCTTATGTACTTCAACGTTTTTTGCAGTAATATATTTATTGGGTGTTAAAACGTTCTACCCAAAATAATGATGACAGCTGCCATACTTATAATATAACTGCTAAAAGAAGATCATATATCCAATTCAAGTGTAGAATTTATGTACAAAAGTGCATGCAAATTTGATCAATTTCTCTAATATTCAATTGATTTCTCTCTTTGTATTTATGATTTTAAGTATTATCATAACCTAATCACCTAAACAATGGCGGAGCTAGAAATTTTTTTGTAGGACGGCCGAAACAAAATTTTTTCTAAAAAAACCTTAGATGGGAGGGCCGAGATGAAAAGAATCTTTTTTTAACACATGAAATCACAAATAAATACACTAAGGGTTTTACGCCTAAGGGACCGGGATCCTTCCCGGTTCTCATTAAGCTCCGCCCATGCACCTAAACAATAGAACTTAAATTTTTTATTGTATTTTGATAAAGTAATGAGATCTATCTATTTAAGTATTTAATGATGTTATACTTGAGTAAATTGGTAGTCAATTTTAATAGTCCTAATTATTAGCGAAATTAAAATATGCTTGTGGTTTTAAAAGACCATTGTAAATTGTAATTTTCGACAGGATTGTGATGCTAATATAAAAAATAAACAGTTGTCTGTTTTTTTGTTCTATACATTGTACCTGTTGCCCTTTGTTACGGCCAATCTATTAGTTTAGAGGGGGTTTAATTTAAACAATAAAACATATTCTCTTTTTTTTTTTTTTTTTTTTTTTTTTTTTTTTTTTTAATTGTATTTCTGAAATTCAGTAATTTAATACCTTTTATACAATGATTGATAACGCTAGAAATTAGAACCATATTTTAGAGAATGGGGTTTGGGAAATAAAAAATTTAAACGGTATTTCGCAAACACAATGCTAGACCATGACTTAATTGAGCTACCTGGCCCATATACCATTGTCCTCTAACTAATACGTATAAGAATAGTAAAACTGGTTAGGACAGATGATTTCCACTTAGGACTAATGGACTCTAACCAGGGATTGCACAAGGTGGCAATTTTTGTCAAGGTTTAGGTTTGCGGGTCGGTACACCCTGATCAAAACGCGTCATTTACCTAATTATATCGAGAATATCATCCTTACTTAGAACAAATTTGATAAGGGGATGCTTTTCAGATAAGTATGGTGTAGTTTTGGGTTGTGGGATCAGAATGGTCAGGGTTAAACTCCCACAATTTCACGTCGAAATTTAATCAACTTACACTCTTACAGTTCGGTTAATAAGGTTTAAAATCTCACAACATCACCTCGAACCTGAATCAATTACTTTTTTGTTTTCTTGGCCCAACAACATGGCAGGCCCAAATACCCCAACAATTTTCAGATGGCTAAAATAAAAGAAGAAACTTTACCTAAATATGAAGGAGATACGTTATCCAAAAACACAAGAAAAAGTAGCAGTTCAAGCAAATGGCTTAAAATAAATAAATAAATAAATAAATAAATAAATAAATAAATAAATAAAAGAGATTGTGGATACAACGAATTGACGCAGATATGCTGTAAAAATTACTCCTCAATCAAGTTAAGCTAAATCACCCCCTAACTAAATCAATTTGTAAATTGTGTTTAACTATCAAATTCGATCCAAATTTAGTTTGGGCAAACAGACACCCCTAGTTGAATCATGTAAACTGGTCACAACTGTGTAATGCATTTATCAAACCACGTCAAATAAGCTGATAGGTCGAACGGGTGACACAGTTATATATGCATTGATGATAATCTCAAATTCCAATTTCACAAAGAAAAAGATTAAAAAGTTTACTGTTATGAACGGGCTTTGCGTTCAAAGAATGGTTCAATCATATCTGCTATGAATTATCGGTACGTATCCACTTTAAACAAATCATATTATTATTATTTTTTTATCCAAAATAAGAAAGCTTGATTACACTACCATTCTTTTGTAGGTAATGATGTGATGTGCATATTACAAAAAAAGCGTAATTTCCAAAATATATGCAAAACGATTGTTATCACGATTAACCATCATTGCATGAACACAAGCACAACCATGCATCATGCATGTGATCTCTCTTGTAGTATAAGATACACGTTATGAGTCCAAGTTTCTATGTGTACTACCTTATCGAAGTATGCACCAATGATTTCGACCACTATTCCACAAAGCCTTGTTGATTTTCATTTTACTTCGAAAGAAATATAGTAACCAGCCTTTGGTGTTCGGACATAGGAATCACAAAATTAGCTAATTTTTATTGTACAACAAAAAATATCTATACCACCAACTTAATGTGCTAACCAAAAACGGTGAAAGAAGTCTTCAAACTGATAATTAACAGAATCGTAAACTACAATCTATCATCTCCTTAACCAAAACTTCCAAATATAAAATAATACGTCCATGCAAACTTAAATCAAAATATAACATCTAAACAAATAAACTTCAATATCTTGCAATTCTCTCTTCACAAGCCACAAATCACAATGCGAGCTATATCCTATCAATTTGTCAGAAGAACACAGTGTACGTGAACCAAGTGCCCAAGTAGATCTTTGATTAGTTATAAGGTATCCTATCACGTCATCGGAAGAAAAACGCACAGTGTGAGCCAAGTGCCCAAGAAGATATTTGATTAAAGGTATCCTATCACATCATCGCAAGAAAAACACAGTGCCATGTTCCAAAGAAGACCTACGAATTTATTTTCGCAAATGCATATGCTAGATTCCGGAATCCTATCATACTATTTGGGTGACAAACTGGATAAGCACCTCTAATTGTATCAAGAATCCGAAGTACTATGGCACTACTAATATATAACTGCATCAAAACAATATCATAAACTAGGTGCCCCTTTATGCTTCCGAGATAGGAAAGAAAAAAGACTACATATCCACACGAGCATAGCCAAGCAACGTGGAGATGGCATTGACTGATCACACGAAGTCATGCCGTCACTACAACAAAATAGTAACTTACTCACACTTATTAGAGCATGCTTATACACTTTAAAGTGTGAAAGACTAAAAAAACTCACACTAGCATGCGTGTGAACCAATTGAGTGTAGCAAATATTCTCACACTTTTATGTGTGAAGATTTATTAATATTTTTTATACTTTTAAGTGAGGATTTTTTAAAACAATTTTTCACACTTTTAAATGTGATAATTTTGATTTTGAAATAATTCTTTACACTTTTATGTATGAGATTGAAATTCTTCACACTTTTAAAGTGTAAGGATTTTGAAACAATTGTTCACACTTAAGTGTGAATATCTTCAAAAAAAAAAAGTTCACGGTTCATAAAGTGCGAAGAAAAAGTGTGTAGAAATGACAAATTTGTTGTAGTGCGTAGGGGTGTCCATGGTACTGGAACCATTCCGAACCGGAACCAGAAGCGAGAGAACCAAGAACCGAAAATAAGGAAAAAGTGAAACCAAGAACCGTACCAAGTTTTTCAGCTCGGTTCCGGTACGAGAATTTTCGGTAAGTCACATGAGTACCAAAGTGTTAAAATACTATGTTTGGATGGAGGTGAAATTACGGTACTCGGTTCGTGGAACTTCGAAGGAAGTTGACAACCTTAATAATTACATATATCCGGTAATAGCAAACTCATTATCCACGAAAATAATTGCAAACTTATTGAGAATATTATATATCAATCATGGTGACTAGCTTACGATAACTTACATGGTGACAATATATCATGCAGTGACGCTATAATCGTCAAGTGTTTCTCGATTTTTATTATTAAATTAAGTGAACAATAAATACCAATAGTTAATTACAACTTCTTGTTTGTTGTTACTGAGGAACACTAAATTGTTCAATATGCGGCTATGCACATACTCGACATTTCAGTTTAGAAACTTTCATGTTGATTAATGATGTTTGAATCTTTGAATAAAATCAATGCATGGTTTTATCTATTTTCTTAAAAGGCAGCATACTTGCATGTACATAATTTCTCAAAAAGACCCTATAAAATTACATATTTTCATAAAAGTCGGTTCTTTCTGAACCGGATGGTTCCGACCTGAACCGTCCCAAGAACCGAAATTTTGGAATTTTAGGAACCAAGAACCGTACCATGGTTCTAATATACGGTCCCGTTCGCGGTCGGTACCGGTACGGTTCCTCGGTTCTTTTGGTTCCTTGGTTTTTTGGACACCCCTAACTAGTGCGTTGATGCCACGATGTCATGCCGTTGATGCCACGATGTCTATGGTAACTCCGTATCTTCACAGGTTGATGATAGAAGTTATTTGTGCGTTGGCATTATGGTATATGCTATATAAAGATGTTGCCTAATGTTGCCACTGCTACTCTGATGTTCATGGGACTAAATTAAGTGTTTCTTTAGAATTGTAGTTTTCATTAGAGCATGCTCACACGTAACGTGGAGCCTCACGTTAAAGCACGTTAACGTGCGTTAAGCCACGTTAACCTTTGCACCCTCGAGCGTTAAACCTGCGTTAACGTCCCACGTTAGCTGCGTAACGCAGCGTTAAGGGACGAAGTGTGTATAAAAAAAAAAAAAAAATTCATTATACCCCCTCCCCACTTTAGTTTCAACGGCTATTTTTTTAAAAAGTTACAAAACACCCCCCCTAACATTAACTTACAAAAAAAAACGGCTAGTTAGCCTAAAAAAAAAAAACATTTTTCAAAACCTTTTTTCAACCAATATAAATACCCATTTACCCTACTTCTTTTTCCCACACTTTCACTACTCACTATCTTCTATATACAACTTCTAATCTCCACAAAAAAAAAAAAAAAAAAAAAAAAAAAAAAAAAAAAAAAAGTCTCAAGGCAACAACAACAATCCTAACTCGTTTACGAACCTCCTCGGTGGGTGGGGGAACTCATATGCGGGTTTATCATCAAATCCAAATCCGAATCCGAATTCGGACAATCCAAACATATTCGGTATGTCGGCCGAAGAAGTTTACCAACAACATGAAGCTTTACGATTTTGGCAACAATCCCAACAACAAAACACCTTAAACACCAATTTTGAAAATCTCCAATTCACTCAACCATCCCAACAATCCCAAACGGAAACTAACGAAGTTCCCGAAACACCTACGTCGCCTCCAAAAAAAACAAAAACACGTGTTAAACGAAAGTCCAAAAAATCGAAAGAACCAGTCGATGATGATGAGGAGGTCGAACCAGTCGTATCACGTTGGCAAGCAAATGAAGAAAAATTACTTGCAACGTGTTGGGTTCCTGCAAGTGAGGATGAGCTAGTCGGTCGGTCTCAATCCAAAGATACATTTTGGCAGCGGGTTATAAATGAGTTCAATAAGCATAGTTATCATAGACGCGGGAAAGATATGATACAATCGAAGTGGAGAACGTTGAACCGCGATTGCACAAAGTTCAACGCGATTTACAAACGTGCCGACCGCGATCAAAAAAGTGGGGAAAATGACATGGATATACTCCAACGGGCCAAGGAAATGTATCGAAACGAGAACAGAAACGCGCCGTTTCATACTGAGGAGGCTTGGGGTGTTTTGCGTGCTCATAAGAAATGGGACGCACCAGACACGGTTGATTTAACCGGTGATGTCCCGAGCCAAGCAAACGAGGCGTTGTTTGGTAGTGATGCACAACCACGCCCGATGGGGAAAAAGAAGGCTACGAAGAAACAAAAGTCCGAGACAACGACAAGCACCGGGGGAGCGAGTACCAGTGGCTCTGTTTCGTCGGCCCAATTCGGGGAAGCTTTGCGCGAGGAATATCGGGCTAAACGTGAAGATGCGGCCTTGGCTTACAAAGCAACCGCTGAAAACCAATACGCAGCAATACGCTCGAGGGACTTTGAGTTTTTGTTGCTCGACACAACCGGCAAAGATCCTTATTACGTGACGCTAGTGAATATGGAAAAGGATCGTATCATTGAAAAATACGGGTTGCCAAAGCGTACGGAATAAATAAATGTGTTGTCGTTTCATTTTATTTTTTTATGTCTTTTTATTTTTTTTGTATTGTATTAATGTATTGTGTGTTTTTTTTTTCTTTTCTTTCGTAATGTAATATATTCAAGAATTAATGTTATGGTTTTTAAAAAAATGAAGTATTAGTTTTAGTTTAGGGTTGAAATTGAAAATATTTAAAAAAAATTGAGTTAAAGTGAGTTAATGTTGAGTTATGAATGAGGGTGTTTTTTTGTAAGTTAAAGTTAAAGTTGTAAAGCTGATGTGGCGCTGAGTTATAACTTAACTCAGGTTACGTATGGGCATGCTCTTATGATGATTGATGTTTGTTGAGTATAGTTTCCTAAACTTTGGCAGTGACAAGTTTTTTCTGTTTTTGAACTAGGCAGTGACAAGTTATTCTAGTATTTTGTTAAAACAATGTCAAACATAATGATTGTCAAATTAGACATTTTAATTTTCGGACTTGTTAACTTTTGAATGTTGGCATTGTACGTTTCGATCAAATATTAATATGAATAACATGATAAATCTTGCAAACAAAAATCAAATAGAAAGTCGATCAAAATTTCCACATATTTGTCTTTTGATGGATGAAAATAGATTCTTTGGGAAATGGGAATGACGAAGACTACCGAAGACCAATTGTACTAGTTTGTGTGTAGAAAATACAAAGAGACAATATTCTCACTTTTCAAAGATTTAATAAACCTGCTTTTTATGCATTAATTGTTTAATGGAGTTGAAAATGGCCGGCAATCTTGGGAAATTCAGTCAATGGTTTCCACTTTTATTATTCAAAAACGTTAAAAGTGGGGTTTGATCCAATGTTTTGGGAATTTTAATGAATGTTTAGCTGTAAAATACTAAGATGAAGTACTCTTTTACTTCAAACTAAACAATTGTCAGGTTCAAGAGTTCGTATTTCATACTCCCTAAGAAATGTTTGTAAAAGTCGTAAGTTGACTTCAATTTTGACTCTTGAATTAACATAAGGGACGTTTGCTTTTGACACAAGTTATCTCTTATTGATTCTTTAGTTAAGTAGTTTTACAGTTAGCTGATTGTGATAGGAGTGTATCAGATAAGCATAGATATTTGCTTGAAATTTGTACAATCCAAAGAATATAAAAAATCGACAATGATAATCATGCAATGTATAAAATCAACAATCGGAGAACTTTTCTTGCGAATATCACTCGTATACGTTTCAGAGAGACCTTATTTTCGAACAGTAATTCAGAGAGACTTAAAATGATAGAATAAATACTTATTAGGCTAATCGTAACAACGACCTTACTCAAGGTCGGTCTCCCATCCTTTTTTGGCTTGGTTCGATCGGCCTGACGACCTTTGCAAATGCAAAGGTTTTGTGTGGTCCTTCCTAGCTCCCTTTTTTGCATTTTTTTTTTGTTTTTTTTTTAATTAATTTTTTTGGGTATGTTTTTGGTTTTTACTGAGGTCGTCTTATTACGGGCTTAGGGTCATGTGTTTGGTTTTAGAAAGAGAAACTGATGTGGTGGTGAAGTGGTAGGGATGACCTTAAAAACATGAGGTCGCCATTACTATTAGCCTTATATTTAGAATGTGCTAGAAATGCGTCCATGTATCAATAACTACTAGCTGAATACCCGCGTAAAGCGACGGTGTATAGCGGCAAATAATTATACTATGAACTTGTGGTTTTGGTGTGACCCTTGATGCAACATTCACGGGTTTAATTTTTAGTTATTGCGAGAAAAAAGTATATGAATTATAAAGGAAAAAAGTAAAAGTCTAAAGATTATTCAAATATTTAAATTGACACTTTAGATTAATACATTACTTTTTTAAGTTTTGAAAAAAACTTATTCGTACTATATATACTAGTTATAATACCCGTGCACACACGAGGTTTTACTTGATGGACTGAAAATAAGAAATCCTATGTATATATATGTTATCATGCATTGATTTCAAATATATTGTTGAACTTTACACGTTTTCATTTAATTTTCATAGAAATATTTAATTAGTAGTTTTATTTATATATATTACAGTATTATTTTCTATTTTTAATTTTATGTGTTTATTATTAATGTTATTCTTTGCGGCGAATATTTGTTTTTGATGAAGTTTTTGATGGTATGATAGGTTGTATGACGGATGTGTTTGCAGAGAAAGGATTTTATGTTTCTTAACTATCATCAAATAAAACATTGCAAATAATGTCTCATTCATTTTTAGTAGCGGCTCGAGAATGGTGAAGTTCAAGTGTTTTGAGTGAACAGAGAGCTCTAAAATATGACGTGATGCTCTTGTCGGAATTGCCTCTTATAAGAATTATACTCTTCAGCCTTTTCAATTTTGATAAGATCTTGCAATCTGAACAAAAGAAAAAAAAATACAAAGTCACCATGGTCTTATAATGTTGTACTTACGGAATACTTATTAGCTGAGAACTTCGGTTAACACAACTCAGTAAAATTTGTGTTGGAAATCTACATTGACACGCTTCTAAAACATACACAACATGCACAAAACACATAATGGTCATGCAATTGGAAGTAACACTGATTCATGTACTCGAATTGGGTTAATCAAGTAATAGTATTTACATGTAGCATATGCTTATCTTGGCTTTGTAATCACACACACATATTCACAAAAACAATCCATAAAAGAGTAATCTACTATAACAAAAGGTGAAATCCAAATTATAAAGGCAAACTAAATACAATAAAGTCTTTATTTGAATATTCATACCAGCTCCTTTCTGGGAAAGCCCGACCACGAGAGGTTGCTCTAGTATTGTTCAATTTTGAGCGCACAACGCCCACGATATAACAGGAAAAACAAAAATAGGCAAAACTCGTATTGCCCTCATTTCATAGTCCAACTTCGCTGCTTTTGTTGTCATTATAGGATATCCAATTGCAATTACCTAAAACAAAACAGATGATATGTAATGTTTGCATCTTGCCACTCACTTCAATTCATTTCAAGCTTTGCTATCTGAATAATGTATTGGGAGTTGGTTGTTCACACAAAAATACACTTTAGCTTGCATTTGACATTCTTAAATGTAATTAATCTCTGGTTCAGGTGATAATCATCTGAAGGTCTTATGGTCTTATTGGTAACTAATAATCAAAATTGTATTGACTTATGTTGTTTCAAGTTGTGGTAACCATAATTTGATTATTTAAGAATTCACATATAGAATAGCATTTTTTTACTAATAAGATAATCAAAATCACATTTGTTCCAGTACCTAAAACTAAATTGATTATCCAAAAGTGACATTTATCGAAAGATTGTAGAGTTACCAAATGCTAAGGACAAGATTGCGCCTGAAGAAGAAGAGAAGACACAATTATATTCCTTGTGGTTTTCCTCCGTCTGGTAGATCTTTTCTTCATTCGCAAGAATAGTAAAGCGATTATTGTGCTAAGTAATCAAAATCACATGGCTAATTTTTATAAAATGGACGATATTAGATAGTGTTTAGATGTGCTTCTACCATTTTAACTTCTAATAATCAGATGTTTAAAAGTTTGACAATTTTTCATTATCTAGAAAATTATTAATTTTTTTCACTGAACATAACACTCGTGAAAAAAAGAGACGGTATGAAATATTAAGATAACTTTAACAAATCTTTTATATAATACAACAAAACCCTTATTGGGAATTTTTCATTTCAAAAAAATGCATTCATACTATATTTAGTAATAATTTTATTTAAAAAAAAATTATTTTCTTATTAGGTAATATTTTATATTTATCCATAACACAAGTAGAAGATAAATACAAAAAAATATAGATAATATACAATTAATAATAGGATTAAAATTTTTAAATAATTATCTTTAATAATAAAAAAAACTATAATTAAACATTATAAATCAAACAAAACAAAGATTAAATTATTTGTTTTTTAATAAATAAAAATATATGATTCAAAAATTTAAAAAAAAAACCCGCGCGTGCGCGGGCATTATAACTAGTTATGTTATACAACAACAATACCCAATCCCGCTTGAGCGAGGTATGGTGTAACAAATTATGTTATAAAAGATATAAATAAATGATTTGAGTTACTTTTTTGAGCAAATTCACACACAAATAAATATAATCTCACAAAAACACAGCAACTTCACTTTTTTTTTTTTTTTTTGCGGGACTTGAACCCACAACCTCTTAGTTGGGGATATAACCATCTTACGGATACCAACGGGTACTTCGCCCTACATCACATTATCAACATCTTTTTTAGGCCTACATACAGTAGGAGGAATCAACTGTGCAGTAAATAAGCTTTTATCACATATATGTTGTGATCATTAGCTGCAAAACCTTAAGCCATTTTCTTTTGTTGATTAGATACATGTTGTTCATACATGAAAAAAACATATTTTTACTTGAATAGTGAAACAAAGTATCTAAAAGCATAATAATTTATATCGTATACCACTTATCACATACCAAATTCTTCCTAAATTACACTCCTTCCAACGGGTCGTGAAAAGACCCGTTTATTTTGTCTCACTGTTTTTCTTATCCAGGTTTCAAAAACTTTTCGTTCAGCTGTGTTGTTCTTCATAAATAGGTCTTTGAGTCTGCGTTTATTTGGTTGAATTGTAGGCATTTTTCCTCCACCACAGTATACTTTATATCCTGATACTAAATATGACAGTTGACTTCTTGAATCGGTCATCACAAATACATTAGCTGCTATAGAGGTTATATTCGAGTAGTGCTATATGCAAAAGGTGCATAGTGCTATATAACTATAGATGTGTTTAGATATGTGTTTTAACGGTGTTTGTCTACTGATACTACATGAGATGAGAAGTTTTAGTGTTGGATTTCAGATGACCATAAAACGACAACACGTCCTCTTTAGCAACCATATTAGGAAACATTGTCGTTAAAGCAATCACCCTTGATTTTCAACCATAAATATGCGAACCTGGTAAACATATCCGAGTGGCACGCTTGAAACCAAGGTCAGCAAGCATAAACGGACATAGACCTTCTGATTGAATTCTTTCTATTAAGGATATCCCGAAACTAAAACAAACATTCACCTCAAAAATAGACCATGATACAAATCAAACAACAGAAAATCATGCAAAACAATTAATAACACGAAGAATTCTAAAAGTTTCATTATCAAACACCATAGATACATTTCCAGAAAACAATAAAAAGATGGAATGTTTAAAATTTGAAGTTGGTTTTTCCCTACAATCCTGGAACAGATAACTACATATAGACTTGCAATACGCATACAAATGACCAAATTCAGTGATCCACATATTGAAACCATTACAGCTGGTGTTAAAAGCACACCGACTATATGGACTTTCATTCATAGCCGCGATGCAAAATCATGTGGATTATAGGGTTGCTAATTCGAAGTTTATATCATATTTGTGTGCAAATAGATAATTATAGCCACTCATATAAACCATATTCTTCAACTACAACATATATAAAAAGATTAATCAAAGATACAAAATCAAGAATAAAGCAAACTTAAAGGTTCTTCCAAAAATAAGAAGTATTGACTTTCATGTTCATTGAGCATGTTTGGATATTGAACCAAAATATACTACAATAATGTACTGTTTTTTTTACATGAATGGTTATGAAACAATCTACATATGAGGCACTTACGTATCCAAGAATATCATCAAGATGTCCCCACGTGATTTATGTTCACCGTAATTTGACAAAGGCTTGATCCTAGTGTTAGATATGTGATGGCAAAAAACAAAAATCTTAACATTCTTTCTTTCAATTGGACACCTTAATATTTCAGAAGTAATTTTTTGTTCTTTCAATCGATTTGTCTTTTGATTTAGGGTTGGGAAAGTGGGTTTGAAGAGGAGAAGGAGATTAACCGATTGTTATGTGGACAGTGGACTGCAGGTTGGGATTGTGTTAATTTCTTTCAAAAATTTAATATTTGACCCCTTGTCTTTTAAAATTAACCCCGCCCGTTATTAGGTTTGTTTTCTCACAAAATTGACACGTTGATTTTTATACACAATTTGTTTATAAAACGAATTCAAGCATTCTTTGACCAAATTGGATTCAATTTTGACTTTTTATTAACCAATCACGTCACACGATTTCGCCTACGTGTCAAAATCGAGCTCTGCTATTGGTCCAATTTTTTTTTTAAATGAGAAGGGATTTGCAGAAACAATCCAAAATGATGTAATTCTTTTATTATATAAAAGATTGGAGATACAATTTTAATTTGGTTTATTCACCTTTACATCATGCGTTTTTCTATAAACAAGGTAAACATCTCTTCTCAACGCAAGTACTTTAAGATCATCCTTGGATATTGTATGCATAAAATCCTGTGACGGCCGTATATACAAAATACAAGTCACAAGTAATGACTTCTTATATACTTAATGAATAAGCTTGTTAGACAAACCAAACTTGGGGGGGGGGGGGGGGGGGGTTGGTGGTGGTTAATAAAGATTTAAAACTCATTAAAAGCTTGATTACGTATCATGTTTATGTGTTATAAAAAGGTTCATGTTTTTAATTTTTATAACTAAATGCATATGGGTGATGTAAGAAAATTATAAAGCTTTAAAGGGTTATGCATAAAAAAGAAAAGTTTATAACACCATAAGATTTATAGTTTAGTGACATAATTATAAAGCTTTACTATTGTGGATGACTAGTTAAAGGAGTGTTCTAACAGATGGACGATTGCGGTTTAGTGTGCAGCTATACAATTCACTAGGGGACACCAACAAGATATCCATAATTCAGTGAACCGTACACATCACTGATGAGGGACAAGAACTTCTAAGACTAACTTATGCTATAATGCATGTGGCATGGAGTCTGATTTTGATTCTTCAGTCCTGAAGTACATTTTACCACATGAGGAGGCGGAGATCATTATGATCGTAGAAAAGATGGAGGATGCTGAAGAATTTGTTCAAATGCCTCAAATCCCTAATGATGCAGCCAACCTGATCCATCCTCCTCAAGACCCTCTCATTGAAGATTTAGAACCACCAACCATCAACCACTCATGATGAGACTTTCACGGTTCATATTCAGGCCCTAAGGGACCTGGTGGTTGATCATATCTTCGATGATGCAGCTTTCAAACATGCTGAATTTTGGAATGCTTATGTATGTAGGATTCTGGTGGTTACCCGCATGGCTATAAAACATGCACAACGAGAAATAAACACATAAAGTCATGCAAATCAAAACCTTAATTGCCATATCTTCTAAACAGTGATATAAACTAATTCTAACACGTATAAAGGGTGTTAGAAAACTTACTTGTTAATCCTGCTATACGTAAGCTTCTTTAACCTTTTCTGTTGCACTGAACACTTTCTTGATCTTCATGATGCCACACGATTCTTCTTAGGGTTTCTTGGGGATTGCCTTTCTTTGTAGTTTTCAAAGAGTGGTGGTCTTTGCAAAGATTGTCCTTCTTTGTAATTTTCAAAATCCATTTGATCGAAAAAGTTTTAAAATAGAATTACTAAATTTTTTTTAGGAAGCCTGCTTTTGATGCCAATTGTAGAAAACTAGAAGGGGGAGGTTGAATAGTTTTTACCGATTTAAATTTAGTTTACAAAAAATTTTAGGTCGATTGTATGTAAAAACTTTGAATGATAAAATATGGACAAATCAAGTAAGTAAGAAAAGAGATAAACACAACAAAGTATAGAGAGAAAGAGATACAACCGTGACACAATAATTTACAGTGATTCGGCTACAAGGACACCTTATGTGCCTACTCCACTCCCCGAGTACCCATCGAGAGTTCTTAATCACTATGTCAACAAGCTCCTTTAACCGGCAGAGAAGCCTCACAATGTCGCTTACACTTTTTCCGATATAAAGCTAGATACCCGGTTCTTTACAATGGAAGAGGAAATCCAACACAACTATCACAACTAACAAAACAATTAAATGAGAACAATAAAGTTTATCAACAAAAAAGAAACAACTCAGTGGTCTTGAGGTGATGAAGAAGCCGATCAACTCTTCTCTTGAAGATGGATGATTCGTATGCAAGAAACGTGATTTCGTCTTTTAAGAAGAACCTTGAGAAACATAATAAGTTAACTACAAGAATGATCATTAGATCTGAGGTTAGATAGATATAATTACGAGAGAAGAAATATGAGAGAATTGGTTAAGAAAAAATAAAAGATGGCTCATTGTTTATAGAGAAAAAGTTCTCTAATCAGCTGGTTCTGACGGATCCCTTGAAAGAGATGTGGCTAGTGTAAACTTAGGGATCCGGTAACGTAGTCAGTCCAGTCCAGATTTTGGGTTACAATTCTAGGTTTTTGGGTTATGGATCATAGATTATGGGTCATGGGTACCTAACATGATGTCATGCATGATGCAAAGCATACTTTTGGGTCATGGGTCATGGACTTTACCCAACTTGATGTCATGCATGATGCAATGAATATGGGCCATAGGTTTTGGGTCATGGGTCATTGGTTATGGGTCTAGAATAACCTAACACATTTTACTTACAATTATATTATTTCAAATAAATACATAACTAACAAATGTAAGTAGCAAAAATAAATGTAGTAACATGTAGGGTGCGTTTGGTATCTCACTATGGGAATGAATCTATGACTTTGAAAGTCATTAATGTTGTTTGGTTGGTTATGGGCCCTATCACAATGGAATGAGGATACCCATGATATGTGGGTTTCCTCATAGGAGTATGATGTTGTGGGTATGCGGATACCATGAAAAGTGATATCTACATACCCATTTCCATCCCACTCTATTCTCAAACCTATACCTATAGTGATTCCATCAAGCATAACAAATGCACCCGTAATCTTTAAATTTGTACTTGATTTAATTTTATGGTTATTATAGACAAAACTTAATGAGATCGAGAAATATTAATAAACGTTTTTATGGTTTATTTGCATTAACAAAACCCTTAATAGCATTTCCTCTTTTTGTTTCAAGTTCCTGGACGATTAGGGTTATATTGGAATTTAGGATTTTTGAAATCGTTATATTTTCTATTGTTTGTGATGTGCTTACTGTTATATCTTCATTGTTGGCTGTTAATTGAGGCTGTTTGAATGTAAGTATGTGATGCGTAGGGATTGCACCAGGCTTTACCTCTCGAGGGATCTCGAGAAGCTTACAACCCCCACCAGACAGTGTACCTGATCGATGTAGTATAGTATAGTGACAAGTACCGGGGGATTGATCGTTCAGCTAGGAATAGTGTCCCTAGGATTAGAAAACCTAAAGACTAGGTCTAGAGATGAGGGATGATTCTTTTTGTATTTTTATATTTTTTAGAAAGCAAGTAAAAATCTTGGGTTTGAAGGAGTTGGGCGGAATTAGTTGCTAGTCAACTAACCCAATACTAAGATGCAATCAAAATAAAATATTAAAAATGAAAATAAAACTAATTATACTAAAGTTGTGAGCAATATGTGGGAGACTTGTGTTTACTTAGATTTCAATACTCCCTAGATATCTTTTACACGTTAATTACTTGTTATAGTTGCGTGGATGACGGATTGTATTCCTTAATACCATTCATGGGGTGGCGTACTTACTTCCCCAATCCTATGAGCGCCTACTTCACTCCTATGTCGAGCCGGCTAAGAAGCTCCTAACATGGGATCACTAGAATTTGCGCATGCATTAAATACAACCAATAAAACCTAGTACACATCGGTTCATGTTTCCTAAGACGTTCAAGCATGTTACACAATGGAGATCTGCCAGTTTTCTTAAGCCTAACATTGAAATCATTTATCTAATACAACCATAAACAAGTAATCAACACATAATTAACATCTAGGTTTCATTAGATCTAAGCAAACACAAGATAGATCTAGCCTAGCATGTTAAAATCAAGACAAGCACAAGATATAATCAACCAACACATAGACATATTGATTGAATTAAGAGAAGACTTATCTCAATAGAACATGAAAGGATTCAAGGGGTGAAAACCCTTGAAAACACTATAAAATATGACCTAGGGTTTACAAAGTTCGGCCCTAGTTTTCTCTACACAAGTTCCTCTCTTTTTATGAATGAAAAATAGAAAACTATATATAGAGTTTGATAGGTGACGGCGTCAAGAACAAATGTCTGACGCCGTCATCTCGCCGCCAAATAGTTTCTCGGACTGCCTAGATCTGGGTCTGACGCTGTCATGTATACACCTTATGCAGGTCGTCACCAAATTAACTCTTGACGCCCTTGTTGTGACGCTGTCAGGTTTGCACTGGGTAGTCATGGTTTTTACTCTTGACGCCGTCATGGTTTTCCTCTTGACGCTGTCAGGTACTGTTCTCAGTATGGAAAATTAAGTCTTTGGCGTTTTCTTCACTTTTATGCTCCAAAAACGTCTGAATTGCTTCCTTTTCCAGAATTCACTCCCAAAGTATCTAAAATCACAAAAAGAACGATTTAGGGCAATATTTGATCAAATAAATTCAATTCCGGGCTTAAATGACCCCCTAAAAGTGGTTCATTTTTCGCCTCATCATATACCCTTACACTTGAGATTTGCTTGTCCTCAAGCAAATGCGCTTTTATTCTAGTCAAAATACAAGTTAGGGGTCATTTAACACTAATATAAAAGTATTTACAACAAATAATCGTTCCACTAAAGACCAAAGACAAGCACGGAGGTCATATACTAGCACCTTACAAATAGTGTTTAGATACTCACATCTCTCGGGTGTAATAAAGTAATATCACAATATAGATTACCATAGGCTTGGGAAAGGATCAAACCTCCACCACATGGCGTAAGCACCTAGGATAAACTATCAAAGAAGTCTTTTAAAGGGTTGTAACGTTAGGTGTAGGGATATTGAATACACAGTTTTGTTGGATATAGGCAGTCTTTACTGGTGGCGAGTTAATAATCTTGGTTAATTACATGTACAATATGACATTGCTAAGACAAGACTAGACTCGACTTAAGCTAATAAATGAAAAATAACAAAAACATAAAACAAACATAGAATGAAAAGGGATGGTAGTCCGTTTTTTTTTTTTTTTTTTTTTTTTTTTTTTTTTTTTTTTTTTTTTTGCATACACTCTTACCCTACCATCCAAAATAATACATCATAGGGAATGTAAATTCCCCTTACACTTGAATCTTTACATACTTTACAATAAACTAATCTAATGACTCGAATTAAGAAAATCAAAACACTTGGAGTATTTTAAGACTAACGTACATATGGGGGTAATAATATTATGTTCTTCTCCATTACTCCATAAAATAAGTACTTTACCCATGAGTCCCAATCGTCCCAAAATAATATGTACAAGGATATGACTCGACTTAGCAACCATGTAATCAATTAGATAATTAACATAGGGTTTAACAAATAACAATAATGCACTAAAGATGAGTGCATACACGGAAGGCTAAGGCGATTTGGGTGTACATTTAAGTGGGGTGTAACAAATTCTTCCTTTAAGTAAAATGCTTAAAGTTAGAAACGAAAAGATAGGCTCGGAGGGGTGTACTAGGGGTTTCGTGTACTAAAAATGAGTACAACGCTAAGGGTGTGAGAAAAATTAGTTGACTTAACTAGCCAAGTAATATGACTTAAATGGTCAAGTAATTATGATACGGGTTTAACACAAGGGTGATCCTAATGCCTCTTATCATGTAGTAAATCCTACTACACGAATGTAGTCTCACTAGCAGTCTCGGGATGCATCACTAACGCAAGTTCTAGAATCTAAATGCTACCGGTACACTCGTAATCACTAATAGTAAATGCTTTTCCTATCAAATCTAAAGGCGAACCTCACATATTTGGGTGGAAAATTTTTCTGAATGGTACGGTTCTGTGCTAGTCATACAATCTCCTATCCATGAGACGCTTGCTATGGCTAAAGTTTCACTCCTAAATGTTGTAAAAAATTTTAAATTTGGCGCTAAAATTGCACTAACAAGTATTTCTCATAGTTTTATTACACATCTACTATCAAACAAACAAACTCAAGCGAAAGTGTATCTGTAAGGTATCATCATTTTACCCTCCCCTTACACTTAGGATGAACATTGTCCCCAATGTTCAAGTAAAGAATGTCAAAGTGAAATAAGTAGAATGAATGAAATCAAATACTCCCCTGATTCGCTCGGTATGAATAATAAGGTGGCCAGGTTAGATCTTCCTCCAAGAAAATGAACAATCAAAGCTTCCCTTCCAGAATATAAATCATCTTCTTGTCATACAAAACCTGTTAAACCTGAGAAAACAGACAAGGCAACCTCGCATAAAATCGGCGGCAATCTACATATGCTAATAAATCCTAGAAAATAAAATAAGATATAATGCATGTGGAATGATGTTTGCAGATTTCCTAGAGATTATAAAACTAATAATTCAACAAAAACTTTAAGACTCCGTTAGAAAAATAAAACTGGTAAAATTTCCAGATTTTTACACGTGACGCCGTCAAGAGTAAACTCGTGACGCCGTCAGAAGTGACCTATAGAAATTCTTATGTTAAGTTTCTGGAAAATTTCTGGAAAAACTTCGTTCTACTTCCTGGAAAATCCTGCAAAACTTCATTATGACTCGATACAAGCATTTGACTCTAACAAATACGAATATACATGTTCACTTAATATTGTGGAGAATCATGATCGGTTTTGTTTCTTAAAAACATATTTGGGGTTTCCCCTTACACTTATCTTTCGCAAAAATACCTTTGGGTGAAGTTAAGACTAGCTAAACAACAAAGTAAAGTATTCTCACTATTTTAGTTTTGAAACATGATATACCAACAATAAAAATAAAGCATGCATATGGAAGCAAATAACAAACAAATAAAATAAAAATCACACAAAACATGGGTTGCCTCCCAAGAAGCGCTTGTTTTTGTTCGAGTCACGAGCCTGACTCTACCCTTATTTAACAGAAATAGGGGAGGTTTTCCCTACACTTAGGATTAAGTGTGGGTGGAAGTAGCGATACACACCCTTAGGGTGGAAATATGCCTCGTGAGGAACATGTGGTGGATGAATTATATGCTCAAAGGGGTGTGCTCCTATCATCATAATCTTATCTAATTCAATCGGGTTAATGGGTGGATTAAGATTTTCTCCTAGAAAGGGATCATTTTCAATCAACTTCAAGAGATTACTAGTTGGGGATCCATCTTGACCTAATAAACCCGGTTTAAACCCATAATGTTTCTTGTGATCAAACATAAATGGGTGATGTAAGCATGTAAGGTCATTTTCCACTCCTATATTGGTTTCCTCTCTACAAGGCTTAGAGTCCACTACCTTTATCCTAAGACTACCCAGACTATATGGTTTAATGGGTGGATCGGGACCTATTTCAATTCCTAAATTTTCATCCAATTATGGAAGATTAGGTAACGGTTTTGGTTGAGGCTCCGGTTCATCAACACTAGGAACTTCCCTAGAACTAAGAGTAAGGTTATCATTATAAGTATTCAAACCTATATCCTCTAGTTGTGTTTGGTTCAAAGGTTCTACCTCTATTAGGGTTCCTATAGTCTCTTCTACTTTTTTCGGGTAAGTCAAGGGAGGTGTGTACGCATCAAATGATGGTAGGACTTGTGGGGTAATTTGTGGCTCATGTTATTTACTTCACCATTCCTTGTGTTAAGATCACCTATATCCTCAACATGTGTTTCATTATAATCTAACCCTAACATTTTCCCAAGTATCTCACGTACTTCTCTAGGCATCTCAACTTCTACGTCCGAATCATACGGATCATCCTCAATATTCTGACTGCTATATACAAATTGCCCAAAAGATTCATCATGTGTTTCTTGAGATTCATCATCATCGATCATAAAACCTAGGTCTTTTTGATCAATGTGATCATGTTCGGCTACATCCTTCATCACATCAAGGTCACCTATGTGTTGATCCTGTATTATGGTAGTTCCTAACCATGACATGCAGCTAGGTGGCTCATACGAAACTATCCTAGGTGAAGGCTCATATGGTGCATAGGTTTCACTAAGTGAGGCATTTTGAGGGGTTGATGGAGCTCCTAAGGTGAATTCTTTAAAAGCATTATGCACTTGGCATCTTTTCTCAAGGTACTCAATAAAATCAATATAAGATCATGTCCTCCTTATTTCATTCCTCCATCTTGTTATATCCAAACTAGTGTAATTATATTTTTTCTGGTAAAATTCTAGTGTCGGACTTGGTGGATTCACGTTCTCCATAATGGTGAACGGAAGAGTCAATAGAAAGGTTTTTACGAACAAAGACACAAAGAAAAGATAGACTACGGGAACCTAAAAATAAAAATAAAATCTTACTAGAAAGGAATCTTGCAAGTAGACCTAATAAAAAAAAATTCTAACCTAGACAATAACTATTCCCCGGGCTGCGGCGCCAAAAACTTGATGCGTAGGGATTGCATCAGGCTTTACCTCTCGAGGGATCTCGAGAAGCTTACAACCCCCACCAGGCAGTGTACCTGATAGATGTAGTATAGTATAGTGACAAGTACCGGGGGATTGATCGTTCAGCTAAGAATATTGTCGCTAGGATTAGAAAACCTAAAGACTAGGTCTAGAGATGAAAGATGATTCTTTTTGTATTTTTATATTTTTTAGAAAGCAAGTAAAAATCTCGGGTTTGAAGGAGTTGGGTGGAATTAGTTGCTAGTCAACTAACCCAATACTAAGATGCAATCAAAATAAAATATTAAAAATAAAAATAAAACTAATTATACTAAAGTTGTGAGCAATATGTGGGAAACTTGTGTTTACTTAGATTTCACTACTCCTTAGATATCTTTTACACGTTAATTACTTGTTATAGTTGCGTGGATGACGAATTGTATTCCTTAATACCATTCATGGGGTGGCGTACTTACTTCCCCAATCCTATGAGCGCCTACTTCACTCCTATGTCGAGCCGGCTAAGAAGCTCCTAACATGGGATCACTAGAATTTGCTCATGCATTAAATACAACCAATAAAACCTAGTACACATCGGTTCATGTTTCCTAAGACGTTCAAGCATGTTACACAATGGAGATCTGCCAGTTTTCTTAAGCCTAATATTGAAATCATTTATCCAATACAACCATAAACAAGTAATCAACACATAATTAACATCTAGGTTTCATTAGATCTAAGCAAACACAAGATAGATCTAGCCTAGCATGTTAAAATCAAGTCAAGCACAAGATATAATCAACCAACACATAGACATATTGATTGAATTAAGAGAAGACTTATCTCAATAGAACATGAAAGGATTCAAGGGGTGAAAACCCTTGAAAACACTGTAAAATATGACCTAGGGGTTACAAAGTTCGGCCCTAGTTTTCTCCACACAAGTTCCTCTCTTTTATGAATGAAAAATAGAAAACTATATATAGAGTTTGATAGGTGACGACGTCAAGAACAAATGTCTGACGCCGTCATATCGCCGCCAAATAGTTTCTCGGACTGCCAAGATTTGGGTCTGATGCCGTCATGTATACACCTTATGCAGGCCATCACCAAATTAACTCTTGACGCCCTTGTTGTGACGCCGTCAGGTTTGCACTGGGTCGTCATGGTTTTTACTCTTGACGTCGTCATGGTTTTCCTCTTAACGCCGTCAGGTACTGTTCTCAACATGGAAAATTAAGTCTTTGCGTTTTCTTCACTTTTATGCTCCAAAAACGTCCGAATTGCTTCCTTTTCCAGAATTCACTCCCAAAGTACCTAAAATCACAAAAGGAACAATTTAGGGCAATATTTGATCAAATAAATTCAATTCCGGGCTTAAATGACCCCCTAAAAGTGGTTCATTTTTCGCCTTATCAGTATGCTAAAATTGTTCTTGGATTCGGGTGGGAGAAGAGGAATTCATAAAAGGAAAGATGGAATTAACCTTGGGACTAATTCTTTTTTGGTTAAAGGGCCTTCCATCAGGTAAAATATATTACTCCTAAAAATAGTTAAGTATAATGGAATGTGGTTAAATACCACATTAACCTCAAGCAACCGCATGAAAAACCATTAAATCATTCATGACAGGCCATAAATGATCAACTAGCTACACAAACTAGAAAACCAAAACAAAAACAAGAATAGAATAAGACACATCAAACTTTATGCTAAACAAAAGAAAAGAAACCTATCCAAGTCTAATGTCATGGATAGGAGCAGCCTTTAATTAGGCCTCAGATAGACCACAATCATCAAAGTAATCATCTTCATAAACATTGTAGTCACGTGTACATATTTCCATTGCTCCAAAAGATTCCTCTCTTTCCTTCCACTAACAAAATAATTAGTCTCGTTAGGATATTCCAGAACTTCATCATCGTCGTTATCAGAACAACCACATTACCCACCTTAGAGAATAAGTTACCCACCTTAGTTTAAGAATCGACCTTTTTATAGGTTTACCATCATCATCCACAAGAGTAACTTTCCCATCTAGCTTTTCAAGTTTCCTACTTTTATCAACAATTGGAGTCGTACTAGTGCTACCAAAATCTCCCAAAGCAGAAGTAAAAGGAGAGGAAAAAGTACTAGGCTTAGTAGCCGTAGCCTGCTCCCTCTCCTTACCATTCGAAAGAAAACCATCAACACTCTCCTCACCCAATGAATTCAAAACATCAAAAGGATTGGAAGAGTTAGTGTTCATACCCGATTTATCATTAGAATAAGAAGTAGTCACTTTTTGAACCTTAGGATCCAAACCTTGATTGGTAGCTGCCATCGATATAGGTCTCCAAAACTTAGGTTTTGGCTTGTTAAGCCTAACACCACCGATGGACCAAGAATTAGACGAATCAGCCATACTCTTCCCTTTATCTTTTGATTCCTTACCTCAATGAAGCCTTCTTCATTATTATCCACCTGATTAAACTCCTTAGTTGCCACATTAATGTCATTTCGAACAGTCTCTGTTAATACAAATATCGTCTCTAAACGTTATTTATATTTTACGATCTTTGTTAAGTTTTGTTAACGACAAAGTGTAAACTTTAGTTTTTAGTAAAACATCATTTTAGTTATAGTCTTATTATAAATAGACTTTACATTTCATACATTTCATTCTAAATACAACTTTGCTATATTACTTAATGTAGAAAATATAATATGACATCATAACTTACATCATGTGCATTTATGGAAAGCTTACGAAATCTAGTAGTTGACTTTCCATAAAGATCTCTTACACATTTGGATAGTCTCTTACTCAATCCATAGTGTGCTGACTTATAGAAACATGATTTGACATTACTTGATATGGAAAGATTTCTTAAGTCTTTGACTGTCAGACCTGGCGGAACCCTCAGGGTACAAGGGCGGAACCCTTGTTTTGGTTCCGCCGGATCCGCCAGTCAGCTGGCTTGGTTGGCTATAAATACCAAGCCATTTGCAAGAATTCTCTCATCACTTTAGGTCATATATTACATATATAGTCTCATCTATATCCGTAGCAACTCACTTGTGTGATTCTCTTATGTAGCAAAGGAGTTCACCAGTTCATCCAAGAAGTTACAAGTTTCAACTCAAAGTTGCAAGACTTGTTAGCTTTGTAGTGTATAGACTCTTGTAGTTTATACTTCATTTATATCTTGTATTGAAGTGATCGGTTAGTATTTTAGGCCTCAAAATACATAGAGTGAAAGGAGTGGTTGTACCTTTGTGAAAAGAACTCGACATCTAGCTTAGTGTCGGAAATAGTGGATAGGCGGCGTTAGGTTGGTTCTACCTTGAACTAGGACCCGGTATTTAGCTTTGCACCAAATAAAGGTGTAAGCGACGATTGTAAAGGTTTCTCCACCGGTGAAAGGAGCTTGTTGATTAGTGCTTGAAACTCTCGAGTTGGATACTCGGGGCGTGGAGTAGGGTAAGGAAAAAGAGTCCTTGTAGCCGAACCACGATAAACAATCGTGTTGTGGTTTGATCGTTTCTTTCTTTATACTTGCATACTTATTATTGTTAATTAGTTAGAATCGATAATTACACGTAAAGCTTTTCAAAGATAATTAAGTTAAAAAGCGGTAAACTATTCAACCTCCCCTTCTAGTTTTCCACAATTGGCATCAAGAGCTACGTTATTCAAGATCTTTAAAATATATTGTATTTTAAAACTTGGATCGATCCATGGATTTTGAAAATCTCAAAGAAGGGCAATCTATTTAAAAGGCCACCGCTATTTGAAAAAGAAAATGGAAAAGTAAATTTTAAAACTATTTGAAATCAATTGATCAAGATCTTTGGCATGTTATTTTCAATGGTGATTTTAAACTAACAAAAACAAGTTTTGAAAATCAAGATGACTATCTAAAATTTGATAAAAATACTAAAGCTAAGTTAATGATCTATCAAGTTTTACCAAAGATTGAATATGAAAGAGTATATTTTTGTCAAACGGCTAATGATATTTGAAAAAAATATATTAAACCTCCATCATGAAAATTGTCAAGTCAAAGATGATCAATTTGATTTTACACATGAGTTAGTAATATTAGAAAAACTGATGGATAGACATTTAGTTGAAATTAATACAAGTACTACGAGTTTAAATGTTTTCAATGAAGGTATTAGTGACGAAGAAAACATGTGTCAAGCTCAAAGAAGACTCTTTTACGAATCATGGAGTGACATGGACGAAGACGATTACAACTATCCGGTTTGTGTTTGTCATTTTGTTAAACCAACAAATAAGGTACATTTTAAAACCAAACACTTTTGCTTTGTCACATTTATCCTAGAGTTTTCTAAACTAGAAAATGAGTCTAAACTTTTACGTAACATGGACCTAAAAATTATCTTTAACAATGAACCTTCAAAATTTCTTGTGAATAAATTTTGAAAAGGAAATCATGTTAGAAGATAAAATGTCTAGACTTGAGAGTAATGTTGAAATTGATCTAGAATGCAAAATATGTCTAGGTTACAAACATGAAATTAAAAGACAAAATGAGAAAGGAAAGATGTTAGTTAAATCTGTAGAAAGTTCAAAATCTCTTGAAAGATTGTTGAAAAGTCAAAAGTCATTTAGAAATAAAACCGGATTAGGATTTAATTTAAATGCACCATCAACAAGTAAAACAAAGCAAGTAAAGTTTGTTAAGCCTAGGAGAGAGATTTAGTAGTAGTTTAATCTCTAATAGAAACTTATGATTAAGAATATCATGTTCTATGCTTCTATATGTTTGTCTAACCTCCTTGGATTCATGAGTAATTGAGTTTCCAAGCTTTCCTTCAAGCCAAGATAATACGCTTTATGATTGTCTTCTTGGTACCTTTTCTTTGGAAGTTAAAAGGTATGCGTTATTTCAACTTATCTTTTATTGTCTCTTGTTGTTAGCATTAAGATTTATCGTGTGTAGTATTAGTAGTTCATACCCTTAGTTGTCTATGTTTTGTAAGTAATAACGAGGATTAGATCCTCTGTGATCAAAGGATTTCCACATTACAATGAATATGAGATATAAGGTGCTTCGGGTCTTTAAACTATCAGGAATCGACACGAGAAACTCTTGAGTGAGTCTTACTTAATTTTTGTCTACAAGTGAGCTAACTAAGAATCTCGTAAGTGAAAAGATGTCCAACACTTTTGTGATGCTTGCAAATTTAGTAAAACAAAACAATTCACAAATGTTTGTAACATAACATCTTTTAATACTATACCTTATATTTTCAATCGTGTCTTAATTCAACTACTCTTTTAATAAAATTTCATATACGATATACAAAGGTAATAATGCACACTAGAGTACGTTAGGATGAATGGGAGAAAATGCTTTATAATCATCAAAGATTTGCACATCTAACTCGACACATAGTCTTAGGAAGATGTGTCTCTTGAATATTTGCAAAACAACAAATCATATATTTTTTTTATATGTAAAGAAACCTAAAGAGTCGAGGAATCATTGAATTCAACATTCGATGAAAGACCACCTCCGTCTAAGACATCACCTTTGGTAGATGATGACTTAGTTGAAAATCCAACGATGGTAAGACAAGTAAATTAAGAAAAATAACAAGGAAGATGAACTATTAAAAAGAGAAAATATAAATGTTCAAAAGTCATATACTAACTAGTGTCATAATGTTAAGGATAAAAGTTCAGAATGAAAATAACATCTTTCATCTTGTATCAAACATTGAATCAAGTAATATAGACAAGGTCATAAAACTTGAAGTATGGGTCATAGTTGTGATTAAACAAATTTGATAAAAATAGTTTTTGGACATTTGAGTAAAACAACAATTGAAACAAAATAGGTCTTTCAAAATAGATAAAGAAGTTATAGTGTCAATCTATGAAAGACTTTTTGATAACTTAAGTAAGCTCCAAAAGCAAGGAATAATCACTCAAATACATTCCTAGTTATTCACTAGTACACAATGATTAAGTTTTATATAACTTATCAACAATGAGATTAGTGAATCCGTAGATAAAACTAAATATAAAGAAATGTTTGGAAGTTTACTTGTTCTCACAATAAATGAATCCAACATTATGTTTAGTACTTGTCTATGTGCTCGGTTTAGAGAAGATCCTAAAACAATTCATTTTGAAGAGATTGTTTGGATACATCAAAGGGTACTACACATCTAGGATTATGGTATCCCAAAGGAATGGGAATAGAAACCATAGTGTGTGCCCACTTGGATAACGCCTAGAATTAAGTTGATAGAAAAAGCACAAGTGGTACTTGCAAGTTTGATAAATACTTATTTACCCAATGATTATCTAAGAAGCTTGAGGATCTCAAATAAGTATTGGACGGAAAAGCATGTCAACAAGCTCCGTTAGAACAAGCATAAAACATCTACAACGGAATTCCACTTATCAACATTTTCATCCTTTACTTCAACTAAGGAAGAATCAACCTCAGTGATAATCTAATCTAATGGGATCTCAATTAACATACTGAGATCCATCATCATCATCACCTTGGTAAAAATGTTCATTGAGGAACATTTCAACCACGAAAGTTTCATACGATAACCACATTGTCGACAATTTCACAAAACCTCTTGAATAAGAATCATTCATCCTTCTTAGACTTAGTTTAGGACTCATGTAACCTAAAATCATAGTTCTGAACATTAGAATAAAATCTCAAAAATCAAAACAAATCATGACATTTTCCAACTCTGCTGAACTGGCGGAACCCTACGACTAAACGCGTGGAACCCTCCTTTTGGTTCCGCCGGATCCGTCAACTCTGCAGTCAAATTTGTCTCTAGTTTAAACCAAACACTCCCTAATCCACAACCATAACTCATTCACTACCACTATTCACGACCAAAACATCTCCACACACGAAAATTGGGTATTCTCTTCAATCATTCTCCATTCCTAGCAACATTGTAAGTATTGTCTAATTAATTGCATACCTGATTTAAGCATTGCATTCCTATTCACATTCGACCTCTAAAATCTTAGGGTTTATGTTATTAGTTATGAAAAATTATAAAAACTTAATTGAGAACTAAACTAATCACGCCCTCACTTGATTATGTTCTTACAACATCACGATTTGCCAAACATCCCTTGTAAAACCATTTTTTAATCACATTCACAATTAGAACATAGCACTTCATCACATTGTTAAAACAAATAAAAAACATTAGGCCAAATTAATTTAAATGCATAATCCTATATGCACTTTTTGGTTACATTTTAGAAATACATTTAATTAAGAAACACTAAGATCATAATATGTTTCAAGACAATAGGTTGCATGATAAAAACGTTTTTGAACATTAAAACGCATCATAGACAACCAAGTCTTCACATTGCTTGCATAAAAACGCATACTCAAAAATATTAATCTTAACCATAATTTTTTGATTTCTAGGAACAAACATGCCTCCCGCAACTTTCTCCGATCACAAAGGTACCCTCAAGTACTTACCCAAACACCATATGACCAAAGGTCTTACTCCACACCAAGTCGATGTCTTTAAGGGGTCAGAGAAGCGCTATGTTCATGAGGGTAGAACCATTGATCCATCCTTCCTAGAAGGAAACTCCATCCGTCAAAACTTAGCTACTATCAACCTTGATTGTCTCCTAGATATTGATGAGCCTATTTGTCCTAGGTTTATTCTAGAATTCTATGCTACCGTTGTGCTCACAAGCGATGATGATGGTGAGATATTCGTAAAATTTTCTATCAATCAACATGAAACTATCCTATCTCTCGATAAGTTTTCAAAAATCCTTAGTGTTCCAAATAACGGCACTTGCCTTTACATGGACAAATGGCCACTTTCTTCTTTAGACACCGATGAACGTCATCCCCTTTACTCCAATCCTCTTGTTAGCAAGGAAGTGATTCGTGACCATCTCTTCATTAGAACTTCCCTCACTAGGAAGGATCGCTCGGGTAAGGATGTAGACAAAGATCCATTTGGAATGGAACTTAATGAACTTCAACCTCAATTTAGGAGATGGGAAGAGGTTCTTAGAGCTAATGTCATAAGTTCCGTAGGGAATAGAGACCATGTGAACACATGCTTAAGGTATATGCTCTATAGTATCTCTACTAGACAACCTTTCAATTCGGCTTACTACATGGCACAAAGAATGACCAATATACCTTTAAATGGAAAAACCGCTCTTCCATATGGAATGCTTCTCACTCGTCTCTTTAGAGCCATCTCACCTATTCCACCTAATGATAAAGGTATTCGTCTCGATTACTCCCCCATTCCTCACACCTTTGTTCCTCTTAGTGGTAAATGAGTCTTTAAGACTCAAGGGAAACGTCGTCGTTCTCCTTCTCCTTCATCCTCATCTACACCAATGAGTGAAAATGATGATCTTCCCAACTCTAAGCTCGCCCCTCTCGATTACCTTCAAGAACTCCCTGCTATTGAGAATGAGTCCGAAGAATTCAAACAAACGGAAGGGATGTGGAAGTGCTTTAGAAGGTACTTGGGAAAGATTAAGAAGAAGTTGGACCGCTTGTAAGGAGCGTTTGGCACAACTAAGTTTTAGAACGTTGATATTGTTAAACTTGGTGACTTATGTTGTTTTGTACTTTTATACTCTATTACTATGGTTGAACAATGTATTGAACTAACTCTTATGCAGAATCGACGACATTTAGAATGTTGTCAAATTTTAAAGTATATGAAAATTTTCACTAAGTATAGTGAATTTCGCTAGCCCCCCGTCAAAGTCTAACGGTAAGAGTGTTTCTGTTGGGTCACTGAATTCCCCAAGTCTTCTAACAAGGATTTGAACGTAAAATCCCCTAAGTGCAAACAAGTCACTGAGTGAACAGTAACTCAGTGAGTCACCTTCAGGGAGCTAAGACCGAGCCTAAGAAGAAAGGTTCTCCATTCAGTGAGGCGGAACTCAGTGAAGTGTGATCTAAGCCAAGAAGAAGGTGATGGGTTCAGTGAGGATGACAATAACTCACTGAACCCCAATGACTCCTCAGCAACTTAAACGTACTGAAGACTGATGACATGAAGACTGAAGTTTTGGCGGGACTGGGCGGGAAAGTCTGAGCTGCTTTATTAAAGTGCTTTATCACTTTAATGTCAGACTTTCCCCAAATGGTTAAAACCAGTCTGTCATCAGAAAGTGCCTTTTGGATCTAACTCAATGAAGGTTCCTTTGCCAGAAGAATAATATCTTTCAAGATATTGTTAAGGAAGCTTTAGGTCCAATGTATATTTAGTTGTTCTATACTTGTGTATAAATAGGAAGCAAATGTGAGGAGTAAAAGTTGACAAGTTTGTGCAATTAATGCAAAGCATTCACAAACCACTTTTACTCCTCCAAAGAACAACACAAGCCCCTGAGATAGCTCAGTGGGTAATTTAAGTTGTCACTCACTAGTTGAGTTTAGAGAGAAGTCCATACCATACTTGTCAATTCAACCCCAAGTGTTATTCCGCAAACACTTGGGTACGATTCTTTTGATTAACTTCTAATAAAGAATTAAACGTTGGAAAATATTATCTCTTTTGTTTATATTTCTTTATTGTTAATCATTTGCTACATCCGTGTTCAATGTCATAAGACTTGGTTACTTTAACTTCTTAGTTACGGTTAACCAAGTAAAAGGGACCAACAAGTGGTATCAGAGCCTCTGATTTATAAAACTATTACACGTTTTCAAAACCTAAAGAGTGCTCAAGTTTTTAAAATCAAAATCCCACTATGACTGACATAGATGTTCCCCAGCTTGTTGATAAAAAGGGTGGAAGTTATTCAGCAACTGCGCCTCGACTTGAAGCTGGAAAATTTAACAAGTGGAAAAAGCGAATGCTTTGCTACTTAACTGGGATGGAACCTTATTATATCAAACTGATTAATGAGGGTCCATATGTCCCAACAACTGCCCAAGGTTTAATCAAACCTGAAGCTCAGTGGACCCCAGATGAAAGGAGGGTGGTCAATCAAGACCAGCGCCTGAAAAGCATCATTATATCATGCCTTCCTGATGATATAATGGAATCAGTGATCAACTGTCCCACTGCTCAGCAGACATGGACTGACCTGGTTCATAGCTATGAAGGGCCTTCTGATACCAAAGAGAATAGAATCATGGACCTGAAGCTTGAATTCAATACCTTCAGGGCCAAGGATTCTGAAAGTCTCTCTGAGACTTATACTCGGTATAAGACCCTCCTGAATGAGCTGACCAATGATGGTGTTATACTGTCAAAACATGAAATCAATGTTGGTTTTGTCAACAGTCTCCCTGAGAAGTGGTTAAACTTCTCTCAGGGATTGAGAAATGCAAACCACATTCAGAATCTTGAGCTCCCTGCCATCTATGGGAAGTTTGTCTATGAAGACAATCTTATCACCAGGAGATACCCTGGTAAAGCTCAGGAGACCAAAAAGGCCTTGACAATCACACCCATATCAACTGCTTTCTATTCTAAAGGTGTTGTGCAGGATTTTCAGGATGGTTCTGATGATGAGGTTGACCAAAGAACCAGTGAGGAGTATCTTAATGATCTTCAGATTGAATTTCATGAAAGAGCACTCCTTGCTAATTCAAAAAGATTTTTTAAGAAAAACAAATTTCCTTCAAAAGCAAATGACAATACTGAATGCTTTAAATGTGGCAAAATGGGGCATTTTGCTAAAGATTGTTTTTCAAAAACAACCTCAGAACCATCCTTCAAGTTTTCAGGAAATAACTCATTTTCAGGCCCCAGCAAATTTCAACCAAAAATGCTTCAGTCTAGTCAAAGATTTGAAAAAGTCCCTCAAATTGACTTTGAAGCAAAGTATAGAAAGGCAAAAGCCAAACTTGCCCTTCTTGAATCATCCTCAACAGTCTCTCAGCCTCCTCAGGCTCCTAAGCCTACTCAAGCCAAGAACAAAGGGCTTGTTGCTGAAACATACGACTGGGATGAGGTTGAAGTGTCCTCTGATGACGATGAAGTTCACGTCAGTGCCCTGATGGCTCTATCAGAAGACAACAAACTTGCTGTGGGGAAGAGTCATGCAAGAGATGGTGAATGGGTCAACATCACAATGAGGAAGGTAAATCTTTTACTTTCTATGGATGATAATGATGATTGGAAATCTTACTTAGACTATATTAATGTTGATCTTAAGTATGTTGAAGAGCAAAGACTTAATCTGTTTTCAAAATTTAACAAACTCAGTTTTGAATTAAATCAGTGTAGAGATGAATTACTTGTCTTAAAACAAGCCAAACTTGAAAGTGTCACACTTCAAATTCAAAATTCTGAACTTGTAAAACAAAATCAAGCTCTTCAGGAAGAACTTAAGAAAGAAAAGGAAATTATTTGGAAGTGGACTCAGAAAAACCCCAAACTTTATGAAACACTGAGTCTCTCACCCAGCCCCAACAAGGCTGGTCTGGGTGATGATCAACTCACTGAGGTTTCAGGGGAAAGTAGTCATTCTACAACTTTTCTATTTACCAACATACTCTCTAGCAAGGAACTAGCTCCCAAACCCAGTGATTGGATTGAAAGAAACAATCCTGATAGTAAATTGCCTAATTTTAACACTGGAAGAATTCTGGAGCCTGAAAGTCAGGCTATCAAGGAGCTGCTAGGAGTCACTGATGGACTTAGTCCTACTGAGTCCATCACAGAGTCTAAGTCTGATTCACCACTCCCTCCACTGAAACAACTTCAGGGAGCAGAACCCAATTCTAACCTTGCACCATTAGTCTTTCAACCACATTCTCCAAAAGAGAAGTCAGGGTTAGGAAGGACTATTCTGAAAAGACCTACTCCTGCACCCACTGAACACCAAAAACCTTCAGTAACTACTGAAGTGAAGCATGAAAGCACTGATTCAAAGGTTGATCAGCTTGCTGAACTTGTCAGGATGCTGAGTGAGAAAATTGAGTCTACTGAGAAAAACCCTGACTCTAAATCTACCAAGCCCTCAGTATCCTCAGGATCCTCCAAACCAAAAACCACACCCAGACCCTCAGGGAGATGTGAACTGTGCAATTATCCAAATCACAGCACTGATAAATGCTACAGAGTCCTATTTTGTATGATATGCAAACAAGAGGACCACAGAACTTGTGATCACATCCCCCACACTGCCTCTTTAAAGGCAAGGGGTCAGTACAAAACCCAAGGCTATCAGTACGCCACACCTTCCAAACAAAGACTGAAGGCTAAGCCTTTTTCACCATGTCCTCATTGTGGTTTCAATGATCATCTTCCTGATGATTGTTTGATGAAAATATGCTGTGACATCTGTGGAGATCCCTCCCATGAAACCAGGGGGCATGACAAAGTGATTCAGTCCAGAAGGAAAAACCAAACCAACACTTCTCAGTCACCTGATGCATCAACATCCACAAAATGTAAAACATGTGGAAGCTCAGGTCACATAACTTCAGACCATGATTCACTAATTGAGTTCAAAAAGTCCCTGAGGACTAAACCCACCAGAAGGTGGGTCAACAAGCAAAACTAACCCAGTTTACTGTTTGTGCAGAAACACATCAAGGATCCTACCTGGCATCTAGACAGTGGATGCTCCAGAAGTATGACTGGTGTGAAAAATTTTCTGCACAAATATGTGGAAGAACCAGGACCCAAGGTAGTATTTGGTGATAACACATCAGCTCCCACTGAGGGTTATGGTTCAGTAAACTGCAATGGTATAGTTTTTACAAGAATAGCTTATGTGAATGGTCTGAAGTACAACCTGATAAGTGTTTCCCAACTATGTGATGCAAAATACATAGTTCAGTTTGATGATAAGAGAGGGACCATCTTTAATGCCAATAAGGAAGTTGTGTTGATTGCACCTAGAAGGGATGATGTATATGTCCTTGACATGTCATCCCTGACTCAAAATGGGACTTGCCTATTCTCAAAGGCAAGTGAGACAATCAACTGGCTATGGCATAGGAGACTCTCTCATCTCAACTTCAAAAACATCAACAACCTGGCCAAACAGAACAAAGTTCTGGGCCTTCCATCCCTGGTATATACCAAGGATAAGCCTTGCTCTGCTTGTGAAAAAGGAAAACACCACAGGGCATCATTCAAAACCAAACAAACCTTTTCCATCAAAAGCTGCCTGCATCTTCTTCATATGGACCTTTTTGGACCTGTCAGTCCAATGTCCATACACCATGAGAAGTATACTCTGGTCATTGTGGATGAATACTCAAGATACACTTGGGTTTACTTCCTGACCAAAAAGAGTCAGGCAGCTGAAACCATCATGTCATTTGTCAGGAACATTGAAAATCAAAATGATGTCAAAGTTAAACAGATCAGGACTGACAATGGCACTGAATTCAAAAACCAAGACCTTGAGTGTTTTTGTGATGAGAAAGGAATCTCTCAAAATTTCACTTCTCCCTATACTCCTGAACAAAATGGAGTAGCTGAAAGGAGAAATAGAACACTCATTGAGGCAGCAAGAACTATGCTGAATGGCTCAGTCCTCTCAAAACACTTTTGGACTGAGGCAGTTAAAACAGCCTGCTACACTCAAAATAGGTCAATCATTGTGAAAAGGCACAATAAGACACCTTATGAGATATTCAAAGGAAGGATTCCTGACATCAGTTACTTTCATGTATTTGGGTGTCCTGTGTTTATTCATAATCACAAGGATCACTTAGGTAAATTTGATGCCAAAGCTGATGATGGATACTTCCTAGGATATTCCTTGGTCTCTAAAGCCTTCAGGGTGTTCAACACAAGGAGACAGCAAACTGAGGAAACTTATCACATTACTGTTGATGAAAGCACTGAATCCATCAGGTTCTCAAATTCCTCAGTAGAAGAAATTGGTATTGATGACTCATCAAGATATCCTCCTGATGAGTATCATCCTGAGAACAATCCCTCAACTCAATACCAAGCTGATGCTGATGTCTCCTATTACATCATTCCTCACAACCTACCCCAACCACCTATCAGTGAGTTCATAGAAACTCAGCCTGTCTCAAATGAGACTGACACCACTGAACAAAATGTTCAGGAACCCACAGAACAAATTGTCCCTACAGTTGTCACTGAAGTACATATTGATGGGTTACCTCATGTTCCTGAGTCTGAACCTAATCAGGCTCCTACAAGCTCAAATTCCTATCCCAAACCTCAGGATAGCTGGACTAGATCCAAAATCATTGAGCTTGTGAACATCATTGGTGAACCCACTGAAGGCATGCTCACAAGAAGCAAGGCTGCCAAACTCAAGGCTGCCACTGCCAATATATGTCTTTATGCTGACTATCTCTCAGAAATTGAGCCTAAAAATGTCAAAGAAGCCCTGACTTATGAAAGTTGGGTTCAGGCCATGAGAGATGAATTGGAACAATTTGACAGAAATGATGTCATGACCCTTGTTGAATGCCCCCAGGGTGTTTTAATCATTGGTATGAAATGGGTCTTTAAAAACAAGACTGATGAGAATGGCACAGTCACCAAAAACAAAGCAAGACTGGTTGCCAAAGGATATAATCAACAGGAAGGTATAGACTATGAGGAAACCTTTGCACCGGTTGCAAGAATGGAAGCCATCAGGATCTTCCTTGCCTATGCAACTTACATGAACTTTAAAGTTTACCAAATGGATGTTAAAAGTGCATTCCTGAATGGTAACATCAAAGAAGATGTTTATGTGCAACAGCCTCCTGGTTTCGAAAGTAGTGAATACCCCAACCATGTCTACAAGCTTAACAAAGCCCTTTATGGACTGAAACAAGCACCCAGGGCATGGTATGAAACTCTTTCAGCCTTCCTGATCCAAAACAAGTTTGTCAGAGGAAGAATTGACAACACACTGTTCATCTACAGAACAAAGGATGATGTCATTCTTGTCCAAGTATATGTTGATGACATCATCTTTGGCTCAACAAGTTACAAACTTTGCAAACAATTTGAAAAACTTATGACCACAAAGTTTGAAATGAGCATGATGGGTGAACTCACATACCTTCTTGGACTACAAATCAAACAAACTGAAAAAGGAATATCCATTTGCCAAGAGAAATACCTCAGGAACCTACTGAAGAAGTATGAGCTCACTGACTGCTCTTCAGTAAAAACTCCTATGGTTCCTCCAAACAACCTTGGCCCTGATCTCACTGGAAAATCAGTGAATCAAACCCAATATAGGGGAATGATTGGATCCCTGATGTACTTACTTGCCTCAAGGCCTGATATCCAATTCTCAGTCTGCCTGTGTGCAAGATACCAGGCTGACCCAAAAGAATCACATCTCACTGCTGTCAAGAGAATCATCAGGTACCTGAAGGGTACTCCAAACCTTGGTTTGTATTACCCAAAATGTTCAGGATTTGATCTCAAAGGGTACACTGACTCTGACTATGCAGGATGTAACATGGATCGGAAAAGTACTTCAGGATCCTGCCAATTTCTTGGTGGTAAACTTGTGTGTTGGAGTACAAAGAAACAACAGTCAGTGGCCATGTCCTCAGCTGAAGCTGAATATATGGCTGCTGCTGGATGCTGTGCAAATGTACTTTGGATGAAGAGCCAACTGAGTGACTATGGCATTCAGTATAAGATGGTACCTATCTTTTGTGATAATACAAGTGCCATAGCCATCTCAAACAATCCAGTACTTCATCAAAGAACCAAACACATTGATATCAGATACCACTTCATCAGGGACCATATCTCTAATGGAGAAATTGAACTACATTTCATCCCCACTGAGTATCAGCTAGCTGATATCTTCACTAAACCTTTGGATGAACCCACTTTCACAAGATTGAAAGCTGAACTGGGCATGTTGGACATAGAATCAGGGAACTGATCAAAAATGTTCCAACATGATGTATATTCTCTAGGTCCCTGATCACACCCTTCCTGAAACACTCATTTTTATTGAATGAAAAAATCATTCAGGGGGCTCAGGATGAAAAATGGCATTGAATACCCTAACTAAATGCTCTAAGTATTTAGTCAGTTAAATGTCCCAGGTAGGTAACTGAATCCTATTAAATATAGGAATATATGTCACTTACACAACTGGCATCCACTCCTTGGGCCCCCACATCTCTCTCACCAAACACCACTGAGCATTAAATGCTCTCTCACACACAAAACGTGTGATGATTGTTTTTCCTGCAAAAGTGCAATATTTGCAGAAGCACCCCAAAGGGTGAGAGAAAATAGGGGTAGTGGGAATCGTGACATTTAATGCGGATATCAAACCAAAATTATTATGCCGTTTCGGTTAAATAAATTAAACCTTTGGCATCCGCAACATCACCTCCCAAATCTTTACCCTATAAATACCCCCACAAAAAGGGAAACACACACACGCTTTTAAAATCTTTAACAAAACTCTTGCGAATTGTTTTCAAAACTGCGTGTGTTTCCTCACCCATACCCATTTTTCAAACCAGGCTTTTTATTACCAAATGGCTACTTCTAAGGTCGTAAAATACGCACCCAATGTGGATTTCCAAATGGAAAGCGTAGACCTTACCAAAAATAATGTAGTGGGGAACTTTGCCTACCCTGCTGGGTACCCTGAATACAGGGATGTGGTGAAGTTCCTTCAGAACTGTTTCCTGACCACCTCATTCACTAAGACCCCCTCAGTCATCTATCATGACTACTTGAGGGAATTTTGGTGCACAGCGGTTGTTGAAAACCCTGATGCGCCAAAAGAGGCCAAAATCAAGTTTACAGTCAAGAATGGAACTAAGTCCCTAACTCTTGACTATAAAACTTTTGTCAAAGCCACTGGGCTTGATTATACCACGACCTTCACTGCCCAACCCTCTGAAAAAGAGGTAAAGGAGGTCTTGTTGGAATTGGGACCCTATGACAAAAATCACCCTGAGGTGACACCAGGGTCCCTATTATCCAAAGCCCCAATTGTTAAGACCTGGTTCCCAGCTCCCTGGAGGATTCTAATGACTTTTGTCATTCAGGTTCTCTGGGGAAATAAATCCTCGACTGAGCAATTAAACACTACTCAAGCAATGATAGTGTTCTGTCTCATTGAGGGTAAAATGATAGACCTTGGAGAAATCATCTTCAGGGACCTCATAGCAAAGTTAGGGGGGAAGTCTAGGCAAAAACATATGTCATATCCTAGATTTGTTTCCTGTGCCCTACAAGACTTGCTTGGGTCTGAGTATGATAGGCCTGACGCAGTAGGTTTTGAGCCTGACGTCCTACACAAGGCAAATTACTCACGCGACCCTCTTGAGGTTACACCAGTCACCCTGACATTGTACATGCGTACTGCTATCCAGGGTGACAATAAAGTATCACCAATTCCCTCTCCCACCAAAAGGGTGAAGAGGAAGAAGGGTCAGGGGTCCAGGAAGGTGGCTCAACCCAAGTCACTCGACACTGAGACGTCTGATCCTAAAGTTGCCAAAAAGGGGCATGAATTACCGCCCTTGACTGCGGACACCCTGAGTATAATAACCCAGTCACTAGGCCTGCAACAAAAGCCAACGGAGGGCACTGAGAAATCACACTCAGTGTCCTCGGGCAAACCCGTTTCCAAAGACTCTACTGTCATAAACAAGACAGTTGAGCCGAAACAAAACAAACCTTCACATCCTGTTAACGTCTCTGGCAAATCACAACCAGGGTCTCAGGGAGTAAGGGATCCTAAATCCTCGGTGGGGCAGCACTACTCCACTGAGAAGGGGGTCCACAAACAATCACATCCTGCTAAAGGCTCGGGTAGATCAAAACCCAAGCATCAGGGAGTTAATGTCCCTAAACCTTCGACAGGCCAGAACAAGCCTGTTGGAAAGGGGGACTCAACCACTCACTTGCCTGATGAGGACATTCGCAAATCAAAGCTTTTGTCTGAGGGCACCCCTACTTATCCCCAAGACTCAGTGGGAAACAAACAACCCACTGATAGGGACACAACAATCACGGCTCCTCGGGATGGCACTGAGAAACACCCATCAGTGTCTGAAGGGGTCACGGGGGACAAAGACTCAGAGGGATATAAACCACCCGCTGATATGGAACCCACAACCACTCCCGGAGGTGCGCATAACTTGGGAACTGGCCTTAAAGACCAGGTAGGTAAAACCCAACCTACCGGATTTGAGGGGTCAGGACCTGGCCAAAACGAAGGCAAATCTTCTTATGAAGAGGAGCCGGATAACCTCCAATTGTTGCAGATATCCTCCCTGGCGGATGCTCAGGCATTCTTATTTTCTGATGATGAATTCAACAGTGACGAGGAAGTCTTCACGGCCGGAGATGATATGGAGGATGAGGAGACAGTCCCTGAACCTGTTACTCAGTCTCCTCAACCCTCTAACCATGATGAAGATGAACAACATTCCGAGCCGGAAACCTCAGACGACGCTTCAACTCCTCTCACTGAAAGAGCCTTCAAAAGGTTCATCAAGAAAATGACTAATGTTTTGTACAGGGGGGTCACTGAAGAGGTGTTTGATCTGCATACTGAGCAAGCAGTCCACTATCACCTTCTCAAAGATGCTGTTGAAGATTACAATGAAGATGTCAGGGAGCAAAATTCCACTGTCAATCACTCCCTGACACAAATGGCTTCGCACATCAATCAATTTTTGGAATCCCTTAAGGAGCTGGCTACAGGGGTTAAGTCAGTTCAAGAATCAGTCAAGGATGATCCTGAGCTCAACAAAAGAATTCTTCAGGCATCTGAGACATATCAGGTCAACTCGGCGGCCCTTACTGAGTTACTTGGTTTGATAAGGGATTCAAATGTTCAGAATCTCAGCTCCACGGTGGAGTCCCTCAAGTCTTCCTTCACTCAGTTGGAAGCATCAGTGACAGCTCAATTCCAGAAGTCCACATCTCTGGCATGGACAATGGGCTCCAGGATGACTGCCCTTGAACGTTCTCAGGCTTCCCTTGACTCCAGGGTGTCTCTCATTTATCAGGATACTGCGGAGATCAAGTCTATGATGACGGAAATATTTCAAGCCTTCAAGGGTTCTACTTCTACTTCAGTAACTCCAACACTTGCCATCACTGCAGCTCCGGCAAATGTTGAGGGGGAGAATGTTACTGAAACCCCTGTTACTGATGAACAAGAAGCTGGACAGCCCTCTCACACTGAGGGGGAGCATGTCACTGAAGCCACACCAATCACTCAAGTTCCCCCACAAGAGGAACCAGTCTCCTCTACTCTACTTCAGGACAGAGGAAAAAGCATTGCCACCACCTCAGAACCTGAAGTCAGACTCCAGCCTGCCTCCAAAATTGTCAGAGTTGACCCTGATGAACCTATCAGGGTCCCGTATGAAATTAATGGAAAAATCTATCAACTTACTCATGACCAGATACAAGACTACTTGGGAAAAGTTGAGAAAGCGGCAAAGGCAGCTGAAGAAGAGAAACTGAGCAAGCCTAAACTGATACAGGTTGTTCATGAGGAGGCTGAAAAGATTGGTCTGGACACTGAGGCACTAGCTAATGAGCAAGCTGGTGCAGCCTTTAAAAAGGCTCAGGAAGAACAGATGAATGCTCTGAAAAAGGAAAGGGAAGAAAAGCTGAAGAGGCAAGCTCAAATCAGAAAGACCAGGGTTGAAAGATATCATTGGGTGATGAAGGAAAGATTGAAGCCTGAAACCATCACTGACATCAAAATCCACAGGAATACCAAACCCGCAATGGTCACTGTCTTCAGGGGGGCTGATAAGAGAATAATGGATGTTCATAATCCATTCAAATTCGCTGACTTTGGGATCACTGAACTTGATGAACTCCGTCCCATCATTGCCAAGAAAAATGGCGTCGTTGTTGATCAACTTCTCAAGTCACTGAGCGAAAGATATGACAGACTGAGAGCAATGCCTGAAGCCCTCAACATTCCCTCCCTTCTTCCTGCTCCAACAACAGGAACTGCTTCTTCAACCACCACAAGGAGAAAAAGGAAGCACATCGAATCCGAGCCTGAGATCAAAGTCCCAGGATTGGAATGTGACAGGTCTGTTCCTGAAGGAATCATCTTCGTGAACAACACCGTGCTTGAACACCCTGAACGAGGTCTATGCTTCACTGATGAATATGGAGACCTTGGCTTCCAAAGGTGGTCCGATATAGACAAGGCAGGGGTCACGGCAATGGTAACATACCTGATGTTAGCTGCTCCTATTCAAAGTGGTGCAAACCAAAGGTTCTGTAAGGACCTAAGGACAAAGATTGAGGAGCATCCTGAGAAACACCTGCTGAGATCAAAGAAAGCTAAGATTGAGGGACTTGGCTATCATCTGAACATCTGATCTGCAACAACTATCTTTTTTTATTTTGTTTGTAATTTGTAGGAAAATGTAATAGCTAATGAATAAACTGATGTTTTGTTTAAATAAGTTATGTCCTACTTACAATTACAACAAACATTCAGCAAGAGAAGATGTACCCTGACAACTCAAGCTGAATCAAGTATCACTTAGGAAATTTGTATGTTCAAATAGGGGGAGATTGTTGGGTCACTGAATTCCCCAAGTCTTCTAACAAGGATTTGAACGTAAAATCCCCTAAGTGCAAACAAGTCACTGAGTGAACAGTAACTCAGTGAGTCACCTTCAGGGAGCTAAGACCGAGCCTAAGAAGAAAGGTTCTCCATTCAGTGAGGCGGAACTCAGTGAAGTGTGATCTAAGCCAAGAAGAAGGTGATGGGTTCAGTGAGGATGACAATAACTCACTGAACCCCAATGACTCCTCAGCAACTTAAACGTACTGAAGACTGATGACATGAAGACTGAAGTTTTGGCGGGACTGGGCGGGAAAGTCTGAGCTGCTTTATTAAAGTGCTTTATCACTTTAATGTCAGACTTTCCCCAAATGGTTAAAACCAGTCTGTCATCAGAAAGTGCCTTTTGGATCTAACTCAATGAAGGTTCCTTTGCCAGAAGAATAATATCTTTCAAGATATTGTTAAGGAAGCTTTAGGTCCAATGTATATTTAGTTGTTCTATACTTGTGTATAAATAGGAAGCAAATGTGAGGAGTAAAAGTTGACAAGTTTGTGCAATTAATGCAAAGCATTCACAAACCACTTTTACTCCTCCAAAGAACAACACAAGCCCCTGAGATAGCTCAGTGGGTAATTTAAGTTGTCACTCACTAGTTGAGTTTAGAGAGAAGTCCATACCATACTTGTCAATTCAACCCCAAGTGTTATTCCGCAAACACTTGGGTACGATTCTTTTGATTAACTTCTAATAAAGAATTAAACGTTGGAAAATATTATCTCTTTTGTTTATATTTCTTTATTGTTAATCATTTGCTACATCCGTGTTCAATGTCATAAGACTTGGTTACTTTAACTTCTTAGTTACGGTTAACCAAGTAAAAGGGACCAACAGTTTCCATATTCATTTTTTGCATTTCCTAACCAGATATGACTCTAAGTTTTTGTCCCAAGTATTTTTGGAAATTTTTGATTTCGTCTCAATCACCAAACATACGTTCTATATTAATTCTGGGCACTGGCGGATCTGGCGAAACCCAGCCAGTAGGAATTCTGGGTAAACCCAGGTTCGTCCAACGGAAATGGCGGAACCCAAACAAGGGTTCCGTCCATGTATTCCCAGGGATCTTCCAGACTACCTGGAAATTTTTCTTAGATTCTTAATATTCCGTTTTCCACATTCCTCCAAATCATCTTATAAAATTAGAAACTTATGCATAACAACTAGTTACCTGGATTAGGATCATTCTTAGACATTAGAATCAATAAAACCCATTTCCCGCCAAAATTTAAATTAAACCATAACTAACCCAAGGAACCCTCACTCATAAGGCAAGGAACCCTCAAAAAGGTTCCTTCGTATCCGTGAAAAATCTGAGTTAAAACACAATGACAAGACCACTAAGCATTTAGTGCATATCTTGGTCTTCTTACTCCATCTCTTCCATTAGATTGACTTTCAATGATTTGACAACCTTCATAACTCTCCCAAATCATTAGAAACCTCCATTTTTGTATGGCATAACATAAAATCCAAACACTCCTTTCCATACCATGATCTTCCTATAAATTGACTAACATTCACACTTCGAATTCACACCATCACCATCACATCTCTTAATCTTTCAAGTCTAGCTAACTCAAAACTTGAAATGACTAAATCCAACACCTCATCTGAATCATCAAAGTCCATTAGAAATAGAATGAGTGTAAAACCATGTTGCTTCAACAAAACTATCCAACTAAGCTCATCATCATCAAGTGATTTATCACTCAACATTTCCTCACCCATCCATGATACTAATTTTCTTAATCTTGTCACCCCAACACCATTTCCAAAATCTTGCAAAACCAAAACTATTTCTACTCCACCACCAACTAAAACACCTAGTGATCCCACATCATCTTTGGCACCAAATCAACCATCAAAAGGCTCATCACCTCAATCACCAACTTTAACACCAATGGAACTCTACCAAACACCACCAACATCACCATATCAAAATTTAGAAACCTTAGAAGTCCTACCACCAAGATCATCTAATCCATCACCATTGCCTCTTTTTGAAACCATTGCTCAATTGGAAACTCAACAATAACCAAGGTTTCAACCAAATGAGCCATTAGATCATGAACCTCATCAACCTTCATTAATAGAGCATTTGGCTTATCGATATGCTTGACCCTCAATCTTTCCACATGATCAACCAAAACCATTGTTGTTCCATCCAATCTACCAAGAAATTCATGCTCCTCTTTACGGAGAATCAAGCAACCACCATCATACCCAACAACACAATCCACCTAAAACACATTCTCAACACTTTGATTCCCGATTTCCCACTTATGAAGAAATCGAAGCATCCATAGGATCCAAGTCTTCAAACACCCACGAAGAGCTCAACACTAGTTTAAACCATCTCTATGCCTTCAAACATTTAATTGACTCTCATCTAAACCATGTCATAGAGTCTAAATCAACATTACACTCATCTAGAGTAGGAAATCAAAACACCTCTCAACCATCCACTTTTGCCCCATCAAATGATGCACCAACAACCAATCAACTCCTTCCACCAAACTTTCCTCGCCATAATTGCGTAAATTGTGAGAGAACCACTCATATTAGTGAAGGATGTCGATAGGACATCCGTGAACTTACACACGAAATGTGGTTTATCTTAAACCACATTTTGAAGCGTTTAGACACCATCTCTCATCCACCTCAAGCTTAGAGCATTCTTTGTGGAGGCCTTGCCTCATTTAAGAAATCCTAGGGACTACTCTATTTATAGAAATAGGAATTTCTCTTTGTTAGTGTTATTTTCTTTAGTAGGCTAGAATTTTTCATTTCTTGTTATTGACTTTTGCAAGTCAACCTTTTACTTGAAATGACTTTTTCTCTACTATTTTTTCTTGCATTGTTGGTTGCTCATATATGGCTTGTGCTTTTGATATATTTGCTCATATTCTCACATTATGTTATGGCTAAGCAAATTGTCATTATCATCAACAAACCATTTTTTTGTGTAGGTTCAAAATCCATGTATCCCTTCCTTGTTACTCCAATTTATGGGAGTAATATTCAAGGGGGAGCATGAGAATTGCATTATTCCACTTCGCAACTCTTTTTTTGTTTCAACAAAAAGGGCTTTCATGACTTGTTCTATACTTGTCTCGTGCGGCAACTAACTTCTTTTATTGTAGGTTCAAAATACATGTTTCCTACCTTGGCAACCCATTTAGGGGGAGCATTATCCAAGAGGGAGCACATGTAGTCTTCCGCTTCATAACTCTTCTTTTTGTTTCGACAAAAAGGGGGAGAAGTAATATTAAACTTGTTCTCATCCTTAACTCTTGCATATCATATCATGAATTAAGTAAAACAAGTTTAAAATCAAACTTGTATAAGACTTAACACTAGAATTAGTGATTTACTTAAAAACAAAGTTTATGTTTTGTCATCAACAAAAAGGGGGAGATTGTTAATACAAATATCGTCTAAAAACGTTATTTATATTTTATGATCTTTGCTAAGTTTTGTTAACGACAAAGTGTAAACTTTAGTTTTTAGTAAAACATCATTTTAGTTATAGTCTTATTATAACTAGACTTTACATTTCATGCATTTCATTCTAAACACAACTTTGCTATATTACTTAATATAGAAAATATAATATGACATCATAACTTACATCATGTTCATTTATGGAAAGCTTACTAAATCTAGTAGTTGACTTTCCATAAAGATCTCTTACACATTTGGATAGTCTCTTACTCAATCCATAGTGTGTTGACTTATAGAAACATGATTTGACACTGCTTGATATGGAAAGATTTCTTAAGTCTTTGACTGTCAGACCTGGCGGAACCCTCAGGGTACAAGGGCGGAACCCTTGTTTTGGTTCCGCCGGATCTGCCAGTCAGCTGGCTTGGTTGGCTAAAAATACCAAACCATTTGCAAGAATTCTCTCATCACTTTAGGTCATATATTACATATATAGTCTCATCTATATCTGTAGCAACTCACTTGTGTGATTTTCTCATGTAGCAAAGGAGTTCACAAGTTCATCCAAGAAGTTACAAGTTTCAACTCAAAGTTGCAAGACTTGTTAGCTTTATAGTGTATGGACTCTTGTAGTTTATACTTCATTTATATCTTGTATTGAAGTGATCGGTTAGTATCTTAGGCCTCAAAATACATAGAGTGAAAGGAGTGGTTGTACCTTTGTGAAAAGAACTCGACATCTAGCTTAGTGTCGGAAATAGTGGATAGGCGACGTTAGGTTGGTCTACCTTGAACTAGGACCCGGTATTTAGCTTTGTACCAGATAAAGGTGTAAGCGACGATTGTAAAGGTTTCTCCACCAGTGAAAGGAGCTTGTTGATTAGTGCTTAAACTCTCGAGTTGGATACTCGGGGCGTGGAGTAGAGCAAGGAAAAAGAGTTCTTGTAGCCGAACCACGATAAACAATCGTGTTGTGGTTTGATCGTTTCTTTCTTTATACTTGCATACTTATTATTGTTAATTAGTTAGAATCGATAATTACACGTAAAGCTTTTCAAAGATAATTAAGTTAAAAAGCGGTAAATTATTCAACCCCCCTTCTAATTTTTCACAGTCTCCTTGACACATTTTGGACAATCAAAAAGTGCATGCCCAAATGATTTAAAATCTGTTGAACTAAGTGATAAATTAACTTCTCCTGTGTTAAACACGCGAGGAAATCCAAATGGTGAGAGTGCTAATGTAGTTAACATATTGAACGTGGATTCGTCTAGTGCAAAACCTAGTATAGTAGTGCCGATCCTATTAATGCATCGAATGAAACCGGTGGACTTGTTTTGAAGGAAAGCACTGAAGAGATTGAATCGCATGCAAGGTTCTTTAAAGACGAATTGAGTGGTAAAAGTGCCAATTTTTGAAAGTTGCTAGCACCGGCTTGCAATGGAGCCGATGTAGCTGTTTCATGAACGGTTTCACGACACCATGTATGGTTTTTTTTAGGTAAACGTGACGACTACCCCGTACTTGAGAACTATGTAAAGAATACTTGGAGTAAGTTTGGTTTAGTTAGATCTATGATGAATTCCCAAGGTGTATTCTTCTTCAAGTTTAACTTTAAAGACGTGATGGACACAATACTTGAAAATGGTTTGTGGTTAATACGCAACGCGCCATTAATTTTGAAAAATGGTCACCGGTTGCGAGTATTATGAAGGAGGATGTGTGTAATGTTCTTGTTTGGGTTAAGCTTCATGATATTCCGTCTACCACATTCACGAAAGTTGGTTTGAGTGTTATTGCAACCAAACTAGGCACCCCATTGATGCTTAATTCTTACATGTCCACTATGTGCATTGAGTCATGAGGTAGATCTAGTTATGCACGTGCCATGATTGTGTTGAGAGTTGATGTGGAGTTGAAACACTCCCCTGTAGTGACGGTACCAAAATTCGAGGGTGAGGGGTATATTATGCACACTATTCATATTGAGTACGAGTGGACACCTCCAAGATGCTCAAGTTGTAAGATATTTGGTCAAGTGTTTAATGAATGTCATAAAAAACTTGTCTTGGGTACTATTAAGAATATAAAAGCTCCAAAGCAAGCTGTACTTGGGGTTCAAGTTGGTTCGAAGACTAAGTTCATTTATCAACATAAGGCATCAAGGAAACCTAAGGTAACTAATGATAAAAATGATACTACCGTTCCTTCCACTTCGAACTAGTTTGATGTATTAAGCCATGTGGTGGATGTGGAGGAATGAGAGGGTCGTAGAGATTCGGCATTTGATAGTACTAGTACTACATCTCATGCTGCAAGGATTAATGAACTAGAAAGTCAAATGCTTAATGGGAAGCTTGTACTATTGAGTGGTTGGAAGCCGCTAAAACCTTGTAGATTAAGAGGAAGACTCGGATAGTGATGAAGTCGAGGATATTGATGATAACATGGCTCGATATATGGCTAACCTGAATCGTGCTGGTGGAGGTGCTAATGATGCAAGTCTTCTTGAGTATGAAGATTATGATGGTTACGAGTATTATGTTAATGACTTAACTGAGGAACAACTTGCTTTCTGTGACGCGTGAGATATCCGTATCCGTGGTAGAGTTAGGAAGTAGTTATGGTTTTGTTGTTGGCGTTTTATTTTGGTAGGATAATTAGATTGGTCTGTCTCTCTTATGATAAATTTTGTTTGAAGCACAATAGGTGTGTTTGTTTGCCTGTAACGGGCTGATATATGGGATTTGCCCTCATCCTATACACTTAATTATTTTTTGGAGTAATATATTTTATTGGGGGAAAAAAATTCAGATGGAGAGGGATTTAATCTAGTTAACTGAAGTTACAATCACTCTAAAAGGAACAACAAAAGGCAAAAATGTTGAACATATGTGAGTACAAGATAAACATGTAATCAATCCGTTTATTTAAAAAACATCTATAAGCAAACAAATGTGTTTAGTTCCAATCGGATGAGTACATAATTAAACAAAATCCATGCATTTGTGGTGTGTGTACTTAAAGCAGTGATCTATATATTTTGAGATAGAGTTTGGTGATAAAAGAGAGACACTTAGCTTACTACTATACCATGAATTGTGTTTTCTTAAGGTTAATGAATAATGAAGCATATTTGCGATACTCCGAGTAAAATTACCAAAAATGTGCTCATGGCCGGTCGGGATGCAAACATTGATCCTCAGCTCCAAATCTTAGTTCATGTTTATACAAAAGCAATATAGAAAAAGAATAATAATTATCATATAATTTGCTTCAAAACATCTCAATACTCATATATTCAATGTACATTTAACCAAGGCCTTAGCCCTTAACATACATGCTAATAATTTGTTGTAAAGATAGCATAGATCATGAAATGACCATTACTAAGAGCTTGAGGGTCACCCAAACCCTGAAACCCTAAAAAACCATCTCACTATTTATATATTATAGTCCTAGAAGACAACTCACCTGGTTTTTTCTTTCTCATGAGTACGTTAACAAAAGGAACACAAACGCATGCAACTAGAGCTTAGTTGTGACTAGGAGGGTGTGTCTTTGGAGGAGAATAGTCAAGATTGAAACCAGGTTGCTGATCTACCCGTTTATCTTTTGGAGGGACTCGAAAAGTGTTAGACTTAGGTTGATGCTGACCACGATGACGATGAACCCCTTCTTTAAATTTCTTCAAATTTTGGTCTTTGATCGTATCTTTCTTGTCCTTTGATCTGGAATCGATTTGCTTGTGATGATGATCATAAACATTGTTTGTTTGATCCTTTCCCTTTTTGCTCTTTTTGATGGTAGGATCATCATGAACTGAGAATGGATCGTTTCCTAAACCCTAAAAATGTATAGAAGCAAGGTTAAAAAGACATTTAACTTGAGCATCTAAGGAGAAGAATTGAAATAGCTAACTATGTTAAGCTCACCTTGATGGTAGAATGGCTGAGAAGTTTTGCTTTAGCATCCATGGCATGATCATCAATGCTACTAAGATGCCGACCATTACATACATATGAAAGGCACAGAACCATAACAAGAACACATGATGATGATAGCAACATTCTTGACATCATTAAATGAGAGACGACCATTAATATCATTAAGCAGAGAAAACAATTTTGTGTGTCTCAGGGTGATGAATGTGGAGATACTTGCAATTATATAAGAAATCAAAGCATTAAATGCGAAATTGATACATTGGTGTAGATATTGTTATTCAAGGAATGTAAACAAAAGATGTTTGCTTTGTAGAACACGCAGTGTATGAAAATGGAACTGATAATGAATATGAAAGAAGATATAGGTAAATGGGCCTTCTTTTTTTGACTTAGCTTCCAAATACATGTGAGAGACCAAGATCACAAACTTCTCTCAACTAGGGAAATAGAAAGAGAGAGGACGGATATATATGCATACATGTATTTATACATTACATCTACGCAGCCATATAAAAAAGTTGTTCACTTGTAAAGGACCGAGTGGTCCTCTTTTATTTACTTATTTATTTATTTTTATCTTGATTTAAGAAACACAAATTACTCAAATACTTTATTAAAATGGTTATTTCTCCATTATGTTATAGATTTATCTTGTTTTCTTTTACTACCAAACAATCATATATATCAACTTCAAATTGGTTGTTCATTTCTAAAAAAAGAATGTATTTACTTCATGAGGGATAAGCAATTTAATAATATAGTTAATATGATGCATTTCCTTACAAAATTTTCAAGCATGGCCAGGAAAGAAACATAGAATAAAACAAGACATATATAAGTAGTACAAAAGTTTGGTTGAACTTACAGAAAATATTATACGTGTTGCAGTTTTATTACGTGATTGAATCGTTTTGATATTGCCCTTTTTTGGCATAATATCAAATGAATGATCAAATCATGTGAAATGTAAACTTAACATTTTACAGTTTTAAACATTTTAGTTGTGTGTGTCTAAAGAATTGATTTAATGTGGTAAAGTTGGTGAAATCTTGTGGTTGTTGTTAATACGTGGGAGGTCTCAAGTTTAAATATTACTTGATGGAGACGACATTGAAGTGATCATGTCAATCTTTTCTACGCGGAAGTCTTGACGCTGTTTAAGTTTGTTTGACGGTTGACTCATACACGAAAAAATGTCCTAAAATTAAACTCATTTGGCATAAGCTTTTGAGCCGGAGGAGAGTTCATCTGATTAAACATCCATCTCTTGGCTTTTATCTGACAATTTGCACTGCTAATTAGGAATGGGAAAATGATCCCTGCTACAGCAGGGACTTATCAGCTGTAAGGGCTAACTCAAGAACCAATTATGCACATCAGCCATTTATCAAGGACCATTTGTGTTGAATCAGGAACTATTTTTGCATTATACTGCAGTTAAGTCCCTGCTGTTTACATCATGGATCATTTTCCCATTAGGAATTGCTTATATTTCAAAGTTTTTTATGTCAATAGATTGTCTCTCATTTGGTTTATATGGAATTGGTGAAACACAATTGTTCATGCCTCGGGTTTGTAGGTCTTCTCAACTCGTTACAAGAATATCTTTCCGACCTTACAAAAGTTGTCTCTTCTGTGGATTCAAAACCGATCATCTAAAAAGATTTCTATTGGTATAATTGGGTGTTGTAATATGTCTGATCCTCTAAAAAGTTATATGGTTTTGTAATATGTCAGACCATTTTTTGAAAGATTATTTCCGTTAGCTTTTGTTTGGGCTTAACCTTGAAGCCTTTTGCCTTTTCTTTTGTATTCTCGTATATATGTTCTCACCTTTTTCAGAAAATGGAATTTTGGCCGAAAATTCAAAGCCCTAAAAATATTTTACTTTGTTCAATTAAACAATTTGGGAAAAAGTATGTTTTAATTTTACCCAAAAGATATACTACCTCCGTTCCATATTAAGTGTTCACTTTCATAATGCACAAAGTTTTAGGAGATTCCACTAACTAAACTCTCCACCAATCAAATATTACTTTTACCCACTAAACTCTCATCTTATTGGTTAAAAAGTACAAGTGAACACTTAATTTGAGACATTCAAAGATTCCATTATAGACACTTAATATGGAACGGAGAGAGTATGTTCTTAAACAATGTTTATAACTATTTAGGGAAAATCAGTCAAATGGTAACATAATTTAGGTCAGTTTGAATGATAGGTACTTACTTCTATTTTTTTCAATTTAAAGTATCGAGTTATATTTTATGCAATATAATGTTATTTAGACTTTTCGAAATCGATTACCGATCATAAATTACTTTTAAATGTTCAACCATAACGATACATCATATCAATTAACCATTTCTATTGATAAATTGACCAATAGTATCTTTCGAAAAGTCGAAAAAGCATTACATTGTACAAAATATAACTTCAATGCATAAAATTGAGAAAAATAAAGCCGAGTATGTAAAATTTATATTGATTTTAAGCGATAACTTTTGTGCGATTTTCCTAACTATTATTAACTAGAATGATACCCGCGCAATGCGGCAGTGGGTACCTGTGACTATATTTTGTGTTATTCGGTTACACATTTAGTTGTTTTTATGCTTTATAAGTAGAGATAATTAAGCTAAATAATTTTAGTTTGAACAACCAATCCGCTTCTTAACAAACTAACTAACCAACTTTTTAACCAACCTGCTTCTTAACAAATTAATTTTGAAATCATTCCATAATACGTAAGTAAAAGTCTAAATTTTAAGCCTTTTTAATTATATAACAGTCCCAAATGCATTACATAGTAGTACAAATAAAATGTGACAAAATATGATATGCTTAAGTTCCGATTATACTTTTTACAAATAGCTTTGAATTGATCATGCAGAGTTTCTTAAAAAGAAAAAGCTTTATCTAGTTTATATATGTGTCATTTAGACTCTAACCATGTCAAATAAAAAATCAGTTGAAAAAAAAAAAATTCGACAAAGTGTTAGTTGCTTTTTAAGGTTCTCTACATATTGTTAATATAGTGTTAGTTCTTACTTAAATTTCAATTGACGACTTACTAAAGTAAGCGTTAAGTTGATAGTTTCATGACAAAACTTAATGTCCCAGCGAGCATTCAAAAATATGTTTGAAAACACTTGTCATAAAATCAACGAGAAATGTACTACCAAGGCTAGCGATTTAAAGTTGCATGTTTTAAACAGAAGTTCAACAATTTTGTTTTACACTAAAACAACATATGATAAATAAACTCTACATGTTGGACAAGGTTGCAATTTGTAACCATCTAACATTATAGCTCATCCTAAAATAGTTATAATGATAACTATGGGCAATTAGAAAAGCAATGGTCCTATCTTTTACAAGTTTACATTTACTATAAAGAACGGATTTGAGTGTTTGAACTTGATCGCAAGCTAGATGCATGTGTATATCATTATATGGTTGTATATACAAACATACGAATAAAAACAATAGTCGCATAAAAAGTTATAACTTATAGTGTAAAGTGTAAACACAGCATGGAGAGAAAAGGTGGCAAGAATCCAAGAGCTTGTCGAATTGTTTTATTTTTAAACGAGAGATGTATATTTGCTTGTCCTTGTGTATGGTTGTGGCAACACATGGGATTATGACTCCTTGATTTTAGCCATTTATTTTCTTGAAAACCACTATCAGTTTTTTATATATAAATAAGTCTAACCTTGCACCATAAAGTAACTACTCTTTTTACGTTTGTGTGTGCGATGTATACACAAATCCACACACACTCATGTGTGTGCTTTGCAATTCGTGAACCATTATGATTTTTTGAACAATGTGTCACTAAATCGCTTATATTGATATCCCACTAACCGACGAATGTTTACATGCATAGGGAAATTACATGGGGTTCAACCTTTAATTGGACTACTACAAAATAGATATCAACATGAATATGCATACGTATAATAACTGTGAAAGATTATCATTTCATTATACATTATATGCAAAAAATATACAAGTCAAGGAATTTTTTATATTTAGTACTGTATATAATTTTATTTTCTCAGAAAGTTGAATAACGGAGTTGTCTGTTAGGATCAGATATATATTACTGTAGCTAGGTTGTAACTGTAATCGATCTTAACTTAGAAATATTTTCAAAGGAAGTATATATGGCATAAATATACCTCGACTATACTAGAAGTCATTTTTTTGTCCTCTTATCGAGTTTGTATCTCTGGAAGCTAATAGTTTACATAGATTTAAAGACCTATATATAGTTTGGACACTAGTATTGAAGAAATGAGTTTTTCACTGACTTTGTTTCAGTATCATATTTGTAAATTGTTGGACACCAAAAAAGGCCAATAATATAACATATGCTCACCTGATGTTCACGATTTTGTCATCTCATTGCATATTGTTTCAACGCAAAATAAGGTATTTTTCGATGATTCTGAATTGCTATTTATTTCAGGAGCCTTTTAAGGAAACCAGTTCATGAGTTCATCATCTAGCTTACTGCAAATTTATTGTTTGATAGTTGGAAAGTCAGGAGAGGGCTCATGATTAAGAATTGATTTTGTCCAATTTTAGCATTCCTAGAGGTCATGATGCTATTCTCTGCTTCCACAGGCTTTCATTTTCTTTCCGTTTCCAGCATGTGTACAATACTAATTTTGCTTTGGTGCTTTGTCCAACTAAACAATATAATACAGTACATGTATTTTATAGGCATGGTCTATAAAGGGGGTAAAAATTTTAGTAGGACGGGGGCTGGGGTGTAAGGTGTACTTGTGGGGTACTTTTGTGTACTTTTGTCTTTTTGTAATTTTTTTTTGTTTTTGTTTTATTTTGTGTGTATAATATTTTGTAAATGTATTGTATATGTATAATAATTTGTATATTTGTGTTTAATAATGTTTTGTATATGTATAATGTTTTGTATACTTATTTTGTTTGTATAATAGCACGTTAAATATTAATCACGTTAAATATTACCACGTTAAACAACTGTTATTATTAAATTAAACGACAACGTTATACATATTATTTAAAAACAACAACATCTACGACATATGAAGATTATTCATCTCATTTAAAAGATCATGGAGCCGGGCACTTGACTGACAAGCGTGATCCTCAGGATTCCTTGCCATTTCTAACTCCATTTCCAGCGCCTTTATTCTTGCCTTCAACAACTTGTTCTCATTTTTTGTAGCAACGTAGTTTTGAGCAATGCGTTGAAGGAGAGGGTTGATTAAAGTGCTCTGCTTCAAATTCATCTTTCCACGCGAAGTATCGACACCCATAGTCTTTTGTACCTGGCTGTTACATGTTAAGAAAATAATAAGAAATGTATTTTTAACAAACAAATTATTTACATAACTAAGCAAACGTATGATTATTTATCACTGAAAGAGGACATGCATAAAACAGTCGCCCACGACTACCATCTTGCCAGGATTTTCGTTCTACAATAAATCCTCTATTACATCGGCACCAGAAAGGATTTCTTTGGCTCATCTGACCAAAGAAAAAGCAGACTTTTAAGTTTCAAACAATTAACATTTAAACGATGTTGAATAATCATTTACAACATTTTCAAATAATTTACATTTAAATAAATGAATAATCATTTACAACATTTACAAACAATTTACATTTAAATAAATGAATAATCATTTACAACATTTACAAAATACATCGATGGTTATATATTGCATCCCATTCGTTTGCAACTGGCTGTTTGAACCACCTCCATTGTGGGTGGTAATGTGGTAGTGGAGAATCTCTGTCTATATTGAGACAAATGTAATGAGCACCACTGTTCTCCCCCACACGCGCAATCACAATGGGGTCAATTCCATGTGATAAGTTTGGAGCAGAAAATAGGGGTAAACATGTGAACCAACCATGACGGTCTATATATACAAGAGGTCGGCGAATAGCTGAAGCGATGACCAGACCGTTATGTGGCATCGTCATCCAGTAATCTTCAGGCGCTGGTCCATTAAACCAGTTTAATGTATCACGAAGGTGGTAAAAGTCTTCTTCTCCCCACATACTCACGTAAGTTATATTATGTCTTTGTAACTCTTGCATTAACATGTATCTAGCATCGGCCCACCTATTTTGGTCTTGCACAATCCAATGGGCAATGCACCGAAACCCATAATTTCCGTCACCTAGCACATTATTTATACTTATTACCTGTGGATGGAAAATCTCTTGAATGCGATCAATAAAATCCTAGCTATCCTTATCTCCAATGTAAAATCCGTGTCTTATTTTTTCACCCGTGTACGAACTATGTCTTGCAGGCTCTTTGGCGCGTTTCGAGACTTTCGTGGATCTTGAATTTGTGCTTCTTCAGTGATTCATGGTTGGCACATCATTCAAGTCCGGGACTTCATTCAAGTCCGGAACTTCATTCAAGTCCGGAACTTCATTCAAGTCCGGGACTTGTGTAGCCTTGCCCTTTTTGTCCTTTGCGCTCGGACGTTCACGGGTATTTTTTTGAATAGCTGGTTCACGTATGTCAGCAGATTCAGGTTGGAATATATCTCTTAACTTCGTTAACATATTCTTCTTGACAAACGATGTTGATTTGCTAAAAATATTCTTGAATTGTCGCATGCCATCGTTAAACGAAGTATTGTCATCATCATCATCATCATCATCATCATCATCATCATCATCATCATCATCATCATCATCACCACCATGTTCGCTGGAAGAGCCATCTTTATTCGGGGGCCTATTGATAACAGGCCACGGAACATATAGGGTTCTCCAAAAAATATCAACTCGTTCCAGTGGAATGGGGCATCCTGAATTCAATTAAAGTGACTTGTATAAATTACTGATATTAATGTGGAAAACAACTTGATAGTTATAAATTTAATATATTTACCATGAATAACATAGATTTGCATCTCGTGAAAGCATGGTAGTCCGTATATTGCCCGATTCTTATGGCTACATTCTTCTGGGGTGATCGACAGGTGGAGTTCTTTGTGCATGAGGTTCAAAGCATGTTTAGAAACTTTATACGTTAATTCGTGAAATAGTGGTACATCACACTTAATTAGTTTCTCGTTCATGCTTCTATTGAAAGTCTCTTTTATCGCATATTCTTGCGTAATGAGAATCTTATCGACCGACCTCAACAACCTGTCTAATTTGGACTGTGTGCCATCCAAATATAATTTCAACAACGCGTGGTGAGCCTCAACTCTGCACGTTGTTGTCTGGCCATAAGATTTATATTGGTCGGTAATATACGAGACAAACATAGGTGCGTAATCTTGCACCCAGTTATGCAGATACAAAGCGACATCTAAAAAAAACAATGAATTAATAAAAGGTCATTCGGGTGCATATTTATTAAATAATTAAAAACAATCAATTAATAATTAAGTACCATGATGGTTGACCAATAGCTCTTGTAGGCGTTGATAACGTCGCTCGAACGATTCGAAGGTCGGAGCTTTAACCATCCAATCCCATCGGTTTTTAACGGACTCATAGTCAATACCCCCATCTGTGAATTTATTTTTGCAAAACTTAAGTATGTTTTGCTGTATATGCCATCGACAGAGTAATTGGTGAGCGTCAGGAAATTCTGCTCTTATTGCCCCAACTAACGCTAAATCTCTGTCAGTGATGATAACACGTGGGTAATATCTTTCGCCAATCACTTGCTTCACACGTTGCGATACCCATCTAAAATTATGCCCTTGTTCACTGGATAAAAAGCTATACGCCATTGAAAATGTTTTATTTGTTGAAGTTAGTCCAACAATTTCCAACAACGGCAATTTAAACACCGTGGTATTGTACGTGGAGTCCATCAGCTTGACTTCAGCGAATGTACACCATAGAGCATACGACGTGGGGTGCACAAAAAATAGCTCCTCAAGCTCGTTGGTATGCTCATTTACCCTCGGGTACCATGTATACCCTGAATTTTGCAAATGCGAGTAAAGGACTTGAATTGGAGTTCTATCACCTACTCTGGCTCTCCGGAACTTATCTTGTGCGTTATTTATAGTTTTAACGCTAGACACATTATCCGGATTACGACCCTTTATTGTCGAAAGTATATTAAGTGGTCGTACGTTATAATCTGTCAATTCTTTGACCAAACCGAACTCATCATCTTTTAATCGCATTGCATATGCCACACCGTGCAACGACTCTAGCATATCATGATTATGCGTATCATCCTTCACCTTCAATACCCAATAATTTTTTGTTCGATGATATTTCGCATCTAATCTGAATGGACAACCGGTTTTACATGTTTTGGTTTTCCGTCTGCCACTACCTTGAGGTACATATGTCCCACCCTTTGTACACCTGTAATTTATTTCGTTCATATAACCATTTTCTGATTTGGTTCTATCTTTAACAATTATAAAACCGAGTTCATGAGCTATATTTTGCACCCACTCAGTTACTTGCTCGTGAGAACCGAAAACCTGAAAATACATAACATTTTTTATAACATACTTTTTTTTTTTAACATTTTTACATAACATAATATTTGTCTTTTTATTACTACAAATTTTATTTACAAATAACTTTTACATTTTTTATAACTTTTACAGGTTTTACATAATTTTTTACAAATTTTACAAATTTTATTACATATAACTTTTACAAATTTATATACCATTTACAATAAAAAAAAAAAACAAAAACAAAACACGGATAAATTACCAACCACGTATCTCACACACATACACACACACACATACGCTCTCTGTTTCTCTCTATATCTTTTTCTCTCTCTGTTTCTCTCTCTATTGTAGATCTAAAAACATTTTAGATCTAAAAATACCACTCAGATTCTTGATTCTGGGTTTGAGATACGTGATGAGATAGAGAGATAGCGTGTGTGTGTGAGATATGTGGTTGGTAATTATCTGTTCTGGTATTATTTCTGGGATCTAATTTTTTATAAAAAACTAGGGTTTCGAAAATAATTTGGGGGTTTTTAATCTGTTATGATTTATTTTAATTAAACTGTTGTAATTGAAAGATGTGCATGTTAATCTATCAGATCTAGTTTTTTTTTAAGACAACCCTAATTTTTATAAGTGTTGTTGGTTCTGTGGTTGGTAATTATATGTTCTTATGTGTTTTGTGATATTATTTCTGGGATCTAATTTTTTATAAAAAATTAGGGTTTCGAAAATAATTTGGGGGTTTTTAATCTGTTATGATTTATTTTAATTAAACTTTTGTAATTGAAAGATGTGCATGTTAATCTATCAGATCTAGTTTTTTTTTAAGAAAACCCTAATTTTTATAAGTGTTGTTGGTTCTGTGGTTGGTAATTATATGTTCTTATGTGTTTTGTGATATTATTTCTGGGATCTAATTTTTTATAAAAAATTAGGGTTTCGAAATAATTTGAGGGTTTTTAATCTGTTATGATTTATTTTAATTAAACTGTTGTAATTGAAAGATGTGCATGTTAATCTATCAGATCTTATGTGTTTTGTGATATTATTTCTCGGATCTAATTTTTTATAAAAAATTAGGGTTTCAAAAATAATTTGGGGGTTTTTAATCTGTTATGATTTATTTTAATTAAACTGTTGTAATTGAAAGATGTGCATGTTAATTATCTGTTCTTATGTGTTTTGTGATATTATTTCTGGGATCTAATTTTTTATAAAAAATTAGGGTTTCGAAAATAATTTGGGGGTTTTTAATCTGTTATGATTTATTTTAATTAAACTGTTGTAATTGAAAGATGTGCATGTTAATCTATCAGATCTAGTTTTTTTAAGAAAACCCTAATTTTTATAAGTGTTGTTGGTTCTGTGGTTGGTAATTATCTGTTCTTAAGTGTTGCTGGTTCTGTGGTTGGTAATTATCTGTTCTTATGTGTTTTGTGATATTATTTCTGGGATCTAATTATCTGTTCTTAAGTGTTGTTGGTTCTGTGGTTGGTAATTATCTGTAAGTGTTGTTGGTTCTGTGGTTGGTAATTATCTGTTCTTGAAGGACTTTTGGTGGGTAGGTTAACATTTTGATCTGCCACCTTTGAGTGGTATGAAAACCTGCTCTGGCTTACCCCCCAGTCCAAAGGCTCTAAGGACTTTTGGTGGTTCTTTTGTTTAAGCAGTTTGTGATGAATACTTTTGGTGGGTAGGTTAACATCTTGATCTGCCACCTTTGAGTGGTATGAAAACCTGCTCTGGCCTACCCCCAGTCCAAAGGCTCTAATATATAGCCCCCGTCTTTATAACATATGCCTTTAAGCAGTTTGTGATGAAACTGCTTTTTTAAGCAGTTTGTGATGGAACTTTATAAGCAGTTTGTTGTTCTAAGCATTTTTGAAACTTTTTTTTTTTTTTTTCTTTTTTTTTTTTTTTTTTTTTTTTTTTTTTAAAAGGAGATACGGCGATGATGATTTTAAAAACAATTGATTTTGGCGTGGCATTTCCAAATGGATGGCAATAAAAACTTGATTTTGCAACCTTTGAAGTTGCAGCCATATATGATAATATTTGCTTATGTGAAACTGCTTATAATCTGAGCCTAATGTTATCTCGATGTAATATTGAAAGCGTAAAACTTATTATTACCTCTTCTGTGTAAAATGGTGAACTAGACATTTTGTTGCCTTTTGTTGTGATACTCTGCCCCAACCCTTTCTTTCAATATTGTAGCCTTTTGTTGTAATAGTCTGCCCCAACCCTTTCTTTCAATATTGTTGCCTTTTGTTGTAATACTCTGCCCCAACCCTTTCTTTCAATATTGTTGCCTTTTGTGATACTCTGCTTCTTTGTGGTTATAATGACGGGGGCTATTTTGATATGGCCTAGGTTATAAAGACGGGGGTTAAATTTTTAGTGGAACGGGGGCTATGGCTAAGGGTGTACTTTTGTGATACTCTGCTTCTTGTTGGTATGGTTGGTGGTTCTGTGGTGTAGTGTTTGCAGAAATTTGGGGTATGTTAAGTGATGCGGCGAAAAATGATCCGTTTTTAAGGGGTCATTTAAGCCCGAATCCGACTTTATTTGATCAAATATTGCCCTAAATCGTTCCTTTTGTGATTTTAGGTACTTGGAGAGTGAATTCTGGAAAAGAAGCCATTTCGGACGTTTTTGGAGCATAAAAGTGAAGAAAACGACAAAGTCTCAAATTTCTATGCTGGGAACAGTGCATGAAGGCGTCAAGAATTGCTCTTGACGGCGTCAGAGTCCCAAGAATAAAAATCCGTAGGTGGTGACGGCGTCACCAAGGCCGTCACCAGGCCGTCACGTGTAAACTTGTCAAAACTTGCGCGCGGAGTAGCTGATATTGTTTTGGTCATAACTTTTGCATACGAACTCGGATTTAGGTGATTCAAAAGCCCACGCGAAGAGGATGAAGAGATCTACAATTTGGTGAAAAAATGGTCTTGACGGCGTCAAGAGTACGGGCTGACGCCGTCACGAAGGGCCGACAGAAAACATGCCTATAAATATAACTTCATAACTTCACTTTTTGTAAGCCCTAAACCCTAAGGTCGATTCCTGGGTTTAGGTGGGTGTTTTTCCAGCAACTTAGAGGGTTTCAATCACTCCATAAACATCATGTATTGGTTTGATGATTCTATCTTAATTATGTTTTTCATTATCATTGTTGTTTGCTCTTCTTTGATGATGGTTTGCTAATTCACCTTGTGTCTACTTATGATTATGTGAAACTTGTATATAATTGATTAGATCTTATTGATTTCTTGTTGATGTTGTGTCTATCTCCATCAATTAAGGCGTGACAACTTCAATAGATCTAGTTGGTTTAGTTTATAATCCTTGTTTCCTATTGATTCTTGTTTTGATTGAATGATTTATATGTTAGGCTTAAGAAAACTGGCAGATCTCCAAATGGTAACATGCTTGAACGTCTTAAGAAACATGAACCGAGGCGTACTAGGTCTTTATTGGTTGTATTTAATGCATGAGCCACTGTTTACAATCCCTATAGTTGTGCTGGGTCATGGTGTAGGAGGAGATAAGAGCTCATAGAATTGGGGAGTTATGTATGCCACCCCATGAATGGTATTAAGGAATACAACCCGTCAATTAAAACAAGGTTACAAATCAATAGGTAGGATTGGATAGCTAGCAAGGAGTAACATATCATAGGTAGACATGCTTCACTTATCTTGTAGAAACCTAGTTTACTTTTCTTATTAATTAGTTTAATTAGTAGCTTTTGGGTTAGTTGATTAGCAACTAATTCCGCCCACACTCCCAATACTCGAGATTTTTACTTGCTTTTCATAAAATATAAAAACATAAAAAGAATCATCCTTCACCTTTAGACCTAGTTAGATTAATTTCAATCCTAACGACACTATTCCTAGCTGAACGATCAATCCCCCGGTACTTGTCACTATACTATACTACAACGATCAGGTACACTGCCTGGTGGGGGTTGTAAGCCTCGCGAGATCCCTCGAGAGGTAAAGCAAGGTGCTATTCCCACGCATCATTAAGGGTGTACTTGTGGTGCTTTTGTCTTTCTGTGGTGTGTAGTGAGCCTTGTTTATAATGGAGCTTTTCTTGTGCTCTTGTGAGTAATTGCAGGGAATCTATACTTTCTTGTGAGTTTTGACAACCTTGTGAAGCTTTCTTGTGATACTTGAGAAACATGTGGAAGTTGTGGAGATTGTGGAATCTGCTTTTGTTGTGGATTCATGTGGAAATTATGGAATCTACTTTTTCCTGTGGATTCTGTTGTGGAATCTGGGGTATGTTCCCGTATGTATAACACATTGTGTGAATCTGCACTTTGTAACTTTTACTACAAATAGTTTTTAAAAACTAAGGCGATGACGAATGGTTTTTAAAACCGAATGGATGGCGAAGTTTATCACTTTCGCAACCTTCAAATCCGAGCCTTACTAAAAATCTGAGCCTATAAGGCGATGACGAATGTTTATATCTTTGATCCGAGCCTTACTTTTTGTTTATGTGAATCTGCAGTTGTGTTTGTATTGTTTCTGTGTGCAAATACTTTGATTGTTTGCAGTCTGCTTGTGTTAACTACTTGTGTGCTTATTGCACCTGGACAAAAAAATTGGCGATGACGAAACATTGATCCGAGCCTTACTTTGTGTTTGTGTTTGTGTTGAATCTGCAGTTGTGAATCTGCTTGTGTGTTTGTTATTTGTTTGCAATCTGCTTGTGTGCTTATGCACTTGGACAAAAAAAAGGACTTGGACAAAAAAACTGGCGATGACGAAACATTGATCCGAGCCTTTGTGTTTGTGTGAATCTGCAGTTGTGCAGTTGTGTTTGTGGACAAACATTGCAAAAAAAATGGACTTGGACAAACTTGAAACATTGCAAAAAAATGGACTTGGACAAAAAAATGTAAAAAAAAGTTATAAAAAAGTTATTGTGGGACCAAAAAACAGAGGGGGAAAAAAAGTACAAAAGCTGCAAAAGTACCCCTAGTGGGTAGGGGGTTTTGCAGATTTTGGGGTAGACCCCGTTGCAATAGTACCACCCATTTTATATTGTGTTATCTTATAACCAATACAATCTAAATGTGAATTCCATTTTTTTTTCTTTTTCTTTAATTCTTTTGTGGCAAAATTCGTCTTCATGGTTTATTGCAAGGGGCGCGACCTCCTTGACCCCCGGTCTTTGTTCATGACTACATCAAGCTAGCTAGAACGAGTGTGCATTTCGCACCTCCTAACTCGACTGTAAGTTAAACATGATTAAGCAATTGATCTCAAGTAAATTTTCATACGAAAAGTTTGTCTAAAAACTTGTTGAAAATTGGTAAGTTCGATATTCATTTTCTCAAAAAAAATTGGCTCCGCTTTAATTTATGTTTGTTGAATTGATGTCGTAAAAATGTAATCTCTTATGTGTTGCTTCCATTCTAGCTTAATATTTAGTATGCAAAGTATGACTTATGTCGTTCTATATCAATTCGTAGCCATCTGCGTTGCTAAAGTATAATAATAATAATAATCGGGGAATGGGGAGACAAGTGAGCATGAGCAACTCTTGTGTGTTCCTCTTGGGAACAACATTGTCACGAGACAAAAAATATTACCTTAACCTTAACCCAAACCCTAATCGTGTCCAGGCCATCCAAACATGCATCCCATGACTGTATGTTGTATTCTTTAAACTTGCTATCTACATTATTTTGGGTTTTTGGCCATCAATAACTAAATAAAGAGAGCTTATTTTTTACACGAACCCATTAGTCGTTGTCGCTAACCGTTTAAGCAATGTGTTGTTCGTGTAGTTTAGTGAATTCTCAGGCCCTTATTAATCAACTCAAACTTGTTCAGTTCCGGAACAAAAAACAAAACCTATAGTGAGTCAAGTAAGACCACTATCAATAAAGCAGAGTTTTTATCGAGTAATTTGAGCTTGTTGAGATCAATTGATCTTTATGACAAATCAAATTGAGCTTGCTTAATCAGTATCCGTTTCTAATAATTGATATCAGCGAGTAAATCAAGCTCGACTCTATCTCAAGTGATCAATAACTTCGACTAACCTATTTTAATCACGCTAATATCACTTGTTTGGAATCCTAGCTATATTTGTGATCATATATTAAGTTCTTATGAACAATTGAAAAATAAGGAGGATGGCGGTTGGAAATCGACGGCAGGACAAGACAAGATAACAAGGATCCCCACTTGTTTGTCATGCTAAAGGCCAACATTATTGATCTTCTTCTACTCCGTTGCACCTACGACACCCCCAATCCCCATCAACACATTTTTCACTTTTGTGGGTATGTTTGTGTCTTGTTTCGCTCTTTGTATTTATTTATTACAAAAACGAATTTCATCAAAATGAATAAACATAGAGATACATCAAAAGAAATGTTCAATGTTTAATATATATATATATATATATATATATATATATATATATATATATATATATATATATATATATATATATATATATATATATATATATATATATATATATATTTGTTGCCTATGACTCAATATGTGATTGTGTTTTACACGCAAAAATGGAGATCAACTGAAAAAATCTAGTAATTAAGGAGCTAGAGAAGTACAAGAAAATGGAATTCAAGCGGTGATCAAATCCCGTTTCACCAAAACTACATATAAATTTACGAATTCAAGGCCTTCTCACGACATTTAGAGCCCTAATGCGAGTATTTAAGTTAAGGCCCTTTTGTTAACAAATATGTACATGTTCTAGCTTTTTTGCGCCAAATATATAACGTGATAATTAGCTCTTATTAATATGAGCATCTCAAGCTTGAAATCATTCAAGTCAAGCTTTTCTCAAGTTGGAGCTCAAGCTAGAACAGAAACCGGGATTTAAATATATATCGAGTTGATGAGCTCCATCTAAATACTTTTATACTCGAGTTCATATCGACCAAAAGGGATAAAGTGAACGTACACTAATTAGAATGATTACTCTAATTAAAGTTCCATGAATCCTTGTTTTATAGCGCTATTTAAGAAAACTAATACCCATTTTAAACATACTAGCATGGTATTCACATGTTGCGGAGGTAGATACCCTGTAATCAATATTTTTGGCAAACAATATTTTTTTGATTATAAAGAATGAATTATATAATACAGCTTAGCTAAAACCCTAACTTCCTTCTCTCTCTGGCGATCAAAAACCCTCCCTAAACAAATCAATTTTCAATCACTTCTCTCTAATTCTTTGTGTTCTGGCCTATGATCTGCTATAGGGATTGATTAACCTTGTGTTTCTCATTAATGGGATCAGATTTGTTGTCCTTAACACACGGTTATTGGAAGATTTCTCAATCGGTTGATTAGGGTTTCGACAGTTTCCTATTATTCTTCTACCGACTTAAGTTTTATCGTAATCGGTTTGTAGGATCGATTTTAGGTTTCTTTGATCTATTTATTGTTATACGACCACTTATTATTACTCTAATCTTTTGGTGGTCGACGATCATGTCTGCTGGTTAGATCTTTGGTGCGTTCAAGCTAAAACCCTAACTGGTCAAGTTAGGGTTTTCTATTCGTTTTGTTTTCTTGGCTGTTACTTTGAATTTCTGTACGTGGGTAGTGAGAAGATGAACAAGGGCTTCCTTAACATTAAAAGTAAGCCTACTGCAGGTCAGATAGCTGATGAGCTTGATGCTCGTATAAAGATGTTAAATGGGAATGATGACGGTATTGCTGCTGCTGAGAAACCTTTACGCAAGGCGGCTAATGACAAGATTGGAGATACAAGTGTAAACATGGATGCTAGGGCTTTAAATGACACTAATCCAGGTACTATTGAACGCAATGAATTTGCTGCTGGTCATGCTCATAATGTATCAACGGGGGTACGGCTTGCACAACCTATATCGTCTCAAGTGTCTCTTGATGCTAATATGAATAATGATAATGCTCCTCCAAGTAATGGTAATCCTAGTTCTAATCAACCTTTACATATAACGTCTGCTCCTATTATTTCTGATTGGAGTGTTGAGGATGGTGATATTGAATTATCTACAATAGTGGACAAGAATAAACAAGTGAAGCGGTTTCATTTGATTCTTCTGTTAATGATCCGAATGGTTCAAATGGGGCTGCTAACCAATCTCATGGGTTTGATAAGGTTGATACGAATTCACCTGGGACCGGTGGTATTGATAAGGTTGGTGTGGATGCTTTGAAGCAAGCTTTTATGTCATATGCTGGTGTTACTTCTAATGAACCTAAGAAACACACATCTAACTTTCGTAGGCTGGAATGTAGCAAGAAATCAAATGGTGTGGATCTTTCTGTCCCTATGAAAGTGGTTGAAGAGGTGAACACTAGGTATGAGAATACTCTTTACGGATATTTCCTTGGTCAACGTCTTGATTTTCCTGTTGTTGATTACTATGTACGCAATACGTGGGCTAAGTATGGTATACAGAAGGTTATGATGAATGCAAAGGGGTTCTTTTTTTTTAAGTTTAATTCGAAGAAAGGTGTTGAGAATGTTCTTGAAAACAGTCCTTGGTTGATTAGAAACGTTCCTATTATTCTTAAACCTTGGAATTTGAACAGCAACTTACACAAAGAGGATTTGAACAACATCCCGGTGTGGGTTAAATTCCATGATGTTCCTCTTGCGATGTTTTCAGATGATGGCCTTAGTCTTCTTGCTACATTAATTGGTACTCCCAAAATGTTAGATGCTTATACTAGCCAGATGTGCAAGGAATCATGGGGCCGTAGTAGTTTTTCCAGGTGCATGATTGAAATGAAGTCGGATGAGGTGCATAGAGACAGCCTCACTATTGAGATACCTTTACTTGATGGTACGGGTTCGATTATTGAGAAGATTCTGGTCGAATACGAGTGGACACCGCCTCGTTGTGATAAATGTAAGATTTTTTGTCATACTTTGGTTGATTGTCCTAAATCAGTCCCACCTACTACTCAACCTAAATCACATGTTAACGATGGTTTCCAAATGGTTAATACTAACAAGAAGAAGGGCAAACAAAGTGGTTCTACTAATACGGGTCAAGGAGGGTTTACTAAACCTGCTGTGGGTAAGAAGTTCATTTATCAGCCCAAAAAGACTCCCCCTGAACCTAAGAAAGTGGATGTTAACAAGAAAAAGGCTCCTGATGTGCCTAGTACAAGTGGAACGAATAGTGTTACATTTAATCAGGTTGATGCCCTTAATATGGCTGATACTGATGATTTTGGTATCCCTACTCAGGAAGTGACTTTGGATATGGCGTCAGGAAGTACAGTGGAAGCTAAAGAGGCTGGGTCTTTAAAGACTGCTACTACATCACAAGAACCCCTTGTGCGTGATCCGAAAGAGAAGGAACAGGTTGGGACTTCTAAGCCTAGTGCCTTTTCTTCTCCGTCTACTTCTTCTACTAAGAGGGCTAACCCATTTTCTAAAGTGGTTGAGATCGTTGTGTCTGATAGTGATGATGAGGAGGTTGTTAACACGTTTGATGAGTCAGATAATCTATTTGGTGGTGGTCATGAGCGTGAATACGACTATGATGGTTATGATTACGATGACTATGAGCAGCAGGTTTATGATCTTCCAGGGAATTTGGATGCTTTTAATGCCATGTATGGCACTAAGCTTCAAGGTCGTAAGAAGTAACTTTATTTGTCATTGTATTTTATTTCGTTTGAGTAGTGGTTTGTTTTCTTATTAGAAAATAGGTAGTATCTTGTTATGTAAGCTTTTCGCCTATGTAACGGGCTGAGATATGGGGTTCACCCATATCCTTTGTACTTAAACGCTTTTTTAGATTAATATATTTACCGGGTCTTTTGACCTTTTACCAAAAAAAATATTTTTTGATTACATGTTTTTCGTGATAATGACTTTACGCATATGACAATTTTAGGGAATAATTTTATCGTACACTAATTTGTATAAAAGGGCAAATTAAAAAAAAAAAAAAAAATTAAAAAAAAAAAAAAAAGTGTTATACTTGCCACTGTTTCATCTTTTGGGTAGCGAACAATTTTTTCTTCTTCTTTTTTTTTTTTTTTTTTTTTTTTTTTTTTTTTCTCATTTTGAGGGTAATTTTCTTTCAAATTCATCATCTTTAGGGTATTTTGTGAAATTTTTAGACATTTTTGCCCCTCTTAGCTAATACAAATTTTTTTTTCCCGAAGGGTAAAAATGTCACATATTACCCTAAAGATAATGAATTTGAAAGAAAATTACTCTCAGAATGAACAAAAATTGTTCGCTACCCAGAAGATGAAACAGTTGCAAGTATAATACTTTTTTTAATAATTTGCCCTATATAAAAACGTCATGGGCATATGTATCACGATACGAAAACGGTAGTCAGTAGTATTACGAGGTCGTGATGATTGGCGGTGAAAGATACTTACTAATTAATCAACAGATTTTGTGTAATATTCGCCACAATGTTATATAACGTGTGAACATACATAAGTATAAATTAGTTCCAATATATGATTAATAAACATATATATAACATTACTTATATAAATTAAGGTATTCAAATATTTAAGCAATAGCAAGGGTAAAATGACATAAATGGCATGAAACAATGAGGAAAATGACCTTTAAAATCTGTATCAATTTGCACCTCACACAAGTATTCTATCTTTTAGTTGCTTTGTTTTAGATTTTACTTTTAAGTGTTATGGATTATTGCAATTATATCTTATCTCCTGTTCGATTTCATGTTTGGGTATAGTTGTTTTTGTCTTTGATTTACAGGAAAGGATTGATTCAATAAGGATGATATTTTAATGATTTTTGGATGAAGATTTAATCTTTGATCGCCATTCTTTATTCATGTCGAGCAAATCAAGGGACTACTAGTTTCTTTCAACTTCTAATTAGTTGTTTGCCTATTTTGGTTAGCTTATGTGAGCATTGGGGACAATATCTATCATAAGCATAGGGTGGTATTGGAAGCCTTAAAAAACTATTCTTGCATTTGTATTTGTCTTGTCCTTAAAATAGTTTGCATTTTTGTAAAACTTAGTTCTTTTAGGTAATTTTAGCGCCATTTTTTTTACACATGGTTTAATTTTTTTCATTTGTTTCAAGCGTCTCATGGATAGGATTTATAAGCTAGCATAATTATCATATTACTCAAATTTCACCCCAAAAATATGAGAAACATTAGCCTTTTTGATTATCACATTCACTTTTAATGATTTTGTTTCATAGAGTGTACTGATAATATCATGAATTTTAGAACTTGATTTAGTGATGCATCCTGAGACCGATAGAGAGATCAAATTTGTGTGATTTGAATTTTTCTAAGTGATAATAGGCATGAGGACTAACCCATGTATTTTTCATGCGTTTGTTTAATTATTTAACCTCATTGGTTATTTAATTTTCCCCTGCCCTTTGTATCATTTTTAGTGTAGATTCATTTAGACACCTTGATGAGCCTATCTTTTTGTTTTGTTAACCCCACTAAAAATTGTTACACCCAAATCGCATTAGCCCGCGTTTATATGTGTATGTGTTAAACCCTTGTTAAATATTTAGATGATACATGTTGTTAAGTCAATCGTTTATACAGTTTTGTGATGATTGTGACTCTTGGTGGTATTATATTAATGGAATGTTAATTAGTTACTAATATATCAATGTTGATCCTTCTAATTCAGGTCATTCATGTGCAAGTTATTGTTTGTGTCTCAAGTTATGTATTTCATTTTATAGTGGGTTATGTATGGCAGGGTAAAAGTGTATGTAAAAAAATGAAAAAGAAGATACGGATTGCCATCCTGCTATTGTTAGTCAAGAAAGAGTAAAGAAAAAAATAAATAAAAGGGTCATTTTTTAGTTTGTTTTTGTTTAGAGTTTTGACTTGGCAACACTTAAATGTAACTGTTTAGTTGATTAACTTTCGTTAAGTTAAAACTTCCTATATCCCTTATCCTTCCTTACCCTAAGCCTAAACGTTAGGACCCTCAAAAGACCCCTCTGATGATAGTTTCTAGGTCCTTATGCCAAAGTCATGGACGTTTGATTCTTTATCAAGCCTATGGTTAGTTTATGCATTATGACATGGTAATTTGAGCGATTTCTGTTTCTAAATTGCTATATCATATTATATACACCCGAGAGATGAGAGTATGCAAACACTTATTATGTGAGATGCTAGTTCTTTATTTTCGTGCTTGAAGATGTTAAAAGTGTATTGTCAAACGAGTTTTTTGTTGTATTATTTTTATATCAATGCTAAATGACTCTAAATTGTATTAAGTCTAAGTTAAAAGCTCATTTTCTTGAGAACAAGTAAATTTCAAGTGTAGGGATATTTAACAAGGTGCAATTTGTTAACAATTTTAGGAGTATTCATTTACCCCACTATTTTATGCGACCTCTTTTTATCTCTATTTTGGCTTAAAATCCTTCTTATTTGATTTCTAAGTAAAAGATTATACATTTGCTGAAATCGTACAAGTTTTGGGCTCATTTTGACGAAGTTTAGAAGAAAGAGACAAAAATTTGGATTCGTGATCGAGATAGCTGACACCATTATCAAAAGTACCTAAAAAGTGAAGTTTTTAGTTTTTGGCGATCGATCAGAGACTAGAGATGGCGTCACCTCCCCTCACTTGATGTCGCCACCTAACCTTTGTGACTCTATTACCTTCTACAACTTAACGTCATCAGCCTTATTCGATGGGAGAAAAATAAATCCTAAATCGAAGGCGACGAGATGACTCCATCAACCCTAAACCTTGACGGTGTCACAGCCATATTATATATAGTTTTTGAAATTTTTTATAATTCATATGCAAACTTTGGGACTTAAACCCTAGCCGTTTTTTTATTTTTATTTTTATTTTTTTAAGAGTTTTTCTTCTTTGTACCTCAAGTATAACATTAAGATAAATTTATTCATTAATCTTTCAATTATGTTTATCTTTCATTTCTTGATTATGTTTATTGCTTATTCTTCATATGCTATGCTAGGCTAGATTTATTAGTGTTTACTTAGGATTTCATGAAACTTGTTATTTAGCTATATTTACAGATTTCTTGTTGGTGTTAATACTTATTTATTTCTTGTGAATTGATAGATATATATCCAATCGTGATAATTGTTTATAACCGGACTAAGAACCACATTAACCATAGAATTTGCTTAGGTTATTGGCCCTAATTGAGTCGCTTAGGATTCTTTGATCAAGTTTGTGTGCAACACATAGCGACCGTAGAGCATGTTGGATTGCGAGACCTTAACGGGCTGTATAGATAATGCGCAGTGATTGGGTATGAACCTGAGACGGTTGATCATATTTTGGTGAAATGTGATTGGGTATCTCACCTTTGGAAAAAAAAAATTTTGCGGTGGGGTTTTGAATTCAAGACGGGTTCTTCTTTTTGGAGATTATTGATTTCATCAAAAACCTTAGCTTGGAAAAGAAGAAGTTATTTCAAGTACATCAACTTTCATGTTTTGAATCCGTTATATTCTCTTCATCTTGGTCGATTTGGAATGCAAGAAATGAGAAGATCTTTTCGGCTAAAAGGTGCTTGGTAGAAGATATCTTCGTCAAACTACAACATCTTTGTTTTTATTGGTTGAATAATAGGTGCAAAAAAGTTATTTCAAGCACATCAACTTTCATGTTTATAGTTCGTGAACTATGTATTTTGTAATTTGCTTGCCTTCTAGGTCCTTTTTAAAAGGTAGCCTTATTTGAAATATAATACAAATAGTCGTTTAAAAAAAATAAAATAAAATAAAATAAATAAAAAATAAAAAAAACGTAGTCATTAGTTATTGGAGCCTGTAGGTCAATAAGACCAAGGCACTAGGCTAGTTGCTATAAGATGTAGGAGTTGGACAAAGGCACTACATTATTCTAGGAATATCCTTCATAGTCACTAATTAAGGCGTAACATATTCATAGCTATAACTAGGTCATAATAAGGAGTATTACGCTATAGGCAAATACATTTTTCCCATCATATAATTTTACACAATTAACTTTTTCTTGCATTTTAATTTCCTTTTCTTTTAGGTTAATACTAGTTATAATACCCGCGCACGCGCGGTGTTTTTTCTAAAAATTTTAATAATGTATTTTTATTTGTTAAAAAACAAATAACTTATTTTTTTTTTGTTTTTTTGTTTTTTTGATTTAATTTTGATTTATAATTATATAGTTATAATACCCATGCACGCACGAGGTTACGTATTATATATTATATATTACGAGTTTAAAATTAAATTGCATATTATCGTCGTTGTTGTTATTATTATTATTATTATTATTATTATTATTATTATTATTATTATTGTTATTATTATTATAGTGTGTAATTTAAAGTATGGCAAAAGGCAAAAAAATGTAACTGACATGTCACTTTTTTGCTTTGTTGTGTACAAAAACAATGAAGTTAATTTTAAATGACTTGTGTTGTTTATTCATTAAACGTTAAAATGTTATTTTATGACATAAAACTTGTAACTTTATGTGAAATATTGTACCGTGAAAAATGTTTTGTAATTTAAATCCCACTTTATGTTTTGTAGATCAAATTCAATGAATGAAGCGCTAACGTCATAGATGCTAGACACTTTGGACTAAATTAATTTTGCTTTCTTTTAACCCATCATGTATTTTCAGTTTATTTGTATGTCTCATATTGTTTATTGGTATGATTCAAAGAAGAAAACTCTATGAAAGTTAAATTTGCATTAAATGTAAGGGGGTCTTGAAATGGAGGTCTAAGTTGTTTTTGGAGAATGAAGCCACAAAAGAATTATAATTAGCTCTTTATTAGTTAGAACCACAAGCATGAACGTATGAATAGTGTTATAAATTTAAAAATAGATATTAAGCTAGTAATTGGAGAGACATAATATTTTAAAAGCCATTGTAAGGTGTTGCTCAATCTCATTTCTTCATGCGAACCTGCAAAATGTAGTATCATAAATCTTTAAGTACCAATTGTAATATATGATGGATCTATACACCTTGAATTGTGTTAGATTGATACTTTGAGTTATATCACTAAGTATGCGGAATTTACTTAGTAACACTTAGAAGTTTGATTGGGAGTAAGACAGTTGTTTATGAATAAGAACAATGTATGTAAACAAACGATTAGCTCCAATATTATTAATGATAATAATACGAGTGATCTTGATATCACTAGGGTTACACCTTGAAGCTCTAGAAACGTATATCTAACCATTAACCTAGGATCTCTTTTTATAGCACAAGGAGTCCTCTTCTACAAGATAAGTATAATGCTAATAGAATAAGATATACACAAGATCTATTCTATATTTATCTAAACACGTTTCCTAACAGTTATCTAATAAGCAGTGGTAATATATGTTCTTGCAGTGGTAATGAGTTTCCACTGCAAGTACAATCTTCTGCAGTTGTAACATCTTCACTTAGCCGTGGTAACTGTTAGTATAATTCCCAACAATCCTCCCCTAACTTATGATTAATACATAAATCAATAAGTTTCTTCAAGTATTCAGTAAACATGAGGATATGGGAATTCTTCCAAACACTTATCTTCTTCTTCTTAACTCTTTGTCAGCTCTCACACTTTGATCATAAATCCTTTGTAGCAAATCTTCTATGACTTCAGTTCTTTCCCAGCACCTAAGCTTCACTGACATCATCATAGTCAATACTCCAGCTCTCAATGGATATTCTTTCTCAGCAAGCATAAACACATCAACTCCATCTTGAGTAGAAAGATGATGCACAGCACTTGAGTCATAAAACTTCCACAAGGTATTCATGTTGTGAGCTTCAAATCTCCAATGTCTATCACTTGGGTCAGGTTCATATAATCTTCTGAAGTGAACCCATAACTCCTTAGCCTTGACATCAACAAGTTCATCCTTCTTGAACTGATCTTGAACAATCCTCCACAAAGTATCCAAGTCTTCTCTATCACAAGATCTAACAATATCTTCAAAATCTCTGCAAATGCTTGTGACACATCTAGTTCTGATGATCTTCCAAGCTACTCCAAAACTATCAGAAAAGATCTCCCAACCAACTACTGGATATTTTGTTTGTAGAGGTTCAATATTACGTACATCAGTCTCTATGAACATCATGTTTGTAACTTGCTCTTCTGTCAACTTGCTAGGACCCTCTTCTGCTTGAGATGATTCCTGAGTCTTCAACTTCTTTGCATATTTTGATCCAAGACTCACTCCAGACCTTTTTGTTTTCATTACAATAGGTTCTTGATCCATTGGAATGAAATTACTATCTTGTCTTTTGATCCTATAGTAAATACCTTCAATCTGATCATGTGACATTCCTTTGAATTGAGCCATCTTCATATTACCAACATGGCAACAAAAAGTCTTCATCTCAGCAATAATTTGTGCCTTTGTAAGGCTTCTTTTGACCTTTTCTAACATCCCCAATGATTTCATCAAGAGCCTGCTGATTCTTCATTTGAATGAAATCTTTTAGTTGTGCAGACTTTTGTTCTTCATTCAAGGTTGTATTTGCAATAAGTTCAATAGCCTTCTTTCTGATTATTTGATCATTATTAATCAAGTAGTCAATCTCTTCTTATGTAAGCACATAAGTGAATAATGGAGGTTTCTCATGTATGACAGTTGGTGAGACACTTGAAATAGGTTATGCCATTACAGCTTCAAGTTTATCCAACCTCTTAGCTTCCATAAAACTAGCAACTTCATCTTCCTCTAGCTTTCTCTTTCTTTCATTCTCTGCTGCTTGCTCATGCTCTGCCAATCTTGCATAAGTGTCAATCTGAGCTTGATCTTTCTTAGAAATCTTTCTTGTTTGCTCTTGATCTAAACCAGTCACAATTGCTTTACCTTTACTATATCATCAAAGTGAAAACCAACATCAGCATCCATATCTTCAAAATCCAATTTCCTCCCCTCAGTCTCAGCTACATCATCTTTTGCTGGAGCATCAGAATCAGTGAGCTCAACAAATTCTTTTTCAAAATTAGTACTCCTCCCCTTAAACTCTGCATCTGTTTTCCTCCCCTGTTTGGAAGAATCTCCCAAAGCTTTAGTAGAACTTGCAGAAAACTCATCCTGAGGTGAAGATGATGAAGATAACACAACTTTAGGTCTTTTCTTCTTGAGATTCTCAACTTCATTTTGCAATCTTTGAATCTCAGCCTTCAATTGATTCAGCTCTGTGGCATGTTGTTCTTTGGTCTGTGCCAGATCTTTCTCCAGAGCTTGAACCTGCTTGACTAATTTGGTACAAATGTCCATCAATTCAGGTAGTTGCACACTGCCTTCATCACTTCCAATTGTGTTACCTGTTGGGAGAGGTGAATCATGAGGCATTGATTCAAGCTCTTCCCTAGTTGGACTAGGATTAAGCCTTGAACCACCACTGCTTGTCCCTAAACCAAAAGGTTCACCAACATGCAATGTTGAGATGAGAGAAGTTGGCTGTTTAGACCTTCTCTCATAAGTGTGAGTTACAGCAGGGGTATGGTGAATTGGTGGAACAACAATATTGGGTGTGTTTTGGGATACAACTGGGATGGTTGCATCTTCACCCTGTACTTGAGCAATTTTAGCAAGCATTTGAGGAAAAAGTGGATGAACCTCCCCATTCCAAAGATCTGAAGCCTTACTCATGTTTTGAAAAACTTTTGGCTTAAGACAGGAAGGCTCATAAATTCTATTGTGAGGTTGCAGTTGAAACTCATTTAACACTGCTTACACAAACCTTGGATACATAAAAAATTTATATTGACTCTTTACATTGCCTTTCATATTATTAAAAATAAACTTTGAAAAATTGAAAGTCCTATCAGTTGCCAAACAAACCAAAGGATAAGCCATGGTTGATGCAAATTGTTCATAAGATGTTTTCTTAGGACTCAGGCAATGTAAAAGAGTGTGAATCAAAAATCTCCAATGGGGACAAAAACATCCTTTTCTAAAAGTGACTTTTTGTTTAGATGTATCATACCCCATTAAAGCAATATTTTCAAAAATATCTGAATTGGGTAATGTGATGATACCATTGAGATCATCCAATTGGAGAATTCTCCTCAAGGATGAATCAGTAACATCAATGGTTACCTCATCCACTGTGGCTCTTAGAGCATCCACAGATTCATGAGTGTCTCCCTGTTCAAGAGTTATGGACTCCACAGTGTTCCAGAACTGTTTGATATGAGAGACATAGATTGTGGGATTAATAGTTAAGGCATACCTTATATGAGTTGTGTTTAGAAAATCCACAATCTGATGAAAAACAGGGCCACTCTTCTCGTTTGACTTTTGTAGGTAGGCCACTTGGTTGTGCTCCTCGACAAATTTTAGAATCGCCATGATATTTGTGAAAAAGAGAATAAAAGTATTAGTAATCAAAATAAAAATCAAGCCGTATAAAGTTCAATTTATACTAATAGGGTTTGAGGAGGTTGCGCAATGTGAATTATCTATAGAAATAATTATCTTTGGAAAAGAATAATTTTTAATAAGTAAGTAGATAATTCATAAAAGATTTTACCCTATTAATAAGGAAAGATGGTTATAGTTACAACGGCTAGTAGAAAATGGATTACTGACACAACAGTTGTAACGGCTAGTTCATCAGTGGAAAAATTACTCTTGCAGTGGTAACTAATGAACTAGCAGTGGTAAATTTTCACAACATATCAAAGAGCAGTGGGAAGTAAAACTTGAAAATTTGCTGCTCTTCTCATTGTTTTTAGCAAACTACCAGCTATCAACGGATTGATATGTCTTTACCATGAGCCGTTTGCTATGGACTAGCCAACTCTTGATCACATGGAGTATGGTGAGTTGATTACCATATAGTTTTTGGTAAACTATCAACCATAAACGGATTTGATAAGTCTTTACCAGTAGCCGTTTGCTCTGGACTAGTTGAATCTTATGTGGATTAAACATGGTGAATCAATAACCATTTGTTGTGTGTCTATGATACACACCTTATAACTCCAATTACTCCAATAATATGGGTTGTATGTTGCAAAACAAAGTAACTCTCAACTTAACCCATAAAGATTAGCCCAAAGTAACTTTTTAACCAAGTTACGTACTATTCACAAAAATATCTTCCAAAAGTCAACCTGATAATAACCAAATTTACTCCTCCAACCTACCAAAACAGGTAAGAGTAAATATTCTTCATTAATTAGAATTCGACCTTGACTTTGCTTATAAAAGGGGGCTCAAAACTTTTATCTCTCATCAACAAACAACTTCAATAACACAAACCCTTAATCAACACAATGAGCTGGTTCCCAATAGTCTACATATCTTCTGATGATTCATCTGATGAGGAAATCAGCTATTGTTCAAACTCAGAGGATCTTTCAACAGGATGGAGTGATTACTTCCCACCAAGTGCAACCACTTCCACAGCATCCAACAAGCCATCCAAAAAGACTGAAGCTTCACCTGCTCCTTCTTTGAAGTTCTATACTAGTACTACCTCTGATGATGATAATGATCCAACCTTTGATCTTTCCAAAGAGCTTCCAAAGGCCCTCACCACAGCATTGAAGACAACCATAAGCAACATGAAGTGGCCTGCTGTTGAGAAGCCTACCCAAGCACCAAGGCCTCCCAAGCAAGTTCTGGGACTTGCTTGTCCAAGGAAACAACTCTCTTTTGATGACAAGAGAAAGAAAGCTTCCAAAGGCAAGCATGATTATGAAGGAAAAGGAAAGAAACCTATGGAGTAGGTGTTAGGTTGTAGGTTTATGTCTTTTGTGATGGTTTTCTGTGGTGGTGACAAAGTTTTCAGAATGGTTGTTATGCACTCTCTTTTATGATTAATAAAAGTACTCTTTGTTCTTGCTTTTATCACCAATCTTTCCACTGTTGTATGATTATTTCCACTGTGCTCTTGATAACTCTGCATACAAATTAGTAGAAAACTATACATACAATACAAACAATACTAGTACCTAAAAATTATCCTTCAATATGTTTAGTTTTAGTGTGTTGCACAGGATTTTTAATAATATAAATGGTACTACTATTGTCTATATAGATAATGGTGTTCATGAAATTGTACCCATAATCCAATAATTGATTCTAAAGCCAAAGTATCTGAGCACAACAACTAGCAGCTGCAACATATTCTGCTTTAGTGGTTGAAGTAGCAACCATAGTTTGCTTCTTGCACTGCCATGACACCAATCTACATCCAAGAAATTGACATCCTCCAGTAGTTGATCTTCTATCCAAACTTGCACCAGCATAGTCACTCTCTGAGTATGTGATCAATTCCATAGAAGATTCTCTTGGATACCATAATCCTAGATTAGGATAAGTCTTCAAGTACCTAAAAATCTTTTCCACTGCTGTCATATGTGATGTCTTAGGAGTCACTTGAAATCTTGCACAAGCACATACAACAAACATAATGTCTGGCCTTGATGAAGTAAGATACATCAAAGAACCAATCATAGATCTGTAAGTGTGAACATCAACATTAGCACCACTAGCATTCTTCAACAATATATGAGTGGTCTTGTCAGCAGGGGTATTTGAAGGTTTTGCATCAGTAAACTTGAACTTCCTAATGATCTCAGCCACATATTTGTGTTAACTGATAAAGATGCCTTCTTTACTCTGTTGTACTTGCAGCCCCAAAAAGAATGTAAGTTCTCCCATAGAACTCATTTGAAATTCATCTTTCATCAGCTTCTCAAACTCTTTGCACATCTCTTGTTTAGTAGATCCAAGGATAATATCATCAACATATACTTGAACAAGTAGAATATCACCCTTGTCTTTCTTGATGAACAAAGTTTGGTCAATCTTGCCTATATGAAACCCATTATCCAACAAATAATTAGCTAAGGTTTCATACCACTTCCTTGGAGCCTGATGTAAGCCATAAAGAGCCTTAACCACTTTATACACTTTATTTGGGTGTTGAGGATCTTCAAAGCTTGGAGGTTGAGAGACATATACCTCCTCATCAATAGTACCATACAAAAAGGCACTCTTAACATCCATTTGATAGACAGTAAAGCCCGTAAATGATGCATAGGCTAAAAACAATCTAATAGCCTCAATCCTTGCAACAGGAGCAAAAACTTCTTCATAATCAATACCCTCCTCTTGAGTGTATCCTTGAGCAACCAATCTAGCTTTGTTCCTGATTACAATACCTCTTTCATCTTTCTTATTTCTGAAAACCCATTTAGTACCAATGACCTTCATACCATCAGGCAAGTCACAAAGAACCCAAACCTTTTGAAGTTTAAACTGCAGCAACTCTTCTTGCATTGCTTCAACCCAGCTAGATTCTCCTAGAGCCATATAGACATTTTTAGGCTCCACTTGTGAGAGAAAACAGAAAAACAAACACTCATTCTTCTTACTATGTTTCTTGGACTCATACACTTCACTTATGAACCCATGAATATCATCTTTCTTTGTCTGTCTTCTAGTCTTCACACCTGATTGAAGTTCACCAATAACATTATCCAGCGGATGCACTTTGTGAATTGAAGTCTGTGATGTGCTAGGAATATCATATGTTGTAGGCATGTTTGAGATCTCTACATCATCACTTGGTGATTCCTGAGAAGTATGTTCCACATTTGGGCTGACAGTGGAAACTTCTACTGTAGCAGTGGGAATTGAGTTACCACTGCTAGTAGGAATTTCTTTATTCAATTCGTCAAAATTCACACCATCTGCATCACTTGTCTTTTCAGAATTATCAACAAAGTCCCAAAGTTAACAATTTGATCTTCATCATCTTTACAAGCTTCATCTTCATCAATGAATTCTTCTAAATCTTCAAGATCTTTGTCTCCAGTGCTTGAAGTGAGAGGTACATAATTCATTGTATTGGATAATGTTTCAAGATCAAATAGCCAATCTGGTCCTGAACCTGCCATGTTTGCTTTATTTTCAAGAAACTAAACATGCAAGTTCTCTTCAATCTTCTTTGTTCTTAAGTTATAGACTCTAAAAGCCTTGCTAACCATAGAGTATCCAACAAAGAAGCCTTCATCAGACTTTTCTTCAAATTTTCCCAGATGATCAATGGTATTGAGAATGGTAACATGACACCCAAATGGCCTCATAAACTCCAAAGTAGGAGGTCTTCCTCTGAACAACTCATAAGGTGTCTTGTTCTTTGTTTTGACCACCAAAACCCTATTCTAAATGTAACAAGCAGTGTTAACTGCTTCAGCCCAAAAAGTTACTGGAAGCTTGGAATCAGCTAACATGGTTCTAGCAGCCTCAATTAGTGTTCTGTTTCTTCTTTCTGCAACTCCATTTTGTTGAGGAGTTCTTGCAACACTAAATTCTCGTTTAATACCTTTGTCTTTGCAGAAATCTTCCATAACTTTATTCTTGAACTCTGTTCCATTGTCACACCTGATGATCATGATTTTCTTTTCAAATTGATTTTCAACTTCAGTGATGAATGTCTTAAGGATGCCAGTGGTTTCATCCTTGGTTCTTAAAAAGAAAACCCATGTGAGTCTACTGAAATCATCAGTCACAACAAGACAATACTTCTTCAAATTGATGCTGCTCACAGAAGTAGGACCAAACAAGTCCATATGCAGCATAAAGAGTGGATGATCAATAGAATTGAATGCTTTGGTCTTGCATGAAGCTCTGTGTTGCTTTCCTTTGAGACAGGTAACACAAGTTTGGTCATTTTCAAATCTTTTCTCTGGTAGACCTCAGACAAGTCCATCTTTCACAATCTTGTTGATGGTCTTGAAGTTGACATGACCAAGTCTTCTATGCAAAAGCATTGATTCATCCAAAGTGGCTTTAGCAAGCAAGCAAGTAACATCATTATTAGCCACTATGTTCTTCATGTCAATGCTATACAAATTACCTTTTCTAGGGATTTTAAGCAAAATGTCACTTTCATCAGGAAGCTTATAATCCTTAGATAAGATATAGCATTCATCTTCTGTGAATAGAACTCTATGCTTCTTGTCACACATCTGTGACACACTAAAGAGGTTGTACTTGAGTTCTTTCACATACTGCACATCTTCAAAGTCAATGTTTCCAGCCTTGATTGTTCCTTTGTCAGAAACTTTGCCACCAATTCCTCCTCCAAAGCTGAGAAATTGTCCATCATAAGGTTGAAAGTCTGAAAGATAGGACTTATTGCTAGTCATGTGCCTGGAACATCCACTGTCTGAGTATCCTTGATCATTTGTAGTCTTTGAATGTTCCTGCACATAAAATAAAGGAATTAGTTCCTTTTGGGGACCCAAGCCACAAATGACTTGGATCTGCCTCGTGTATCAATATAATTATATCTATCAAAGGTCATTGATACACCATTGGGATTGTTTGAAGTGATGGTTCCTTTTGGCTTCCATTCCCAACGTGCTGAGGCCTTAACAGCATTTCCCATATTTACCCTTTTCTTGTTAACAGACCCACCAGTGGTAACCTTTGGCCTTGCAGTGGTAACTGCTGGCTTAGTAGTGGAAACTGCTGGTTTTGAAACTTTGGGTACCCACTTCTGATTATTGTTAACTTTCTTTTCAAAATTGGTCTCTTTCCCTGTTTGAGTAGATTTAACAAAAGTAGTAACAGGGGGCTTAGGGTAAACTCTGTTTTTATTTCTGGAAGTGGCAACTGCTAGTCTAGCAGTGGAAATTGGTTTAATGCCAGAGTTAAGCAAAACAGGCCTAGGAATCATCTTGCTAAGTGGATTTGTGTGAGTTAAGTTTTTAGCATTTTGTCCATTCACCCTAGTATTCCCAAACACTTCCCTTCTTCCCAAGTGGTAGGTACAGCTATAAGACAAATGGTCAAAGCTACTACATATATGACAGGGTTTGTTATTGAACACAAAATCACTACCAAATTGCCTAGATTTAACATGATTCCAGCTCCTCATATTACCCCTAGGAGTTGGTGACCTACTTCTGTACATCTCTGCATATTTAGTAATGGGCCTAGTGAAATTAGGTTGTGTCCAAGGCTTCTCTTTGACTACATCAGGAATACTTCTTTTAACCTCCACTTTAACATTCTCAGGAAAACTAGGTTTAGACTCAACATTCAAATTTTCATCTTTAAGAGATGAGTCACTAGCACTATCAAATATATTAACCTCAACCTGAACCTTTTCAATTTCAACTGGTTTAACAAACTTTGGTCCATAGGTCAGAGGTGGTTCCTGGAATTCTTGTAAACCTATGTGAGCTAAGTCAATGCCAGGAGGTGATGGAACACCTCTTAGAGGTGGTGGAACTGTTTTGTATCCAACTCCTGATTTGGCTTTGTTCACAACTTGGGCTTCCCAAATTTTGTCAATACACTTGGATTGATGATCCAGTGTTTGCTTAGTTATCATTATATTCTCACTAGCCATTTTAACCTTTTCTAGTTCTTCTCTAAGAACCTTATTTACAGCAACCTGATAATCTAAGTCTCTTCTTAATACTGCAATATCATTATTGAACTTAGATTCATTTACCCTATAATGCTCTAATTGAGTTTCTAAAACTCCTAGACCTCTTTTATGATTTGCTAAGTTATAATTAGTATGAGTTAACTCTAGCAATAGTTCATCATATTGTGCTTTAATTTTCTCATACTCTTTTAAGGCCTTACAAGATTTAGAACAAGCATTATTAGTTTGTACCTCAAAGTCAGAAAAAGCAATTAGTGCAAGCTCAGTAGCAACCATTGCAGACTCTGAATCATCTTCCTCATCCTTAGTCATAAAACTCCAATTAAAGCTCACTCCATCAATAGCCAATAGCCCCTTTGGCTCATCAGTAGTAGGTTCCTTCTTCTTGTCCTGCTTATACCAAGTTGACCTATTGTCAGATTTCCTTGGCTTCCTGCACTCCCTGGCAAAGTGCCCCTTTTTATGACAATTATAGCACTCCACCTTATTTTTGTCAAAACCTACTGTTTCATTGCCACTGATGTCGATCTTTCTTCCAGTCTTCTTCCAAAACTTCTTTGTCCTTAAGCTTAGTAATGCCACTTGCCATTTAATGTCCATCTCCTCCATATCATCCTCATCAATTTGATCCAAATCCTCATGATTGAGAATTGAACCACCCACTTGACTTGATATAAAGGCATAAAAAGTAGTATCACTAAGTCCTGCAATCTGTCTCTTTGAGCTACCAGTGGAAACACTTCCACTACCAGTGGAAAAAACAATGTTAGCACTGTCATCATCACTATCACTTTCTTCATCTGAACTATCATCAAGAGATGATGATATGAGTGCTACACTTCCTGAACTTGTTAATTTGCCAGCTTTCTTCAATCTTTGTTCAATAACCTTGAAGTTATTGTACAAATCATTAAGTTTCATGGTCTCCAAATCTGGGTTATCTTCCCACATAGCAACATTGGTTCCAAACTTAGAGGGTAAGCTTCTTAAGAACTTTAGATTGAGGTCTTCCCTTTCCACCTCAATTCCAAAAACAGTGAGTTGAGTAACAATCTTTTGTAGCCTTGTGAAGATGCTATCAATAGATTCATTACTTGTTGAACCAAAGTTTTCATAAGTCTGCTTCAGCAGGGTCTTTTGAGTCTTCTTGGTGGAATCATTACCACCAAAAACATTACAGATCTCCTCAAAAAGAGTCTTCGCAGTCTTGTACTTGCTGAATGCTAGAACTTGGTCTCTGGGAAGTGTCATCAGCAACAAACCTCTGGCCTTCAGATCATTCTTCAGCTGAAGTCTTTCATCATTAGTAACAGGTCCAGTGTTGACCTTAATTACTTCCTTGCCATTAACCATCTCTGAAGTAGAACTTGGTTTGAAAGAATTTCCAACCATAATGATCTCCCAGAGTATGTAGTCTTGGACCATAAAGAATTGTTCAATCATTAGCCTCCACATCTCAAAGTCATTCAACTTAAGCTTTGGAAGCTTAGCAGCAATGTTTGAGTTACTGGTTTCTGTCTCCATTGATTCTTCTGAGTGAACTAGAGTCTTCTAAATCAAAGTATCAAAGCCTGGCTCTAATACCACTTGATGGATCTATACACCTTGAACTGTGTTAGATTGATACTTTGAGTTATATCACTAAGTATGCGGAATTTACTTAGTAACAATTAGAAGTTTGATTGGGAGTAAGACAGTTGTTTATGAATAAGAACAATGTATGTAAACAAACGATTAGCTCCAATATTATTAATGATAATAATACGAGTGATCTTGATATCACTAGGGTTACACCTTGAAGCTCTAGAAACGTATATCTAACCATTAACCTAGGATCTCCTTTTATAGCACAAGGAGTCCTCTTCTACAAGATAAGTATAATGCTAATAGAATAAGATATACACAAGATCTATTCTATATTTATCTAAACACGTTTCCTAACAGTTATCTAATAAGCAGTGGTAATATATGTTCTTGCAGTGGTAATGAGTTTCCACTGCAAGTACAATCTTCTGCAGTTGTAACATCTTCACTTAGTCGTGGTAACTGTTAGTATAATTCCTAACAATATATATCCAGGATAATAGTTGCAAACAGTTAACACATACAACTAAGAGAACATAGAGTGCCAAGGAGTGATGTGTCATCCACCCTTATGATTAGCAACTAATCATAAAGCTCAAAAAACTAATCAAGGATTACAGAGAAGGTAATTCAAGTACTTTTTGGGGTAGTTGTAAAAGTGGAAACAATAGACTTAGACAAATGTTAATACAAATTCGGGCAACCAAACACAATGTGAAGTAAAAATGCTTATCTAACTTAAAGAAAAGAGAGAACAACCTAATACTTACTTGCCATTAAGATGCAAATCACCAAACTCATTTGAGTGATAACCATAAACCATATGATAATTATGCAAATTAATTTTTGATAGTGTGGACTGAATTTGAAACCACAAATTAAAAGTAACAGTTCTCAAATAAGTTAATCCAAACATCCCCCTAAAGTATATCAAATCCAACACGAGCTTGAAAAATCTCAACAACCAAAAAACTATCAATAAGGTGTAAGATTACTTATTTATTTAACTTCTACTCATGAATATAATCAATCATTGTTGCTATAAAAACTTTTTCCCAAGACAATTAAACTTTTCCTTAAAATGCTGTATGTCAATATTATCACACAAATTTGAGACACTCTTGATAAAAATTCAATGGTCACACTGTTCAGGAATCGAATAGTTACCACTATCTTGTGTTACTAATAGCCTGTAACCATTACTTGGGGGGGGGGGGGGGGTTGGAATTGCTTACTCAACCAACTTATAGGCTTATTGTGATGTTATACACCTAATAAGCTACTTCCAAATTCCACGTATTCAGATGGAGACAAAACAAATTATGTTTATCAACTTATTTGCCCTATTTTTAAGAATCTTATTTAAGTAGTTTTTCACATCATCTTTTTTGTACCTCTATAATCAGACTTTGCAAAACACTCAAAACAGCTTACCAGCTCATTATATTTCAACAAAGCTTAAGCAATTCCAAGCACTAAAACATCCCTAAGCAAAGATAGTATTTTTCCAGTTAGAATTTCTACCTGATGTAGTTTCTTCGTGAAAAGCGATTAAGGTATATGCGTTCTTCCAAAAGAGGCCACGGGGATTGTTTGGTTTTCCTGGTGTGCCGTTCCAAGATTTATTTACTCCCTCTAAACCATACTTCTTCTGAAAACCAAAAAAATCAATCAATAAGTTCAACGGATAGTTCTTAAAAGATAATAATACCATACAAAATCCCAAGCAAATATGATCCTGCTTTGAGGAGCTCTTACTCATTAGTTTTGAAATACTAATACAACTTATATTAAGTACTAATTTGGCATTCCTTGTCACCATTATTTTTTTATTATTATTTTTTTTGTATTATGAATTAGTAGCATAATCAAAATAGTGTCAGCTAAACCTTTTTCACTCGTTCAAAACTTTATTTAGTGACCATACCTGTGACAATCTGACCTTTGAGACCCATATTGTGTGTTTGTTATAACCATAATGTTGGTCTCGTTCTCTTTTCCAATTCTTATCCCTGTCACCGCCTCTGCTTTTACTTCTATTTTTGCTGCTCTTTCTTTCCTTCTTTTCCCTTCCTCTGGCTCTACTTCTTTCTCTTATGTCTCTCTAGCTCATTCCAGAAACCGATTACCAGAAAATTCTCATTACTTAAAATTAATTAATTGAAACATAACAAAAATGGTTGATGTGATTTCACAAAGATTATGACTTGATCTCTCAAGCCAAATTGCATCAAAATTATTAGTATTTCAAAAAGCATGGTATGTGGAGCCGCAAAACCTTTTCTGTCAATCCAAAAAATATTGTTGATTATAAAATTTTAAAATATTAGATTGGTGCCAGACATATCTTACACTTGTGCCATCGGAATTTCTAATAACATCAAAATAATTTATAACACCAAACAGTGGTGCTTTAGACAAATAAATCATAAAAAGTATTAAAACATTAAACATAATCCAAGCATAAAAGAGTATTACGAAGTATAAAAGGTTCAAGTACTCACTACAGGGAGGAAATTTTCCTGCTGGGATTGCTGAGATGAACCTGGCCTTGTCAAGTTCATTTGGTCTTTTACCCTGCATAATCATTAAAAAGGTTACTTGATGGGGTGTTTGGTTAAAAGCGTGGTTCAGCAACTTATTAGTAATTGCAGATTCAAAACAAACAAATTGTTTTTAGTACCCGAAACAGGCTATAACTCGATGCGTTTAGGTCAAAGAGCTTATTGAGATCATAAGCTTAAGTTCTAAATGCAAGCATTGCAGTAAAATAAAGTAACAAAAATTATAGAACATTACATTGCTGCAAAGAGTGCAAGGAAGCGCCCCATGTAGCCCATCCGCCAATTTTTCCTTCACAATAATACAAAGAAATACTTTATCAGCAGCGGCTTTGCATTTATCCACTCACACTGTTATGTAGACATTGCCTGTCGAGGCTGTTCACTTTGACCGACTTGACCCACCCCACGTAGACCAAACTCCTGCTAAACACCAATTTGACTTTCAAAACGAAACTCACTTTCAGCTTATTTTTTGGCAGATTAGCTTATTTGTTCCAGATTAAATTTTATAAGCTCAATAATGGTACTTACCTGATAATTGTAACTTATTTTTACCTAAAATAATTCTACCATAGTAAAAAAATTGAGTCCCGTAGATCTTCCTGTAGCATAACACACATAAAACACTATAAATGCCTCGGATCCGTTTGAAAGTGGGTCGGCATTTGGATTTTTTTGGATCCAACAAATCGCTGGTAAACCGAAGTTGTTGTGACAAAAATCAGACCCCTCCTCGCATAACTTAAACAATGACAAAAATCAGACCCCTCCTCGCATAACTTAAAGTCTTTGTATAAAGTCACCCTTTACAAAGCATGATACGTTTCGTTGATCAACATTAGTTTTTATAAACTTAGCCCTTTACTCCTATAGAAATCACTGGAAATTTACCCAAAAAACATTATAAATCACTGTAAGATATTATTGGTTTACCATCCAGCCCATGAAGTTTAGTTACATCTATATGTGATAGTTATAATAATGATGGTAACCATACATACCTAGTGCATCTGTAACCAAATTTAGACATCCAGTGCCCCCTCCATATGAACCCCCAAAACGTGGAATAAGAAATTCTTTATCAACTTGGACTACAACAAATCAGGACAGAAGAAATGGAAACAGTGATACTTCAAAAACATTTACTTCTAAACTCACTTTTGCCACTGAAACTAAGTAAATTCAATGTGTTAACTCCTTGTTGAAACCATTTCACAATTTCAATAATCAAAACTAATATGGTTAATATTTGTCAAGCAAACCTTCATTGACAAAATGCTGACATAACCAAAGGTAGAAAAATGGATGGACATGTCAACATGGGTAATATAGCGTAAAGGGTTGTGGTCAGATTCGCTACTTTTTATTACACGAAAACTTGGTTGAGTCACAAATATTCCTTTGTCATTTTCTTGCAAGTTAAATCGAATTATGTTGTACTTAATGGATCATGATCAAGGAACCCCTAAATACTTTTATAAACACAATAATCTGATACTCTATATAGCAAAAAATGAGTTAACGTAGAGAAATATTTTTACCTTGTGTTTAGCTCTTGCTGTCTTGCAGTCCTAGTAGCAAAGCCATCAACTTTCTCAATTAGCTCCACAATTAGGATATTTTCAATAGTTGCATCTTTGTGTTAGCCAAGGAGGGAGGAAGACACATACATATTTGTTCCCATTCCAAGCCAACGACCCACTTCTTTATCAATGGCTAGTTTGTCACTTGTGATCATTTTCACGTTAACACCAAGGTGGAGGGCCCATTGAATGGTTTCAGCAACGGTCAATCGTTTCTGAATTGGATATGTCACATGGTTTCTATGTCGAGCCGATCTTTCGAGGCTTTTAGGTCTAACTCAACCTACTTGATGGTAGTCTCCCATGGCAAATCAGCAAGCATCTAGAGATAAACTGAGAGCTATTATACCCTGGTTGCCGAGGTTGCATCTTTTTCAGTCCCCTGATAAAAGAATTTTGCATTACAGTTAAAAAATAGCTTAAATATTATATCATGACAATAATATGGAAAAGTAACTAAAGCTAGTGCTAAAGGTTCCTAATAGAAAATGCACAAATAAGACCAGAAAGTATATAATCAACTAATTAATAATTACCTTGTATTAAATGGATGTATATGCATAAACATAAATCATCTATAAAAAGATACGTTTACATATCAGAGTTCACTGATAACACACCTTAATTCCCACAGTGCATGCTTCCAGATATTTAAAGGCATCCCAGCAAGTTCCATCTTTCTTTCAAGAGCAACAACATCATTGTCACAAAGCTCTTCTTTAATAGCCCTCATCTGATTTGCATTCAATAAGTACGATTGGAATACAAAAACATATTTTCAATTTTTCATACAGCAGATAAGACTTACCTGGTGGCGAAGAAGATATTCCTTTTGTGATTTTGATAATTATCCTTCAACCTTTTCAGCAGCCCTTAAAATGACCCGAACACCCGTTAAAAGCTGCAGTTTTGAAGCAGACAGAAACACCCCACAAACCGACCCCAAGCACCTCTTGCAAACTTTACTTTTGCAGCAACCCTAAACAATCATTAAAATGACCCAAGAACACCCCTTAAAACTGCAGCAAACAGAAACACCAAATAAAAAGTCCGATCACCACTTTAAAACTAATTGTAGCTACAAATTTGTAGCTGACAAAACTAAACACCCATAAAAAATGGTGCATACATGTATAGTCGTTTGTTCACATACACTCTTGAAGTTCAAATAGTCTCGTAACATGTTACAAAATATATATAATGATAATAATCAATTTTACCCATAAAGCACAACATTAGTACCATACAAATCCACATTGTTGTTCGTGTTAATTTTAAGATGGCCCAAAAAGATTAATTTAGTGATAAATTAATTTTGAACTAACCTGGACCGATATCACCAATAATTCAAACAACAAACTTATAATCTATAAACTTAGAAATTTGTTAAATCTATAAACTAATTCATATACCTGTGATAGTGTTCCTTCACCAACAATTATATAAAAACCCAACAATTTGAATGAGTGTATCAAGTAGCTGGGGAAAAAAAGAAAATCAAATTAGTAGATTAATTAAACTAATTAATTAAAAAAAACTGTAGCAAATCAAATTAGGTTTTCTGTTGATTCGAACCAAAGTATTAGGTTGTTGAAGATAAAGAAATACAAAGTCTAGACATACCTCAACACGAAGCTTTTGCAACCAGATACTTGTCAGAAGATTCGGTGCAACAGGACTAATGATTTTGTGTGTTGCATATACTTTTTTTTTTTTTTTTTTTTTTTTTGTGCGCATGAATGTAAAGATGGGGGAGAAGGATAGCCGGTTTTTTTTTATTTTTTATTACAATTTGGTCCAAAAGAATTAAGAAAGTAATTATAAGTACATGTGTATTTTTGATTTTTTTCTATCATTCTTATATAAAAACGAATTTGATTACTATTTTTGCCAAATTAAGAAATAGTTAGCTTTTATAATTTTTATTCAACTAAATATAAAAATCAAATTAAAAAAAATATTATCAAATAAGGAATGAATTGATTTTTTTGAAATGAAAAATTTCTAATAGGGGTTTTATTTTATTATATAAAAGATTAGTCGTAATATCAAATCTCACGAAACCCTGATATTTTACTTGTTTTCCATTAAAATACATAAAAATACCAAAAATAATATTTTTTAGTTCTCTTAGATCATTTTTTGATACTCTATGACTCTCTGCGCCTATCTCACTAGCATTTAGAGAACGATTAATCTCCCGGACGTTCCTTTTCTACACTACAACGGTTCGGTAAACTGTCAATGGTTTGTAAAGCTTGTTTCGCATCAACCGCACATCAAAGACAAATGCGTGCAAATGGGTTGAAGACAAGTCTTTTTCCCCTTATTACGTCCAACCATATATTGATATATTACAACTTTACTTGTCGAATATAAAGGTTGTTCGGGTAATCTATTCTGAAAAATTTAATCGTCCAAGGTGCATTTAAAAGATTAAGAAATGCTCATTGTGGTGTCTTGTGAAGAAAACCTGAATCTTTATGATGGGCACCCCATAACGTTCGATCTTTTTTAACTAAGCTCGAGGAGATTCAAGCATGCATCTTAAAAACTTTTCGCGCATTAAGTTGACAGGCCTTGAGCCCAACCCCAAATAGGCAAATAGCATGCATGCATCATATGGACATAAGAAGTAAACTGACCCCAAAACATCACTGAATTACTATTCTCCATGTTAAAATAAATTTACTTCTTGATTGAATTAATATAACAAGTAGATGAACAGTCTTGAGAAATCCAAGGCCTTTGTTTGGTTAATGGACCTTTTCGCGCATGTGATGTTTTTTTCTTTGCTTATTCTAAGAGGAGATCAACATGGACAAACGTAACCTCCATGCATCTTCCTCTCTTCCATTTCACTCATCCAAACCATCATAGCGCTCTGTATAATTGGCGCTCCTCCACTGACACCCTTTCTTGCTGGCACTCTTCTCCTAGACGCTACTTCAAGATTTTAGAAAGACACAATTGAATGCAATTCGTAAGATGTACATGTGCAATTAAAGAAATCCATTGGCGCCTATAGAAATGTATTTTTATTTTAGCTGTAACTCTACAAGATGGCATCTTTAACTTGGATTTACCACTTAAAACAATTACAGTGTATCAATTAGTTCTAGTTTCATTTTAACACTACTTGAGATAAAAGGGTAAATGGTCTTAATATTGTTCATTCAGCTTAGAAAAAAATAATAATAAATAATCATTTTCTTACGCAGATCGGCTCCAAGCAGCTTATGTTATGTACACAGAAAAAATATTTAAACAGATTAAGGAAAAAAAAAAAAAAAACCCCTTATTCGGATAATTAGCATGTCCTCATACATGCGGCTGTATTGTCCCAAACCACAGAAACAACTTTACAATGGAAAAGTGATAACGAGAGCTAGTCTAAATACCTTAGCTTAGCCACACCAACAAAAGTACAAAATGGACATGTTACAATGGTTTGAATCATAGCTCCAACATATTAGCGAAGCAGCTTCAGAAGTTTATACGAATATAATTATTACTATTTTGTTCTGATATCATGACTATTAGTTTGGACTATCTTGAATAGATAGTCATTCTCAAACTTTCTTTTCTTTTTTCAATCAACCAAGACAAACGATCCTATAGAGAAGGTGAACTGATTGCCTGGTCCATTGTCTTGAGATAGATTAACCCTATTATCGGAATCTAGTCAATCTAAACTTGAAGTCTTGGACAATTGGCACACGTAATATTTAAGTTAGATTTGATTTAAGGTACTTTTTATTGGGCCCCCATAGTCCCATCCAATACTTAGGGGTTTGGCAATAGTACTTGTGGCACCACACCACCATCCTTCACTCCCAACCAATCTCCTTATGCCACATCACTCACCCATTTTTTCTATCCCCCACCCATTTTTTTGTTGGCATCACTTGTGGCACCACACCTCCATCCCTCACTTCACTTTTTTTTCTTTTTTTTTTTTAATTCCCAACGTTCAAATCACTCCCAACGTTCGAATTTTTTGCTCCACCCCGCGCGTGAAGACTTCCCGTGCCAGAAGCTTGCCGTGCGGTACCGTGGGCACGGCGGCGGTGTTCCCGCACGGTACCGTGGTGCCCTTACCGTGACCACTGCCAAGCCCCTTAATATTGATTCCTGTGCAATTCCTTAATGGGCTTTACTTTTCTCTATAGTTCATATCGGGTAGAGATAAAACAAAAAATATCTGACAGGACACGCGGAAGCATATTTAGATAAACCATAATCCAAAGGTGCTAACCAAGGCGCACCTTACGAGAATAAAATCCAGACAAGAGAATAACTCTTAGAGGGTGGGTGTGGTCTCGCCAAGGAGCCTCGTCGTCCGACGTGGAGCTCGTTGGAGCTCGCCATGATACCGGCTGAGGCTCGTCGTGGCTCGTTGGAGCCTTCTTCCTCGTGCAGACGACGAAACAAAACTACTGACACCATGTACCAAAAAGAGAAAAGTAGCATGCATTTTTAATTTGAAACGGTAATATTACCGTTGAAAAAACCAAACGGTCCATTTTTTTTCTCTCTTTTTTTGTTTTTAAAAACTTTTACAACCCCTATAAATACTAAACCATTTTCACATACTTTCGTGTTAGGAATACGTTTATTCCAATGAAGACTCGGTCACCCCGAGTATTGTAATAGCATAGTGTAGCTCGTAGTAATCATTAGTTTAGTGTAGTATTTGTGGAGTCGGGTCGGGTCTTTACCCACTGTCAGCCCGGTCTACAGCCTGTTTAATAGGGCGTTGAGCATTTAACTATAAATACCCTCTCCCACCCAAGGGAGAGGGTTGGACGGTTGGACCTTCATTCACAATTCAACTTTTTCTTTCTTTTACAAGGCTCCCATCCTTCTTTCTCTCTCTAACTTTCTCTCTCTAGAATTCTTACATTATTCGATCCATCTAAGCATAATCTAAGCTTGTTATAACCTTAAGTGTATTACAATTGGTATCAAGAGCCATGGTTTCATCCTAGGGATTAGGTATACTAAAATTCGTGGCTTAGTTTTTGTGTTTATTTTGGTTCAAAAGTTTTTAGTAGTTTTCTTCCTCATTTGATCTCGTGTGGTGTTTTTCTTGGTGTTTTGGTGGTACTTTCTTAGTTAGAAAGGTTATAGACATCTTGTGTAGCTCTTGGTTTAGTCATATCATCGTTCTTGTGGAAGAAATAGTGAATTCGTGTTGAGTTTCTAAGTAGCGAGTTGGAAGATTCATTATAGAGAGTTGGCAAGATTGTTTAGCGAGTTGACATTAGCGATTTGGCGGTTTGCCATTTTTGGGTATAAAGCCAAAACGCTAGAAAGTGACAATTTTGTCCTATTAGTGTAGCGAGTTGATAGACCAGCGACTTGATCAGGTTAGCGAGTTGATCATCTGTAGCGAGTTGGGACTTATTTAGCGATTTGATCTTTTATAGCGAGTTGTGGAATTCAGCGTGTTGGTACTTGGTAGCGGGTTGATTCTGTGTAGCGGGTTGCTACTCTACAGCGAGTTGAGATTTGATTAGTGAGTTGTCCTTCCTTAGCGAGTTGTGTAGTGTCTCCAGCGAGTTGTGTACTTTGGCGATTTGACTATTCTAGCGAGTTGGTTATACTTGATAGAGAGTTGAGCTAGTGTAACTAGCGTGTTGGTTAATTTTCATCAGCAAAAATTTTCTACAGTTGTGAAACTTGTGCACTATTGCGACTCAAGTGGTTACTACCATTTCTACAGTAACTTGACATTGTGGGACTAATCTTATGGCTTGACTAGTTACTTCTAAAGTAACCTGACGCTGTGAGACTAATTCTATGATTTGTCTTGTTCCACTGTAGATCAGCTGTAATTTGACTTGTTGCAACGATACACGAAATACACTTCTGCTTAAAATACTTGGTACCTTTCATAACATGGCAAGCACTTCCTCGGATGACATTCAGGCAGCTGGGTCTGATACACGTCCTCCTATGCTGGACAGGCGGACTATGAATCATGGGCACAAAGGATTCGTCTCTATTGCTTAGGAAAGGAAAACGGGGTAAACATCTTGAAGTCCATTGATGAAGGACCTTTTCACCCGGGTTACACCAGAGACACGGTTGAAGCTACTGATGAACTTCCAGCTGTAATTGGTCCTGACAGACTTCGTACCTATAATGAGCTGACAGATGAAGAAAAGAAACGTTATGATGCTGACATTAGAGCCTCGAACATCATCATTCAAGGACTTCCAAAAGATGTCTACAAACTCATCAACTACAACACAGAAGCCAAAGCTGTCTGGGACAATGTGAAAATGCTTCTCGCAGGGTCTGAACTAACAAAAGAAGATCGTGAGTCTCAGTTATATGATGAATTTGAGCACTTCAAAATGAACCCTGGTGAAAGCATCACTGACTACTACGTCAGATTTCACAAGTTAGTCAATGACATGAGAATCATCAAGTTGACAATGCCCAATATCCAGCTTAATTCAAAATTTGTGAACAACATGGCACTGGAATGGGATAGATTTGTCACAGCTGTTAAACTCAACAAAGGGCTCAGGGATACAAATCATGAACAACTCTATGCATACTTGCAACAACACGAGAAACATGCTGCATATGATAGGGTATTGAGGGAAAAGCTTAACCCTCCAGCTGCAAATGATTCACTTGCATTTGTCACAAATGTTCAGCAACTCAACCAGTCCTCACAAGAGCAATCTCAACCACAACAGCTCTCATCCAGATCTACTGCAATGATCAGTCAATCATCTACACCTTCATCATCTACTTCTAACACCCAACTTGATTCTGGGTACTCTCACACCGACATGATGATTGAAAACCTCTCAAACCAAGTCTCTCTTCTTGTTCAACAATTCCGGGCTGTTCTTCCACCAACCAACAACCAACTCCGAACCTCTTCAAACCCACGAAGTCAGGCAATTATTGAAGATGGTAGGGTTGTAGTGCAGAATGTGCCAGGGAGACAGACAGTGAATCAAAGGAATGTTGGTAGAGGGAATGGGCAATACAGAGTTGGTGATGCACTTCAAGTCCAGGCTAGGTAGCCAAAGTGCTACAATTGTGGTGGATTGGGCCACATTGCTAGAAACTGCACTCAACCGAAGCGTCCACAGAACTCTGAGTACTTTAAGGACAAGATGCTGCTAATGCAGGCACAAGAGAATGGGACTGCTCTGGATGAAGAAGCACTACTTTTCCTGGCTGGTGATGACGGGAATACGTTTGATGCTGATGTTGATGATCAACCGGTTAAGGATTTGGCACTCAATGATCCGAACATATTCCAAGTGGAGGATTGTGATGCATTCGACTCTGATGTGGATGATGAACCTACCGCACAAACAATCTTCATGGCCAATCTGTATGCTACTGCTTCTACTCCACAACAGTCTGGTTCCTCCATCACATCTGCTATTTCTGAGGTACCAACGCTGTCCAATCTAAATAATACCACCACTCCACAGGGGGCATGTAACTCGGTACAACTCAAGGATATTGACAATCCAGATACCACTGATATGGGAAATACTAACAATATCCCATATGAAAGGTATATGGTTGACAATAGCCTGACAGCTGTACCAAGTGATACGTCGTCCGTTGAACAAGAGCTGCATGAGCACACTATATACAACCATGATGATTCCTTGACCACTAGATGTAACCTCCTTAAGGACCAGGTGGCTTTATATGAACAACGTGCTAAATTTGAGCTTAATGAACGAGAACAGAAAATGGAATATCAATTGCGTGCGTACATATCTGAAAATAACTCCAAACAAGAAACGTTGAGAAAAGAGTTAACGTCTTTGAAAAAACAATTGGATCAAACTGTTTCACAAAAACAGGAGACTCAAAAGGTTCTGACATCTACCAAATTAGAACACAAAGAAAAAGAAGCAAAACTTCTTAATGATTTCTCAAAACTCAAAAACTTGAAAAACAAATTAGAAGATAAGTTATACACGCAAAACCAAACCATTCACTCTGCTCAAATGATGTACAATCATAGGAAGTTTAGAGATGAATTTAGTGAAAAGGATGCCTCTAAACCAAAAGCCAAATGTCTTAGAAATGGTATAGGTGCTCAACCTGCGTTATATGATGCAAACACTATGCTTGAGCCTGACCATGCCCCTCCTGATGTGAGATCATATGACGAGATTAATGAGTGGGAAGATAGAACTAGGGAAAGAATCACAGAGCATTTGAAGGACCCCCAGTGCATTGCTAAGAATATCGTGTTTCACTATGACTATTCTGTAGATAATCATTCGGCCATTTTTGTTCCCCAAAAGAAAATTCTCCCAGAAAAGGTTTTTTGGAATATAGACATTGAGAAAATGAGAGCTGAAAGGCTTATATGTAACACACGTACAGTTTTTAGGATTGCTGGCCCCACTGTATATCCCATAAACACACCTAAGCACCTTGTGCCCTTCATTCTTCCCACGCAGTGTAATACTCTCATTGGTTTGTATGTATTAGGCCAACTGTTTAATGATTTTGAGCTAACTTGTAAAAAAAGAATTATACCAACTGGGATTACGGAAGGGGAAAGGGGTTTTGAGCAAACAAAACGATGTTACTTAACTGAAGTCATGCCATTTTTCAAACTTCTCAAAGAACACTTTGATGGCCTCAAAAAGACAATTAGTAATGATGTCACTAAAATGAAAAAGACCTTTAATGAGGTGAAAAATGAGGGTAAACAATTGGCAATTGATCTCAAATATAGTGAAATAGACAGGAAAAACATTCTCATCATGAATGAGAACTTGATTGCTAATTGCATTGCACATGATGTGTTTTACACCGTGACCGATTCAGCTTTATCTGCTCGACAATTTCATGAAATGTCGGTCACCTTGCATACCTTTCAGAATCGTGTGATTGAGCTTGAGGGGGAGAATTTCAAACTCCATCAAAAAATTCAAAACGATGACCATGATAACATGGTCAGGAAATTTTCGAAACTAGAAGTTGATTATCTTAAGCTGCAACTAAAATATCAACATCTAGAAGAAAGCACTAAAATTTCAAATGCCAAGACATCCTCGGATGCTCCTGACTTTGACACATGTTTTGAATTAGGCAAAAAGGATGAAACAATTCAAGCTCACTCAAACACGATTCGGAAGTTGAGGGCTCAAATTGCACAATTAAATTCTAACATGGGTAAAGATACTAATCACCAAATGTCTCTAGATTCTCAAAAGTTTCAAAAACAAGGCATCATTAACGATCTACAACATGAAAATGTGTGGCTTTGTGATGAATTGTCAAATGTTAAACAATGATACAAAGAATTATTTGAGTAGATTAAAATAACACGTGATCAAAACAATAAAAATGTCACTTCTTTGTTAAACGAAATTGAGAACCTAAAGACTATGGTGAAAGGGAAAATGCCCGTTGGTTCATGTGACCATGCGAGTAACAATGTTCATGTTTGTTCGAAATATTCTTGTGACGCTTTGAAGTTTCTCTACCCCTTAGGAACAACAAGTTTGTTCATAGCAACTACCTTAGACATCTTAAGGAATGCCTTGTCATACTTAGAGAAACCGTTGAGGAAGATAGGATAACCAAACCGCTTGATGAAGTAGTTGTTGATGCATGTTTCCTCACTAATAGAGCTCAGGAATTGCTAGAATATGCTATTAGTACATGCCCCAAGAATGACAACAAGCTGCAAAGGTTATATGCAACACAGTCCAATGATAGAAACAAACATGTTACGGTTGATATCCCTCAGACTTTGCCTCAATCCAACGTCATGATCACTAACAAACAAACAGTAACCAAGTTTACTAATGTTCCAATCATTGCTTCTACAGGAGTAAAAGGTGTGTTCAAAGCTAGCGGGCCACAGCCTAGGTGCAATACAAAGAATGATAGGGCTTTGCCGGCTAAGAGTGGACTTAAGAATAAAGTAGAAGAATCATCTAGGAACAATAAGAAACATTTGGTGAATGAAAAGAATCGTGTTGATTCAAACATTTGTTTAAACAATGATGTAATTGATTCGAATTCTTATGCTATCTGTAAAACATGTAATGAATGTTTAACTGTTGGTAATCATGATGTTTGTGTTGTGCCTCTCTTTGAGCCTTCTATGCAATCTTCGGTTAAGAATGTTTTGAATGATAATCATGATAGGCAGGTTTGGAAATGTACAGGAAAGGTTTTTACAAATGTTGGATATCAATGGAGGCCTACTAGTAGGAAGTTCTCTCTAGGAGAAAAGTGCCCTTTAACTAGGCTCACTAACTCCAAGATAGTGCCAATTAAGAAATGGATACCCACTGGTAGAACATTCCCGTTAGAAGCACGTAGAACCACTTCTAGGTCTAGTGCATCACTTAATACGGATACCAACGGCTTATCCGTGACTTATGATAATCCAGTGTTTGTATGTGCTAACCTAACGGACCCCAATGGCTTGTGGGGCTCCAGCTTTGTTAGTTATCCACCCTCGTCTGGTTTCAAATGCAGGTCGTACAAATCGTCCTTTGGTATTTGGACTCAGGCTGCTCAAAACATATGACCGGAGACCGCTCGCGGCTCAAGAATTTCGTGGAAAGGTTTATTGGTATGGTTAGATTCGGGAACGACCACTTTGGCAAAATAATGGGTTATGGTGATTATGTTTTTGGGAACAGTGTGATATCTAGAGTCTACTACGTGGAGGGACTTGGACACAATCTTTTCTGTGTAGGCCAATTCTGTGATTCAGATCTTGAAGTTGCCTTCAGAAAACACACATGTTTTGTTAGAGAATTAGATGGTGTTGAACTCCTCAAAGGAAGTCGGGGCACCAATCTTTATACCATCTCAATTGAAGACATGATGCGGTCCTCTCCCATTTGCTTACTCTCAAGGGCTTCCAAGAACGAATCCTGGTTGTGGCACCGTCGTTTAAATCACTTAAACTTCGGTACTATCAATGAACTCACCCGTAAAGATCTTGTTCGAGGCCTGCCAAGACTCAAATATTTAAAGGATCATCTTTGCTCTGCATGTCAAATGGGTAAGAGCAAGAAACACACCCACAAACCCAAAACCATCAACTCCATCATGGAAGTTCTACATACCCTTCACATGGATCTTTGTGGATCAATGAGGGTTCAAAGTATCAATGGAAAGAAATATGTGCTTGTTATTGTTGATGACTTCTCTCGCTTCACGTGGGTAAAGTTTCTACGATCAAAGGATGAAACTCCAGAGATCATCATCAAACTCATCAAGCAACTGCAAGTTTGACTCAACAAGACTGTTAGGTTCATTCGCACTGACAATGGAACAGAGTTTGTGAACAAACATCTTAATCAGTTTTATGAAAGCATCGGCATCAGTCACCAGAAGAGCATTCCACGTACTCCACAACAAAATGGAGTTGTTGAAAGACGCAACCGCACCTTGGTTGAAGCCGCTAGGACTATGCTCATTTTTCTAAAGCACCCATGTTTCTCTGGGCCGAGGCTGTTGCAACAGCTTGCTACACACAGAATAGATCCTTGATACACCCTCTTCACAGCAAGACTCCATATGAACTGGTTCATGGCAGAAAACCAGACCTGTCATTTCTACGGGTATTCGGTGCTCTGTGCTATCCAACAAATGACAGTGAAGATCTTGGGAAACTCAAAGCCAAGGCTGACATTGGTTTTTTCGTTGGGTATGCTCCAGAAAGAAAGGGATACCGAATCTACAACAAGCGTACCAGAGACATAATGGAAACCATCCACGTTACTTTTGATGAGCTGACCGAGCAACAGGCTCCTGGACACTCAAGTTCAGGACCCGGATCAAATCTTCTATCTCCTGGACCCATTAGCTCCAGGATTATACTGAGTCCCTACTCCGTTTGCACCTCCTTCAAGTGAAGATTGGAAGAAACTGTTTGACTCCATGTTTGATGAATATTTTGAGCCTCAAAACTTGGCGGCTCCTGAAGCTCCCGTCATTCCACTACCTGCTGGTGGAGGTAATGCACCACATCATAAGGCAGGGCCATCCATGTCTATATCACTGGGACCAGAAGCTCCAACCATCAGTCATTCAGTCACTACTGCTAATAGTCAATCTTCATCTGTACAACGAGTAGCTTCTGTAAATAATACTTCTGAAGTAAATCCTTTCGCTCCTCCTGAAGACGAACCGTTTGTAAATGTATTTGCTCCTGAATCCTCTGATGATACTACATCCTCAGAAGAAACCTACACGGCAACCTCAGTTCACTACCCTCAACCCCATGAGCATCTCAGAAAATAGACAAATGATCACCCGATTGACAACATCATTGGAAACCCTTCTCGTCCAGTCTCAACCCGTAAGCAATTAGCTACGGATGCCTTATGGTGCTTCTTCAACTCCGTCCTCTCTAGAGCCGAACCCAAAGACTTCAAAGAAGCAATGACTAAGAACTCATGGTTTACTGCTATGGTAGATGAGATTCATGAGTTTGATCGACTTGAGGTATGGGAATTAGTACCTCCTCCAGAATGTGCTATCATTGCTCTCAAATGGATATTCAAGGTCAAGCTTGACGAGCATGGAGATGTCTTGAAGAACAAGGCAAGACTTGTAGCAAAAGGATACCGACAAGAAGAAGGAATAGACTTTGAAGAATCCTTCGCTCCGATTGCTAGAATAGAAGCTATAAGGATATTTCTTGCTAATGCTGCCAGTCAGAATATGGTAGTATATCAAATGGACGTGAAGACGGCATTCTTAAATGGCAATCTAAAAGAGGAGGTGTATGTTAGTCAACCCGAAGGATTCGTGGATCCCGAACGTCCTAACCATGTTTATCGCTTGAAGAAGGCTCTCTATGGACTTAAGCAAGCTCCTAGAGCATGGTATGACACTCTGTCTAAGTTTCTTCTGGCTAACAAGTTCACCAAGGGAGTTGTCGATCCTACACTCTTCACCAGGAAAACAGGCAAAAACTACCTGCATGTTCAAATATACGTTGATGCCATCATATTTGCCTCCTCTGATCCTCAGGAGTGTAATCGTTTTTCGCAAGAGATGAGCTCTCAATTTCAGATGTCCATGATGGGTCAAATGTCATTCTTTTTGGGTCTACAAGTCTCTCAAAACCCAAATGGAATTTTCATCAATCAATCCAAATATGCTAATGAAATCTTGAAGAAATTTGGATATGAATCATATGACTCTGTCGATACTCCCATGATAGAAAGATCAAAACTTGATGAAGACAGTATCAGAACTCCTGTTGACCAAACCAAGTATCGAAGCATGATTGGTTCCTTGATGTATATCACCGCCAGCCGACCAGATCTCCTCTTTGCAGTATGTATGTGTGCTCGGTATCAATCCAAACCGACCAATAAGCACTTAGAAGCAGTTAAGAGAGTCTTTCGGTATCTTAAAGGAACTGTCCACTTGGGTCTATGGTATCCCAAGAACACAACTATGGCACTCACAGCTTACTCAGATGCCGATCATGCTGGGTGTAAAGATACTTGTCGAAGCACGTCAAGAGCTGCTCAATTCCTGGGGGATAAGTTGGTTAGTTGGTCTTCAAAGAGACAAATGAGTACTTCCATCACTTCTACTGAGGCGGAGTACATTGCTATGTCCTCATGCTGTGCCCAAATTTTATGGATGAGATCACAACTCTCAGACTATGGTTTCTCCTACAACAAAGTCCCCATGTATTGTGACAACCGAAGTGCAATTGCTCTTTGCTGCAACAACGTCCAACACTCCAGAACGAAACACATTGATATTTGACATCACTTCATCAGGGAGCAAGTTGAGAAGGGAATTGTGGAACTGTACTTCGTTAGGACCGAGTTCCAGCTGGCTGACATTTTCACCAAAGCACTTCCCAGAGAACACTTTGAATTCATTCTCCCTCGATTGGGAATGAAGAGTCTCACGCCAGAAGCTCTTTCAGGTCTTCAGGAAGAACAGGAGGAGTAAAGGAGGTGCTTCACATATCCTTGTATATATCCTAAAAAAAAAAAAAAAAAAAAAAAAAAAAAAAAAAAAAAAAAAAAAAAAAATTCTTTTTGAAAAACATCAAAATTACAAAAAGACTCTTCTCGCGACATGTCTCTTGTGTAATCAATATTATGTACATCTTTAGAAATGTCGTTCAACAATGACACGGAGTCATACATATGCTTGAGCAAGAGTTCTTTTATGTTTTAATAATGCTTTCTAAAACATGTCGCTCCCCAAATGCTTTCTAAAATGGTTTGCAGTCATTTCAGGCTGTAACCCGGTCTTTAAAATGGTTTGCTATTACTTCAGATAGCAACCCGGTCGTCATACTGGGGAAAGTTCGTCGCCAAAAAGACGTCTATTCCTAACAAGGGCATGAATTACTTTATATTCGTGCCTTTCCGATCTGATGTACGCTTCAGTGCATCATTTCTTGAAAAAGAAGAGAAGTCTTCTTTATCAAACAAATACTTTCCTTTCAAAGATTCTTCGGGAAAGTATTTGATCCAAACTTGGTGGGTACCATGGTTTTTGAAGATGAAAATACAATTAACACTGTGTTTTAACAACATACCACTCAATCGATGGAAAAAGAATTAATCTTTTGTGATAAATACTTTATTGAAAAATGTGTCATCGATTGAGGGGGAGCATGATTTCAAAAACTATATGTCATCAAAACAAGATCTTTGTGCGTAAGGGCGTATTCGACATGTGATTGATATGTGTTAGTATATGAATTTTTCATGAGTTTCTCGTTAAACTCTAAATCGTTTATAAACGCATCACTTCTAACACATAACATTCTCCCTCAAGGTTTGAGGGGGAGCAAATGTATCATCTCAAAAATCAGTAATTCTTAAACATGACACATCTTTCTCCCAAAATCTTTTAACTTATTTAAATCACTTGGGATCACAAATCTCAATTGGTTTGAAATTTTTGATCGGGGGAGAAAAATGTGATTTAAATATGGAAATCTGATTAAAATGTGGTGTTGATTCAAAAAGAATGCTCTCCTATATGTGTTAAAACCTTTTGTATACCAATGCATATATTAAGGGGGAGCAAATGATTTGAAAAAAAAAGAGGATCCTTGCATCTTGTGAGATCGAGACTCAGTCTTAACCAATGAATTGACGAAACAAAGACCGTCATCAATCGAAAGGACTTGTCCTGGCCGGGTAATAACTTCAAGCTGGGTTAACCAGTGATGTAAGCGTGTCTCGAAGAGGACTTGTCTGAGTAGAGTGTACCGTTTCGAGAAACTTTTTGTGAACTTGACCAGGCCGGGTAATAATTTCAAGCTAGTCTAACTAGTGATGTAAGCGTGTCTCGAATGCCTGTTCATGTTTACTAAAGGTGGATCAATTCTAAAGTGCAACTCTTCCCGTCATGTGCAAATTTATCATCAAAACATCGGTGCACATGTTAAGGGGGAGCATTTGAAAATGGTAAAACTCTCAGCGTGTTAACAAAATGAATTTTCAATCATAAACACGTTGAGAAAATCTTCAATGATTTGGTTTATGGCAACATAGGATAGTCATGAAGTTATAAGGTGGCTAAGGTTAGGAAAACCGTCCTATGATCCGCCAGAGCCGGAGGGATCTACCCATGGACAATACCATCTAGATTGTATTAGAAAGTCCGTAGGTATGATTATGAAAAAAGGAGAAATGTGAGAATGGAGAAAGAAGGGGTTGAAGAATTAAAAAGAAATGAAATGAGAAAGGGTGAAAAGAAATAGCCCTCTGTTTATTCAACCTTAGGGCAGAAACCGGGTTCAATTCATAATCTACTGATGGTTGCTAAGGCAACATCGGTATTGAAATCAAGACGTCATGGACCCAGTGACGCACTGCACTTAACCTTCTAAGCTACTCAAGTTCTCTTAAAAGAGCTTGTTTCATTCTCACGGGAAACCGGTGTAATCTATCAACTTATCTCTTAGAGATGGCTGATATTGAAGCAGGAGACCTCTCCCTAATCTCCGAATAGGAAAACCAAATGCACTTATTGAGTCTAGAGCCTAGAGATACATAAAAGATCTCATAGGAACACGTGCTACTTCTACCCTGGGTGTTCAACATTAAGGACACCAGTGGTAAACTTATGAGTCCTACGCAGATCTTAGCAATCTGCCAGAACATTTATGAGGGATGTTATTTATGTAACTCCCAATGATTGAATGGAAACTCCTGCCAGGGTCAACATCAAGCAGCCCTGAAAGCAGGTCACTTAGGTAATTCCTTGTGGATTACGCTAAGTGGTCCCGATGGTTACAAAAGGTCTACAGTCGTGGAGTGATCTCCATCGACTCACCTAATCGTTGATATACTACGGTATAATCTTAAAAGGCCCTCTGTGGGTTTTCGATTAGGAACGGTCTTGGTGAGGGTTAGAAGGAGTCTTCACACTATGCTGTTGACGATCTCTAATTCCAAACCTATAAGTACCGGAAGATTTGTTGCTAACTGTTTACTTGCAGGAATTTTGGACGGTTGCAGAAGTATATTGCTGAAAAGATGCTGATCCATCAACACATGCCCACACTTCATCATCACATCCTTTGAAATCATGATCATTATTTGGGCCTCACTTATGCTTCCACAACTCTGATGCTGAAGATCATGATCCTGAAAAGTGTGAGCATGCCACTACAAAGATGATCATATCACATGAAGAAGTTATTACTCTATGATGTCTTGCAGACATACATTTTGGATGATGCACTCGAAGTAGTTTTCAAAGATCATCCAACAAATTCAACAAGTCATCTAGAGTCAGCTGCCCAAAAGCACAAAGATCTCAACTAAGAAGAATCATTATGCTACGAGCTACAGAGACATCTTCAAAGATTATATGCTACGATTCAGCGCTTATTTTTTTGGGTGACCTCCCTTAGGGGGAGATTGTTAGGAATACGTTTATTCCAATGAAGACTCGGTCACCCCGAGTATTGTAATAGCATAGTGTAGCTCGTAGTAATCATTAGTTTAGTGTAGTATTTGTGGAGTCGGGTCGGGTCTTTACCCACTATCAGCCCGGTCCACAGCCCGTTTAATAGGGCGTTGAGCATGTAACTATAAATACCCTCTCCCACCCAAGGGAGAGGGTTGGACCTTCATTCACAATTCAACTTTTTCTTTCTTTGACAAGGCTCCCATCCTTCTTTCTCTCACTAACTTTCTCTCTCTAGAATTCTTACATTATTCGATCCATCTAAGCATAATCTAAGCTTGTTATAACCTTAAGTGTATTACATTTCGTCACTACAATTCAACAATATATATCTTCTCAACTCAACAAATATATAACTTTCATCACTATGTCTCAAAACCCGAACAAACCCGGTTATTTCACAACCCTCCTAACCTCAAACCAACGATACGGGGGATCGTCAAACACTTCTACTCCCTCGCCGCAAAATTCCCCACAACCTTCATCGCCATATGGTTGACAACCTTTCAATCCGATGGACGTTTATACTAATCAACAAATTGTGTTGCAACAAGCGGGGTTCGTAGCTCATCCTCAACGAATGTTGCCACCACAATTTTTTAACCCATCTCAAGCATCCTCGTTCCCAGCTCATCAATAACAACCGCAAGTCGAACCACAACCTCAGGTCGAACCCCAGTTTAAAGTTTCAAATGCACGGTCACCGGCTAAAGGTAGAGGCAAGAAAACCAAGGCCGGCAAAGGAAAAAAAGTTGTAAATTTAGATGCCGACGATTACGAAGACTTGGAACTTGCAGGTCAAACGCGTGTGAATTATTTTGGAACGACAAATGTTCATTGCCACATGTTCATTGCATCACGTTTTAGAGTCATACGAATTCTTTGGGGAACGACAAATCTGACGAATTCTTTTGGAACGAAATTACAGAAACGTTCAATCAGCAAACTGTGGATGACCCTAGAGGCAAGAATCCGGGAAATGGACGAGGATGAACGGCGACTGCCAAAAGTTCAATGCTATATATAAGCATTTGGGGCGTCGAAGTGGTGAGAATGAGCATGATCAAATCAACAATGCCAAGGCGAGTTTCGCAGAACGCTTTGGTGCGAGGGGTTTCACGTACTAGCATGTTTGGGAGTTTTTGAGATATTACCCGAAATGGAATACTGAGGAGCTGTTTGACATTTCTTGTCTCGAGGATATATTCGGGCCTGACGCACGACCTCGTCCCGAAAAAGCCAACAAATGAGCTTGAAAGAAACAAAAGTCGACGGATACGTCGAGCGCTGCGAGCTCCGGTGGGAGTCAAACGAGTACTTTTTCGAGACAATTATCCGAAAAGTATACGCAAGCCAAAGACGCTCAGACGGCTTGTTACGAGGCGAGGAAGAGGAGGGAAGAAAGAGCCTTGGAAATGCAGGAAATGCAGATGCTCATGCTAGATCCCGGCTTGGTTACTGACCCGGTCAGAGCCGAAATCATTCGCAGGAGACAAGCAAAAATAACGAAGAAATACCAACAACTCGATGAGGATGCCGATAAATAAAATGTTTAATATGCATGTAGTGTCGTTTTTTATATTTTCGTATTGTTTTTTTTTATTTAATTTTCATATCGTTATTTTTTTCCCGTATTGTAACTTTTTTAATTTGAAGAAATAAATTTAGTTTGGTGTGTTATTTTTTATTTTTGTGTAATGAATTTAATTTATTTAGTGAAATAAATAAAAAAATAAAGGTGTAAGTGGTGGGCCCTAAATGAGTAAGTTGAGGTTAGTTATGAGTGAGGAGAAGGTTAGTTGTGAAGAGGTGCTGGGGTGATGTGGCACCCGTGGGCCCAAAATAAGGAGAAAAAACTAGTTGCCATACCCACTCCTCTTAAAACACAAAGTTTATTAATAATCAATAATCGAAAGATAAATTACAATGAAACCTAAACCTTATTTATAAAGTACTACGTAGTAAAACTTGTAGAATAACATAACCTAGAACAAACAAAAATAAGGAAACTAAAGTAAAAAAACAAAAAGTCACAACACAAAATAAAACCCACGAAACACAAGTAGGGTTACTTATGCTTAGCGTAGAGTTACTTGGAATCCTTCTAAATTCAGTAACCTCAATATATTTAGTAGTAGGATTATTTATGTTTAGTACCCTTACTCTTACTACGAGTACCCTTACTCCTACAACCAGTAATATCATTCTATATTCATGTCTTGATCATGAATCGCATCCTTATCATTCCCCCTCACTTAAAAAAGAACTCGCCCTCGAGTTCTCACTATCAAGGGCTTCATCTACCTTGAACACCTTCTCACGACGAACCTTGTCTTCAATAGATTTGCGCTTTACAGTAACTCAAGGACTCTCTTTATGTTTCTTTACACGTCTACCACACTCCCAATGATCAACCCATGAATTAAAATATCGAGTTATGAACTCCTTATCAATGATCACCAAATCTTCAATTGCAATAAAATCAACTTCTTTGCTTACCATTGAAAACTTCATTGGATTTGCCATAATCATATTTAAATTTAACCCATAATCAAAATCACAAACCTTAAAATCTTTGATGCCTTCGGAATCTTTGCTTAGCTAACAATCAAAATCCTTCACATCTTCATCACCATTAAAACCCATAACTTATTCTTGAGAAGTCTTCAAGGTAACAACTTTATTTGTTGTTTTCAAGACTAAAGTTGAAATCTTGTCTTAATGTTGTGGAGGGACTTTTAGATTCTTGTATTTTCTCAACATGCTCTTCAACAACTTCATCATTCAAAATCTTTTCTTTCATGATAACCTTGGACATTGGTATTTTTTGTTTGACTTTGGGTGGAACTATAACAATCCTTTTTCTTTCCCATAAGAAAAGATATATATGCATTTTTTGAAAATCATATATGCCCTTAACCTCTTGTACCCAAAGTTTTCCTAACAAAATATCACACTCATCAAAATCATCCACAATACAAAGTATCTTCCTTTAAAAAAATTTCCCAATAGTTATCGGAACCCAACAAACTTTGTAACCTTCAATTGGACAAACTTCCATAGGTAATTTTAATAAGTCTACCGATTTTTTTGAAACCAAATTATTATTGCAACAACCATCAATAATTAAAGAACATACTGAATTATTGATTAGAATTCTCGAACGAAAAGGCTCGGTTGTAGACACCCGATCATCCTTCTTTCTCTCCTCCCATTGATCACTCTTTTTATTGTTGAATGGAGATTGGTTGCTTGCACAATTGCCTCCAAAATCGCCTAGAGTTGGACGAATTCTTTGACCTTCGTGTTTGCTACCATCACGATTCTTGTGGATTAATGCCCCGCCTTCAATCACAGAACATAATTCTTCTAGCATAGTGTAACAGCTGTTAAGTTCTTTCATGGATTTAGTAAAACCATGATCTATGTACTCTCTAGACCATACCCCACCAACAGTATGGGTTTTTGAATCTTCTACACCATTCATCATCTAGGATACTAACAAGTTCTAGATGTTTAATTGATTTAGAACCTTCTACACCAATTACCACTAGGATGCTAAGAAGCTCTGATGCCAACTGACGCAGGATGCGCGGAAGCCTATTTAGATAAACCCTAATCCAAAGGTGATAACCAAGGCTCACTTTACGGGAATAAAACCCGAACTAGAGAATAACTCATAAAACACAAAGTTTATAAATAATCAATGATCAAAAGATAAATTACAATGAAACCTAAGCCCTATATTTATAGGGTAGTAAAACTTGTAGAATAAGATACTCCATCCGTCCTAAAAAGACAGTCCATAAACAAAAAATGTAGAAATTATGATATTTGTAATTAATGCTAGTTTTTATTGATAAAAAGTTATTTTACCCTCATATTTAGTATAGAAATAAAAAATGAGTAATTAATGCAAGTTTTAATTAAAATGGTAAAGTAGGAAAACCAGTCATAATTATTGTCCATATATAAAAACTGGACGCTTATTTTGGGACAAACATAAGTAGTAAGATGGTCTTTTTTTTTTTTTTTTTTGGAGGGAGTAACATAGAACAAACAAAAATAAGGAAACTAAAATAAAAAACAAAAAGTCATGACACAAAATAAAACCCAGGAAACACCAGTATGGTTACTGGTACTTATGCTTGGTGTAGAGTTACTTGGAAATAACCTTCTAAATCCAGTAACCTCAGTATATTTAGTAGTAGGATTACTTATGTTTAGTACCCTTACTCCTACTACGAGTACCTTTACTCATATAACCAGTAATATCATTCTATATTCGTGTCTTGATCACGAATTTCATCCATATCAATACCTCAAGGATGACTTAGTGAATTACTACATGTGTTTTTCCTGACAATATAATACCTCAAAGGGAACGTTATTACAATTTAGTGTAATAATTATTTCATCCGATCACAATAAAGAGTTTTTTACAAATGAATATTTTCAGGATAATTATTCAGTTTATCCGGCTTATATGAACCACGCCGTCCATTCACAATCTTCTGTTAGGTTTTGTGTAATATTTCATACGGAGTATTTCTTTACCGCATTTATAAAGTTGTTAGCAATACCCTACTTCAAATTTATCTTCTAATAAACCCATTGTAAGAATCAATTAATGGTCATCTGCTCATCGAAAATGATATGCAGGGATCCAATATTAAAGCTTTTAGTATCCAATTATCAATTTTCCTCTCTTGATAACACCATCAAGAATATCAATTAGGGATCATCCAACAACATCGAGAAATCAGAAAAAATGGAGAAGTCGAACAACATGGAGAATATGCTTATGTTTTTTCAATAAAACACTATCTTCATTATTAGCCTTCCATCAAGTTTTTCTCTCCTCACTTATATGTATAATCTAAGTTCTTTGGGTGTTATTTTAGAATTTTATGCGGCAAAAACAAATTGAATTTAATTGCATCACTACATGAGAAACATAGCATTTGGTTATTGCCATGTTTTAGCGGCATCTATACTGAATACCTCATTTGGAGTTTAAATTTTTTAAATAATAAACTATTGTATTAGATTTTTTTGCTAAACAAATAACGGCTATGGTGAAGAGTTTGACTAGTAGGATACTTAAACCCAACCAAATCTTTTAGCGTTTCTACAGAAAGTGTATTAACTAAGATCGGGTAAGGTGTGACATGGATTGATCGCCCATTAAGCTTGTTCCTAGGGCTTCGGTCCTACTAGCATAATCTATAGTCTAATACAAGGAGGTACCAATTCCGTTGAAGTAAGAGAGATTGCCAACTTTGAGTCCGACTCGACTATAACATTCTGCCAACCATAATCAACAACCAAACGACAAGCATTTTAGATTGTGCATAACCCAGCCATAAGAAGGGATGTAGCAGGGAAGGCCTTCCTGAACATAAGATTACATAGCCAAGATCATCTGAGCAATAATACCCGTGACAACATGATCAAATTTAAATGACGCATCAAAATTAAGCTTCACAATATTAGTAGTGGGAGGGATCCACCTAAGTGAACTTGTTTGGGATTCGTCATGAGGAGCCAAAGAATTAGAATCAGTCGATGCCATTGGAGAATCTAAATTGAAATCATGTTCAATACGAGCGCACAATTGTATTGTACGAAGAGGAACTAATGGAGTATGCTAAAAATAAATATGTTCATTGACTTCCAGATCTGCCATGCAATAACTGCAATAAATGTGTGTAATTTCATTTTATCCGACTTAGTTGGCATTGTTTCTAGGAGGATTCGAATCCGTCAGACTATAGATCCATTCGTAGAATCAGCTTGAAGACATATATGAGATCCGAACCACTCCATTTTTGTCCATGGGCACTCAAACAACATATGTTCAATCATTTCAACCTCAGAAAGACATATAGGACATAATGGTGAACAAGAGAAATTTCTTCTAAACAAATCCTCACAAGTGGCTAAAGCATTGGAGTACAATCTCCACTATTTATTATTATTATTATTATTATTATTATTATTATTATTATTATTATTTTTGGCAAAGTTTTGAGATGGCAAATTTGTCTCCAAAAATTTTTATCTTGTAAGAAGATGAAGAAGCTATGGCTTGAGAGGTAGAGTCGTGATGATGCAACGTTAATCGGTACCTTGACTTTACCATGTAATTACCTTTAGCTTCATAAATCCATACAATCTTGTCAGAAGAGCCTCTCCTTGATAAAGGTGTTTTAGAAATGAAATTTGCTTCATCAAGTAGAACAAAGTTTTGCTAGTCTCAGTAACCATTGAGTATAAACTCTTAAATTAAAGTGTTCTCTATGAAAGGGCCTCGAGGACAACGAATATAAAATCTTCAGAATAAGGAATCCATTTATGATTTATGAGTCTAGAACGGTATATATTGATAGGGGTCCTTTTACCCAAAACATTTTGTCTAGTGGTATGTGAGTTCCTCATCAACCTAGAGGTTGTGGGTTTAAGCCTTGCTTGAGGCATTTGTGAGATACATGGTATAGGTGTGAAAAAAAAAAAAAAAAAAAAAAAAAAAAAAAAAAAAAAAAAAAAATTGCCGTTCTAAAAATAAATAAAAAAAAAAAAAAAAAAAAAAAAAAGTTTTTTTTTTGATAGGAGTCCTTTTAGGTTATTTTTTTCAAATAATTTGTAGTTGTTGTATGCTTTTTATCGCCTATTTCCTTACCAACTTTTTCTTAATATTTAATTGCCGTTATAAGAATTTAATCATTTATTCAAAGTCAGAATTGAAGTTAAGAAGAACGCAGATTATTGGTTTGAAATAGATGTGCTCGTTATTTATTTTATTAACCAAAAGTCTAAATTGATGGCCATATAAGCAACCAGTCCAAACCTTGGTGTTGTCATAATATCCAAAATGTCGACATTTTTTAGAGGAAGACTTCAAAACCTTGGGTCATGTGTTCACCTTTTCCTTTTCTTAATTAACAAAGATAACCTTAAACGTGTGTGATTACGATAGCAAACTGGTTGCTTACAATGATCTATATTTAAAAGGGGCTTCAGTTAGCCTTTCCGTATTTATAAGCCGTTTTAAGTTAGTACATGAATTGTAAAAACAGTATGAAGTGTTAAACCATGAAAAATGATACTTTCTCCATCTTAAAATAATTGTTCAGTTTGATTTTTCAGAGTCAAACTGATTCAACTTTAATCTTAAATATTTCTTTTGCGTTATATAATACTTGATAAAGAATTATACCAATGAAAATACACTTAAAACACAATACATTCATTTATTTTGCATCAAATATTATATAACACCCACAAAAATAAATAATGTCAAAGTTGAATCAATTTGAGTATGAAAAATCAAACTGGACACTTATTTTAGGATGGAGAGAATAACACGAAATCAAGTATCTATTTCGATCTGTTAAAGAACGAGTTTAGTAACCCGCGCGTTGCGGCGGGTTTTTTAAATAGAAGTTTGGTGTTATGCGTTGGTTGTAAAAAAAAGAGAGAAATAGTTTATATATTTTTTTAAGTAGTTATTGGGTGTCGGTTAAGTTTTGTTTGTGGTTGCAAATATTTAACGGCTTTGGGTTATGGTAATTGCGTTAAAAGCATTTTTTGTTGTCATTAGCTACTTAACGTGAAGTTAGTTACCTAGGACTGACTTTGCAATTAATGTATAACATGAAGGACCATTTATGTAAATTATGTGAGGAATAAATTTGCAATGAATCGGTGAGATAAAGGTCAAAGTGCGTACAAATTTTTTGAAAAAATGTTAACAATAACAGTCGTTAGTTAACAGCCGTTAAATAACTAACGACCGTTAATACTAAAAAAAAAAAAAAAAAAAAAAAAGTTACTGTAGCGTCCACTGTAACAACTACAGTAGTTGCTACAGTAACCTCTTGGGGATTAGTATATATATAATTACACAGGTTTGCCGTATAAGTTTTAGATGTCCGGTATTTCTGGACCTATTTATGAAACAATCATAGAAATAATATTACTTTGTATCTTAAAATTATATTTAACTTGTTACTAACGTAATTTGTAAAAATTGATGATAGTCAATGATATACAAACTCGGTTGATTTGTAGACTTAATTTTAGCTTTCACTGGGTGACGTAGAAATTAACTTGAAAACAAGATGAAAATGTAGTTATAGCTTGGTAATACACCTACATCAATAGATATGCATAGATGTCTATAAGTTGACTATGAGGTGCATATATTCAATTCATCACTGAAAAGTGTCGACATTTTTTGTCATCCTTTTGCCGTATCAAAATCATTGACTTTGAATGAACTTACAATTTCATTAATTAATGAACTAATGAAATTTAGTTGTATTTTATACAAGTTGTATTTTTTTATGTATTAATAAGTTATATATATATTTTTTTGTTACTGGTTTGGGTTACGTGGATCACTTTTGTTACTCGTCTTTATTGGAAAAGGTAAAATCAAAGAATAAACATGGATAATAATTGGTCTTTAACTAATGCTCTTGGTATATCCTCATTCCAATACGCTTTATATACATTTGAACTCTTAAAGTGATTATGCTTTCATATCTCCAAAAAGAACGTAACATAAAGTTTTCCAACTAAATTACACGTAACAAAAACAAAATAGCTTTTCTCTTGGAGTAAAAGCAATAAAAAGAATATCAAAATGCATATATAAGCACAAACACATATGTGGATAACACAAGCACTCTCGAGTCTTGACTCTACTATCATTTCTATAATCAAAACAAGGCCCAGGCGAGGGAGCAGTCGAGCAGATATTAATATATTAGTCCAAAAAAAAATACAGCATCCTTTATATATAGATAACAAAAAAAGAATCAAAGTTATAAAAGTGGCAAAGCGTGATAAAAATGAAGTGCCAAAAGTTCGTTTTTGTTGCTTTTTTGCTTTTGAACCTAATAACTACCCATGTTTTAGCCGAGTGCACTTGTGAACCAGAAGAAGACGAGGGAAAAAAGAGTGAAGCCCTCAAATACAAATTGATAGCACTTGCTTCGATCCTCGTAGCAGGTGGCATCGGTGTATGTTTACCCTTCATCGGTAAAATCGTTCCATCTTTAAGCCCCGAGAAAGATGGGTTTTTCGTTATCAAGGCATTTGCCGCGGGTGTCATCTTGGCTACTGGTTTTATACATATACTTCCTGATGCATTCGATCACTTAACGTCCCCATGCTTGAAAGATCATCCATGGGCAGAGTTCCCTTTTACTGGTTTTGTTGCGATGGTGGCAACTATTCTTACACTCATGTTTGAGACTTCGTCAGCTGCTTATCAGCAAAGGTCTCAGTCCAAATCATCAAGAAATGATCATGTGCATGTTAATGGAGATGAGGAGAATAATGCGCGGCACTCGGGGCAAGTGGCTGCTCATACTCATGCGACACATGGACATGCTCATGGTTCCATAACGCATGTTGATGGTGTAGCTTCGAGTTTGTCACAAGTTGATCGGTATAAGATCGTTTCCAAGGTAAATGAATACCTTCTATAATATGAATTGAACTTTATCTTTGCATAATCTAGGATTATTTAATATCTTATTCAATTCATTTTCCTACCATATGTCGATTGGGAGAGCAACAAAATCAAAAAACCAAAAACCCTAAAAAACCGCCAAAAAACGGAACTAATTCTAAGACCTATGGTGCGGTTTCTGGCTTTCAAAAAACTGAAAGTTTTGGTTAGGTTTTTTGTTTTATATATAAAATCAAACCGAAAAAATCAAACCGCACCATACTAATATTCCTAAAACTAATAAAAAATGTACGCATTAGTTTTGATACAAGTAATTACCAAAATCCAAAAATTAAGAGATACGTATATTAGATATTCGTAACATATTTTTTTTAGCTAACATTACAATAAATTCGTAAAGTTAGTTTTCATTATTCATATATATTTGCACATCTCATTTTTATATACGTGTTATGTAATCTTATTATTTATCAAAAAAATATTCAACTTACCGGCTAGGATTTCTTGATTTAGCTTATGGTTGCTCAAAAGATATACGTATTCAGATATCCAAAATTTTGATAAGAATTTATTAAAATGTTGGGTTTTATAAAATGTCAATTTTGGAACATAAATAAAAGCTTTCCAAAACTTATAGACATTTGGATATTCGTATATATAAGACTGTTATCGGAAAATTCGAATATCCGAATTGAAAAAGCTTAGCTAAAGTTATGTGTCTAACATAAAACTATCATCACAAATTTCGGATATCTAAATTTGTGATTTAATTAGTTATTGACAAGTCCTTTAATTTATTTAAATTAACAACAAAAAATTATTGTAAAAAATGACTCATTTCATATTTTCGCTTCAAACCTCAAAAAACCATGAGACAACTCTGATACCATCATAATAATGTTTAAATCTTTGAAAAATCTTTATTTTTTAATATAACTTTGTTTAAATTCATATGGTAACTGTTTGCGAAAGTGATTTCAAACTTATAAAAATTATGACACTCCAATAAAAAATCGAAAAAATCGAGAATCAAACCACAAAAAACCAAAAACCGAACTTTTAGTGCGGAGTTTGGTTTTAAAGTACTTAAAACTGAACTTTTGGTTTAGGGTTTAGTTTTTGCTAAAAATCGCCCCAAATCACCTCATGCCCTTAACAGAAGGTGTTTAAACAAATTCTTATCACCAATTAAATTTTATACAAATTAAAATATACTTTTATAGTTTTTTAAAATAAAATTTGATAAATAAAAATATTATTTATTAAAATAATATTAAATATATTAAGATTTCAAATTATTTTAATTTAAAAAAATAGACTAGCATTTGATTGTTAGATGTATTCTTGTTTAGATTGCATGTGATCTAAATTATACGAGTAACTATCAACACAAATAACGAACTATTTGGATTGATTGATTTTTGTTGTTTTAATGGTCCTACGCCAATGCATAAAATTAAGAAATAATATATCTTATCACAATAAAATACTCTAATAGGATATCAAGATACAAAACCACAAATATAATGCAAAACCTTGTCGTAGTAAATAATGCTGCGAACTATTCTTTTATAATTTATAAAGTAAAGTAACTTCCAATATCGTTTTTCACGGGGTTATGGGTCTCAATACCGTTTTTCACGATGTATTTGAGAGGTTGAGACATAGACAATCTTACCCCTACATAAGGTAGAGAGGCTGCTTCTGGTTCTATCAAAGGTAGAAAAGAACCCGGCCTGCAAGGCTGTTCAATCTCGATATGTCTCTAGGCATTAATTCCTTATCACGTGGATAAACCATTTTTATGATTTAAAATCATGTACTGAACTATTGGAATTCTCTAACTCAATGTTAAACATTAATAACCCATATCATTTACCGAAGTCACGTGATTTTTATTTCTTTCTTCAAGTAATCAAGTTCGTATTACATTATTACTTTTGGCTAGCATACAATATGAAATATATATATATACGACTAACATACATCATCTAATTTTTAAGGTTACATTTAAATAATGTATTTGCCATATGTTTTCTCAGGTGTTGGAATTGGGCATCATCGTACATTCGGTAATAATAGGATTATCTTTGGGCGCATCCGAAAGTCCTAAAACCATAAAACCACTCGTCATTGCATTGACCTTCCACCAATTCTTTGAAGGAATAGGGCTCGGAGGATGTATTTTTCAGGTATGGACTTCATTAATTATCGGTGTTTAGTAGAAACGTAACATGCTAACTTTTTTTTGAGCGACATGACCATATCACTGTAGTACTATAAGCCGCTAGCCACAAAAATATCTTCCTCAATTAAATGAGGGTTTTTTTTTGTTTGTTTGTTTGTTTTTTTTTTTTTTTTTTTTTTTTTTTTTTTTTTTTTTTTTTCCTAAAAATTAAGTTAGATAATTCTGACCTGTGAGACTGTCACCCCCAAGAATCTGGCCATATCTAGCAGGCATCTTGTAAGCCCAACATAAACTAGCCCAATCAAATAGGATTTGTTAAATAAAATAAGATAATACTCCGTATGGTTTATGAGGAACTAAATTGCATTAGTAGTTCTTCATTATTTCTCTTAATAGAAACGTAATTATTACGTAGTATGTATTTTGTTTAAATTCGTATGTTTAATAAACGGAAATATTATATGTTTTTTTCTCAAAGAGAGAACATGGTAACAAATTTTTTACTCAAACTATTGCAGGCTGAATTCAAGTCGATTGTTGTTACACTCATGGGAGCATTTTTTAGTCTTACAACCCCGATTGGGATTGTAGTCGGGATAATAGTAACCAACACATACAAAGAGAATAGTTCTACGGCCCTAATCGTAGAGGGTGTGTTAAACGCTGCGTCGGCAGGGATCTTGATTTACATGGCACTTGTTGACCTCCTTTCACCAGACTTTATGAACCCACGGATGCAACGGAACAAGATACTTCAGTTCAGCTCAAATGTTTCGCTTCTTTTGGGCGCTGGTCTTATGTCACTCCTAGCAAAATGGGCTTAAATTGTCTTTGTTTAATATAACATGGTGTAAATCAAAAGCGAATGTTTTTGTTCTTTTTTTAATGTTGAAACAGTTGATAAAGATGGTTGATTCAAAATAGTGTTAAGTTGTTGAAGATGTTAAAGGTGAATTAGAAAGTGAGGTTGTAGTTGATGAAAGTTGGTGAAGTTTGTGCCTACCATGTGTTTGAAAGTCTTAAGAGAATTGGGTTTGTGATTTTTTTTTTTTTTTTTTTTTTTTTTTTTTAATTAACAAAAGTTTTAATTTAGGATTGTTCACATATATGTTAAGTTATATATATATATATATATATATATATATATATATATATATATATATATGTGTGTGTGTGTGTGTGTGTGTGTGTGTGTGTGTGTGTGAACTTATTATGCATGAACAAACCATCACATTCAAGTTATTCAATGTAATTGAAAATCTTATTTTCATATGCATACAGTAGAAAAGTATAACATTGTTGTAAGAAAAGGATATCCGAGGTCAATTTTAGTTGTGGGTGATTAATTTTGAATGCGTTTTATATAATGTGCAAGTGAATGATTGTTCATGCCTCTGAAACATGTCGTGCGTGATTGACTCATAGGCTCAAGGGTATGATCATGATTATACCTTTGAGCCTATGATAATACTGCATGAGGTCATGTTATTGTTATAGGACAAGGTGTCAAGGTGGTAATAAACTTATCATGATTATATAATCTTATGAGTTACGACCAAGCATGGCCTTATATACAAAATGTTAACTAGATACGACTCGAGAGATACTTTGCCTTTGATGCATTGTGTTTTTTTTAGTATCATCGTCTGTTAGAAATTTCCATTAGTTAAGACGTGTAATTGCTGATGGATATTCCATATCCCTTTTGGTTTATAGGCCAACCAAAACCTTTAAAATGAAACATTTTTTTTTTTTTTTTTTGAACAAAGATTTCATGAAACCAAAAGCTCTCTAGCAAGGAGCTAGAAGAGAGATTATAATGGCTTATTAAGCCAAGAGTTCCAACAATTTACCTTATGACGTCTAAACTTAAGCCAAGAGAAAGAAAATAAACGAATAGAATCGAAAAGATCACTTTTCCTCGTAGGATGAGAATTAAAAGTGATGCTATTTCGATATCGCCATAAAACCCACAAAGAAGTCGCAGAAATAACATACACACGGTCTTTAGAGTCCTTTGAAGCTCTCCAATTATCTAGCCGATGTAACCAATCGAACCATGAGGAAAAAAGAGGTATATTAATATCAGTCCACACTCGAATAAGGCGCCGCATGCTACTAGCCGTATCGCAACCAAAAAAAAACATGATCGTTAGATTCCAAACCCATGTTGCACAACGGGCATGCAATAGAAGAAATGTCTAGCCCCCGCAAAGAAAGATTTAAACGATTAGGAAGTCTATCCAGAATGAGACGCCAGATGAAAACATTTACCTTACGAGGCAAAAGCTTACACCATCTAGTACTTGGACTTAACGAAGGCAGTAAACTGTCATCAATATGAGATCTTGTGGCTTGGACAGAGAAACTATCATCATCCGAAATCCTCCAAGACCAAGCATCGGGACGATTGCTCAAAGAGACATGCCCTAACTCCGAAACCAAAACTTCAAGAGCAGATTCATTTCGACTACCTGCTATACTTTGTCAATTCCAATTCCAAACCCACTCATCATATTGGATATATGATCCGCAAGCACGCAATTAGCATTAGAATCTAAGTGATACAATCTGTTATATCTAGAACACAAAGGTCCATCTCCAACCTAATTATCTTTCCAAAAACGAATGGACATACCATCACCCACCTTACGGCACAAAGTGTAGGAAGGAATGATACCGCGAGCATGTAAATTAGAATATGAATAAATAATAGATGACCAAATACCACTACAGTTGCAACCTCTCAATTCTAACCCAACATCATCCCCATTAGCTTTTATCACTTGAACCCAAAGAGAATTCGGGTTATGAACGAAACGCCATCGCCATTTTTGAAGAAGAGCTAGATTAAAAGCTTTCAGATTGCCAATCTCTAAACCACCCTTATCAAACGACGCCAAAACATTCTCGCACCCTTTAAAATGAAATTATATTTCTATCGATAAACTTACGCTTTCTTATCTATGTCTAAGAAAAAGATTACCTTTATGAATATATTTCTAAAGAAGTTACTTTAAAGTGTTAGTAAAGGGTGTTTGGGTAAGCTTATTTTAGGTGTATATTAATTGTTGCTTTTCTTATGTTTTTGAAAAGTTTTGGCTTTTTGTAATGTTTTCTAATTCTATTAAAGCATCTTAGTTATTATTGTTAGAATGTAGTTTTATGTGAAACCTTTTATATAATATGGTTCCTAAAACTTTGTTATTCAGTTCGCTTTTCACTTTCAAGAGTAGATGACGGTTATCTATAGTAGAATATAAGTAAGAGTTAACTCATGAGGCAATACAACCAAGGTACTATAGCTTTTAGTTAGTTTCGTAATTATTTATGGTTCAAACAACACTTAGTTAAGAAATTTCAGACAATCTCAAAGCCACACATTAATTTTATAAAAATAGCAGTAAACAGTTTTAATAATCAATTTCAAAAAATTTCGAATTAACCGAAGCCTATCAAGTCCTTTGCATTTGATTGTTAACTAAATGATATCTTTAACGATTATGTTTTCGTTTTCAACGGGAAGAGTGGTTTAATTCAGAAAATCATGTTTTGAAATAAGATGACTTTTGTTTAGGGTTTATTTTGCTTAATCGAAGTTGCTCCAAACTTCTTTTGGACTTGAATTCCTACCTTTGTAGCCCCTGTAGTGTTTAAACATGCGTAGATTAACATTGACACTTTTGTTATAAATTTTTCATGAAAGTCACATAGTTTGAAATTTGATAAACTTAAGTGACTAAAACCATGACAGGTTGTTTATTACAGTATACAAACATACATGGGAACCATGTTTTTTATGGTGAAGAACACAAGCCTAATGGCCGGAAGTCTCATTTTTTGATGCCTATATGAGTTTTTATCTTTCACTAATAAAAATTCAAAAGTATTAGTAATCGTGATTCGTGAAGGATGCTTTGTTATAAAAATATTCGTGATATCAATTTCATTGCATTTTCATCATGATGTTTAGGCCAAGTAGGGAGCATAATATGAAGGCCCGTAAAATTTATTTATACATATTGTTGCGAAAGCGTCACACTGTGTGCATCTCAACCAAGTTATCACAATCGTCGTCTAAACATCAGAGAGTTGGCCTAATGTTTGTGCATGTTGAATTTCTTTTCTTTTTTTTCCCTAATTTAATAAACAGTTTATATAAATTGTAGGCTGTGTTGGGCCTTAATGGTTTTGAAGTGCTTGAGTTTATAAAAACCTTTGTGTTAGACTTCTCAAAGTAACAAGGGTTGTATTTTTTAATGTTAAAACTCATAGATTTTGCTTTGGTTCGTAAGCCGTGAACTTCTTTCTCAGTTAGTTCGTGAAATTTCATTTGGTCGTTCTTTTATGTGTGGATTAGATACTTTGTTAATTTGAATTATAAAGCTACATAATTGAATTACTAACAGGGTCAAATTTGAAATCATTTATGTAGTGGATTCCCAGCTTTGTTGAAGTAATTTCATACCGTAACTTTTTTTTCATAATTGATAATGAGCTCTTAAGGTCACCAACTTTCCTACCTTTTACCACACTAATTTGATGCATGAACATGGTTTTTCAAAAACCTTAGAAGAAGGGAAATGATTTGCACACTTCATCTTTTTATTGGGACACTCCTCCATATGCATTAAACTGTTGTACTGTGAATGTACAGTGCTTTAACCGGTTGTACATATGAGTGTCCCAATAAAAAAATGAAGTGTGACAATCATCTCCCTTAGAAGAAGTTATAAGCAAAATTTCAATATGGAATAACACTTTAGCATAGTGCAATGACAAGTTCACCGAATTCACTGTGAATATGATAATTGAAAAGATGTTTAGATCAGAATGGAGGTTTCATTAGGCAATAATAATGACATATTTTCTCACTTTTATCTTAACTTCACCATTTTTATGTTGTCGCAGAAACCTATAGCTGCAACTATTTGCAACTCGGACAACTTATGAGTTATTGCTATTTGAATCTTATTATCCAAGAAGTGCACCATACACACATTCATAGTTCACGTGAGCTTCTTTGGATATTTTGTACGAGTCCTAAAAGTAAATGGACCTAAATTAGTAGCGACATGGGTAATTAGTTTATTAACATGGGTGACTTGATAAATACAAAGTGTGATATATGATGGTATTCGGCAAAGAACACATTATGCTTATCTAAGGTGTCGTTTGTTTTTTCAGAGTTTTTTCCTCTTCATCTGCAAACCATGTCTGCAGAAGAAGAGGTATATTTGAAGCTCTTCATCTGCAAGAAGAAGAGCGTTTGTTTTTTGTGCTATTGAAGTACTTCTTTTCTTTTTCTCCATTTTTTTTTTCTTTTTCACTAGTTTTTTTTTTTTTGTGCTATTCATTTTTTTTTTTTTCATTTCCTTTTTCTTTTTCACTAGTTTTTTGTGCTATTGAGTGCAAAACAAGCAATCGCTTAAAATACGGAGTATTAAAGACAATACATAATGGTTCAAATTATACCAATACATAATGGTTCAAAGCATAAAAATTGCAAATCACATAAATTATTAAAATACTACAAACATATATCAAATTAGGACTCGGCCCGTTCAATCACTTTGCATTAGTTGTTGTGCGATTTGATCTCTTAAATTAGTCATATATTGTCGGTCTGGTGCATTGCCTTGTGGTTGAACAACTTGATCTTCTTCATTAACTTCGTCATCAACTTCAACTAATGCGTTGTCATTATCAAGTTGCATATCTGATTGCTCATATCTAGCAAAGAGTTCATCATCTAAACCTTCTTTTCGTATAAAATTATGAAGTGCAAAACATGCAATCGTGATATTTCTTTGTTTCGTTAGTGGAAAGGGTGTCATCTTCTTTAATATAGGAAAACGTGCTTTTAATACCCCATAAGCACGTTCAATCACATTTCTAAGTTTCACATGTGAGTGGTTGAATTTTTCTCTACTATTCAATGGTCGGCTTCGCCGAAAATCTCCTAACCAATATCTCACATTGCGATATGGCGCCATAAACCCTCGTGTGTGTGCATAGGCGGCATCACAAAGATAATATTTGTCTGTAAATGTTATATGATAATTAATATTTAATAGTTCAAAATAAATGCAAACTATGTATGTATGTATGTATGTATTTTATGTATGTGTATGTATGTATGTATGTACCTGGAGGGGGTAACGGAAACGGTGCATTAGGATTTCTTATTGCTTCTGATAAAATTCTGGAATCATGGGCTACCCCTTCCCATCCGGCAACAAGAAAAGTAAACATCATATTAAAGTCGCATATTGCCAAAACATTTTGATAGCAATCCCCCTTTCCTCTCCCTTTATATAAATGTTGCTTGTGTTTAGGGTCAAAAGCATGTATCAAAGTTCCATCCAGAGCACCGACAGCTCCCTACATAAACGAAATTAGTAGTCGAAATTTAATGTGAAACAAAATATCGCATCACTAATATAGTTACTAATTACCTTAAATATTTGTCGTAATCTCCTATTATGGCCTGGAACGTTTGGATTAGGATTAAAATTTATTGGTATTATAATCTCCTTAGCAAACTCCACCATTTTAGCCAATACCTCATGAAAAAACTTGTGAATTGTTTGCGTTGAGTGTTGAAATCGGTTTTTTGTGACCACATACCGTTGATTGTGACCTAACATCATCAAGAACATAGCCATCTTTTCTTCAACTGATACATGCTTGCTATCTTTTAACCACCCTTTTACTCTAAAATGTGTGCAAAGACGAACAAGAGAATCACGTGATATGCGTAGCAACTCAATACACTGTCTATCATTTCCTTGCAATAATTCTAATGTAAACTGATGACCCGAGATTGCTGAAGTAGTATCTCTTTTTTGCTTTCCTTTCCTTGACCGAAAGTAACGAAGATACGTATACATAGCAATAATGAGTACAAGTTTTTGATTATAATCCATGATAACCCTGTTCAAATATAAAATTTTTAAAAATAAACTCAATGGTTCAAATAAACACAAAGCCACATATTCACAGTTTCAAGCATTACAAAAAGCATTACTACAACTGAATAGATGGGAGGTCATGCAGCAAAGAAATACTATAATCTTAAACATTACTACAACTGAATACAAGGGAACAAATTAGAAATAAGAAATACTAGGTAATTATACAATCTTAAACAAGTTTTGCAATATGAAACAACACTGTAACCGTTACAATAATATATTATTTAATCAAATGAGAATGTGACAAATGGTACATGATTACAGTATTCGTATCTAAACTCATGTATATCTTTTACACAATCATCCGTGCCCATACAAAGGGCAAATAGTAATTTCGCCAAAAAATGCAGCAATGGTTGCATTTTTGCCTGTACTTAAAACACGTGCAAAATGAGCAAAATAAATCACCCAGATTTGTTTTGCATACTAAAAATATTCCCAACGACACCAACAACACTAACAATAACTGCTAAACACAGCATCAACCAAGCCAAAAACCTCTCTCGGCTAGTCAAACCAGGACCCAAACTACTCAACCGTAACGCAATAAGAGCAGGGAACGTAAAGCCCAATGACACAACAGTAGTCGCACCCGTGAACTTAAAGGCAGTCCAAATACTAGGAATCATCGTAGACCCAATGTAAACAAGTGCCAAAAGCACAACAGTCAACGCTACACATCTCTTCCTACTCTCTTCCTACACACCTCTTCCTACTCTCATACAACGACATGATAGGAATAACCACTAACAAATCAAGAATCGTAGTCTCAGAACTAAAATCAGGCGTCAACCTATGAGCCTCAATCTTACCTTCTACAACCTTAATAAACGCTACAATAAACGCTACAAGCACAAAAACAACAGCTAACGCCACAGAAGCAGCAGAAGTAGTACTCAACGAATCAATCTTATCAAACAAACATAACGGCGCAAGAAACACAACTACAACAATAAGGATCACGATTTTATAGTATTTTTTTTAAATTTTATAGTATTTTTTATATAATCTACAAAAAGCATTACAAAAATTATGTTAGTGAAAAAAAAGACAACTAACAGCGATGTTTTGATAGGCAATTAAACTAACAGCAAGTTAATGTAGATGGATTTAGAAATGTTGGCAGAGCCTAAATACACCAAATAGTATTAAGAATGTGAGGAAACATAGTTGAAAGTAAAGTGCTAGAAAACCACTCCTGCTGTCACAACACCAGTCCAAAAAGAAGATTTAAAGGAGGCTGAACCTTCTACAAATCCATCATCACTGATACAACAAAAAGAGGAACAAACATTGGCAACATCTGCTGCATCTTTGGCTGAACCAAAGGAAGACGTTTCTACAGAAATCCACATCCGTGCACCAACAGTTGAGTTGCTGGGCGAGTTTGTTTTTGGAGAAGAAGTTACTAGTTCTGTTAGAAGCTTCATGTCACCAGAAGCTAACACACGCAACTCTTCAATCCAAACAACAGCAGTTTCTTTCAGCAGCAGAACAAACACATCATACACGGAAATCTCAACTGGAGACTCGCATACAGCCAGGAAACCGGTAAATTTCTAGTCTTTCCTAACCAAATAAGATCTGTAATGCTTTTCGACAAGTTTTATTTATTCATGTTTAAATTTTTTAATCTTGAACAGAGGCGCAAAGCCGCGAAATCAAGCAGCTTGGTTACACCGTCATCAGTGAGAAGATCAAGCCGTATACAAAGCCGATCTGTCATGTCTCCATGAATCAAGCTTCACCAAGACATCACCTTTCTTTAGCCTAACTAGGAAATCGAACATCGATTGATGATCTTTTAACTCTTAGATTGTAGTCTAATGGAATCAAACTTGTTTCTGTATCTAATGAATTCTACTTTTTTGATTTAAACAAATATCAAACTTAAAAGGATCTAAACGTGTAGTTAGCGCCTAAAGCCCTAAACATAATTAAGTTTGACCTCTCAACAACATAGGCGGTTAGATCACTTCTTGTAACAGCAGAAACATTCAAACATATGTAGTTAAAATCAGACTACTATTCCTAGCCTCATAAGCGTTTTCAATCCCTCATATATTCTGAAATAGCAGAGATAATTGCAATACCAAACACCCTTTTCTGCATATTTCATATTTCAGTTAAAACCAATATATGGTAAGGAGTGCTTATTGACTATAGCTTTCTGCACAGTTAAAATCAGAGCTCCTAACAGTAAAATAAAATTAAAACTGTAAATCAGTGGTCTACACAGTTAAAATCAACAACATAATCATCTTGCAAGTTTTCGCGACCACAGCCTAACAATAGAACAAAACAGTACCTCTAGCACGCTAAATAAAAAACATTATAGAAACAATGACAACGGATAGAAAGAAGACCAAGAAAATTCCCCAGACCATACATGCTTTTGCCGCTTACCCAAAACTACGTTACAACCCCTTTACGATCTCCCTACTTGAAAATTCCAAATGTTCTACCCGTCATCTCAATCCATCCTTTTAAGATGTCTGGATCCGATGGCAAAGCCATCCATGCCTCTCTCATATCCCTTGACTGACCGAAAATATTGAATTCTGCTAGAAATAAAGGATCCAACTGTGGTAAATCAACTAGTTTCAACTTTCCAGCACATTCACTTGGTGTTGGCCCATCCTTGGTTTTCACCATATGTCTCAATGCACACTGCATATCCACGGCCAGGTCATCGAAAGTAACACGAGAAGTCTTTGCCTTTTTCTTAGGCCTAACTTCATCATGTAGCCTTTGTGTACGGGAGTTCCCATCATCTTCAACATCAATATCCACGTCAACCAAAGGGTCATCGTCGATATCAATTGCCCCAACATGTTCCCTCACAGCCGATGCCCCAGATGCCGATGTGGCAGACCCCGACGCCCCAGACCCTTCTGAATTGGTCCATTGACCATCACCGTTGGGGGAAATACTTTGAAACACAATTTCACATAGTTCTTGGTAAGGTAATGGATTTGATTGCAAAGATGCCGCCCTTTTATGAATCTGTACCCAGATTTTAAAGAATTTCTAGATAAGTTATTTTTGTAGAAAAAAATTACATAAGTGTTAAATATCTTAATACCATGATGTGTTATTTGTTAGTGCAAGTTTTAAATTTATAAGGATGAGTTACCAAATCTAGAAACAACACATACGAGCAAGTGTACTCATCCGTTATAGCAAGATATGATGGTAAGTCGGGATCGTTCGCAGGGATTTGTGAGTGAATCGGAATATAAGTCTAAAAGTAAATCTCTAATGTACGCAAATATGATAATAAGCAAATTCAATAAATTAAAAACTACACTTGTTTAGACTAGTTTTCTACTTAATGACACACATGATTATGATAACTTTTGATAACATGTTGGTTGAGATAATTAGATGGTGATCTAATCTATTGTTTCTACAAGTTAAACCTTCGTCAAGATTTTAGTTCATAAAAACAAGCTTTAGGTGTAAACCAATCAATTCAAGATCTGTCCAAGGTTCATAAGGTATGGTGGATATCTTAAACACAAGACAAACTTTTATTACCACTCAAATACTCTTAGGAAATGGTCAATACAAAAGGTAACCTCTTCATAGACAAAAAGGTCACAATCGTTTATAAACATTTAAACTTTCGTCCTACTAAAGGTTTACAAACAATCCGATTTGATGTTATAAAAGAATTCTCATTACAATCATACTTCTTGTTTCTTTGTTTAGTCAAGAATAATTATGGTGAAAAACAATCATTCATAGACAAATGATTATAACTAGTTGAGTAATAACAAATCTTTCGACCTTTGAAACTATTATCAATTAGTTAACCTTGGCTAAACAAATGTCACGATGAAACTTAAGGTACAATTGGTTCTTAGGATTGACTTGAAATTGAATTAAAACATGTTATCACAATCATCACTATCACTAAGTATAAAACATCATCAAAACAAGTGTAAAAAGATTACTAGCCACTCATGGCAAACATGCAAATAAACTCAGAATATTTAACATAAGAATCCATGGTTATAAGTCTTACAATGCTTTGAAATTGATAACAAATGACAAGGTATTGATAACCTAAGAGTTTGTGATGATTTCTTGAGATTTTCGGACTCCAAATGTTGCTTCCTTGGTCCTCCAAAGTTCCTGGTTCTTTCTGCACGAATTTTTCTCCTTAGAGAGCTAGAAGATGATAATAATTGTGTGTAGTACTGAGAGTAAATGGTATCTTCAATGGTATGTTGAGTTATGCACTTTTGAGGTCCTTATAGGCTTGTCCAACACTCTTGGTAATAAATAGGAACTTAAATGCTTGAACTTGAACAATAAGACACTAAAAAGGGCCTAGAACCATGGGACAAAAGACCAAGATTCATGCACAAAAGTTGGCAAAAACACGCAGTATTGGCCATCCGATCGGTTGCGGGTTGGTACCGATCGGATGGAGAAAAATCATTATGGCAATCCGATCGGTTTCAACCCAACCGATCGGATGGTAATTCTTGGCTTCTTTGGACTTTGACTTTTCCTTGTGTAGTTCTTTATGTACAATCCAAACTTGATTAACTTCTGAACTTGGAACTTTGAGATGACAAAACTTAGGTTCTCATATGAATTACTTCATAGATTGGACTTTTGAGCTCGGGAATCTTCGTGTAATCGCGTATACTTCATTTTCTTCACTTTTTCTCCATTTTTCCTACATTTGGCTACATATGCTACAAAAACATACTTTGATACGATTTAGTGGCAAAAGCATATAAAAACAACCAAATAACATACACAAAAACACTAATAATGCTTATAAAAACATGTTAACTTTGAGCGTTATCAAATCCCCCACACTTAAACTTTGCTTGTCCTCAAGCAAATCTAGAAGAAAACTAAATATCCACATGGTAACCAAAAATGATTAGAAAAATGTGATGCAAATCCACCAAGTACAAGTACAAGATAAGATTCATCCTTTTTAAGCTTGAATGGTGAAAATTTGAGATGTTTGACAATACCCAATGATTTTCTTGCTTGATTAACATTTCTAAACACCTCACGAAAAAGGAACGAAGTATAATTCACTCAATCACTCATTTATTTAAGAAGTGGAGTATATATAAGAGAAATCACACTCATTGCTCAGTCATGATCTAATTATTACCATAAGCTTGTACAAGAAACAAAACGACATCGCAATGGCGTAAGCACCAAGTCTACATATCAAAGAGGTCTTTTATTCGGGTTGTAATGTAAGGCTTTGGGTTGTACCAGGCTTATGTTTAAACATCTCATACAAAAACACAATAGATTACTGGCACGAGTTCTGGATTACTCAAAAACCGGATGGTCACTACAATATTCTTGCACTTGACATTCTCACAAAGCCATTACAATATCCGGATAGATAAAGTAATTTGGTAAGGGTAGGGATAAGGCATGGGAAATATTTATGAAATTGGTTTTAAAGAAAAATAAAATAAAATCTAAGTCCCATTGTTGCTAGTCACCAAACTAACCACGAACCCGTCAATGATTATAGTTACAATCTTCCTCTTCTTCAAATAACGATACATCGATTCGCCATAACAATATTCTTCATACGTAGCACATTGGCTAACAACATATGACAAAATTTCCTTTATTCACATATATAGCACATTTGCTATGATTATCACCTTATAGTTACGAGGCTTTTTTTTTTTTTTTTTTTTTTTTTTTTTTTTTGCAAATCCCCCACACTTCGCATAAGCATCACAACAACAATACAAATAAGAAGCTGCAGTCTCCGTCTTTGTCGGAATGGCACACACATAATTGGTGAAGTGTGGCTAACTAATAATTATCAGAAACTATCCAAGCAACTAGCAACCCACCATTTGGACTTTGACAAGGGTTAGGCTAAGGTTTAAAGTGTAAAATATTTTTGTATTTTTCTGGATTTATCAAAAACGAAAAGGATGGCTCGAAGGGTGTAACTAAGGGTATCTAGCGTTAAAAATGAACGCTAACAAAAGGGTTAAAAATTGGAAATTAACTAATCAATGTGACTAGCTAAAAATCAATAATGAACATTATTTGGTTAAAATCCTAAGGTTGCCTCTTATCACGTATGTATACTTATATTACAAAAATGCAATCTCACAACGGTCTCGTAACGATTTACAAGTACAAGTTCTAGAAGAAATAAAATCACCAGCACACTCATAACAAAAGATTCAAGCATAAAAGATGTATGCTAGATATGAAATAGGCTCAAATCCTCACAATTTAGTGGAAAGGGTTATAAAATGCGCTAGCAAATGTTATCAATCCCAGAAATGGATTGCAATATTAATCGGCACACATCTCAAATTTTTCAAAAATTACTAATTTTACCAGTGGATAGATCCAGTTATTCTAATAAATTATTCCTAAAAGCGTGAAAACGACTAGATCACAAGGACAAACAAAATTTAAAAATTAAATCGATATTAGACTTAATTTCTTATTTTACCTACTCATCCCCCACACTTAAGTTAAACATTGTCCTCAATGTGATAAACGAAAAAGCATGAAAGTAGGGAAAATGAGAAAATAAACCATGATATCCGGTGTTATCCAATCTTCTGTTTCTTGTAGTCAACACCTGTATTATTAGAAACAAACAAAAAGCATTGCAGTTTTATTCAAATTAGTGGCACACCCCCCACACTTAAGTTCGACCAATTAGTAAAACTTTGGGGTATAAACACTAAAAATTAAAAACAAAAATAAAATAAAATAAAATAAAACACACAGGTTGCCTCCCGAAAAGCGCTTGTTTTATTAACGAGTCCTCAGCCGGACTCACACTTCGAAATAGATTATGAAGTTTTAGTGTTACGTTTTCTTTTAGGGATATACAACACATTCCCTATCACAATTTCCTCTCCTGTTTCATCTATGTTTTCCAATTTAACATTTTCCCATGCTCTAGGAAGAGCATCATAGATAAAACCATTACTGTGTGCCCAAGGAACCATTTCCTTGTGTGGAGCCATGAATGTGATAGCTTCATATTCAAATTCGGATGAAATTTCCTCATTAGAAATCACGTTTAATTGCTCCTTATCATAATAGAGTTTAATTCGGTGCCCATTTACAATGAAACTTCCACCATGTTTGTCATAGAGTTCAACATAACCTGATGGAAATCCATGTTTCACTACATATTGTCCAAACCATTTTGGCTTGAGTTTCGGAGCTTTAAACTTGTATTTCATATTAAAAAGCAGAACTTTATCTCCAGCTTTGAATTGTTTTCGAATTCTCAGCTTTCTATCATGATATGCTTTGGTTCTTGCTTTATATAGCTTGGAGTTTTCATAAGCTTGAAGTCTTAATTCATCAAGTTCATGTAATTGCAAAAATCTCTTTTCTCCAGCTATTTTTAAATCAGGATTATAGCTTCTTAACGCCCAGTAAGCACGGTGTTCAAGTTCGAACGGTAGATGACATGTTTTCCCATACAAGAGTCTGTACGATGTCGTACCAATTGGTGTCTTATATGCCGTACGAAATGCCCATAGAGCGTCATCTAATTTCCTTGACCAAACGGAAGGATTGTCTTTAACCGTTTTTTCAAGTATTCTTTTTATAGCTCTATTGGTATTTTCGACTTGACCTCTAGTTTGTGGATGATAAGCTGTAGCAAAACGATGATGAACTCCATATCGTTTCATTACTTTCTCCATTTGTTTATTACATAAATGGGATCCTCTATCACTTATTAAAGCTTTAGGAATTCCATAGCGAGCAAAAAGCTTTTTGAGAAAGTTGACAACAACTCGTGCATCGTTAGTAGGAAGAGCTTCAGCTTCAACCCATTTGGAAACATAATCGATTACAACGAGGATATATTCGTATTTGTGTGATTTAGGGAAGGGTCCCATAAAATCAATTCCCCAAATGTCGAACATTTCACAGACTTGAATGCTCTTTTGAGGCATTTCGTCTCTTCGAGAAAGGTTACCGGATTTTTGGCACGCATCACAGTTTTGAACAAGAGTATACGCTTCTTTGAAAATTGTAGGCCAATAGAATACAGCATCAAAAACTTTTCTAGCTGTAGTGGAAGGACCATAATGTCCCCCAGTTGGGCCATGATGACATTCATCAAGAATTTTTCTTGTTTCGGCACCCAAAACACATCTTCGTATCATTCCATCCTTGCACATCTTAAAAAGGTAAGGTTTCTGCCAATAATAGTGTTTTAGTTCTGAAAAGAACTTACTACGTTGGTAGTGACTCATCCCTTTTTTAAGAATATCTCCTGCAAGATAATTTGCATAATTTGCAAACCATGGTATTTCCTCATCATCATCTTTATCTATCGTCATGAGAGTTTCTTCTGGAAAATAATCATTAATTTCATTTTCTTTTAATTCTTCCAAATTTGGATTCTCGAGACATGATAAATGATCAGCTGCAAGATTTTCTGCTCCTTTCTTGTCTTTTATTTCGATATCAAATTCTTGCAGTAATAAAATCCATCTGATAAGACGTGGTTTTGCATCTTGTTTGGTAAACAGATATTTGAGTGCGGAATGATCGGTAAAAACTATCGTTTCTGAAAGCACAAGATAAGATCTGAATTTGTCGAATGCAAAAACTACGGCTAATAATTCTTTCTCCGTAACCGTATAGTTTTGTTGAGCATTGTTGAGAGTTTTACTAGCAAAGTAAATAGGACGAAAATGTTTTCCTTCACGTTGTCCTAAAACAGCTCCAACAGCGAAATCGCTTGCATCACACATGATTTCAAATGGTAGTGACCAATTAGGTGCAACCATAATTGGGGCACTAGTCAATTGACTTTTCAATGTTTCGAAAGCTTTAATGCAGTCAGCATTGAAATCAAATACAGAATCCTTTTCTAAAAGTTTAGTCATAGGACGTGATATTTTTGAAAAATCTTTAATAAATCGGCTGTAAAAACCGGCATGTCCTAGAAAACTTCTAACGGCTTTAACGTTAGCTGGTGGTGGTAATTTGGTGATAACATCTATTTTCGCTTTGTCTACTTCCATCCCTGAACTTGATATCTTGTGTCCTAACACAATTCCTTCAGTTACCATGAAATGACATTTTTCCCAATTAAGAACTAGATGTGCAGCTTCACATCTTTCAAGCATTTTATCGAGATTGGAAAGACAAGTTTCAAAAGAATCACCAAAAACTGAAAAGTCATCCATGAAAACTTCCATAGATGTTTCAAGCATGTCTTGAAATATTGCGATCATACACCTTTGAAAAGTTGCAGGTGCATTACATAGACCAAAAGGCATACGCCGGTAAGCGTAGGTGATCGAGTCCAAAGCAGTCAACCTAAACTGACCAGGGAATGGTCAACAAGGTCAAACAGCCTAGAGTCAATGCTCCGCGGAATATAGTGGTTTCCCCGGGTCGTTATGTCCCGACGAGATGTGATGGTTATAAAACGGTTATGTGATCGGGTGAATCTGGACAGGAAAAGGGTTTGTGATTGATTGAACTAAGGAATCTACAAGGAAATAGCTTAAATAAGCTATATGAATAAGACTATGAAATTAGAAAAACCAGAAACGATTAAAACCTAAAACGTGAACGTTTACATTTGAATAAAACGTAAACGTACAAAATAAAAAGTGAAAACTGAAATCTGAAAACCCCCAGGGGGTGAAAATGACTTTTTTACAAACTAAAAGGTAAAAGAAAATTTTTAGAAAAAGAAAATAAATTTTTACACTATTTAATTATTTAATATTAATTAAATACTAATTAAAACTAATTATTAATATTTAAACAACTTAAATATAATACAATATTAATTAAATACTAGAAAAGTGAAAATAAAATTTCTAAAATTATAAAATAACTAAAAACAAGTTTTAAAATTAAAAATAAGTCTTTTTGTCTTTTTGTGAATTTTCTATTAATTAATTATAAACTAAATATTAATTACCTAATTAAACTATTTTAAATTAAGAAAAATAGAAAATGAACAGTAAAAATTACAAGAAAATTTCTAAAATTATATTATATTATATAAAAGCTAGGAAAAATATAAAAACTAGGTCTTACTTAATAAAAGCTAATTATGCTATTTAAAACTTACTTATTAATTAATTACTAATAAAACTAATATTAAATGTAATAAATACCAAATGATGAAATAAAAATCTGAAAAGTTTACTAAAAATACTTTAATATAAGAGGAATTTAACAAAAATATAAAAATGCTAAGTACTTAATAAAAATATAAAAATTAAAATTAAAATTTAAATAAAATTAAATAGAAACTATCACTTAAAATTAAAACTTGATTTTTTGGAATTTTCTTTTTCTGAACTATTCTAACACTAAAATAAGACAACTTTTGTGAAAACAATTTTTCTACAACTTAAAATTAAGCACAATGGAAAGCAAAAAGCCAAACAGTTGACTTTGTTTGACCAAGGATGGAAATAAGCTAAAATGGCATTAAGTGGGACCCACAATGGATGATTCTGGTTCAATTGAGTGTGTTGGACATGTATAAGCCAGAAAAAGCAATTGGGAACCACAGAATAATCAAATAAGCTAGAATAAGCACTTACTAAATGGTTGACTGAAACAGATTTGGGACAGACTTAATGGCTGTCTAGGGGGCCCACAAGGGTGATTGGGGGCACAAGCTTAGGTGCAATGTGGAGCCACCCACCTTGGGAGTTCAAAGAAGCAAGTGGTGAACCATGGGGCCCACAAGGGATGGCAGCAGCCACCACCAAAGTTGGTGGTGTGGGCTGAGGTCTGTGGTGCAGGGGAGGTCAGTCCCCCTGCAGCCCACTTTGATGGTTCACAAAAGCCATAAATAAATTCCCAAAAATAAGCAAACTATGTGATTCTCAAGTTAAGCTGATACACAACAAATGTAAACAAGTTTCAAGCCTTAATTCAACTCACATAAATCATGAAAATTACTACAATATTTGGAAAAATCTGAGAGAACAACTTTGACTTTTTAGCGAAAACTTGCTTATTTGACTTTCTTGAAATTTGGTGGCTTCTAATTGATTGAGAACATGATGTTAAGCTAAATTAAAGCCAAAATAAGTTAAAACAACAAATTATGTCTTGATATGATGGTTTATGGTGCTCAACTGCTCAACAGTTAATAGATGAGAAGGGTTTGTGATGATTTTGACTTTTAGATAAATGAGGACTTAATTTCTAGGTTTCACTATCCTAATGTAACCTATGTAAACCTGTTTCAAGCACAAACAACAACTAAACCACTTATATGCTCAGTGAACAAACCTAAACCAAACACCCCCTTATCCTATGACTGATTTTGTTTTTCAAAGCAAATGGTCTATTTAATCCCTGAAACTGAAACCTAAGCTAACATACTAACTAGTTATCACTACCAGAGCACATTTAAACAATTACTTAGGGATGTAAACTTAAGATGATATGTTATAAAGGAAAACATGAAAATTCTTACAATTTCTTTCCACAGAGTGCATAATGGGTGAACAAGAACCATAATTAGAAACCTGTTACTCCCCATGGAGTATTAAACCAAATGCCATCATAATCCACCCTGCTAAATCACCTCTCCACACCATTTGTCCATGTGTTGACTTTTATTGACTGGTAATGATTTTGAGAACTTATTTAACCAAACAAGCTTAAATGATACTGAGCTTCTAGAAACTTATTCATAAGCTAAATTGAGTATCCTTCATCAGCTAACAACATTTATCAAACACTTTAATCTAAAATGAGAAATTTTCTTGAAAATTTGCAAATATTTAATACAATAAGAAACTTGAAATTTAGAATTCACAAACACTGAATTTACAATATTAGACTGAAAATATATGTTAAAAACTAATTTCCTTAACTAAGATTGAGAATTACATGAAAATTACTAATAAAACTAAAACTAAACCTACTCTAGTTAACTGCTGAGCTTCTCTTCCTTTTTCTTTATTTAAATAGCCTCTGGAGTCAATCTTTGACTTTCCCACCTTATTCCAGCCATTGGATTGGCTTCAATTGATCCCCACCTTTGAATTGTAGTTTTGGCGCCAAAGTCCACATGTGGCAGTTGGGATAACTTGGAGAGAATTCAAGGATATTAAATGGACTTTGGTTGTTTGTGGAGGCTAGGGGGACAGGAAATGGGTCTGCTGAGGTGGAGGTGAGGAGGGGGAGTGTGGAGTTGGTATTTGCAGGCTGCTAGTGGGAGGAGGTGGAAGGGTCAACCTTGGGTTTGACCAAGGAAATATAAAAACGGGGTGTTTATTTGTTTTAGTGGTGGGCTGGAAAATGGTGATGGGTTGAGGGTGTTGGTGATTGGGCTTGGAGTGGTGGTAAGGGTGTTGGGATGGGCTAATATTTGTTTGGGGTGTAATATAAAACCAAGGGTCCGTTTGGTTTTGTTTATTAAACAAGGACCATAATTGTAAATTTAGAAAATCCAATGGCTGATTTGTACAAACTCCAAAGTTATCATGATTCATGAGGACCAAACCTGCCAATCACCAATATCCAAGAACCATTTTTTGCATTTTCATTTTTCAAAATTTTCTGGGGACCAAATTTGTAAATTTCCAAACCTCGGGGACTAAACTTGCAATTTTCTGAAAATTTCACCCAAGGACTATTTGTGACACATTTTGATTTTCCAAGGACAAAAAATGATTTTCCTTTCAAAAATACCCCACCAGGGACCAAATCTGTCAATTACTGAAACTCCAGGGACCAAACTGTAAATTTCCAAAACTTTCCAATTTTTCACCAAAGGACTAAATATGACAATTTATGATTTCAAAATGACCTTTGGTGATAATTTTCCATATTTTGAATGACCAGGGACTAGTTTTGTAATTTTATGAAAGTTGAGGGACTGAAACTGCCAGTTTTGCAAACTTTGTACGTTTTTCAACTATTTTTACTCATTTTGCATCTAACACATATAAAACACAATTTTGAAATATTTTTAGTATTTTAATGCATTTCTGAGTGTTTTTGTATGTTTTGCAGTTCAGATTAGACCAAAAATGATGAGTGTTTGAGCACTCATCAATCCCCCACACTAAACTATTGCTAGTCCCTAGCAATACACTGTTTTAAAAACTTGATGGATTTGAAAACCTCTTTACCAAAAGCCATCACTTCTAGAGTAGCCAGGTGTAAGAACTGTGGCACACCTGATAACCGTGTGATTTTGAGCAAACCACCATCTGTCGACGGATTTGATTAGTCTTTACCAAAAGCCGTTTGCTTCTGGACTAGCCAACTCTTGATGGACCTAGTCAACATCTTGGTGAGCTGATTACCAATTATGGATTTTCCACTGCCTTTACCACAAGCCATAATCTTGCGGGCTAGCCAACTCATTCGCTTTATGGGATATGGCGAGTTGAGGTACCATACAATTTTGGGCAAATTGCAAGCCATAACGGATTTGAGATGTCTTTACCAAGAGCCGTTTGCTCCTAGACTAGCCAATCCCTTTTGTCAGTTAGACAAGGCGGACTGATAACCACAAAAATTTTGAAACTTTAGTGAAAATTTTTTTTAAAATTTTTGAATTTTTGGCCAAAAACAGGGGTATTAGATAGTAAAATGTGATAAAATTCGCTAGAATAGCGAAATACCCCCCCCCCCCCCCCCCCCCCACACTTAGCATGAATATTGTCCTCAATATTCAAAGTCCCGGCTATTATGCCGACATTTTGAACGTAAAAGGGCAACATTACAAGCTAAGCGTGGAAAACACCATTTTATTTTTCACTTTTGTAATCATAGCATGGGGGACTCCCCCACACTTAGGGTGAAAACCCTATAAACATGCTACTGTTTTTGTTTACCGAGTAGCTAGCTTGACTCGACCCCGAATTCATTTGTCCGTGGGGAAGCATGATATGGGAGAAACAATCTCAATCGGACTTTCATTCAAGATGTTTGGACAAACATTTGAAGCACGTGAAAGTTCCACACCGATGAGATATACAGACCCAGGCTTAAAATAGTATAAACTATAAGCGGTGATGCCGGGGTCAAAGATAATGTCTTCATTCCCGAAGGAGTGAAGAACAGGAGAAGTCACCCTGTAGGTGAAGAAAGGAAGAAAGATCTTGATGACAATCAAGATTGAGTCATCATCATCAAAAAGAGAATCCATGATTGGTGTATCATGAATCTCATCGTTTAAGGTTGTATGATCTAGACATATGGGTGGGAGGGTTGGGATTTTAATATCAATCAAATTCTCAAGGTTGAGAATATTTCCCTCCGGAACACAAAGATCATCTTTGTCTAGATCAAAGTGGAAGTTATCATACTCCGGTGGAGGTATGATATGAGTGAGTTCACCGGAGAACTCCTCAAAGGTGAATGAATCATACTCGGGGAGAGAATTATGAGAATGAGAAGTGATACTGCCACTAATCTTCTCTCCCATATGATCAAAGGTAAAGGCTTCAAACTCCGGAATAGGATCATCGGAGACAATGTCACTATCTGTGAAAAACTTATTTTAGACTTACAATAATACCTTTTTCTAAAATAAGTTAACTAAATCGTTTATGGGCTCAAGGTTGTTACACCTTTGATCTAGGATTTTGGCTATGAAAAGCATGATGATAATATTGGCGGAATATTCTAATGAAAGAAACAATACTATCACAACAAGGTTTTTGCCAAACTTTCTCAGTGTTATTACACTTACAGCCCCAATGCTATTTGATCAAATATAGCACGGTTATTCTAAAACAATAACAGGGATCGAAGATCCTTGAGGCTAAACAAACCTAACAACAAAAGACTCCATGTCTAATGTTCATCAGACCCCTCGTCTGATGTTCCCACACACACTCTTTTAGATGCTTTACATTTTAACACACTTGGTGTTGTTGTAATTTCTAAGTACGAAGCACCTTGGAGGTAACGTTCACTTTGTTTCACTGTGAAGCATGCACTCACCACCACTTTATCTAAAAGGGTGTGATCTCCTTTTTATAGAACAAAGGAGATCATTACAAAAATTGATAAGCTTAGTCATCTACTATCTAGCTTATGACAAGGATGTCAAGTCATCTAAGATACAACACGTATCTATGTTTACAACTCACTTGGAGTGTTCAATTTGATGACTGATGAAAGATATTACCTAAAGGATACACTTGACTTTTATGCACATAATATCTTCTTTCATCCTTATCCATTCAGTAGTATGACTCACTGATCAGCAGCAGTGTCAATCAGCAGAATCTATCAGTAGAATCTTTGCTCTTCAGCAGGCTCTTGTTCTGCCCTAGCAGGCTCTTTTTCTGCACCAGCAGGCTCATCAGCAGAAACGCATCATTAGCAGAATCCTTCAGCAGAATCTTGTTCTACTTCAGCAGTATCTTTTGCTTATCATTTCAGTATTCTTCATGTTTCATTCTTCTTGTTTCAGATCATCAAATCTATCAAATCTATGGAATATTTAATTCCTTACACTATCCTTTATGGGAATAGGAGATGAAATAGGTTTCATATTGAAAGCCTCGATTTTAGAAATGAGGAGATCGACATTCAATAATGTAGCATGAAGTGCTTCATCCTTGATTTTAGTGTCAATCTCATCATTCTCTTCTTCTAAGCTAACTAGCTTAGAAGGTAATTCTTCCATAAAAACGATGTCTCCACAAGATAACTAATCGTCATCAGTAGAATTGGAGAACATCTCAACATTATCATTCGGGAAGACAAGAGGAGGAGGGATATCACACATATGATCAAGAATTCCCTGTGACTCTCCTGGGATTGGAACAAGGTTCTCAACACTAGACTTTATGAATTCGTCCGATTCCCTTTCCGGAATAGTGTCAAGATGCTCGTCCCCCATGCTCAGAGAGTGAGTGGGAACCTCGAGTGTGATAAGAGTAGGTTGAGATGGAATCTCAACTGATGGAATCTCATCTGATGAACCTGATGAATCTTTATAAAATCCAAGGATATCAAGTGTATCCTTATCATCACTGTCATCAGGAATGAAACGGAATCGAGAGCTAGATCTGGCTGCTTTTTCTTTTGCTATTGATTCCCTAATAGATCTTTCATAAGCATCTTGGGAATTTATTTTAGCAGCCTGTTCGTCAGCTAACAATTCTTCCATCGATTTTTGTTTTGGATTATCTGGGGTATGTGTGATTCCTCTCAAATCTTTCACTAAATCCAAAAGATCAATGAGAAGACTTTGAGGAATTGGTGGAGATGGAGGTTCGTCATAATACGATGTGTCAAAAGCGTTACAAGGAAATGGATTCCTTGTTTGACAATCGGAGCTGAAGTGTGGACCTCCACAGTAATTACAACAGTAAAACTGATGTGGCTGTGAGTCGTATGTGCTAGAGTCATAATTGTTATCAGGAAACTGCTCATAGACAAGCGTGTTTCCCGATTGACAATCAGAACTGTAGTGTGAACCACCACAGTACTCACAACAGTAAAACTGCTGAGTCTCATGGTGTGGTAACTGATGGAATGAATCAGTCGTGTCATAGTAGGAATAGGGATTCTGGTTATAGACAGACCCGTTTCCTGACTCTACCATGCCACAACTGGGGCAATTGCCACCATTATGAGGATTACCACACCATTGGCAAACCAGAAAGTGTGGATGAGACATAGAAAGAATCAAATGTGTATAGAGGGTGAGGAATGAAGAATCAAAAGGGTAGGAGGGTAAAGATGAATATTTTTGGGTTTTTGGAAAGACATTTTGTACAAATGATAAAGAAAATATTTTTGTGTTTTTTTGTGTTCGTTGAAAACTGAGTTTAAAAAGTTTTCATGAACGGTTTTGTTTTGATGATAAGAAAATATGAACAAAGGATGGATAAATGTACAATGGAACGAATTCCAAAATCACTAATCAGAAAAACCGTTTAGAATAGCGCGCACACCTCCCCGGCAGCGGCGCCAAAAATTTGATCGAGTCCAAAGCAGTCAACCTAAACTGACCAGGGAATGGTCAACAAGGTCAAACAGCCTAGAGTCAATGCTCCGCGAAATATAGTGGTTTCCCCGGGTCGTTATGTCCCGACGAGATGTGATGGTTATAAAACGGTTATGTGATCGGGTGAATCTGGACAGGAAAAGGGTTTGTGATTGATTGAACTAAGGAATCTACAAGGAAATAGCTTAAATAAGCTATATGAATAAGACTATGAAATTAGAAAAACCAGAAACGAGTAAAACCTAAAACGTGAACGTTTACATTTGAATAAAACGTAAACGTACAAAATAAAAAGTGAAAACTGAAATCTGAAAACCCCCAGGGGGTGAAAATGACTTTTTTACAAACTAAAAGGTAAAAGAAAATTTTTAGAACAAGAAAATAAATTTTTACACTATTTAATTATTTAATATTAATTAAATACTAATTTAAACTAATTATTAATATTTAAACAACTTAAATATAATACAATATTAATTAAATACTAGAAAAGTGAAAATAAAATTTCTAAAATTATAAAATAACTAAAAACAAGTTTTAAAATTAAAAATAAGTATTTTTGTCTTTTTGTGAATTTTCTATTAATTAATTATTAACTAAATATTAATTACCTAATTAAACTATTTTAAATTAAGAAACATAGAAAATGAACAGTAAAAATTACAAGAAAATTTATAAAATTATATTATATTATATAAAAGCTAGGAAAAATATAAAAACTAGGTCTTACTTAATAAAAACTAATTATGCTATTTAAAACTTACTTATTAATTAATTACTAATAAAACTAATATTAAATTTAATAAATACCAAATGATGAAATAAAAATCTGAAAAGTTTACTAAAAATACTTTAATATAAGAGGAATTTAACAAAAATATAAAAATTCTAAGTACTTAATAAAAATATAAAAATTTAAATTTAAATTTAAATAAAATTAAATAGAAAATATCACTTAAAATTAAAACTTGATTTTTTGGAATTTTCTTTTTCTGAACTATTCTAACACTAAAATAAGACAACTTTTGTGAAAACAAATTTTCTACAACTTAGAATTAAGCACAATGGAAAGCAAAAAGCCAAACAGTTGACTTTGTTTGACCAAGGAAGGAAATAAGCTAAAATGGCATTAAGTGGGACCCACAATGGATGATTCTGGTTCAATTGAGTGTGTTGGACATGTATAAGCCAGAAAAAGCAATTGGGAACCACAGAATAATCAAATAAGCTAGAATAAGCACTTACTAAATGGTTGACTGAAACAGATTTGGGACAGACTTAATGGCTGTCTAGGGGGCCCACAAGGGTGATTGGGGGCACAAGCTTAGGTGCAATGTGGAGCCACCCACCTTGGGAGTTCAAAGAAGCAAGAGGTAAACCATGGGGCCCACAAGGGATGGCAGCTGCCACCACCAAAGTTGGTGGTGTGGGCTGAGGTCTGTGGTGCCCACTTTGATGGTTCACAAAAGCCATAAATAAATTCCCAAAAATAAGCAAACTATGTGATTCTCAAGTTAAGCTGATACACAACAAATGTAAACAAGTTTCAAGCCTTAATTCAACTCACATAAATCATGAAAATTACTACAATATTTGGAAAAATCTGAGAGAACAACTTTGACTTTTTAGTGAAAACTTGCTTATTTGACTTTCTTGAAATTTGGTGGCTTCTAATTGACTGAGAACATGATGTTAAGCTAAATTAAAGCCAAAATAAGTTAAAACAACAAATTATGTCATGATATGATGGTTTATGGTGCTCAACTGCTCAACAGTTAACAGTTGAGAAGGGTTTGTGATGATTTTGACTTTTAGATAAATGAGGACTTAATTTCTAGGTTTCACTATCCTAATGTAACCTATGTAAACCTGTTTCAAGCACAAACAACAACTAAACCACTTATATGCTCAGTGAACAAACCTAAACCAAGCACCCCCTTATCCTATGACTGATTTTGTTTTTCAAAGCAAATGGTCTATTTAATCCCTGAAACTGAAACCTTAGCTAACATACTAACTAGTTATCACTACCAGAGCACATTTAAACAATTACTTAGGGATGTAAACTTAAGATGATATGTTATAAAGGAAAACATGAAAATTCTTACAATTTCTTTCCACAGAGTGCATAATGGGTGAACAAGAACCATAATTAGAAACCTAATACTCCCCATGGAGTGTTAAACCAAATGCCATCATAATCCACCCTGCTAAATCACCTCTCCACACCATTTGTCCATGTGTTGACTTTTATTGACTAGTAATGATTTTGAGAACTTATTTAACCAAACAAGCTTAAATGATACTGAGCTTCTAGAAACTTATTCATAAGCTAAATTGAGTATCCTTCATCAGCTAACAACATTTATCAAACACTTTAATCTAAAATGAGAAATTTTCTTGAAAATTTGCAAACATTTGATACAATAAGAAACTTGAAATTTAGAATTCACAAACACTGAATTTACAATATTAGACTGAAAATATATGTTAAAAACTAATTTCCTTAACTAAGATTGAGAATTACATGAAAATTACTAATAAAACTAAAACTAAACCTACTCTAGTTAACTGCTGAGCTTCTCTTCCTTTTTCTTTATTTAAATAGCCTCTGGAGTCAATCTTTGACTTTCCCACCTTATTCCAGCCATTGGATTGGCTTCAATTGATCCCCACCTTTGAATTGTAGTTTTGGCGCCAAAGTCCACATGTGGCAGTTGGGATAACTTGGAGAGAATTCAAGGATATTAAATGGACTTTGGTTGTTTGTGGAGGCTAGGGGGACAGGAAATGGTTCTGCTGAGGTGGAGGTGAGGAGGGGGAGTGTGGAGTTGGTATTTTCAGGCTGCTAGTGGGAGGAGGTGGAAGGGTCAACCTTGGGTTTGACCAAGGAAATATAAAAACGGGGTGTTTATTTGTTTTAGTGGTGGGCTGGAAAATGGTGATGGGCTGAGGGTGTTGGTGATTGGGCTTGGAGTGGTGGTAAGGGTGTTGGGATGGGCTAATGTTTGTTTGGGGTGTAATATAAAACCAAGGGTCCGTTTGGTTTTGTTTATTAAACAAGGACCATAATTGTAAATTTAGAAAATCCAAGGGCTGATTTGTACAAACTCCAAAGTTATCATGAGGACCAAACCTGCCAATCACCAATATCCAAGAACCATTTTTTGCATTTTCATTTTTCAAAATTTCCCGGGGACCAAATTTGTAAATTTCCAAACCTCGGGGACTAACCTTGAAATTTTCTGAAAATTTCACCCAAGGACTATTTGCGACACATTTTGATTTTCCAAGGACAAAAAATGATTTTCCTTTCAAAAATACCCCACTAGGGACCAAATCTGTCAATTACTGAAACTCCAGGGACCAAACTGTAAATTTCCAAAACTTTCCAATTTTTCACCAAAGGACTAAATAAGACAATTTATGATTTCAAAATGACCTTTGGTGATAATTTTCTATATTTTGAATGACCAGGGACTAGTTTTGTAATTTTATGAAAGTTGAGAGACTGAAACTGCCAGTTTTGCAAACTTTGTACATTTTTCTACTATTTTTACTCATTTTGCATCTAAAACATATAAAACACAATTTTGAAATATTTTTAGTATTTTGATGCATTTCTGAGTGTTTTTGTATGTTTTGCAGTTCAGATTAGACCAAAAATGATGAGTGTTTGAGCACTCATCAATCCCCCACACTAAACTATTGCTAGTCCCTAACAATACACTGTTTTGAGACCTTGATGGATTTGAAAACCTCTTTACCAAAAGCCATCACTTCTAGAGTAACCAGGTGTAAGAACTGTGGCACACCTGATAACCGTGTGATTTTGAGCAAACCACCAGCTGTCAACGGATTTGATTAGTCTTTACTAAAAGCCGTTTGCTTCTGGACTAGCCAACTCTTGATGGACCTAGTCAACATCTTGGTGAGCTGATTACCAATTATGGATTTTCCACTGCCTTTACCACAAGCCATAATCTTGCGGGCTAGCCAACTCATTCGCTTTATAGGATATGGCTAGTTGAGGTACCATACTATTTTGGGCAAATTGCAAGCCATAACGGATTTGAGATGTCTTTACCAAGAGCCGTTTGCTCCTGGACTAGCCAATCCCTTTTGTCGGTTAGACAAGGCGGACTGATAACCACAAAAATTTTGAAACTTTAGTGAAATTTTTTTTTAAAATTTTTGAAATTTTGGCCAAAAACGGGGGTATTAGATAGTAAAATGTGATAAAATTCGCTAGAATAGCGAAATACCCCCCCACACTTAGCATGAATATTGTCCTCAATATTCAAAGTCCCGGCTATTATGCCGACATTTTGAACGTAAAAGGGCAACATTACAAGCAAAGCGTGGAAAACACCATTTTGTTTTTCACTTTTGTAATCATAGCATGGGGGACTCCCCCACACTTAGGGTGAAAACCCTATAAACATGCTACTGTTTTTGTTTACCGAGTCGCTAGCTTGACTCGACCCCGATTTCATTTGTCCTTGGGGAAGCATATTTTCAGCAACCCCAACAGGATATTGGTATGTATGGTTGGCTAATCGTATACTCATCTTAGTAGGTTTCAATGTATTGATGGAAAGTTTAGAATACAACGAATAGGGCATCAAATTGATACTTGCACCTAAATCGGCTAAAGCATCACATGTGATGTTGTTTCCTAATGTACATGGTATAAGAAAACTTCCGGGATCTCCAAGTTTTGGTGGAATTTTGTTTTGAATAATAGCAAAGCATTCTTCATTAAGAACGGTAGCGGAAATTTGTTCTAACTTGTTTCGATTATTAAGAAGTTCTTTCAAAAATTTCCCATAATTGGGCATTCCAGCTAGAACATCAACGAGGGGTACGTTAATTCTAACTTCTTTGATCATCTCTAAAAACTTCTTATTTCGCTCCTCTCTTTTCTCTTTTCTTAGGGCTTGTGGATATGGTATTTTTGGTGTATAAGGCTTTATTGATGGAACGGTTGGTTTTTGGGTTGGTTCTTCTTCAATTGCTTCTTCCTCAGCTTCTTCCTCTTCTTCTTGAATAAGAGTATTATTGGTAGGAATGGGTGGTGGATCGTATGAGAGACAACTTCGAGTGAATACAGCATTGATATGCTCATTTTTGTTATGTGGTGGACGATAATTCTTATCGTTTGATCCAGATGGTTTTGGATTGAATTGGGTGTTACTTGGTAATGTACCAGGTATTCGAGAAGAAAATTGATCAGAAAGTCTACCAAATTTTTGTTCAAGATCCTGAATAGAAGCTTGATGATTTTTCTGACCTTGCTCAACTTTGGTTTTGAGATTGAAAAATTGAGTTTTTACAAACTCATTTGTTGTTCTTTGAGCATTTACGAATTCTCGCATCATTTTTTTGAAATCAGATTCTTCCTTTTTATCTGAATTTGTTGGGTTTGAATTTTCTGTTCGAGGTTGAAAATCACGGTTGTTATCCCTTTGTTGGCGATCTTGCCAATTTCCAGAACTTCTTCCGTAATAATTACCACGAAAACCTCCTCCACGATATCCTCCTTGGACATAATTGGCTTCCCTTTTGTTGGGTCCATTCATAGGTTGGTCATCACACTCGGATGATGTGTGATTTCCTCCATAATTATTACAGCCATCTCGCATTTCTTTCATTTCTCCTTTTATATCTTTGTATTGCGAGTCCATTTTAGAAGATTTTGTCCATGAGTTTTGAATTATCTGAACATTCGGCAAAAGCAACGGTTTTCCGTAAGGGTTTAGTTTTGGAATCTTTTGACCAATCGAGTTTAAGAAGTACTCGATCTTCAAGAAGTTGATATGCCTCGTTTGGTGTTTTGTAAAGGAAAATTCCTCCGGCATCAAGGATTGCTTGAGATGCTTCATCAAGACCATGATAAAAGATTTGGATTATTGTTCCTCGTCTTAAATTATGACCATGACAACTTCGAAGCAAATCTTTCATGCGAAGCCAAGCTTCAACAAGAGATTCATTAGGATTTTGTGAAAAAGCACGGATTTCTCCCATTAATCTATCATACATGGCAGGTGGAAAGAATCGGTTTACAAAAGCTTGCCTCATCTCCTCCCAAGTATTAATAGTTCCAGGGGTTAATTCGTTATACCATACTTTGGCATCTCCGGCGAGTGATGATGGAAAAAGTTTGAGCTTGATAGCATCGACATTAGTGTCTCCATAACGAAACATGCCACAAATTTCAATGAATTCGGCAATGTGTTTATGCGGATCGGCCCGCGAACGGCCATCGAATTGACGGTCTTTGATCATAGAAAGATGGTGACCTTTAACAGTAAAGTTTTCACCAAGGTCGGCGACAACAATAGCAACTCCAGGAGTGGGTGCTACGGTTCTATTGGCGGCCCACATGGGTATATCGTCAGCCATGGGTATTGGTTCAAAAAGATTAGAAATTGGATGTTCTTCGAAAAGATTATCAAACCAATTAAGAATAGTTGAAGATTTCTTCTTACGAAACAAACTTTCGGGATCGGATAAAGGTGTACTAAGCTTTTTAGTAGTAGAACGAGTGTTCATACAACTATCAAGAGAATCGAGTCAATTACCTAAACAAAAGAACAAGAAAAATAAAAAAAATAAAAAATATAAAAACAGAAAAATCAATCCGAATCGGTTGGGAACCAAACCGATCGGATAGACGCTACGGTAAAAATTAAAATGTGGGAAACCGATCGGTTGGAAGTGAATCCGATCGTTTGGTTGCTACGGAAAATATATATATATATATATATATATATATATATATATATATATATATATATATATATATTTTAGAAAACGAACACGAAAAGAAACGGACTTTTAAAACTTAAAGAAACACGATCAAAATCCCCGGCAGCGGTGCCAAAAACTTGATGTGCTATTTGTTAGTGCAAGTTTTAAATTTATAAGGATGAGTTACCAAATCTAGAAACAACACATACGAGCAAGTGTACTCGTCCGTTATAGCAAGATATGATGGTAAGTCGGGATCGTTCGCAGGGATTTGTGAGTGAATCGGAATATAAGTCTAAAAGTAAATCTCTAATGTACGCAAATATGATAATAAGAAAATTCAATAAATTAAAAACTACACTTGTTTAGACTAGTTTTCTACTTAATGACACACATGATTGTGATAACTTTTGATAACATATTGGTTGAGATAATTAGATGGTGATCTAATCTATTGTTTCTACAAGTTAAACCTTCGTCAAGATTTTAGTTCATAAAAACAAGCTTTAGGTGTAAACCAATCAATTCAAGATCTATCCAAGGTTCATAAGGTATGGTGGATATCTTAAACACAAGACAAACTTTTATTACCAATCAAATACTCTTAGGAAATGGTCAATACAAAAGGTAACCTCTTCATAGACAAAAAGGTCACAATCGTTTATAAACATTTAAACTTTCGTCCTACTAAAGGTTTACAAACAATCCGATTTGATGTTATAAAAGAATTCTCATTACAATCATACTTCTTGTTTCTTTGTTTAGTCAAGAATAATTATGGTGAAAAACAATCATTCATAGACAAATGATTATAACTAGTTGAGTAATAACAAATCTTTCGACCTTTGAAACTATTATCAATTAGTTAACCTTGGCTAAACAAATGTCACGATGAAACTTAAGGTACAATTGGTTCTTAGGATTGACTTGAAATTGAATTAAAACATGTTATCACAATTATCACTATCACTAAGTATAAAACATCATCAAAACAAGTGTAAAAAGATTACTAGCCACTCATGGCAAACATGCAAATAAACTCAGAATATTTAACATAAGAATCCATGGTTATAAGTCTTACAATGCTTTGAAATTGATAACAAATGACAAGGTATTGATAACCTAAGAGTTTGTGATGATTTCTTGAGATTTTCGGACTCCAAATGTTGCTTCCTTGGTCCTCCAAAGTTCCTGGTTCTTTCTGCACGAATTTTTCTCCTTAGAGAGCTAGAAGATAATAATAATTGTGTGTAGTAATGAGAGTAAATGGTATCTTCAATGGTATGTTGAGTTATGCACTTTTGAGGTCCTTATAGGCTTGTCCAACACTCTTGGTAATAAATAGGAACTTAAATGCTTGAACTTGAACAATAAGACACTAAAAAGGGCCTAGAACCATGGGACAAAAGACCAAGATTCATGCACAAAAGTTGGCAAAAACATGCAGTATTGGCCATCCGATCGGTTGCGGGTTGGTACCGATCGGATGGAGAAAAATCATTATGGCAATCCGATCGGTTTCAACCCAACCGATCAGATGGTAATTCCTGGCTTCTTTGGACTTTGACTTTTCCTTGTGTAGTTCTTTATGTACAATCCAAACTTGATTAACTTCTGAACTTGGAACTTTGAGATGACAAAACTTAGGTTCTCATATGAATTACTTCATAGATTGGACTTTTGAGCTCGGGAATCTTCGTGTAATCGCGTATACTTCATTTTCTTCACTTTTTCTCCATTTTTCCTGCATTTGGCTGCATATGCTACAAAAACATACTTTGATACAATTTAGTGGCAAAAGCATATAAAAACAACCAAATAACATACACAAAAACACTAATAACGCTTATAAAAACATGTTAACTTTGAGCGTTATCATACCACGCACCTTCTTAAAGTCTTCCCATTGTTCGGGTGTTAGGTTAAACATCTTTGTTTGCGGGTTATAGATGTTCCGTGTTTTGTTCTTCAAGTAAAGCCATCCAATATATTTCGCTCTTATATTATCAAATCCGTTTTTCATTTCTTTTTGTGTGAATTCCATCCCAAACTTGTCTTTGAGCACCCGGCCTAACCTAACCCAAGACGACCTATACAAGCTAATGCCATTTCTACCGGTCGTTTGCATTTCTTCAATGCATGTTTCTAGTAACACTTTGATCATCTCATTGGATCAATTTTTACGTTGCTTGGGACCTTCCATAGGACCTTCCATTATAACTATAACAAATACACAAAAGGATCAAAACCTACTACTGAAAAGTTCAATAAACTTCAGTTGGCCTAAATTAACACAAATTCACTATTGATGTTTCATATAGAAGATGTAATCTTTGGTAAGACCAGAACTCCAATTCAAACTGAAGATTCTGGTTAGTATCAACTAATCAATATGCATACCGAATACACTATAAGTTTCAGCGCGGCTTAATTTAACTAATCGCTACAAGCTACAACTATTCTGTTCTTAATTGACTCCTCAAAAAGACATAATACAGAGTCAGTGATATTCATTAGTGAAAACTAGTATTCCAGCTGGAACATGAAAGGTTGCACACAATCACAAATACAACATAGCCCAAACATGACTTTTTGAAACTAAATAACGGGAGCAAGATAACGGAGCAACATGATGGGGAAAGTCGGGTACATTGGTTTCACGCCAAAAATGGTTCACCTTGAAATGGGTCAGTTCATGTGGATCAAAACAGGTCGCGTCTTTAATCTATGAGTATATATATTTTTTGAGTAAAATATTGATTCAAAAAAAAGCATTAAACTCATAAAATCTATTTTGCATATGCCAAATATGAACCTTAAACCTGAGATGACATCCTATTTCCAGTCTACCCAAATAGTATTTGTGTTTCAAGTCTACCAACACTTAACCCATTTAACATCATTTTTTTCACATAAGAGTATCAAGCAGAAAAAACCCATGATAAGTCCTAACCATAACAAATAAATGAAACCCAAAACGCAAAAACATCAAACAATCAAGACCCATTAACTATAACCCACATAAAAAGCAATTTCTTCTTCAAATTCGTACTTAACCATAAAAAAGAAAACATTACCTTTTTGTGGCGGAGAAGGGTGGCCGGCGGCGGCTGAGTGGTAGGAGGAAGCGGAGATGGTGGATAGTGGGAGGTGGAGGTGATGGTGGAGATGGTGGATGGTGGATGGTGGGAGGTGGAGGTGGAGTGGTAGGGTTTTGTTGAAAGAAGAGGAAAAAAGTGTGTATTTATGTCTGAATGATAGAAGTGGAAAGAAGTTATTTTAGCCACTTATCTCTGAAAAAAAACAAAAAGTCTTCAACTCATTTGTCTGCCCGCCTGCAGACATAAGTGGCAAAAAGAGCTTTTTAGAAAAGAAAAAAAAACAAACAAGGCCTTAGGCCTACTATTAATAGAATACTTAAAATTAAGTCTTACAATTTTTAAAGCTATAAGTACAACAACAAATGCTACTTATAGAAATTCCCCTCATATTTAATTCTAACATACAATTAATACTAACATTAAATACAATAAATAAATCATTATGTACATTAAATACAATTAATTAACTTGTCAATAAATATAATTAATGCACTTATTAAAACACCCATTACATAAGAAATACAAATTATCAAGCATATTGTACAACCAACTTAAATACGATTCTTGCATTAAATGTCACTAATACAAATAATAAAGCATATTATACAAATATTCAAGCCCGAACGGTCAATGGGCCAAATGGGCTCGAGCCCGAACGGGCACGGGTCAAACGGGCTCAAGCCCGAATGGACACGATCTAAACGAAATTTTTGATATCCATAAATTTATTGTCAAAAAGAACATAATAAACTAAAATATGTTCACATATTGTACAAACCAAGCAAACTACTAAACAAAAAAAATAATACAAACTAAGCAAAATTTCATCAAACTTTTGCCATAAAAAACTAATCAGCAAAGCTATTGCCAAACAATGTACAAATAAAATAAATTATTAGCCGAAAAAATTAAATTACAGGGTGCCCGCAGCTGTATCGCGCGGGGACCCTGCTAGTTTGATATGATTTGGGACAATTTCAGAATGTTGAAAGTTTTTATGTTGAAGTGAATTATGTTGAAATGACTTATGGGTTGTTTATATGCTGAAAATCAAAAAATTTGGTTGTCAAAGCGCAAGTATAACTATATAGCTGTTGAAAGTAGGTAAATGCTGTTGCAACATTTGATACAGTGTCGTCGCTAAAGGTAATATTTTATTGTTATTATTGCTTCGTCGCTAGAAGTAAATAGTTTATTATAATTATTATTTAATGTCGCCGCTAAAGGTAATTATTTTCTCATAAATAAAACCTGGTCGTCGGCTCGTCGCTAAAAGAAATCTAATTCTTTTGACCTTATTTTAATCAAAACGCTTAGCGACGAGTACCACCTCTAAATTTTTTGACTTGTCGTCTCCAAAGGGGTCGTCGTTAAATGTGTGTCAGGATCGTCACTAAAGACTTTTAGGCATGGACGTGTAGCGACGAGTGTAAAGTAGTATTACTATTGAATTATGTTTTGTTATTACATATAAATTAGGATATCACCGAATCATCAGCGAGTTGCCGATGACTGGAAGACAACTATTTTTTAGTAAGTTAAACATAAAGCTCCAATACCATGTAAATAGTACTAAAAGAGTAGTATTACTGAATTGTGTTTTGTGATTATATAATAAATATTACATGTATATTCATAAAAATTATAATAAATACACAGCTTAATGAAAATGCAATTCAAACCATAAACCTAAAGGACCCGAATCCACAATTTGGTTTGGCTAACTAACCTGGTTATCAAACATTCCCACACAGTTTGACCTGTAGGCTTTCAAGCGGACAAACTGGAACATATGTTTAAAGCTGCATCTTTTTCTTTTCTTTTATCATCTTCTTTGTTGTTTGTTTGAGAAAAAACATAATTGTATTTGAAGCCATAGTTTTCCACTACTTGCGGCTTCCTCCTTTACGTGACGCTTTTTTTATGTCATGGCTTGCTTTGCTTTTAGGTAAGAGCAGCAATTCTGCGACTACCTATTTTCAAAAATCGACAATGATCTCCATTTGTAAAACAAATTAAAGAGTAATATTGACGAGACATTGTGTTGGTTGATGGTTAAATCAACATAATATGAGACGTGTTATGACGGTTAGAGTTTTTGTATTATGGGGTATATGATTTGGATTAGATAAAATGTCTAATTAAACATATATAAGCAAAGAAAGTAAATAAATCAAGATCTCACCGAATCATCAGCGAGTAGCTAATAACCAGATGACAAATATTTTTTGGTAAGTTGAACAAAAAGCTTTGATATCATGTAAAATAGTAAAAGAGTAGTACGGAGTATTATTCAATGTTGTTTTGTGATTATTATATAAGAAAGATTGCATGTGTATTTATAATAAATACATAGCTTAATGAACAAACAATTCAAACCATAAACCTAATGGACTCAAATTCACAATTAGGTTTGGAACAATTAACATAGTCATCTAACAACGACTTCTCAGGTGTCATTGCCTAAGACTTTTAGCGACGGCTATGTTGGATTTAGGGACAACATTGTGTGGGTAGTCAACCTTGATTAATTCTTGTAGTGATTAGTACCATGGTAAAGTTTAATATTGTAGATTCATAGCAAATGTAGTTACTAAGGCTACTAGCAATGGGTCCTAAATAATCGATCGATCGATTTGCAAGATCGATCGTCCCACTTTGGTGTTGTTTGGTTAAATCGATCGCCGGCTTCTTTTTTGCATAATCGATCGTTCAAACGAACGATATTTGTAGCATTCACATTTCATTCAATCCCAAATTAAAAAAAAAAAAAAAAAAAAAAAAAAAAAAAAAAAAAAAAAAAAAAAAAAGTTACCGTTAAAAAAAAAACTTTTTTTTTAAAAAAAAAATTAACCACTTTCATCCTATATATACCCAAATCAAACCCACTTTCAAACATAATTCAAACAACAAATCAAACACAAAAAAATGGCTTGTAAACTTTCACACACTGTCAAACAAGTTCAAAACTATGTCCAAAAACAAGTCGAAATAGACGACAAGGAATGGCAAGATGAAATTATCGAAGTTATTAAGAAGTTTGAGCTGGCGAAGTTACGCAAACAACGCCTGAGAACACGATACACAGAGTACAAAGATATCTCTGTCGACAGAAAATATGTGATCGACCAGTTTTTGTACAATGAGTTTCGCAAAGACGCTGATGTTGTTGAAACATTGTGGGGTTGTGTGCAGAAGATAGAGAACGAAAAATCCAACAAGATACGTTGGAGTTTTGAGAAGAATGTGGCAGCTGCTGATGCACCACCACAACAACAATAATTTGTGCAAGGTGCATCAAGTTCATCTGCACCAAGAGTTGCGAGCTTTGATCCGTACGACGATGGTTACGACTCAAACAACTCTCAAACCTGGGATCACCCAGATTAGAATTGAAGTTTTAGTTTTTAGTTTAGTATTGTAATGTTTTAATTTCTGTTTATGTAATGTTTATGTTTTTATTAATAAAAAAGTTACGTTTGTGTTAAAAGATCCCGCCTTCTATTTGATTTTTGAATTTAAAAGATCCCGCCTTCTATTTAATTTTTGAATTTAAAAGGTCCCGCCTACTGTTTGAATTTTGAATTTAAAAATATCCTGCTTCTTATATTATCCCCTATAAATAACACGCCATACAATACTTTTCTTCACACACTCCTAAAGCATTTCACAATGAATAATCGTTGGTCAATGGAAGAAGAATATCTGCTAGGTAACGTATGGCTTGAAGTTCAGGATTCCAGAGACCTTGTAAATGGACGTTCTTTTTGGAATGAAGTTACACAAAGGTTCAACGATCAGACTGATGGTCAGCACCGTAATAAAAATAGTATTACGGCTCAATGGAATAGAATCAACGTTGAATGTCGTAGGTATAATGATATTTACGAAGAGTTGTTGCGTACAAGTGAAGACCCTTGTCGTCTCAGCAATGCAAACTGAATTAATTATGAGCGCTATGGGAGAGGGATATATTATCAACATGTGTGGTTCGTTCTGAGAAACATAGATGCATGGGACAGAGACGACGAGTAATGGTGTTTTACGTTAAGTATTTCCGTATCGTGTTTTATTTGTTTTCCGTATCGTGTTTTATCATGTAATGTTTACGTTTAATTTTTAGTTGTTGAATTCCGTATCGTTTCGTTTATGTAATGTTTACGTTTTATTAATAAAATATGTGTTTGTGTTAAAAGATGTGTTTTTTTTTTAATAAAAAATAAAGGAAGATGATGCAATATGGGTTGCCACTGTGATGAGAAAGGTGAATATGAGTTGAAGAGAGAGAAAGCTGAGGTGGCAGCCGAAAAGATGATACAATATAGGTCACCACTGTGACAAGCCTAACTTTAAATTGTATATCATAGGGATACACTAACCGAACCCTCCCTATGGGAGGCAAGTACAAACCCTCCCATAGGGTAAGGTACTATTTTTTTATTTTTTTATTTTATTTTATTTTTTTTTTGTCCTTTGTTGTCCAGGTTTTGTCCCAACACAGTAACACAGGCAAAACACAAGTGTCCAGGTTTGTCCAAGTCCAGGTTTTCCCAAGTAATACAAGCAAAACACAAGTCCAGGTTTTCCCAAGCAACACAAGCAACAAAAGTCCCAAGTGCAGGTTTTGACACAATCAACAAAAGTAACACAAGCAAAAAGTCCAAGTGCAGGTTTTTGTCCAAGCAAAACAAGTAACACAAGCAAAAAAACACAATCACAAAGTCCAAGTGCAGGTTTTCTTCATCGCCTTATAGGCTCGGATTTGAAAACATAATTTAAAAAAAAATAGGTTTAGTAAGGCTCGAATTTGAAGGTTGCAAACGTAATTGATGAGGCGAAAAATGATCCGTTTTTAGGGGGTCATTTAAGCCCGAAATTGAATTTATTTGATCAAATATTGCCCTAAATCGTTCCTTTTGTGATTTTAGGTACTTTTGGAGTGAATTCTGGAAAAGGAAGCATTTTGGACGTTTTTGGAGCTTAAAAGTGAAGAAAACGGCAAAGTCTTAATTTTCCTTGCTGGGAACAGTACCTGACGCAAATTTTGACTCCTCCCAAACCAACCAGTCAAGCGTGTGCAGTTGATAGGTCCACCTGGGAGAAAAAGTCAAGTATTAAAATCCGTGGAAGTACAGGGAAATCCCCGGGTCGATAAGTCCCAACGAGATTGAAATTGTATTTGTAAACGTTTTTGGGAATAAATGGTACTGAGGACAGTAACCAAAAATGAAGTGGGTTTGATTTACACTACTGATATTATTTGAATAATAATATAAAACAAGCACAGTAAACAACTATGTATACACGTAAACTGAAATGTAAACAAATACGTGTGCGTACTGAGAAAAAGGTGAGTTTTAAGGAAAAATAAACTACAGGGGTTAAAAATGATAAATTCTATAAACTTAAACTTAAAAGAAAATTAAATTAAAAAGAATTTTTTTTTGATTATTTTATTATTTAATATTAATTATTTAATTAAAAACTATTTAACTATTTAATTAAAACTAATTTAAATTAACCTAAAAATGATAAATACTACAAATTAAACTAAAAATTTGCAAAACTATTTTCTAAAACTTAAAATGAACTTGAAGAAAGTATAAAAAATAAAAATAAATATTTTTGTCTTTTTATGAGTTTTCTTTTAATTAATTACTAATTATTTTAATTAAAATATTTTAAATTACTAATAATACTAAAATAACTTAGAAAATTATGGAAAAATTTATAAAACTAATTAACCATCACAGGAATCCTATAAAATTATTCTAAAAATTATATTTAGGCTAATTTACTAATTAATTACTTATTTATTAATTAAAATCTAGTTAACTAAATTAATTAAGGAAAATATGAAATGAATAGTAACAATCAGAAAAATATTTTCTAAAAACACCTAATGATATATAAAACTTAAAAAAAATATAAAAAGTTACTACTATTAAATAAAAATTATTAAAACTATTTAATTAACTAATATTACCTAATTATTAATTAAACTAGTATTAATTATAATTAATATTATTTGAACAGTAAAAATTATGAAAAAATTACAGGAAGTATATTAAGTAATGAAAAGCCTAGGAAAAATAAGTGGGTGTCAACAGCTTATTCAAATAAGCTGTAATAAGCCAAACGGCTTAAATAAGCTTATTACTCAAAAACAACCTTAAGTATATTGTTTATGTAAACCTAAACGGAACTGGTGCCCCAGAGCTAATGGAAGGGGGTGTGTGTATTATGCATGTTTACTAGCCAAGAGGTCCCAGGTTCGATTCCACACACCCCAATTTTTTGCAAATATTTATTTATTTTTTATTTTCTTTTTACACACCTATGAAATAAGCATAAATAAGAAACTTTAAAAATGGAAAACTTTTTATAACAGCAAAATAAGCTCTGTATGAGCTTATTTCCTTAACAGATGGCTTAAATAAGCCAAACTTGGATTTTTAAAAGTAAAAAGCTACAAATAAGCTACAGAGAGATAAATAAGCTATAAACTATTGAATTATACCTAAAGTAACCTAAATCAACTAAATAAGCTACAAGAATAAGCTATAAGCTCAATTAAGCAATTCTAAATCCTGCTACAACCAAACAGTCCACAAGGCCAATATGCAGGCCTGAGTGGGGCCCACAAATAAGCTCAGGGGTCTAAAATGAAACATGAGCAATCAAGTCCACCTGGGTGGCTTCCCAATAAGCCAAAAAGCAAACCCTAAGGTCCACTAATAAGCACTTGAGAAGCTTTTGAAAATAGCTGAGTACACTGAGTCACCCAGTTAACTGGGTGGTATGGGACAAAGAACAAGCTGCTTGCAGCCCTAATAAATAAGCTGGAAATGGAAAGATAAGCCTTGGAACCTTGAGTTGGGTGGTTAAGCTTCCCAATAAGCCAATAAGCAATGCTTATGGCTTATTAATAAGCTGTGGGTGAACCTATGAAATTGGGTGGTCAATACTGAGTGACTCAGTTTGCATGTGGTTATTAGGCCAACTTTAAAGCTTAAATAAGCTAAGAGCAAATGAGCTGAGATCCAATATAAGCACAAATCTAATAAGCTAGCCTACTAAGCTTTCCAAAAAGCTAATGGGGGTGTCCTGGGGTCCACTAATGAACATTGTGCAACCCTGTGAAGTTGGGTGTGCACACTAGGTGCAGGGGAGCTTTTTGGTCAAAGGACTAATTTCAAGTGTGCTTTTTTATAAGCTAATCAGATCCAAACTCAGAATTTCTTTTGAAATAAGTTCATAAGCTACCAAATAACATAGAGAAACAAAAATTTTGGATTTCCAATTTTTAATAAGCCCTATAGATCACAAAGAAGAAATTGCCATTCACTTGAATATGCAATTTTGACTTTGTGAGATTTTGAACTTATGTTGACTTATATGAATTTGAATCCTACTCTACTGATTTATTATGTTAAACTAGGCTATAACTATATGATAGAAGGCTATATTAACTAGTATTATACTAAATTACAAGATTACACTTACTAAATCATTCACAGTCAACTAATTTGAAGACTTAAATCAAAGTTGGACTATTTCTCAAATAGGGACTGAGTTTTTTGGTTTCTAAGGTCTAAGTGAGACCAAAGAAGTATATTTGAACCAGAAATAAAAGCTTACACAATCTTTATCACAGCAACACAGTTACATCCAAACACTCCTTAAAAATTGTAATGATGTGATTTTCAAAGAGAAACCACAATCTATGCTAACATACTGATTTGCAGACTCATAATATAGTATAATGATCCTAAATAAGCACAGAACAACAAGTATTAATCACTGATTACTAATATTATAACCTAAGCTAATTTGACAGTTAAAAATAAAATACTAAGCAACAATCAATTATAAATAACAAGCTACTAATTTTAGGTAGAATAACTATTAACTAACACCAAATAAGCTTAAAGAAACAAAGAGAAACAATGAAAAGCAGTTGAATCAGTACAAAGCTAAAATGAGAATTGAGCTTACAATTTTTGCATTCCAGCTAATAACCAAGAACAAGGACCCAAATTCTTTCCTATAAGCCTTCCGCAAGGCTTCTAATACCGAGGGCCATCCAAAATGAACCCTGCTCCATTCTTGATCACCATGGATTACTGATTTTTAATTTATTTTCTATTTTTCTTATTTTTTTCTATTTTTTTCTTTTTCAAGTAATACTGGAATTGAAGGTTTCTAATAACTCTAATAAGCTAAATTATTAACTTATATGAGCTTAAGGATTGAAATCAACAACAGATAATAACTAGAAAGCTTGTAGAGATTTTTGAATTCAAAACAAGGATTCATGAACTGAATTGGAACATTAACTTATATTAAAACTTGAACAAAGGTTTCTTACAATGTTACAACAGTATTGAAATGCTTAAAAGCTTAAATTAAAACTGAGAGACTAAGTTTATAATTAATACGATTTTAATTGAACACTAACTTAAAAACTAACTATCTAATCCTCTCCTTCTTCTTCCTTTTATAGGCTCCCACATTGTTCCACGTGGCCTTCTGAGTGAATCCCACCTCTTTTCAACCCTTGGATCCCATCAATTGATCTTAGCCGTTTAAATGGCTTTTTGGCGCCAAAATTCCAAGGGGTAACTTGCAGCCGTTTTCCAAGCATTAAATGCTTCTGATGTGACTAGTGAAGGTGGGGGGACAATTTGGAGTGTAAGGATGGTGGATGGGTGGTGGTGTAAGATATTGCAGGGTGTAGGGGTGGTGGAGGTTGTAGGTTTGACACCTGTCCTCCCCTGGTGCAAAACCAGGGGAAGGGGTTTGGTTTAGAGGGTGACAGAGGGGGTAATGATGTGGAAAGGTGAAGGCAAGTGGTGAAGTTGATGGTGGATGGTGGTGAAGCAGGTGACGAGGGGGGTTGGGGATGATGGAGGTCAACGGGTCAACGAGGTCAAAGTTTTGACCTCGTTTTATTATTTAATGGGTAAGTGGGCTTTGTATTGTTTTGGGCTTAGGAAACATGGGTGGGCTGGTTGTTGTGGATTATGTTTGGATTGGGTTTATTAATAACAAAATGGATCCATTTGGTTTGTAATTTGCATAAGGACCAATTTTGTTATTTTCTGTAAGTTTGAGGGGTAAGAATGGCATCTTTCCAAAAGTTGTCACAAGGGTTAAACATGCCAATCTTCAATACCCCAAGGACCATTATTGATAAATTTCCATTATATAATATCCGGGGACCTTTTCTGCCAAACTTTGAAACTCCAGGGATTAAACATGTAATTTCACCAAACTTTCCAACCAAGGACCATTCCTTCCATAGAAGATTAATATAAGGACCAAAATCTATTTTCTCAAAGTTTTTATATCCCAAGGACCATTTTTGTCAATTCTGCAAAGTTGAGGGACTAAACATGTAATTTTGTAAAACTTTGCACCAAAGGACTAAATATGTAACTTTGTGATTAAAAAGGACCTTTGGTGAGTTTTTCATATTTTTAGAATAACCAGGGACTAGTTTTGACAACTTTTGAAACTTGAGGGACTGAAACTGCCAATTATGCAAACTTTGTACATTTTGTATCTGTTTTTGATTATTTTGCATCTGAAACATATAAAACACACTTCTGGGATAATTTCAGTATTATGATGCATATTTGAGTGTTTTTGGATGTTTTGGCAGTTCAGATTGGTATAAAATGATCAATATTTAGACACTCATCAATCCCCCACACTAAAGTATTGCTAGTCCCTAGCAATATTTTGAGAAAATTTAATGGATTTTATGTCTCTTTACCAAAAGCCATTACTTCTGGAGTAGCCAGGTGTGAGAACTGTGGTACACCTGATAACCGTGTGATTTTGAGCAAACCACCAACTGTCAACGGATTTGATTAGTCTTTACCAAAAGCCGTTTGCTTCTGGACTAGCCAACTCTTGATGGACAAAGTCAACATCTTGGTGAGCTGATTACCAATTATGGTTTTTCCACGGCCTTTACCACAAGCCATAATCTTGCGGGCTAGCCAACTCATTCACTTTATGGGATATGGCGAGTTGATTTACCATACAATTTTGGGCAAATTGCAAGCCATCAACGGTTTTGAGATATCTTTACCAAGAGCCGTTTGCTCCTGGATTAGCCAATCCTTATGTGGGTTAGACATGGCGGACTGATAACCATTTATTGCATTTCTAAGTGTGAAAAAAAAATTAAATTTTGATCAAATGAGGGTGCTTGATGGAACATGTGTTTGAATTCGTGAGAATCCCCCCCACACTTAGAAATGAATATTGCCCTCAATATTCAAAGAACCGGGTGTTAAACCGACACTTAGAATCATAAGAAGGAAATATTAGTAACCTTTATTTTAGTCTATGTACATGTTTTTTTTTTTTTTTTTGAATTGAAGATATATACAACATATGGGGCATCTCCCCCACACTAGGGTGGTACACACGGGTGAAAACCCATGTTCAGCTACTGTTTTTGATTACCGAGTCACTAGCTTGACTCGACCTCGAATTGATTTGTTCATGAGGAAGCTACTGTTTTTGTTAACCGAGTCGCTAGCTTGACTCGACCCCGAATTTATTGGTCCATGGGGAAAGTTTGGAGATCCGGGACAACCATTGGTTGTATGTCCCCTCCAAAGTAGTGTTTTAACCGATGGCCATTCACTTTAAAGTTGGAACCGTCAGGTTGAGCTAACTCAACAGTTCCATATGGAAATACTCTTGTTACAGTGAATGGCCCAGACCAACGAGTTTTAAGCTTTCCTGAGAATATCTTCAATCGTGAATTGAAGAGAAGGACTCTGTCACCGATGTTGAAAACACGGTTTTTAATTTTAGAGTCGTGTATCTTCTTGTTTTTTTCCTTGTAAATCAAAGAATTCTCATAAGCTTGATCACGAAGTTCGTTTAATTCGTTTAGTTGAACCTTGCGGTGATCACCCGCTGTGTGAAGGTCGAAATTTGCATGTTTTAAAGCCCAGTAGGCCTTATGTTCTAATTCGATCGGAAGATGACATGCTTTCCCATACACTAGCTTATATGGAGTACACCCGATGGGTGTTTTGTAAGCAGTGCGGAAAGCCCATAATGCATCATCCAGCTTATCCGACCAAGAGGCACGGTTTTCTCCCACCGTCCTCTCCAGAATTCTCTTAATACCCCGATTCGAAACCTCCACCTGCCCACTTGTTTGTGGGTGGTATGCCATAGAAAGACGGTGAGTTACACCATATTTTAGCATCACTCTTGCAAACTGTTCATTGCAGAAGTGTGTGCCACGATCACTGATAATGGCACGAGGAGTCCCGAATCTGGCAAAGAGAGACTTCAAAATTTTAACGACTACTCGGGCGTCATTGGTGGGTAAAGCTTTCACCTCAACCCATTTAGACAAATAATCGACAGCCACGAGTATATATTTATTCCCTCGTGAAGACGGGAATGGCCCCATAAAATCAATGCCCCACATATCAAATATTTCACAGACTTGGATGGCGTTTTGCGGCATCTCATTCTTTTTGGAAATATTCCCGTGACCTTGGCAAGCCTCACAGGTTTTGATAAGTTCATGGGCGTCTTTATAGATCGTGGGCCAAAAGAATCCTGAATCAAACACCTTTTTGGCGGTGTAGTTTGGGTTATGATGTCCCCCCGTGGGTCCATCATGACAAGCTTTAAGAATTTCCATGGCTTCTTGGCCATGGACACACCGTCGGATGACTAGATCTGCACATATTTTGAACAAGTAGGGGTCGTCCTAGAAGTAATGTTTCACATCTTTAAAGAATTTTCTTTTCTGTTGGGACGACATCCTTTTCACAACGAAATTTCCCGCATGGTAATTTGCAAAGTCGGCAAACCATTGGGTAGTAGTATCATCCCGGGTAGAGATTAGATTGAGTGTCTCCAGAAGAAAAGTTTCATTAATTTCTTTTCTCTTGAGAGTATCTTGATGAGGATTCTCTAACCGGGATAAGTGATCAGCAGCAAGGTTCTCTGCTCCTTTTTTGTCTCGTATGAGTATATCGAATTCCTGAAGGAGCAGGACCCAACGGAGCAGTCTTAGCTTTGCGTCCTGTTTAGTGAACAGGTATTTCAAAGCTGAGTGGTCCGTACACACCACGCATTTGGTTAGGATTAAGTAAGACCTAAATTTCTCAAAGGCATATACCACAGCTAATAATTCTTTTTCTGTGGTGGTATAGTGTGCTTGAGCTTCACTCATGGTCTTACTTGCGTAGTGTATTGGCTGAAAATGTTTTGATTTGCGTTGCCCCAGAACTGCACCAATAGCGAAGTCGCTAGCATCGCACATAAGTTCGAAGGGTAAGTCCCAGTCAGGGGCAACAAGGATCGGTGCCTCGGTAAGCCTTTTCTTTAAAGTAGAAAAAGCTTCGATGCACTCGGGGGAAAAGATGAAAGGAGCATCCTTTTCAAGAAGATGAGTCATGGGTCGGGCTATTTTTGAGAAATCCTGAATAAATCTCCGATAGAACCCGGCATGGCCTAGGAAACTCCTTATGCCTTTAACAGTGGTGGGATGAGGTAGTTTAGCAATAACATAAATTTTGGCCTTATCGACCTCAATCCCACTTTTTGAAATTTTATGGCCGAGGACAATGCCCTCCCTAACCATAAAATGGCTCTTCTCCCAGTTTAGACAAAGATTAGTGTTTTCACAACGTTGAAGCATCTTTTCTAAATGGGAGAGGCATGCGTCGAAAGAATTCCCGATGACTGAGAAGTCATCCATGAATACCTCCATGGTTTTCCCGATCATGTCGTGGAAAATAGCCATCATGCACCTCTGGAAAGTGCCCGGAGCATTGCATAACCCAAAAGGCATGCGACGATAGGCAAATGTCCCGTAAGGGCATGTGAAGGTAGTCTTCTCTTGATCCTGTGGATCAATGGGAATCTGGAAGTAACCCGAGAAGCTGTCGAGGAAGCAATAATACTCATTCCCCGCTAGTCTCTCGAGCATCTGATCCATAAAGGGTAGAGGAAAATGGTCCTTGCGGGTGGCTTCGTTAAGCTTTCTGTAATCGATACATACTCGCCACCCTGTAACCAAACGAGTTGGTATCAACTCGTTATCCTCATTTGTGACAACCGTGATGCCACCCTTTTTTGGAACACAATGTATTGGGCTAACCCAAGGACTGTCTGATATAGGGTAAATCAATCCCGCATCGAGAAGTTTGATAACTTCTTCCTTGATAACTTCGTGGATTTTTGGATTTACACTTCTTTGATGCTGCACGGCAGGTTTAAAGTCCTCTTCCATTAGGATTTTGTGTGTACAAAAATGCGGGTTAATACCCTTTATGTCTGAGAGCTTCTAAGCAATTGCTTGCTTGTGGGACTTTAAAACCTTAAGCAGAGCGGTTTTCTCCTCATCCTTTAAGTCTTTCGCAATAATGACTGGTAACTTATCGTTACCTTCCAAGAATGCATATTCTAGATGAGGAGGCAGGTCCTTAAGTTCGACCTCAGGGAAATCATCATTTTTCTCAACATATTTGACTTCCGCGTTATGAAGTTGTGGCGGTAGAACAGGAATGGGAGAAGGATCTTTGTTCAATAACTTCTCAAGGAGAAGTATATCCCTCTCCGGGTCAATCTCTTGGTTATCAATTCCTTCGGGAACTGAATCACTTTTGAGAAAGGCCTCTAATTCCTCAAGGACGAAATCACTTCCCTCAAACGGAGTGAGGGAAGGAGAAGAATTAGCGATTATGGGGTGAGAAGAGGGAGTGGGATTTCCACTCGGAGAACTATCAGCGAATCCAAGGATTTCCTGAGCATACTCCTCGGATGCAATGTCAATGACATCAATTCGGTTGACCGATTCAGCATCATAATTCGAGGAGTATCTCGAGGTTTGATCAAGGTTGAACGTTATCGCTTCAGTGCCAACTCGTAACGTGATTTCCTCATCGAAAACATCGATTAATGCACGACCCGTCCTTAAGAATCCCCTCCCAAGAATGAGAGGAACTCTTGGATCCGCATCGAAATCAACAACGACAAAGTTTGCCGGAAAATGGAACTTTCCCACTCTTACAAATACGTCCTCGGCAATACCAAGGGGACGTGAAATTGAACGGTCTGCAAGCTCGAGAGTCATGCATGTGGGACTAAGTGCCTGAAGAGAGAGCTTTTTCCAAACTGAGTAAGGCATTAAGTTGATGCTTGCACCAAGATCGGCCAAGGCAAAGCACTCAACCATCCCTAGGAAAATACATGGTATTAGAAATTTCCCGGGGTCTCCTAGCTTCTCGGGAAGCTGTTTCAACAGAACTGCAGAGCAGTTTTCATTGAGTGGAGTTAGTGCCATCTCAAACAGTTTTTCTTTATTGCTCAACAGGTTTTTGATTGTCGATGCGAATTTGGGCATTAAAAGAAGAGCATCCGCGAAACTAATATCGAAGTGTAGTTCTTGAAAAATCTGAAAGAATTTTTCCATCTGATGATTAGCTTTTTCACGGAGCTTCTGGTCTTGCAATCGTGAGGGATACGGAATTGTTGGTTTTGGGTTGGCTTTTGGATTTTCAACACGACCTTCGGTAGTTTCAAACACGACTCTTTTAGGGGGAGTCGGGACCAGGATAACTGGAGGAGGGATGTCATTGGTACCTCCGTTATTAGTAGGAAGTACCGTATCCGTAGTATCTTCAGTTTCACATTCCTCTACTGGGATAGGAGAAGAGGTAGACGGAGTTGTGGGTCCTTTATAAGAAACTCCACTTCTTGTGGTGATCGCCTTTACATCGCCCCTCGGATTAGCGATCGTGTTGCTAGGTAAAGTACCTGAGCCCGAGGGTCGATCATTTAAAGACTTCTTCAAGTCAGAGATTTGACTAACCAGCACTTTGTTCAGTTCATCTTGGGATTTCATAAACTGTTTTAATAACTCATCAGATGATGGTCCAGTTGGAACAATGGCTTGATTTTGGTTTGGAAAATTTTGAGCCCGATTGTTCTGGAAATTCCCATGTTGCTGGTTGTTATTACCCTGGAAGTGGTTTTGTTGTTGAAAATTACCCTGGGGGTAATTGTTCTGACCTTGATTACGGTTATAATTTCCTTGGTTCTGATTTTGTTGAACCTGGTTTTGACCAGAGTTGAAATTCCCTTGGTTGTTAAAACCTTGGTTCATTCGGTTCTGGTTCTGATTCTGGTTAAAGTTCTGGTTTCTGTTTTGACCATTTTGGTTCTGGGATTGATTAAATCCCGGTGGTCCAATGTAGTTATTGGAACGATAACTCAACAGATTTCGGTCCCCTTGCGGTTGGTAAGAATTACCTCCCGTATTGTAGGAACCTTGGGCTGCGAATATGTTCTCTTGAGTGAAGCCACCGGAGGCTGGGCACTCATGGTACGGGTGTGGACCACCACAGGTTTCACAACTGATAGTTTTATTCTGCTGATTGTGATTTATCTGGTGAATTCGGAGAACCGCAGCAGACAAATCATCAAACTTTCTAGTAAGGGCAGCTATTTCATTATTTGCCGGAGTGACTGACTTACATGAGTCATTCCTCTCTGCAGAGGAGTCCCAAAAATTGTGATGGGCAGTCATGTTTTCGATTAAGTCATAACACTCTTCAGGGGTCCTTTTCATAAAGGTGCCCCCAGCAGCAGCATTGATGGTGTCACGATGATGAAGTGTCAAACCATTATAAAAGGTATCAATAATGGTGACAAGAAGCATGTTATGATTAGGACACCAATCAATAGCAAGTTTGTAGCATTCCCATGCCTCAAATAAGGACTCTTTGGGAAGCTGTCTGAAGTTACTAATATCGTTTCTCAGCTTTGTAACCATAGATGGTAGAAAATATTTAGCCAAGAATTTAGTAACCATCTCATCAAAAGTATAGATCGAATTCTTAGGAAGTCGATCGAACCATGAGGTCGCATGATGAGTGAGAGAATATGGGAACAGGTATAAACGCAGGCTGTCTTCAGTGATGCCATTTTGTTTCATGCTCTGGGTGACGGTTAAAAATTTATCGAGATGTTTGTTAGCATCGTCACCCGGCAAACCGTGGAATTGACACGAATTCTGGACCTGTTGTATCATGTTGTGTTTTAGTCCAAAATCCGAGGCTCCAATTGTAAGTGGTGCAATGGGTCCACCCCTCCCATGCATGGTAGGTTGACACAGTTCCTTCATTGTTCGGGTGTCAGGAACTGGTTCCTCCTTGGGAGGGATTGGGGGCTCGTCGTTCATTTTTAATGTGTGTTCTTCTTCAACAGTACGTAACTCGGTTACGTTTTTATGACGATTACGTCGTGATTGTGAACGAGTGCGCATGCACTAAAAAAAATTTTCAAAACAAGATCGAGGCAAAATCACAGTGAACTTAAATCCAATAATCACAAGTAAATGACTTCTTTGAAAAAGGTACACCACCCACAGGGATATAATGGTAAGTTTTTATCTTAAGTTTGGGAACTTATTATGTTCACACCCCCAGTTGGTAGGTGTTCTGCCTTGGTTTGCGGTGGTAAACTTTTATGTAATTATATTCACAGTAAAATGTTTTTGGCTTTTCGTGTATGGGTGAAAAAACTTGGACAATATTTTTGGAACTGATTCGTTAACCGAAATCGTTCCATTAAGATTACTCGCAGGCTAGCGGGAAGGAATGAATGGATCCCTCTTCAGTTCGCAATTTAATGTCAGAACTTACCTTATACCAGCTGTTTCAGGTTGTAATCTTAAAGACAACGAAGTAATTTAACTTCACAGTTTGTTTTGTTGTTTATGATTTTTTTGGTGTTTTTAACACTTCAGGAAAAGTGTTAATGAACTTTTTCAGATATGATTTTGATTTTTACAAAGTGATGGTATTTGTACAGGAGGGGTTTTGAAAACCACTATACCTAAATCGTTTTGAAATACGCAACAACCTCCCCGGCAGCGGCGCCAAATTTTGACTCCTCCCAAACCAACCAGTCAAGCGTGTGCAGTTGATAGGTCCACCTGGGAGAAAAAGTCAAGTATTAAAATCCGTGGAAGTACAGGGAAATCCCCGGGTTGATAAGCCCCAACGAGATTGAAATTGTATTTGTAAACGTTTTTGGGAATATATGGTACTGAGGACAGTAACCAAAAATGATGTGGGTTTGATTTACACTACTGATATTATTTGGATAATAATATTAAACAAGCACAGTAAACAACTATGTATACACGTAAACTGAAATGTAAACAAATACGTGTGCGTACTGAGAAAAAGGTGAGTTTTAAGGAAAAATAAACTACAGGGGTTAAAAATGATAAATTCTATAAACTTAAACTTAAAAGAAAATTAAATTAAAAAGAAAATTATTATGATTATTTTATTATTTAATATTAATTATTTAATTAAAACTATTTAACTATTTAATTAAAACTAATTTAAATTAACCTAAAAATGATAAATACTACAAATTAAACTAAAAATTTGCAAAACTATTTTCTAAAACTTAAAATGAACTTGAAGAAAATATAAAAAATAAAAATAAATATTTTTGTCTTTTTATGAGTTTTCTTTTAATTAATTACTAATTATTTTAATTAAAATATTTTAAATTACTAATAATACTAAAATAACTTAGAAAATTATGGAAAAATTTATAAAACTAATTAACCATCACAGGAATCCTAAAAAATTATAAAATTATTCTAAAAATTATATTTAGGCTAATTTACTAATTAATTACTTATTTATTAATTAAAATCTAGTTAACTAAATTAATTAAGAAAAATATGAAATGAACAGTAACAATCAGAAAAATATTTTCTAAAAACACCTAATGATATATAAAACTTAAAAAAAAATATAAAAAGATACTACTATTAAATAAAAATTATTAAAACTATTTAATTAACTAATATTACCTAATTATTAATTAAACTAGTATTAATTATAATTAATATTATTTGAACAGTAAAAATTATGAAAAAATTACAGGAAGTATATTAAGTAATGAAAAGCCTAGGAAAAATAAGTGGGTGTCAACAGCTTATTCAAATAAGCTGTAATAAGCCAAACGGCTTAAATAAGCTTATTACTCAAAAACAACCTTAAGTATATTGTTTATGTAAACCTAAACGGAACTGGTGCCCCAGAGCTAATGGAAGGGGGTGTGTGTATTATGCATGTTTACTAGCCAAGAGGTCCCAGGTTCGATTCCCACACACCCCAATTTTTTGCAAATATTTATTTATTTTTTATTTTCTTTTTACACACCTATGAAATAAGCATAAATAAGAAACTTTAAAAATGGAAAACTTTTTATAACAGCCAAATAAGCTCTGTATGAGCTTATTTCCTTAACAGATGGCTTAAATAAGCCAAACTTGGATTTTTAAAAGTAAAAAGCTACAAATAAGCTACAGAGAGATAAATAAGCTATAAACTATTGAATTATACCTAAAGTAACCTAAATCAACTAAATAAGCTACAAGAATAAGCTATAAGCTCAATTAAGCAATTCTAAATCCTGCTACAACCAAACAGTCCACAAGGCCAATATGCAGGCCTGAGTGGGGCCCACAAATAAGCTCAGGGGTCTAAAATGAAACTTGAGCAATCAAGTCCACCTGGGTGGCTTCCCAATAAGCCAAAAAGCAAACCCTAAGGTCCACTAATAAGCACTTGAGAAGCTTTTGAAAATAGCTGAGTACACTAAGTCACCCAGTTAACTGGGTGGTATGGGACAAAGAACAAGCTGCTTGCAGCCCTAATAAATAAGCTGGAAATGGAAAGATAAGCCTTGGAACCTTGAGTTGGGTGGTTAAGCTTCCCAATAAGCCAATAAGCAATGCTTATGGCTTATTAATAAGCTGTGGGTGAACCTATGAATTTGGGTGGTCAATACTGAGTGACTCAGTATGCATGTGGTGATTAGGCCAACTTTAAAGCTTAAATAAGCTAAGAGCAAATGAGCTGAGATCCAATATAAGCACAAATCTAATAAGCTAGCCTACTAAGCTTTCCAAAAAGCTAATGGGGGTGTCCTGGGGTCCACTAATGAACATTGTGCAACCCTGTGAAGTTGGGTGTGCACACTGGGTGCAGGGGAGCTTTTTGCTCAAAGGACTAATTTCAAGTGTGCTTTTTTATAAGCTAATCAGATCCAAACTCAGAATTTCTTTTGAAATAAGTTCATAAGCTACCAAATAACACAGAGAAACAAAAAATTTGGATTTCCAATCTCTAATAAGCCCTACAGATCACAAAGAAGAAATTACCATTCACTTGAATATGCAATTTTGACTTTGTGAGATTTTGAACTTATGTTGACTTATATGAATTTTAATCCTACTCTACTGATTTATTATGTTAAACTAGGCTATAACTAAATGATAGAAGGCTATATTAACTAGTATTATACTAAATTACAAGATTACACTTACTAAATCATTCACAGTCAACTAATTTGAAGACTTAAATCAAAGTTTGACTATTTCTCAAATAGGGACTGAGTTTTTTGGTTTCTAAGGTCTAAGTGAGACCAAAGAAGTATATTTGAACCAGAAATAAAAGCTTACACAATCTTTATCACAGCAACACAGTTACATCCAAACACTCCTTAAAAATTGTAATGATGTGATTTTCAAAGAGAAACTATTAACTAACACCATAATATAGTATAATGATCCTAAATAAGCACAGAACAACAAGTATTAATCACTGATTACTAATATTATAACCTAAGCTAATTTGACAGTTTAAAATAAAATACTAAGCAACAATCAATTATAAATAACAAGCTACTAATTTTAGGTAGAATAACTATTAACTAACACCAAATAAGCTTAAAGAAACAAAGAGAAACAATGAAAAGCAGTTGAATCAGTACAAAGCTAAAATGAGAATTGAGCTTACAATTTTTGCATTCCAGCTAATAACCAAGAACAAGGACCCAAATTCTTTCCTATAAGCCTTCCACAAGGCTTCTAATACCAAGGGCCATCCAAAATGAACCCTGCTCCATTCTTGATCACCATGGATTACTGAGTTTTAATTTATTTTCTATTTTTCTTATTTTTTTCTATTTTTTTCTTTTTCAAGTAATACTGGAATTGAAGGTTTCTAATAACTCTAATAAGGTAAATTATTAACTTATATGAGCTTAAGGATTGAAATCAACAACAGATAATAACTAGAAAGCTTGTAGAGATTTTTGAATTCAAAACAAGGATTCATGAACTGAATTGGAACATTAACTTATATTAAAACTTGAACAAAGGTTTCTTACAATGTTACAACAGTATTGAAATGCTTAAAAGCTTAAATTAAAACTGAGAGACTAAGTTTATAATTAATATGATTTTAATTGAACACTAACTTAAAAACTAACTATCTAATCCTCTGCTTCTTCTTCCTTTTATAGGCTCCCACATTGTTCCACGTGGCCTTCTGAGTGAATCCCACCTCTTTTCAACCCTTGGATCCCATCAATTGATCTCAGTCGTTTAAATGGCTTTTTGGCGCCAAAATTCCAAGGGGTAACTTGCAACCGTTTTCCAAGCATTAAATGCTTCTGATGTGACTAGTGAAGGTGGGGGGACAATTTGGAGTGTAAGGATGGTGGATGGGTGGTGGTGTAAGATATTGCAGGGTGTAGGGGTGGTGGAGGTTATAGGTTTGACACCTGTCCTCCCCTGGTGCAAAACCAGGGGAAGGGGTTTGGTTTAGAGGGTGACAGAGGGGGTAATGATGTGGAAAGGTGAAGGCAAGTGGTGAAGTTGATGGTGGATGGTGGTGAAGCAGGTGACGAGGGGGGTTGGGGATGATGGAGGTCAACGGGTCAACGAGGTCAAAGTTTTGATCCCGTTTTATTATTTAAGGGGTAAGTGGGCTTTGTATTGTTTTGGGCTTGGGAAACATGGGTGGGCTGGTTGTTGTGGATTATGTTTGGATTGGGTTTATTAATAACAAAAGGGATCCGTTTGGTTTGTAATTTGCATAAGGACCAATTTTGTTATTTTCTGAAAGTTTGAGGGGTAAAAATGGCATCTTTCCAAAAGTTATCACAAGGGTTAAACATGCCAATCTTCAATACCCCAAGGACCATTATTGATAAATTTCCATTATATAATATCTGGGGACCTTTTCTGCCAAACTTTGAAACTTCAAGGATTAAACATGTAATTTCAACAAACTTTCCAACCAAGGACCATTCCTGCCATAGAAGATTAATATAAGGACCAAAACTTATTTTCTCAAAGTTTTTATATCCCAAGGACCATTTTTGTCAATTCTGCAAAGTTGAGGGACTAAACATGTAATTTTGTGAACCTTTGCACCAAAGGACTAAATATGTAATTTTGTGATTAAAAAGGACCTTTGGTGAGTTTTTCATATTTTTAGAATAACCAGGGACTAGTTTTGACAACTTTTGAAACTTGAGGGACTGAAACTGCCAATTATGCAAACTTTGTACGTTTTGTATCTGTTTTTGATTATTTTGCATCTGAAACATATAAAACACACTTCTGGGATAATTTCAGTATTATGATGCATATTTGAGTGTTTTTGGATGTTTTGGCAATTCAGATTGGTATAAAATGATGAGTATTTAGACACTCATCAACGACGTCACAAGCTTCTTAATGACGGCGTCAAGAGGAAAAACAAGAGGTGAAGTGGATAGAGTCCAAGACGACCCAGAATGTTTTTGCACTAGGGCATGACGGCGTCACCATAGGCCGTCATGGTCCCTTTATACGTGACGGCCCAGAGGAGAATCACTCTTGACGGCGTCAGATCTGGATCTAGGCAATCCGATTTTATTATGGGTGGCGGGTTGATGGCGTCAGAACTTTCTTCTTGACGCCGTCACATTGGAAAATCGATATATAGTTTTGTAATTTTCATTCATAAGGAGAGGACAATTTTAGGGACGACTTGGAAAAACCCTAGCACGATTTTATCAGTATTTTCAAGGGTTTTCACCCCTTGAAACCTTTCATGTTCAATTAAGATAAGTATCCTTTCAATTCATTCAATATGTCTATGTGTTGTTTGAATATATCTTACGCTTGTCTTGATTTTAACATGCTAGGCTAGATCTCTTGTGTGTTTGCTTAGATGTAGTGAAACCTAAATTTTGATTATGGGTTGATTGCTTGTTTATAGTTGTTACGGATGAATGATTTCGATGTTAGGCTTAAGAAAATTGGCAGACTTCCATTGTGTAACTTGCTTGAACGTCTTAAGAAACATGAACCAATGCGTACTAGGTTTTTATGGTTGTATTTAATGCATGAGCGAATTCTAATGATCCCATGTTAGGAGCTTCTTGCAGGCTCGACATAGGAGTGAAGTAGGAGCTTATAGAGTTGGGGAAGTATGTACGCCACCGCACGATTGGTATTAAGGAATATAACCCGTCATCCACGCAACTGTAACAAACTATCAACCTGTAAAAGATATCTAGGGAGTAATGAAATCTAAGTAAACACAATTTTTCCATTTATTGTTCACACCACATTAGTAATTAGCTTTATTTACATTTCTGTTATTTTATTTTGATTGCATCTTTAGTTATTGGGTTAGTTGACTAGCAACTAATTCCGCCCACTCTTCCAATACCCGAGATTTTTACTTGCTTTTCATAAATTATAAAAATACAAAAAGAATCATCCCTCACCTCTAGACCTAGTCTTTAGGCTTTCTAATCCTAGTGACACTATTCCTGAGTTGAACGATCAATCCCCCGGTACTTGTCACTATACTATACTACAACGATCAGGTACACTGCCTGGTGGGGGTTGTAAGCTTCTCGAGATCCCTCGAGAGGTAAAGCCTGGTGTGTTGATATAAATAATTGACTAAAAACGTTATTCATATCTTTCGAGTTCTCTATGTTTTGATAATCACAAAACGAAAACTCATCAAACCAAAGATCATGATGTAAACAAGTATTTAGTAGTAAATAATCACTTTCACCATCTAATCACTTAAGGTATGAATAAACATTGTGTTTAATGCATTATAAGATCAAAGGGGTATTTAATTAATTACTACAAAGTTTATTTTAATATATAAACTTATTATACATTTTTGAAAAACACTTTTGGTAATAAAGAAAAATGTTTTAATCATACTTAATATATGAATTCAAATTTTTAACCAAAATCAGTTAGTTTTTCACCAAATAAACTTTCCCCACTAAAAGACAAAACTTTTGGCCGTTACAGCTGGGCGGCCCCCTTAATTATAAGGGGCGGTCCCCTTAATTTTAAGGGGGTCGGCCATGATTTAAGGGGACCGGCACGCTCCAGTTGTCAGAATTTGTTGCCTATAAATACCACCTTAAATCTGGAATTTTTCTCACCTTTTTGCACTAAAAACTTTCTGATTCAAACCTCCATTTCCATCTTAAAAAATCCTTTGATCATATAATTCATAAGCCTTTGTTTCCATGTGATCCAAAGCCTCATCCATTCAAGTGCAAAGAGAAGAGTACTTCTATTTATCAAGACTAGAAGTATTGCAACTTAGTATCATCTTGCTACCTAAGTTGTTTGATTATTTCATCTTGTATATCATTCATTCTTTGGTGAATATAGTGTATACATTGGTTAGCTAGATTTAGATATATGATCTAGATTTATTGAAGGTGTGAAGTGATACTAGAAGTGAAGAAGTAGAGTTGCATAGGATTAGTGGTAGAAGAAATAAGAAGTGGTAGTATAATGTAGTAGAGATTAGTTGTGAAGACAAAGAAGTTGAAGCCTAGAAGTTGTGAAGAAGTATATATCTTGGAGTAGTGGATAGAACTAAGTAGTGAAGGTGTGAAGAAACAAGTGGAGTGAAGAAGAAGAGTTAGGAAGTAGTAAGGTGTGAAGAAGCTAGGAGTGAAGTAGAAAGGTGTGATGAAGAATTGGTGTGAAGTAGATTGGTGTGAAGAAGTTGTGTAGAAGTTGTGATTGAGTTGTGACGAAGTTGTGGTGTGTAATTTGGTGTGTAAGGTTTTCTCCGCCATAAGGGAGGTTTTTGATCTAGTGAAGAAAACTCTCGAGTAGGTGACTTGGGGAGTGGAGTAGGGCATTGTCCTTGTAGCCGAACCACTATAAATCCTTTGTCTCTCGGTTTGATCTTTCCATCTCTCACTCTTTGATTATTTTCTTGTTAGCATTTCATACATAATTATAATTGCTTGTGTTGTGCATATATTGATTTCACATAAAGATCAAACTAGGATTCATTCATAACATTAATTTTATAAAAACAAACCAAGTATATAGACTCTCATTAAAACACATATACATATATATATGCTAATATATAATATATGAAATTGTAAATTCTTTCCCAACATTATATATAAATAGTGTTTATACGAAAATCGTAAATAAACTAGTATCTATATTTTTGCATTAAAGAGTTTTGAAATTTACGTCTATTCTTTAGAAGCAAACTTTTATAATATAAATAAAACGAAAAAGACGTAAAACTATTCAACCCCCCCCCCTTTTAGTTTTCCACATGGTGCAATTCCGTCGCATCAGTAATTTTTTGCCATCCATTCGGGGTTGAAAAACTCATTCGTCATCGCCTTATTGCACACAAGGTCCAGGTTTTGACCAAAGAAACACAAGAAACACAAGCAACCAGATTCTCACAAGCTCAGATTCAAAAAATTCCCAACAAAAGCCAACACAAGTACCATATTCCACAAGTACCATAAGATTCTCACAAGCTCAGCAACACAAGAAACACAAGCAACCAAAGCTCAGATTCAACAAATTCCCAACAAAAGCCAACACAAGTACCATATTCCACAAGTACCATAAGATTCTCACAAGCTCAGATTCCACAACCAGATTCTCACAAGCTCAGATTCAACAAAAGCCAACAAAAGCCTGTTAAATCATCACAAGCTCAACAGTATTAAGCACATGTTACACAAGTGAAACAAGTTTCACAAGAGGTGTTAGTATATGAGAATAGGGAGGGTCAATATATATCACCCACCACAGAACAGAGAACCATATCACATAATCACCACAGAACCAGGTTTTCTCACAAGCAGCACAAGTAACACAAGCAAAGAAAGTCACAAGTGCAGGTTTTTTTCACCCAAGCATCAAGGGAGGTGTTAACCGAACCCGTACCACAGGTTTACAAGTCCAGGTTTTGTCACAAGCAGCACAAGTAACACAAGCAAAGAAAGTCCAAGACAACAAATGTCGAACTCACCATTTAACACACAACAGGTAAAGGCTCAGATTCATAAATATATTGCTCATCATGTTTGGCTGCAACATCAAAGGTTGCAAATTCATAGTTTATTTACCTGTCCATTTGGAAATGCCATGCCAAATTCTAGTTTTTTTTTTATAAAATCATCATTGCCTTTTCTGTTTTTTTTTTTTTAAACAGTTTCATCACAAGTCTGTGGGGAATGGGGTAGGCCAGAGCAGGTATTCATACCACTCTATGGTGGCAGATCAAGGTGTAACCTACCCACATAATCACCACAGAACCACCATAGGGACAAGATATATTGACCCCCTCTAATATGATATACTAACCTCCCTACTTAGTATCACATATCACATATCGTATATCACAAAAACCTGCACCATAGAACCACCAAAGCAGTCACATATCACATATAATCAACCACAGAACCACCAACAATATCAAACAAGTGATTTTGTTGGTGGTGAAATCACCAACATCACCATATAATCACCATATAATCACAGAATACACTAATTTTTCAAACCCTAACTTTTTCAAAAACCCCCAACTTTTTTCCAAACCCTAACTTTTCCAAATCCAGAATACACCACAGAATCACCATATAATCACAGAATACACCACAAAACCACCAAACCAAACCCTAATTTTCAAAAATTAGGCGTTTAATTAATTAAACATAGATCTGCTAAAATTAACCACAAATATTTCAATTAACAGTACTCACTAGAAATAAATCATTCACTTTTTCAAAAACCCCCAACTTTTTTCCAAACCCTAATTTTTCCAAACCCAGAATACACCACAGAATCACCATATAATCACAGAATACACCACAGAACCACCAAACCAAACCCTAATTTTCAACAATTAGGCGTTTAATCACCCAAGCATAGATATGTTAAAATTAACCACAAATATTTCAATTAACAGTCCTCACTAGAAATAAATCATTAACTTTTTCAAAAACCCCCAACTTTTTTCCAAACCCTAATTTTTCCAAAACCAGAATACACCACACAATCACCATATAATCACAGAATACACCACAGAACCACCAAACCAAACCCTAATTTTCGAAAATTAGGCGTTTAATTAATTAAACATAGATCTGTTAAAATTAACCACAAATATTTTAATTAACAAACGTTAATTGAAATAAATCATTCAATTTCTCAAAAACCCCCAAATTTTTTTCAAAACCCTAATTTTTAAAAATTAGGCGTTTCATTAAATTAATATAGATCCGTGTTAATTAACCACAAATATTTCAATTAACAAACGTTAATTGAAATAAATAACTCACTTTTTCAAAAAAACCCCAAATAAACATCACCAAAACCACCCAGAAAAAGTATATCAACGTACCTCAGTTACACATAACGCTCTTATCATACACACTCACAGCATAAACATCACCAAAACCACCAATTTTAGATCTAAAAACATGTTTTAGATCTAAAATGAGACAGAGTTATTAGAGAGAGAGAGAGAGAGAGAAAAGAGAGGATATAGAGAGTGAGTGTGTGTGAGATAAGAGCGTTATGTGTGATAGAGAGTGAGTGTGTGTGAGATAAGAGCGTCTGTGTGTGTGTGGGGTCAAACGTAAAACGCGTTTTATTATTATTATTATTATTATTATTATTATTATTATTATTATTATTATTATTATTATTATTATTATTATTATTATTATTATTATTATTATTATTATTATTTTAAATGTATTTTGTAAAAAGTTATTTGTAAAATGTATTTTGTAAAATGTTTAAAGTTATTTGTAAAATGTATTTTGTAAAAAGTTAAAAAGTCTTTTTTGTATATTGTAAAAAGTTAAAAAGTTTTTTTATATATTGTAAAAAGTTAAAAAGTTGTAAAAAGTATTTTGTGTAAAATGTTAAAAAAATGTAATTTTGTAAAAGTTCACTACAACAAAATAGTAACATGCTCACACTTATTAGAGCATGGCGCCACACTTTAAAGTGTGTAGAATTAAAAAGTTCACACTAGCATGTGTGTGAACCAATTGGGTGTAGCAAATATTGTCACACTTTTATGTGTTAAGGTTTAAATATATTTTCACACTTTTAAGTGTGAGGGTTTTAAAACAATTCTTCACACTTTTTAGTGTGATGATTTTGATTTTGAAATAATTCTTCACTTTTAAGTGTGATGCTTTTGATTTTAAAATAATTCTTCACACTTTTAAGTGTGAGATTGAAATTCTTCACACTTTTTAAGTGTGAAAATTTTGAAACAATTATTCACACTTTTAAGTGTGAATACCTTTAAGAAAAAGTTCACACTTTATAAAGTGCGAAGAAAAAAGTGTGTAAAAATGACAAATTTGTTGTAGTGGTTATTTGTAAAAAGTTAAAAATGTAATTTTGTAAAATTTATTTGTAATGGTACATTTTATTAGTAAAAATGTAATTTTTGTCATTTTTGTAAAATGTATTTGTAAAAGTTTTTTGTATTGGTAAAAATGTACTTTCAAGCGTTCGGTTCTCACGAGCAATTAACTGAGTGGGTGCAAAGTATAGCTCGTGAGCTCGGTTTTGTCATTGTTAAAAGAAGAACCAAAGCAGAAAAGGGTTATCTGTATGAAATAAATTATAGGTGTTCAAAGGGTGGAAAATATGCACCTGAAAGTAGTGGAAAACGGCAAACCAATACCTTTAAAACGGGTTGTCCATTCAAATTAGTGGCGAAATATAATCTGACGGGTGGTTTTTGGATTTTAAGGGTGAAAGATGATAGCCATAATCATGATTTGGCAAAGTCGTTGCATGGTTTCCCATATGCAATGCGATTAAAGGATGATGAGTTCGGTTTGGTCAAAGAATTGGCAGGTTATAACGTACGACCACGTAATATACTTTCGACAATACAGGGTCGTAATCCGGATAACGTGTCTAGCGTTAGAACTATATATAACGCACAAGGTAAGATCCGAAAAATCAGAGAAGGTGGTCGAACTCCAATTCAAGTCCTTTACTCACATTTAAGGGATGAAGGGTATACATATTACGATAGGGTAAATGAGCAAAATTAGCTTGAGGACCTATTTTTTGTTCACCCCACGTCATATCATGCTTATGGACTCCACGTACAATACCACAATGTTTAAATTGCCGTTATTGGAAATTGTCGGAGTAACTTCGACAAATAAAACATTCTCAATGGGGTATAGCTTTTTAAACAGTGAAAAGGGGTTTAATTTTCAATGGGTATTGCAACGTGTGAAGTTAGTGATAGATGAAAGATACTACCCGCGTGTTATCGTCACCGACAGAGATTTAGCATTGGTTGGGGCATGCAAAGCAGAATTTTTCGACGCTCACATATTACTCTGTCGATGGCATATACAGCAAAATATTCTTCAGCATTGCATAAATAGATGCGTTTCATTAGAGGTCTATGAATCCATCAAATGGAGATGGGATCATATGATTAAAGCTCCGACACGCAGAGATTCCGAGCATCATTATGATATTGCTTTTGAAGATAACATGCGACAATTCAAAAATGTTTTTAGCAAAGCGACTTCGTTTGTCAAGAAAAGCATGTTAACGAAGGTGAGAGGGATATTCCAACCAGAATTTGTGGACATACGTCAACCTGCTGTTCAGAAAAATACTTGTGGACGTCCGAGTGCAAAGGACAAAAAGTCGCAGGCTACAAAAGTTCCGGACTTGAATGAAGTCCCGGACTTGAATGACTTGAATGATGTGCCAACCATGAATCACCGAAGAAGCACAAATTCAAGATCTACGAAAGTCCCGAAACGCGCCAAAGAACCTGCAAGGCATAGTTCTTACACGGGTCAAAAAATAAGACACAGATTTTACGTTGGAGATAAGGATAGCGAGGATTTTATTGATCGCATTCCAGAGATTTTCCGTTCACAGGTAATAAGTATACATAATGTGCTAGGTGACGGAAATTGTGGGTTTCGGTGCATTGCCCACAGTATTGTGCAAGACCAAAATAGGTGGGCCGATGTTAGATACATGTTAATGCAAGAGTTAGAAGCACATAGTATAACTTACGTGAGTATGTAGGGGCAAGAAGACTTTTATCTGCTTCGTGATACAATAAACTGGTTTAATGGACCAGCGCCTGAAGATTACTGGATGACGATGCCAAACACGGGTCTGGTCATCGCTTCAGCTATTAACCGACCTCTTGTATATACCGTCAGGGTTGGTTCACATGTTTTCCATTATTTTCTGGTCCAAACTCATCACAGGGAATTGACCCCATTGTGATTGCGCGTGTGGAGGAGAACAGTGGTGCTCATTACATTTGTCTCAATCTAGACAGAGATTCTCCACTACCACATAACCACCCATATTGGAGGTGGTTCAAACAGCCAGTTGCAACCGAATGGGAAACAATATATAACCATCGACAAATTTTGTAAATGTTGTAAATGATTATTCATTTATTTAAATGTAAATTGTTTGAAAATGTTGTAAATGATTATTCATTTATGTAAATGTAAATTGTTTGAAAATGTTGTAAATGATTATTCATTTATTTAAATGTAAATTGTTTGAAAATGTTGTAAATGATTATTGATTTATTTAAATGTTAATTGTTTGAAAAGTCTGCTTTTTTGTAGAGTGTTAGTTCTGCACCAGTTATACCCCCTGATCCCGCACTGGCACCACTTAGTCCAAAAGAGGATCCAGAGATGGATGATGATGAGATGGATCCAGAGATAGATGATGATGAGATGGATCAAGAGATGGATGATGATGAGATGGATGATCATGATGGTGATGATGTTGATGAGATTGCTGCTGCTGATGATGAGATGGATGATCATGATGCTGATGATGTTGATGAGATTGATGCTGCTGCTGATGGTGTTGATGAGGTTGCTGTTGCTGATGATGATGATGTTGATGATGAGGAGGTTCTTCCTTTGCCACCTTTTCCAGCCATATCAGATACCACTTATGAGTCAGACACTTCAGATGCCTTAGGTCATGCACTTGCGACGGAGGTCAGATCTACTTTTGAGGTTGGCGAGTCTTCGACCAGACCACGAGTTTCTCCTGCCGAACTTAGGGCAGAGTTGAGTCGTTTAAGGGAGGTCATCTCTTGGTGTCGGGGTCGCTATGTGTCGATGTCGAGGAGGTTGTGTGAGCGACAATCTAATGTCAAAGGATTGAGGAGGGAAGTTAAGCATGATAGGAGAGATATAGGTGATGTGTATGTTACGTTGAATGAGCATGCATCTAGGTTGAGTGATTTAGAGAAAGCGGTGTAGAGTTTCGAGAGCAGTTAGAGTCTTTTGAGAAGATGATGAAAGAGATAGAGAAGTTGCTGGAGCAGGTGGACAGTGATAGTAGTTAGTTTCATAGTTAGTATCTTGATAGTAGTTTACCTTTGTATGTCTTTATTTTCAATATGTATGTTATTTGACAAACCTTTGAACTCAAATGTTTATTTAAGTAATTCGAATGATTTTTTTTATTATTGCAGAAAATTACTTTGTTTAAATTAGTAATAACATTATTGATTGATGTTGTAAATTATTATGCAAATTCTTTGGTCAGGTGGGCCGAAGAAATCCTTTCTGTTGTCGATGTGATAGAGGATTTATTATAAAACGGACATCCTGGCAAGAAGGTAGTCGTGGGCGACAGTTTTATGCATGTCCTCTTTCAGTGGTAAATAATCATACGTTTGCTTAGTTATGTAAATAATTTATTTGTTAAAAATGCATTTCTTATTATTTTCTTAACATGTAACAGTCAGGTACAAAATACTATCGGTGTCGATACTTCAAGTGGAAAGATGAATTTGAAGAAGAGTACTTTAATCAAGCCTCTTCTTCAACAGCCTCTTTTTCAACGCAGTGCTCAAACTGCGTTGCTAAAGATAATGAGAAAAAGTTGTTGAAGGCAAGAATAAAGACCCTGGAGATGGAGTTAGAAATGGCAAGGAATCCTGAGGATCACGCTTGTCAGTCAAGTGCCCGGCTCCATGATCTTTTAAATGAAATGAATAATCTTCATATGTCGTAGATGTTGTACCTTTAAATAACGTGTTGACGATGTTGTTTAATTGAATAATAACAGTTGTTGTAATTATTTAATGTGGTAATATTTAACGTGCTATTGTTGTTGTTGTTACTTAAATAAAATACATTACACATCAATTATATAAACATAATACATAAAAATTATATAAAATACATTATATAAAATACATCATACACCCTAAAATATATTATACAAAATATTAAAAAAATAAAAGTACAAAAGTATATATATATATAAAAGTACCTCCCTACTAAGTAGGGAGGGTTAGTATATCTATTTAGAGAGGGTCAATATAACCTACCCATATCATATACGGAGTACAAGGTTGAAAAACCGATACGCCAGACATTTATATTTGGAAGGTCCACGTACATTTATATGATGAAAACAGTGAAACACAAAACCTTGCAAGCTGGTACATCAATACTAACGACAAATATAAGAAATGCAGCACATGTACGTTATTATCTTCCAATTCAATATATGTCGGCCCTTTTTTTTTTTTTTTTTTTTTTTTTTTTTTTTTTCGTTTTTTAACTTTGTTTAATGGAGCGTTTCAAATATCTGGAAATTAGCAACGTACTCATAATAGTGACATTCGAGCGTTCTCAAACTTACTTACCAGAAGAACAACTACGGAATTTTCGAATAATGATATAATAGAAAACATTGTGGATAAAGCTCAAACGCGATTTCTAGTGGCATGTGAAGAACGACACTTACCTATTGTTTAGAAATACACCAAGGCATACGTGTGTTATATGTTGTATTCCACTAAAAGCACACAAACATATGGTCTTAAAAGCTTACGGTGTCATGGTTTGGGCAAACAAAGATACTGGTGAAAGATTGTGTCATATGAGCCATTAAACTCATTTTTTGAGCCTAAATGTTTAAACACAAATGCTAGAGGCTAATACTAAATATTCCTACAAAACTGTCTACTAATAGTATCCTGCTAAGTAGAAGAACTGACAGTTTAAATGAAGAGAGAAAATGAGTAAAAAAAAAAAAAAACTATTTAATACTGTTGTGTGTAGGAGGATTTATAGTAGAATGGTTGTAGCAAAAACTATCCATCCAAACTTCTAACGAAATTAGTATGATGGGTATGATCCACCTAATTTATTAATTTTGCCCATCGATTGGATTTGGAACTGACTAATCAAGTGAGATAAGCTCATCATGTACGCAAGCTGTAATTGTAAGCGTGTACGGAAAGAGAGAGAGAGAGTTGGAAGTATGTATGAAAATGAATTGGATATAGAGCGAGTGGACCAATATTCAAATATCTATTGGATTAAGTGGGTTAATGAATCTATTGGATATCAAAAATATTTGTTCATTAGAGGAATACCATACTAGAATGGATTGAGATCTCCCGTGTATATTTTAACATGATAGGTCCTGTCGGTATTTTTGTGAAAGAATAAAGAACGGTGTACGTGCTCTGTTTTTTGACCTATTTTTTTAGTTTTATTGTCTTCGAATTGGTCCACATGAGTTGTGTGAAACTAACATGAGAAGACCTCAATTCGACTAAAACGAAGTAGAAACGTATCTTAATTGTGAAATATAAAATATACCTCATGTGACAGGTATGAAGCATGTCATTTACTAGTATATATTACGTATTATACAAGATATTGGGCAATATCAAATTTGATCTTTGGTGTCAAAAATTGCTATATCACATAAAAAGGAAAATTGAAGCTTTAAGCCACTACAAATATTTTTGTTGTCATTCATCATATATATATTCTAATATACTGACAAGATGTATTCGAATGGCACCATATTGTCTTTCTCATATGTTGCTTATATATATTTTTTTCAACCTTTTGTTTGATTTTGGTATTATTGGAAATGTAAATGAAATTGTCACAGGGTATGCATTCATTACATTATCACGAGTGTGCAAAAGATATCTAACCTTAACAGATGGCGGAAACATGTAATTGTCACAGGGTATGCATTCGTTAAAAAATTTTGAAAATTGTATGCACTTACGTATTTAACTCTAAAATATTATAAAGAATTTTTTTTTTTTTTTTTTTTTTTTTTCCTTACACTAACGATCACACTGTTAGCGTATGTACGTGCATATCTTCTAACTCAAGTATGTCCGCCTAACCGTAACTTTATGAAACTAACTATATGCCCTACTATAATGCCCTATATAAAGCACCTTTGGGTTCATATGTCCTTACTCATCCTTATTCATTATATATTCCTATACAAAGATGGTAAATGTTAAGCAATCCTTTGTCATAAAACCCGGGAAACCAACCCCAAGTGTTGCTATGTGTGTATTTGAGCTTGACCAAGAAAAACCCATAACTCAGGCACTCACTGTCTACTTTTATCGCCCTCCCTCAGATTCATTTTCATTTACATTGGTGTCTCAAGAGCTTCGAGACTCTCTCAGTCAAGTATTAGTACATTTCTACCCCCTTGCCGGACGTCTGCATTTCATCCCTGGTTCTGGTGGACGTGTCGCTCTTGCATGCAATTCCTCGGGTGCAATCTTCTATGAAGCTAGGTCAAGTGCAAAAATTGAAGATTTCAGTGACTTCTCACTGCCAGATGAACGGCGATCCCTTGTGCCGGAGGTGGATTATGCCATGGATTTGCATGAACTTCCACTTCTAATGGTGCAACTCACTGAGTTGGGTTGTGGTGGGATTAGCCTTGGTATCGGGGTCTCCAATATAATGGTGGATGGTACATGCGCATCCCATCTCATTGCTGAATGGGCTCGGATAGCTCGTTGTAATCCTATTGAAAACCAACCATTTCTTGATCGTAGTGTGTTACTAGCCGCAGATCCAACACCACCCCCGCGTTTTAAACATGACAGGTTTGAACCAAATTCGCTCCTCATTGGTCAATCTGATGACCAAGAGGAACGTAACAAGAAAATAACAATTGTCATGCTTAAATTAAACAATAACCAAGTCCAGAGACTAAAAGATCTTGCCAATGAAAGACGTCCAACATGTATTTCTCGTCCATTTAGCCGATTTGAAGCTGTGACAGGACACTTATGGAGATGTGCGAGCATGGCACGGGGACATCAGCCTATGCAACCAACAAAACTATATGTTCCAGTAAGTATTCGAGGTCGGATGCCATTACCAAAGTGGTATTTTGGAAATGCAATTCTAAAACAAGCTGCATCAAGTATTGCCACTGAGTTGGTGAAGTGGCCTTTATCTTATGCATGTGGTAAGATAAGAGAAGCCGTGGAGGTAGTGAATGAGGACTACGCACTACAAGATAAATGACAATTAGTGACTGATAAAAGGTGTCAGAAAAAGCATAAAATCAGTCACTATAGGCATTTTGGTCTTCTCCCACTGAAAGAAAAAGAGACACTAGAGGAGCCATCACTAAAAGTCTTTTTTGACACTTAATATCAGTCACAAAAGGTCCGTTAGATTTTATGTCGGATTGTTATGTGTCAGTATAGGTCCTGAAGAAAAACTTAAAACAATTTATTAGTGACTGAATTATTCAGTCACTAAAACTCTTGAACAATCATTTTTCTATTTCTACTACTACATTTTTCTTATTTCTACTGCATTTTATATGTTGTATTTGTTTGCAAACTATATAAAACATGAATTTATAAGAAAATCACATATATGAAACCACAAAGTAACTTTATTGCCTAAAACAATTCGAAACAACTCAAATTCACCCATTTCCAATATGTCTACATATGAATCAAATGATTCCCATATGTTAAACCGAGCACAAAGTGTTTAGAATCTTAAGGTCTCAGTCTCAAAGATGACCAACATCAAACAAAAATAACAAAGAAAAAATATTCTACATAATGCCCTAAAAGAACTCCATCAAACAGCTACATGTCTACACATCTGCATATCTGCACATCTGCATACCTGCAATAAACATTCAACATATCTGCACATCGCTAGTTGCTGAAATATCAGTAAAATAAGAATATGCATACCTGAACGGAGTCAATACAACTGGAATAATCTGCCAAACAATACATTAATCATGTAACCATATAATTTCGGAATTATGCCTTGACGTTTTAGAATAATCGTTATGAAACTCACATATCAGTAAAATAAGAATGTGCATACCTGAACAGAGTCAATACTATCACGATGAAACCGACATATTTTCCTCAATGCAGAAACAACGTTGTCATACGCCATCACATTCTCAGGCTGAAGAGCATTAGGGTGTCTTATTACAACATTTAGCCTTAAAAGAGCCTCTGCAAAATGTACACAAGTCAGCAAATGTAACAGAAATATACGGCTACCTGAAAATAAATATCATATGGTTCAGCCAACAGGAACCAATCACACAAAATCTTGGTCAGTGATGATGCAGACCTGTCGAACATCTGGACTCTCATCATTGCAAGCTTCAAGAAGGAAAGGAAGATATGTATCGTAATACTATAAAGCTGCTTCACGACACTGCTCTACCACATCACCAAAGATGCAAATAGCGATCCTCCTTTCTTCAGCTCTTTTGTCCTTACCCTTAGATTTAGTAAACACATATTCTGATAAAAACCCATATGTTTGACAGAAAAAAATAAAACAAGATCCAGTGAGATTGATAATTAGCAAAAGTACTTACCTACAGAGGGAATCAAATATGATGACATCTCCTCAAAGAAGACCAAGAAAGCTGCTTTAAATGTTTTTATCAATGTTCCCAAGATTTCACCAATCTAGAATAGCGAACTAGTGAGGCACAGATACATATAAAATAAGATGACATTTATTTTAATTAAGATCAATACTGGACGAACCTGGTAGAAGACTTCTTCTTGCTCATTATCCACTTTAAGCAGTTCCCTTTCCTCAACATCAAAATCTTCAGCTTTAGCCCTCTCTCCTCTTTCGGTTTTTCTGCTTAAGTTTGCTGTAACTCAACTAATACATTCCAATCTTGTTCTGCATCACGTTAAACGATAAGCGTCCCATACTTAATACATACCAGTAAACCTTCAAATCTAAGCAGCATACAAACTCTTGAAATATCACCATGGCTCAGCTGGAACAAAACCAATCAAAACTTTATCAAACTAATGAGTAAAATATAAAATCATACGGATCATCAAGAGCATTAAACGGACTAATATCAAGTTCATTATGTAAAGACATGTAAAAAATAATACAGTTTGTAGTTTACATAAAACAGGGGAGGTTCCCAACTTCCCATAAGCAAACATTAACGTTGATCACCATTAGCATATGGAGTTCCATCATGAAGAATAGAGCTTCCCCATCAAAAGCAAAAGATATGTCAAATAAATGAATAATAATGACTAGAACTTTGTAGTACTAAAGATGAACTACAATAAGCTTCAAAACTGACCCATTGTTCTTTTCAGCAGAATTTGCTCTCATGCCAAAAGTTGTCTTAGGAAAGTCAATAATATGCTTGTACACCACTACATTACTAAACAGGGTATATATCTTTTATCGATCTATTTATAACTGTAACTACGATACTCCTGTCACTTTATTTACTAGTGCAAATGGATTAGGCAGAGTAACATCGTCAATAAGCCCAATTTGGACAAGCACATAGCTCTAGTATTAATGTACATGGATCCAAATGTAATAACTCGGGTCATTACTCATTACGCCTAAACTTTCAAACCTTGCCCTAAAGCCGTCTTTAAAACACCGTAAGAAACTTAAATTCTCAACATATTTTACTCCACCACGCTCAATCGCTCATGATCATATCATTTCCACTGTTCTTATACCTAACATTAAACAACTCTAATCGCTTCTACATTCTATATATAAAGAAAACAATTTCATAACACAGAATCCTAAAAATGCAAGGCGTAACACAAAACTATACCAGCTTCGGTGAAGATATATTTAGTATCCAAGGGAAAATATTAACATTGGTTCTCAATGATTAGAAAGAAACTTAACTAATAATAGGATTGATATATTGACTATAAAAAGCAACTGCTTGTCTACTTGGCGCACCATTTCATCACCAAACAGGATATTGATTTTATATCCTATCACACTTTATATTAGTCGAGTAACATAATCAATCGTGCCTAATGTACGAAAAAGTATAATGTCAAACAATTTAGCTAATAGCAAAACATAATACGCTACCCTACATTAACGAACATGGATCCAAATCTAGTTACTCGCGTCATTAATCATTACGCCTAAACTTAACCTCGCTTTAAGCCGTCTCTAAAACACCGTAAAACTTAAATGCTCAAAATATTTAATTACACGCGCATTACAAAACTCAACATTACAAAACTCTAATCTCATTTACATTCTACATAACAATCAGTAAATTTAATCAGAGAAATACACATCATACCAGCTTCGGACCACGACTCGCCATTCTGCTAGTGCGACCGTCCTAATCCAACTTCACCACTCGACGTCTTCTCCCACGCCTTCACCACAACATCCTCCTCCTTCTCATCCTTCTTCGTTTTCGACAAATTACTCGCACTGATTTTTGCGTTCCCACTCTCCTTCCCAAAGCTTAAAAAACTCTCCTTAGGCAACGGTCCCGAGCTCATCTTAATCCTATCCAACCCTAACAACGACGCTAATATCGGAGACACGGTTACCTTATCACCGGAAACATTACAATCGCCGGAAACATCACGATCGCCGAAAACTGGTCCTTGATTGGATCTGGTGGTGATCGGTTTAGTGACGGAAGGTGAAGTCGGAGCATCTTTGACTTGAATTTGACGAAATGAAGGAGGCTGATTAGCCTTATTCTTCTTATCAGATGATTTGACCGGTGAAGATCATCCGAGATGGTTAGATTAACGGCGACCATGATCGGTAACTGCTAGATTAACGGCGATGTTGATCGGAGACGATTAGATTAACGGCGATGATGATCGGAGACGGTTAGATTAATGGAGATTATGATCGGAGATGGTTAGATTAACGGCGACCATGATCGGACACGGTTAGATTATAGGTGAGCATGATCAGAGTCGGTTAAATTATCGGTGAGGATGATCGGAAGTGAAGTGGATGTTGAAAGTGTAGAGACCTAGGGTTTCAACATGTTGAAAGTGTGTTTTAGACTTTGGTCTCTCCGCCCAAAATGCTATTACCAACTTTTAGTTATTTTTTAAGGAGGTATATCTTTACTTACAATTACATTATCAGTCCCTAAAGATATCAGTCACAAAATGTCATTTATTCTGTAGTGACGTGAAGTCAGCCCTAGACGATACAAAACGACAGCCAGATTTAACTCCCTTTAGAACTTCTCATAGAATAGGATCGACAACTGGTTCGTTTGATGGGAACCCAAATATGGAAATATTTAGTTGGTTAGGGATACCATTTGAAGGTCTAGATTTTGGGTGGGGCTAGAGTATATATATGGGCCCTGCAGCGATTAACGTGATGGGAAAGGTATCGTTTCCTCAGGTGAAGTTGAAGACGGGTCAGTGTTAGTTTCATTGGGGTTTCAAATGGCTCATGTTGAAAATTTGAAGAAGTATTTCTATCAACTGGATTAGATTTTCGTTGAAATCGTTTGATCCTTGCTCAAATGGTTGTTCTTAATTAATGTTTGTTTGACGGAATCGTTCTTAATAAGGTTCAGCTAGATTCTAGTGTACTAGAACGGTGCCCGCGCGATGCGGGGGTGGATTATTGGGGTGAAGAGGAGGGAGGTGGGGCGGTGGAAAGTGGTTGTTGGGGGTGGTTGTTGAGGTGGTTATAAATTGTGGGGTGGTTGTTGAAGTGGTTATAAATTGTTGGGGTGATTGTTAGGGGTGGTTGTTTCCATAATTAGTAAGTAAAAGTCTGAATTTTTAAGCCTTTCTAATTATAGAATAGTCTCAAATACATTATATAGTAGTATAGATGTGTTTTGCCTTAAAAATAAAAGGAATCTTAGTATAATGTGTATCTGTATTTGGTTCAGTGGAAGACTTTCTTCGAAAATCAGAAGTGTATGTAGTGTGTTAACTATGCTACTTGTATGACTAGCATATATAGAGTCTTGCATGAAAGCATTACAACCACAGACAAAAAGAAATACAATAACTCCTGTTTATAAAAATGATCAGTTGAAGTATGCAATAATGTATGCCATTTAGACCATAATAGATCAATAATGAATCTATTATTTGTCCCCCTCATTACTACTACGGTAGTGAATCGAATAGTTAAATGTAGCAGTATATATACCCCATTAGATATTGAATAAAATTGCACCAAGTTCATCATTTAAAGGTAACTTACGCTTCTCCTCTTTTTAATACTTTTTAATAGTTCTTTAATGATAATTGGAGATTCTTGATTATATCATTAACCTTATGATAAAACTAGTTAATTATAACATCCTAAAATGATTCAAAGTTGAACTATGAATAAACTAAAGAACGTTAATTTGTATGAACATGAGGACATCATCTTTATATACCCAATATTACCTTTTAAAATTATTTAGACCTAGGCTCTAGTGGTGAAGCTTTGTATACTTGCCAAACCTGTGATAGAATACACAGTATAACTGTGCAATTGAGTGATCACCCTAAAAATGAAGCACGTAAATTAGTGAAAGTGTGAGTGTTTCTCGTTCCCTTTTCGTGAGACTCGGTTTTGAGATTTCTAACATAGCTAATTTGTAATTTCATATCTTCCGGTTGTACTCGGGAGATATCTTTTAAGGAATTATTAAAAGATCTACTTGAGGGCAAGTATAAATAAAATGAGGGATATTTGATAACATCAAACAATATAGAATTTTTACTATCAGTATCCCATGTTATTTGCTTATTATTCTTACATTTTTAAAGAATTGATACTTAATTTTTTCCTATTTGAGTAATAGGACTCATATGAACATTGAAGAAAAAGACATGAAAAATGGAAGAAACTTTAAGGAAAAGAATGAAAAACTTGGAAGAAACTTGAATCCACCACCAATCATCATCGAAGATAAATCGAGTTAGTGTAATGAAATCAAACACTATGTTTACTTTCATTAGCAATTTATACATTAGTTTTGTTATGATTACTACCATGCTCGGCTAAACACCTCGTGTGTTAGCCTAGTTATAATTCTTTTAATACTATGATTTGATTTATTATGTTTAATTTATGTTTTATTTGGATGTCTTATATTTTTGTTGTTAGATCCTCGCGTCTTTGTAGTAATTAGGGCCATCTAGTACTTAATTCGATAGTGACTAGGTCAATTGAAAACTAGACTATTGGTTGCAAGGGATAGATGATATCTCGGGCGTAACTTAGAATAATTCCTTAAAAGTGCGACTAAACGATTTTTAGTCATCACTAATAGGCGTTTAAATGTCAAGTAATGGGATTGTTGACATTAGGAAAATCATATAAGGTAGTTGAGCACTTAACGACTATGAACTAGTTGATTAATCACTAAGAGCTTAGGGTTAATAACTAGGAATTATATGTCTAGATTTCGTGATCGTAATTGGAAATAGATGACATTAGAACCACCAATAGAACTAGGATTATACATTGTACTAGGAATCGAGTCATTAGATTAATCAAGGAGTAGCTAGGTTGATACTATTGCTCTCTTATTGAATCGCATCTCAATGCATTTTGTTTATTTCGTAATTTGGTTTAATTAACTACTTAAAATATAATCGTGTGGATTTAAAACACAAACATAACAATTTAAATTGTTTTCTAGGATAGAAGTAGTTAAACTCAAATTATTAAACTAAAATATAGCTCTTAGGGACGACCCTCGGACTTACATAAAAGTAGACTACATGCGACCGGGTACACTGCCCTTTAGTATGTGTAGATCCTAGGTATTTTCTAGGATTTAAATTTCAAACAGGATTTAAATGCATCAATAATTTTTAGCTAAAGTATGTATGACTCATCTACAGAGAACAATGAGCGAGAAAAAGCCCGTAACCACGAGTACCCGCACATGAGTGGGTGGGTAACCTCATTAATTTTCACCCACGGTTGGGCCATGGGTGAAAATTTGTATCCATCGGTGGGTGGCGGATAATGTATACCCGTCCTGAGTAAACTCGTGACACCCATTCATTATATTGCCTAAATAATAACTTCCCAACTCTTTAAAAGTAGGATGCTAAAGAGAATAAAGTGACTGCAATTTTGTGTTTTGCGAGTTTTAAACTATTTTACTTATCGCTTGAAATAAACTACAATAACAGTATTTTTGTGTAATGATGTTTAATTTGCAAGTTTCAAACATGTCTTAAGTGTTTTGTGCCCTTGGTGTTAGGCAAATTGATATGGTGTGTTATTACGCATATTTCATAGCTACTTTTCATATATATGATTTTGTGCTTTGTTGCATTTGCTTAACCTATGGGTTTATCCGTGGGCAACAAATACCCATGAGCATGGGCAAGGGCGCACCTATGCATGTTTAGGTGGTGCTCGGGAACCACCTTGGCCCAAAAAATCTTTTAGAAGCGATATATAATATTTTTGGGACCTACCTTAGAAATTATTCTGGAACCACCTTGGGTTTAATAGTTGACAAGAAGAAAGAAGAATATTTCGGCCGAAATTTGTACGGCACTGCAAGAATTTGTGATGAAAGTGAATTATAGCTGAGTCGAAATGTTTTATTCTGTTCATGCCAATTTAAGAGGGGAGTTGTTTTTTTTATGAATAAAGCAATCTTAAGTTAGGCGAAAGTCGTTTGTGCATGGGAAGGGATACAGTGAGAAGAAAAATAATATATATATATATATATATATATATATATATATATATATATATATATATATATATATATATATATATATATATATATATATATATATATATATTTGTCAAATATTTTAGAAAAGAAAGTGGATTTTAAGCGGATATATATCTATTTTTTATGTGCATCTAAAATATGTGTTATAATTTGTTCTCATTCTTATTATTATTATTTAATCCTATGTAGCATAGGGAATCAAAGTATTAGTAACTGTTCTACTTTGATTTATTTCCGTCGGTCAATACTCAATAATTTTCATATACACCCCCTAATTATTATAAGTAAACTTTTATAGCATTATTAGTTTTCAGTGTATCATTAAAGATATATTATCAATAATAAATTCAAAAGAATGCTAATTTGTCTTTAGTTTTATCATAACGAAAATGCATTTCTTAGTGAGATACATATTGTTAAATAGTTATAGTATATATTTCGTGTCCTGATCATATGCAAGACATTGTAAGCGTCACGATTTTATTTACAAATTCTCGTTTTTATATACATGTACTTGAAAAGTATAACTTGACCCGATCAATTGACCGTTTGACTTATTGACCCCTTAATCTTATCGTTTTGGCTAAATAAAAGGAACCGCCTTAGATTTTCTTCTGGGTCCGCTACTGAGCATGGACATGGGGAGAAGATTGTACCCGCAGGTGGGTGATGTGTGAAAAAAAAATAATAAAAAAAAATAAAAAAAATAAACCACTAGTGCGGGTGATGGGTTAGAGGTACCCGTATCCATTTTCCGCGTGTGACATCCCTAGACTCATCAGATTATATACTGTTAAAAAAAAGTCTTATCGAACAAATGAACAATATGCTACACTTCATCGAATCTGATATTGTTATCATTAATTAGTAACTCTACATCAAATTCGAATATCTCATACAACTAATTCGTTTGACGGAAAGTTGGAAACCCGTAGATAGAGATCTGTAGTTGGTTGGGCATATACCATTTGAAGGTCTAGATTTTGGGTGTGGAAAATGATATGTATGGGCGGAAATAGTATTACTCGTAGTATATATGTATACCAGTTACACTGGCGATACAAATGGCTATGCTGAAATCTGGAGTTGTTTTTAATCATATATAAACCAAAACTTTATTTAATATGGACAATTTGAATTCTCGTCCAATTGGTTAGTTTTATTCCTGGTCGGAAGTAATCACTCTAAATAAGGCCCTGGTCAAATCTTGTGAACGTGTGTATTTGTATTCTAGCGAATCCTTGTCCTAAGTCTAACATATTCGTTTAACACGCCCATGTAAATTAGCTATACGTGGACGAGTTTAAATTAAATGAGGATATGTAAGGGATGTGGGAGAAGATCCTCTGTATATCGTCTACATGGTTTAGATTAGTGATCCGTTTACAATTCCGAACACAGGTATCAGTAAACGAATTACGAATATGTAAACAGATGAGAAAACTAGAACTGAGAAGAAGACACAAGCAAAAAATGGAGATAATATATTTTGGGGAATGATTAGTTTTGATATTTTCTCTCAAAGAATACAAATTCTGTGACTCTTTTTCTTTGTTACAACAACTTTGTTTCTTATGAGGCTGCTTCTATTCTCTTCGCCTATCCCTATTTATAATTCAATAAGAATAAAGATAACGAAGGCTAGGCTACGTGATTATCCATGCATTCATTCCGCATGTAATCATAACTTATCACATATTTGACCTTTTTTATAACTTATCACATATTTAACTTTTCTTTTATTCGCTCACTTTAGTTACCAAGATCGTCCCGGATCATGCCTCCCCTCGTCACAGAGAGGATCAACTCCCGTTGGTCCTAGAACTCGAGGTACAGCTGGCAATTCGCTTCACCAGCTTCCTTTGAGACCCATTTTTCTTCGCTAGGCAGTTGCCTTTTTCCTTCAATGCTATATTCTCATGCGCATTTACTAACTTGTTAACAGATGGCGACGACTCTCCTGATTTCTCATCGGAAACCGATGGCTCAAAGAACTTTAACTTATCAACACTAACGACCGCATGGTTCTCCATATATGTTGATAGTTTTTGTTGACACTCATAATCACCGATTTTGTTACGAACTTGCGAAGGCTCATAACTTATGAGTTTATTTTTCTTTCCATCTCATTTCACCCGTTCCTTTCCAAGATGTAACCAAGCAAGATCGTTTTCTTCGAACTTTTCTTCAACTAGGTGACGATCATGCAATTTTATTCTGTCATTTTCAAAAATCGAGTTTTGATACATACCAATGCTAGGAAGAGTAGAATCTGCTATTAGTTGAATGTCATGTTGTAGCACCCTAGGAAAATCCTACATCGGTTGTGGCCTGGAGTGATACTGGGATATAAGGATAACATTTGTCTTATCAGACACAATGCGTTTTGTGGTCTACTGTGGGTGGAGTTCTTAGGAACTGGCAGTTAAGCGTGCTCATGTGAGAGCAGTACTGGCTTGGATGACCTGCCAGGAAGTCTTCAAATGAGGCCACAAAAACAAAGCCGTGAGCCTGCAGCAAAGTGGACAATATTGTGGTCTGAGTAGGCGAGATGTTTCAAGTGGTATCAGAGCCAATCCTGAGCCGTTCGGGATGGTGGGGCAAACCTCATCAAGGACGATGAGTCCCTAAGGGGGGTGATTGTAGCACCCTAGGCAAATCCCACATCTGCTGTGGCCTGGAGTGATGCTAGGATATAAGGATAACATTTGCCTTATCAGACACAACGCGTTTTGTGGTCTACTGTGGGTGGAGTTCTTAGGAACTGGTAGTTAAGCGTGCTCATGTGAGAGTAGTACTGGCTTGGGTGACCTGCCGAGAAGTCTTCAAATGAGGCCACAAAAACAAAGCCGTGAGCCTGCGGCAAAGCAGACAATATTGTGGTCTGAGTAGGCGAGATGTTACACATGTCCAATAACTCGATTTGGTGACTTATCACAAACATCTTCAGCTAGTGTAGGGTTAATATTTAATGCATATATCTTATTTGAGCTTTCCATGGGGCGTACAAGTGTGAGAAGAACAACTTGAGATGCATTCACCATTCGACGTGCTTGGCAAGCCGTTAACAAGTCAACATTCCTTGTTCCCTCGCTCCTATTAACAAGATATTTTTTCCCATCTTTCTCAAACTGATATTTTTGTGCACGTCGAAAGTATATGGCATTTCGTTCCCATAGATACGGGTTCCCAAAAAGCACATGGAAAATATCTAATTGAACCACTTCGCATAATACTTCATCTACGTACTGATTCGTGATAGCTAAGCGAAACTTACATTGCTTGTTGACTTGTGTATCCATATCCTTTTGGATCCAACCCAAGGAGTAAGGATGAGGATGCGGAGTAGTTTCCGAACCCAATCTTTGCACAAGACTAGCAGATATCATATTCTTTTGACTTCCCGTGTCGACTATGGCCTTGATTAGTTCTTGTTTCACTTGGATATTAAGAGTGAATAACTATTCCTTTTTATCAGGTTGCCCTTTTGTATTTAACGAATTTTCTTTTTCCTTCGTTATCAAGAACAAACTCTTGTTTGCTTCTTTAATCGACTCAAATTCTACTACATCATTAACCACAGCAGTTGTAGTTGTACTTTTCCCGCGTCGATCATCTTTTATCTACTTCTTCGGAACAACTCTAGATGTACTTTCCAGCATTTTTCTTCACTGTGTCCCGTTATCCTGCAATTGCTACAATATTTATTTCCATATGAAGATTGTGTCGCTTCCATCTTTCTAAAATCTTTCTTTGACTGGTCACGGCTCAAACCTTCGCCATTTGAGCCGCCCTCAAACTTTTGACTACTAGATTTATTTTTTAATTCAATAGCCATCGGAATTCTACTTGCCTCAGAAATATTTTTTGTTGTATGAAGTCGCATTTCAGTATGAATCTGTTGTGGTAAACCAACAACATATTTTACGAAAACATCTTCATTATTAGTGGAAATTCCCAAATGTCACAGCTAGTCGACGAAAATCTGTTGTGTACTCTTGTACCGTTTTCCCTCGTTGTTGTCTTAGATTGTGCCACTGTGTCCACCGATCTTGCGAATAGCCCATTGGATAGAACTCCTATCGTAACAAACGACTAATACTTTCCAGTTCACTTTTTCTTCGCCTAGGCCTTTTAACATGGAATTCCACCAAGCCAAAGCATGACTAGTTAATTTCAGTCGTGCAAATATCACCTTTTCTTTGCTGCGAAACCCATACAAGGTGAAGTAAGTCTCTAACTGGTCAATCCATGAATCCATCTTTTCCGCGTCGAAGGTGCCATTATACGTCGGGATGCCAATCTTAGCTTCAACCTAAAATGGGTGGTGAGAACCATGCTTCATTGTTTTGTTAACGTCTTCCTTTTCGTCTTCATCCTCCTCATCTTCATCATCGGAACAATAAAACCCATTTGTTTCATTTTGGGGTGTTGCGTGAGCCTTGGGTTGGTTTGATGGTTGTGCTTGTATCCAACCCATAATAGACTCTAGTTAACTAGCAAGTTTATTAACATTGGTTGCGAGATCATCGTGACTAAAAGGTTGATCTTCGGTATTATTCATCGTTGTTGTTTTCTCTTTAGCCTGTGATGGTCGGCGATGTTGTTGCAAAACAGTGACTGGTTCTCCTGATGCCTTGTAACCAGACTTAGTTTGCACCATACAGGTAGACCGAGGCTCTTGATACCACTAGATCTGTTTACAATTCCGAACACATGTATGAGTAAATGAATATGTAAACAGATGAGAAAACTAGAACATAGAAGAAGACAGAAGCAAAATAAAGATGGAGATAATATATTTTGGGGAATGATTAGTTTTGATATTTTCTCTCAAAGAATAAAAATTCACTTACTCTTTTTCTTTGTTACAGTAACTTTCTTTCTTATGAGGCTACTTCTATTCTCTTCGCCTATCCCTATTTATAATACAATAAGAATAAAGATAAGGAAGGCTGGGCTATGTGATTATCCATGTATGCATTCCGCATGTAATCATAACTATCACATATTTGACCTTTTTTATAACTTATCATATATTTAACTTTTCTTTTATTCGCTCTCTTTAGTTATCCGAGATCGTCCTAGATCATGCCTCCCCTCGTCATAGAGAGGATCAACTCCCGTTGGTCCTAGAAATCGAGGTACAGCCGGCAATTCGCTTCACCAACTTCCTTTGAGAACCATTTTTCTTTGCTAGGCAGTTGCCTTTTTCCTTCAATGCTATATTCTCATGCGCATTTACTAACTTGTTAACAGATGGCGACGAATCTCCTGATTTCTCATCGGAAACCGATGGCTCAAAGAACTTTAACTTATCAACATTAACGACCGCATGGTTCTCCGTATATGTTGATAGTTTTTGTTGACACTCATAATCACTGATTTTATTACGAACTTGCGGGCTCATAACTTATGAGTTTATTTTTCTTTCCATCTCATTTCACCAGTTCCTTTCCAAGATGTAACCAAGCAAGATCGTTTTCTTCGAACTTTCCTTCAACTAGGCGACGATCATGCCATTTTATTCTGTCATTTTCAAAAATCGAGTTTTGATACATACCAATGCTAGGCAGAGTTGAATATGCTATTAGTTGAATGTCATGTCCAATAACTCGATTTGGTGACTTATCACAAGCATCTTCAGCTAGTGTAGGGTTAATATTTAATGCAGATATCTTATTTGAGCTTTCCATGGGGCGTTCAAGTGTGAGAAGAACAACTTGAGATGCATTCACCATTCGACGTGCTTGGCAAGCCGTTAACAAGTCAACATTCCTTGTTCCCTCGCTCCTATTAACAACATTCCTTGTGCACGTCGAAAGTATATGGCATTCCGTTCCCAAAGATACGGGGTTCCAAAAATCACATGGCAAATATCTAATAGAACCACTTCGCATAATACTTCATCTACATATTGATTCGTGATAGCAAAGCGAAACTTACATTGCCTGTTGACTTGTCTATCCATATCCTTTTGGATCCAACCAAAGGAGTAAGGATGAGGATGCGGAGTAGTTTCCAAACCCAATCTTTGCACAAGACTAGCAGATATCAGATTCTTTTCACTTCCCGTGTCGACTATGGCCTTGATTAGTTCTTGTTTCACTTGGATATTAAGAGTGAATAACTCTTCCTTTTTATCAGGTTGCCCTTTTGTATTTAACGACTTTTCTTTTTCCTTCGTTATCGAGAACAAACTCTTGTCTGCTTCTTTAACCGACTCAAGTTCTACTACATCATTAACCACAGCAGTTGTAGTTGTACTTTTCCCGCGTCGATCATCTTTTATCTACTTCTTCAGAACAACTCTAGATGTACTTTCCAGCATTTTTCTTCACTGTGTCCCGTTATCCTGCAATTGCTACAATATTTATTTCCATATGAAGATTGTGTCGCTTCCATCTTTCTAAAATCTTTCTTTGACTGGTCACGGCTCAAACCTTCGCCATTTGAGCCGCCCTCAAACTTTTGACTACTAGATTTATTTTTTAATTCAATAGCCATCGGAATTCTACTTGCCTCAGAAATATTTTTTGTTGTATGAAGTCGCATTTCAGTTTGAATCTGTTGTGGTAAACCAGCAACATATTTTACGAAAACGTTTTCATTATTAGTGGAAATTCCCAATGTCACAGCTAGTCGACGAAAATCTGTTGTGTACTCTTGTACCGTTTTCCCTCGTTGTTGTCTTAGATTGTGCCATTGTGTCCACCGATCTTGCGAATAGCCCATTGGATAGAACTCCTGTCGTAACAAACAAGTAAATACTTCTAGTTCACTTCTTCTTCACCTAGGCTTTTTAACATGGAATTCCACCAAGCCAAAGCATGACTAGTTTTCCAACCTTAAATGGGTGGTGAGAACCATGCTTCATTGTTTTGTTAATGTCTTCCCTTTCGTCTTCATCATCCTTATCTTCATCATCAAAACCAGAACACCCATATGTTTCCTTTTGGGGTTTGATGACATCAAATAAGTACATTATATTGTCATCATTTGTCATATTTAATTGACTTGTTTTATTATATTATATATGAGAATTGATACTTAATCATTTACTTTACTAATTCTCATGTAAAAACAAGCAATTGGTGAAACTTGGCGATTTTGGACGAAATATGGAGATAAATGATCAAGATGGAAAAAGTCTACTAAACTGAAGGAGATACGCCGTATCGTTCTAGACAGATATGCCACATCATCATACTTAGATGAATTCGAAGACCATTGCCTGACTTTGAAGCATGCACCGCTTCTGATTATATCATGCGCCGCATATGAAATCTTGGTCAACGAAGAAGAACCAACTTGTTCTACTCCAGATATGCCGCATCTCATTATTAACATGCACCGTATTACTATCCAGACCTCACCAAATACAATTCAAGATACCGAATGACATGCGCCGCATAAAGATTCAAGATACGCCGCATCTGAAGACGCTGTACGAATATTCCAGAATAAATTAATCTTGGACCCCACGCGAAGTTAAGTACATGCACCGCATCTACTTAATAGATGCGCCGCATCTAACCATCAGACAGAAACTATAAATACCCCAAGACATAGACGAATTTTGTGTGCGACAAAACCTTAGAGAGACGAATTCAAACGACAAGGCAACACAAGGTACACCCAAATCGAAGATCTTAGAGCAGTAAGAAGGTTCTGTTTGTATTTAATTCAATCAAGTAGTTTTGTTATATTGTAATAGTAAACTATAATCCATCAGGATTGATGGGCTTGTGGCCGCCATATTACCCTCTTTAAAATTTTTTTCCCATCGATTATAAGTTTATATGATGTTTTTTGGGTTCTTTTTATATGTGCATTGGTAACCTCTGTGTCTAGCTGTGTTTTGCTTGGGCTGCCATGCCCCCTCCACATTTACTTTTCTAGTGCAATTTGGTTAAGTAAAATAGACATAAGTAATTATTAAGGTTTTACTCGCCTATACTTAAGATACCAACGAGAGATAATAGATTACAATACTCATCTTATAAAACTAGCAATAAAAGAAGTGACAAGCTACTTAATCATTAGTCAGACCTTCTATTTGTTTCTATTATCTATCTGTGTACGTTTTCGCCAGTCGTTGTATTTGTTCTCATTAGTTTTATTTAGTTTTATTAATCAAACCAAACTGTGCTAGTCTCTCAGACTAAAACCCCCTTTGCGTTAGATTAGATTGTAAAACTAACTTAGGATTTAAAATACTGATTGGAATACTAGATATTACGTTCCACTCTTAGTAGTCGACACTCTACTTACCACTATATACATATTGATTGGGTACACTGATCGTTAGTGTGTGTGTTATAGGATAAGTCGATTAAATATGAATGTAAAACTCGAAAAGGCAAAATCACTCTATACAACAATGTGACACTACACGCATCAGGGTGTCGCGTGAGCCTTGGGTTGGTTTGATGGTTGTGCTTGTATCCAACCCATAATAGACTCTAGTTGACTAGCAAGTTTATCAACCTTGGTTGCGAGGTCATCGTGACCAAAAGGTTGATCCTCGGTATTAGTCATCGTTGGTGTTGTCTCTTTAGACTGTGATGGTCAGCGATGTTGTTGCAAAAGAGTGACTGGTTCTCCTGATGCCTTGTAACTGGATTTAGTTTGCACCATACATGTAGAACGAGGCTCTTGATACCACTTGATCCGTTTACAATTCCGAACACAGGTATGAGTAAACGAATATGTAAACAGATGAGAAAACTAGAACAGAGAAGAAGACACAAGCAAAATAAAGATGGAGATAATATATTTTGGGGAATGATTAGTTTTGATATTTTCTCTTAAAGAATACAAATTTACTGAATCTTTTTCTTTGTTACAGTAACTTTGTTACTTATGAGGCTGCTTCTATTCTCTTCGCCTATCCCTATTTATAATACAATAAGAATAAAGTTAAGGAAGGCTAGGCTACGTGATTATCCATGCATGCATTTCGCATGTAATCATAACTTATCACATATTTGACCTTTTTTATAACTTATCACATATTTAACTATTGTTTTATTCGCTCTCTTTAGTTATCTGAGATTGCCCTGAATCAATTAGCTTGTTATAAAACAGAACACAAAGCAAAAAAGTTAGGTTTTCTAACTAGGATTAGAAGTGGGCTGTTGATATAAATAATGCGTAAAAACGTTATTAATATTTCTCGATATCCCTATGTTTTGACGATCACAAAATATAAAATCATTAAACGCAAAATCATTACGTAAATAAGTATTTAGTGACAAAATAGCATTATATCCAACTAATTCACTTAAGATATGAATAAACAAGTGTCTAATACATTTTATGATCAAAGGAAGGTTTATTTACTAATTACAAATTATATAAAATGGAATAAACATTTTATATACTTAAGAAAAACATTTTTGGTAATTAAAGGAAAATGTTTATTTCATAATAATTAAATGAATTCAAATTTTTAACCAATTTCAGTTAAATTTTCACTAAATAAACTTTCCCCAGAAAGGACAAAAAATTCAGGCCGTTACAGTGGGCGGTCCCCTTAATTATAAGGGGCGGCCCTCTTAATTTTAAGGGGGCCGACACACAATTAAGGGGGCCGGCATACGCTCCTCTGTCAGAATTCTTTGCCTATAAATACTGGTTCAAATCTGAAATTTTTTCTCACCTTTTGTACTAAAACTTTCTGTTCTAATTCTCTCAAATTATCTTCCTAAAACCTTTGATCATAAATATATTAGTCCTTGTTTTCAAGTGATACTATCCATCCTCATTCAAAGTTCAAGAGAAGAATACTTCTCCAACATCTTGTTTAGAAGTATTGAAGAGTTGTGTATATTGTTAGGTGTTGTGTAAATTATTTGTAAAGGTGTAGAAGGTGTGTAATAGATAGATCTAGGTGGGTTAGTATTTGTGAATAGAAGTAGTGAAGAAATAGTTGTGTTGTTAAGAAGAAGTAGTGAAGGTGTGAGAAGTAATGTAGTAGTAGTGGCGTGTATAAGTCGTGAAGAAGGTGTGTAGTGACTAGTGGTGTGAGATTGGTTTTAGCTACTATTAGAACTCGACATCTAGCTTAGTGTCGTTAATCGGTGTAAGCAAAAGTTTTGTAAGGTTTCTCCGCCAAAAGGGAGCTCGTTGTGTTAGTGAAGAAAACTCTCGAGTAGGAGACTCGGGGAGTGGAGTAGGGCAAGGAAGGAGACCTTGTAGCCGAACCACTATAAATCCGCTGCATCTCGGTTTGATCTTTCCATCTCTTGTTCATTATCTTTTTTACATCTTTATTGTTTACATACTCATTGATTGGCTCCAAATGGTCAACCTAAATTGACCAGGGAATGGTCAACAAGGTCAGACTGCCTAGAGTCAATGCTCCGCGGAAGTATAGTGTTTCCCCGGGTCGTTATGTCCCGACGAGGTGTGAATGGCTAACAAACGGTTTCGTGATCGGGTGAATTTGGATGGAAAGGGGTTTTGAGTGTGATTGAACTAAGGAATCTATAATGAAATAGCTTAAACAAGCTATATGAATAAGACGGGAAAGTTTGAAAACCCAGAAACGTTTAAAACCTAAAAACGCGTACGTTACGTTTAAATAAAACGTAAACGTACGAAATAAAAAGTGAAAACGAAAATCTGAAAACACCCAGGGGTGAAAATGACTTTTTTACAAACTAAAAAGTAAAAGAAAAATTTTAGAAAAAGAAAATAAATTTTAACACTAATTAATTATTTAATATTAATTAATTACTATTTAATACTTAATTATTAATATTTAAACAACTTAAATATATACAATATTAATTAAATACTAAAAAGGTGAAAATAAAATTTATAAAATTATAAAATAACTAAAAATAAGTTTTAAAAATAAAAATAAGTATTTTTGTCTTTTTGTGATTTTTCTATTAATTAATTACTTATTATCTAATTAACTATTTTAAATTAAGAAAAATACTAAATGAACAGTAAAAATTCTAATAAAATTTCTAAAATTATTTTACAACTTATAAAAGCTATAAAAAATATAAAAACTAGGTTTTGATTAATAAAAACTAATTATGCTATTTTAAACTAATTATTAATTAATAATTAATAAAACTAAGATTAAATATAATAAATACCAAATGATGAAATAAAAATCTGATAAAATTATTATAACTACTTTAACTTAAGAGGAAATTAAGAAAAATATAAAAAAGCTAAGTTCTTAATAAAAATATAAAAATGAAAATTAAAATTAAATAAAATTAAATAGAAACTATCACTTAAAAATACTTTGTTTTTTCTGGATTTTTATTTTGGAAACCTACTTTACATCTAAAAACAACAAACTTTTGTAAAAACAAACTTTTTAGAACTTAATAATAAGCTGTGGAGAGTTTATTAGTGAGACAATTGACCACAGTTGACCAAAATGGAAAATGAGCTTAAATGACCAAGAGTGGGACCCACAATGATTAAGTCTGGTACAAATAACTTATTAGAACTTGTTTAAGCTGGAAAAAGCACAAGTGGACCTCAGAATAAGCTAAAAGCTAGCAATAAGCACATTGGAACTTTGAAACTTAACTAAAAATGGGACAGACTTGTGTGGAGATTCCAAGTGGGACCCAGTGGGTATGAAGTCAAACCATGGGTCAAAATGTGGTGTGTGGTAGGAGGGGGGTTGAGGGGAACAAGATTAATGGCCTGAGGCCCACTGGGTTGGCTGGAAAACCACCACCAAGTGGTGGTGGTGTGTCTGCTGAGACAGAGCAGAGGTGTTCCCTGCAGCCCACTTTGGGTGGCTGTGGGGCCCTCAAATAAAATCACAAAAATGAAAGGAGGGGGGAAATCAATAGTTGGGGTGGTAGACTATCTAATGAAACAAGATTTACTTCATGAAAGCAAACACATAAATCAAAATGAACTTTTCTCCAAACTTTCACCCAGGGACAAATTTTGATAACTCTTGATTTCCCAAGGTCCAAAAATGATTTTTTTTCATTCAAAATTATCCCACCAGGGACCAAATCTGCCAAAATTTGAAACTCCAGGGACCGAATTTGTAAATTTCCAAAACTTTCCAATTTTTCACCAAAGGACTAAATATGACATTTTATGATTTCAAAATGACCTTTGGTGATAATTTTCCATTTTTTGAATATCCAGGGACTAGTTTTGTCATTTTATGAAAGTTGAGGGACTGAAACTGCCAATTTTGTAAACTTTGTGCGTTTTTCATTTGTTTTTGCATATTTTGCATTTGAAACATATAAAACACAATTTTGAAATATTTTTAGTATTTTGATGCATTACTGAGTGTTTTTGTATGTTTTGCAGTTCAGATTAGACAAAAAATGATGAGTGTTTGAGCACTCATCAATCCCCCACACTAAACTATTGCTAGTCCCTAGCAATACTGTTTTGAAAACTTGATGGATTTGAAAAACTCTTTACCAAAAGCCATCACTTCTGGAGTAGCCAGGTGTAAGAACTGTGGCACACCTGATAACCGTGTGATTTTGAGCAAACCACCAGCTGTCAACGGATTTGAGTAGTCTTTACCAAAAGCCGTTTGCTTCTGGACTAGCCAGCTCTTGATGGAATAGTCAACATCTTGGTGAGCTGATTACCAATTATGGATTTTCCACGGCCTTTACCACAAGCCATAATCTTGCGGGCTAGCCAACTCATTTGTTTTTGGGGAGTTGAGGAACCGTACAATTTTGGGCAAATTGCAAGCCGTAAACGGATTTGAGATGTCTTTACCAAGAGCCGTTTGCTCCTGGACTAGCCAATCCCTTTTGTCGCTTAGACAAGGCGGACTGATTACCACAAAAATTTTGAAGCACCAGTGAAAAATTTTTAAAATTTTTGAAATTTTGGCAAAAACGGGGGTATTATATAGTAAAATGTGATAAAACTCGCTAGAATAGCGAATACCCCCCCCCCCCCCCCCCCCACACTTAGCATGAATATTGTCCTCAATATTCAAAATCCCGGCTATTATGCCGACATTTTGAACGTTAAAGGGCAACATTACAAGCTAAGCGTGGAAAACACCATTTGTATTTTCACTCATTTGTAACCATAGCATGGGGGACTCCCCCACACTTAGGGTGAAAACCCTATATGCATGCTACTGTTTTTGTTTACTGAGTCGCTAGCTTGACTCGACCCCTAATTCATTTGTCATTGGGGAAGCATGATGTGGAAGAAACAATCTCAATCGGACTTTCATTCAAGATGTTTGGATAAACATTTGAAGCACGTGAAAGTTCCACACCGATGAGATAAGTACCCGGCTCAAGATAATGATATATGAAAATGCCGGGATCAAAGATAGTGTCCTCACTCCCGAAGGAGTGAAGAAGAGGAGAAATCACCTGGTAGGTGAAGGAAAGAAGAGAGATCTGAATAGCAATTAAGATAAGAACTTCCTCCTCAAGAAATGTATATTCAAGTGGAGGAGGCAAGTCCTTGAGCTTGATCTCAGGAAATTTATCAGTTTCCTCAACTGATTTGATTTCCTCATTATGAAGTTGTTTGGGTGGGAGAGGGGGGAATGGATCTTCGTTTAACAAACTTTCTAGAAAAAGAATGTCCCCCTCAGGATCAAGATAATTATCATCAACTTCATATGAAGTTGAACTATCTTCAGTAAGAAAAGCCTCGAATTCGTCCAGATCATTTTCACTATCCGAAGGAAGTGGATTGATCTGAGTAAGTTCAATCGAAGGATCATGAGTAAGTAAGAATTCTAACTCTCTCAAATCCGCATCAAAGTCAAAGACTTCATTTTCATCCCTTGGTGGGAAGGGATCCATATGAGAGAGTTCATCAGCGAACTCTTCAAGAAGAAAGTCAACATCAGATTGGAGAAGTGATGCATCAATAAATTCAATGTCTCCATAAGATAAACAATCATCACTGGAATCAGAGACAGTCTCAATTTGATCATTTGGATTATTAGGGGTGGAAAGAATATCACATACTTGATCAAAAGTCCCCTGTGACTCTCTCGGGATTGGGACAAGGATCTCAACACTAGACTTTATTAATTCGTCCGATTCCATATTAGGAACAGTGCTAAGATGCTCATCCCCCATGTTAAGAGAGTGAGTGTGAACTTCGGGTATGATAACAACAGACTGAGGGAGATGAGAGGAGCTAGCATTCATGGAATTTTTAAGTTCCATTTGTTCAACGGCGAGTAATTTCTCCGTCTCATTATTTTCTCCCTGATTTCCAATGGGAGGAATCACAAGTGATGAATCTGACGAACCCTTATAAAATTGAAGGATATCAAGGGTGTCTTCAATATCACTATCATCATCACAGTCTAGAAGAGCAGCTTGACGAAATTTGGCACGTGTTATAGCTGCTTGTTCTAAGACAAGTAATTCTTCCACGCTCAATTCGTTTTTAGCCTCTCGTTCTTCAGCAAGTAATTCTGCCATAGATTTCTCACGAGAGTCTCGAAACGGTATAGTAACCAACTCCTCCTTAAGTTCTTTTAAAATATCAAGAGCCTTTAGTAAAAGGTCTTGCTCAGTTTCTTGAGGAGTTGTGTGAATCATATCGTACTGTGGAGGTGGGTCTGAAAACGAAGAGTCGTAATTGTTACAAGGAAATGGATTCCTTGTTTGACAATCCGAGCTAGAGTGTGGACCTCCACAGTAATCGCAACAGTAAAACTGATGTGGCTGTGGGTGATAAGTGCTAGAGTTATAATCGTTACCAGGAAACTGCTCATAGACAAGCGTGTTTCCCGATTGACAATCAGAACTGTAGTGTGAACCACCACAGTACTCACAACAGTAAAACTGCTGAGTATCATGGTGTGGTAACTGATGGAATGAATCAGTTGTGTAATGGTAGGAATAGGGATCTGGGTTATAGACAGACCCGTTTCCTGACTCTACCATGCCACAGCTGCGGCAATTGCCACCATTATAAGGATTACCACACCATTGGCAAACCAGAAAGTGTGGATGAGACATAGAAAGAATGAAATGTGTATAGAGGGGTAGGGATGAAGAATCAAAGATGTGAGAGGATAAAGGTGAATATTTTTGGATTTTTGAAAATACATTTTGTACAAATGATAAGAAAAATGTTTTTGTGTTTTTGTGTTCGTTGAAAACTGATTTAAAATGTTTTCGTGAACGGTTTTGTTTTGATAATGGGAAAATATGAACAAAGGATGGATAAATGTACAATGGAACGAATTCCAAAAACACTAATCAGAAAAACCGTTTAGATAAACGCGCACAACCTCCCCGGCAGCGGCGCCAAAAATTGATTGGCTCCAAACGGTCAACCTAAATTGACCAGGGAATGGTCAACAAGGTCAGACTGCCTAGAGTCAATGCTCCGCGGAAGTATAGTGTTTCCCCGGGTCGTTATGTCCCGACGAGGTGTGAATGGCTAACAAACGGTTTCGTGATCGGGTGAATTTGGATGGAAAGGGGTTTTGAGTGTGATTGAACTAAGGAATCTACAATGAAATAGCTTAAACAAGCTATATGAATAAGACGGGAAAGTTTGAAAACCCAGAAACGTTTAAAACCTAAAAACGCGTACGTTACGTTTAAATAAAACGTAAACGTACGAAATAAAAAGTGAAAACGAAAATCTGAAAACACCCAGGGGGTGAAAATGACTTTTTTACAAACTAAAAAGTAAAAGAAAAATTTTAGAAAAAGAAAATAAATTTTAACACTAATTAATTATTTAATATTAATTAATTACTAATTAATACTTAATTATTAATATTTAAACAACTTAAATATAATACAATATTAATTAAATACTAAAAAGGTGAAAATAAAATTTTTAAAATTATAAAATAACTAAAAATAAGTTTTAAAAATAAAAATAAGTATTTTTGTCTTTTTGTGATTTTTCTATTAATTAATTACTTATTATCTAATTAACTATTTTAAATTAAGAAAAATACTAAATGAACAGTAAAAATTCTAATAAAATTTCTAAAATTATTTTACAACTTATAAAAGCTATGAAAAATATAAAAACTAGGTTTTGATTAATAAAAACTAATTATGCTATTTTAAACTAATTATTAATTAATAATTAATAAAACTAAGATTAAATATAATAAATACCAAATGATGAAATAAAAATCTGATAAAATTATTATAACTACTTTAACTTAAGAGGAAATTAAGAAAAATATAAAAAAGCTAAGTTCTTAATAAAAATATAAAAATGAAAATTAAAATTAAATAAAATTAAATAGAAACTATCACTTAAAAATACTTTGTTTTTTCTGGATTTTTATTTTAGAAATCTACTTTACATCTAAAAACAGCAAACTTTTGTAAAAACAAACTTTTTAGAACTTAATAATAAGCTGTGGAGAGCTTATTAGTGAGACAGTTGACCACAGTTGACCAAAATGGAAAATGAGCTTAAATGACCAAGAGTGGGACCCACAATGATTAAGTCTGGTACAAATAACTTATTAGAACTTTTTTAAGCTAGAAAAAGCACAAGTGGACCTCAAAATAAGCTAAAAGCTAGCAATAAGCACATTGGAACTTTGAAACTTAACTAAAAATGGGACAGACTTGTGTGGAGATTCCAAGTGGGACCCAGTGGGTATGAAGTCAAACCATGGGTCAAAATGTGGTGTGTGGTAGGAGGGGGGTTGAGGGGAACAAGATTAATGGCCTGGGGCCCACTGGGTTGGCTGGAAAACCACCACCAAGTGGTGGTGGTGGTGGTGGTGTGTCTGCTGAAACAGAGCAGAGGTGTTCCCTGCAGCCCACTTTGGGTGGCTGTGGGGCCCTCAAATAAAATCACAAAAATGAAAGGAGGGGGGAAATCAATAGTTGGGGTGGTAGACTATCTAATGAAACAAGATTTACTTCATGAAAGCAAACACATAAATCAAATAAATTCTTTGAAATTTTGTGAAAATCTGAACAAACAACTTTGACTTTTGAAGAAACTTTGCTACTTTGACTTTTATGAAATTTGGTGGTTTCTAATTGATTGAAACTGATGTTATATGTTATATTGAAACTAAATTATGCAATTACAACAAAATTTGAACTTGTAAGAATGATTTGGAAGTGTAAAGTTCCAACAGTTAACTGCTATGGCATGTGGATTTGGATTTTGACTATTTTAGATGCAAGGACTCAAGGTTATGGTTTGAACAGCATACAAAGACCTAATTTAAGGTGTCTTAACCACAAATACCAACAAAATCACCCTACAACTCAGGAGAGTAACCTGAGCCAAACACCCCCTTAAACTAACTGTTTTGGCTTTTATTGAGGCAAATGAACTTTCTAAACCAAAAACTTAATGGAAAAGCAATTAATATGATACACTAATCTGAGATTAACATATAAATACCAATAATAACATCAGATACCTAAAAACTACTAATAAGATCAATAGACAGTTAGAATAATGAAAGTGAGCACAAACTGAAACTAATGTACAAACTACCAATATTAAGCACTAATATGATTAGAATATACTAAGTAAACATAAAAAGCACACAAATAAGCACTTATAACCCCTGCTACAGTAAATTAGTAAAATGTAGAAAAATGCTTACAAGTGGATTTCATGCATAAAACTATGAACCAATGACCAAGAATCTGACCTAAAGCTTCCCATGAAGCTACTAAACCTGAGTCATTCCACAATCATCCATACTTCAAGCTCCTTTTTCCCATTCTTCTGAATTTTTTTATTTTTTTCTATCTATTTTTTTTTTTTTTTTTTTTTTTTTGTATTTTTGAGATTATTAACTAATGTGATTTAAAGTACTTTCCAAGATTGTTAAAACTTCTTATTAGGTTAAAATGAGCAGAGTAAAGCAGTAAAGAGCTTAGTTAACACTTGTTAAACTTGAAATGAGAATTTCATTTGAAAATGGAAAATTGTCACATGAACTACAAACCTTGAATTACAACTGAATATATGAAAATACACTCAAGTTAGGCTGAGAAATACAATAGACATGAAAATTACACTGGAAAAGCTTAAGTTATACTGAATTCGACTAAACTATATTAACTACTACTAACTAAAATTAACACTAACTAACTAGCCAGTCTTTTCTCTGTTTTTCTTCCTTTTATAGGTCCTGAGGGTCCACCAAGACTTTCCCACATTCATTCAGAACCATTGGATTAGTTATAATCCATCTTGACCTTCAAATCCTTTTTGGCGGGAAAAATCTCAATTGGCAGTTGGGGTTATCTTGGAGGGATTTCAGGGCATTAAATGCTCTTTGGAGTTATTGGTGAGCTGGGGGGGGGGACAAAGGATGGGTAGAGGAGTAGAGGAGGGGGGGTTGGAGTGTTGGTATGGATGTAGCAGTTGCAAGTTGGGGAGGTGGAAGAAAGTGTTGACCGGATGGATTAAATAAAACGGTTTTTTGGTTTTTTTATTATTAGGAGTGGTGGGCTGGATTGGTTGGGCTTGGGAGGATAAAGGGTGGAATGGATTGGGGTGGTAAATGGGTTTGTTTGTTTTGGGTATTTAATTACAAAAGTCCATTTGGTATTTGACAAATCATAAGGACCATACACGTAATTACTGAAAATGCAAGGGCTGTTTTTGTAAATTTTTCAAACTTGCTTCAAGGGTAAAACATGCCATCTTTCAAAAGTCCAAGGTTTTAAAAATATAATTTTCACTTTTGGTCCTTCTAGGACTAAAATTGCAATTTATTGAAACTTGAGGGACCAAAACGAACTTTTCTCCAAACTTTCACCCAGGGACAAATTTTGATAACTCTAGATTTCCCAAGGTCCAAAAATGATTTTTTCATTCAAAATTATCCCACCAGGGACCAAATCTGCCAAAATTTGAAACTCCAGGGACCGAATTTGTAAATTTCCAAAACTTTCCAAGTTTTCACCAAAGGACTAAATATGACATTTTATGATTTCTAAATGACCTTTGGTGATAATTTTCCATTTTTTGAATATCCAGGGACTAGTTTTGTCATTTTATGAAAGTTGAGGGACTGAAACTGCCAATTTTGCAAACTTTGTGCGTTTTTCATTTGTTTTTGCATATTTTGCATTTGAAACATATAAAACACAATTTTGAAATATTTTTAGTATTTTGATGCATTACTGAGTGTTTTTGTATGTTTTGCAGTTCAGATTAGACCAAAAATGATGAGTGTTTGAGCACTCATCACTCATAAACATTTGAATCTAGTTGTAGCTTGTGATATTGTGCTGAAATTGATTTCACACAAAGTTCAAACAAAAGGTTCATTCACAAAATAAAGTTTTTATAAATAACCTAAAAAGATACAATATATACATACACATATACAAGTGAAATTGATCATTTAGATTGAGTATATTTTTACAACAAATCTTGTATTGAAGATTTTGAAAACAAAGTTTTGAAATAAAAATTGACGTAAAACTATTCAACCCCCCCTTCTAGTTTCCACAATTGACATCAGAGCTACGTTAAACAAGATTTTTAAAATAAACTGTATTTTAAAAACTTGAAATCGATCTATGGAATCGGAAAAATACTTAGAAGGAAAAATGACATTTAAACCACCATATTTTGAAAATGAGAATTTTAGTGAATGAAAAAATAAATTTGAAAATTATGTGAAATCAATAGATCAAGATCTTTGGCACATCATTTCAATTGGTGATATTCAAACAAAAACGGATTTTGAAAATCAATACAATTACTCCCAAACAAAGATTGATAAAAACACTAAAGCCAAATTAATGATTTATAAAATCCTACCTGGAATTGAATATGAAAGAGTATTCTGTTGTAAAACGGCAAATGATATTTGAAAATGTTTTTTAAACTTTCACCAATGGAAATGTCGAGCCAAATATGATAAATTTGATGTTGCACAAGAATTAACTGCTCTAGAAAATTTAATAAACAAACATTTAGTTGATGTAAATACAAGTGCTACTAGTTCAAACATGGTCATTGAAGGTATCAACAACGAAGATTACATGAGCCAAATCCGAAGAAAGATTACAAATGAAACATGGTGCGACATGGAAGGTGAAGAGGATCATTATATAGCATGTGAAAATTGTGAAGCATATAAAGCCCCAAATAAGGTACAATCCGGAACCAAACATTTTTGCTATGATCAATTCATATTAGAGTTTTCAAAATTAGAAAGTAACTTCAAAAGTTTTTGCAACATAGACTCAAATATCACGTTTAAAAATGAATCTTCAACATCTACTGAAGAAAATTTTGAAAAAGAAAAAATACTTGCTAAATTTGAAAATAGCTTCAAATCATTAATATACTTACTTAATACTCAAAAGGCTTTTGATGACAAAACCGGATTAGGATTTAATGCTAATGATACTTTGACAAATAAATCAAAGCAAATAGAGTTTGTAAAACCTAGTGGAGAAATTTAGAAAATTACTCTAGTCATCACAATTGTTTATCTCTTGAGACAAGAAGGCCATTATCATTGTATGGAAACATATTGATATGAAATTCTTGCACTTGTTAACAACATCTATACCATATGCATTTTAAATGCAATGGATGTTGTGACTAACCATCTAGGACCCATAAGACTTTGGGTACCAAATTGTTTTACATGATAGGTATCTTAATCATGTGGATTGGCACACTTGCTTATACGTGAAGTTTGACGAACTATTGTGACATGCATTTAAACCTTCACGTGTTTATGCTTCATGAACTTGCTTGCGATACTATGGTGTTATCTTGTTACGGGTTCCCTATTGCATTGCCTTCTCTCTACGATATTCTTGGTACTAGTTGCTTCCTCTTTTCACTTTCTCATAAGTCTTATTGAATTAATTCATTTTAAGACGCAAGGTACGTTCTCTCTTTTAATTATAACATAAACTTCAAAGATTGTTTATTGTATGTTCGTGTGATAATTTTATTTATTGTATTGTTTACACTGTGGATATATTCTCTAGACCCTTTTAGCATGTACTACTTAATCACTAGCGTTTAGGATTAGGGATGATGGAGCAAATTGACAAAATTCTATTGGATTTTCATAAATCAATCATTGCATAAAATTGCTTTATTCTCTCTTCATTCTTGAGTCTAGGTATCTACTTCACACAAAAATTGAAGATTGAGAACTCTGCATTGCATAAATTTAAAAAAAAAAAAAAAAAAACTCAATCTATCTAAACTATTCACATTTTTAGCAAAAAATACCGTAAGTCATTCATAACACATTTAATCAAATTTTGGTCATAATCATCATTAAGTATTTTACTGCAATTTTTTCAACATCATTTTGGTTCTTTCAAATCGAGTCTAAAATTTTCATAATTAAATGCTTTCCATAAGATTAAAATGCTTTATTAACTTTAAAACCCTTTAATTACAAATCCTCTTAATGAAATTTCTCTTTGATTATACACTACTTTTCAAAAACTTTTCTTAAACACATTGTTGAATAATGCTGAAAATGTTTTCTCATAAATCATGCTTGATACTACACGTGTAATTGTCTTATTATATAATCAAATATATATTCTTGACAATCGTGGGTTCAACTAATAAAATCAGGGAGATTTTGGATTGCTTCTTAGGATTTTTTTTTTTTTTTTTTTTTTTTTTTTTTTTTTTTTTTTTTTTTTTTTTTGCATTTGGAGTTGAAGCAATCGCATCTTCACATATGTTAAATCTAGACACAAATTATTACTAAGACATAAGTAATTTTGTCACATTTGTTCCATCACTAGCTTCTGACTTACTAGTTGCCTTGGCCCCTTTTATTAAGTTAGCTACCTTAGGATATATGACTTGCTTAATTGTCCTTTCACATGATTTTCTTTGCATGAAATTACATTATATGCTTAGTTGCCTACATGCATACTTCTCTTGCATATTCCATTAAGATAATACTTGATTAAGTTGCCTAAAGAGATGGACTTGCCCAAAACCAAACCTCCAAACAAAGATCTTTCTGGAAAAAATTTCTGTCAAAAACCATTTCAGGCAATCTAGGAACCAGGCTTTGGACGGCCCCCATAATTATCAAGGGGGGCCCCTTTAATTTTAAGGGGGCCGGCCACCTGATGGTCGAGGTTCCCTGTTTGCTTTCCACTTTTTAGCTTATTTCACCCTATTTTGATTCCTCATTTCCCTAAATTCACAAACACATTTTGTCTAGTAAATCCTCCACTAATTTATCCTTCCATAAACACATAATCATCACACTATAAATACTTCTCCTCATAACATATACTTGCTCAACCATTCCATCATGACCTCTCCCAACAAACCAAAATCAAAATCCTCTAAGCTAGCAAGGATGACTGAAAAACCCACGTGGAGAAAGAAACAAAGCCCTCGAAACAAATCCGTCACAACAAGTAGATTTGGTAATCAATCAACACCTCCAAACACCTACTTTCCTAACTACACTCCTAAATCGCAAGGACACTCCTTTGAACCACTCTATCAACCTTACCACAATGGCCAATCATCCCATTTCATCCCAAATCATACATCCTCATTTCCATCCAACTACAATGATCCATATCACTTTGGTCAATCATCAAACTACAACCCCAACTACACAACACCAATTCATCCACCTCCACCAAATGATTCACTCCACATTACCACGGAAAAGCAAAAGTTCCGTGAAGAAATCAACCAAATCCGTGATCTTAGTGATCTTAATGCTATGCATCTTGCACAACGCAACTTGCACAAAACTCCATCCTCTCCTTACTCAAATTGCCTACCTCACTCCCTTAACTTGGATCAAGTCATCAACCACACCCACTATTGTCCTTGTTGCTACTTTCTCCAAAAACAAATCCTTGACCTATGTGAAGATATTTCTTGGATCGAATATCTCCTCATTCGTCCACATCCAATACCTCCATTAATTAGTTATGACATACCTAGATCCACTCCTTCCGCTCCACATCCCTCACCATCATACCACTAAATCCAATCACCACGTCTCCATCTCCTAATAAATTCACCACAAACCTTTGTACCCCGTGCAAGTTCAAGAGACCTCAAGTCGGCAACTTAGTTATATCTAATGTAGTTTGCTATAAAAGCATATATGTATACACACATATGTATGCCTTTGTACTAATGATTATGTTCCTAACATAATCTACTTTAATTATCAATAAATGTGACTTATGTTTTATTAATATTATTTGCTTGATTTTTATGCATGCTTTTCTCCTTGTTTTTTATCTATGTTTGCACGGATAGTTTATGATCATATATTCACTTCTCTAATAGACCAAAACTAAAATAAAATGTTCAAATAGAGCTTGCTGCAAACACAAAACCAAAATAAACCATTTTTAGAAAATTTTTGAAATTTGGTCGTCTGTGATTTTACCAGATGGGCGGCCCCCTTAATTAACAAGGGCGGCCCCTTTAATTTTAAGGGGGCCGGCCATGAATTCTTTGCCCATAAATACTGGTTCAAATCTGAAATTTTTCCTCACCTTTTGCACTAAAACTTTCTGTTCTAATTCTCTCAAATCATCTTCCTAAAATCTTTGATCATAAACATATTAGTTCTTGTTTTCAAGTGATACTATCCATCCTCATTCAAAGTGCAAGAGAAGAATACTTCTCCAACATCTTGTTTAGAAGTATTGAAGAGTTGTGTATATTGTTAGGTGTTGTGTAAATTATTTGTAAAGGTGTAGAAGGTGTGTAATAGATAGATCTAGGTGGGTTAGTAGTCGTGAATAAAAGTAGTGAAGAAATAGTTGTGTTGTGAAGAAGAAGTAGTGAAGGTGTGAGAAGTAGTGTAGTAGTAGTGGCATGTATAAGTCGTGAAGAAGGTGTGTAGTGACTAGTGGTGTGAGATTGGTTCTAGCTACTATTAGAACTCGACATCTAGCATAGTGTCGTTAATCAATGTAAGCAAAAGTTGTGTAAGGTTTCTCCGCCAAAAGGGAGCTCGTTGTGTTAGTGAAGAAAACTCTCGAGTAGGAGACTCGAGGAGTGGAGTAGGGCAAGGAAGAAGACCTTATAGCCGAACCACTATAAATCCACTGTGTATCGGTTTGATCTTTCCATCTCTTGTTCATTATCTTATTTACATCTTTATTGTTTACATACTCATAAACATTTGTATCTAGTTGTAGCTTGTGATATTGTGCTAAAATTGATTTCACACAAAGTTCAAACAAAAGGTTCATTCACAAAATAAAGTTTTTATAAATAACCTAAAAATATACAATATATACATACACATATACAAGTGAAATTGATCATTTAGATTGAGTATATTTTTACAACAAGTCTTGTATTGAAGATTTTGAAAACAAAGTTTTGAAATAAAAATTGACGTAAAACTATTCAACCCCCTTCTAGTTTTCCACATGGTAGTGTGCACAAATTTTTTTAAACCGTAGTTTAAGAGAAAAAAAATGAAGCATGGGCGTGATTCAATTAAAACGATTAAGTTTAATAAAAATTAAATCCATTTTACACATACTAACAGGTCAATTAAGCAATGCAAGTACCAGAAACACAACGTATTTGGATCAGGTGCATTTATGAAAATTTAGCATTTTTTACGAAAATTAAAATTACGCAACAAAATTCCATCGGGGTATGGTTAATGGTTTCAAATGGATTTGATTTTGGGTTTGGTTTTTAGCAGGTTGTGTTTTTAATTCTGTCTTTTTTATTCATTGATCGAAGATGGGGTTTGTTTCAATTTGTGGAATAACCAAACCAAAAAAAGTGTGTTCCGTACTCAATTTGGAAATTTTATCTTTATGCAACTTCATTTTGACTTTTAGGTTGTCTTCTAAATGAGCAAGAGTATCACATGAAGAATATCATGTTACAAGTAGATTTATATTTTCAAATTGAGAAACAAGTATAAATAGATACACTGTATATACAAAATTAACCTCCAAATGTATATAACGAAACGATTTGCATTCAAAATAAGTTGAATATATGAAGCTAAGGTAAAATAAAACGTTTACAATCTTAACATCAAAATTTTTTATAAGAAAAAATTTATACAAATTATATGATCTATTAATGATATAGTGCGAGTGGGTTTTTTGCGGTTGGTTTTTTTTTTGAAAAGAAAAATCGATCAGAAATAGCTATATAACAATAAACACATAATCATAATGTGTGGTCTATTTGTAAAGTGATCTATATCATCTTGTCATATCTGTAAGTGGCAATTGATCCAAGACACTAGCTCCTCAAGATATATTGCATTACTTTTTATTCATAAAAAGAATGGTTCAGTTTTGTTGCACACTGAACCAAAAACCAAAAGCTATGTTAACTCAATTGAAGGTCGCTGTCATTGGAGCAGGAATCTCAGGGCTAATCGCTGCTCGAGAGCTTGTAAAAGAATCTCACAAAGTTGTGGTTTTTGAAAAATCACACCAATTGGGTGGACTTTGGGTCTATGATCCACGGACGGAGTCAGATTTACTTGGACTTGATCCAGATAGAGAAATTATTCATGCATCAGCATACAAATCGTTACGGACCAATAGTCCGCGTCAAATAATGGGATATTCTGATTATACGTTTGAAGGGAAAGAGTATGGTGATCCAAGGATGTTTCCATGTCGCAAAGAGATTTTAAGCTATTTGGAAGATTTTGCAGAAAGATTTGGAGTAACAAAACTTATTAGATTCAACTTGGAGGTGATCAGAGTTGAATTACTAGACTCAGGGGACAAGTTTGTGGTCGAGTGGAAGACAAGTGAGGTAACTTCGACTTCAAGTTCAACCTTGACAGAGGTATTTGATGCCGTGGTAGTTTGTAATGGTCATAATACTCAACCAAGGGTGGCTATTGACATTCCAGGTATGTGCAGTAATCTAAAATTATAATTTTATTGCATAATTGAGTTCCAACATGTATCATACGAACATTAATCACTCAGGTTTAACTTGTTCTCGTATTATGTTAATCATTTAGACTTGCATTTCTCAAGTTTATTCTCTTCTCTCTATATATCATTATTTCATTTCTTCACAATTCATAGATCAATGCATATAGTCACATAAATGAATAATATATGTTAGGGTGTTACTAGTATTATACTCTGTTCTGTCAGATCTCCTTATATAAATATACAAGTAGATATAGCGCGCGCACGATAAACATGTCTTATATTTTTAATAGCAAATTAAGCTCAAGTGTCTTGTATTGTATCTATGCTACACATTGTCCCATTGACTCAAACATTACCCGGGTTAGTAGTAACAGACAGAAATGAGTTTGACTTAGTACATGCATTCTCTTATTGGTTGTAAAATATGAATTAAACAGTAATCAGATTATTCGGTAATTTAATCAACCATATTTTTACATATTTGATGTAAACATTTAAGTAGATTTAAATGTTAACAATTGCAGTTGCAATGTTTCGGGTAAGAAAATGGAATGGACTTGATAGTATTAGCTACTTGCTCATATATATTTTGACCCAAGCAGGAATCCTTGAATGGCCTAATAAGCAACTGCATGCTCATAATTATCGAGTTCCTGAACCATATAAAGATGAGGTTTGTTTAGTCCATGTAATAATTTTTTATACCAAAACTAAATATCTATCAATATGTAGACAATTGAAATCAAGAGTCAACTGTTTTTTATTTAGTATTTTGGTATGATTAACAACGGGATAGCAGGTTGTGGTTGTGATTGGGAATGGATCAAGCGCATATGACATATCTAGGGAACTAGCCAATTTCGCTAAAGAAGTTCACTTGTCATCAAGATCACCAAACATTAAGGTCTCGAAACTGAACATATGTGATAATATGTGGCAACACTCGAAGGTAACCTTCCATGTTCTTTAGAACATTTACTATGCACGTGCGTAACACACTAATGCACCGTACAAGAAACTATTAACTAATTATCTTCGAGTAATAGTACATAAGATACCTCAAGTGATCGACTTTTAACCAATCCTATAAACTAGATCAAATTTCATGTTTTTGATTTTTCCTAAACTTGAAATTTACAACTCGTATTTCTTTCTGCACTTGTAAGAAAATAAACTATTGGTTGAATGGTTTCCAGAGAAACCAATAATATATTAAGTTTTTTAATCGGCAACTCATCTCTTTTGCCGCCAGTGACCAAGATCAGTGTACAACAAAACTTACTCGGGTGAGGTTTTCCTAACTTGTAACCAAAAAAAGTATCAAATTTTTTAGGAGTTGTTGCTAAAGCATTCCACCTAGTTTCGTCTAACAAAAGGTAATGAAATTCAACTTGTATTGATATATATTTTTCTCAATAGATAAATTCTGTTTATAAAGATGGCACAGTTGAGTTTCAAGACGAAGTCTCCATTAAAGCAGATACCATAATTCACTGTACAGGGTAAGAACCTACCCACATCAACATTCCATTTATGTTGGAATATATTGTTATGATCGTTCTTATCCATGTTAATGTGCTTATGTAGGTACGAGTTTCGTATTCCATTTCTTAAAATGGATGGTGTTGTAAACGTTGACGACAAATGCGTTTCACCTATTTATAGAAATGTTTTCCCTCCAAAACTTGCTCCTAAGCTATCTTTCGTTGGGCTGATTCACATGGTCAGTTTGTTTTGGTACATGTCTGTGATAGTGTGATCCATTGCTCAATTAGATAATTCATAAACCAAAACTGTAATTCTATACATACTTTTCATTTTGGGTATATTGTGCACATATATTTGTGTTGAACAGTTAACCTACATGAAGAATGTACGTGTGATGAAAGCCTGTTTCTAAGCATTCACACTTATAAATAGATACATATCAGTTCAAACTTAACACTTAAACTGTTAAATAAATAAATAAATAAGCCTTGTTTTGATATTTATGCATTTAGGAATATATGATCAAATGTTTATATACTTATAAGTGAATTTTTTATTTTTACACATTCATACATCAAAATTCTTAATTACATGTTGCAATCTAATTAGCATTCAATCATTTTGTACAATTTAATTAGGGTATGATATTCCGTCCAGCCGAATTGCAGTCGAAGTGGATAGCTAGAGCATTATCGGGGAAGGTTTCTTTGCCCTTGGAAAAAGAAATGTTGCATGACATAGAGGAACTTAGTCAAAAAATGAAAGAGAAGGGAATCTCGAAGCTTTACACTCATTCTCTTTATTATCAGGTAAATGGTACCGGCCATTCCATTTATTGATATCTACTTCAATTCTTATTCCAACAACATATATATTTACAAATTTTACTTCAACAATAATATAATAGATGGATTACTTGGATTGGTTATCGGATCAGTTAGGGACCACACGGCCATCACAGAAGTTGAAAGACATTTATGCTGATTTTGTTGAGCGTTTTCGTAATAATCACGAAGGGTTCCGTGATGCATTCGAAAAAGATTTCTTAATCAACTTTGAGATATGATCAAAAGACAAAGATAGCAACAAATGTTTTTGGGTAAAGGGCTGTAATACACGGTGAATTGATTACTCCAAAAACGTTTAAATACAAATTATGTGTGTAAAATCTCATATCTCAGCCCGTTACATAGGCGGGTTTTGAATGGTAGGTTGGCAACTCGCTCCAACCTTGATCGTAGAGGCATAGACCTAGACTCCGTGAGGTGTCCCTTTTGTGATGATGGCATCGAAACGGAAGAGCATTTATTCATCCATTGCAAGGTCGCTGAGGAATTTGGCTAGAGGTTCTAAAATGGTGGAGGATTCCGAACGTCTCTTTCATCATCACTTTACATGATTAGATTCATTTGGCACCACACTCCCTTTGAAGACAAATTCTCTGGTTTTTTCAATGCGGTAGTCCAGACTACCATTTTGGTCCATATGGCAATATAGAAACAACATAATTTTCTCCACTAAGAGACCCTCCGAAAAACTCATCTTCAACGACATAAAGATTATTCATTTAATTGGATTACTAGTAGATGTAGAAAATATTATTTAAATTGGATGGAGTGGTTTGATTACCTTTGTAACGCTCTATTCCCTCTTATACTCTTATCTAGTATCTTGCTAGTTTTTATTATTTATAAAATGCCTTTCAAAAAAAAAAAAAAAAAAAAAAAAAAAAAAAAAAAAAAAAGGTAAAGCTAACACAACAAAGAAAACTATTTATACAAACAAAGGAACAACTACTACTAGAATACGTTTGACTCAACGCGACACCAAACATGACCTACTATTTTCTTGGACCACGAAGCTTGATGTCTGATGCATCACAAAAAGCGTCTTGTTCTTTGGATATATCATGTGTATTGTACACATCATCATCACAAGGATCATACTCATCATCGTCCATGCTTTCCTTCCACTGTTTATATAGACTCTTATTTCCAGTACCACTTCCTTCATTCGTACCTTTAGATGCCATGAAATGCGCAGTTTCATCACACACTTCCACTAGTACAAACAACACAATTCCCGACGACTTTTTTTTTACTTTGCCGACGCCATGACGTCGGCATTTGGTTGGTACCGACGAAGCTTCGTCAGCCTGCGTTAGTCGGCAATGCCTCGTCGGGATTTACTGTGCCGACGATATTTCCCGACGCTGAGGTGGGGCCCACAGCCATTTTCAGTCAAACAAAAACGTGGTTCGACAAATAATATGCCGACGTCGTTTCGTCGGTATTTTAATTATAATTAACAAAAAATGATTAACTAATTGGTCAAATAGTCAACAAGTCAAATGGTCAATGTCTTAAAATACCGACGACATGTCATCGGTAAAAAGTGCATTCATTCAGAAAAAAAAACAACAGCAGCAATGCTGCAAATCCAGATTTTTCCCGGAAAAAATCTACAAAAACCAAACCTGGAAATCAACCATGACCATAACACAAAATGCATCCGTTCATTCATTCATTCATAAACGACCAAAGCAAGTCATAGTATTCATTTATAACGATACACTAAGCTAATATAGTAATCCGATAATGCCAATAATAATAGGATGTCAATAACAATATAAACAAGTTCAACAAAGCAACCTACTAGTCTCCGGATTATACCCTCGTCTTGTTCCCAATATAGTACCTTGACGAGAGTAGTTGTCGTAAAGATCGCCATGTTGACTGTTGATTGTCAAAGCATAAGATTTTACTGGATCACCTCCTCTACGCAAGAAGTCTTCCATCACTGTCTGTATATCATTTTTCCACCAGTCACCTGCACTTTCAATTATTAAATATATTTCTTACAAAATATTTGAACTAGATGAAGATACATATTAGTTGACATCGAATTTGGGAAGTAATAAATACAGGACCAATATCAAGAACCAAATGATTTGTTTTAAATCGTCTATTCCCTCTAACCTGAGTTACATACTGATGACACCAAAACTACCTCCATATCACTAGTCTGCTCATATGATTTTGCCCCTTTTTTCCTATAACATCAAGCTCTAACCAATCATATGTATCAAATACTTTGGTCCTACACCCTAAAAGTCGCAACATTTTACCAGTGTTAGCTACTAATCTGAGATGCATCTTAGGTATAATGTTAAGTTACAACTTGTCACTAAAAAATGGTATAAATTATCTAGAGAATCATAGCAGTAACATTGCAAGTCAACTCAAATTATAATCCGTGTAGCAAACAAATTGAAAGACAACTCAAATTATAATCCATGAATCACCAAACGACTTTTGATACTCATCTATCACCTGATCAACATTCGCGTTCAACTAACAAACTAGTTAACAATGTCTCTAACTACACCAACATAATGATGTTTTTATTTCTTTCAAAAAAATGTTTTTATTTGTTACAAACAACAAAAATAAGACTACACTTTATAACTAACTACACATTATACAAATCATGAATGATAAAAAAAAAAAGTTAACAAAAACAAGTAGAAAACTTACACCAGCAGCAGTTAACGGCAATGGTGGTAGTGGTGGTGGTGTCCAACAGCAGTAGCGGCGACAGTGGTGGTGGGTCGGATAACAACAAGGGCGGACGGTGGGGGGGGGGGGGGGTCGAGAACTACACAAAACCCAAACAAAAATTAAAAAAATCATAAACAAAGACATAACAAACAATTAAATGACAAATAAAAACATATACCTGGTTGTTTGGTAGGTCGGGTCTGGACGACAGCAGCACAACGACGACGGTGGTGGGTCGGGTACCCTAAACCAAACACCACAAAACATAAAACACAACAATAAACAAACAACTTAAATTCCTATACCAATTTAAAAGAAAAAAGTCAAATAACCTTTGTTTTATAAAGAGAGGAAGAGATGGTGGTGCACGTTGGTGCTAGGTTGGGAGATTGGCTGTGTCGCAGTGGTGGTGTGGTCGGCGGTATAATAGCGATGGTGGTGTAGTGATGGTGTGGTGTTAGATGTGGTGGTTGTGGAGTACTGGTGTCGGAGGTGGTGGTTGGAAGAAGAAAATCGCCGGCGAGGTCAATTATTGAGAGAGAAGGGTGAAAACTTTTTATAACTTTTTTTTTCTAACTGTTTGACGAGATCTGCTTTTTGGTATAACTTTTTATAGTCCCGACGACATGTCGTCGGTATTGTATTTTTATTTTTGTCGTTTGTGATTTTGGCGGGATAAAATGGAATTTTGGGGGGTGAATTGAAAATTTTTGGGGTTTGACCAAAAAAATACCGACGCTATTTCGTCGCTATTTTAGTATAATAAAATTTTTATTACTTTTATAAAATAAATAAAATTAATTAGTATAAATTCTTTTATTTAATATATATATTTAAAATTGAATAATTTTATTTAAAATTAAACAATTTAGTTTAAAATTAAAAAAATTATTTATTATAAATACTTTTAATTAATTTAAAATTAAAATTAAATACTTTATATTTTAAATTAAATACTTTGGTAATTTAGTTTAAAATTATATGCTCTTAATTAATAAATCCTTTTTTAAATACTTTTATATTTAAAATTAAATAATTTAGTTTAAAATTATATGCTCTTAATTAATAAATCCCGGTAAATTTTTAAGTGTCTCGGTAAATTTCATCAACGTAACATGTTAAACGAATTAAGAAACCCAAACCCAACATCTCAAAGTACTTTCATAGCTTCGTGGTTATATACGAGATGTTAAACGAACGAGCTATGGTTATCCACGAGATGTTAAACGGATGAGTCGAGTTGTTATGGATATCCATGACATGTTAAATGGATGCTTCGATATGTTATGGATATGCATAACATGTTAAACGGATGAGTCTGGATATACATAACATGTTAAACGCATGAGTCGATATGTTATGGATATGCATAACATATTAAATGAACGATCCGAGATGTTATGGCTGGTTATACACGAGATGTTAAACGAACGATCCGAGATGCTATGGTTATACAAGAGATGTTAAACGAACGATCTGAGATGCTATGGTTATACACGAGATGTTAAACGAACGAGTCGAGATGATATGGTTATACACGAGATGTTAAACGAACGATCCGAGATGCTATGGCTGGTTATACACGAGATGTTAAACGAACGATCTGAGATGCTATGGTTGGTTATACACGAGATGTTAAACGAACGATCCGAGATTATATGGCTGCTTATAGACGAGATGTTAAACGAACGATCTGAGATGCTATGGTTATACACGAGATGTTAAACGAATGAGTCAAGATGATATGGTTATACATGAGATGTTAAACGAACGATCCGAGATGCTATGGCTGGTTATACACGAGATGTTAAACGAACGATCCGAGATGCTGTGGCTGGTTATACACGAGATATTAAATGAACGATCCGAGATGCTATGGCTGGTTATACACGAGATGTTAAATGAACGATCCGAGATGCTATGGTTGGTTATACACGAGATGTTAAAAGAACGATCCGAGATTCTATGGCTGCTTATACACGAGATGTTAAACGAACGATCTGAGATACTATGGTTATACACGAGATGTTAAACGAACGAGTCGCGATGATATGGTTATACATGAGATGTTAAACGAACGATCCGAGATGCTATGGCTGGTTATACACGAGATGTTAAACGAACGATCCGAGATGCTATGGTTATACAAGAGATGTTAAACGAACGATCCGAGATGTTATGGCTGGTTATACACGAGATGTTAAACGAACGATCCGAGATGCTATGGCTGGTTATACACGAGATGTTAAACGAACGATCCGAGATGCTATGGTTATACAAGAGATGTTAAACGAACGATCCGAGATGTTATGGCTGGTTATACACGAGATGTTAAACGAACGATCCGAGATGCTATGGCTGGTTATACACGAGATGTTAAACGAACGATCCGAGATGCTATGGTTATACAAGAGATGTTAAACGAACGATCCGAGATGCTGGCGCCAACAACCACACAATGGAATCAGCTGCCTTATTTCACGACCTTTATAATGACATGGTAGGCGGGAAAATTTGGCGGGACAAAGGAAAATAAGGCGGGAAAATAAATACCGACGTCATGTCGTCGGTAATAAATAGGCGGGAATAACCCCGCCCAAATATTCGCTTTTATTTGCAAGCCAAACGGGGGGAAAAAATGTTCAATTATATCCCGACGTCATGTCGTCTGGATTTTTACAAACCTAACTTACTTAAACGCTAATAAACGCTAATCAAAACTCTAATCGTAATAAATTTTTATTTAGGAAAAATACCGACGCCAAGTCGTCGGTAAATTCTTGGCGGTCAAATTCCCGCCCAAGTTTTCGCAATTATTGGGAAAGTCAAATTTGACCAAAAAAATACCGACGACTTGGCGTCGGGATTTTAAAATACATAAAATTCAACGCGAGTTTGGCTCGGTCAAGCGTATTTTTTGTCGTTTAGTGTAATATGCCGACGAACTTTGTGTCGTCGGGATTTTGTTCGTCGCCAGTTCTCCTTATTCTTGTAGTGTTCCTCCAAGTCACTCTCGCTATCCTCATTAACCTACACACTAAACTTTCCAAGACCAGCTCTTTGTGTATTATCCTTTGGATCCGAGGCCTCTTCATGAGCTATAAGATCCCCTTGAAGCGATCTCAATACATCAAATGAGTTAGTCGTTTCACCGTGTTATATCCTTTTGATGTAGATGCCTCGTTAGGTTTGGTACCCATTAGAATTCGAACCCATATTACTCATATTGGCATTCTTATGGGTACCAATATGAGTAATATGGGTTCGTGCCAATATGAGTAATATGGGTTCGAATTCTAATGGGTAATTTAGTTGAGGAATTCCACAAATCATCCAAGGACCATCTTGTAATATAGATTCAGCTCCTTGGAGTTTCGAGAATTTAAAGAAGAAAAAACCCTTTGCGTACATCGTCACTTTATGGATTCCATATTTGCCCCAGTTATTCTGCACAAACAATTCAATAACAGGGAATGCAAGCCTTTTACCAACAAAATACCTGTAGGGGGAATTCTTCAAACGATTATTAACCTCTTGGACAGAAGCAATAAGCATCAGCAGGCACATTATATTCAAGTATGCAAAAATTAACCTTAGTCGAAATGAGCTAAGCTTATTAACATACGAGATAGGATCATCATTATTATTCCCACTGCTTGGATCAGCAACACTACTAGGTTGAGTCCTAACCTTATTCATGGCTTCTTAGAAGCGTTCACAAATATTTTGTGTAAGCTAGTCCTTTTCAAAGTCCACTACACTACCACTGGTGTTAGGATGAATTGGCTTGGGCACAAACATTTGTTCTTGAGCAGCCATAGTACAAAATGAAACATTAGTCGGGTGGTTGTTCAATAGGTGTAGACTATTCCTTAGCACAATCAGCATCAGAATTATGAGCACTATCCCTAAAAGAAACGGGGGTACTAGGTTGAGCACTCGACCTGGTTAAACCCTCAATGGTTTGAGCATTAAACGTCTCAAAATTCATTGGTGTAACTTAGTTATTAGTAACAACGTGCTCAGAAATCCTTCCAGGTTTTAATGGTTGCCCATCTCCACCCAATAACACTAATTTACCTTCCCGCATTTGATTTTCTAAGTTTCGAATCTTAGTAGCTAAAACCACATTTGTGACCTCATCAGTAGCGGAACTAGAACATTTTTTTTGGGTGTCGAATCTATTTTGGGTGGGCCGAATCGGAGATTTGTTTGTAACCTCAACTAAATTACCCCTAAAACCTATAATATTTACACTAGGTGCCGCAAATTTTGAGCGGGCCGGGACCCTCCCCTGCCCCTACATAGGTCCGCCATTGGACCTCATCATTCTGACTAACAGGATCGTTAGCAAGCTTACTCCCACTAGATCAACCACACGATACATATTTTCTTGTGATTACTACACCTCCCACCCGAACCAAGAAAGCCTTTTTTGCATATTTACATTCAAACAGACCCAATGCATCCACAAACAAAATTAGATGATCAGTCCAAAGATTCAACGTTTAACGAATAGTAGCAATAATGAGTAATTAATACACCTTAATGATAATAGTAACAACTAACGAAACCCTAGAATAAGGACTTGAAACCCTAAAAAACCAAAACGAAACCCAAAGCCAAAAATTGGATCGACAAGTGAGTAATTACACTGAAGAATAATCACACACGAGGCGAACCACAATGGTTGCAATAGGATCAACAGGTGATTTAGGAATACATAGAGTTAGGATCAATTTGATGTTAGGGTTTGTGAATCGTCAAAAGTCGCCATAGCAGAGTAACATTTGGATATTTTGATTTTCTTAAGATGTTCCAGTTTTGCTTAAGTTGGTATTATGGTTTAGCAAGACTTGATACCAACAACTGTTACATCCCTGTATCAAATTATTTCACAAGCTATACAATAAGCCAACCATGGACACAAATGGTTCATCTCTATGACTAAGTAAATACATCATGGAATGAATGTAGTATGAAGTTTCATGTGTAATCAAAGTTAAAACAATGCAACAAGAAAATGTATAAATCGTAAAACCACATTCCAAGAAACTGTTACAATAATATATAAAATGTTTTTCATAAAATCTATTATATCTAAATCTGTTTATTTTATAACATTTCCGTACTTCAGTAAATCCTATTGTTTTTCTCTGATTTAAACATGAGAAAATTTTGTTTTACATACACAAAGGTACGTTTACAATTTATTATTGGTTAATTAATACATGTTATATGATCTTGTTATAACGCTTCCGCATGTGTATTTGATGTTTATTGTTTATATTTAATGATTGTCATGTTATATAATTCCAACATGCATACCTTCTAAATCAAGTATGTCCGTCTAACCTTAACTTTATGGAACTCACTATATGCCCTAATGCACTATATAAAGCACCTTTGGGTTCATATGACCATACTCATCCTTATTCCTTATATATTCCTATACAAAGATGGTAAATGTTAAGCAATCCTTTGTCATAAAGCCCGGGAAACCAACCCCAAGTGTTGCTATGTGTGTATCTGAGCTCGACCAAGAAAAACCCATAACTCATGCACTCACTGTCTACTTTTATCGCCCTCCCTCAGATTCATTTTCATTTACATCGGCGTCTCAAGAGCTTCGAGACACTCAGTCAAGCATTAGTACATTTCTATCCCCTTGCTGGACATATGCATTTCATCCCTGGTTCTGGTGGACGTGTCGCTCTTGCATGCAATTCCTCGGGTGCAATCTTCTATGAAGCTAGGTCAAGTGCAAAAATTGAAGATTTCAGTGACTTCTCACTGCCAGATGAACGGCGATCCCTTGTGCCGGAGGTGGATTATGCCTTGGATTTGCATGAACTTCCACTTCTAATGGTGCAACTCACTGAGTTGGGTTGTGGTGGGATTACCCTTGGTATCGGGGTCTCCAATATAATGGTGGATGGTACATGCGCATCCCATTTCATTGCTGGATGGGCTCGGATAGCTCGTGGTAATCCTATTGAAAACCAACCATTTCTTGATAGTAGTGTGTTACTAGATGCAGATCCAACACCACCCCCGTGTTTTAAACATGACAGGTTTGAACCAAATTCGCTCCTCATCGGTCAATCTGATGACCAAGAGAAACGTAACAAGAAAATAACAATTGTCATGCTTAAATTAAACTAAAACCAAGTCGAGAGACTAAAAGATCTTGCCAATGAAACACGTCCAACATATATTTCTCGTCCATTTAGCCGATTTGAAGCTGTGACAGGACACTTATGGAGATGTGCGAGCATGGCACAGGGACATCAGCCTATGCAACCAACAAAACTATATATTCCAGTAAGTATTCGAGCTACCAAAGTGGTATTTTGGAAATGCAATTATAAAACAAGCTGCATTAAGTAATTAATGCCACTGAGTTGGTTAAGTGGCCTTTATCTTATGCATGCGGTAAGATTAGAGAAGCCGTGGAGGTAGTGACTGAGGACTACGTGAAGTCAGCCCTAGACGATACAAAATGACAGCCAGATCTAACTCCCTTTAGAACTTCTCATAGTATAGGATCGACAATTGCTTCGTTTGATGGGAACCCGAATATGGAAATATTTAGTTGGTTAGGGATACCATTTGAAGGTCTAGATTTTGGGTGGGGCAAGAGTATATATGTGGGCCCTGCAGCGATTAATGTTGATGGGAAAGGTATCGTTTTCTCAGGTGAAGGTGAAGACGGGTCAGTGTCAGTTGTATTGGGGTTTCAAATGGCTCATGTTGAAAATTTGAAGAAGTATTTCTATCAACTTGATTAGATTTTCGTTGAAATCATTTGATCCTCGCTCAAATGGTTGTTCTTAATGTTTGGTTGACGCAATCGTTCTTAATAAGGTTAAGCTAGATTCTAGTGTATCTGTGTATGTGTTTTTCCTTAAAAATAAAAGGAATCTAGTGTATTGTATTTGTATTGGGTTCAATGGAAGAATTTCTTCGAAAATCATAAGTGTATTGTGTTAAGAGGAGGAGGTGTGGGCTCACCGTTGGAGCTCGTCGTCCGACGTGGAGCTCGCCAAGGCTCGCCACCACACCAACTGAAGCTCGCCGTCGCTCGCCAAAGGAGATCTCCTCGTCTGTGTGACGAGGGAGATGCCAGCAAATCTCTGTCCTTTTTTTTTTTTTTTTTTTGGGTTTTTATTGTTTTTGTATGTATTTGGTAGAAAATGCTTTGTATGAAATGTTAAGTGAATATGTAAATGTATTGAAGAATGAAATTGTGAAACACCGATTAAGCATAAGATTGATATTACTTGAAACAACGACTACAACAATAACCTACGATACGGTAACTAAGAAACAGAAATTCAAACCACTAAAAAACGATACGATAAATAAACATAAAACTATGATTCAATAAAATGAATCATCCGACACATATCCCTCGTGACTCGAGTAGGAGGCACTTGAGTCGTCCTCACTCGATGGCACAGGTGGAAGTCCCTGAGCCCAGCGCCATTCTGCTCTTCTGTTATTCCGATCCTGTTTTCCTTTGAGGTACGCCTCACGCTCCCTTTCCTGACGGGCTTGCTCAGCTTCATACTCCAAAACCACTTGCATATCCAGCTCATACTGTTCTTCCTCAGTCAATTGACGAATGATGGGTTGGTTTTCAGGTGGAAAGTTTAGTGGTTGATTGTTTGGCGGTGGAAACATAACTGCTGGTGAAGTTAGAGGTGGTGGGTTGTCATACTGGAACACCGGAAACAGATCTTCTGGCGATGTGTTTTGTGGGGAATTGTCTTCAGGTGGTGTGTTGTACACCGATCCGTTTTCAGGTGATGCGTTATGAGACATTCTTTTTGAAGAACTAGACAGAATTCTTTGATGATTGTGAGTTTGAATTGTGTGTGTATTCAACATCACCCCAATGGGTATTTATAGGATGCTTTGTGGAAGTATCCCGCTCAGACAAATGAATTCAAAATTTCAAATTATCCCGCTCAGAGTTTTGAATTCAAAATTTCAAATTATCCCGCCCTCTGTTTTAAATTAAAAATTTAAAATTACCCCGCCCTCTATTTTGAATTCAAAATTTGAAATGTATCCCGCTTTCAATAAACCCCTATTTATACCATGCAATATCATTCAATTTTACACACACTGTAATATTTACACCATTCTACAATGACAAACCGTTTAATGGAAGAAGAATACGTGCTAACTACCATTTGGCTTGAAGTTCATGATTCTACAGCCGCTGTGACTGAACGTTCCTTTTGGAATGAAGTTACAGAAATGTTCAACAATCAAAGTGATGGTCCGCACCGTAATAAAAATAGTATTACGGCTCTATGGAGTAGGATGAATACTGAATGTCGTAACTATAATGCTATTTACAAAGAGTTGCTGCGTACAAGTGATGACCCTTGTCGTCTCAGCAATGCAAACCGTATTTACTATGAACGCTATGGGAAAGGGATTAAGTATCAACATGTGTGGTTCGCTCTGAGAAACACAAGGGCATGGGACAGAGACGATGAGTAGTTGTGTTTTATGTTAACTATTTCCGTATCATGTGTATTTCTTTTTCCGTATTGTGTGTATTTCTTTTCCGTATTGTTGTACTGCTGTGTAATGTTCCGTGTTATTGTAACCGCCCTTTTATTTGAATTTGAATTTTCATTTTGAATTCTAAATTATCCCGCTCAGATGAAATTTGAATTTTGAATTTTCACACGTTTTTATTGTTTTGTTTGAAATTTTGAAATTTGAAATTTTAAAATTTTAAAATATCCCGCCCTCTGTTTTGAAATTTCGAAATTTTAATAATATCCCGTCCTCTGTTTTGAAATTTGAATTAGTATGTTGTATTATTTTGTATAATTTGTTAAATGAATTTATTTTATTTATTAAAAAAAAAAAAAAAAGTTGTAAGTGGTGGGCCTCAAATGAGTAAGTTGAGGTTAGTTATGAGTGAGGAGGGGTTAGTTGTGAAGAGGTGTTGGGATGATATGACACTCATGAGCCCCAAATGAGGAGGTATAAGCTAATCACCACACCTCTTGCTCTAACTATGCTACTCAGTGTATCACTAGCATAGAAAGTGTTGCATGAAAGCATTACAACCACAGACAAAAAGTAATACAATATATAACTCCTAAAGTGATTCAAAGTTGAACCATCAATATATCAAGTCACTTCACATTAATACATTATATATATTCTAATAGAGAAAAATGAACGGGGCAAGTAAGAATTTTTTAGGCCCTCCGTTTTCAATTAATTCCACTCCCTATTGGATGTCAAAATAATTAGAGACCACAAACAGTAACCCAACAGTGGTTAGTGGGCCGTGTGGCTCTTTCTTATTGGCCCGTGTGTGTTGCTACTTTCCCTGTTTATCCCCGTTTTTGCGTAGTGACTCTGTAACAACAAAACGACCATCATTAAAAAAAACCACTGCATATTTCCACCCCATTCTAGACCTTTCTTCACAACACACACAAACACGAAACAAATAGCAGTCTCTTCTCCCTTGATTCATCAAACACACGCCACAAATGAGATCACCACGCCAGTATGTTAATCTTAACCCGATCCAAGTGAATGACTAAATCTAAGGTTGTTCATCTTTCTAATTTCATTTTTTTAATAGAAACTTATATGTTTATGTTTAATTGCAGGTTTGAACATGGATTACAAAAGAGGATGAAGTGCCGCAGCCCAGTTTTTTTTAATAAAGGTATGTATTCCTTTATCTTTTTTACTGATTTGTGGTTAATCTGTGTTTACTTTAAGTATGTATTCATAGGATTCTTTGTTTTGTGATCCGTGCGTGGTTTTACAAATAGATTAAGTTGTTTTGAAAAAAAAATGGTCAAGTAATCAGCTTTTTGTGGGCTGTTTGGGACATGCTTATTAAGAATATTTATCTGTTTTTTTGCTTTTGATAATAATAAAAAAAAAAAAAACAAAATATGGCCTTTTGGGATTGGTTACTGAAACTGCTTATCTGCTAATCTGTGAATGATATAGGCTGTTTTCGATAAGCAGCTTTTTTTTTTTGTGGTTTGTAAAAGGGGTACTTAACTTTCTGTGTGATTAAGCTGATGATTGAAAACTGGATTCCGGAAACAGGTGTCTAAATGAAGAAGCTTATGTTTAACATTATTGGGGGCCTTTCCCTCCTTTCCTTTAAAAGTTATTACGCCCCTGTTTGCAGCTGAGGGTTGCACATGTATACAATAGATGTTCCTGATTTGTCGATAACAATAGCGCAGACTGCTTCTAATAGTACCCTTCTATATCGTTACAGGAATCCATGTCACCGGTCGGAATCAAGGTCCTCTCCATCCTCAAAATTATGGCCATGGTGTAGGGATGATTGATTAACCGGGTTTGTATCTTGCTGTGTTAGTGGATTTTTTTTTTTTTTTTTTTTTTTTTTTTTTTTTAAATAAGGCTATTGAATGCAAATTTGCTAATCCATTTATTGTAATGTGAATGTAGGTTCACCACAGGCGCTTGCAACTTCTAGCCCAAGGGTCAGTCAACCTCCCGTTACAGAATATATTGATAGCGTGTTATGTGTTAAAGAAGTTAATGATGGTGTTGGACAATATGGACGGCAACAATCACAAGGATCTCATACTGGTACTGTGTTTCACGAAGGTTTTGAAATGCTAATGCATTGGTGTCTTCCTGTAGCTCACAAATGTGGCTTTGGACTTGCAGGGGAACACTACGCGTAAGAGGCAGCATGACGAGATGTATGGTGGTACGTTTTCATCTTATGATTGCAAACATGTACAATACAGGTTTTCTCATTTCTGCATTAACCAATTAGTTATTTTGCCTAATAATTTCTTTTTTATTGACCATTAAATATTGCAGGATGTTGGTTAATATACAAAACGATGAGGAACCAGGTCTATGAACTATGCTTATATGAATTAATGTCAGCCAACAATGCTCCAGAAAGAGATGCAAATAACTGGTATGTCTATTGTGTATGTGTGTATTTTGAAAAGTACTTGCAAGAGGTAACATGTTATTTCACTGTATTTGGTGGAGTCTAATAGTGTTAACTGTTATAGGTAAATCACGTAATTTCTTCTGCATATCATATGATTTCCGATTATGCTTAATGTTGATATTGTGAAAAAATGCCGACATGAGAATGGGAATTTTTATCCTGGCGGTGATCACATGGGTGAGGGACCAGGTTTAGTGTATAATATAAATGTTCCATGGGAGAATGGTAACTCTCACAATGCAGATTATGTTGTGTGTGATCTGATCTCAGTTGTAAGAAAATTTAACCCTTACATAATTCTAATCTCAGCTCGATTTGATGCAGGTCAGCTCTACTAGCTATTAATGAACATGGAAATCTATATTTTTATTATCATTCACAATATTGACTGTTCCATCTCTTGGTAACAGCTTACTGTTTTAACCTTTGCTATTTTGTATTCTTGACCAGCATTTGGTGGTCCTCTTGGCGGCTGCTTCCTTACACCTTATGGTTATTCTATATTGTTAAAAAAAGGTTAGCATCCAATAATAGCATTATCTTAGATTCATATAATACAAAAGGAAACATAGATGGTTGATGCAGGGATTGAACCTCATGCGGTATTAACTCCATTTGTACAACAATTTCAAAATCTAAAACATGTCTTTGGTGAAACAAGTGGAGGAGGTCAGAATCCAAATCAGAGGGTGAAGCCTTTGTTTGGTTACCGAAGACCAAACATCACCAATGCAGGAAGAAGGAGAAGGTGCTGATACAGCCGTATTGCATAAATTGCCGCAAGACCAATTGATCATTGCAGATTTAGTCCCTGTGGTTTGGCCAAATTGCAGATTTAGTCCCCAACTTTTTGAAAGTGCACCAGACGTCCCTATTTTAAAGTTTTCGTTGCATTTTTGGTCCCTGACCAACATTAAATGACTAAAATACCCCCATCTCTATTTTCTTTTCAGTTTTTTTACATCAATGGCCCCTGTGTTGCGCCAGACTTTACAAAAATCGTCTTTTTTTTTTTTTTTTTACTTTTAAAATTAGTATTATTTTTTAATTAAATAATATTAAAAAAATATTAAAGATTTCAAAAATATTCAAAAAAATAATAAAAAATATTCAAAAAAATTCATTCGTATTATACGTTTTCGTCTGCTTTTTCCTCCGTTTTTCGTCCGTTTTCGCACGTTTTCGTCCTTTTTTCGTCGTTTTCGTCCGTTTTTTCATTTTTTCGCCCGTTTTTGTCCGTATTTACACATTTTCATTCGTTTTCGTCCTTTTTTCACGTTTTCGTCCGTCTTCGCACGTTTTTGTATGTATTTACACGTTTCCGTTCGTTTTCGACCGTTTTTACATGTTTTCGTCCGTTTTTTCACGTTTTCGCATGTTTTTGTCCGTATTTACACATTTTCATTCGTTTTCGACCGTTTTTGCACGTTTTCGTCCTTTTTTACACATTTTCGTCCGTCTTCACACGTTTTCGAAAAAAAAATTGATTTTTTATTTCTCGAAATTAACAAAATTTTGAAAAAAAAATAATTTTTTATTTTTCAAAAAAAAAAATCGAAAAAAAATATTTTTCGAAAAAAAAAATTGGAAAAAATGGACGAAAACGTGTAAAAACGGTCGAAAACGAATGAAAATGTGTAAATACGGAAAAAAACGGACGAAAACTTGTAAAAACGGTCGAAAACGAACGAAAACGTGTAAATACAGACAAAAACGTGCGAAGACGGACGAAAATATGAAAAAACGGACGAAAACGAATGAAAATGTGTAAAAACGGGCGAAAACGTGAAAAAACGGAAGAAAACGTGTAAAAACGGTCGAAAACGAATGAAAATGTGTAAATACGGACAAAAACATGCGAAAACGTGAAAAAACGGTCGAAAACGAACGGAAACGTGTAAATACAGACAAAAACGTGCGAGGAAAACGTAAAAAACAAACGAAAACGTAAAAAAGAGAGGAAAACGTAGAAAATAGACGAAAACATAAGAAAACAGACGAAGACGTAAGAAAACAGACGAAAATGTAAGGAAGTAGACGAAAACGGAAGAAAACAAACGAAAACGTAAAAAAATAGATGAAAACGTAAGATTGTGAGTTCAAATCCACTTATCTTATCAAAGGCGCCCGCCGGTATGCTCAACAACCTAAAGATTGTGAGTTCAAATCTCATTGGAAAAATATGTGAGATAAAAATTGTAAGGCATGTGGTGTAAGTTATAAAAAAGTTGCAGTTCAAAAAAGTAAAATAAAAAAATCACTTACCTTAAATATATGTGCTGAAATTATGTTTTATAAAAATAATGAATTTTATGCATGTTGAAAACATGGTTAATTAAGAATGAAATGATTAAACAAAAGCCGTGTTGAAAACATGGTTAATTAAGAATGATTAAACAAAACTCGTGTTATTATTTTAATTTTAATCAACCACAGATCTGTAACATGGAAGATGCTCATTGTTGTTCACCATATAAGAAAAATGATTCAGTTGTTTAAACATATGGACCAAAATCTAAAAAAGCCATGCCAACTACATTGAAGGTGGCTGTCATTGGGGCCGGTCTCTGTGGGTTGATCGCCGCCCGGGAGCTTGAAAGAGAATCCCATGAAGTGGTGGTTCTAGAAAAATCACACCGATTGGGTGGTGTTTGGGTCTATGATCCAAGGACCGAGTCAGATTTACTAGGAATTGATCCAGATAGAGAAATTATTCATGCTACAATATACAAATCATTACGCACGAATAGTCCACGTCAAATAATGGGATTTTCGGATTATATGTTTGAAGGGAAAGAATACGGTGATCCAAGGATGTTTCCTGGGCATGAAGAGTTTTTAAGGTATTTGGAAGATTTTGCTGAGAAATTTGGAGTAACGAAACTCATAAGGTTCAATTCAGAAGTGACTAGAGTTGAATTACTCGACTCGGGGAATGAGTTTGTGGTCGAGTGGAAGATGAATGGTTCGAGTTGGACTTCTAGCTCAACCTTGACTGAGGTGTTTGACGCAGTAGTTGTTTGTAATGGTCACAACAGTCAACCTAGAGTGGCTATGGACATTCCAGGAATCCGTGAATGGCCAAACAAGCAATTGCATGCTCATAACTATCGAGTTCCCGAACCATTTCATGATCAGGTTTGTTAATTTCTCAGTTGTCCTTTTACATATTTGATTCATTTACACAAAACTTAGCGACTTATAATTTATATATTTGAGCAATTAACAATATTTCACAGGTAGTAGTTATCATCGGCAACGGGTCAAGTGCTTATGACATATCAAGAGAATTAGCCACTGTTGCCAAAGAAGTTCACTTGTCGTCAAGATCGCCAAAAGTTAAGGTCTCAAAACTGGAAAAATACGATAATATATGGCAGCACTCCAAGGTACATATGACTTGTTGTGAAAGAAGAAACTAATTAAGTAGATGATCTCACTTGTTCTTATATATTTTAAATTTTTATAGATAGATCGTGTTTACAAAGATGGCACTGTAAAGTTTCAAGATGAAGTCTCTATTAAAACAGACACAATAATTCATTGTACAGGGTAAGAACAACAACTAACATTCTATCATCTATGTATTTATTTTGGAGGTGGCAAACGGGCGGGTTGGGTCATGGTCAATCCGGTCATGTGGATCACAGGTTGGGACTCAAATGGGTCAGGATTTGAACGGGTGGGCAGGGGTTGGCTTGGTAGTCTTACAAGTTTTTCCTTCTTTGGATGACACATTGTGATTGCCAGTACTATACTTCAAGGACATAATTTTTATGTTAATGTGTTACACAGGTACGAGTTTCATATTCCATTTCTTAAAACAATTGACATTGTAAGTGTTGATGACAAGCGTGTTGCACCTACTTATGGGAATGTTTTCCCTCCGCAACTTGCCCCAAGACTGTCTTTCGTAGGTTTATTTCACATGGTCAGTTCAGTGTGCTTGTTGATTTAATATTGTGTTTCACAAAAAAATGTTAACTAGAAAAGTTACTAATTAAATAAATATTGGACCATGATGGTGTAATATTATTAGGGTATGACATTCCTTCCAGCCGAATTGCAGTCTATGTGGATTGCTCGAGCATTATCCGGGAAGGTTTCATTGCCTTCAGAAAAACAAATGTTGCTTGATGTCGAACAAGTTTATAGGCAAATGGAAGAAAAGGGGATCCCCAAGAGTTACACTCATTCTCTTAATCTTAATGTAAATTTTCCGGTTTCATTTCATATTCAGATGCAGATACGTATACTTTTTTCTTTATAACCTTATGTATATACTCAATTTGTTTTGTCAAATCATTTTACAGATGGATTACTTGGATTGGCTATCAGATCAACTAGGAATTACACGACCACCGCAAAAGTTGAAAGACTTTTATGCCCGTTTTATAGAACGTTATCTTCATGATCATGAAGGGTTCCGCGAAAAATTTGAAAAGGACTTACTAGACAATGATGAGTTGTAAATCATTTTTCAAGAGATTTATTCTAGTAATTCATTCTGCAGGAACTATGAAACTATAAATTTGTTCAATGTTGCTATAATATACCATATTACCATTACATTGATGTTTTAAGTTCGTGAACAAGCTCTGTGAAAGACCAACACGTAAACACCAATAGTGCATCCATGAAGGTTATAAAGCTATTGCAATGTTGAACAAAGCTAGACCCGGCAATCTTGACCTGTATTAGCATTATAGCTTCACTTCCGACTTTCATGGCCTTCCCAACCGACTTTCCCGCCACCTTTGGTTCTTAGCAAACACATGGAGCTGGAAAACCGGGTCGGTAAGGTAGCATTGTTAGTGGGTTTATTTATGTTAGTATAGTATTTGTATTGTTTGAGCCCAAGCCATGTGTTAGGCCTTGGTACTTATATAACATTCGACAATTTCAAGCACATTGTGAGGACTTTATATTTGTGTTAGTATAGTATTTGTAATGTTTGAGCCAAGCCCATGTGTTGGTATTTTTATTGTGTTTACTTGTCTCGTAACTTGGAAACATGGTTGTCATGCTTGGCTAATTCTTTTATACATGTTTGTATGATGTTTGTGTTATGAAAATTGCTATGTTTTAATATTAGTTTTGATCAACTTCATGCTAAGTTAAAGAACCATTTATGTTTGAGTTTTGTGATATTTGTTTATCAAGTTTGATTAGTTGTTGCCTTGTTGGTAATTTCATAGGTCGGAAGGGTGATTATCAATAAACTAGTTACAATTGTTTGTCTAAGAATAATTGTTTTCTGTATGAGACCCCATATAAGTAACTTGATATTGCAAATAAACTTGGGTGTGATTGTTATCAAATCTTGTGAACCGAACGTGGATCGATTTTCTTATGATAAGTTGGCATTTAATCGTTTGATTGTGCTTAAGGCTTGATTTTATTGTTCTGTGATCTTGCACGCAGATTGCATACTTTGGAATCATAAGATTGGAATTGACAAAAACTTGTTCTAATGTTTGTAATCAATATATCAAAACCACTCTCATAATAGCATTCCAAATATCATAAACTAATCCAAACAAGTGTGGCCTTTTATCCATTGAATTCGCATAATTATCATTTTCATTTTACTTGTTACTTTTAAGATTTCAACAAAACAATTAAGTCATCACACAAGATTCACGCCTGAGTTCACTCAAATCCTTGAGATCGACCTCGACTTACCAATCTCTAACTACACACGACAAGGGTATACTTGCAAAAATATGTTCCTAGTTAACCTGGTATTTCTTGTTATAAATTTAAAGCTTTTTGAAGACATCACAAGCTAGTCGTCAAAACCCTTGATGATAGAAGAACCTTAACCAAAATACCTTGAACAAAATCGATCAAAGAAAACCATTTGATAACACCCTTACTCAAATCGATTATACTTCACCACCACCAAGTAAACTTCTTTAACCCGAAACCTTGAAATTGAAATGTGAAAACCTAATTGTCTCATTTGAAGCTCAAATCTGAAACTCCAAGAACCTTGTGACAAAAGAAAATGATTTCCTATAGACCTAGGAAAATCGATTCATCTTGCAAACCAAATTCAAGAACCTTGTATTCTAAGTAATCTTGACTCGTAAATTTAGAAATCTTGAACCTTTTAGTATACAAAATGATAGCCAAACAATAACTGGAAATGAATTAGAAAGATAAGTTATATCTCCTTGTTGGAACCTTCGATATAAGATCCCTCCGGTGATCCTAGATCTATGTGTCTTCAACCTATGATTCAAATTTCGTAGAACAGTTAACGAACTCGCAGAGTCAATTCTCCCACGACTATGCAGTAACCGACGAACCAAAGCCGGTTTAGTCATTTCTCTTGTTTCGGCCCTCTCCAAATAGTGTGATTTGTTCTTCTTGAACAAGACTCTGATATCAATTGTTGGAAAAAATCCAACAAACTGGTTTGTAGAGCAAAACCACGAATCAATAACAACTCCAACAAGAACTCGACAAAGGTTAAGATCCTTTAATGTCAAGTGGCACAAACACACATACGAGACATTTTAGATTCAAACATTTATAAATGGTAAGCAAGAAAAGTAGGTCAAATAACTCTCACCCCTCGTCTCTATTTATATATATATAATGAGGGAGAGAAACGTAATCCTTATATTATGTTGGAAACCATATCTAACTTATATGAGTGTGCACCACGCACCACCTAACATATATTATTGATTAACTATAAATCATGTTGATCTTCGGGTAAATCACAATTATATAAAATACTTAATCATGCCAACATTCACCCATGCAATGTTTGGTTATTCCTGAGAACTAACAAACAGGAAGGAGTTGTCATCAAACACGTAATATATTTCACGAAGCTAGAATCGCTCCAATAGCATATCAAATAATTTCATTATAAATTAATCATTGATGCATTGTGTTTGGTGAAATGTAAAAAGAATCACATATAATGCATCACAAATACCATTAAAATATCATGCAATCCTATTAATCTATGTATTAAAAGGTATAATTTGCTTATTACTCCATATTATTTACTGAACTTGACCAATATAAATGTTACGAGTGTTGTGAAACGAGGGAAAGAAAATATTCTTCAATTAATTTATAATGTAAGAGATACATATGGTATATATAAGATAAATAGTAGGGTTTTAGATAAACAGTAGGGAAAAACCCTAATAGCTAACTGGGTTGTGGGCCTCTTATGGACATGAACATCCACTAATAATTATCCATAACACTCCCTCTTGGATGTTCATATTATTAATACGCTTAGGAAATACTGCCTCATTAAAAACCTTGTCAGGAAAACTAGTTGAACAAATAAGAACTAGACTTGTATTTGATGGGTTAGTGAAATATGAACCCATATCCTTTGTACCTTGAAGATACCGAAATATTTGTTTTACCCCATTCCAGTGCCTCTCTTGTGGGGCATGAACTGGATCTTGCTAATTAGTTTAATGAAAATGCTATATCAGGTCGTGTATGACCAACAAGAAATATTAAAGCTCCAATAGCACTTAAATATAGAACTTCAGGACCAAGAATTTCCTTATCAGCTTCTCGAGGTCGAAATGGGTCCTTTTTAACATCAAGTGTCCTAACGACCATATGATTACTTAGTGAATGTGATTTTTCCATATAAAATCTTTTCAAAACTTTCTCGATATATGTTTCTCAATTTGTAACCCAAGACAAAGTTTTGTCTTTCCAAGATCTTTTATTTCAAATTCTCTATTTAAGCAATCAATAGCCTTAGGAAGTTCACCAGGACAATCCAATCAAATACTATTCTCGAGATCTTTTCTTATATGCTCTAACATAAAAATCACTAGCATGCTCCATGCATTTTATATGCTATAATGAAATCTTAAAATCACATGAGCTCTATTGATTAAATTTTAGACGCATATCAATTACTTATTATATTGCCAGACTTATAAATATTATATACATTATTGGATCCACCACATGAGAACATATCTCCTTATGATCATTTACATGTTTGTACGAAAGTATTGTGTGCCATTAGTTATGCCTTATATATGAAAATTTCTATACTTAAATTTCACTTTCTCATAAGATCAATGCATATCTAATAATTTTACACATTCATATATATGGGCTTCAAGTCCCAGTAACCATGTCTCTTCACAAGAGACTTTACTCTTTAATTTCTTCTTTGCGTCTTTACATCTTTTGGCCATTCATTAATACATATGCACTTCCTGCACGTATTCTTTCATGATTTTCATCATGATTATAGCGCTATCTTATTTATTTACATAATCATTATCATGCATATTATTTTATACAATATCTCCATCGACGTCGATTCTTTTATATTTTCGATTCCACACTTTACTCGACATTGGAATATATCATTTATTGAGATCTCATAGTTTTTCAAGTACCTGGGATTTTTTCAATTACCTTCATGTCTAGTGACTCTTTAGGAGAATTATTATGAGGCCTTTATTACCTCGATTCGACCATCATAATTTTCTTGCTCCATTTTATCACTTCAATCGAGGACTTTCATTTTGAATCGATTAGTCTATCACGTTGGAGACGTGCCATAGACTTACTACCAATTATTAGTTTTACTGGTGGGACATACATTCTAATTGGAGCATTAGCGGCGTATAGGGGTGTAAACGAGTCGAGCTTTTAACGAGCTACTCGAGCTCGAGCTCGTTTAACTCGAGTCGAGCTTGATAGTTTTCGAGCTCGAGTCGAGCTCAAACAAAATGTAGAGCTCGAATAATTTCACGAGCCGAGCTTTTAAAACTTGTATTTAGCTCGGCTCGTTCAAAATCTCGTTTAATTATTCGAGCTTTTAAAACTTGTATTTAGCTCGGCTAATCAAGCTTAATATGTAGTATCAAAATATTTTAATTATAATTATTTAATTACTATTAGTATTAAAGGTTAAATTTAAAACCAAAACCAATAATATGTTAACCTTCAATCACATCAAAAGATCTACTGATGTGCTAGATGTATGTACAAGTTTTAAATTTATAAACACGATTACCGGATCTAGAAATAACACATACGAGCAAGTGAACTTGTCCGTTATAGCAAGATTGAGTTGGTAAGTCGGGATCGTTCGCAGGGATTTGTGAGTGAATCTAAGCGAAAGTTTAAAATTAAATCTCTAATTCTAGCGATAATGATTATAAGATAATTCAAATGATTAAAAACTACACTTGCTTAGACTAGTTAACTACTCATAAGAAAAGCATGATTGTGATAACTTCCTTAACATGTTGGTAATTAGAATTAGTTGGTGTTCTAATCTATCGTTTCTACAAGTTAAATCTTCGTCAAGATTTTAGTTTATAAAAACAAGCATTAGGTTTGGACCAATCAATTCAAGATCAATTCAAGGTTCATAAAGTTGAATTAACAACCTTAAACACAAAAATAGTTTCTTGTTTAATCAAATGCTCTTAAGAAATGGTCAATACAAAAGGTAACCGAATCATAGACAACAAGGTTACAATTGATTATAAACTACTAAAACTTTCGACCAATTAGGCATTTATAACCAATCCGATTTGATTAACAAAAAGTATTCTCATTACAATTACACCTTAGTTCCTTTGTTTAGTCAAGAATAATTATGGTGAAAAACAATCTTTCATAGACAAAAGATTATAACTAGTTGAATGATAACAACCCTTTCGGCCAATGATATTATAAGCAACTAGTTAAACTTGACTCAACAAATGTCACTATGAAACTTTAGTATAATTGGGTTTTAGAATTGACTTGAAATTGAATTAAAAAATGTTATCACAATCATAGACTAATCATTTAGTAATTATGATCATCTAAGCAAGTGCAAAAGGTTACTAGCCACTCATAGCAAACATGAACATAAACTCCAAATATTGAACATTAGAAATTATAATTAAAGTCTTACAAATGTTTGCAATATGATTACAAATGAATAGAAAATGATTTTCTAAGTGTTGGTGTTGACTTCTTGAGAATTTGACCTCCGGATGTTGACTTTTTGGACTTCCAATGCTTCCTGAACTTTTATGGACGAATTTGAGAACTTTGAGACTAGTAAAGGATTGCTTTGTTTTTGGTGTATTGAGTTGTAATAGTTGTGTGTTGAAATGAGATTACAAAGCCTCTATTTATACTACTCCTCAAGCCTAGGCTCATTAATGCAACAACTTGGCCTCCAAGGTGAATAGAAAGACCTAGAATGGCAGAGAGAAGGGCCTAGAATCGGGTAGAATGAGATAGAAAACATCTTGCAAAACTTTAACGAGCTGACCAACCATTCGGTAATGGGCTATGACCGATCGGTTGGTTGTGACCTCTGCGACTAACCGGTCGGTTGGATTCATAACCGATCGGTTGGATGTGACAATTTCTCCTAACCGATCGGTTGAAATGGATACCGATCGGTTGCTTGAGTTCTGACAGCAACAAACTTGATCTTTACTTGGCTCTTTGTTCTTTGTCCAAACTTAATAATTCCTTGTCAACGTTCTTTGGAATGATGAAAACTTGGATTCTTCTTTGTGAAATACTTGAACGAATTGAATCCCGAGATGAGAATGACATTTCCTTTATTTTCTTCACTTTTTCCTGTTTTTAGCTACAAATGCTTGCAAACACACTTTGATACGATTATGGGACAAAAGCATATAAATATAACCGAAAAACATACGAATAACGCCACTAAAAACATGCACAATTTGAGCGTTATCAAATCCCCTCACTTGAACTTTGCTTGCCCTCAAGCAAATCTAGAAATAAAATATCGTCCACATGGTACTTCAAAGATGTTTTGGAAAAATGTGATGCAAATCTTCCAAGTACAAGTACAAGTTAGATCCATCATTTGGAGCTTAAATGGTTGAAACATTGAGATGTTTGACAATACCTAAATGATTTTCTTGCTAGATAAACATTACTAATCACCTCACGAAAAAGGAATAAGATATAATTCACTCGAAACACTCATTTTTAGGTGAAGTATAAGAGAAATCACACTCATTGCTCAGTCATGATTTAAATATTACCATATGCTTGTACAAGAAACATAACTACACCGTAAAGGCGTAAGCACCAAGTATTCATATCAAAGAGGGCTTTTATTCGGGTTTAAGGCTAAAAAGGGATAATAAAGACTTTCGTTCAACTATCTTATGTAAAACAAAATAGATCGCTGGCGCGAATTCTTGTATCAACACAATGGATGGTCACTAAGAATATTCTTAGATTGTTGGCGCATTGTTATTTCTTCAAGAAATCGGATGGTCACTATATGTTATACACTTGATAATTTTACTTGAGTCAAGGGTAGGAATAAGACATGGGATAAATTTATAGAATGTAAATGATAAAGAATATACAAAATAGTCAAAGTCTACTAACCGAATGTTGCTAGCTATTCTAGAACCACTATCATGTACTCTTTAGAACTCCATTCATGAGCGATCAATACTCAACACTATAGCTCATTGGCTATTTTATTCGATATATACATTTCTTTTTAACATAACATGAACATAAAATCACTTGTCACCATTCTATTTTGATGACTTATTCTTAACTTGCTTTGATTGCTGCTTCCGGAATTACTACTTTCTTCATACTTCATGATTTCCACATAACATCCAACTTGTCATATAGCTAGCAACCAACTAAGACTTGACAAAGGGTAAGGCTAGGCTAAAAAGTGTAAAATCTTTTTGTATTTTTCTGGATTTAATCAAAAGAAAAGATAGGCTCAGAAGGTGTGACTAGGGGTATCTAGCATTAAAAATGAATGCTAACAAAAAGGGTTATGTTGGCGGTTAACTAGTCAATGAGATTAGCTAAAAATTAAAAATTGAAGGCTATTTGGGTTAGATCCTAAGATTGCCTCTTATCACATATGCATACTTATATCACAAGAAATGTGATCTCACAACGGTCTAGAAATGATTTACCAGCGCAAGTTCTAGAATAAATAAAATCACCGGCACATTCATAACAAAAGATTTAAGCATAAATAATGTATGCTATATAAGAAACAGGCTCAAATCCTCATAATTTAGTGGAAAGGGCTATAATATGTGCTAGCTAATGTTATCGATCCCAGAATGGATTGCAATATTAATTAGGACACATCTCAAATTTCAAAAGTTACCATTTTTACTAGTGGATGGATCCAGTTATTCTAATATATTACCCTAAAAGCGTGAAAACAACTAGATCACCAAGGCAACAAAATTTAAAATTAAAATCGAAATTTACGGAATATTCTTATTTACCTATTCACCCCCCCCCCAACACTTAAGTTAAGCATTGTCCTCAATGTGATAAACGAACTTCAAGGTATGAAAATAGGGAAATAAGAAAATGAACCGTATTTTTCTTTTGTGGTTCTTTATTCCAAGTGTCCAAGTTTTCTTCATCATTTCCTGTATCAATCATAAAACAAACAAACACAAGTCTATATGTTTTATTAAAATTAGTGAAACACCCCCACACTTAAGTTCAACTAAGTGGTTTAAACTTTGGGGTATAATCACTTAAAATAAACTAAGAATTAAAAATAAAATAAGAAACACACGGGTTGCCTCCCGAGAAGCGCTTGTTTTATTTACGAGTCATCAGCCTAACTCAAACTTCGCAAGAACTACGTTGATGCGGTTTGGGATTTCCTCTTCAGATATTTTGGTATAAACAATACGTTTTCTACCACAATTTCTTCTCCAGTTTCATCTATCTCTTCCAATTCGACTTTTTCCCATGCTCTAGGAAGAGCATGATAGATAAAACCTTTTTCATGGGCCCATGGTATATTTTTCATATGAGGTGCCATGAATGTGATAGCTTCGTATTTAGATTCGGATGGATATTCAATAGAAATTTTGCTCATTTGCTCCTTATCATAATACAATTTAATGCGGTGACCATTAACAATGAAACTTCCACCATGCTTGTCATAGAGTTCGACATATCCAGATGGAAATCCATGTTTCACTATATACGGTCCCATCCATTTGGGTTTGAGCTTAGGAGCTTTGAACTTGTATTTCATATTGAAAAGCAGAACTTTATCTCCAGCTTTGAATTCTTTTCTGATTCTAAGCTTTCGGTCATGATAAGCTTTGGTTCTGGCTTTGTATAGCTTAGAATTTTCGTAGGCTTGGAGCCTCAATTCATCGAGTTCATGCAATTGCAAGAATCTTTTCTCTCCAGCTAATTTTAGATCGGGGTTACAATTTCGTAATGCTCTGTAAGCACGATGTTTGATTTCGAACGGCAAATGACATGTTTTTCCATACAAGAGTCTGTATGGTGTTGTTCCAATTGGAGTTTTATAAGCCGTACGAAATGCCCATAGAGCGTCATCGAGTTTCCTCGACCAAACGGAAGGATTTTCTTTAACCGTTTTTTCCAGTATTCTTTTTAATGCTCTATTAGTATTTTCGACTTGTCCACTGGTTTGTGGATGATATGCTGTAGCAAAACGATGATGAACTCCATATCGTTTCATGATTTTCTCCATTTGTTTATTACAGAAATGGGTTCCTCTATCACTTATTAAAGCTTTAGGGATTCCATATCGAGCAAAAAGCTTTTCGAGAAAGTTGACAATCTCGTGCATCGTTTGTGGGTAAGGCTTCAGCTTCAGCCCATTTGGAAACATAATCGATTGCAAATAGAATATATTCATATTTGTGGGATTTAGGAAATGGTCCCATAAAATCGATTCCCCAAATATCGAATATTTCGCAGACTTGAATGCTTTTCTGAGGCATTTCATCTCTACGAGAAAGACTACCGGATTTTTGGCACGCATCGCAGTTTTGAACAAGAGTATGAGCTTCTTTGAAAATTGTTGGCCAATAGAATCCAGCATCAAAAACTTTTTTAGCTGTGGTGGTAGGACCGTAATGTCCCCTTGTTGGGCCATGATGGTATTCATCAAGAATTTTCTTGTTTCTGCTCCAGAAACACATCTTCGGATCATTCCATCGGGACACATTTTGAAAAGAAAAGGTTCTTCCCAATAATAGTGTTTTAAATCCGAAAAGAATTTACTTCTTTGAGCATGAGTTAATCCTTTCTTGAGAATATTTCCACCAAAATAATTTGCAAAGTCTGCAAACCACGGTATTTCCTCTTCATCAATTTTATTGATGGTCATAAGAGTTTCATCAGGAAAATAATCATCAATTTCGTCTTTCTTTAATTCTTCCAAATTTGGGTTCTCAAGACGAGACAAATGATCGGCAGCAAGATTTTCTGCTCCTTTCTTATCTTTTATTTCGTTATCGAATTCTTGGAGTAGTAAAATCCAGCGAATAAGACGCGGTTTTGCATCTTGTTTAGCAAACAGATATTTGAGTGTTGAGTGATCGGTGAAAACAACTGTTTTGGAAAGCACGAGATAAGATCTGTGATGAGGCGAAAAATGATCCGTTTTTAGGGGGTCATTTAAGCCCGAATCCGACTTTATTTGATCAAATATTGCCCTAAATCGTTCCTTTTGTGATTTTAGGTGTTTGGAGAGTGAATTCTGGAAAAGAGGCTATTTTGGACGTTTTTGGAGCATAAAGTGAAGAAAACGACAAAGTACCAAAAAAATCCAAGCTGAAGATACAAGGTGACGGCGTCAAGACTTCCTTCTTGACGGCGTGAGACATGAAGAATTAAATATCGAAGGTGGTGACGGCGTCAGACGTACTGGTGACGGCGTCAAAGTGGCCAAGAATAATTTACCGTGGGTGGTGACGGCGTCACATAGGCCGTCACAAGTGGATCTAGGGCGTCCGAGGAAGTATATGGCGGCGAGGTGACGGCGTCAGATTTAACTCTTGACGCCGTCAGAACGATTTTCCTATATATAGTTTTCTAGTTTTTTCATAAAAAAAGAGAGAAGTTTTGGTGAAACCCTAAAGACGATTTTGGTGCCTCTTTCACAGGTTTTTCAAGGGTTCCAAACCCTTGAGACCTTGCATTGTAATTGAGATAAGTGTACTTTTAATTCAATCAATATGTCTATGTGTTGGTTGTTTATCTCTTGTTCTTGTCTCAATTCTACTATGCTAGGCTAGATCTCTCTTGTGTTTGCTTAGATCTAATGAAACCTAGATGTTGATTATGTGTTGATTACTTGTCTATTCTTGTTTTGAATGAATGATTTATATGTTAGGCTTAAGAAAACTGGCAGATCTCCAAATGGTAACATGCTTGAACGTCTTAAGAAACATGAACCGAGGCGTACTAGGTCTTTATTGGTTGTATTTAATGCATGAGCCACTGTTTACAATCCCTATAGTTGTGCTGGGTCATGGTGTAGGAGGAGATAAGAGCTCATAGAGTTGGGGAGTTATGTATGCCACCCCACGAATGGTATTAAGGAATACAACCCGTCATTCATACAAGTGTAACAAGTAATTAACATGTAAAAGATATCTAGGGAGTAGTGAAGTCTAAGTAAACACAATTTCTCCAATTACTGCTCACAACCTTAGTTTAATTTCATTTTTATTATTTTATTTTGATTGCATCTTAGCTTTGGGTTAGTTGAATAGCAACTAATTCCGCCCACTCTTCTAAAAACCGAGATTTTAATTGCTTTCATAAAATATAAAAAAAATACAAAAATAATCATCCCTCACCTTTAGAACTATTAATTAGGTTTTCTAATCCTAGCGACACTATTCCTAAGCTGAACGATCAATCCCCCGGTACTTGTCACTATACTATACTACAACGATCAGGTACACTGCTTGGTGGGGGTTGTAAGCCTCGCGAGATCCCTCGAGAGGTAAAGCAAGGTGCGATTCCCACGCATCAATCTGAATTTGTCAAAAGCAAAAACTACGGCTAATAATTCTTTCTCCGTAACTGTATAATTTTTTTGGGCATTGTTAAGTGTTTTGCTAGCAAAGTATATAGGACGAAAATGTTTTCCTTCACGTTGTCCTAAAACAGCTCCAACAGCAAAATCGCTTGCGTCGCACATAAGCTCAAAGGATAGTGACCAATTAGGTGAAACCATAATTGGAGCACTCGTCAATTGACTCTTTAGCAATGTTGCAAAAATCGGAAAAATCGGCCGATTAATCACCGATTCCAAGGTAATCGGCCATAGACCTTGGCGATTTAGGCTAATCGGCTAAAAAAATCGGTCTGGGAAAAAAATCGGCCAAAAATCGGCCGAATCGGTCAAAAATCGGCCGAATCGGCCAAAAATCGGCCGAATCGGCCGAATCGGTCAAATTTAAAAAAATAAAAATTTAGGCATTTTACTTAATTTGGGGATCGTTTATTTCACTTATAACGCACAATGGGCCTCATAATCAGAATTGAAGCCTTTTATTGAGGTTTGAAAACATAGAAGGCTTGAATCAGTTAAGATCTTTAGTTTGCTCTCTAGAAATTCCCAAAACATGCAGGAAATGCCAAACCGATTAATCACCGATTAATCACCGCCTTGACCGATTACAGGCTGCAGGGTGGTCGACCGCCCGGCTACCGATTCACGATTTTTGCAACATTGCTCTTTAGTGTTTCAAAAGCTTTAATGCAATCTGCATTGAAATAAAAAACATAATCTTTTTCAAGAAGTTTCGTCATAGGACGAGATAGTTTTGAAAAATCCTTTATGAAATGACGGTAGAAACCGGCATGTCCTAAAAAACTTCTAACGGCTTTAACGTTAGTTGGAGGTGGTAATTTGGTGATAACATCAATTTTTGCTTTATCAACCTCCATTCTTGAACTTGATATTTTGTGTCCCAGCACAATTCCTTCGGTTACCATAAAATGGCATTTTTCCCAATTGAGAACAAGATGTGCAGCTTCATATCTTTCAAGTATTTTGTCCAGATTTGAAAGACAAACTTCAAAAGAATCTCCAAATACTAAAAAATCATCCATGAAGAATTCCCTAGATGTCTCAAGCATATCTTGGAATATAGCAATCATACACCTTTGAAAAGTGGCAGGTGCATTACAAAGACCAAAAGGCATACGCCGATAAGCGTAGGTTCCAAAAGGACATTTGAATGTGGTCTTTTATTGATCAGAAGGATCAATGGAAATTTGGAAATAACCTGAAAAACCATTGAGGAAACAAAAGTATTTGTTTCCTGCTAATCTTTCAAGCATTTGATCCATGAATGGGAGAGGAAAATGATTTTTCCTGGTGGCTTTGTTCAATTTTCTATAATCAATACATACTCGCCATCCAGTGACTGTTCTAGTAGGAACTAATTCATTCCGTTCGTTGGTCACTACAGTCATTCCTCCTTTCTTGGGAACACAATGAACAGGACTTACCCAAGGACTATCTTCTATGGGGTATATGATTCCAGCGTCAAGAAGTTTAATGATTTCTTTCTTGACAACTTCTTTCATGTTGGGATTAAGTCGACGTTGTCTTTCAACAACAGGTTTAGCACCTTCTTCGAAATTGATTTTATGTTTACAGAAATCAGGACTAATTCTTGGGATATCAGAAGTTTTCCACGCAAAAGCGCGTTTATGCTTTTTAAGAACTGAAATTAATTTTTCTTTTTCATCATCTTTGAACAACGAAGATATGACTACAGGAAGAAGTGAATTCTCCTCCAAGTAAGCATATTCGAGATTATTTAGAAGTGGTTTAAGCTCAAGATCGGTGGGTGGTTCTTGAAGAGATGTATTGATCCTCATTTGATCATTAATCATAATTTCTTCGAAATTCTCCTCAACTATTTCTCCTTCCTCAACTTCATCATCTTCTTCAAATTTAACTTCCATAAATTCAGCGAACTCTTTATCAAGATTCGTTTCATTTATTTTCTCAGAAGTGGTTGTGAAAGGATCAAAATCGTCAAGTAATGTATCCAATTCTTCCTCAGTGACTTCATCGATTACATCAATCACTGGTATATGGATATTTCATTGCTTTGTCGATTAGAAAGGTAATTCTATCTTCTCCAACTCCTAGATTGAGTTCTTTACCTTTAACTTTGATTATGGCATCAGCGGTGTTTAGGAAAGGTCTTCCTAAGATTAAAGGTACTTGTCTATCTTCCTCCATTTCTAGGATTACAAAATCCACTGGGAAAACAAATTTACCAACTTGGACAAGCATGTTTTCAGCAACCCCAACAGGATATTGGTATGTATGGTTGGTTAATCGAATACTCATCTTTGTGGGTTTCAAAGTATTGATGGAAAGTTTAGAATACAACGAATAGGGCATCAAATTAATACTTGCACCGAGATCGGCTAAAGCATCGCATGTGATGTTGTTTCCTAACGTGCATGGGATTAAAAAACTTCCGGGATCTCCCAGTTTTGGTGGAACTTTGTTTTCAATAATGGCTGAACATTCTTCATTGAAGAAAGTAGCAGATATTTGTTCTAACTTATGTCACAACTCACCATTTCAGGTCATTTCCCAAACTTTGGAAAAATACTATTCATCAAAACACTAATCATCGTTTTACTATTCATCATATTTGGTGTCAGTTTGACATTCCGAGAAGCATTCAGAAATTTTACTATTCACTGAACACTATTCATTTCCAGAAAAATCTTCACTATTCACTTGCAACACTCATTTCATCATAAATTTAGTTTACGGGTATTCAAATTCGCAAAACCGGATTGGTTTAGGTACAAATTCATTTCATTATCAGTAAGGACATTGCATACGGACTAGAGATGGTCTGCATATCATCAGTAGGTCATTTACATGTTATACCACTCTTAGGATTTTCAAATTTATATATTTGATATATTAAACATTTTACGTATAATTATTTATAAATAAACGTTAACACCCGGTTAATAAACACGACGAATATATCTAAATATTCCCACAATGGTCCTGACATATTTCTATATCCATTATATCATCATAAAAGTTATAATATTTATTTACCCAGTATTTTGGAAATTTATTTTTATTTATAATGAAAGTTTATAAATATTGTGACGGTTTTCGTGGAAACTAAACAATAATCACCCGAACACTCAGTACTTGTACCCAACATAATTTTAACATTTTTACAACTTTATTTTATCCCGAATAACTTCGTTAACATTTATTTCTATCAAACCCGGTACCCGATTTTAACTTATATATCAAATGTATACATAAACTTCACTAGTTTCCTAATTAAATCCAAGCTACCCCAACCCCCCCCCCCCCCTCACTCACCCATGACCGGCCCTTAAGGTCTCACCAAGACCACAAGTCAATATTCTAACCTTATGCCTTAATGTGATAATATAATACCTTATATTTTTACCTAAATATCTAGCAAAAACACCTTTTACACAACACTTATCAAAATTTTAGAATCAAAAACTCATTTTCTCTTCCTCATCTCAAAACCCACGACCCATATTCAATCCAAGACCAAAATCCATTATTTTTTGAAGATCAAAGCATAAAAGTTGTTCATTTCATCATTCTAATTAAGAGTTTTGAAATATAAACTCAAGAATCACAAGGTTTCTCATCATCGAATCACCTTATATTTCAAAGTAAGTTATCAAATTTATTTTCATGATTTCATCTAATATATACTTGTATCATATGGTTTTCATGCTTAATTTCATGCACAAGCTAGCTATACCACAATATTTTTGTTAACTTTTTGAACATACAAACCCTAGAAATTGTTTTATAGGTTCCCTTATTAATTAACTTGATTAGTGATGATTAGGAACCCATGGCACCCTAAGAAGGTGTATGGTAGGATTAGAATAGCTTTGTGGTGTTTGCACGAGATTTGGTGATGTTAGAAACTAGTTTTGAACATGGAAAATGGATTTGTAACAAGTATATAAACCTACTGTCCCATTTTTGTAAACCCAGGAAAATCAGTAAACATAAATTAAACTTTGGCAAAATTTTTAGAAAATACTTTCAAAAACGAAGCCGTAGGCGAAAGAACGGATTAAAAAGAGTTTATAACGAAGAAGTTATGATTTTTGCACGTTTATTGACGAAAAGTATATTTTCTGAAAATACATGCTGTTGGACGTTTTTCGTCGGATAAAACGAGGTTTTAGACGTAACCCGGAGGAGCCAAGCTTTCCAAAATATATTACTACATACTAAGACGTAACCATGGATATAAAGAACAAGTAAAACGGACTTATAACGACAAAGATATTCACGTTTTAATATCGACAAAACATATATTATTTTGACAGCTTTGACAAAAATAATATTACAACTACGTAGTAACTCTAGATTTCTAGAAATATTAACCAAGTACCCAAAATCATAACTAATGAAGTATTAGTGAATACAAGTGTATTTTTTATGCCTACAAGACGTTATTTCAAGGATTTCTAATCGAGGATTTCAACACTAACACTTATATATACGATATATATACATTTCGACTAGTTTTATTTTCTAGTTGCCTTATTTTCCTAAGTTTTGAAAAATGTATTAATTTGATATCAACAAGTATTTTTCAAGTTAAGAGTGGTATAGGAAACATGTGCATGGAAAGTTTCAACACCATTTCATAATCTAAATTAGATCATCATCATGCATATTAGGTTGCGGCTAGTGTGCGCGCCTTGTTTTTCAGCTCATTACATGTTCATGGTATCATCAGCTAGAGGTGAGTTTTCATAGCCCCGTTTTCAATTCAATATTTTGTTTTCAAATCCCACGGGGGAATACATTGCATCAATCATTTTAGTACGAGCCCAAGTACCAAAACATATGTATATTGCTTAAGTTGTCATACCAACATGTTAAAGTCCCCTATTTATTATCATGGACCGTTAATTTGACGATTAAGCGAGAGTGAGTGGATAGATCTATTGAGGGTGACGCCTCCATCCGTGGTAGTTATTACCAACAGTAAGCGGATGCATTTCATGTCTGTCACATTTGAGTGTTCTGGTAAAACATTCAGGAGGGGCCTATATTTCATCAGTCTAGCTTCGGGGTCATTAGCTTAAGGTCTATTATACTATTTTACGTGACTTTTGTCATGCACTTATACTTGTGGTGGCCATACAATATTACATTTTATAAACCTATAGAATTCACCAACATTCGTGTTGACGTTTTAGCAATGTATTTCAGGTTATTAAGGTAGCTCATGTGACATGCATTTGGACCTTCATGGAGTCGCGGAGTCGACGCGTCTTACTATTAATTCATGCACTTATGTAAACGTTTGATCTAGTAGGACTTGTTTTCATAAACATGCAACACCTTTTGGGGACCTCATTTTGTAAACTCTGGCTTATTTCAATGATCAAACGAAGTATTTTCCAAACGACACTTTAGGTCATTCAATGTAACTGTAACTGTGATGCTATGACAGACACCCCCAGGCATTCCATTCCGCTGCAAGTCAGGTAAATTGGGGGTGTGACAGATTGGCATCAGAGCTAAGGTTATAGCGAACTAGGATGTATCTTGGACCCTAGACTATAACCGCATCATCATGGCATCTAATCATTTCATCATAAGTGCATAATCATGATACATGTTGTTTCCTGCATACTCTGTGCGAGTTATTTATACTCATATATATATATATATATATATATATATATATATATATATATATATATATATATATATATATATATATATATATATATCATTTTATTGACCTGGTTCATAAGTGACATGTCTTCAGATACTCACCCAGACATCCTTTTATCGAATTCTGACATTGAAGATGCATTGTCATCTTCCACTACCATTATACCACAGTTGCACTTACACCACCATTAGCACCACTGATTTGTCATAGGAACAGGGTTTTCCTATCATTCAGCCCATACATAGAATGCCTTTTGGTAAAGTATTCAGACTAAATCTTAATGGACCTATTAGATTGCTTATTTCAAAGGAGATAGTATATTTTCTTTCCTTCACTGGTAGGGCGCTTACTACTTAGGTACTACCACCACCATCAGTTACTTATTACACTATTGGTCGTCCTATAATGCGTACTTTAGTTTTACCTCTTAGATGTCGCGAGGTAGCGCGATGGAGGGTAGTATTCCATTCACTAGTACCACCATTGTCATTTTCCTTTTCCATTCCCACTTGCCATGAACTAGATAACACCCAGTAGATAATACCAATATCACGGACTCAACAGGAACTGATGCGTGGGAATTGCAACAGGCTTTACCTCTCGAGGGATCTCGAGAAACTTACAACCCCCACCAGGCAGTGTACCTGATCGTTGTAGTATAGTATAGTGACAAGTACCGGGGGATTGATCGTTCAGCTAGGAATAGTATCGTTAGGATTGAAATTAATCTAACTAGGTCTAAAGGTGAAGGATAATATGTTACTCCTTGCTAGCTATCCAATCCTACCTATTGAATTGTAACCTTGTTTTAATTGACGGGTTGTATTCCTTAATACCATTCATGGGGTATTGCACATAACTCCCCAATTCTATGAGCTCTTATCTCCTCCTATACCATGCCCAGCACAACCATAGGGATTGTAAACAGTGGCTCATGCATTAAATACAACAAATAAAGACCTTAGTGCAATAGGTTCATGTTTCCTAAGATGTTCAAGCATGTTACCATTTGGAGATCTGCCAGTTTTCTTAAGCCTAACATATAAATCATTCAATCAAAACAAGAATCAATAGGAAACAAGGATTATAAACTAAACCAACTAGATCTATTGAAGTTGTCACGCCTTAATTGATGGATATAGACACAACATCAACAAGAAATCAATGAGATCTAATCAATTATATACAAGTTTCACATAATCATAAGTAGACACAAGGTGAATTAGCAAATCATCATCAAAGAAGAGCAACCAACAATGATAATGGAAAACATAACTAAGATAGAATCACCAAACCAATACATGATGTTTATGGAGTGATTGAAACCCTCTAAGTTGCTGGAAAAACACCCACCTAAACCCAAGAATCGACTTTAGGGTTTAGGGCTTACAAAAAGTGAAGTTATGATGTTATATTTATAGGCATGTTTTCTGTCGGCAAGGCTTGACGCCGTCAGGTCGTTACTCTTAACGCCGTCAAGACCATTTTTTCACCAAATTATAGATCTCTTCGTCCTCTTCTCGTGGGCTTTTGAATCACCTAAATTCAAGTTCGTATGCAAAAGTTATGACCAAAACAATATCAGCTACTCCGCGCGCAAGTTTTGACAAGTTAACACGTGACGGCCTTGGGTGACGCCTTCAAGTTCTCTCTGGGCCGTCACCACTTTTACTCTTGACCCCGTCACCAAAGTGCTCTTGACGCCGTCAGGTACTGTTCCCAGCATGGAAAATTAAGACTTTGGCGTTTTCTTCACTTTTATGCTCCAAAAACGTCCGAATTGCTTCCTTTTCCAGATTTCTCTCCCAAAGTACCTAAAATCACAAAAGGAATGATTTAGGGCAATATTTGATCAAATAAATTCGAATTCGGGCTTAAATGACCCCCTAAAAACGGATCATTTTTCGCCTCATCATATACCCTTACACTTGAGATTTGCTTGTCCTTAAGCAAATGCGCTTTTATTCTACTCAAAATACAAGTTAGGGGTCATTTAACACTAATATAAAAGTAATTACAACAAATAATCGTTCCACTAAAGACCAATAGACAAGCTCGGAGGTCATATACAAGTACCTCACAAATAGTGTTTAGATACTCACATCTCTCGGGTGTAATAAAATGTAAATAACAATATGGAAACAGAAGATATCTCTCACTACCTGTCATAGCAAAATAGATTACCATAGGCTAGGGAAAAGATCAAACCTCCACCACATGGCGTAAGCACCTAGGATAAACAATCAAAGAGGTCTTTTAAAGGATTGTAACGTTAGGTGTAGGGATATGAAATACACGGTTTTGTTGGATAAAGGAAGTTTTACTGATGGCGAGTTAACAATCTTGGTTAATTACATGTACAATATGGCGTTGCTAAGCCAAGACTAGACTCGACTTATGCTAATAAATGAAAAATAACAAAAACATAAAATAAACATAGAATGAAACGGGATGGTAGTCCGTATGTTTTTTTTCTCTTTTTTTTTTTTTTTTTTTTTTTTTTTTTTTTTTTTTTTTTTGGAATACTCTCTTACCCTACCATCCAAAATAATACATCATAGTGAATGAACATTTCCCTTACATTTGAATCTTTACATATTTTACAATTAACTAATCTAATGACTCGAATTAAGAAAATTAAAACACTTGGAGCACTTTTAAGATTAACGTACATATGGGGGTAATAAATGATGTTCTTCCCCATTACTCCATAAAATAAGCACTTACCCATGAGTCCCAATCGTCCCAAAACAATATGTACAAGGATATTACTCGACTTAGCAACCATGTAATCAATTAGAAAGTTAACTTAGGGTTTAACAAATAACAATAATGCACTAAAAATGAGCGCATACACGGAAGGCTAAGGCGATTTGGTTATACATTTAAGTGGGGTGTAACAAATTCTTCCTTTAAGTAAAATGCTTAAAGTTAGAAACGAAAAGATAGGCTCGGAGGGGTGTACTAGGGGTTTCGTGTACTAAAAATGAGTACAACGCTAAGGGTGTGGGAAAAATTAGTTGACTTAACTAGCCAAGTAATATGACTTAAATGGTTAAGTAATTATAATACGGGTTTAACACAAGGGTGATCCTAATGCCTCTTATCATGTAGTAAATCCTACCACACGAATGTAGTCTCACTGGCGGTCTCGGGATGCATCACTAACGCAAGTTCTAGAATCTAAATGCTACCGGTACACTCATAAGCACTAATAATAAATGCTTTTCCTATCAAATCTAAAGGCGAACCTCACATATTTGGGTGGAAAATTTTTCTGAATATACGGTTATGTGCTAGTCATATAATCTCCTATCCATGAGACGCTTGCTATGGCTAAAGTTTCACTCCTAAATGTTGTAAAAAAATTTAAATTTGGCGCTAAAATTACATTAACAAGTATTTCTCATAGTTTTATTACACATCTACCATTAAACAAAACAAACTCAAGCGAAAGTGCATATGTAAGGTATCATCTTTTTACCCTCCCCTTACACTTAGGATGAACATTGTCCCCAATGTTCAAGTGAAGAATGTAAAAGTGAAAAAGTAAAAAGAATGAAATCAAATACTCCCCTGATTCGCTCGGTATGGATAATAAGGTGGCCAGGTTAAATCTTCCTCCAAGAAAATGAACAATCAAAGCTTCCCATCCAGAATATAAATCATCTTCTTGTCATACATAACTTGTAAATCCTGAGAAAACAAACACAAAAACCCAAAGCATCAACCCGAACAAAGATAACTCACAACTAGATGTAATTCCAGACTTAGGAATAAAAACAAAACAATTAAAGATATAATGCTTGTGGAATGAAGTTTGCAGATTCCTGGAGATTGTAAAACTTAATAATTCAACAAAAACTTTAAGACTCTGTTAGAAAAACAAAATCGGTAAAATTTCCAGATTTTTACACGTGACGCCGTCAAGAGTAAACTCGTGACGCCGTCAGAAGTGATCTGCAGAAATTCTTATGTTAAGTTTCCGGAAAATTTCTGGAAAAACTTGGTCCTACTTCCTGGAAAATCCTGCAAAACTTCATTATGACTCAGTACAAGCATTTGACTCTAACAAGTACTAATACATATGTCCATTTATTATTGTTGTGGTTCATGCTCAATTTCGTTCTTATAAACAAATTTGGATCTCCCTTACACTTATCTTTTGCAAAATACCTTTATATGCAATTAAGACGAAGTTAAAAACAAAATAAAGCATTTTCACAATTTACTTTGAAACATGAGCCACAAACAATAAAAATAAAACATGCATACGGAAACAAATAAAATCAAACAAACAAACAAACAAACAAACAAATAAAAACACACAAAAAAAAAACAAACAAATAAAGCTTGGGTTGCCTCCCAATAAGCGCTTGTTTTTGTTCGAGTCACGAGCCTGACTCTACCCTTATTTAACGGAAATAGGGGAGGTTTTCCCTACACTTAGGATTAAGTGCGGGTGAAAGTAGCGATACACACCCTTAGGGTGTGAATATGCCACGTGAGGTGAAGGGGTGAGTGAATGGCCTCCTTCATCCTAAAACTACCCGGATAATATTGGTTGATGGGTGGGTCGGTTCCTCTTTTGTCTCCTAGAAATATATCTAAGGATGGAAAGGTGTGTAAAGATTGAGGTTCCGGTTCATCAACACTAGGAAATTCCCTAGAACTAGGAGTAAGGTTATCACTACAAGTGTTCAAACTTATATCCTTAAGTGGTGCCTGGTCCAAGGGTTCTACCTCCATCGGAATTCCTAAAGTTTCTTCTACTTCTTCCGGGTAAGTCACGGGTGGTGTGTGTGCCTCAAATGATGGTTGAGTATTTTGTGGGCTTATGTTGTTCACCTCATCATTCCATGTGTCAGGATCTAGCCCTAACATTCTCCCAAGTATCTCACGTGCTTCTCTAGGCATCTCAACTTCTATGTCCGAATCATACGGATCATCCTCAATATTCTGACTGCCATATACAAATTGCCCAAGAGATTCATCATCTATTTCTTGAGATTCATCATCATTGATCATAAAACCTAGGTCTTTTTGATCAATGTGATCATGCTCGGCTAAATCCTCCTCAATTGTTTTCTTAGGTAGTGATAATAGCAAACCTAGTGCTTCATCCAACTTATGGTTTATTGATACGGCTCTATCCATAATTCCTTGGCAAACTAGGTCGAATTTCCTATTGGCCTCACTAAAACTAGATCTTAAACATGGAGGTAGTTCATAAGAATCTATCCTAGGAGAAGGCTCATATGATTCATAGGTGTCTCTAAATGAGGTATTTTGAACTCTTTGGTGTGTTAGCCGCTCAACCCTATCTTGCAATCTTAGAAGTCTAAGTGTAACGTCCATTTGAAGAAAATTACAAACAAAATCACAAAGAAAAGATAGACTACGAGAAAGCTACAAAGTAAAAAGAAAAAATCTCACTTGATAGGAATCTAATGAGTAGACCTAATAAAAATCAAATTCAACCTAAACAATAACTATTCCCCGGGCTGCAGCGCCAAAAACTTGATGCGTGGGAATCGCAACAGGCTTTACCTCTTGAGGGATCTCGAGAAGCTTACAACCCCCACCAGGCAGTGTACCTGATCATTGTAGTATAGTATAGTGACAAGTACCGGGGGATTGATCGTTCAGCTAGGAATAGTGTCGTTAGGGTTGAAATTAATCTAACTAGGTCTAAAGGTGAAGGATGATTCTTTTTATGTTTTTATATTTTATGAAAAGCAAGTAAAAATCTCAGGTAATGGGAGAGTGGGCGGAATTAGTTGCTAATCAACTAACCCAAAAGCTACTAATTAAACTAATAAACAAGAAAATAAACTAAGGTTCTACAAGATAAGTGAAGCATGTCTACCCATGATATGTTACTCCTTGCTAGCTATCCAATCCTACCTATTGAATTGTAACCTTGTTTTAATTGACGGGTTGTATTCCTTAATACCATTCATGGGGTATCGCACATAACTCCCCAATTCTATGAGCTCTTATCTCCTCCTATACCATGCCCAGCACAACCATATGGATTGTAAACTGTGGCTCATGCATTAAATACAACTAATAAAGACCTTAGTGCAATAGGTTCATGTTTCCTAAGACGTTCAAGCATGTTACCATTTGGAGATCTGCCAGTTTTCTTAAGCCTAACATATAAATCATTCAATCAAAACAAGAATCAATAGGAAACAAGGATTATAAACTAAACCAACTAGATCTATTGAAGTTGTCACGCCTTAATTGATGGAGATAGACACAACATCAACAAGAAATCAATGAGATCTAATCAATTATATACAAGTTTTACATAATCATAAGTAGACACAAGGTGAATTAGCAAATCATCATCAAAGAAGAGCAACCAACAATGATAATGGAAAACATAATTAAGATAGAATCATCAAACCAATACATGATGTTTATGGAGTGATTGAAACCCTCTAAGTTGCTGGAAAAACACCCACCTAAACCCAGGAATCGACTTTAGGGTTTAGGGCTTACAAAAAGTGAAGTTATGATGTTATATTTATAGGCATGTTTTCTGTCGGCAAGGCTTGACGCCGTCAGGTCGTTACTCTTGACGCCGTCAAGACCATTTTTTCACCAAATTGTAGATCTCTTCGTCCTCTTCTCGTGGGCTTTTGAATCACCTAAATCCGAGTTCGTATGCAAAAGTTATGACCAAAACAATATCAGCTACTCCGCGCGCAAGTTTTGACAAGTTAACACGTGACGGCCTTGGGTGACGCCTTCAAGTTCTCTCTGGGCCGTCACCACTTTTACTCTTGACGCCGTCACCAAAGTGCTCTTGACGCCGTCAGGTACTGTTCCCAGCATGGAAAATTAAGACTTTGGCGTTTTCTTCACTTTTATGCTCCAAAAACGTCCGAATTGCTTCCTTTTCCAAATTTCTCTCCCAAAGTACCTAAAATCACAAAAGGAACGATTTAGGGCAATATTTGATCAAATAAATTCGAATTCGGGCTTAAATGACCCCCTAAAAACGGATCATTTTTCGCCTCATCATATACCCTTACACTTGAGATTTGCTTGTCCTCAATCAAATGCGCTTTTATTCTACTCAAAATACAAGTTAGGGGTCATTTAACACTAATATAAAAGTAATTACAACAAATAATCGTTCCACTAAAGACCAATAGACAAGCTCGGAGGTCATATACAAGCACCTCACAAATAGTGTTTATATACTCACATCTCTCGGGTGTAATAAAATGTAAATTACAATATGGAAACAGAAGATATCTCTCACTACCTGTCATAGCAAAGTAGATTACCATAGGCTAGGGAAAGGATCAAACCTCCACCACATGGCGTAAGCACCTCGGATAAACTATCAAAGAGGTCTTTTAAAGGGTTGTAACGTTAGGTGTAGGGATATGAAATACACGGTTTTGTTGGATAAAGGAAGTTTTACTGGTGGCGAGTTAACAATCTTGGTTAATTACATGTACAATATGGCGTTGCTAAGCCAAGACTAGACTCGACTTATGCTAATAAATGAAAAATAACAAAAACATAGAATGAAACGGGATGGTAGTCCGTATGTTTTTTTTTTCTCTTTTTTTTTTTATTTTTATTTTTTTTTTTTATTTATTTTTTTTTTTTGCATACTCTCTTACCCTACCATCCAAAATAATACATCATAGTGAATGAACATTTCCCTTACATTTGAATCTTTACATATTTTACAATTAACTAATCTAATGACTCGAATTAAGAAAATTAAAACACTTGGAGCACTTTTAAGATTAACGTACATATGGGGGTAATAAATGATGTTCTTCCCCATTACTCCATAAAATAAGTACTTACCCATGAGTCCCAATCGTCCCAAAACAATATGTACAAGGATATGACTCGACTTAGCGACCATGTAATCAATTAGAAAGTTAACTTAGGGTTTAACAAATAACAATAATGCACTAAAAATGAGCGCATACACGGAAGGCTAAGGCGATTTGGTTGTACATTTAAGTGGGGTGTAACAAATTCTTCCTTTAAGTAAAATGCTTAAAGTTAGAAACGAAAAGATAGGTTTGGAGGGGTGTACTAGGGGTTTCGTGTACTAAAAATGAGTACAACGCTAAGGGTGTGGGAAAAATTAGTTGACTTAACTAGCCAAGTAATATGACTTAAATGGTCAAGTAATTATAATACGGGTTTAACACAAGGGTGATCCTAATGCCTCTTATCATGTAGTAAATCCTACCACACGAATGTAGTCTCACTGGCGGTCTCGGGATGCATCACTAACGCAAGTTCTAGAATCTAAATGCTACCGGTACACTCATAAGCACTAATAATAAATGCTTTTCCTATCAAATATAAAGGCGAACCTCACATATTTGGGTGGAAAATTTTTCTGAATATACGGTTATGTGCTAGTCATACAATCTCCTATCCATGAGACGCTTGCTATGGCTAAAGTTTCACTCCTAAATGTTGTAAAAAAATTTAAATTTGGCGCTAAAATTACACTAACAAGTATTTCTCATAGTTTTATTACGCATCTACCATTAAACAAAACAAACTCAAGCGAAAGTGCATATGTAAGGTATCATCTTTTTACCCTCCCCTTACACTTAGGATGAACATTGTCCCCAATGTTCAAGTGAAGAATGTTAAAGTGAAAAAGTAAAAAGAATGAAATCAAATACTCCCCTGATTCGCTCGGTATGGATAATAAGGTGGCCAGGTTAAATCTTCCTCCAAGAAAATGAACAATCAAAGCTTCTCTTGCAGAATATAAATCATCTTCTTGTCATACATAACCTGTAAATCCTGAGAAAACAAACACAAAAACCCAAAGCATCAACCCGAACAAAGATAACTCACAACTAGATGTAATTCCAGACTTAGGAATAAAAACAAAACAATTAAAGATATAATGCTTGTGGAATGAAGTTTGCAGATTCCTGGAGATTGTAAAACTTAATAATTCAACAAAAACTTTAAGACTCCGTTAGAAAAACAAAATCGGTAAAATTTCCAGATTTTTACACGTGACGCCGTCAAGAGTAAACTCGTGACGCCGTCAGAAGTGATCTGCAGAAATTCTTATGTTAAGTTTCCGGAAAATTTCTGGAAAAACTTGGTCCTACTTCCTGGAAAATCCTGCAAAACTTCATTATGACTCAGTACAAGCATTTGACTCTAACAAGTACTAATACACATGTCCATTTATTATTTTTTGTGGTTCATGCTCAATTTCGTTCTTATAAACTGTTGGAGTATGCTCGTGTCATAATAAATAATTATATGGCTAGACATATGTGAGCCTATGGGCTCACACACTTATACATAGAGACACCATTTTATAGATTGTATTTATCGTATTTACAATATATAAACGACTACGTAACTCGGGATCAATTACCTGCTATTAAACACGAAGTTAGACTTAGTGTTTTGGGACCGGGCCAACAATGAGCAAGCCCATTATGGGCCCTTATCATGGCCGGCCATATGGAGGTGAAAAGGGGCATGAGAAGCGTTTGGAGGGGCTAAGTGTAACATAGATAATGATAAGATTAATATTAATTTAGTTTTTAATTATCACTTATGACCTAACAACCTACAAAAAACGTTCTCCCCTCCTCCTCTTCAAAAAGTGATGGCAAAACCAAAATTCCCACTTAGGGTTTTGATTTTGATCGTTACTTGGCTCTATCTTATAAAGGTGATTGCAAGGATCGTTGTTACGGGGTTAGACTGTTAGCATTAAAAATATGTATTTAGAAGTGATGGTCATTCTCATGCATGTAACTTTGAAATGTGTCGTAGAATACATAGAATGGTCAAAGGGCTTATGGATTGGGCTAAGCTAATAGGTTAATATTTATATTAAGCTAGTCCATTTATGTGTAGAAGATATTCATGTAAAAAGCCCAATCCATCTCAAAGCCCATGAAAAGCCTTTAGGGCATTATGTAACTTACTATATAAACACCTCAAAGCTCATTTGAGGTGTGTCCTTGTGTGTGTATTGTGTGTGTTTTTAATAAAAGTTCTCTTCATCTCATATCTCTATTTTATACATATTAACGCCACATATCTTACATCAAGTCACCATCTTTCCTTCTTCTAGTGCTTATATTTGTGTTAAAGTTGATAGATATAAGGTCATACAAGTGGTATCAATCGCCTAACAATGATTTATGAGTGTTTTTATCAAGTTTTTTGTTAAAAAGTTACACTTTTCATTCATTTGTGTACTTTTTCTTCAAAAAAGTTTTGATTTTTACAAGTTTTGGTGTTAAAGTTGTTGTCTTTATTGAAGTTTTAGTGTTTTGGGAAAGATTTGATCATTAGAAACAAGTGAAAAATGAGTTTTTGGTTGAAAAAATCGAATTTTTGAAGTTTTCTGGTCATCCTACGCGTAACTTTTGGGCATAGTACGAATATCCAGCTGTGAACAGTACTTTCTGTCCTTTCTACGCATAAAAAGTACTGTTTACGCGTAAGTTTGAGGTCAAAACCCTTTTTCTACGCGTAACTCTGGTCAAAACCCTCTTCTTACGCATAAGATTGATTTTCTACGCGTAAGTTGAAGTCTACGCACAAGATCCTACGCTTAAGTTCAGTTTCTACGCAGAAGTTTGTTCTTACGCGTAAGTTTCAGAAATCTACGCATAAGTTTCTTCAAAGGTCCTCTCTTCGTGCTACGGTGACTCAGTACTTCCCTGACTTGGATAAGTTTGTGGAATACTTCGACACGGGATATCTTTCAAGCTTGGATAAGTTTGAGAGATCAATTTGGTTGAAAAAACCTTACGCGTAACAATTCTTACGCATAAACTCTAAGTTTACGCGTAAAATCAAAGTCTACGCATAAACATTATTGTTTCCGCATAACTTAGATCTTACGCATAACTTACAGGTTACGCATAACATCTTACGCGTAAGATTATTCAAGGTTTACGCGTAAAATCAAGCTTTACGCGTAAGTTTTTGACTTTTTGACAACCAAACTTCAAACGGCCATAACTTTTGAACCGTAACTCCGTTTTCGACGAATCAGCTGTCAAAACGACCGCGAGACCGAGAAGGACACGTTGAATTAATTTATTCATTCAACCCAAGTTTCGAGGCCTAAAAACGCTCCGAGAAGAAGTTATTGAGGTTTTAAGGTTTCAGATCAAAATTTTCACCGTAAAAACTTGCATCAACTTACACTAAACACTACTCCTACTTCGTTGGAACGATCCAAGAATCAACTTTATCAATCTAGACTTCATCAATGGCTACTCAGCAAGATATTCATGCAGCTGGTGCGGAAAACCGACCTCCAATGCTTGAAAAAGGTGGATATCTCCCATGGACAAGCCGCATGCTTCGTTACATCAAAACAAAGCCTGATGGTAAATTAATGATCAACTCCATTACAAATGGTCCATTCAAGCCACGACAAGTTCAAATTGAAGGTAATCCAAATGCAACACCTCCTACTCAACCATTCGTGCGTGAACAAACAGAAGCAGATTACACAGAGGAAGACAAGAAGCAGATCGCCGCTGATGATATGGCAATGCATTTAATCCAACTTGGATTACCACGGGAGATCTTTGCTGCGGTCGACAGCTGTGAAACTGCTTATGCTATGTGGGAACGTGTTAGAAGGATATGTCATGGAACAGAGATTGGACAACAGGATGTTGAGAACAAACTTCTTACTGAATGAGAGAATTTCACATCCACTAAAGGTGAACAGATTGAATCTTACTACACAAGGTTTTGCACTTTGATGAATGAGTTAATCAGAAACAAGTTGACACCTCGAACAATTGCAACAAACATCAAATTCATCAATAACCTTCCAGAAGAATGGGGTCGTTATGTTACAATTGTCAATCAAACAAAGGATTTACATAAGGTGAACTATGATCAACTCTATGACTTTTTGAAGCAAAACCAAGCTGAGGCTAATGAAGTAAGGAAAGAAAGATTGGCAAAGAATCATGATCCTCTCGCATTAATTGCTAATACACCAACACCTTTACCAGTGAACACTCAACAACCATCATCATCTTCCACTCACAACTACATGCAACCATCATGCATTCTACAACCAACACCGGTCTACCAACAACAGTTCTACCCACAGCAACAACATGTTATTCCACAACAGCAATACCCACATTTTCAAGAACTAGAATTCACTGACAATGACTGCTTTCTTGAATGGAACTCTGAAAGAAGAAGTGTATGTGAGTCAGCCAGAGGGATTCGTTGACAAAGATCATCCAGACTACGTCTACAAGCTTAAGAAAGCCATTTATGGTTTAAAACAAGCTCCAAGAGCGTGGTATGACGAACTATCATCTTTCTTGCTTAAAAACAATTTCACAAAAGGAACGGTTGATGACACCTTGTTTATCAAAAAATTCAAAGATGACATTTTGATCGTTCAAATTTACGTGGACGACATAATTTTTGGATCAACCAATCCTAACCATTCAAAACACTTTGAAAATCTCATGAAAAGTAAATTTGAAATGTCCATGATGGGGGAACTAAAATTCTTTCTTGGTTTACAAATACATCAATCCCCTCGTGGTATTTTTATCAATCAAGCTAAATATACAATAGAGATTTTGAAAAAACATGGAATGGAAAATTGTGATTCTGTTGGTACACCAATGGTCACTTCACCAAAAATAGGTGCTGATTTATTTGGGAAACCCATCGATCCGAAAAGATATCGGAGCATGATCGGTTCTCTCATGTACCTAACTGCTAGCCGACCCGATATTCAATTTGCTGATTGTTTGTTAGCACGGTTTCAGGCAAAGCCTACCGAACTTCACCTCAAAGAGGTTAAACGGATCTTTCGGTACCTACGAAGCACCATTAACATGGGACTTTGGTATCCGAAGGATTCGGAGTTTAATCTAACAGCATTTTCAGATGCAGACCATGCTGGTGATCAAGTTACAGCAAAGAGTACATCAGGTGGAGCACAATTTTTGGGTGAAAAGCTTGTAAGCTGGTCTTCAAAGAAACAGGATTGTACTGCGCTATCAACCGCCGAAGCCGAGTATGTGTCTCTATCTGCGTGTTGTGCCCAAGTTCTTTGGATGCGGACACAGCTCACAGATTATGGCTTTACTTTTGACAGAATACCTATGTATTGTGACTCAAAAAGTGCCATAGCCATCTCATGCAATCCCGTACATCACTCTAAGACGAAGCACATCAAAGTCCGCTACCATTTCATCAAAGAACACGTGGAAGAGGGTACTGTTGAATTATTTTTCGTTAAGACTGATTATCAACTCGCCGATCTATTTACTAAAGCCCTTCCAAAAGAAAGGTTTGACTATCTAGTTCGACGAATTGGCATGCGAAGCCTAACTCCTGAGGAGCTAGAACGTCTTCTCGAATCTTCTTGAAAAATGTTTTCAAAATCGCTTCGCTGTAAATACTTTTCAAAAACAAAATACAAAACTTGAAAAACCAACAAAAACAAAATACAAAAATATAAAATTTTCAAAAAATACAAAAACAATATAAAATCAAAAAATCCAAAAATATTCTTCTCACGACATGTCTCTCGTATAAATCAATATTCTGTACGTTTCTAGAAATGTCATTCAACAATGATACGGATATGTACAGATGCTTGAGCGGGAGTTCTTTTTAATGTTTTTCTAAAACATGTCGTTTCTCAAAAGTTTCTTCACAATGGCTTTCGTATACTTCAGTACGAAACCCGTACTTCAATGATGACTTCTGATTATTTCAAATCAAGGACTCGTACGTTCAATGATGAACTCTTTTTCAAAAAGTTCGAGTCTAAACAAACGAAAAAGACTTCAAGCATAAACTCGTTTTCAAACAAAATTCTTGAGCACTTTTTCAAGATTGTTCAAAAAATTTCTCAAAATCTCTCAAAATGAGTGCTCAAGAAAACTCCCTCAAAACCCTTAATTGATTTTAAAATGTGCTATCATTAAGGGGGAGTACAAAAAGAAAAATGTTCCAAAATTCATGCAAAATAGAATCTGTCTATCTCTCCAAAAAGCTTTTTCTTAATCAGTTGATATCAAAAATATCACGATATGCTATTTTTGAGGGGGAGAAGACATGATTAAAATGTGATCAAAGATGTTTAAAGTTTGTGACTGAATCTCACAAGAGCTCGACTCAGAATGTACCAATGAATTGACGAAGCTTAAAATGTCAGTAATCGAAAAGACTTATCCTGGACGGGTAATAATTTCAAGCTAGTCTAACTAGTGATGTAAGCGTGTCTCGAATAGGACTTGTCTGAGTAGAATGTACCGTATCGAGAGACTTTCTTTGGACTTGACCAGGACGGGTAATAACTTCAAGCTAGTCTAACTAGTGATGTAAGCGTGTCTCGAATCGGTCATGTTCACTGAAAGTGGATCAATTCAAAAAGTGCAAACTCCTCCCACATGTGCAAATTTCTTAAAAATTACATGAGCACATGTGAAGGGGGAGTCCTTCAAAAGAAATGCAAAACTCTCGAAGTGTCAACAAAATGTGTTTTATTATCATAAACGCTTTGAGAGATTTTCACAAAAGGTTTTATGGCATGTGATCAATGATAGGATAGTCATGGAGTTATAAGGTGACTAAGGTTAGGAAAAACCGTCCTATGATCTGTCAGAGCCGGAGGGATCTACCCAAGGACAAATCCAATAGATTAGAATTAGAAGTCCTTAGGTATGATTGAAAAAAAAAAGGAGAATATGAGAATGGAAAAAGAAGGGGTTGAAGAATTAAAAAGAAAAGTTATGAAAAAGGGTGAAAAGAAATAGCCCTCCAAATGTTCAACCTTAGGGCAGACACCGGGTTCAACTCATATGCTACTGGTTGTTACTAAGGTGACACTAGTATTGAAGACAAAGACGTCATGGACCCAGTGACGCACTGCACTTAACCTTCTTAACCACTCAAGTTCTCTTAAAAGAGCTTGTTTCATTCTCATGGGGAACCGGTGTAATCTATCGATCTGTCTCTTAGAGATGATTGATATTGAAACAGGAGACCTCTCCCTAATCTCCGCATAGGAAACCAAATGTGCACTTATCGAGTCTAGAGCCTCGAGATTCATCAAAAGATCTCATAGGAACACATGATATTTCTACACTGGTTGTTCATCATTAAGGACGCCAGATGTAAACTTAAGAGTCCTACGCAGATCTTAGCAATCTGCCAGAACATTTATGAGAGAATTCACACAAGTGATTCTCAATGATTGAATGGAAATTCCTGCCAGGGTCAACATCAAGCAGCCCTGACAGCAGGTCACTTCGGTAATTCTTTATGGGTTACGCTTAGTGTTCGCGGTGGTTTCAAACGGTCTACAGTCGTGGAGTGATCCCCAGCGACTCACCCAGTCATTGAGCTACTAAGTAGGTCTTGTAAGCTCTCTCGAGAGTATCTGACATGGGAACGGCCATGGTAAGGATTAGAAGGAGTCTTCACAATATGCTGTTGACAATCTCTAATTCCTTATCTGTAAGTACCGGATGTTTTATTGCTAACTGTTTATATGCAGGGACACTTCATCTCCATGGCGATAGATTCCATGTGCTCATACATACATCTGGAAGTTAAAGAAAGCTCCCTCAACGATCTATACAACACAAAGTTCAAAGAAAGATTCTACGCCAAAAAGAAGAATATACAAAGTATAAAGACTAAAGATCAAAGTGAAAGAAGGGGAACTACGTGCATATGAATATCAAAGTCCAAAGATGTATGAGCATGTTGGAATGGCAAACAACCACCACAGACGCAGAAGTGACAAAAGGCAGATAACTCCACATCACAAAGGAACAAAGAACGATGAAAATCAGTTATCAAAGATCACAAAGCATGAAGGAACAAATACTAAAGACTATTCTACAACGACGCACAAAGTTAAAGACAAAGAACACGGAAGACCCACTCACGTGGAGCATCATTCGAATGACCACCCCTTAGGGGGAGATTGTTAGCATTAAAAATATGTATTTAGAAGTGATGGTCATTCTCATGCATGTAACTTTGAAATGTGTCGTAGAATACATAGAATGGTCAAAGGGCTTATGGATTGGGCTAAGCTAATAGGTTAATATTTATATTAAGCTAGTCCATTTATGTGTAGAAGATATTCATGTAAAAAGCCCAATCCATCTCAAAGCCCATGAAAAGCCTTTAGGGCATTATGTAACTTACTATATAAACACCTCAAAGCTCATTTGAGGTGTGTCCTTGTGTGTGTATTGTGTGTGTTTTTAATAAAAGTTCTCTTCATCTCATATCTCTATTTTATACATATTAACGCCACATATCTTACATCAAGTCACCATCTTTCCTTCTTCTAGTGCTTATATTTGTGATAAAGTTGCAATATCTTAGGTCCTACATAGACTAGCATCAATTGGTGATCAAGGACGTGTAGTGTGTTTCACACATAGAAGAGATTGGCTTCACTGATCTCTTAGGGTTTCTCAAGCCAATTCATGGTATATGTGTTTGTTGGTGACTCCCGATTCACGCTACAAAGGTATGTAATATGTTATTATTATTATTGATTGATCATATGGCAATATGGATCCTTGTTGGTGATGTTTTCCGCTGTGTTTATTTGATTCTTATTTATTTTATATTCATACATCACCTATAGTGGTATCACGAGCCATCATATGTGCCATATGATTATCGGGTATGCATAAAAATGGCTAAAATGGATGTTTTTTGATGATTTTTGAAGTCATGGTTAAAACAGCCCTAGGGCTCCAATTTTTTTCTCATAGGATGACCCTTTAGGGGTCTTATGATCTGCACTTTTTGGTCCCATGGCCATTTGTTATGCATACACTAATTGGTTACTTGTTGGGTACGTAAAAAATGGCCTAAAACGCGTGTTTTTGATCGGTTTTTGAAACGGTTTTAATTCAGCCACTAAGGCCATATTTTCTGTGGTTAAATGGTATTTGGAAGGTCCTAATATCAGTGGGTTTTTACCCTTAAGTCATAGGAAACACGTACCTAACGGGGTTTTAATTCTTGTCAATTAATTTCTTCGTTTTCGTTGGCTAACAATTTAATTCTTGTTATTATTTTGTTTTCCATGGCAAATACATGCATGTTTGTCCATGAAGTTAGCCAACACCATGTTTTATTCATAATATTATGGTATTATTATGTTTATATGCAAAGGCGATGAAAACCTAGACCACTTGTGCATTGGATGGTTGTGATTGTTGTTTAATTTCGTGTTTTGGGGTTTTTGCCATTGTTTCGGCATTTATGTTATTATATTCTTTTGGATGTAGCCATTGTTTGGGCACTTTTACAGTAGATTAAAAGTAGATTAATTGTATTTTACTTTCAATATAATGTAATCGTGGCTTGGTGGTTAATGGCGAAAGAGTTAAAGACGTTTTTGCCGAAAAATGACTGCTGGAACACCAGTTGGTAAAACGGAGTTTCCCGGTGATTGGTAAGGTATTTTTGGCTGAAATTTTTTTTGCAAGTACCCAATACATGGGCCTACAACTTTATAGTTTTGATCTAAGCCCGGGGAAGCCTCCTTCATGGACTTTTGGGCCCTCTAGCACAGAAATTCTGGAAGGACAGAAACTACTTTTCATGTGCATCATAGGCTTCCAACTTGCTCTTGATTGTCTTGGAGCAAGTGGGAGTCCTCCGTGTGGTTGTGTGGTTTGTCCCTAGTTGACTCTTGGTTATCGTGATGGCTCACGAGACCAAGCATAGGTTTTTTTCATCGGTTGAGGCTTTGCATATTGTGGTTGTGTGTTTGTTTTGCTTTTTATATATCTTGTGATCATATGTAAAATTGCAAATAGTTTTCTATAAACTTAAAACGAAACACAAACCATTTTCAAAACTAAGTCTTTTGATTTAGTTTTACTAAGTTTTTGAAACTTGAAATCATTGTTTTATAATAACACCTAAACTTGTTATGTATGTTATTTTATTTATGTATTGTCCAAACTTTATTATCCATGTAGGATTAATATTAGTCATGAAAATGGACAACTTGACACACATAAATTAAAACAATGGTTAGACTTAAGTTAAGAAAAGTTTTTAACTTGTGCTACGAAAGATGAATGCATGCTTCTTTCGTACACCTTTTGATACACATCAAAACTTTTACCCGTCAAAATTTAAGTCATGCCGTCCAACATTGAGAACACTTGCAATTACCTTTTGCCTATGCGTGGGACCTAGGTTAAATTGTAACCCAAGGTGACTATTCTCTATGCGTGAGACCTAGATATATTCTCTCACGTTCTCAAAATTGGATGACTTAATCGAGTTAAGCGGTGAGACCTTGACCCGAGGCAAAGATGGGACTAAACATGCCTACATGACACTAGTTGTTTGACACTAGATGCCATGAGTCCCATAAGGATCTAAGAGTTGCACTTGTAATGCAATTGGTGATCGTCGCCTACCAATTGAATCTACTATTGCTAGCAGATCAACTGATGTGATAGTAGAAGCACAATGTGGATATTAGCCTTTTACGTAAATTAATTGTTTTATATAGTAAACATGGGGTAATTAATTTATAAAAGGATAATTATCGAAAATACTAAATATGAACTTTGAGAATTCAATTAATGAATTAATGCAACACAAATCGTAAACAAAAGTTTGTTCTTTTCTTGTTAAAAGGATCAAACTAAGTCTTCCTTTCCTTGTAAGAAAGAGACTTGTTCCTATCCTCTTCCTTATGTGGAAAAGCCATAATAGGAATATTTGAATTGTCCTAATTCTAATCAAACTCAAAGCACACATACTTTAGAAATCGTGATGTCTTGTAAAGTCAAAACGGTTAAGTATGGTTGCACATCTTATTTCATCAAGTTCGTTTTATAACCCTAGTTCCGGTTTTAAAACCTTGAAGAAATATAAGATATTTGGATAACTAGAGAACATGTTTTCTATAGCTACCAAAATAAAATGAGTTTAAGTAATTAGAAAACGGAAATATCAATAAACCGCAAAGTGGTAAAGGCAATTACTAGCATGATTACCTAGTAATGTGTCTTAACCCAATAAACATGGAGGAACTGCATGCCTAATTTCAAGCTTAAAATGATGACTAGCCCATCATCTATATGTTAGAACTTGATGCACTTCCTTGAATACCTAAGTACATGTTTACTAGTTAAAGTGACTCACATTAGCAATAATGTGTAGATATTCAAAGAAAGAAGGAAAGTATCCAATCGTCACTCACTCTCCACTGGAGATGTAACACTTATAATGTTGTCTAATCTAGTGGGAGCTACGTGATTGTATTACTGGTGATGAAACACATGTTATGTTCTCTAATCCAGTGGGAGCTGTAAGCTCCATTAACTTAATTGTTGCCCATCTTATTTCTAGATTGTCTTGAAATAATACATTACTTTCCACATATGAAGCATCATAGTCTTTATGAGAACCATTGCATGAATTATTAGATAACTTGTCGCGTTCCTGATGTTGCTTCCTGAAATGTTATCAATAAAATTGTTATGCATGATTCTTTATAAAAGCGATAAAGTTCTACACATCTATATTTTGATTTTGACTAAAATCATATGTTATCTGTGACATTGTCATATTTGCTTGCATAATGTTGTGCCATGCACAAGTGGGAGAAATCTTAATTGTGTGCAAGGTACAACATATAACAATATGACTAATGGTTTTTCTTGACTGCAAGATAAGAAAAATAAGGTTCTACTAGGACTTATACACATAAAATGTATGTTGCCCTAATTAGAAAAAATGTCAAGATAACATAAAAAGCTACTTCAACATATTTGCTGAATTGTTTAGTAAATATGATTATGTCTTCTTGTAAATTCATAATCATGAAGTATGTAATTAACTTGAAATTACTATTGAGGCCAATTGTCGGCACTCATAATTACTTTAGTTGAATATGTTTAGGTCTCTTGTAAAGACATAAACATCAATTCCGTTAATTGTTGAAAGACTTATAACGTAAAGTAAAGACGTTAATTTGTTATGTCTTCTTGTTAAAGACATGTACACTTACAACGTATAATAAAATATTTAATGTTTATGTTTTCTAGTTAAAACATACACATAAAGTCATTGACTTGGTCAAAGATTTTAAATATAAAGTATGCAGTAGGCTAAAAATACTATTGATGCCATCTGGTATGACTTGGTTGGCAGATATGTAAGCCAAATAGTATAAGTTCATCTAATGAGTTGTGTGATAGTCTCACAACATCTATCCACGTGGAATACCACAAGTTTATGGTATGTCCATCATAGATATTGTTTGATCTTTGATGACTTAAACTCTTTTACCTCAAAAGCAATCAAGGTTAGAAAATTGGATGTGCCATGCGTACACCCAATATGGTTCCAACCCAGAAGGAATTTAAGACACCATTGTATTATGGAATGGGATGAATCCCATTATGTTTTGATTGAAGTTCTGAATTTGTTAAATACCTAAGAGTAAGTAATTAACAAACTAGAATCAAGAACTAACGATGTATTTTAGATGTCCCACTTGAAAACAATTTATTGTTATCAAGATGCTGAGTACTTGGAGATTAGTCTCCACTTACAAAAGCAAGTGGGAGCACCTTTAGATCTTGAAGTCATTCAAGAGCTAAATACACAACCTTCTGAGTACACTTGCTAATGTCATTCTAAGGTTGAACATACATATGTTAAACCATAGATTGATATCTCTCATTCATAAATCCGCAAGGATACCCCTAACACCCGAATGATATATTTTATATCAATGTTAAGGGACATAAGTTAGAGGATCATAGTGAACCTGCTAACTAAAAAGATACATTATCAGATCTTGTTATCAGATCTTGAATTTGATGAATAACTCAAAACTATGAATGATAAGATGCAGTCCTTGAAAGATAATCACTCATGGAGCTTGATTGATCTCTTACCAAATCAGTTAGACTGTGAGGTTTAAAATGAGTTTCTTGAACTAGAAGACTCATAAGGACAAACTTGTACACATATTTAATGCATGCGTAGTAGAAGGAGTTTACTCATACTCAAGAAATTGATTATGATTAAATCTTCATACCTACAAACATTAAATGTATAAAGATGATTAATTGTCATACCTGTTTTCATGTAAATGAAATATGACAATTGGATTTCAAAACACCTTTTGATTACTTTTGCGAGGACGATGAGTAATCAAAAGGGTTTATGAATCTGTATAATCTTTATTATGTATACAAGACATAAGAATCCAGGTGTCGATTAGATCATGCATCTAGGAGCAGAGATCTTAATTTAATCATTAATTTGATTTTGATTAAATAAGATTACTCCCGAGAACTCAGAGTGCAAGTAGGATAAATGAATTTATTTTATTAAATCTCATATGTTGTTAACATATAAGAAACAATATTCCATCTAAGCTAGACTTTAATCCTTAGCCTGGAATGAAGTTTCAATTAAGGAATTTAGGAAATAAAACATAAAACCTTGTTGCATGTGTTTATTAGAATAAACATAAGCGGTTAATAATCTAAACACAATATGACATGTCATTGAGGGGAGTCTCCATGATCAATCTTATATGATGAGATTGAATGCATGAATGGAAACCTTAAGTTTAACTAAAGGATTCATTATGTAAGTCATATTATGTATTAGATTATTTATATCATTTGCATGAATGCAAGATGAGTTGATAACAACAAATATCTAAGTGAAAGTCATTAGATAAATTGTTAAACGAACAACCTAATGGACCTGCAAAGGACCAAATATTTGTTCAAACGTTTACGGATATTTGAGGAGCTCTGTTATGTTTTCATTCATTAATGCTTATATAACTGAGATGATGCTCAACCCTAGTCGTAGTAGGATAACATCATGAATGATGACACCTCTAACTAGATGTGCTCGATTGAGAGCATTAATGCATTATACATTAAAAGAATAAGAATACTTTACAGTTTGGAAAACTGTTATTATGACTGTCTAAAGTAGGTGTTTTGCTAGCTTCATACACACTATGGAATATATTGTTGCAATACTCGTATTGTACTTGATTGCACACATACAAAAGGACAATCATCATTCAAAACATTTTTGAATTTTGAAACAAGTATTCTCAAAGTTTACTCAGATGACTACTTGTTGTCTTGTACAACAAAATTGATCATGGTGGAAACATCAGATTCCGATCTATATGTACTCTTGTGCATATATGTTTTTTAGTATTTGGATAATGGAACTGTAAGCAGTCGTATTATATAATGAATTGATATACCGGGTACTGTCGTCTTCATTTATATTTTATACTACTGTGTTCTATATTTGCATGTTTAATCCATGAATAATTTATTTATTCTAAATTTGTCCATTGCCAGTTGACGATACGGGAGTATCATCGAATTAAGGCAAATGTGAGCGTGTTGGTGATTTATTTGCCAAACTCATATGTTGTTCATAGTGATGAACATTGGACTGACCCAACCTTCGAGAATTCACTGCATGGATCGGCGTCAATAGTGAATCTCGCAAATGGTTATGTCTCTTATCCTTAGACTTGAGATGCAAGTAGGTCTTGCATGTGCGGAATTTTATTCTTTGATATGGTTAAACGCTGTCCTGAAAAAGGTAGTTATAAAAACCATTTTCAGGAGTGATTTGAAACACATGAATGACACGTGCAGTCAAAATAGGATTTGTTCCTCCACATGTCATGGAGTTAGATACTATTGGGCCCCTCGATGAATTGAACAGATGTTTGTATGGCCGTACCCAAATGAGATTAAGATGAATCTTAATTCACTTGGTAATCTTGTTCAATATCTAGATCGAGAAACAGAATAGTTGAACAAATGGAATGACTTTGATCCATGTCTAGTGTTCAACATAGTATCTGTAACAAAAGGATGGATGACATATAAACCATTTAAATGAGAAGTTTAAGAAACTACCCTCACATATTTCTAGGGGCATTGGCGTGTTGCTAGACGCTAACCTTTGCTTGTATAATTACTTGATTATTATGACGTCGCAAGTGGGAGCTGTTGGAGTATGCTCGTGTCATAATAAATAATTATATGGCTAGACATATGTGAGCCTATGGGGTCACACACTTATACACAGAGACACCATTTTATAGATTGTATTTATCGTATTTACAATATATAAACGACTACGTAACTCGGGATCAATAACCTGCTATTAAACACGAAGTTAGACTTAGTGTTTTGGGACCGGGCCAACAATGAGCAAGCCCATTATGGGCCCTTATCATGGCCGGCCATATGGAGGTGAAAAGGGGCATGAGAAGCTTTTGGAGGGGCTAAGTGTAACATAGATAATGATAAGATTAATATTAATTTAGTTTTTAATTATCACTTATGACCTAACAACCTACAAAAAACGTTCTCCCCCTCCTCCTCTCCAAAAAGTGACGGCAAAACCAAAATTCCCACTTAGGGTTTTGATTTTGATCGTTACTTGGCTCTATCTTATAAAGGTGATTGCAAGGATCGTTGTTACGGGGTTAGACTAGCATCAATTGGTGATCAAGGACGTGTAGTGTGTTTCACACATAGAAGAGATTGACTTCATTGATCTCTTAGGGTTTCTCAAGCCAATTCATGGTATATGTGTTTGTTGGTGACTCCCGATTCACGCTACAAAGGTATATAATATGTTATTATTATTATTGATTGATCATATGGCAATATGGATCCTTGTTGGTGATGTTTTCCGCTGCGTTTATTTGATTCTTATTTATTTTATATTCATACATCACCTATATAAACAAATTTGGATCTCCCTTACACTTATCTTTTGCAAAATACCTTTATATGCAATTAAGACGAAGTTAAAAACAAAATAAAGCATTTTCACAATTTACTTTGAAACATGAGCCACAAACAATAAAAATAAAACATGCATACGGAAACAAATAAAATCAAACAAACAAACAAACAAACAAATAAAAACACAAAAAAAAAACAAACAAATAAAGCTTGGGTTGCCTCCCAATAAGCGCTTGTTTTTGTTCGAGTCACGAGCCTGACTCTACCCTTATTTAACGGAAATAGGGGAGGTTTTCCCTACACTTAGGATTAAGTGCGGGTGAAAGTAGCGATACACACCCTTAGGGTGTGAATATGCCACGTGAGGTGAAGGGGTGAGTGAATGGCCTCCTTCATCCTAAAACTACCCGGATAATATTGGTTGATGGGTGGGTCGGTTCCTCTTTTGTCTCCTAGAAATATATCTAAGGATGGAAGGGTGTGTAAAGATTGAGGTTCCGGTTCATCAACACTAGGAAATTCCCTAGAACTAGGAGTAAGGTTATCACTACAAGTGTTCAAACTTATATCCTTAAGTGGTGCCTGGTCCAAGGGTTCTACCTCCATCGGAATTCCTAAAGTTTCTTCTACTTCTTCCGGGTAAGTCACGGGCGGTGTGTGTGCCTCAAATGATGGTTGAGTATTTTGTGGGCTTATGTTGTTCACCTCATCATTCCATGTGTCAGGATCTAGCCCTAACATTCTCCCAAGTATCTCACGTGCTTCTCTAGGCATCTCAACTTCTATGTCCGAATCATACGGATCATCCTCAATATTCTGACTGCTATATACAAATTGCCCAAGAGATTCATCATCTATTTCTTGAGATTCATCATCATTGATCATAAAACCTAGGTCTTTTTGATCAATGTGATCATGCTCGGCTAAATCCTCCTCAATTGTTTTAGGTAGTGATAATAGCAAACCTAGTGCTTCATCCAACTTATGGTTTATTGATACGGCTCTATCCATAATTCCTTGGCAAACTAGGTCGCATTTCCTATTGGCCTCACTAAAACTAGATCTTAAACATGGAGGTTGTTCATAAGAATCTATCCTAGGAGAAGGCTCATATGATTCATAGGTGTCTCTAAATGAGGTATTTTGAACTCTTTGGTGTGTTAGCCGCTCAACCCTATCTTGCAATCTTAGAAGTCTAAGTGTAACGTCCATTTGAAGAAAATTACAAACAAAATCACAAAGAAAAGATAGACTACGAGAAAGCTACAAAGTAAAAAGAAAAAATCTCACTTGATAGGAATCTAATGAGTAGACCTAATAAAAATCAAATTCAACCTAAACAATAACTATTCCCCGGGCTGCGGCGCCAAAAACTTGATGCATGGGAATCGCAACAGGCTTTACCTCTCGAGGGATCTCGAGAAGCTTACAACCCCCACCAGGCAGTGTACCTGATCGTTGTAGTATAGTATAGTGACAAGTACCGGGGGATTGATCGTTCAGCTAGGAATAGTGTCGTTAGGATTGAAATTAATCTAACTAGGTCTAAAGGTGAAGGATGATTCTTTTTATGTTTTTATATTTTATGAAAAGCAAGTAAAAATCTCGGGTAATGGGAGAGTGGGCGGAATTAGTTGCTAATCAACTAACCCAAAAGCTACTAATTAAACTAATAAACAAGAAAATAAACTAAGGTTCTACAAGATAAGTGAAGCATGTCTACCCATGATATGTTACTCCTTGCTAGCTATCCAATCCTACCTATTGAATTGTAACCTTGTTTTAATTGACGGGTTGTATTCCTTAATACCATTCATGGGGTATCGCACATAACTCCCCAATTCTATGAGCTCTTATCTCCTCCTATACCATGCCCAGCACAACCATAGGGATTGTAAACAGTGGCTCATGCATTAAATACAACCAATAAAGACCTTAGTGCAATAGGTTCATGTTTCCTAAGACGTTCAAGCATGTTACCATTTGGAGATCTGCCAGTTTTCTTAAGCCTAACATATAAATCATTCAATCAAAACAAGAATCAATAGGAAACAAGGATTATAAACTAAACCAACTAGATCTATTGAAGTTGTCACGCCTTAATTGATGGAGATAGACACAACATCAACAAGAAATCAATGAGATCTAATCAATTATATACAAGTTTCACATAATCATAAGTAGACACAAGGTAAATTAGCAAATCATCATCAAAGAAGAGCAACCAACAATGATAATGGAAAACATAATTAAGATAGAATCATCAAACCAATACATGATGTTTATGGAGTGATTGAAACCCTCTAAGTTGCTGGAAAAACACCCACCTAAACCCAGGAATCGACTTTAGGGTTTAGGGCTTACAAAAAGTGAAGTTATGACGTTATATTTATAGGCATGTTTTCTGTCGGCAAGGCTTGACGCCGTCAGGTCATTACTCTTGACGCCGTCAAGACCATTTTTTCACCAAATTGTAGATCTCTTCGTCCTCTTCTCGTGGGCTTTTGAATCACCTAAATCCGAGTTCGTATGCAAAAGTTATGACCAAAACAATATCAGCTACTCCGCGCGCAAGTTTTGACAAGTTAACACGTGACGGCCTTGGGTGACGCCTTCAAGTTCTCTCTGGGCCGTCACCACTTTTACTCTTGACGCCATCACCAAAGTGCTCTTGACGCCGTCAGGTACTATTCCCAGCATGGAAAATTAAGACTTTGACGTTTTCTTCACTTTTATGCTCCAAAAACGTCCGAATTGCTTCCTTTTCCAGATTTCTCTCCCAAAATACCTAAAATCACAAAAGGAACGATTTAGGGCAATATTTGATCAAATAAATTCGAATTCGGGGCTTAAATGACCCCCTAAAAACGGATCATTTTTCGCCTCATCAGGAACATCCGTATATTCTTCAGGAATGGTTCAGAACCTACATTATCTAAGATTTGGTCGATGCACAACTTCAGACACCACTTCAGGACTGTCTCGACCTTATGATGCCACAAACCTGATTTCACTCAGAGGGACACCAGGAAGTCTCTAGACCAGACTTATATCCTTACTAGCTTTTACTATTATCCTAGCCACGGAAAGTAGGAAACATAGTCTAAAGAACTTGTCGTCTTTTGGTTGTTGTACAAACAAATGTATCAAGTGTGACTCTACTATGTAAGAATGGTTGTGCTATATATGATATTGATCCACGTAGACCGAAATTTTCATGTATTATATTCAGGTGTTTTGAATATGATAATTTCTATTACCTATAGATTCTCATGGTCTCTTAGGATTTGATGAGGATAGATTTAAGCAAACCACTCCAATTAAGACAATAGGATTAATAAGGACGAAGACGTCTTTACGAGTAGATGGTCATGTTGACCAAGATAAAAAATGACTACCCTAGTTTTCGTGTTTCGGAGATAATAACAATTCAATTAAGTTAAATTCTAAAAGAATTTTTGTACAAACAAAAAGATTTCTTGCAAACCTTACGAAGTACGACAAATATTGAATTACAATGGTTGGATTAAAACTCATTTTCTTTGCAACAATCTTCTGGAATTCCCTTTTCCAAAGACATATATATATAGGAGATATTATTCCTATCAAAGTACAAAATATTTCATAGTCACATCTTTTACACGACTATACTCACTACAAACTTCAGATAAAGTCACTCCAAAATACACTTATAATCAGATTTTCATAATGTTTCACTCAAACAAATGTTGTTGACGAATTTTAGAACCCATATCTCCAAGAAGGAACACGCATAACTCATGAAAGAATCTCGAAAGCAACCACTATATCTACCTACTATTTGACATTAGAAGCGAAAGAAACACCTCTACCAGAGATTGCCAGTATAGATATACCATGCCTTAACACCACTACTTCAAATTACAACTTTTTCGCTCATTCCATGTTATCAGACCCTCACCCTAGTATAAGCTCGTTGGATTAAAAGATCAAGGTACAATGACTCAACATAATTTATATCCTTTTCAGAGATCGATATAGCTTAGTCACATTGGAACAAGACCTCATTTTCATGAAAGGACATCGAGAAGTTTCACCTGACCAAAAGGCATTTTGCTTTCATTCATGGTAAATCAAACATCATACGATGGGGTACCTACTTGATTCAGACCACCAGTACAACAATTTCCAGGCTTTATACATTTTAGTCATGCTTAGAAGGATTAAGCATTTGAACCTGCGAACTTTACCTAGAATAAATTCTCTAATACTTCAAATCATTGGCACCGATTTCTTTCATATATTCTTAACACGTAGACTATCGTCTTCACTGGACTATAGATGCCTTAACGACACATTTATCCTTCATGCTCTCAATATCACTACCATATTCTCGACCACTTCATAACCATAAACCCCTATCCTGTTATGGACTAAGATATTTATATTCTCTAAATAAGTGGATTAGTAGACTATTACCATTCGATAAGATTCACCCACGTATCCAATACACCATTCAAGCTATTTTACTATCATATGGGGAAATTGTTTTACAGAAAAATTTCTGAAGTAAGCTATTTTATTACCATCCTATAAATTGATTTTTCTGTCATTACACCAAATATTTACTATTATTACGCGAGGCAATTTTCATGTTACTTGAAAGAAAACATCAGGATACCATTTTTAATAACAATGCGTTGAACACCATCTAAAACTTTTGAGAAAAGTTATGATATTTTGACAAAATCTAACATCGCATCATTAGTCCTCAATTTTACATAGCCTGATCACCTATGTAAAATTGAGGAAGGATTATGCCATGAAGGAAATAATTACCTTTTCAAAGAATTGTTAATAACAATCTTCATTTAAAAGTTTTGTAAACAATGGAACTCTTTCATAAATATCCCTTTTGCCGAACTATCCCTGGATAATTACCCCACCAGTCACTCATTCAGCCATTAAGTTGGATTTTCCCATTGACTTCCCTAGGAGAGACTTTCCATATCAATTACATGCAGGATTCCTCTATACAATAAAAGCAATGAAAGGATTACAGAACTACTAACCAGAACTAGAAGTATATAGTGAGAGAATTCATAACTCAACAACAATCCTAAGATACTGCGAGACCATCCGAATCATCATCTCTGACTTAGTTGTCAAATTCTATCATTTAAAGGTACTAGCTAGACTGAGCTACAGGATTGAACTCAATATAAATGTTCGCAGGACAACATAATAGAAATAAACCAAGCATCTAATTGAGACTGTAGAGCATTTCATTTAAACATGGCCTCATCCATTCATAAACTTTCCTGCAGTAAGTTTTCATAAAGGACAATTGTTTGAATCAAGAATATCGATGTAGATTCCTCTAAGGCATTATGTCTCTAGAAATTTCAGATAACCTCACCTTCATACCAAGAAAGGGATCACACCAGAACATATCTCCTCATCTACATGGGAAAACAGAATAGACATTCATCGACACAACATCAAGTGATACCTTCGCCTTGCCAATTACAACGATAAACTATTTCAGGACTTAAGTTAGTCTAAATATCTACGCTTATGGTTTTGCCTAATAACCACTAATAGACATTATCCAACCTCAGGAACTAAATGTTAGACATCTATGCATTTAAGCGAACATTTCCTATTCTACCATTTTATCCTTGTTAGTGTTTTCACTTTTAAATAAAGTTGATTTGAAAAATCGCTTTTACATAAATCACATACCTTGTAGAAAATGATTTCTGGAATTCCTATTTTGAACAAGTACGATCCTTTTTGGTCAATCTTTAGCAACACTATTGTACAATGAGAAATATATATAGACATCAAACTTTGGTAAGCAGTCTTAATCACAACATGTTTGAAAACAATTTTCTATTTCATAACTACTGAAATTTTGAATCATCAGGAAAAATATTACTTAGTAAATTCATTTGCTCCATTTTCTAAATTCGTTTATTCAGAAAAAGATTTTAACCAAAACTCACAATCGCGTGACAAATTTTCAGAACAAATTTCCCTACTACATCGCTTATGCATTTAGGATTTTGTGACTTGACAATAAAGAATATTTGAATATGTGATGAAGGAATTAGGAATGACATCAAAAATTAATCACGAACTTCAGTAGTGGAGACCAAACCCACTAGGCAAAAAAAGACATATGTCTTATCATCCGTTGGAACAAAACACAAGGAATCAAATTGTTACCTATATTCTATCCCTTTCAGATAACGCCAAATTCAAAGGACCGAACGTTGTGGAATTAGTCACAAAGGTTTATTGTACCCATTTCAATTATTCCTGTTAAGGAAACCGATTCACCTTGGACTTCAAGCAATCATTTCAGGATTTCCTTCAGAAACCCATTTAGATGTAAACATCACCTATCATCCTCAGACCAATGGCCAAGGCGAGAGAACAATTCAAACATAGGAAAGTATGCTCAGAGCATGAGTGATTGACCCTAGAAATGGTTGGACTAATCATTTAACATAAATCAAATTCATCTACAACAATAGTCATCACACCAACAACAAGAAATTGGCAAAAATTAGGTTGGTACATAACACACATCATTTGGATTGGGTATCCTGAACAACAAACCATCCAGATTCAAGTGGGAGAACAAATTAAGTTAAAAAGCATTGCCTTGGATTGGCATGATACAAATTGGATAACAAGAGAGGTTGAACCTTTAGCATATTGGACCATCTAAGATTCATTTTAGAATCGACCAACTAGCATACAAACTTGAGTTCTGGCAGAATTCAGCAGTATATATTACCAGTATCACATTTAAAACATTAAGAAGCGCAGACCATCTATTGATGGGCCAAACTTGGAAAAAGCTCAACTCACTAGTCCAGCAGGCATTCATGAAATAACTAGAAATTTCCTACAAGTCAAGAATCAGTTACAAGTTCAATAAGTTGTAAACCATTAAAACTTCAAGTTGGTAGGCAGAGTTATGTTGAAAGTTCTGCCTAGGAAAGACATGATATCATTCAGAAAACTTGGAAAGTTAAACCCGATATACACTGGACCATGTAATATTTCAGACAGAGTAGGCATAGTGGCCGTCAGACTTGAGCATTGTTAGAGAACCAACAGAAATCATGGACCGGATGGTCATACAGTTGAAGCGAAGTCAAATTCCTATAGTGAAAGTTCGCTGAAATTCTCGAATATCATCACCTTTTCACCAATACGTCTTCAGAGACCAACATAAACTAAACTTCGCGACGAAGTTCCATTTATAGGGGAAGACTGTCACAACTCACCATTTCAGGTCATTTCCCAAACTTTGGAAAAACACTATTCATCGTTTTACTATTCATCATATTTGGTGTCAGTTTGACATTCCGAGAAGCATTCAGAAATTTTACTATTCACTGAACACTATTCATTTCCGGAAAAATCTTCACTATTCACTTGTAACACTCATTTCATCATAAATTTAGTTTACGGGTATTTAAATTCGCAAAACCGGATTGGTTTAGGTACGAATTCATTTCATTATCAGTAAGGACATTGCATACGGACTAGAGATGGTCTGCATATCATCAGTAGGTCATTTACATGTTATACCACTCTTAGGATTTTCAAATTTATATATTTCATATATTTAACGTTTTACGTATAATTATTTATAAATAAACGTTAACACCCGGTTAATAAACACGACGAATATATCTAAATATTCCCACAATGGTCCCGACATATTTCTATATCCATTATATCATCATAAAAGTTATAATATTCATTTACCCAGTATTTTGGAAATTTATTTTTATTTATAACGTAAGTTTATAAATATTGTGACGGTTTTCGTGGAAACTAAACAATAATCACCCGAACACTCAGTACTTGTACTCAACATATTTTTAACATTTTTACAACTTTATTTTATCCCGAATAACTTCGTTAACATTTATTTCTATCAAACCCGGTACCCGATTTTAACTTATATCACAAATGTATACATAAACTTCACTAGTTTCCTAATTAAATCCAAGCTACCCCAACCCCCCCCCCCCCTCACTCACCCATGACCGGCCCTTAAGGTCTCACCAAGACCACAAGTCAATATTCTAACCATATGCCTTAATGTGATAATATAATACCATATATTTTTACCTAAATATCTAGCAAAAACACCTTTTACACAACACTTATCAAAATTTTAGAATCAAAAACTCATTTTCTCTTCCTCATCTCAAAACCTGATGTGTGGGAATCGCAACAGGTTTTACCTCTCGAGGGATCTCGAGAAGCTTACAACCCCCACCAGGCAGTGTACCTGATCGTTGTAGTATAGTATAGTGACAAGTACCGGGGGATTGATCGTTCAGCTTAGGAATAGTGTCGCTAGGATTAGAAAGCCTAAATACTAGTTCTAAAGGTGAGGGATGATTATTTTTGTATTTTTATATTTTTTAGAAAGCAATTAAAATCTCGGGTTTTGGAAGAGTGGGCGGAATTAGTTGCTATTCAACTAACCCAAAACTAAGATGCAATCAAAATAAAATACTAAAAATGTAAATAAGCTAAATTATACTAAAGTTGTGAGCAGTAATTGGAGAAAATGTGTTTACTTAGATTTCACTACTCCCTAGATATCTTTTACACGTTAATTACTTGTTATAATTGCATGGATGACGGATTGTATTCCTTAATACCATTCATGGGGTGGCATACATAACTCCCCAATTCTATGAGCTCTTATCTCCTCCTACACCATGCCCAGCACAACTATAGGGATTGTAAACAGTGGCTCATGCATTAAATACAACCAATAAAGACCTAGTACGCCTCGGTTCATGTTTCTTAAGACGTTCAAGCATGTTACCATTTGGAGATCTGCCAGTTTTCTTAAGCCTAACATATAAATCATTCATCCAAAACAAGAATAAACAAGTAATCAACACATAATCAATATCTAGGTTTCATTAGATCTAAGCAAACACAAAAGAGATCTAGCCTAGCATAATGGAATTGAGACAAGAACAAGATATAGACAACCAACACATAGACATATTGATTGAATTAGAAGAACACTTATCTCAATTACAATGCAAGGTATCAAGGGTTTGGAACCCTTGAAAAACCTGTAAAAGTTGCACCAAAATCGTACTTAGGGTTTCTCCAAAACTTCTCCCCTTTAATGTGAAAAATTAGAAAACTATATATAGAAAAACAGGTCTGACGGCGTCAAGAGTAATCTTGTGACGCCGTCACCTCGCCGCCAAAACTCTCCTCGGACTGCCTAGATCTACTTCTGACACCGTCAAGAGTTATACACTTCCAGGCCGTCATAACTCTTTTACTCTTGACACCCTTCCTACGTGACGCCGTCAAAACTCTACTGGACCGTCATGGGAATTTATGAAATTTGCTCTTGACGCCGTCAAGGATTTGCTCTTGACGCCGTCACCTACTATTCCCAGCATGGAAAATTAAGACTTTGGCGTTTTCTTCACTTTTATGCTCCAAAAACGTCCGAATTGCTTCTTCTTCCAGATTTCTCTCCCAAAGTACCTAAAATCACAAAAGGAACGATTTAGGGCAATATTTGATCAAATAAATTCGGATTCGGGCTTAAATGACCCCCTAAAAACGGATCATTTTTCGCCTCATCATATACCCTTACACTTGAGATTTGCTTGTCCTCAAGCAAATGCGCTTTTATTCTACTCAAAATACAAGTTAGAGGTCATTTAACACTAATATAAAAGTAATTACAACAAATAATCGTTCCACTAAAGACCAATAGACAAGCACGGAGGTCATACACAAGCACCTCACAAATAGTGTTTAGATACTCACATCTCTCGGGTGTAATAAAGTGTAAATTACAATATGGAAACGGAAGATATCTCTCACTACCTGTCATAGCAAAATAGATTACCATAGGCTTGGGAAAGGATCAAACCTCCACCACATGGCGTAAGCACCTAGGATAAACTATCAAAGAGGTCTTTTAAAGGGTTGTAACGTTAGGTGTAGGGATATGAAATACACGGTTTTGTTGGATAAAGGAAGTTTTACTGGTGGCGAGTTAACAATCTTGGTTAATTACATGTACAATATGGCGTTGCTAAGCCAAGACTAGACTCGACTTAAGCTAATAAATGAAAAATAACGAAAACATAAAATAAACATAGAATGAAACGGGATGGTAGTCCGTATGTTTTTTCTCTTTTTCCTTTTTTCTATTTCTTGATTTTTCGATTTTTTTTTATTATTATTTTTTTTTATTTTTTTTTTTTGCATACACTCTTACCCTACCATCCAAAATAATACATCATAGGGGATGAACGTTCCCCTTACACTTGAATTTTTACATACTTTACAATAAACTAATCTAATGACTCGAATTAAGAAAATCAAAACACTTGGAGCACTTTTAAGATTAACGTACATATGGGGGTAATAAATGATGTTCTTCCCCATTACTCCATAAAATAAGTACTTACCCATGAGTCCCAATCGTCCCAAAACAATATGTACAAGGATATGACTCGACTTAGCAACCATGTAATCAATTAGAAAGTTAACTTAGGGTTTAACAAATAACAATAATGCACTAAAATTGAGCGCATACACGGAAGGCTAAGGCGATTTGGTTGTACATTTAAGTGGGGTGTAACAAATTCTTCCTTTAAGTAAAATGCTTAAAGTTAGAAACGAAAAGATAGGCTCGGAGGGGTGTACTAGGGGTTTCGTGTACTAAAAATGAGTACAACGCTAAGGGTGTGGGAAAAATTAGTTTACTTAACTAGCCTAGTAATATGACTTAAATGGTCAAGTAATTATGATACGGGTTTAACACAAGGGTGATCCTAATGCCTCTTATCATGTAGTAAATTCTACTACACGAATGTAGTCTCACTAGCGGTCTCGGGATGCATCACTAACGCAAGTTCTAGAATCTAAATGCTACCGGTACACTCATAAGCACTAATAGTAAATGCTTTTCCTATCAAATCTAAAGGCGAACCTCACATTTTTTGGTGGAAAATTTTTCTGAATATACGGTTATGTGCTAGTCATACAACCTCCTATCCAAGAGACGCTTGCTATGGCTAAAGTTTCACTCCTAAATGTTGTAAAAAAAATTAAATTTGGCGCTAAAATTGCACTAACAAGTATTTCTCATAGTTTTATTACACATCTACCATCAAACAAAACAAACTCAAGCGAAAGTGCATATGTAAGGTATCATCTTTTTACCCTCCCCTTACACTTAAGATGAACATTGTCCCCAATGTTCAAGTAAAGAATGTAAAAGTGAAAAAGTAAAGAGAATGAAATCAAATACTCCCCTGATTCGCTCGGTATGGATAATAGGATGGCCAGGTTAAATCTTCCTCCAAGAAAATGAACAATCAAAGCTTCCCTTCCAAAATATAAATCATCTCCTTGTCATACATAACCTGTAAAACCTGACAAAATAGACAAGACAACCTCGCGTAAAATCGGCGGCATCCTATATAAGTTTCTAAATCCTAGAAAACAAGATAAGATATAATGCTTGTGGAATAAAGTTTGCAGATCTCATGGAGATTATAAAACTTAATAATTCACAAAAACCATAAGACTCCGTTAGAAAAACAAAACCGGTAAAATTTCCAGATTTTAACTCCTGACGCCGTCAGAATGGACCTGCAGAAATTCTTATGTTAAGTTTCCGGAAAATTTCTGAAAAAACTTGGTCCTACTTCCTAGAAAATCCTGCAAAACTTCATTATGACTCAATACAAGCATTTGACTCTAACAAATACGAATATACATGTTCATTTAATATCGTGGAGAATCATGATCGGTTTATTTCTTAAAAACATATTTGGGGTTTCCCCTTACACTTATCTTTTGCAAAAATACTTCTAGGTGGAGTTAAGACTAGGCCAAAACAACAAAGTAAAGTATTTCCACTTATTTAGTTTAGAAACATGATCAACCAACAATAAAAATAAAGCATGCATACGGAAGCAAATAACAACCAAACAAATAAAATCACACAAAACATGGGTTGCCTCCCAAGAAGCGCTTTTCTTTATTTACGAGTCTTGTAGCTAGACTCAAGGTTATGGGTTACTACGTGACTTCATCATTGGTAATGATATACCCCATATAGTTGCGATCATTACTGTTATGGTGGTAGTGCCTCAATCTGTCAATACTCGCAATCACCACTCCACCTAATTTACTTCTTAGGTTAGCCATCCCATCTTGGCTTACGCCTTTAATTGTGAAAGGCCCATACCACCAAGGACTTGGTTTATCGGGTGGTATTGTTGTTTCCAAGTGTCTCTAGAGTACCAAGTTCCCTTCCTCAAATGGTGCATGATTTTTTTCGTGTCGAGTATGTTCGAGTTCAACCTGAACCTTACTGCTTTTTCTCCTTTCATCCTTAGCTTTCTTATAGCTTTTGATTCTTGCCTCCCATGCAAGAATCTTATTCTGAACACGAATGGGTGTCGTGCCAATGTTGTTTTTGATCATTCTCCAACTCAAATTCTCATGCCCACTTCGCGGGGTCATGGGGAAGCTAATCTTTCTTTTTCCAGATTTAAGCTCAATCTTCCTACCTTCATACTTAATGACAGCCCTAGCGGTGGTGAGGAATGGTGCCCCAAGGATTATTGGCATGCATCCATCTCCTTTATCATCGATGATCATAAAATCAACGGGGTACATGAATCGTGCAACATTAACTAATACATCTTCTGCGATTCCTAGGGGGTATATGTATGAGTGTCCAACAAGAGATAACCTAACACGAGTAGGTGCTGGCATTTTTGACGTTAGTTGGATGTAAATAGTTAGGGGCATAAGATTTACTTCCGATCCTTGGTCGGCGAAAGCACTAAGATGTTTCAAGTCCCCGATGCTCGTTGGTATTTCAAAGTTCCCACATGCAACCTGCTTAGTGGCCACTTTCTGTACCAATAACCTCTCGAATACTGATCCTCCAGGAAGCGTATCATACTCATCTTCCTCTTCTTCCTCTTTCTCGGGAACCTGTCCGGAGGATTGGTTACGCCCATCACCCTTAATCCAATTTGTTATGGTGTTTTTGTTTATATCATGCTTCAGGTAGTAACTCAAAGGTTGAGATTCTGGTGGTTTTTCTAAGGTCCGTTTTGCAGGAGTTTCTATCTTCTCGTTATCTTTTTGGACAATGGTGATGGAGTTAACAAATTGGGTGGTGGGAGTGGCGCTTTCTTTCCTTAGTAGCATTCGTTCGGGGGTTCTCTGGTTGGCATACTCCTCCAATAGACTCAACATCTCATTCATTTTCTCCTGCATTTCCTCTTTTTGCTTATAAACTGCTTCTTCGAATCTAGCAAGCCGATCTGAGTGAGTTGCCATATATTCTCTCATCCTAGCCTCAAACTCCGAGCTAAGTTCCTTGGGAGGGGAACAAGGTGGGGTGCACCTTTGAAAAGTCTCGACATGTTCTCTAGAAGGTGACTCAGATAATGGTGCCGAAGTTGGTTTTGAGATAGAATTGACAGTGGCTTGTCTAGGACTTAAAGGTCTCCTTTGCCTTTCTTCAAAATAGTCAACTTTTGCCTCAAGTTTACATAGGAGTTCATCGGGGATTTCGGTGGTTCTTCCAGATGTCGAGACTGCATTGATGGCCGCTTCTATCGTATGTTTAAATTCCCACATCTCATGATTATCAACAGCGAGCTCTTCGATAATTGCCCAAGACTCCTCGGCGTTCCTATCACGCAATTTACCTCCCGCGGCCCTGTCGATGGTGCGCTTAGTGTGATAGTCAACATGGTCGTAGAAAATCTGGACTAATAACCAAAGGTTTATGCCATGATGAGGGATCTTGTGGAGGAGATCCTTAAAACGGGCCCAAGCCTCGTAGAAAGTTTCACCCCGTTGTTGCTCAAACATCAAAATGTCCCTTCTAAGCATTGCAGTCTTTTCCGGCGGAAAGAATTAGGTAAGGAAGCGATTGGCGAGATTGTCCCATGTGGTGATGGATCCCGCGGGTAAACGCTCAAGCCATTGACTAGCTTGATCCCGTAGAGAGAATTCAAATAGGCATAAACGGGTAGTCTCTCTAGTTTCAACACCTAGGTCTATGGAATCTACGATTTTGAGAAAGTCCTTAAGATGTTGGTTTGGATCTTCGGAACGAAGTCCATGGAATGCACATCCGCTTTGCACCAACCGGTTGGTGTCGGATAGCAAGGGGTCACATTGGCTCCGGTGAGCTCAATGGTGTTTCGGTAGCCTTGGTGGCTAGGTCAGGAGTACTCTCCTAAGGTTCGGGGCCTAAGGGGTTCTAATGGTGGGTTTTGTTGTGGTGGGATGATGGGTTCAAAGATGTTACCACCTTCCATGATGTCGGATGGTAAAGAGTTACGAACAAAGGCACAAAGAAATAAGATAGACTAAAGAAAACCTAAAAATAAAAAATAAAATCTTACTAGAAAGGAATCTAGCAAGTAGACCTAATAAAAAGAAATCCTAACCTAGACAATAACTATTCCCCAGCAGCGGTGCCAAAAACTTGATGCGTGGGAATCGCAACAGGTTTTACCTCTCGAGGGATCTCGAGAAGCTTACAACCCCCACCAGGCAGTGTACCTGATCGTTGTAGTATAGTATAGTGACAAGTACCGGGGGATTGATCGTTCAGCTTAGGAATAGTGTCGCTAGGATTAGAAAGCCTAAATACTAGTTCTAAAGGTGAGGGATGATTATTTTTGTATTTTTATATTTTTTAGAAAGCAATTAAAATCTCGGGTTTTGAAAGAGTGGGCGGAATTAGTTGCTATTCAACTAACCCAAAACTAAGATGCAATCAAAATAAAATACTAAAAATGTAAATAAGCTAAATTATACTAAAGTTGTGAGCAGTAATTGGAGAAAATGTGTTTACTTAGATTTCACTACTCCCTAGATATCTTTTACACGTTAATTACTTGTTATAATTGCATGGATGACGGATTGTATTCCTTAATACCATTCATGGGGTGGCATACATAACTCCCCAATTCTATGAGCTCTTATCTCCTCCTACACCATGCCCAGCACAACTATAGGGATTGTAAACAGTGGCTCATGCATTAAATACAACCAATAAAGACCTAGTACGCCTCGGTTCATGTTTCTTAAGACGTTCAAGCATGTTACCATTTGGAGATCTGCCAGTTTTCTTAAGCCTAACATATAAATCATTCATCCAAAACAAGAATAAACAAGTAATCAACACATAATCAATATCTAGGTTTCATTAGATCTAAGCAAACACAAAAGAGATCTAGCCTAGCATAATGGAATTGAGACAAGAACAAGATATAGACAACCAACACATAGACATATTGATTGAATTAGAAGAACACTTATCTCAATTACAATGCAAGGTATCAAGGGTTTGGAACCCTTGAAAAACCTGTAAAAGTTGCACCAAAATCGTACTTAGGGTTTCTCCAAAACTTCTCCCCTTTAATGTGAAAAATTAGAAAACTATATATAGAAAAACAGGTCTGACGGCGTCAAGAGTAATCTTGTGACGCCGTCACCTCGCCGCCAAAACTCTCCTCGGACTGCCTAGATCTACTTCTGACGCCGTCAAGAGTTATACACTTCCAGGCCGTCATGACTCTTTTACTCTTGACACCCTTCCTACGTGACGCCGTCAAAACTCTACTGGACCGTCATGGGAATTTATAAAATTTGCTCTTGACGCCGTCAAGGATTTGCTCTTGACGCCGTCACCTACTATTCCCAGCATGGAAAATTAAGACTTTGGCGTTTTCTTCACTTTTATGCTCCAAAAACGTCTGAATTGCTTCTTTTTCCAGATTTCTCTCCCAAAGTACCTAAAATCACAAAAGGAACGATTTAGGGCAATATTTGATCAAATAAATTCGGATTCGGGCTTAAATGACCCCCTAAAAACGGATCATTTTTCGCCTCATCAAAACCCACGACCCATATTCAATCCAAGACCAAAATCCATTAATTTTTGAAGATCAAAGTATAAAAGTTGTTCATTTCATCATTCTAATTAAGAGTTTTGAAATATAAACTCAAGAATCACAAGGTTTCTCATCATCTAATCACCTTATATTTCAAAGTAAGTTATCAAATTTATTTTCATGATTTCATCTAATATATACTTGTATCATATAGTTTTCATGCTTAATTTCATGCACAAGCTAGCTATACCACAATATTTTTGTTAACTTTTTGAGCATACAAACCCTAGAAATTGTTTTATAGGTTCCCTTATTAAATTAACTTGATTAGTGATGATTAGGAACCCACGGCACCCTAAGAAGGTGTATGGTAGGATTAGAATAGCTTTGTGGTGTTTGCAAGAGATCTGGTGATGTTAGAAACTAGTTTTGAACATGGAAAATGGATTTGTAACAAGTATATAAACCTACTGTCCCATTTTTGTAAACCGAGGAAAATCAGTAAACATAAAGTAAACTTTGGCAAAATTTTTAGAAAATACTTTCAAAAACGAAGCCGTAGGCGAAAGAACGGATTAAAAAGAGTTTATAACGAAGAAGTTATGATTTTTGCAAGTTTATTGACGAAAAGTATATTTTCTGAAAATACATGCTGTTGGACGTTTTTCGTCGGACAAAACGAGGTTTTAGACGTAACCCGGAGGAGCCAAGCTTTCCAAAATATATTACTACATACTAAGACGTAACCATGGATATAAAGAACAAGTAAAACGGACTTATAACGACAAAGATATTCACGTTTCAATATCGACAAAACATATATTATTTTGACAGCTTTGACAAAAATAATATTACAACTACGTAGTAACTCTAGATTTCTAGAAATATTAACCAAGTACCCAAAATCATAACTAATGAAGTATTAGTGAATACAAGTGTATTTTTATGACAACAAGACGTTATTTCAAGGATTTCAAATCGAGGATTTCAACACTAACACTTATATATACGATATATATACATTTCGACTAGTTTTATTTTCTAGTTGCCTTATTTTCCTAAGTTTTGCAAAATGTATTAATTTGATATCAACAAGTATTTTTCAAGTTAAGAGTGGTATAGGAAACATGTGCATGGAAAGTTTCAACACCATTTCATAATCTAAATTAGATCATCATCATGCATATTAGGTTGCGGCTAGTGTGCGCGCCTTGTTTTTTAGCTCATTACATGTTCATGGTATCATCAGCTAGAGGTGAGTTTTCATAGCCCCGTTTTCAATTCAATATTTTGTTTTCAAATCCCACGGGGGAATACATTGCATCAATCATTTTAGTACGAGCCCAAGTACCAAAACATATGTACATTGCTTAAGTTGCCATACCAACATGTTAAAGTCCCCTATTTATTATCATGGACCGTTAATTTGCCGATTAAGCGAGAGTGAGTGGATAGATCTATTGAGGGTGACGCCTCCATCCGTGGTAGTTATTACCAACAGTAAGCGGGTGCATTTCATGTCTGTCACATTTGAGTGTTCTGGTAAAACATTCAGGAGGGGCCTATATTTCATCAGTCTAGCTTCGGGGTCATGAGCTTAAGGTCTATTGTACTATTTTACGTGACTTTTGTCATGCACTTATACTTGTGGTGGCCGTACAATATTACATTTTATAAACCTATAGAATTCACCAACATTCGTGTTGACGTTTTAGCAATGTATTTCAGGTTATTAAGGTAGCTTATGTGACATGCATTTGGACCTTCATGGAGTCGCGGAGTCGACGCGTCTCACTATTAATTCATGCACTTATGTAAACGTTTAATCTAGTAGGACTTGTTTTCAGAAACATGCAACACCTTTTGGGGACCTCATTTTGTAAACTCTGGATTATTTCAATGATCAAACGAAGTATTTTTCAAACGACACTTTAGGTCGTTCAATGTAACTGTAACTGTGATGCTATGACAGACACCCCCAGGCATTCCATTCCGCTGCAAGTCAGGTAAATTGGGGGTGTGACAACTTATTTCTGTTATTAAGAACTTCTTTCAAAAATTTCACATATTTGGGCATTCCAGCTAGAACATCAACAAGAGGTATATTGAGTCTAACTTCTTTGATCATTTCAACAAACTTCTTAAAACGCTCCTCCTTTTTCTCTTTTCTAAGAGCTTGTGGGTACGGAATTTTGGGAGTGTATGCTTTGATTGGTTGGGTTGTTTCTTGGGTTGGCGTTTTGTCATTTAATCCAGAAGGCTTTGGGTTGGATTGTATATTACTTGGTAATGTTCCAGGTGTTCGTGAAGAAAATTGATCAGAAAGTCTACCAAATTTTTGTTCAAGATCCTGAATAGAAGCTTGATGATTTTTCTGACCTTGCTCAACTTTGGTTTTGAGATTTAAAAATTGGTTTTTAACAAATTCATTTGTGGATCTTTGAGCAGTCACGAAATCTTGCATCATTTTTTCGAACTCAGATTCTTCTGGTTTTTTGTAAGAATTTGGTGGATTTGGATTGTCTACTCGTGGTTGAGAATCACGGTTGTTATCCCTTTGGCGATCTTGCCAATTTTCAGAATTGCTTCCGTAATAATTACCATGAAAACCTCCTCCACGGTATCCTCCTTGAACATAATTGACTTCCCCTTCATTGGATCCAACCATGGGTTGGTCGTCACATTCGGATGAAGTGTGATTACCTCCACAGTTGTTACAACCTTCTCGCATTTCTTTCATTTCTCCTTTGATATCTTTATATTGCGAGTCGATTTTGGAAGTTAAGGCTTCCATTTTCTCCATGAGTTTAGAAGTATCGGAACTTTCAGCAAAAGCAACAGTTTTTCGTAAAGGTTTGGTTTTGGAATCTTTTGACCAGTCGAGTTTAAGAAGCACTCGATCTTCGAGCAATTGATATGCCTCGATGGGAGTTTTATAAAGAAAAATTCCTCCAACATCAAGAATTCCTTGAGATGTTTCATCAAGTCCATGGTAGAAGATTTGGATAATGGTTCCTCGTCCTAAACCATGTCCATGACAGCTACAAAGTAAATCTTTCATACGAAGCCAAGCTTCGACAAGAGATTCATTGGGGGTTTTGTGAAAAATCACGGATTTCTCTCATGAGACGATCAAACATGGCAGGTGGAAAGAATCGGCTTACAAAAGCTTGCCTCATCTCCTCCCAAGTATTGATAATTCCTGGGGTTAATTCGTTATACCACACTTTGGCATCTCCGGCTAGTGATGATGGGAAAAGTTTGAGTTTAATGGCGTCGACATTGGTGTCGCCATATCGAAACATGCCGCAAATTTCAATGAATTCGGCGATGTGTTTGTGAGGATAGGCCCTCGAACGGCCATCGAATTGACGGTCTTTGATCATAGAAAGATGGTGTCCCTTCACGGTGAAGTTATCACCAAGGTTAACAGCTACAATAGCAGCTCCAGGCGTGGGTGCTACGATTCGGTTTGTGGCCCACATGGGTTGGTCATCGGCCATTGGAAATGGTTGATTGGTGAATGGGTTATAAACAACTAAAGCTTCGGAAAGGTTATCAAAAGGTGGGTTTGGTACTCTTGGTACAAGGTTGTTTGGTGGAACAAAAGGTGTTCTTCTTCTTCTTGGTCTACGAATCAGACTTTCGGGATTAGAAAGAGGTGAAATTGGTTCTACTCCGGTTGATCGAGTGTTCATACAATTACCGAGTGAATCTCGAAAACTTTGGAACAAACGAGCAAAGAATGGAAACAATTTAGAAAATCAGGTAAAAAGGAACCGATCGGTTAGATTGAGTACCGATCGGTTGGATTGAACAATTTGAAATACCGATCGGTTACTTGGCTCGGAATTTTTTTTTTAGAAAACGAACAAGAAAAGAAATGGAACTTTAAAACTTACAAAAAACACAATCAAAATCCCCGGCAACGGCGCCAAAAACTTGATGTGCTAAGTGTGTGTATAAGTTTTAAATTTATAAACACGATTACCGGATCTAGAAATCACACGTACGAGCAAGTGAACTCGTCCGTTATAGCAAGATTGAGTTGGTAAGTCGAGATCGTTCGTAGGGATTTGTGAGTGAATTTAAGCATAAGTTTAAAATTAAATCTCTAATTCTAGCGATAATGATTATAGGATCATTCAAATGATTAAAAACTACACTTGCTTAGACTAGTTAACTACTCATAAAAAAAGCATGATTGTGATAACTTCCTTAACATGTTGGTAATTAGAATTAGTTGGTGCTCTAATCTATCGTTTCTACAAGTTAAATCTTCGTCAAGATTTTAGTTTATAAAAACAAAGATTAGGTTTGGACCAATCAATTCAAGATCAATTCAAGATTCATAAAGTTGAATTAACAACCTTAAACACAAAAATAGTTTCTTGTTTAATCAAATACTCTTAAGAAATGGTCAATACAAAAGGTAACCGAATCATAGACAACAAGGTTACAATTGATTATAAACTACTAAAACTTTCGACCAACTAGGCGTTTATAACCAATCCGATTTGATTAACAAAAAGTATTCTCATTCAAGGTCGTAAAAATCGCTAGGCGCTAGTGAGGCGGTCGGGTAAGGCCTAGCGATTAATTGGTTAGGCGGGGATTAATCCTAGATTAATCGGATTGGAATTTGTATGCACAAAATTGTAATTTTAGATATTATATTATATATATGAGATAAGAATAATGCATCAAAGTTCAAATATTTCAAGTGTTCAAATATAAACATAATACATAATTCTTCAAAGTTTAAAGTCAAACATAGATATTACTCGGTTTGTTGACTATTTTTAAGCAATCTTTGACTAATTTTGTTCGATTAATCGGTTTGTCAACCGATTTTTAAGCTATTTTGACTGATTTTTAAGCGATTTTGTTAACCGATTTTTAAGCAATTTTGTTGATTAATCTGATTAGACCGATTTTGTCCGATTAATCGGTTTGTTGACCAATTTTTAAGCGATATTTGACCAAAGCGATTAAATAGGCCGATTATGATTAATCAAGGCGCTTAGTGAATGATCAGCGATTATGCGGGGATTAATCGGCCGCCTGGACCGATTTTTACAACAGAGTTCTCATTACAATTACACCTTAGTTACTTTGTTTAGTCAATAATAATTATGGTGAAAAACAATCTTTCATAGACAAAAGATTATAACTAGTTGAATGATAACAACCCTTTCGGCCAATGATATTATAAGCAACTAGTAAAACTTGACTCAACAAATGTCACTATGAAACTATAGTCTAATTGGGTTTTAGAGTTGACTTGAAATTGAATTAAAACATGTTATCAAAATCATAGACTAATCATTTAGTAATTAACATCATCTAAGCAAGTGCAAAAGGTTACTAGCCACTCATAGCAAACATGAACATAAACTCAGAATATTGAAGATTAGAAATCATAATTAAAGCCTTACAAATGTTTGGAATATGATTACAAATGAATAGGAAATGATTTCCTAAGTGTTGGTGTTGACTTCTTGAGAATTTGACCTCCGGATGTTCTTTTTGGACTTCCAATGCTTCCTGAACTTTTATGGACGAATTTGAGAACTTTGAGACTAGTAAAGGATTGCTTTGTTGTTGGTGTATTGAGTTGTAATAGTTGTGTGTTGAAATGAGATTACAAAGCCTCTATTTATACTACTCCTCAAGCCTAGGCTCATCAATGCAACAACTTGGCCTCCAAGGTGAATAGAAAGACCTAGAATGACAGAGAGAAGGGCCTAGAATTGGGTAGAATGAGATAGAAAACATCTTGCAAAACTTTAATGAGCTGACCAACCGTTCGGTAACGGGCTATGACCGATCGGTTGGTTGTGACCTCGGCGACTAACCAGTCGGTTGGATTCATAACCGATCGGTTGGATGTGACAATTTCTCCTAACCGATCGGTTGAAATGGATACCGATCGGTTGCTTGAGTTTTGACAGCAACAAACTTGATCTTTACTTGGCTCTTCGTATGTATGTATATTGTATATTGTATATACAATATACATACATATGTATGTATATTGTAAACTTGATCTTTACTTGGCTCTTCGTATGTATGTATATTGTATAAAATCATTTATATACAATATCAAGGTTTTTGTGATTAAAACTACAACATATGTATGTATATTGTATATAAACGATTCAATTTTATGATTTACACGCTTACACACACAAAAGACACATACAATGAAATTCAAATATGTGTTATCACATGTGACACATATATATGATACTCAAATATATATAGACACATATGACACGTACATATGAAAGCCAACTATGTGTTGGACACACATATGAAATACATAAGTGCGACCAATATTTACATATAAAGACACATATATGATATATGCATAAGCATAAACTTATTGTGAGGTTGCCAAAAACAATTGGTCCATGGTTCTTAAAAGATAGAACATAAACAACGTTATCCATGGTTCTTAGACAATAGAACATAAATAACGTTATCATCTTCGATCAATCTGATAATGAAACATAGAAGATTGTTGTTAGTAATATTCTTGTAGAAACTCTTATTCTGAGTTTAGTTATGAACTAACTAACTCTTATACACGTTTAAATCATGTTAACTAGTTGAGAATTTGAGATAATTAACATATTGGTTTATTAATTATAATCCATAACATGTGAATACAAACATGTTTGTGCATACACATAATGTCTCTCATATAAGCATTTATACATACAAACACTAGCATACCTTCTTACATATGATTCACATATACATTTACAAGAGACACATGAAGATACATAAATACACATACACATACACATACACATACACATGCACATACAGATATAACTGTAAACGAACTGAACGTTCAATGTACATTTCATGAACTGTTCGGTAAAAAGTTCGTTTATGTTCGTTTATTTATTAAATGAACAAACATGAATAATATTTTATGTTCGTTTAGTTAAATGAACGAACATGAACAAAAGTCGCATCTGTTTATAATTACTTGAGCTCACTAAATAATTTATGATCTTGACTCTAACTCGAATAACAAAATTTCCTTGACCAATTTCATGAATCGAGCTTACAAAATTATATACTTCGCTATAATCTTTCGCAAATCATGTATATTGAAAGAGGTAAAATATATACTAGGGAATCATAGATGATACAAGTATATCAATTATGTGTTATCTATGAACTTTAATTAATAATTTATTTTATTCTTTGAGCATCAAAATTGTTTTTCTTTTATATTATTAGATCAAGTGTATTAACTTTGTTATTTAGTTTAATTAGTAAATTTGTTTGCATAAGTTAATGAAAAAAAAATATCATATTTTTAGTTAAGAATTATAATTATAATAGAAAACATAACAATACAAAATTGATGTTTTGAAAATTTTGTATAGTAGTTTTATATTGTCTAATAGTCTAACCTTTTCCATCAAGGAAAGGTATCTCAACATTGAGGCTACCCCTAAGCATCTCATCCGCCTTTACTTCAATCATGCATGCACCTAGCAAAACTACTACGGCCCCATGATTCCTTGCACATTTGTCTAGTAAAAGCATCTAACCTTTTGGGCGTACCAATCAATGTAGCAAGGAGACTAAGACCATCATCAGAAAACATAGCAAGAGGAACATCATGGAATTTAACCCACACAGGGATGTTGGTCAAATCCTCTTTAAGCAAGCTGGTGTTCAAGGTCCATGGTTTAAGAATAATTGGTACATTTCCAATGAACCAAGGACCATTTTCAAGGACATCATCAACACATTTCTTCGAATTGAACTTAAAGAAAAAGAACCCCTTTGCATTCATCATAACCTTTTGTATACCATACTTAGCCCACGCATTGCGAACATAATAATCAACAACAGGAAAAACAAGGCGTTGACCAAGGAAATACCCGTAAAGAGTATTCTCAAATATAAGATTCACCTCTTCCACTACTTTCATCGGGACAACAAGATTAACTCCAGTCTTTTTATTGCTACATTCCAATCTACGAAAGTTTGACACATGTTGCTTAGGTTCACTAGAAGTAGCACCCGCATAAGAGACCGACTTTATTCTAGTACCATTCATATTAGTAGGCTGACCTATACCACTCGGATTGTGGGAATCAGAATTGGTAAAATTGCTAGCATCAATCTCAATTTGAACTTGATTCATGGTTACTTCAAAATTCTTACGCGCATTAGATACCAATTGCTCCACATTAGGCTGGTATGGATTACTAGGTTTACCACCATAAGGAGACGGATCAGAAGTAGCATTACCACTCATATTTTTAGGCTGATCCAAACCACTCATAATGTTAGAATCAGAAGCATGCGTGGGGACAACCTCAGGTAATTGAGGCTGATTAAACATAGTAGAAGAGGCTACCCCAGTTGGATTCATCTCCATTTGCTTAGCAGCAGCTCCAAAACTAACCTTAGGAATGTTAACCACATTATCTTGAGCACTTGATGTACCAATATCATCCATAGAAGTGTCAACATCATCAATACTTGGTCCAGGTTGTGCCACAGATACAGAATTAAGGTTACGAACCACCCTAACAGCCTTACGTGGCTGATTACCACCGTAGGTACCTTCATATCGTCCCGTTAATCTACCCATTCGAGCACCAAATTCATCAACATTAACCACAGGTCCAGTATTATCCTCCTCTCCCATCATTGACATCACAAAGAACAGAACCCTAAAAAAACTTATTGTATCTAGCAGAACAAGAAGAAATCGTCTTCAATACAAACAAGTAAAAACCCTAGTTAACAACTAGGGTTTATACGCCATGATCGCACAAGAGTGATTACATGATTGTGAATGAATGATCGAGTCAATTTAATGGTAATAATGATTATAAATCAAATTTAACCGACACAAAAAACCCTAAATAGCGATTTGGAAAAAACCCTAAAACTAAATAGAACGATCAAAAAACAGACTTTAGACAAGATAAGATTAAAAATCAGATTACACAGAAGATATAATCCAAAATTTAATCAGACTTGTGAAGGAATGTTTGAAGATCAAGCAGATTGAAAGAGGAGGTTTAGGAATCGGTTTTCTCCAAATATCGCCAAAGGAGGGAGAGTTAATGTAATTTGCTGGGTCCGCCACACAATTACAAAATCTCACATGGGAAATATGGTTTGTGACCAAAACCATTATATTGGGGAGGATTTGTTATAGATTAATGGCAAGATGCGAATTTCATAAGTTATAACATGCTCTGTAAACTAAATATTTTGTTCTCATAATATTATTGGCTTTGCAATCAACTGAAGACCTTTTATAAACGTTTTAACAAAAGAAATTCGCGTATCAACATGGGCTACTTTTATGTTCAACACTTATTCCAATAATCGCCCAATACTTGAAAGTATTTACCACCATTTCCAAAGATACGACATGGAAAACCATGCTCCCATTTTATAAGCCGAGCCATTAATCACGCTAACCTTAAGTTGCGTCTTTAATGATTATTTTGACGATGCATCAATTTTAATACTCAAAATGATCCACGTGGCGGATGTATAGGCCTATATACACCCCCTTTATTCTTTTCAAAACTTAATAGGACAAAGTCCTTACTTTAATTTGGTGGTGATAAGTGAACAATGCACTTCCATTGAGAACAATTAGTGAAATCACCTTCGAAGAACCCATGGTTCTTGTATATGTTTCGCATCATCATTAACCCAGGATGGTTAACCGGTCATGCCAATTAATACAACAATCTTGGCTCATAGACTTATAGTTCATGATCACATGCGCTTCAATTGCACTTGACTTTATGTGAAAGTCGAATAATATAGAAAACTTAAGATGTAATTGCAAATTAACTTATATTTCTCATATCAAACATATATAAGCTCTTTTATTGCTTTCAAACAGTGCAATATACTCGAATAGCCTATAGCATTATTAATAAAGAAACACATTTTGCTATAATGTGATGTTGCACAATTCGTTAAACACATATGTATACATATACAATAAAGCTATTGGTCAAGTGACAAGCTATATATTAATACATCAAATCATGGCAAATACTAACATCCATGATATCAACCTCACATAGGTTGATCTACTGTAAAATAAATATTCAATAGGTATAGATGATGACATAGATTGACGTACCCGTAGGAATCAAAAGTAAAACGTTTCAGAGAGCGTGCTGATAACATGTTGTGAAACAAGAATTGAGAGAAAGAAAAGATTCTTCAATTAATCTATAATGTCAAAGATACAGAGGGTATATATATATATATATATATATATATATATATATATATATATATATATATATATATATATATATAAAAGATAAACAGTAGGGTAAAAACCCTAATAACTAACTGGGTCGTGGGCCTCTTATGGACTATATGACATCCACTAATAATTATCCATAACAACAAGTGAATATTCTAGAGAAATAATAATGGGCTAGGGCTAATTACAATCATAAACTATCGGGCCTAACAAATATAATTACATACAAAATAACGTCTAATACACCACCGCAGTTAGAGCGGGAGGAGGCCGGACGCTCAAACTGGATCGAAACTCTTCAAACAAAGCAGAAGGTATTCCCTTTGTGAAGATATCGACATACTGATAACGAGGGGGGCCTGACCAGCAGTAACTTTGTCATAGATGAAATGGATGTCGATCTCAATATGTTTCGTCCACTAATGTTGAACAGGGTTGGCAGACAAATAAATGACACTAACATTGTCTCGGTAGACAAGGGTGGCAGACGATAAAGGAGAATATAACTCTCAAAGCAGATTATGAAGCCATGCAATCTCAACCACAACATTAGCAACACCCCGATATTCATCTTCGGCACTAGAACGGGAAAGGGTGTGTTGACGCTTGGACGACTAAGAAAGTAAATTATCACCCAGAAAAGCACAGTAACCTGAAGTAAACCGTCGTGTATAGGGGCAACCTGCCCAATCAGCATATGTATAACCAACAAGGGAAGTAGCGGAAGATGCATATAAGTGTAAACCAAAATCCAAAGTCCCCTAAACATATCACAAGACACGTTTGAGGGCGGCGAAATAAGGCTCCTTTGGATCGTGTATATAAAGACAAATTTGTTGTACGGCATAAGACAGATTGGGACGCGTAAACGTGTGATACTGAAGTCCACCTGCAACACTGCGATACAAAGTAGGATCCTGAACAGGAACCTCATCGGGACCCAATTTAGACTCCGTATCAATGGGGTCCGAAAATGGATACAGTTAACCATGTGAAGAAGGTATAATTTGCTTGATTATTATTGTTGACCAATATAAATTACAAGTGAATATCCTAGAGAAATAATAATGACGTCTAATACTATGATGTATTTAAAAACTACTTTTTCCGTTTCAAAATTATTGTCATGAGATAAAATCACAAAGTTTAATAAAAGTGGGTTTACTTTAATTTTCAACCGCTCAAATAGAATATCTCACACTAAATTCTCTAGTTTTTACTTAAAAAAGAGAGTGAATAATTATTTTGAGACATACTGAAAATGAAATATGGATTATAATTTTGAGATAGATGAAGTAACATTGTAGCTTTGTTGACTTTTGATAAGATCATTTAATAATGGATCCATAATGGACCAACGAAATTTTACATCAAGTGGGTAGCTGCCCACCTAAAAAAACACAAAGAACCATCAGCCATGGCGAATTCCCTAAAGGTGGCTGTAATCGGTTTCGGGGTAGCCGGGCTAGTCGCTGCCCGTGAGCTACAAAGAGAAGCCCATCAAGTCGTGGTATTCGAAAAGTCACACTGGCTCGGTGGAACTTGGGCCTATGATCCACGAGTCGAGTCTGATCTTTTGGGACTCGACCCAAACAGAGATACTGTTCATGGATCTCTCTACAAATCCTTGCGGACGAATCTTCCACGCCAACTCATGAGCTTCACAGATTTCAAATTTGAGGACAAAGTATACAACGATCCACGTATAAATCCGGGGCACGAAGAAGTTCTTAAGTTCTTGGAAGATTATGCAAGTAACTTTGAACTTACAAAGTTGATTAGGTTTAATACTGTTGTGACTCGAGTGGAGGTCGTTGGCTCGGGTAACAGCGAGTTTGATGTTGAGTCAGAGACAAAAGGGGTGAGTTCGGTGGAGATATTCGATGCAGTCGTTGTTTGCAATGGTCATAATACTCAGCCTCGACTCGCAAATGATATTCCTGGTATTAAATAAAATATCCTTTTACATTAACATTGTTTATAAAATGTTCGAATGTCACATTGCTAGTTCAAATGCTATATTTTAGTGACACAGTTTTATTTTATTTTCCTTTTTGCACGAATAATACAAGCTGACTAATATGATAATTACATATAACTGAGTCATCTGACAATGGCTTAATTAATACTTGGGTGAGGGCCAAATTAACTACTCCTTTGTCATTGTTAATTTAATTCCAATTCGATCTAATTATTTATTCGTGATAATCTTATCACTTTAGCTGGGAGTAATTTACAGTATGTTGGAAAACAAAACTGTTCTATAAAATTCATAAATTAATTTTACCTTTGTGTCATGACCATATGGTTTGAAAGATTATATGAGAGATGATTATTATAGTTAAATTGGGTCTTATTCTACATATTATCGTTTTCGGATCGAAATTACGATGCGTTTCTGAGTTTTATATTTGAGAAAAGAGAAAAGAAGTGAGAAGAAAACAAAATAAATTCGTGTTCGTGAGTTTTTTCAGGAGAGACGAGAAAAGAAGATGAGAGAAAATTTGACTAAATTTATTTGATGTTGTATTTGATCTACCGTTTTACGCCCCTTGTATACTTCAACTTCTATGTTTTATAGATGTAGCATTCGATGGGGAAGAATTGTGGTTTGATCTTGGAGTGGTCTTGGCCTCAAGTGTGGCTTTTACTTCATTTTAATATGCACTTATTGGTGCGTTTTGTTATATATAAATTTTGTTGCCATTCAAAAGAAATTATATTTACGTTGGAGCAGGTCTTGAGACGTGGCCAAAAAAACAAATGCATAGTCACAACTATCGTATTCCTGAACCATTTCGAGACCAGGTTAGATATAAATCAGGTGATCTATCATTTCTTTTTATAATTTTCGATAACTAAGTAAAGTTAATATCACATATATTAATTAAATTGATCAGAAAGTAGTTGTGATTGGGAATGGACCAAGTGCAACAGATTTATCAAGAGAAATCGCCATGGTTGCCAAAGAAGTTCACATGTCGTCAAGATCTCAGAATGTGAAGGCCACAAAATCGGAGAAGTTCAACAACATGTGGCAGCATTCAAAGGTAATATGAGTTTTATAGTGTATTTTTAATTTAGAATTTCTGAAATACATGTTTTAACGTATTTGAGGTCTTTATTTCAATATGGACTAATATGAATTGAACTCTAGAAGAAGATGGACTATACAATCTGTTAGAGTTTAACAATTAAATAGCACGTATTGCGGAAGCTAGGATCAAGTATAACACATAAATATTAACTAAAACATAAATAGTAAACATACCCGATGCACTTCAAATTAACCTTGATTCTTGTACAAATAGATCAATGATAAACCCCTTACCGTTTTGTTTATCGATCTCTTGATAATTACTAAAGTAAGTAATTACCTCGTTCTTGTACACACAAACTACCAACGAATAAAGGTTTGATGCAAGTAAACAAAACACTTAGTTTTTAGCTATGGAAAAATCGATCCAAACCCTATGGGGGAGGATGAACCGATCGGCCACAAAAGAAAGAGACAAGGAAAAGATTTTAGGGTTTAGTGTGTGTGCACAAAAGATGTGAAACCCTAATCCTTGGCCTTGTATTTATACTAGATGAAACTTGGTGACCAAGAAAGCATGGGTCGACCCATGGGGATGGGCTTCGACCGGCCTAGCACCCACAAGGGTGTTTCTAGATCTTTCTTGACTCCCAAGTTACACTCTAGTCCTTATCTTTCGCTACTAATGATAGTTAGTCCATACGGTTAATAACTAACGACCATTTAGTCCATTAAGTGTTTATAAATATATATATTCGATACATTTAATATATATATATATATATATTTATTTTACATTATTCTTGTTTGTAAAGTGTGCAATCCCGAGGTCTCGGGTTCGATACTAGACATTTACTTATTAATGTTTATACGTAACATTTAACAGCTCCCACTCGTATATCCATTAATAGTAAAATGACACTGGTTAGCGTCTTGCAACACTCCAATGTCACTAGTTCAATCCGAGCTAGGTTTCCTGAAAAAACCTTTAATGATTCATGATTATAATTATCCTTTCATTACTAATACCACATTAATAAAGATGTGAGTTCCTTTATTAAATTTTTGTTTCTCGTTTCTTTATGATTGAACAAAATTACCAAAACATCTGAACGTATTCCAGATAGACTTTAGGCATGGCCATGCAAACATTTTGTCAACCCTACGAGGGGCCCAGCAGTATTAAACTTCTAAACAAATCAGAAGGAATAAATTCTTTCTTGACTACAAGAATAACCCATGAACTTTGCAACACTTCTGAAAACAACCCTTATAACTCCCTGTTACGGTGTGCGGTAGATTGCTTCACAAAAATGCACTACATCCATGACACTTATCTGGTATCTCAAGTCTGAGGATAACTTTAAATATGATTCTCACATTAAATATTAAATCATATTATTGGGATAAGTCCAATATTCAATTCATCGAATATTTTGTGAAATTGGTATGACTACGCATCAATATACTTTCAAGTATATCCTAAACCAATACTCAAATTTGTCTTAGTTTAATGATATTCCCATATCATTAATCGACAATGGACAATTTAGAATAATAATTTATTCATGGATCTTAAACATGCAAATATAGGATATATTATTAAGACAATGAATAAATAAACATAAAACATATTTTATTTCATTAAAATAATAATTGTACGTTACATCCTTTATCCAAACACTAATCACAAATGGGCATGAAACTTTCAGCTAATCTAAGTCCTACACTTTCAGCATGCTTGTAAAGCTTGGTGCCAGGTATAGGCTTTGTTAATTGATCTGCCAAGTTATCATCTGTGTGAACTTTGAGCATTTCGATTTCGCCTATTTCGACTTGTTCTCGAACATAGTGATGCTTAATCGGGAAATGTCTGGTGCCTTTCATGATTCCAGGCTCATTGGCAAATGTAATTGCAGCTGAGTTGTCACAATACATTTTAATAGGTCTTTGAATCGAAGGCATAACTCCAAGCCCTGAAACAAACTTCCTAATCCAAACAGCTTCCATTGCAGCTTCAGAAGCAGCTATATACTCACTTTCTGTAGCAGACATCGCTAGTACACTCTGCTTTCTGCTCCTCCAATCCACAGCTCCTCCATTAATGACAAAGACATAACCCGTCTGAGACTTCGTATCATCCTTATCACCTTTCCAAGAAGCATCGCAGTAACCTGTAACATCAAGTTCTGCTGATGGATTTCCCCCATAAACCAAGAACATATCTTTAGTAGCCCTAAGGTACTTAAGAATATTCTTAACAGCAGTCCAGTGAGCTCCACCTGGATTCTGCTGATATCGACTGGTTAAATTCTGTGCAAACGCCACATCAGGTCTTGTACTTTTCACCGCATACATAATAGATCCCACAGCCGACGCATAAGGGACTCTCTTCATGCGTTGCACCTCTGCAGGTGTTGAAGCACAAACCTTGTTGCTCAAGCCATGTTGTTCTTGCATTGGCAAATATCCTTTCTTGGAATTTTGCATATTGAATCTCTTCAATATTTTATCAATGTAAGCACTTTGGCTTAATCCAATTAATCGCTGAGATCTATCTCTATATATCTTGATTCCCAGGATAAATGCAGCTTCCCCTAAAAACTTTAAAAGAAAAACACTTTCCAAGATATGCCTTAACCTTTTGCAAACTTGGAATGTCGTTTCCCATGATCAATATGTAATCAATATATAATATAAGGAAAATTACATTACTCCCACTAACTTTGTGATATACACATGGCTCATCAAGATTTTGAGTGAATCCATACTTTTTAATTTCACCATCAAATCTCTTATTCCATTGTCGTGATGCTTGCTTTAATCCATAAATGGATCTTTTAAGCTTGCATACACGATTTGGGAATTCTGGATTTACATACCCCTCAGGCTGCGCCATATAGATGTCTTCATCTAGGCGACCATTTAAGAAGGCGGTTTTTACATCCATTTGCCAAATCTCATAGTCATAGTAAGCAGCTATGGCTATAAGAATCCTAATTACCCTTATGTCAGCTACAGGAGAAAAGGTCTCCTCATAGTCAACACCAAAAGTTTGCGTATAGCCTTTAGCTACACAACGGGCCTTATAGGTATGTACAACGCCATCCATGTCAGTCTTTTTCTTGTAGAGCCATTTACTCCCAACTAGTTTGGCACCCGGAGGTAGGTCTACTTCTTCCCAGACATCATTGTCTTCCATGGATTGCATTTCCCCATCCATAGCTTCTTTCCATTTGGCCTTTTCAGGACCATTCATGGCAGCTTTATAACTTGTAGGCTCATCAAGATCACCCAGTATATTCTCATCACTCTCTACATTAAGACATAGACGAGTAGGAGCTTTTACTGGTCTTGTTGACCTATGAATGGGAATCACTTCAACTTCAGGTGGAGGACCTAAACTTTCAGGTTCTACCGGAAGTTGGTTAGTGTTTTCAGAAGGTTCTACATCTTCATGACCGTCTTCCAGATCATATACTCTCCCACTGAATTCTTGAGATATGAGCTCCCTTTCAAGGATGTCTCCATACCTTGCAACAAATACTTTGTTTTCAGGTGGGTAATAAAAGTAGTATCCCATAGTTTCCTTAGGGTATCCTACGAAGATGCACTTCACAGATCTTTGTTGGAGTTTGTCTGCTGAGTCACGTTTAACATACGCCTCACAACCCCAGACCTTAAGATAAGACAAGTTTGGAGCTTTTCCAGTCCATACCTCATATGGTGTCTTATCAACCTTCTTTGTTGGAACCATATTTAGAATGCGAACCGCAGATTCTAAGGCATAATCCCAAAACGAAAAAGGAAGAGTTGTTGGATTAAACATAGATCGTATCATGTCTTGCAATGTACGATTCCTTCTCTCAGATACACCATTTTGTTGTGGAGTATATGGAGAAGTAAGGTGCTGGATAATTCCCTCCTTTGCTAGATAATCTATGAACTCCTGACTCAGGTATTCACCACCTCTATCGGATCGAAGAGCTTTAATCTTCTTTCCAAGTTGCAACTCTACTTCTGCTTTAAACACTTTGAATGTTTTAAATACCTCATGTTTATGTTTAAGTAAATAAACATAACCATAACGGCTGTAATCATCCGTGAATGTTAAGAAGTAGCTAGCACCTCTCCTTGACACATGGCTAAGTGGTCCACACACATCTGTGTGAATAAGACCAAGTAGATCATTAGCCCTTTCAATCCTATTTTTAAAGGGTTTCTTAGTCATCTTCCCAGCAATGCAAGATTCGCATTTATCAAATGATTCATCATTGATCTTATTTAAAAGCCCATCATGTTGCAGCTTTTTCATGCGATCTTTGCCAATGTAAGCAAGTCGACAATGCCAAAGATAAGATGAATCCAGACCTTTCTTGATTCTCTTATTGTTGATGCTATACATTGAATTATTTTTAACAAAAGCATTATCATTATCATTCATATCAATTTCAAATACACCATTCACAGCAATAGCCTTAAAATAAAAAACATCATTTAAAGAAACTGAAATTCCATTGCTAGAAATAGTATGATGAAAACCAAGGTTTAACAAACATGAAAATGAAATTACACCTCTAACAATTGACGGTGCATAATGACAATTATTTAAAGATAGTACTACGCCCGAAGGCAACACTAAATTAAAAACTCCTATAGCTTCAACTCCTGCATGCGCTCCGTTACCAACGTGCAAGAATTGTTGTCCATAGGCCATCTTTCTCTCAACTCTAAACCCCTGCATGGTATTGCAAATATGAATGCCACATCCCGTATCATATACCCATGAATTCAATTTAGGAGTAAGAGTGAATAATTCAATAATAAAGAACGCACCTGAAGTACTGGCTTTACCAGCTCCATTCCCCTGCTTCTTCTGTCGCAAGTCATGAATGTAGAGAGGACAATTGCGCTTCCAATGGCCCTTTTCATGACAGTGGTGACAAGCCTAATCCTTCTTGTTTGGAGGATTTGTCTTGTTCTGCTTAGGCTGATGCTGTTTCATCTTTGGTTGTGGTTGATAGGCCATGACCTGCTTGCCTTTATCACCTTTACCTTTGCCTTTGTTCACATGCGATTTCTTCTGGATTCCCCCCCCCCCCCCCATGAATTGCCAACACTTGTGGGGTAGGAGCCTTGACCTTGGCTGGTAGACTTTTCTCATAATCAACAAGCAATGCAAGTAATTCTGAGACTGTCTTCCCCGAGCAATGCATGTTGTAATTCTGCACAAAACCAGCAAAATCCCTATTGAGGGATCTGTTGATCAAGTGCACTTGCACATTGTCGGGGTAACCAAAACCAATTCTGTGAAGTTGATCAAACGAATCTTTCATCTCATACACATAATCAGCTACTGGTTTACCATCACCATGCTTGCAGTTGTGTAGCTTGTCGAGTTCATCATACAATTCAACTGCAGGTGGCTTCTCATAAGACTGCCTGAGGTTATCAAGCATATTCTTAGGAGACGAGTACTCATACTTCTTTTGTAATTGAGCACTCATGCTAGTGAGCATTAAACAAACAACCTCATTATACTTAGCATTAGTCACCTTCCATGCTGCCTTTGCTTCTGGTGTTGCAGTAGCAGCAGGTTCAGCAGGGCATTCCTCGGTCACATAGTCTAGCTTACCAGACGCCCTCAAGACAATTCTGAGCGAACGGTGCCAGTCATTGAAATTATTTCCAGTCAGTTTTTCTCTCTCAAGATGACTCTTGAAAGCAGAAATCACAGTTTGGTTATCGGGTTGAGCCATATCTACAGATAAAGTTCAAATATTAGTATTTTCGATAATCAATATCTTCAAGAAAAATAAAATACCCAAGGCTATATTCATATAACCAACTAATTTTCTTGAAAACCTAGGATCCAACTTTACATAGATTCCACCACATCAGTTGATCTGTTAGTGGTGAAAGTACAAAAGTTGGTAATCTGTCGAACAATAATTGGCAAACAAGATTTCCAATTCCTAGATCATTATGGGATTTACATCAAATTGATTCATCAATTTGCCTTGTAAGCATGTTTCATCCCATCTCATGCCTTAAGTTCTAGGTCTCACGCACAACTTAATTAAGTCGTCAACCTTAGAAACTGTAAAATTACAATTATGATCTCACGCGTTAAAAGAATTTTACCTTGTTATAGTAATTTAGCCTAGGTCTCACGTTTACTAAATTAAAATTCCAAGTGTTCCTTATAGATAGATGGCACGTAACTTAAATTATTAAGGGTATTATTTTTGATATGTCAATCAAAATATGTACAAAGATGCATGCACTCATCTTTATAACATAAGTTTTCATAAAAACCTTTTATATCCAATTCGTGAAATTAATACACAAAGTTTTACTTGAGGTTTATTCCAAAACCCTAAGATGACTTTCTACAATATATGATTTTAAAAGTAATTCGTTTAAGATATATTCAAGATTGTGATAACCAAGGCAGACTCTAAGGCTCTTTTCTAAGCCTTCAAATCACGGTTATGAATATCATCTTAAAAGACTTAATTTTAAAAGCATATTTGCACAAAACATCAATCAAGCAAAAGTTTGTGGATTCAATCTCAAAATTGTAATAAAGTATGAATTTTGCTAGTCTCTCCTGGGAGCTGATTACCGTGCGAATCGGACCACTATCGGCACTTAAGACCTTGCAAGATTCTTACTTTATCACATTAGGGTTTCACCATTATTAGTCCGTATTTATTTTCTTTATAAAAACAACCCTTTTATTGCTTACATCAAGTCCAACTAATAACAATAAAACAAGTATCAAAGAAAATCAAAACAACCAATAATAAATAAGTGAAACAATTAGCCACATGCAATCCGTATTAGAAAAGATCCTAATAAAATCAATTCTAGGTATAATTATGCATGCAATCAACTAAGGCCTTCTCCTCTTAGTGGAAGAGAGCCACATACATTAACGAATCAATTGAGTAGGTCAAAGCTAATTAACATACCACATAGCATATAAAATTGATTTTAATATGTATTGGAGTCTTCCCCAATTTAAGATCTATCTTAAACATGTGTAAAATAAACAAGATCCATGACTAACATGCATGTAAGTCACGGATTAAAACCTAACAATTAGCACATAGGTCACAAGATACGTTCAATTAACCGGTTAATGACCTAGGGTTTCTAGTGATTACACATAATCCAAGAAAACCACAAAACCCTAATTAGGGTTTCATGGAAAAATCGACCCCCCCCCCCCAAAAAAAATTAGGGTTAGGGTTTCGAAATTTTAGAAAAAAAATAGGAAAAACCCTAGATCAAAAAACATGTATCTAAAACAATTAAAGATCCGATTTTTATTACGTTTTAGTAATCAATTACATGTTATACATGGCTCGTGATGCCACTGTTAGAGTTTAACAATTAAATAGCACGTATTGCGGAAGCTAGGATCAAGTATAACACATAAATATTAACTAAAACATAAATAGTAAACATACCCGATGCATTTCAAATTAACCTTGATTCTTGTACAAATAGATCAATGATAAACCCCTTACCGTTTTGTTTATCGATCTCTTGATAATTACTAAAGTAAGTAATTACCTCGTTCTTGTACACACAAACTACCAACGAATAAAGGTTTGATGCAAGTAAACAAAACACTTAGTTTTTAGCTATGGAAAAATCGATCCAAACCCTATGGGGGAGGATGAACCGATCGGCCACAAAAGAAAGAGACAAGGAAAAGATTTTAGGGTTTAGTGTGTGTGCACAAAAGATGTGAAACCCTAATCCTTGGCCTTATATTTATACTAGATGAAACTTGGTGACCAAGAAAGCATGGGTCGACCCATGGGGATGGGCTTCGACCGGCCTAGCACCCACAAGGGTGTTTCTAGATCTTTCTTGACTCCCAAGTTACACTCTAGTCCTTATCTTTCGTTACTAATGATAGTTAGTCCATACGGTTAATAACTAACGACCATTTAGTCCATTAAGTGTTTATAAATATATATATTCGATACATTTAATATATATATATTTATTTTACATTATTCTTGTTTGTAAAGTGTGCAATCCCGAGGTCTCGGGTTCGATACTAGACATTTACTTATTAATGTTTATACGTAACATTTAACACAATCGTGGTCACACACCCCTTCAACTTATGGAATCTAGAGATGTTAATGTAGATACTTGAATATGTAATGATAATGAAAATGATTTGATTGCACTGCTTTAAACTGAGTTAGATGAAAGAAAGATATGCATGTACCTTTTTTTGATTGTTAATAACAGATAACCTACGTTAGCAAAGATGGAACCATCACATTTCAAGATGGAATCACTATCGATGCGGATATTATATTCCATTGCACCGGGTACGTATTCTTCCAAAACCAAAACATAATCACAGAAAGCAAGGTTAGTGATGAGGCCACACAAGCTCAATGGGGTCAAATGAATGCACACAACCATTACATCATGGGCAAATAATAAAAAAAAGGTAATATACTTGCCACAATTTAATCGAATGGGTAGTGAACTATTTTTTTTTTTTTTTTTTTTTTTTTTTTTTTTAGGGTAATTTTCTTTCAAAATCATCATCTTTAGGGTATTTTGTAAAAAATTTGGACAATTTTGCCCCTCATAGCTAATACAAAAAATTTTTTCCCGAAGGGCAAAATTTTGCAAAATACCCTAAAGATGATAAATTTGAAAGAAAATTACCCTCAAAATGAAAAAAGATAGTTCACTATCCATTCGATGAATTTGTGGCAAGTATATTACCTTTTAATATCATTTGCCCTTACATCATTATAATTTTAGTATAATTTTGGCATATACAGACTTTGTATAACAAAACTATATGGTCACTTTGATTATGCTAGGCCAAATGTTCTTTGGCATGATCTCTCCGAAATAATATATACATACAAATGTTAATATTATCCTTATACTCGTTAACACGAGAATATGACGACTAGTAGTTTACGACGTCAATTCACTTAAAATTGCATCTAACAATTCAGTTAAAGAAAATGTAAACATGTATGCGATTATTTGTAGGTACAAATTGCAATATCCATTTCTTAAAACAAATGGCATCGTAACGATCCAAGACAAACGCATTGGACCTCTATATAGACATGTTTTCCCCCCACAACTTGCTCCTAAGCTCTCTTTTGTTGGCATACCTGAACAGGTAGCATTCTCGTCTTTTTGTATTTGTTTAACTGTTGAGATAGTTATAACTAACATGGGTGCTTTTCCAATGTTAGAGCTTCACATTTTCAATAATTGAATGTCAATCAAGATGGATAGCGCACACATTGTCAAAGAAAGTTTCCTTGCCCTTAGAAGTAGAAATGTTGAATGAAGTTGAAAAATATTATGAAGAAATGAAAGGAAAAGGGATTCCAGAACACCTCACTCATTATATTGGATTTCAGGTGTTTCTTCATGCTATAAGTTTTGAGTTATGAATCCGTCTTTATGTGATATAAATTAAGTGGGTGTTTGGCATTGCTTATTTTTTCTGTGGTATCCCAACAGTTTCTGCTTTCCTACTTATTTTTAAGTAGAAAAGTAGTTTTTCATAAGTAAGTAAAGAGCTGCTTATTTCATATCACTTATTTTATTCAACCTAAAATCTTACGGAGTAATTGTCTTTTGGAGTATTAATATTTTACTGGGGGTAACACTTTTACCCCCAAAAAGAAAACCTAAAATTTTTTGTAAGTGCACATGATTGCCTATTTTATCAAATTATTGTTTTTTTCGAGTACTATTACGGCTTTTACAAAATAAGCAAATCCAAACACTATTTCTAAAAGCAAATATTTTTAAGCAGATTAAAAGTACTTTTTTAAGTAAGTAGAAAAAATAATCAAACCCAAACACACTCTTAAGGTTTTTATTTATTTATTTATTTATTTTCTCAATGACAGACTGATTACATAGATTGGATGTTTGCTCAAACTGGAATTGTTATAGACAAGAGCACAAAAGAAATGTTCGAATATTTTGTCCAATGTCTAATGGTGGGTGGCATAGATGGGTATATGAAGGCATTCCAACAAAAATACGGTATATTAGAGGATAGATATGAGAAATGATTACCAAATTAAATCTTCTTTTTATGTAACTACTTTATATTAGAGGATAGATAGCCCGATTATTGGTTTTGGTCATATCAATCCTCTAATACTTAACAATGATTATGAGAAATAATACCCAGTGGGATGAAATTAGAGGTGGCAATTTGTGCTCAAAATTAAATAAAAAAAAAAAAAAAATATAGCTAAATGGACAAAATTTTAAAATATTTAGGTATATTTGTGCCCCTTTTTTAAAAAAAATTGACATATATTACTCATTTAGAAGTTAAATGGGCATAATGAGCATATGTTTTTCTCTCAAATATTGGAGAACATTAAATTGTTTTTAATGAAAAACTTATGGATATAGTATATTTAGTTACTTAAATATAAATGAGGTGTTACGTTTGAGGAATCTTTTTTGTTATTTTAGGTCTTTTCTAAAGCGATTCGTATAACATGCGCCCGTTTAGCACGCACCCGTTTAGCCCATGCTCATTTAGCCCGTGCCCGTTTAGCCATAGCCCGTTTAGCCCGTAGCCCGTGCCCGCCTGTCCCGTCCGTTTTGCCACCTCTAGATGAAATTGTTATTATATTAGTGTGTAAATAGTCACAATATAGTGTTGGGTTGTAATTTGACTCAATCAAATGAGGTCAGTTATGTATTTGGAAATCTTCTGACTTTCTCATGTAGTTTCTAGCCCTGGGATTAGGTTTGTACCCCTCATTCTTTATAAATAGTGATGAGGAGGTGAGACTTATTTGTACTTCTTTTCTTGCTCATGTCTAACAAACGTTTTGAGTGTAAAAAGAATATCCCATGTATTTGTTGGTGCCAATCGACATTAAAGGATCATAAACGTTGTTATGTGTTAGTAGCAATACTTAGGAGGGTTAAATGTGACTTAGACAATTATAAGGGGATTAATTGTATTTAGTTTAAATAAAGTTTAGGATTGTACTTAGATTAGGAAACTAGTTACTTGGCTTGCAAGCTAAGGTTTCTACCAAATAGAGATGCGGGGGGATGCTAGTTTTTAACATTCTTCTTCCTCAAATTGTAAGCTTTATTGGTATTAATAAATGGGTGTTTGAGGGTATATCGTGTGCATATTCTTGTGGGTTCTTTGTAGTCTATCGTGTTGCTACTTGTGCTCGATACAACTCGCTATCTAGCGTTCCGCAATCGAACTTCGGGTTTGTTGTCGAGGTATTATCCAACAAGTGGTATCAGAGCCACGGTTATTGTGGTCATCGAAGTTCGAGTGTTAGATCGAGGTGCCGAGTTGGTTTTAAGGTTCGAGCAAAGAAAAAATAATTCGGATTTCGAATCGATTTTGGAGTAGCAATCTGTTGACAATATACAAGATAGTGACGTGAGGGTTGCTTTATTATTAAAAACTAAAGTGACTTATATTCTATAACTTTCACCACGTGGAGGTGCTACAAAGTTAGACATAAGTTATTTGTTATTCGTCTGAAGGGTTTCGACATTTAATAATTTAAAATCGACTTTGGGTTATCAACTTTTAAGTTTTTAAAAGTTGATTAAAACTGAAAGAATTTCTTGTTGCGGTTTTTTCCTTGTGGTTCAAGTTTTGATCGTGGTTAGCTTGGGTTTCAAGTTTACGATCGGGTTTGCTTGTTCGAAATCAAGGGTTTAGGGTTATTCTAATTAATTCGATTTGCAAGAAGGGTTTATAGCAACAAGGGGGAATATTGCACACGGCTTGTGAGGCTTGTCGGTAAAGTTGGTTAATAAACAACTTGACAAGGTTTTTAGCAATGTATAAGAAGAATGGCTAGTTCTATAACTAGGTTTGACATCGAAAAATTCGATGGGAAGAATGACTTCGGGTTATGGCAAATAAAGATGCGTGCTTTAATGGTACAGCTGGGATGTGATGCTGCATTAGAGACATTACCCGCGGACATGGAAGCAGGTGAAAAGGCTGCTTTGATGAAGAAGGCATACAATACCTTGATTCTATGCTTGGGAGACCGGGTTTTATGGGAAGTTACCAAGGAAACAACTGAGGAATTTGGACAAAGTTGACTAGTCTGTATATGACTAAGTCCTTAGCAAACAGACTGTATCTGAAGAAGAAGCTGTACACGTTCTATATGAGTCCAGGGACGAAACTGGGTGATCATATAGATGAGTTTAATAAGTTGATACTTGATTTAGCGAATATTGATATCGAGATTGAGGATGAGGATCAGGCTCTTATGTTACTTACGTCGTTGCCATCGTCTTACGAAAGCTTTGTGGAAACATTGTTGTATGGGAGGGAATCCTTGACAATGGAGGATGTTCTGGCGACTCTGAATTCAAGAGAGTTGAAGAAAAGAACCGAAGGCACAAAGGAAGATACTGGTGACGCGCTATATGTAAGGGGAGGGTCTGATCATTCAAGGAAAGCTCATTCTGGTGGAAGTTCGCGGTTTAAGTCAAGGGGTGGAACTGGTAAACTCAAGTGCTTCATATGTCATTCAGAGGATCATCTGAAAAGAGACTGTCCAAAGAAGAAGTCAAGTGGGTTTGTCAGGAAGGGTAAGCATGATCAAGATTCTGATTCTTCTGATGACGAGGGTAATGCCTACTTTGGAGAAGCCTTGGCGGTGGTCGGGAATGATGAGATGACTGAATTGGTAATGGATTCAGGTGGGTCTTATCATACGACACCTAGGAGGGATTTCTTGTATGACTTCAAGGATTTTGATGGTGGTTCGGTTCAGTTAGGTGATAACAGGACATGCACTATCAAAGGGACAGGTAAAGTGAAGATACAGTTGCATGATGGTTCAAGCTTTATACTGGAAGATGTCAGGTATGTTCCAGGGTTAAGAAAAAGCTTGATTTCATTGGGTATTCTTGAAAAAGAGGGTTATACTGTGAAGATGCAGATGGGTAGAGTCAAGGTGATCAAAGGTTGTCGGGTTATGATGACTGGGATCAGGAAAGAGAACTGTGTGTATACACTTGAAGCAAAAGTGAAGACTTTTGGTGTACAAAAGCATGGAGGTTCAAAGCAAGTTGGATACAAGCAACTTGGTCACAAACAAGTTGGATTCAAGCAACTTGGTCATAAACAAGTTGGGTTCAAACAACTTGGTCCTGGTGTTAAAACAGGAGTCCATAGAGTACAGGTTGATGAATGTGTTTGGTTTGAGGTGGAATTGCAGGGAGCTCAGAGGAATCGTGAAGCTGAGAATGTTCAGGTTAGTAACGATGATGCTGCAGTGACTCAAAGAAAGTTGGAGGTTAAACAACTTGAAGAAAAGACAAACACGGGCTGCTTGGTGAAGGAGCAGGGAAAGGTATACCTTGGTATAAAGGTGGGGGCAGACATTACGGTAACCGGAGTACCTGGTCAAGAAGGTGCAGAGGGTAATGTTGCTGAAAAGAAGAAAGTGAATGAGTCTAAGAAAGCTAAACATGGGAATTTACTAAAGTACAAGGCCTGGTTCTCAAGGCGGTCCCCGGTTCGAGGTTCCAACATTAGATGAAGATGCTGAGTATCGTTAATGCCTAAGTATTACTCCTAAGGTGGAAATTGTTATGTGTTAGTAGCAATACTTAGGAAGGTTAAATGTGACTTAGACAATTATAAGGGGATTAATTGTATTTAGTTTAAATAAAGTTTAGGATTGTACTTAGATTAGGAAACTAGTTACTTGGCTTGCAAGCTAAGGTTTCTACCCCCTCATCTCTATAAATAGAGATGAGGGGGGATGCTAGTTTTTTAACATTCTTCTTCCTCAAATTGTAAGCTTTATTAGTATTAATAAAGGGGTGTTTGAGGGTATATCGTGTGCATATTCTTGTGGGTTCTTTGTAGTCTATCGTGTTGCTACTTGTGCTCGATACAACTCGCGATCTAGCATTCCGCGATCGAACTTCGGGTTTGTTGTCGAGGTATTATCCAACAAACGTTTTTTTTTTGTGGTTCCTGTCATCAAACGACTAAAATAGGCACAAGGAATTAGCAACACGACTATTTTAATCACCCTTTGAGGAACTAACAAATGGAAGACACACAAAAAAAAGGAGTTATTATATTTCGTATATTCTGCCATACATCCATAGTTTTCCACCTTATCAAGGATCAATAACATTCATTATTATTAGACTTATTCCCTTCCAAACACTATAAGCCGTTGAACCGAACTGATCCAGCCAAAAGATCTCCTCACCTGATCTACTTCTGCTAATAAACTTCAACATCTCAACTAACGTGGTTGCAAATAATTCTTTCTAGTTTCCAGAACAATTGAAGTCACTAAAAATTGAATTATGAGAAGGAAGTTATGGCCAAAATACTAACGGCTGGTCAGCAGCCCAAATGAGCCACTTTGATCATGATAGGACTACTGTTATATTTACCTCCATGGCAGCAGTTCTCAAGTCTAACGGTGTCAGTTCCGCTTCTAGATAATCGGTTTGTTGGATTTCTTCTAACACTACCATCGTTGGTGTTTATTTTTAGTTTCAGCCGATTAATGTCAGTATATCTTGAGTAGTTTTCCTATGTCAGAGCATCATATTTTCAATAATCGAGGGTCGATCAATTAAGATGGATAGGAATGCTGTTATCAAGGAAGTTAATGTTGCCATCGGAGATGCATTGTTGCTTGGCGTCTAACAACATTATCTACATGCCCAACTCATTCTCTTGATTTTAAGGATATTCTTAATTCTAATTTTTTATATAGCAAGCTTTTGTCCTAGTTGTATTAATATAATACATACCAAATGTGTCTTGTCAACTAAGTGATTGTCGATTCCAACATGTGTTTGCTGCGTAAAAATACCGACATATGACCAATCTATTCATTTCTAATGACAGACTTATTACATAGAATATAGGTGTCCAGCCAGTTTGAAGTGGCCGTGGAGAAGCAAATAAAAGAGATTTACGAGTACCTTCATTCTAGTTTCGAGGCTGATTTACATGGGTATATGGATGCATTCATACATAAACATGGGACATGGTAACAAGCTTTCCAAATTGAATAACCAGAAAGATATGAGCCGATGGACTTGATCATAACTTACAGTCATTTCACTCTATGGATCAATGTCGTGCTTGAACTCCATTTTGGAATAAAATAATTTGTATGTAGTGAATCCTAGATATTGTATCAATGTATATTACATTTACTTCAGATCCAATCTGATTTTTCTTAATAATTACGAAATTTAAATGAAAAACAGAGCAAATATAGCTTTTGTGATTTTCAAACTGTATCTAGCTTTTGTTGACTTTCAAGCATTAGGAGTTGTTTGATAAAAATGAATGATTTTGCGCTGAATGATTCTTTGACTATGAATGAATTTGATTCTAAATCAAAACATGTTGTTTGATTGGTGTTCTGAATAAATGATTTGAATGATGGGGAGTTACCATTTTATCCTTTTGTTTAATCTAATAGAATATCAATGCTACATGTATAACTTTAGTTTAAATAAAATTTCATTTTTTTAATTGTTTAAATTTAATTTGAAATTAAAAAATAATAATAAGAAAAATAACATAGACATATACAAATACAAGTATTTATCACATAACTCTGTTACATGATAATTCGTTAACTTTTATTTTTTTGAAAACTGATTAGGAGTTGAGATCAATATAGATCTCATATTTATAATAGATCTAATAAACCAATATTAGTTATCCATTTCTCATTAAAATTAATAAAAATCTATTTTACACTTAAAAAAAATAAAAAAATAATAAAAATAAAAAAACATATCTTGCAAACGGTAAATCTTCAAGTTACGAAAAATACAACATCGCGACGAGAATTAAATTATCTTTCTATAAATATGCATTCTATATATTTTTAAATAATTTTTTTTTTATTTTCGACGAGAAAAATCACACGTGATTTCTAAAAATCATATATTTTTAATAATCACATGTGACTCATTTTAAAAATTACATGTGATTTTTTCAAATCACATGTGATTTTTTTTGCCGAAATTTTGAAAAAAAAATAGTCGAAAGTTTATATATATATATATATATATATATATATAATTGCATTTCTATAGAAAGATAATTTAATTCTTGTCGCGATGGTATGATTTTTTTTCGCATAACGATTAACGATTTGCGAGATATTTAATTTTTAAAATAAGAGTGAAGGTTTTTTTTTTTTTTTTTTTATCAGAAAAGAATGGACATAATTGGTTAATTAGATATATGATAAATATGAAATCTATATTCATCTTTTTTCTACTTATTAGATGTCCTAGATTTCTAAATTCGTTAATTTAACTTTAAAAATAAAAATCAATGTATTAAACAACTAAATAAAAATAGGTATAAAAAATCATAAATAAATACATCAACCAATCAAACGAGGTTCACATGATGATTCATTACTGTTAAATTTGAAAAGAAGATGAAAAGGCGTTGGTGGGGCAATCAGGGAAACATGACACATGCTGAATGGTTTAGCATTTCAATGGCCCTGAACGATTATATTGCTACCATTCAATTCAAGAAAGCTACTCCGTACTTTTTTGTTTACTACTTTTGTCTCAAAATTATTGTTCCCTACTGACTTTTTGGTATAGAAGTAAAGTAAAGTAACTCCCAATACTGTCTTCCACGGGTTATGGGTCCCAATACCGTCTTCCCTACTGACTTTTTGGTATAATTATTATAAAAAATTATATAACAAAAACAAAGATATTTATAGTCAAAGTTGAGAAAGAAAGACCGAAAAAATCAATAGGGGACAATAATTTTGGGACGAAGGGAGTATCAAACAATTGGGCCATTCAATTCCGAGAGACACATAGACATAAGAGCACACAGTAAGTTAACGTGATAGCAAGGTTAAAATTTAACTCAGGAGAAAAAAGATGTGTGTTACCTTACCACCACCTGCGTTAAGGTGGTGCGTTAAGTTAAGAGTGTAACCCACATTAACAAGCACTTGGGACAAAAAAAAAAAAAAAAAAAAAAAAAAAAAAAAAAAAAAATCCACCCCCTCTAACAGGGTTGAAATTGAAAATACTAATTGAGGTGGAGGTAAGTTAAATGTAAGTTATGTTATCAGGGTGGAAAGTCAAAAATTAAGGTTAAAAGATAGGCGCTGATGTGACAGTGTGTTAAGTTTTAACACGAGTGACCTTACCGTGTGCTCTAAATGTTCCACCAATAAAAACATGTGCATACAATCATATAATACATTAGAATAACTGCTCCTATAAATTGGAAAAACACACACACACACGCACCAAAAAAAAAATCCCACAACATGACAACTTCGTTAAAGGTGGCTGTTATCGGAGCCGGTGTGGCCGGACTGACTGCTGCTCGAGAATTGCAAAGAGAATCCCACCAAGTCATTATATATATACTAAACCTCAAGAGGTTACTGTAGCAAGCACTGTGCTTGCTACAGTAACTTTTTTTTTTTTTTTTTTTTTTTTTTTTTTTAACGGTCGTTAGTTATTTAACGGCTGTTAACTAATGACTGTTATCTTTAACATTTTTTCAAAAAATGTTTTTAACGCAATTACCATAACCCAAAGCCGTTAAATATTTGCAACCACAAACAAAACTTAACCGACACCCAATAATTACTTAAAAAAATATATAAACTATTTCTCTCTTTTTTTTACAACCAACGCATAACACCAAACTACTATTTAAAAAACCCGCCGCAACGCGCGGGTTACTAAACTCGTAATATACTAAAGGGTAAGAGGTTACTGTAGCAAGCACAGTGCTTGCTACAGTAAATTTTTTTTTTTTTTTTTAGTATTAACGGTCGTTAGTTATTTAACAGCTGTTAACTAACGATCGTTATCTTTAACATTTAAAAAAAAATTGTACACACTTTGTCTTTCATCTCAATGGTTCATTGCAAATTTAGTCCTCAAATAATTTACATAAATGATCCTTCATGTTATACATCAATTGCAAAATCAGTCCTAGGTAACTAACTTCATGTTAAGTAGCTAACGGCAACAAAAGAATTCCGCAGCAACGCGCGGGTACCAAACTCGTTGTATTCGAAAAGTCACACAGAGTTGGCGGAACATGGGCCTATGATCCACGAGTCGAGTCTGATCTATTAGGACTCGACCCAAATAGAGATATTGTTCATGGATCACTCTACAAATCCATGCGAACAAATCTTCCACGTGAGCTCATGAGCTTCACCGATTTCAAATTCGGTGAAAAAGTATACAATGATCCAAGAACGTATCCAGGGCATGAAGAAGTACTAATGTTCTTGGAAGATTTTGCAAGAACTTTTGAACTAACCAAGTTGATTCAGTTCAATACTACTGTGACCCGAGTAGAAGTCATTGGCTCGGGTAACAGCGGGTTTAAAGTTGAATCAGAGACGACTAACGGGGTGAGTTCCGTGAAGGTGTTTGATGCAGTAGTCGTTTGCAATGGTCACAATAGTCAACCTCGACTTGCGACTGATATTCCAGGTATAAAAAATATTTTATTTTTTCACATCATATTCCAGGTAGATTAAAGTCAACTAGTGGCTCATCAATCAAAAAGTTTGTTGAATGAGAAGGACTTGTAGAGTATAATACAGTAGAATGTACGTATTTCTTTGCTGTTCAAGAAAAATGTCAACAAGTTATTAAAATGCTAAGTTATCTAGATATTAGTAAAGTATACAAGTTTTGGATCTGTGTTATTTATATACGCTGATTTACAATTGACACTTTGACAGCATGATTACTTGCGACTCTTTATTGAAAACCCATGTGAACACGAGTTTCACATGTTTGGTAATTTAATCTGTTCTTTATTAACTTACGACTATAGAGTATAGGCTGCGGTTTAAACACAAAAATTGCGGTTAAATTATCTTTGGAGGAAAACTTTCTGTCATATATGGAGTATATATTTTTTTGGTGTCGGCTATTAGTTGATCATAATCTGATTTTTAATGTAAAAGTTTAAAACTTAAAAATAACTACAAGCAACACGATTCATGAAAAATGATAATGATAATGATTAACTATGTCCAATGATACAAGTATTATAAAAAGTATGTAACAAGTAACTAATATTTGAGCAGGTATTGAGGCGTGGACCCGAAAGCAAATCCATAGCCACAACTATCGCGTTCCTGAACCATTTCGAGATCAGGTTAGCGATATTATTAATTAGGGTAATGATCAGTAGATGAGCACATTAGTTTACCAATTTATTTACGTTAACTAACTAAGACCACTTGGTTAATCTATAACATAATTCAACAAATGTCACTTGCATCATTTATAAATGACTATCATACATTTCTGCAAATAATAAGTATCTTCAATAATTAAGAATAATTTTTCTCAGTTAAATTAAAAGATGAACAGGTCGTAGTTGTAATCGGAAGTGGACCAAGTGCGATAGACATATCAAAAGATATAGCAACGGTTGCCAAAGAAGTTCACATGTCGTCAAGAAAACCAAATGTGAAGGTCTCCAAATCGGTGAAATTCAACAATGTGTGGCAACATTCCAAGGTAACATAATGTATGCATTGAAGTTTCTGTAGGATTTCAATATTATGTCCATTCATCATAACACAAGTTTACAATATATATAGCCAGAAACCCTAAAACATAAGACTATCGGGCCGTAGCCCATACAAACAACTAAAGGCTATAGAAACAATACGACTAACACTCCCCCGCAGTTTGAGCGGGAGGACATCGGACACTCAAACTGGTACGAAACTCCTCAAACAAAGCTGAAGGTAATCCTTTGGTAAAAATATCGGCATACTGATAACGTGACGGCACATGAAGAACTCTAACTTGACCAGCAGCAACCAAATCTCGGACAAAATGAATATCAATCTCTATATGTTTCGTACATTGATGTTGAACCGGATTAGAAGATAAGTATACAGCACTAACATTATCACAGTAGACAAGCGTAGCGGAAGACAAAGGTGTATGTAATTCACGTAGCAGGTTTCGCAACCAACAGGTCTCAGCAACAGCATTGGCAACACTACGGTACTCTGCCTGTGCACTAGAACGAGAAAGTGTTGGCTAACGCTTGGAGGACCAGGAGAGGAATATGTTGCCAAGGAAAACACAATAGCCAGAAGTAGAGCGCCTAGTAGTAGGGCAACCAGCCCAATCAGCATCCGAATAAGCAACTAATGAGGAAGTAGAGGATGAAAACAGTTGCAAACCATATTCTAATGTGCCCCGAACATACCTCAAAACCCGCTTAAGAGCATTAAAATGAGGCTCCCGAGGATCATGCATATATAAACAAACCTGCTGCACGGCATAGGAAATATCAGGTCTAGTAAAAGTAAGATACTGCAGAGAACCATCAAGACTCTGATATAACTTAGGATCAGAAACCGGATCACCATTATCACCTAATTTAGACTCTGTGTCAACAGGAGTCCGAGAAGAATTACAATTGACCATATGTGCACATTCCAATATCTCCATAGCATAGTGACGTTGTGACAAAAACATCCCAGAAGAGTCACGCGTAACTGAAACACCCAAAAAATAATTAAGAGCACCCAAATCTGTCATAGCAAACTCCTTATGTAAAGAAACAATGATTTGCTGTAATAAACCATCTGACGAAGCAGTGAGCATAATATCATCCACATAAAGTAACAAAAATGCAGTATCATCACCCTGTTTATAAATAAATAAAGAGGAGTCACAACGACTAGGAGAAAAGCCAACAGTAGTGATGTAGTTAGCAAAGCGCTGAAACCGTGCCCGAGGAGCTTACTTAAGACCATATAACGAACGCTGCAATAAACATACATAGTCAGGATGAACAGGATCATGAAACCTAGATGGCTGATACATATAAACTGTTTCAGCCAAATCCCCATGTAAAAAAAGCATTCTTAACATCCAGCTGATGAACCGGCCAATGTCGAGAAATATCTAAACTAAGAACGGTCCGAATAGTACCGGGTTTGACAACCGGACTAAATGTCTCATCAACATCAACACCCTTTATCTGATTACTACCATTCGCAATAAGACGAGCCTTGTAGCGACTAAGAGTCCCATCTGCTAAATACTTGTGACGAAACAACCACATACTGCGAATAATATTTGCATCCGGGGGTTTGGGCACAAGAATCCAAGTTTTATTTTTAATAAGTGCATCATGCTCATCACACATAGCATTTTGCCAATTCGGATCACGAAATGCATCACTAGTAGACCGAGGTAAAGGAGAAATCGTAGACACATGACCAGCATAACGAGGATTGGGACGAGTAATCCCAACACGAGCACGTGTAACCACGGGGTGAATCGAACCAGTTGGCTGTGGAATTGGAGGAGGAGGTGATTGATGAGAAACAACAGGCGTTTGTGGCGTTGGTGGAGTTGGTGGTGGTGGTGATTGTGGCGTTTGTGGAGGTCGTGTATGTGTAGGAGATGGACTTGGTGGCGGTTGTGGCGTTTGTAGAGGTGGTGTAGGTGTAGGAGATGGACTAAGAGGCTCTAAAGGTGCATCAGGTGTAGGAGCAGTAGGTGTAGTGGTGGGGGATAATCTTAGAACATGAGAAATGGCATTAGATGAGTCATCCAAAAATTCATAAGAAGAACTAGGAGTGGGAGTGGTGGTATTTGATGTCTTAGTGGCAAACGAGAAAACGGTTTCATCAAAGGTAACATGCCGTGAAAGAATAATTTTATTGGTGTTCAAATCTAAACAACAATAACCACGATGATTGGTGGCATGACCTAAGAAAAGGGAAGGTGTGGCCCGTGCACCAAGTTTGTTATTAGTATCAATGTGAGGATAACAAAGACACCCAAAGGTACGCAAAAGACTATAGTCAGGTTTTAAACCATAAAGGCGAGTAAATGGGACTTCATTATCAATGGCACGTGATGGTAATATATTTAAAAGATAAACAGCCATATTAAGAGCCTCAGTCCAATAATTAGGAGGAAGATGTGCTTAAAACAACAAGGTACGGATAAGGTTATTGATAGTTCTAATCATCCTTTCGGATTTCCCATTTTGTTGAGAGGTGCGAGGACAAGAAAATCGAAATTGAATCCCATTATCTGAAGAGAGAGAGAGAGACAAACAAAAAAAATAAAAAATAAAAAATAAATAAAAAATAAAAAAAATAAAAACCTTATGAAAGGCTTGGTTGTTAAATTCCCTAAACTTTAGACCATTTAGTTATATAAAGATTACATAGCCTATGAAATGTGTATTCGAAAGGAGATAGTCCAGGAGGTTTCGACTAGGGGTGTTCAGTGTCTGATTTGACACTGAACAAACCGAAAAATAAGCTGGACCAAAACCGAATAAAACCAGACCGAAAATTTTAATTGGTGTATGGTTTGGTTTGAAACCGAACCGAAGTATATAATTAGTGTTTGGTTTAGTTTTGGGTTTGACAAATATATAACCAAACCAAACCGAAAAAACCGAATATCTCTATTCACATAAAAAAAAATTAAGTTTATCTCTAGAGATTTTCTATCTTTATCTTCCCAAGTAACAATCCGAATAATTTAAAATCTTTTTCAATAATCACTTCTCAAATCAAGCATTGTTTTTTCAAAGAGGAAACCAACATCAAATACAAACATTGGAGAAGATGAGTGCAGTTGCAATTGGGTTTGGATGCTTGAAGAAGGATTATTCAATCTAATAAGACTTTTGAAGGCTTTTGTCGAATAACATTTTATCGCTTTCATTTACTTTCATTAAATTCTAAAACCTTTTGGTTTCTTAAACTTTTGTTTTGTTAATTTCCTTGAGTACTTTATGAGAACTTTTCATTTGTTAGTTTTATTTAAAATTTTAGTTGTGACTTCTAGATTATATTTGAAGTCTACTTGTATTTGGTTTTCTTGGTTTTAACCAAAACCAAATTGAATTCTAATTTGGTCTGTGGTTTGATTTTATCCATTTTATAACTGATTTGGTTTGGTTTGGCTTGGTTTTGGTTTTGACATTGAAAGTTTTCAAACCGATGAACCCGAACCATACAACCCACAAACCCGAAAACCGAACCGATGAACACCCCTAGTTTCGACCTTTTGATTGTGTATTTCTTAGTAAAGGTTATAGTTATATACTCGACAAAACATTTCTCCTGAACTCTAAGTCCATCCATATCGATATGTCCGTACTCCTTAGTCGACTAGGTTGTAAATGCTTTAACTCAAGGCCGGCACGTGATCAAGATTGATGTAATTAAGCTTGGGAAAAAATATCACCCTTGAATTGCTTACTATCAATTCCAATGCCTTATGGTTCTCTTCCCTAAATCTTTTGATTTATTTATTCATCGTCATATTTGGAACAAAGAAAACACCATCTTGCCAACCTCTTGTCACTTGTGCATAGAAATCGACCCAGCCATATACACTTTGTTTTTTATGATATGAAATCTAAAATTTTCTGGAAACATTTCTCCATTTAGTATGCTTCATAATTTTTAAAAATATTGGGTCAAGTCAGTTCCCAATAGTCTCTAACTATAATTTGAACATAAAAGTCTCTGAGTTAAGAAAGGAAAGTCATCTTCAGAGATGTTCTACAAAGACTTTCACTTACTGAAGTGGTCTTAGTAGTTAGAGTCCTAAACCCACAAGAAAATGACTAACTCTGAGACCCTTTTGGTTTCCTCAGTATAAAAGAAGTGTTCATAGATTATATACTTGAATAAATGTCTAAGTATTCAAATATATTTAGGCGGAAACTTATCTTGGGAGATAAGTGAAAAAGCACTTATCATAAAATAATTCTAAGAAAGTACAGTTGGTTTAAAGAGGAACAGTTGCCAATATTGTTCTCTAAAGAAGGATTGGACACATTTCAAAAATAAAAATATTTGATGTAAAGTGTTTTTATCCGGTCAACAAGAAAGACTCGTCCTTTTACCCCTCCGATATCAACATCAAATATAGCCTATAAAAGACAATGTTTCAAAAAATGAATGTTTACTTCTTGCATTAAACATAAATAGCATTTACTTCTCATTGAACTTATCATTCCATCATGAAATCAAGTTTATACATAACTATTTACTCTCTAGTACTTGTTTGTGTAAGTGAGAAAATCACCACATTATCATTTAATTAGGATTAGATAAGCTTTGCTATATTTCGCACTATTCCTTGTAATTTTTTAATTCATTCAAATAAGAATTATACTTTAGAAATTATACTGTTACAATACAAAGAATTTATCATCTAGTGACACATAAAAAACAGTGTCACCAAAAAGGGTGTCATAAAAGTAAAAGGTGTCATCAAAAGTATAAAAAAAGTGTCACCATAACCTTTATGTGTTTTTCCCACGGTTAAAAAAGTGAACGTAAAAGTCTATTTATGAACAAAAAAAATGTGAGTACATATATTTTTTAAAGGGTAAACTGCAAATTTAGTCCCTAAGCTATCGCGAAAGTGCAAAAAAACCACTGAGACATAAAGGCATGCAAAAAAGCCACACACGTTACGGATAAGTGAAAAACGGCCACCAAGACATAACTCTCGTTAGTTTCCTCGTTAACTGCCTAGTTATTGAGGGTAGTATCGTCTTTTCACTGTTACCGAGCTACTATATATACGTGTCCTAACACTGTAGATAAAAGGACTAAATTTGCAATCGAAGTTTTAACTTTTTTACCCACTTTCCACATTCCAGTAATTAAATATGACCGTTTCATCACACAATTCCACACAAAGTTTTTTTACTCTTTCCAAATTCCGGTGAAAAATGGTCGTGATTTGTGACTGTGGGAAACAAACGAAAATCAAAACAAGATGGACAAACAGGAACCCAAGATGATGATTCTACTGTTGTCCCTCATGTGGGTTTATTGGATGGACGGGTCCTCCAATGTGTTGTCAAGCAGTTGCTGTGATTCCTGGTCTGTTAAGGGTGAGGAATGAGCTTGAAGAAGAGTTGGAGGAGCAGTTGAGGTTGATGAGGGAGAAGGATCAGCAGTTGAAGAAGCTGAACAAGTTTTTTATTTTAAGTTGGGTCTTTTTTTTCATTGTCTTTAAGTTGGTTTAGGTTGGTATGGATGTGGTGTGATATATTTCTGGGTTGTATCATTACAGGGAAGAAGGTCATCCCTGGTTTGTATGGACTTTTTAATGTTAATAAAAAGTTGTTGTTTTTGACATTATAGCGGGATCATCGTAAGTATATGATGAAGTCAATACCACAAAGTCTTTGAATTGCGCAGAGCATTATGCAGCAAATTACCGTTTTGGTTGCATAATAACCAAAAATCTCGTTTTGGTTGCACCAAATTGGCCGTTTGCTTAATAAGGATGCACCAACTTTGAGTATGCAGCAAATAGGGGAACAATAAATTTGCATCAAGACCATGGTAAACCCAAATGAAAATAAATACCATTCCTAATCAATCAAAGTCTAAAAACAAATCTCCTACAAATTATTGTCTAGAAGACAGAAACTCAGTTACATAATCTATACACTCATTGTCTTAAAACACATAAACAAATAACCAAATAAGTTTATTGCACCATCACAATGGTTTTGACTCACTTGGCGACCTTGGCCTTTTTCTTGATCCTCTTCTTCCTTTGACCTCCACCATTCACTGTTGATGACTCACTTGCTTGTGGTCCAACTGGCTGACTTGGCCTTGCTGCTACATCGCTTGCTTGTGTTCCAACTGGTTGGCTTGGCCCTGCTCTCACATCTGTTGCAGATGATCCCAATGGCTGAGCAGTTCTTGTTCCCCTACCCTTCTTTTGGTTGTCTCTTGGACCCGTACAAGCTCTTTTATTGTGACAAGCCCACCACATGCACCACATTTGACTGTCTTGCCTCGCTTTGACAGCTTCCTATTTTTCACCATTGACTTTTGCATAGCCTGTTCAGCAATTTCATCTTTTGACTGTCATCTCTTCTTCCTTGGTCCAATACCATTTTTTAAACCTCAAAATTTTAGGCTTGCGCTCACACTTTTTGAAAATTGTCACTAAAAGGTAATGTTTAGTGACATTTTTTGTATCATTAAAACATCTGTCACCAAATGTCTATTTTATTGTAGTGAGTTGTTTGCTTTTACAAATTACTAGACATGATACCTGTAATTTAAAACTTTTGTTTTAAACCTAAGTTACAAGTAAACGGGAACAACATATCTGCTTATTGTTTAGTGACAATTTAACACTAGTTTAGGATTTAAAAAAACACGTGTGCTAGTTTATTTTTAATATTTGATTCTTTGAATATGTGACAGATCAATTGTATTCGTAATGATGGTACAGTAGCATTTCAAGATGGGTTCTCTGTAGATGCAGATATCATAGTCCATTGCACCGGGTAACGTACAAGATTTATACTATCTACAAACAGTTAACTTATAACTTTTTCTTGTCAAAAAATAATTAAGATAAGAAATGTTCTTACAAATCAAAAAAAGAGGGTTATTTAACTTGTGTCATAGCAACAGATATTTGTATAAGTTAAATTCTCTTTTAGCCTTGTAAACAATTGTACAGATGAAAGTGCTAAAAAGACAATATATTTTGAGAAAATAACTAAGCTTTTCACTTACCAATATTTCCTTTCTTTCAAAGTACAATTTTGAAGTTAAAATCATCATGCGCAGGCATAACCGCATAACGTACAACATGATGAACATCTTACCATGATGGTTCAGCTAACATATATGTTACAAGATTAGTCATTAGCATATGTAGTCCAGGGGTTAGAGTGTTAATTTTAGTTTCTTATTAATTAAGTAGAACTAGGATTTCAATATGGGTCGTTGGATTTGCTTGTGTCCAAGCCCAACATGTTTCCTTTTTCCTATTTTCACAACCGAACTTCTGTCCTTGTACAAGTCGGTTTCCTTCCCCCTCATATCTATAAAAGGAGTTGAGGAGGGAAGGGATTATGTACGCATTCTTTCAATACTAATCATTTGGTTAGGGATATATCTTGTGCTTTGTTCTTTACTACTTTTCTGTCATTATAAAAGTAGGCTGCAAGTGTGTGTCTTCTTCAAGATCGTAGTCATTCTGCTCTAGTAACCAGGTTGTTGGTCATAAATACTAACAATATATGTGACCTATTTTAGGTATAAACTACATGTCCCATTTCTTAGAACCAACGGCATTGTAAGTGTTCAAGATAAACGTATTGGACCTCTGTACAAACATGTTTTCCCCCCACAACTTGCTCCACGACTCTCCTTTGTCGGAATACCTGAAAAGGTAGGCTTATTAATCATCAATACACATTTTAATCATTTGAAGTTCATATCCGTGACATAATTTCCCAAACATAGACCATTGCATTTATAATCATCGAGTGTCAATCAAGATGGATAGCACAAGCATTGTCAAGAAAGGTTTCTTTGCCATCAGAAGAAGATATGTTGAGTGATGTTGAAAGGTACTACGAAGAAATGAAAGAGAAAGGGCTTTCGGAAGAGTCAACTCATCAAGGACTTCAGGTTTTTCGTTAATCTGTTTTTTTCTTTGCAGTCTTTAGCATAATTTATTCTAAACGTGTAAGATGTTGTCTTATTTATGATAGGCCGATTACATGGAATGGGTGTTTGCTCAAACTGGAATGGCCATGGAGCAGTACATAAAAGACATGATTGAATACTTGATCCACTGTATTGTGACGACGGGTATAGAAGGGTACATGGAGGCATTCTCACAGAAATATGGGATATGATTATGAATGTTCCGCAATGAATTTATCAAATAAGTGACAGAAAAGCATGTAATAAAATTGACTTTATGATTACTCTCACTTCATCTATACACATGCAAATGATTTCACAAACAATTTTCTTCATGTGGTGTTTACGCTTATGACTTAAACGAGTATAGTTTAGTGCGTGGTATCTAAAATAACTCATATCAAATGTGTCTCGTCGACTAATTAAGTGATCATGGATTCAAATGTGTGGTTTTCTCTTGCAAATAACCACATATGACCAACCTATCGATTTCTAATGATAGACAGATTACACAGAATGGGTGTACGGGCACTTTGAAGTGGTCGTCGAGAAGCATATAAAAGAGATGTGCGAGTACCTTCATTATTGTTTCAAGGCTGATTTATATAGGTATATGGGTGCATTTATGCATAAATACAGGACATTATTTCAAGATTTTCCACATTAAATCATCAGTTACGTTTATCATATGAATTAGTAAAAATATGTGCTCAAACCGACTTGATCAGAACTTTCACTCTATGGACCGGATCATGTAGTACTTGAACTCCATTTTGGAATAAAGTCAATCTTTATTAAGTGAATCGTTATTAAATTTTGTGTCAATGTATACTAAATTGTCGATTAAGGAAAGAGTATTAGGTGTCTATACATCTCTACAAGCATTGTCTCGATCGATATATGATAAACATAGAAAAGTTAAATGTTTGTGAAGTGTGTTGAATAAAAGGTTTTTAGTCACTCATTCAACACGTACTAAGTATCTTGTGAAAAATTTGTTAGCCCGTAATGTATTGTAGAGATGTAAGGGGCTAAAGACCGAGTCTAGAATATTCCTAGTATTGCTATAAATATGTACAATGTAATCAATCAAATCAATCCACAATTATCTTCATTATCCTTATTCCTTACCATCTTTCATGGTATCAGTGAACTAAACAATCCCATCCCTAAACCCTAATTTTTCCGCAGTTAATCTCTAAACATGGAGTATGTATCTGTTGAAAACACGAGGGCCTTTTAGGCTTATACTTGATGAAGAGAGGAACACTTAGAGAACTTTCTCAATGTAACTTTATTACTTAAGCTTTGCTTAGGTCCATACAAATGCTTCACCCTAAACCTATTTATACTACTCCATGAAAGATTCTAGAACCGAGATACTTTCATGGATATTCTAACATAATCTAGATAATTCTTATTACATCATCATCCTTATCTAATCTTAGATAACTACCACTAGATATTTCTATCGCATTTGCTACATACTTCTAGTAGATATCATCTACTACAACATTCTAGAAGCTTCCATACCATTCTACGACTTTCTTGAAGCTTCCATCCCATTCTTCGTCATTCTAGAAGCTTTACGACTTTCTAGAAGCTTCCATACCATTCTACGACTTTTTAGAAGCTTCCATACCATTCTTCGTCATTCTAGAAGCTTCTTGATCACGGGCTTGGGCTTTTATGGATAGTTCAATCTTTATTGGACTAAATCAAGTTTACGATCCAACACCCCCTTTAAACTTGATTTCCCGACTCCAAGCATCATCCTTAGTCTTGAGAAGTCTCGTTCGTTGAGCGGCTTGGTGAAGATATCCACAACTTGGTTTTCGGACCTCGCGTGTATCACCCGTACATCCTTCATTTTCATAGTCTATACCATGCTTCTTCTTGTATCTTTTAGCCACAAGCCTTGCCTTGTACTTCTCCACTTCGCCTTTGGCGTTTTCTTGGAATTGTATTCCCGCTTAACTCCAATAGCCTTTTGGCCTTTCGGAAGGGTCGTCAACTCCCACGTATCATTCTTCACGATTGACTTTATCTCCTCATCCATTGCTTGTCTCCATTTCTTGCTTTTCATAGCTTCTTCAAAAACTAAAGGTTCACAGTCAACATAGAAACAAAGAAGGGGTATTTCCTCAGTTACCTCGTAGAGCTCCTGCAAACTTCTTGTCTTCGGTTCTCCTTCACTTGAACTTGAAGGTGAGTATTGGGTTGGAGTTGGACTTTGAGGTTGTTGGACTTCTTCACTTGATTCACATGTCTCTTCTTCGTCATTTATAAGAAGAAAGTCATACCTTTCATTTTCCTTAATGCTCCAATCCCATGCTTCTTCTTCATCGAACTCTACGTCTCTACTCACTACCACCTTCTTTGTGATTGGATTATAGAGCTTATAACCTTTCGACTGCTTGTCATATCCAACGAATACATGCTTCTCGCTTCTATCGTCAAGCTTTAATCGCCTTTGGCTCGGAACGTGAACATACCCTATGCTTCCAAATACTCTTAGGTGAGAGACGGTAGGCTTCATCCCATTCCATGCTTCTTGTGGAGTCTTGTTATCTAAACTCTTTGACGGACACCGGTTCAATAGATATACTGCACAATCAACCGCCTCAGCCCAAAACTCCTTTGGCATCTTCTTACTTTTCAACATGCTTCGGACCATATTGAGAATGGTTCTATTCTTTCTCTCCACCACTCCATTTTGTTGTGGGGAGTAAGGAGCCGTTAGAAATCTCCGAATCCCATTATCCTCACAAAATTTGTTAAATTCTTTTGATAAAAATTCTCCACCTCTATCGGATCTCATGGATTTAATTTTTAAATCTTTCTCCTTTTCTACCATAGCTTTAAATGCCTTAAAAGCTTCAAAAGCTTGGGATTTTTCTTTTAGAAAATATACCCAAGTTTTTCTTGAAAAGTCATCAATAAAGAGCATAAAGTAAAGATTCTTACCATGAGAGGGTGGAGTAATGGGACCGCACAAATCCGTGTGAATTAGTTGTAAAGGCTCATTAGCTCTTGATGTCGCTTCTTTCGGGAACAAACTTCTAGCATGCTTCCCAAGAAAACATCTTTCACACACTTGATTAGGATGATAAATTTGTTCTAACCCTTTCACCATTCCCTTTGATGATAATAACTTTAAGTCACCAAAGTTTAAGTGCCCGTACCTCATATGCCAAAGCCACGAATGATCCTTTAAACAATTCTTTAAGCACTTAGCTTTTCCTTTCACCAGTGCTTTTGATTCATCTCCAAAGGTGACATTACCTTTACTTGTTTCCATCTTCACGAACAAGTCTTCTTCACCCGTCATATGGTTGCTCGAAATGGAATCTATATGCCATAGCTCTATCCTCTCTTCTTGTTCGTCATGTCTTGCCATTAGCAAGGTAAGCTTATCTTTGTCTTCTACCTCCACAAGATTAGCTTTTTCTTCCACTTATCTTGAGCTACTACACTCACTGGCATAATGACCTATTTGCGACAATTGTAACATTGTATATGGGGCTTACCTGCTCTTTGAGATTGAAAGCCTCTCCCACGACCTCTTCGATATGAAAACCATTGGTTTTCATCTTCTTTGATGAAATCTTCTCTTCCTCTTCCTTGTCCTCGGCCTTGGAAACCACCACGACCACGAAAAGTACCGCGTCCTTGTCCTTGCTCCTTTCCATGTCGAAAGCTCCTTTCTCTTTCTTTGAAAGAGACCTTTGAGTATAAAGCTTGCTCCAAGGGTTCTTTCCCCCTTCTTTTCTTCAACTTCTCTTCATGGGCTTGTAAAGATCCCATGAGTTGATCAATGGTCATAGAGTCTATGTCTTTTGACTCCTCTATGGCCACGACAATGTAATCAAAGCTTGGTGGCAAAGAGCGAAGAATCTTTTCTATCACCCTTGTGTCACTCAAGCTTTCACCATTTCTCTTCATTTCATTTGAAATGGTTAAGACACGAGTGAAATAATCCGAAATGGTTTCGGATTCCTCCATTTGGAGTTTTTCGAACTCTCCTCTAAGAGTTTGAAGACGTACCTTTTTTACCTTATAAATTCCTTTGAAAGCATTTTGAAGGATCTCCCACGCTTCCTTAGAAGTGGTTGCATTTGCAACTTTCTCAAACATCGCATCATCAAGACATTGATAGATGAGTGTAAGAGCACTTTGATCCTTCTTTCTTGCCTTTTGCAACTCCATCCTTTGGGCGGCATTCAACGAACTTTCGTCATCAACTTTCTCAACACCTTTCTCGACTATCTCCCATACATCATGTGAACTGAGTAACGCCTTCATTCGAATACACCAACTACCATAGTTGTCTTTGGTAAGACGAGGAAATTGGAACAAGTTCATTGTACTTGACATCTCGATCTTCTAGCTCTGATACCACTTTGTTGGAAACACGAGGGCCTTTTAGGCTTATACTTGATGAAGAGAGGAACACTTAGAGAACTTTCTCAATGTAACTTTATTACTTAAGCTTTGCTTAGGTCCATACAAATGCTTCACCCTAAACCTATTTATACTACTCCATGGAAGATTCTAGAACCGAGATACTTCCATGGATATTCTAACATAATCTAGATAATTCTTATTACATCATCATCCTTATCTAATCTTAGATAACCACCACTAGATATTTCTATCGCATTTGCTACATACTTCTAGTAGATATCATCTACTACAACATTATAGAAGCTTCCATACCATTCTACGACTTTCTTGAAGCTTCCATCCCATTCTTCGTCATTCTAGAAGCTTTACGACTTTCTAGAAGCTTCCATACCATTCTACGACTTTCTAGAAGCTTCCATACCATTCTTCGTCATTCTAGAAGCTTCTTGATCACGGGCTTGAGTTTTTATGGATAGTCCAATCTTTATTGGACTAAATCAAGTTTACGATCCAACAGTATCAAACCCCCCAAAATGTTGTATTAAGTTCGTAGATTGCCCCGAAATTTTAGTTTTGAAGTTACTTGTTGAATTGAGTACCAAAGGTAATTAGCCGCGATGGCAAGTGTGCAAAAATATTGATCGAATTTTTAATGCTAAACTACACAATCATTCAACCATCATGCCTACCTTCCACTTGATGTTTCTTTAGGTCATCATTCAAAAATAATGTAGCGCAATTTCCCTTACTTGCACGCAAGTTGCAAGCTTTGTAGAATACTATTAAATATTAATCGTTGTCCTAAAAAACCTTAAATACCTCATTTATATAGCCATTTCATAGACCATTTCCAATTACAAAAACAAACCATCCGCCATGGCAAATTCCTTAAAGGTGGCAGTCATCGGTGCAGGTGCGGCAGGACTAACCGCAGCTCGTGAGCTTCAAAGAGAATCCCACCATGTTGTGGTATTCGAAAGATCACACAGGCTAGGCGGAACATGGGTCTATGATCCAAGGGTCGAGTCGGATCTTCTAGGACGCGACCCAAATAGAGATATTGTGCATGCATCTCTCTACAAATCCTTAGAAACAAATCTTCCACGTCAGCTAATGAGCTTCAGTGATTTCAAATTTGGAGGTAAAACATATGGTGATCCACGGATGTTTCCTGGACACGAAGAAGTTTTAAAGTTTTTGGAAGATTTCGCTACTACTTTTGAACTAACAAAGCTAATTCGGTTCAATACTGAAGTGATTCGTGTGGAACTAGTTGAATCAGGAATGACCGAGTTCGTGGTTGAGTCGAAAACTGGCGGGCTGAATTCGGTTGAGGTATTTGACGCAGTGGTCGTTTGTAACGGTCACAACACTGAACCCAACCTGCCAACTGACATTCCAGGTATGAAATGTATTACTAATATTGGACTCACAAAAGATGCATTTTCTTTATGCTTATATTTATCGTTGATGTCTTAAGTATTTTATTAGTGTTGTGTGCAAAGTGCAAACATGATTAGAAGTATATTTTTTAAAAGTAAAACTTAAAGATAACATATAAATGTTTTATGATGAAATTTCGTTTTGAGATAATAATAATACGGAGTATTATCAATGGATATCTCCTTGGTTTGATCTGGTTTAACAGTTTTAGGATCACAATGCCTTGTATCAAAATGGTGTAAGAAAAGAAAAGATATAGTAGTTAATTATGTATAGTACTACTATGCTACACGTGGTTTGTCGGTCACCAGGTTTGAGTTCCAACTTCCAAGGTTTTTTTTCCTTTCATGTTTTGTTTTTTAGTTTTGATTCCTTACCAGTCGAGTCTTTTGACTAATATTTTTTTACTTTGACCGTTAAACTTGTGCCAGACAAATGAATTGACGAAATTGCCCCACTTTCTTTTCTTAAAAGAGGGCTTTTTTTTTAAAAAAAATATATTTCACCCGGTAAAATATATTACTAAAAAAACAATTCAGTATAATAGAATATAGCTAAAAAACAACATTAACCTCAAATAACCGCTTAAACAACCATTAAATCATTCATGACATGCCATAAATGATCAACTAGCCACACACAACTAGAAAAACAAAACAAAAACAAGCATAAACTAAGAGTCTAAGACACATCAACCTTTATTCTAAACAAAGGAAAAGCAATTGATCCAAGTCTAATGTATAGATCGCAGCAGGCTTTAATTGGACCGCAGATAGATTACAATCATCAAAGTAATCATCTTCATAATCATTGTAGTTACATGTATCGTATTTCCATTGCTCCAAAAGACTTTTCTCACTCCCTCCACTACCAAAATAATAGTCTTGTTAGGATATTCCAGAACTTCATTATCGTCGCTATCATAAACAACCACATTACTCATCTTATAGGTTACCCACCTTAGTTGAAGAAGTACAAGTAGAGGAAGAACTGGCTTAGTAGCCGCATCATGCTCCTTCTTTTTCAAATCACTCACAAGCTGATCTTCACTAACATGATAACCCGGATAATTAACCTTCTTAAGAGTTTTTAGCTTTTCAAGCTTCCCAATTTTCTCAACAATAGGAATAGTACTAGTGCTACTCGTTTCGACATTCCAGAACGAAGAGCCACTAGAATTTGCCCCATTTCTAGCCAAATTTGAATTCCCCCATTGGTTACCAACTCTCCATTATTTTCAACCAAATTAAGCACATCAAATGGGCTTGAATTACTAACCTCTTTAGCAGGCTCCACACCTTTCTTCTTACTAGAGTTGGCTGTAGGAATTTTTTGAAACAGGTCTATACTCTTTTACAGGTTTAAAACCCACTTTCGAACAAACCAAAACAGCTTTAGGAGCCTGACTAGGCTTCTTCAAGTTCTTCGTCACACCCAAACCAGGATTTTTGGGACAATCCTCCTGAATATGACCAAAAACCTTAAAAGGGCAATTGGGGTACACCACACCGTCACTAACACATACATAAAGAAACTTTTGTAGTTTTTGTACAAAAAACATTTATGATGCTGTAATTCTTGAAAGATTAATTTGCTTCTAATTCTGGTAAAGAAATTAGACATGTTGATCTCATTAAATTTCTAAAAAGGCGAAAGGTTGTTTTCCATTCTTGTAAAAAGTGACCGGTGTGTGTGGATAGTGGTGGTGGTGGTGATATATGTAGTGGTGTTTTAGATTTGGTGTAGCGACGATGAATTTGAAGATATGTAAAGTTATAACATGCCAAAAATACATGGATAGGATCTGAGGAGAAAAAAGGACCATGAACTAAAATCGTGATGCCTGGCAAACCACATGAACGATTTAAATAATTAACTCAAGAAAGTATTAATCGATTGAACCGTGCCATAGTCAATTGGGATGTCTAGTATAGTTATAGTTTTTCTATAAAACATCAATAAAGCTTCATATTCCATTCTATTGTTTAGAACAAACCATGTTCTTAAATTAAATGTGTAAAAGTTAGAAATTTTGCAATACTCCTGTATTTAATTGAAGTTCATAGAATTTTGTGGTTACCTTCAAAAACAGTAATGTGTTAACACGAGATCCTTTTAATATCAAACCAGGCATTGAAACATGGTCGAAGAAGCAAATGCATAGCCATAACTATCGTGTTTCTGAACCATTTCGGGACCAGGTGAGAAATAAAAATTAGAGTTGTCGAAGGATGAACAAGTTATTTAATAATCAGTGGGTTTTGCTATTTGTAGCCCTAAGGGCTACATTTGAAAATTAAAAATATGAAAAAGTGGTGTATATTAGTTCGGTTGAAGTAGTTATATGCAAGGGTCGGTGCTTATTATTAAGGAACAAACATTTAATGCATGTCCTAATGTCTTATACGTAGACCTTAGGACTAAGTTCTACGTTTAACATTTTCCATAATCAATTATGTATTTATATTGTGTTAGAAAATTATAATTTAACCGCAACTAGTATGGTCTACCATTTGTCAAGAAAATTTTGATTCATAGCGTAACATGTTCTCTACACAAAAAATACGAATGATTTCTAGTTATTAACTACTTCAACTATGCTTATAATTTTAATATGAGTATCTCATTTAATTTTTTTTAGTGAAGTAAACATCTTTAATAAGCGCAGGTTGTAGTCGTGATTGGGAGCGGACCGAGTGCAATGGAGTTGTCAAGAGAAATAGGAATGGTTGCTAAAGAAGTTCATATGTCATCAAGATCTCCAAATGTTAAGGTCTCAAAATTGGACAAGTTCAACAATATATGGCAACATGCTAAGGTATACTATGATCGATGCAAATACAAGGATATGCTTCATTTATAAACGTTGAAAAAAGAGTGTTGATTGGCACACTCTGATTTTTGATCGGAACACTCCAATGTACAATCTTTATAAGCAGTCTATGGTAAATGTACAACTGGTCAAAGCACAATTTGGAGTGTGCAAATCATTAGCCTTGAAAAAATCTTATATTTGGCACACTTATAAAAAACTGAGATTAACAAGTACGTGGCTAGCTAAGAGCATTTCCATACATAACGTGATGGATCACGTTAAGGGCAAATAACGCACGTTAACATGCAAGTTACGGCTGCATGCTTCCGAGTTAACTCCGCGTTAACGTGGCACGTTAAGCCACTAACGCACGTTAACAGCTTGCTTTGTAAAAAAAAAAAAAAAAAAAAAAAAATCACTTTACCCCCTAAATGAAGGAGTGTTTTTGTAAATTGTTGTTGAGTTAAGGCTGAGTTATTGATGTGAGTGTTAAGTTAAAGTGTTGAGTTAAAGTGTAAAAGCTTATGTGACGCTGACGTGGCACTGCGTTAAGTTTTAACCCAGGTTACGTATGGGCATGCTCTAATTAGCTCTGGAAAATAACTTGTATCTTATATGCTACTTGGTAAAATTAAACCTGAAACAAAATGAGTTTTTTTATTAAATTGACAGGTCACTTCTGTCACTAAAGATGGTACAATTGCATTTGAAGATGGATTATCTATTGAAGCAGATATTATATTCCACTGCACCGGGTATGATCAGAATACATATTTTAGGGTGCGTTTGGTTCATGTTTTTTGGATTTGGGGAATCGTTTCAAAGAAAAATAAAGTGTTTGGTTTGAGTTGGTGGGTTACCAAACAGTACTTGATACCTTCAATCGAAGGTTTGAGCAAAAGTCATGGTTCTACCTTCTTTTCCTGACAATTTTCCACAATCGAAGGTACCACATGATTTTTAAACAATAAAAATAATATTATTATATATTAATTGAATATTAAACTATTAAATCAAATTTTATAATATAACTAAGTGGGCCCCCTTTATTATATAATAAAATTAAATAAAAACCGATTCCCAATTACATTTTATAAAACAAACAACATTAATACTATCATTCAATTTTTATTTCTTTCAATCTATACCAAATCCGATACCCATTGTGATTCCTAGCAACAAACCAAACGGCCCCTTATTCTTCGTATAAACTGAAACAAAACTAGACAAACTACATTGCAACAATATACACGCGAATTTTAAAGGCATGCCACGTTATTTTTTCTTGCCACTGTCATTTTTTAGTTACTAACTTTTTGAAGTGTTACTTAAAGTGCATGATCCTTACGACACAAGTTAAACAGGCTCTTCCCTTTCTAATTCATGAATTTCAGTCTAAAATAATAAAGAAATTGGATCTTAAATGATGCAGGTTTTGTTTTAAACCTTATAAAGTATACCAAATGCGAAGATTAGGTATTTGTGTAAAACTATAAAACGAGTTTTTATCATTACACTTCAAGATTATCTATACTACTTATAAAGCATTTTGACACTTCCCTCCTATTAACTTTTTAAGATTTCTTAAAATAGATTTTTAAGTAAATACAAGTAAAGAAGCATCATTTACAAGTATTTGAAGCACAAATAAAACTAAATAAAACACTATTCAACACATATAATTAACACACAATTTAATTCACCCCTTCACCAAAATATACAACTATTTAATTACAATGTACAATCTAATTAAGCTTTCAAAACAAAAGCCAAACTCTTAAAAATAAAGCCATCATTTCAATTCCAAAACATAAATATGAGAAAACTTTTGCTTCCACCAACTTCAAACAATTTCGAAAGATAAAAAAGAGCACATATAAAATAGAGTTTAAGTAATACATTCGATTAAACAATTTGTACAAGCATCTAATACACAAAGTCTATAGAAGTTGCATGATTTTTCTTTTGCCATGCTATAGCAGTTGCATGTTATTGTCGATCAGCTGGTTAGCATAATAACATTCATTCAATTACCATGCACAACTCATAACAGTTGCATGTTACTGTCTCATATCCACAACAAAAAATAGCCAATAGAAAACAACTGCAACAATATCACGGTCAATCTCCTTAGATACAAAAAAAAAAAAAAAAAAAAAAAAAAAAAAAAAAAAAAAAAAAAAAGACACCATCCTTCTCAAAATCTTAAACGAAAAAAAATCAAATAAAAAGATCTCGGGTTTGGTTTTCGAATTAATCATATCATTAAAGATCCAACACAACCAATCATCAATCTATTGAAAACAAGAACCAACAAAACCATAATTACAAAGCCACGGTTCAAGCCTTGTGTCATTGATTTGCGTGGTTCCGGATCTTGAAGCCAACACATAGATGAAATAACGGGATCTTGAAAAGGGTTTGTGTTTCGAAATCAAGATCTCGGGTTAATTTTGTATTGTTGACCTTGAAATACAAAATTAAAGATCTCGGGTTTGGTCATCATCGACCTTTTATTATCAAAACAAAACGAAAACTACCTCACACTCACATGGTTCGTGACTTATATCGCATGAGTGCATTAATATTTTTATATGAAATAGTATCCGATTGCTTAAAGATATTACAACAAAAAATATATCTTTTTCTATAAAGTTATCGTCACGGTAATCATATAATAGCAAAATATTATTCGCCAAAATTGTCTATCATACGGTACCCGCCGCCGCAACGCGCGGGTACCCTGCTAGTTTTTATAAAGATGATTAGCATGCCTAATTTGTAAGTTTAAATAAAGAAAATGAAAGTAATTTAACACATGAAAACCAAAAAGGTTATATTGTATGAAAAATGCATATGATTAAGTGAGCAAAAATTAAGGTTAGGCAAGAAAGTAGTTACCAGCTAACATCTTTAATCATTTTCTTTTTTGCATTTATACTACAAAATTCAAGAGTTGACCGGATTGCCAACCCATTTTTATTACGTTTTAGACTTGTAGGACTTATTTTTTATTGAGTTTGATCTACTTGTTCTTGTTGTTATGAATTATGACAATGACCGCAAGTTATATAAAGGAAAATAGTTTATTACGTCTATATCAATGGGTTATATTTTTTTTAGAAAGGCATCAATGGGTTATATTATATATTATGTGTAGTATTCTATAACAAATCAATAGTTAAGTGAACAACAAACGTATCTTATTTAATATCACTTTCCAATTTTAAAATGAGTAGATGTATATAATTATGGCATATTGTTCATTAAGTGTTAATTTTCTAATCATAACGTATTATAGTGTGGTTTCTAAAATAGGGTTTGTATAACCAGTACCCTCAAGGGCACTAGTTTAGATAACTATAGAGTTAATACACAAAAAAGTTACTAAAGTTTTCTAGAAATTTGAATTTAGTTACTAAAAAAAAAAATTTGTGTTCAACCGGGTTACCCATGTTTACGGGTTTGTTAAATATGTTACTTAACTTTGTAAACAATGACATTGGTTAGCTTTTAAGTACAAAATGGTCCTTGTCGTTAGTTGGGCTTCATGGAATTAGTCCCTAGACTACTATTTCAGTTAGTTTGACCGTCTTTTTTACGTTTTCGTTCGTTTTCTTATTTTTTTCATACGTTTTCGCCCGTTTTCATACGTCTTCTTATGTTTTCGTTCGTTTTTTAATGTTTTTATTCGTTTAAACCATTTTTATACGTTTTTATTCATTTTTATTCGTTTTCAACCGTTTTTATTCGTTTTCAACCGATTTTTATTCATTTTCAACCGTTTCTATACGTTTTTATTCGTTTTCATATGTTTTCGTCCGTCTTTATACGCTTTTTTTCATTTCATTCATTCTTATACATTCTCATCCATTTTTATACGCTTTCACTAGTTTTTCTTATCTTTTCATACTTTTTCTTATGTTTTCATTTATATTTTTTACGTTTTCATATGTTTTTATTCATTTTAAACTATTTTTTAATACGTTTTCATCAGGTTTTATATGTTTTCAACCTTTTTTAAACGTTTTTGTTCGTTTTCATACGCTTTGGTCCATTTTTATACGTTTTCATCCGTTTAAATACTTATAAAAACCATAGTAAATACGGACAAAAACATATAAAAACAAACGAAAGTACTTAAAGACGAATGAAAGCTATGAAAATGGACAAAAACATATATAAATGGACGAAAATGTATAAAACGGATGAAAACGAATGAAAATGAATGAAAATGTATAAAACAAATAAAAAATGGAAGAAAAATGTAGGAAAAACGGTTGAAAACAAAAAAACCCCGTATGAAAACGTAAAAAATGGACGAAAACATAACACAAGAAAACGGGCGAGAATGTAAGAAAACATAAGAAAATGGGGGGTAAAGTAAGAAAAACTTGTGAAAGCATATAAAAATGGATGAAAATGTATAAGAACGGATGAAAACGAATAAAAACGTATAGAAACGGCTGAAAATGAATAAAAATGTATAAAAACGGTTGGAATCGTAGAAAAACAGTTGAAAACGAATAAAAATGAATAAAAACGTATTAAAATGGTTTAAAACGAATAAAAACGTAATAAAACGGACGAAAACATAAGAAGACGTATAAAAACATAAGAAAACATAAGAAAACGAATGAAAACGTAAGAAAAAAGGGTCAAACTAACTGAAATAGTGGTCTAGGGACTAATTCTGTAAAGCCCAACTAACGACAAGGACCATTTTGTACTTAAATTCTAACCAATGTCATCGTTTACAAAGTTCATTAACATATTTAACAAACTTGTAAACATGGGTAACCCGGTTGAACCAAAAAAAACATTAGTAACTAAATTCAAATTTCTGGGGAAACTTTAGTAACTTTTTTGTTTATTAACCCATAACTATATAAGGAAACTTTTAAGTTTATGAATTACGAAATCAAAACTAATTAGGGTAAATTATAGATAAATTAATGTGTATTAAATAATTTTTTAATTTAAAAGAAAATTTCGGGATAGATTATTGTACCTTAAGCGATGCCATTGCCCATATGAGCATTTGTTAGACAATACTTTAAAATATATCACAAATATATATATATATATATATATATATATATATATATATATATATATATATATATATATATATATATATATATATATATAATGCATGAAGCACTCTCTCTCCAAAATTTTCAGATTTACAAGAAATAATGCATGATTTACAACACTTTAATGCACCTAATTTTCAGAATTACAACAAAGTAAGCATATTGTACAACAAAAAATAGCATGGTGTCATTTTAAGACCAAAATTCTATTAAATAACATTAATGCTATTAAAAACACCCCTTCATCAAAAATTGCAACCATTTAAGCACAATGTACAATAGCTTTTAAGTAAATACAAGTCATAAAACACAAAGCACAAGTATGTAAAGCACAAAATATACAATCATACAATCATTTATGTAAAGCACAAGTATGTAAAGCACAAGTATGTAAAGCACAAAATATACAATCATTTAAGGTCAACAATCTATTCAACACATATAATTAATACATTAATTAATTCACTCCTTCACCAAAATATACAATCATTTAATCATAACGTATAAGCTAATCAAACTATTAAGCCAAGTACTTAAAAATAAAGCCATTAGACTAGGCACAGTGGTCAGTCGACCGGACCGGTCGCCCCTGCGCTGACCGAGTCGCCGCCACTGCAACCACAAGATCGATGAAGGTCGGATGGCTCCAAAATTCACAAACCAGTCACCCCCTCGTCCAAGTAATGCATTCCACAAAAGAAGAAAAAAATGTACCGTTACATATCAAAACAAAAACGAAGATGAAACGAAAGAAGAAAATAACAATCATTAATCAAGCCAAAACAAACATCAATCTTATTCCATCTATGGTCCACGAACACAAAGTATACAGTAACAATAATCTACATCTACCTCAGTTCTAACCCCATCTCCAAACAACCATCACGGTCAACAAAACATAAAACCTTAGAAAGAGTTTTCGTTTGATATTCAAGAAAATGGTCTGATTTTCTTGCAAACATAGATTGTTGGTTATGTTCGGTTATCAAGATAAGAAAGAAAGTAAGAGTATGTGATGTTTGTGTGGCTGCAAATCATGGCTGCGTATCTTTGTGTGGGAAATTAGGGCATGAATGAGGTAATTTAGGTTTTGTAAACGTATTTATAAGTCCTAACATCTGGGTTATATACCGGTTTGGTTGTTAATTGGGTTGGCCAAATGATATCACAAATTATTTGGTAGTTTTATCATTGGCCTTAATAGCTATTGATGATTAAAGTTTGTTTATGCTGAATATGGTTTTAGACTAATTAATAATTGAGTCGTATATTATTTGTATGGTATAGTTGATTTTGAGCTAATTTTGATATCTGGTTCATGTGAATAGTGTATATTAAAAATAAAAATGTATGGGATATATATAGTGTAAAAAGATGGATATTTTTGAGAAAAAAAAATAAAAATAAAAATGTCGGTCGTCTTACTATGCCTAAAAGGTTGCATGTAGGTCAGAAAATTTAAAGGTGATTGTGCTGAAAGAAAGAATCAAGATTTCTGTTTCTGATAGCTTCGATTAATAGTAAATGAAATTATACTACTGCTTTTTTATATTTTTATGGGTCCTAATACCATCTTTTACGATGTATAAGGAGGTTGAGATGTAGACAGCCTTACCCATACCTAAGGTAGAGAGGCTTCTTTCAGTTTTATCTAAGATAGGAAAGGACCTCCGGCCTTTTGTAAGGAGTGAGGATCGAACCATTGACCTCTAGGTTAAGATGCAAGGAATTTTCCAACTGATCCAACCCTAAAATTATTCTTATTTGTAAATTAATCGTTAAAAAAATATGGCTTCATAATGTTACATTACGAGAAAATATAGTCACAGGGTACCCCCCGCCGCATCGCGCGGGTACCCTGCTAGTATTATTTGAAATAATTGAAACGTTTTCGGAGGGGTAATAGGACCTCTTTAATATTTTGAAAGAGCTATGATACATCCAAAAAAAAAATCATAAATAAATATTCACAAAAATGAGGTAACATAATGTTTTGATCAATGACTTTTCAAATAAATTCTTTTTTTTTATTAACTCAATCAAAACAAGTCACCTTATTTTTGTTAGATGCTTTTTCGGGATTTCTTTTATTATTATTATTATTATTATTATTATTATTATTATTATTATTATTATTATTATTATTATTATTATTATTATTATTATTATTATTATTATCATCAATGTTGCAAAAATCGTGAATCGGTAGTCGGGCGGTCGACCACCCTGCAGCCTGTAATCGGTCAAGGCGGTGATTAATCGGTTTGACATTTCCTGCATGTTTTGGGAATTTCTGGAGAGCAAACTAAAGATCTTAACTGATTCCAAGTCTTCTATGTTTACAAACCTCAATAAAAGGCTTCAATTCTGATTATGAGGCCCATTGTACGTTATAAGTGAAATAAACGATCCACAAATTAAGTAAAATGCCTAAATTTATATATTTTTTAAATTGACCGATTCGGCCGATTCTTGGCTGATTCGGCCGATCGATTTTTTCTTATTTTTTTGCCTAGGCCGATTTTTTCACCGATTTTCAAAAATCGACAAGGTGCATCACCGATTAGCGATTAATCGGCCGATTCGGCCGATTTTTGCAACATTGATTATTATTATGTAGTATATCTCATCTTGAAAACCCGACCGGTGGTGAATTAAAGTGTAGCAAAAGTCAATTATATATCTCCCTTCTTTTTAGTTGAAAATTTCATATATACTCAAATATGCATTAAAAACATTATATATTATGTATTCAATACTTGCACTTTGAGTATATATGAAATTAATTATGAAAGTGTTGTGATATATGAAATTAATCCTATATTAAATCTCACTGCAACACTTAGAGCAAGATAAATCCTTGTTCAATTACCATTTTAGTATCTCTACTTTTTAATTAACGAGATAGCTACTTGGAAATCAAATTATGACTAGATTAAAGACATACTTGGTACGGGGTTACGAGGAGTGAGGAATGAGAAAGATAATGAAAAAATGTGTTTGGTAGAGTATAATGCAACGACTCATTAACTAATAGTGGGTAATGGGTCATTACCCAATAAATTGAGGGAATGATTTTATTTCTCTTTCCCTTTCTCCACCATTATCATTGCATTTTTCTTTCCCTTTCCCGAGTTTAAACCAAGCAAACTCTAATATTTCCGTGCTTGTACTGCATAAAGTTTGCATAAAACCAAAGAAAAATTATTACTGTATAAACTTTATAGTTACATGTCACATTTCAGGTACAAATATCATGTTCCATTTCTTAAAACAAATGGCATTGTAAGTAACCAAGAAAAACGTATTGGACCTCTATACAAGCATGTTTTCCCACCACAACTCGCTCCAAGGCTCTCATTTGTTGGAATAACTGAAAGGGTTAGTTTACTACTTTACTCGTTGTCTAAATTCCATCAATTGAAATTATATGTAGTTTGATCGAACTTAGTCTAACTTACGGAGTTTTCCAACGGTAGAGCCCCATATTTCCTTTAATGGAGGGTCAATCAAGATGGATATCAATGGTGTTATCAAAGAAGTTATCGTTGCCTTCAGAACATGAAATGTCAAGTAAGGTTGAACAGCATTATCGAGAAATGGAAGAAAAAGGGATTTCTAAAAGCCGCACTCATTCTCTTGATTTTAAGGTTCTTCTTGAGCTGTTTTTTGCATATAGTATGGTCCTCAATCTTGAACCTTAGTACTGACATATGGCCTATGTCGATTTTAATGACAGATTGATTACTTGGAATGGGTACATGCCCAGTTTGAAGGGGTCGTGGAGAAGCAGATAAAAGACATGCAGATCTACCTCGTCCGGTGTGTCATGACTGATTTACATGGGTATAAGGATGCCTTCAAGCAGAAATACGGATCATGATTACAAGAGTTACCACCTTGAATCTTACACTTTATTTCTCAAATGAATCACCAGAAAGATGTAATAAACTGACTTGATTGATTATAACTTTTGCATGAAATGAAACAAGTTGACTTGATCGAAACTTTCACACTGTACTTAATTTTCTATAGTGGTACCCTCTTCCTGGAAGATGGATCGCAGGCAAGGATAGGCAAATCAACATAACCGTCATTTTGAAGAGTGCCAAAATCATATTGCGACTCATTTTACAGAGTCTCAAACGTTGGTAGAAGTCCGTTTATTTCTATAAGTATATTAAATCTAAACAAAACTTAAAGTGCTGATATAACAAAGAAAAAAGGCCCAGAAAAAAGAGAATAAATTTAGAGAAATATAGTTTTTTTTAATAAGAGAAATACAGTTCAATCTTATAAAATCATACTAGAACTCAACAAGTTTAATAAGACAAGGGTTTAATCATCTTCACAGAAAATCCACGAGGCTTTTGCATCTAAAATGAATGGCAGATCCACAAATCTGCTGGTTGTTTTCCTATGTCTGCTTGATAACGTACCCAATCACAAAACTTATTATACCAATAAGCACTATAAATAATGTAGAATAACCACCCGAACGGCTTTTCACAACTTCTTTTCTCAGTAATTCCTGTTAAAATGAAATCAGCAATGAAATTTAGAACAATAGCTAAAAAAGGATTGAATTTTGGGCGTATGTCTTGGTCTTCACTCTTACACATTGTGACGGGATACTTACATATATATGATCACAAATGGAATCTTTATGTAGTAAGCAGAATGATCAAGCATACTTTTAAAAATCTTGACTCTAGAAAAAAAAGATACCAAAAAGCGTACCAGTTCCTGTTGGAGCTTCTGACTTTGTTTAACAGCTTCTGTTTTCTCATCTGTCAACTTCGATATCAAAGATAACGACTGCGACATAATGATACATTTGTTACAAAACAGCATCATTATATAAATAATCAAACCAAAACACCCATCATCATTACTACATATATCAATCGTATTAATTTTGGTCCACAAGAATGTTCTATTTCATTTTTATTTCTATTAATTGGTATTTTAGGAAGATAAAAGTTCAGCCGAAACCATGTTCAAGTCAAATGATGCAGAGTTTGATTTAGTGGATGCAGATCTCTTTCAAGAATTACACAAAATATAATAAAAACTAGTCACCATGCTCTAATTGCAATCTTGAAACGTAAATGAACTAGATGGTGCTATAACTATGACAATTGGTACAAATTATAACTACTATTAGGTACTACATATCATATTATCATCTATTATTTTATCTATTCATCATAAGTTGGTAATTCATAAGAATCGGGTGAGATATGCCATTTATGTGAGTGAAGTAAATGTTACCCAATTAGCACTATTCTAATAGCACCAGTTTCGAAAGCTAATATAGGAATCTCCTATTTTGGAGGATTCTCTTGTTTCTTATCAGCATAAAGTGTCTATTCTATTGGATCTGTTTCAACCTATATCACACATAGGGGTGGAAATGAGCCGAGCCGCTCGTGAAAAGCTCGGGATCGGATCGGTAAAAAGCTCGAATGAGCCGAGCCTAAAAGAGCTCGAGCTCAGTTGCAGCTCGTTTACTAATCGAGCTCGAACCCGAGCTTTACAAACAAAGCTCGTTAAGGCTCGCGAGCCTAAACGAACCTAAATGACATTATGATATTTTAAGTATTAAACAAATATACGAGCCGAGCTCGAGCTTATTAACGAGCTCAATAAATATATATTACGAGCCGAGCTCGAGCTCGAGCCAAGCTTTAACTTTTCATGGCCAAATCGTATAAACGAGCCGAGCTCGAGCCGAGCCCGAGCCTATATAACATACCACGAGCCGAGCTCGAGCTTAAAATTTAAGGCTCGAAACGAGCCGAGCTCGAGCTCGAGCCTTTTAAAACTTAAACAAGCCGAGCTCAAGCTCTGGTAGGCTCGGGCTCGGCTCGGCTCGTTTCCACCCCTAATCACACATACACAACTGCATGATATGTGGATATCAGATATTACGAGTCAGAAGTTTCTATAAGATTAATACAAGGATGTACCATGTGTAAGTGTGCGTATACAGAAATCTAAAACTAACCCGATAGAACAAATAAACTATTTCATTACATATAAATTAAATATACTAGCAAGTTACTTCGGCAAACGTTGGACATCAAATAGTTTCCTGCAGTTTTTATAGTTTCTGGCGGTTTCTGGCGTTGGTGGTGTATGAGCGGGGAAGAGAGTGTTATGTGTCACATTTCAATTGAGCTGGGAAAAGAGGGTGATGTGTCACATTTCGATTGGGCGGCTTTAAGTGAGGTTTGGATGATCATTTTAAGATTGGAGTTAGGTTAGGGATATGCACGATTTATATAATAGTATGGATATAGATATGGATAAGACTAATCCATAATATTTCACAAGTCACTGTTTACATTTCGTTTAGGCCCGTTCAAGAAGTTTAGCAAACATTTATTAAGGACAACTACCACTTTCGCCAGGCACAAAATAAGCAAATCAAATAATCAAAATGATAAATCAAATAAGTGCAAGAAAAGTTTATTCACCTCTGGGGATAGTTTCACCTTGGGCTCAACGGATCTTGTTGCCTAGCATTGAAATAATCAATTAAATGCTCAACATTATACAATCACAAGCTGATGTATGCGAAAAAGAGTGAATCCACAGCAAATACTTACAACATCAGGCCCTGAAGAATTCTGACTTCCGTCTTCAGCCCTTGGAGAAGAACCTTCTTCAGATTCTTCTGGTACGGGTGAGGGAGGATTAGCGGAAATATATACTACCCTTAATTTGAACTCCTCAATAACCTTATTCGCCTCCTTGTTGAACTAGAAAACACAAGCATTGAATATACAGAAGACATTGTTTTGTATTGGAGTATAAAGTTCATGAAAAGATGATTCACCATTTCAGCAGTTAGGTCCTTAATAGTTGTGCCATTAGGTGCAAGAACTGCCTGGAGGAGGAACTTGTCTTTACACTGCATGTCAATTGGTGCCTCTTTTTGTGCTTGCATTGTAACTATAAAGTCATAGTTTTCGAGTCATGATTCAAACATCCCAAATTGATTAATATGAAGTAACGTAAGTTAAACAGATAAATAAGAGAATAAACAAGTTCTTACCTGTGACATTGCAAACCGATCTAGGCAAGACAAGTCCAGTGTTTGGACGAACACAATATTTCTTGGGGTTGGTTGTTTTAACCTTCAAAGTTCAACCGAATAATAACAGGCTGTCAAACTGTATGCAAAACCATTAAATTTAAAAGGCACTAAAGAAACTCAATGCCAATACGTTACCTTGAATGCAATATATTGATCAGTCTTGTTGGTCAATTGCATGGAACATGAGCTCTGCTTCTTCAACTCAACTGTCACGATACAAAAATGAAAAAGAGAAGCTCAAAACAGCCCATAGAAACATACAAACTTACAAAGTGCATATAATAACTAATAAGTACTGCCGTCTACTAGAAGATATGAAGCTAATGCAAGCACTACTAAGTACTAACTTGCACTCTTCCCCTAACTTATAATCAACAATGTTTAACGCCAATCAAAGTCAAAAAGAGAACAATAAAACATCCATAGCCATCTGTACAGCAGCTACATTTGAACAAACTGGAACTGATACTAAAACGGATGACGTTTTCCCTGTTCAAATTACCCAGGGAAGGTTGAGCCTTTTTGACTCAAATGTACACGGCCTCACCGGGTTAATCCCGGACCGTTTCCGACCCTTCCCCGGCCACCCCTAAATGTACACACCTAGCAACGTTTGAACCCTTGACCTCTTGTCAGAAAACCAAGGACCTTACCACTAGGCCTTTTGGTGGTGATTACATATTATAAGTAGCTGTTTCCTAACACAATAACCCTATTGATAACGATGTGGTATGGTGGTGATCTGGTTCACAAAAGAGAGTACTTCAAATAATTGCATCCTCGCTACAAAGAGACGATTGTTCTAGCTAACTTCCACTATGTGTAAAGTGTAAACAAAGGTCAACCATCAGACTACATTAAGTTACTGATCTTAGCATTTTCGCAATACATAACTAAGAAAGAACCATTAAAAAGCTACTTTACAAGCACTACCTACTGATTCAAATAAAACCAAAATTCTAATTTAAAAAATTCCCCAAAAAGCCATAAGCAACTTATAAAATCATCTACTAGATTCAAATCCAACAACTACCCAATTCACAAAAACCAAAACCCATTATAAATCTCACACCTTTCATCTATAAACTAATCTTTATAAAAAAAAGCCACAATCTTTACTCAAAAAACCCCTAAAAAAACAATAAACTAATCTTAAAAAACCACACTTTTAACCAACAAACCTTAAATCCCACAACAACCCAACAACATAAATCACAACTTAACAACACAAAAATCAAGAAAAAAACATCATTAAACTAACTGTAAAAAAAAAAAGAACTTACATGGGAATTTGAGTTCAGAAGGATGAAGACTAAGATAATCACCAGTACTCATGGCTAAAAATTTTACCAATTTAAAATGCAATAAGTTAAAATTTAAAAAGCACCTAAATTTAATGAATTGGGTTCGGTTAGGGTTCTTAATGTTAAATTTATGACGGAGAGTATTATTAATTTCAAGACGTGTGGACTGATGGAGTTAAATTTACGAATTTAGCCCTGGTTAATTTGGGCTTTTTTTACTGTGGGTGTGATGGTTTTTGATGAGTGGGAGGGTAAATATGGGATTTGAGAATTTTCTTGGTTATTACCGTCGAGTGTGATGGTCAAGGATGGATGGATGGCTACTTTTGGGTTTGGTCCTGTAGAGTCATGGCCCACGTGGCATGGCTAAACAAGAAAAAATAATGAAAAGGCTAGCTATATACAAGGCTAGGGGTGTCTGTCGGTTGGTCGGGTTCGGGTCAACTCGCGTTGGATCAGAGTCGGGTTAAAATTGAAACTAATATACTTGAACTTGACTCTATTTGAACTCGGGTTAGTCGTGGTTAGATTAATTTGGGTCAGGTCAACTCGGGTTCGGATCAACCCGAATATGAGTAAATTAGTCATAAAGTTCTCTATTGATTCTAATTATATGGATAATTTATAAACAGATATAAAAAAAATTAAAAAAAAAATAAAAAATAAAACTCTTATTCGAGTCAAACGGGTCGACCCGAACCCGAGCTAGCCAAACATTTTCAACCCGATACACGATCCTATTTGGTATTTGGGTTCCTCATGTTGATCCGAGTAACACGAATTCAATTTTTGACCCGAGTAACCCGGCCCGAATAAACTTAGTCAGGTTTGTGTCCGATTTGAATCGAGTCAGGTTTTTGACACCCCTATACAAGGCATAGGCATAAAAAGGTTAGCTATATACAATTGAAACTTATTTTCCATATCGAATAAAGTCTGGTAATATGGTTAATTTGTTATTAATTTAGTTAATAAATACATTATGAATCGTATAATTATTATCAATTGCTTGTATATTGATAGTTATCTTTTAAAGGACTTTTTTGTCTATAAAAGAAGATTCTAGGTTTAGATAAGCTTCAAGGTTGTAAACCTTAGTAGTTCACAAAGAGTACTTGTACTATTTGCTTAATAATATTGAAGCTTTTTGGTTATACTGTTCTATAAGGTTATTGTTTCATTGTTCATACAACATTGTTTGTTTCCGTCTAAGCATTGAAGAGTAGATTCTGCATACTCTTTGCTGTTCAACAAAGTTTCTAACAAGCTCAAGCAAGATCCGTGTTTAGGACCCACATTGCATACTTAGACTAAGAGTAAAAAGAGATGTGTAAACTCCCTGATGTTCCAACATCAATTGGTCAATTATTCATTCGTGAGGGATCTACTCAAGAGGAAAATCCATGATGTCCCAATTTGTTATTGCAAACTGGAAAAACATTTGATGTCAATATTTTGGGTACTTGTATGAATTGCAGATTTACTATTTTAGGTTGTTTTTAAAGTTGGATGTTAAACTTTTATGTTGTGAAACACTAAGGGTGCGTTTAGTTGAAAAGAAAAACAATTGCGTTCAAATCAAATATTTCTCATCAAATTCTCTACAAAACAGAAAATTTGCATTTCTTACTTTAACAAAGGGAACTACAGAAAACATTTTTGTTTTCCTTAAATTCCTTGTTTCTCTTGCAACTTCCTTTGTTTTCTTGAGATTACAAAACAAAATTGTGTTTTCTATGTTTTGTGAAAAATGAAATTCCTTTCTTATTTTATTTTTTTTTACAAATCTAAAAATAGAAAATCAAGAAATTTTTTCTTTAATTAAACGCACTCTAAGTACTTGTTCCCCACTAAATCTGTTATTGGGTAGTGTCGTTGGATATTTTAAGACATCTTATGTTTAACTAATACCATCACCCTTGTTTGAATGTGTTGTGTTCCCCTTTAACTGCATTGCCTTGGTAAAATTGTCATCCTATGTTTAAGTGGTTGCATTATCTTGTGGCTTTTGGTTTTGACTACATTACCATTGGGAAAATTGACTGCATTGCCTTACAAACTGTTACCGTTGATTTCATTACCTTTTGATTTTGAGTTATAACAAATTTACTACATATACATCTTTTAGATTGGCCAATTGGATTTTGGTTTAAACACAAACCTTGATTGCATATACATCTTTATATTGGACAATTACCTTTTGGCTAAAACACAAACCTTGATAGAAGAGTCATAAATTGTTATAATAAATAAGACCCGATTGGCTCTTGGTTGACTAATCATATACCTAGACTGATATACCATTTGGACAACCAAATACATTAACATAAACAATTTGCATTATTAAACTGATAAAAGAATTCAAAATGAAATGGTATGTTTTTCATTGAATAACAAAATACAACACAATTAATACATACTTTAACCTACTACATTGTCAAAATACTTGAATGCTAAGACAATGAGACAAAAATTGCAAAAACAATGAGAGTTGACTTCTAAAAAGTTAAACTTGATGAACACTTCTTCAATTCAGCCTTTGTATCATTTAGTTATATCTCCAACATTTCAATCATTTCTTTACGAGTCATTTCAGTAGCCAATTCCTTTCTTTGCTTTAAGTTTAACATTACATATATCTCGTAAAGATCTTCAAGGGGAGATTACACTTTTCTTGCGAATTGATTTTAACAAATAACCAATGATTCTATGACCTTTAAGGGGATATTACACTCACATTTATCATATAGGTAACAATTTCGTTTGATAGGAATGTAGAAGGAGAAGATTACATGATATAATTAGGGCTAAGGTGTGACAGGATTGCGGGAGGGACGAAGAGGGAAAGAGATGAAATCAAGGTTAAGGTTTGGTGGAAATTAGGGTTAAGGTTTGGTGAAATTAGGATTAAGGAAGAGGGAAATAATAGGGAGATGGGTTAAGATTTTAGGGGTGTTAGTTCGGGTGAAAGAGTGGGTCGAGTAGGATTACCAGGTACAAAAAATTAGGTGGAAAAGAAATAATGAAGTGGAAATTATTTAAATGGGTTTAAATTATTTGGATATTCAACAGGTAATTATACTGCAATATTTACACAAACCAACAGATTTCATTACCTAAATTGATAATAAATTGATCACATTACCTAACTTTGTTGTGTATCGGAAGTTCATTTCTATTATATGTACATGACCTAACTGTATTTATTTATCTTGTAGACATTTCCCATGTCTATTTGCTGATAACATTAAATTCATGACAGAGCTATAGATGGTCATTTAAAAGTGCTTATTAGTTCATTATCATGCTTATCTCCATGTTTGTACTAGATTTAGTGGATGTCTAATGATTTTATGAAAGGTTATAAGGTGCAAAAACCATGGATTATCTTCGGGGACCTCTTTTTATTGCTTAATTTATTTCTTCCGAATATATATTTTCTTTATCTGCTTCTTGTAAAATTGGTGTAATTTTGCATGCATATATTTTTCGTGTACTTGCTTCTTACATGTGTTTGATGCTCTTTTGTGGTAGCTTTGTTCTTAAGGCACCTTTGGACATTCATGCATATACTTTTGATGTAGAACTATATTATAAATGTATACTACTATAGCTAATGTATTTACGTTGAAATGGTTATTGCAAGTTAAGTAGTGTTTGATGTTCGTTAGGGTTTATGACGGGATGAAGGATTGGGTGCACATTGCAATTGGTATCAAGTCGTTTGCTCTTGAAGAGGGACTTGTGATGCTTAAGCATTTCGAGATATCATGACGCTTGTAAATTTTATTCTATTAATATACTTCTACCTATATCATGATGATACGGAAATTGCGAACCTTCACACAAAGTTTTTACAATCCTCCTAGGCAGTGTACCTAATCGATGTAGTGTATTATAGGTAAGTCTCGGGCTATTGATCGTTCTCAAGGGGAAAAGTGCCGTTAGGTCAAAATGTATGCCGAGATAGGTCTAAAGGTGGGGGGTGATTCTTTTTGTGTTTTTATATTTTATAAAAAGCAAGTAAAAATCACGGTTTTGAAGAGTGGGTGGAATTAGTTACTAATTAACTAACCAATAACTACAATTAAACTAAATTAAACTAATAACAAGAAAAAGTAAATTGGTAACTTCTTATGATAGGGAAAAACGTGTTCGCTTATATATCCTTAATCCCTAGTTATATCCTACTGATTTGTCGAATTGTCACGTCTTTGTTTTAATTGAAGCGTTGTATTTCTTAATATTGGTCGTGGGGAGGTGCCGAAGTCCCAAACTCTATGAACATTAGTCTCCCCTAAAACCCTTAAAGTCTATTAAGTTTTCTAAGATCTACAAGCCACAATTCACACAATAAATACAACGAGAAAAACCAATAGTGCACTCTATGGTTGCGTTTTATAAGACGTTCAAGCTAATACATATAAAAACTTTGTTAGTTTTCTTATCCTAATGCGAGACAATCAATTAAACAAGAGACAACTAATCAATATTCAATAACTAGGTTTTATTAGATCTAAGCAAACACTAATTAACTTAAACTAGCATGTTAAAGTAAAGAAAAGATAAATAAGTAATCAAACAACATATAGACATATTGAATGATTAAAAATATAATTTATCTTCAATGAAAGATGTGTTTGGAGGGCTGTAAAACCCTTACAATAGCTTAGAAAATCGTTCTTAAAACCTTACTCCAAGATGTTACACGAATTATGAAAACATGCGAAAGTATATATAGATTTACACTTGTGACGGCGTCACCTTATAGGTTGTGACGTCGTCAGCTCGCCGCATGCGCAATTAGGGTTTCGACTTGTGCAAGTCGTCGTTATGACGGCGTCACTCAGGATCTTTGATGCCGACATGTGATGTCTGACGTCGTCTCTTGTTAATTCATCTGAGCCGTCTCTTGTTAACTTTGTACGAAATCTTGGTCTTCAAATACACCTGACGCTGTCAGGTTATAATGTCTTCAAATTCATCTGAGGCGTTGCTTGTTAATTCTGAGCCAAAAATCCATCTTCAGTTGCAAGTGACGGCGTCACTTGGTAAAGTGTGACGCCGTCAGGACTCCTTTCTTGACAAAATTTGAGACTTGGTCTTTTTTTTCGTTTTAAGCCCAAAACTTGTCGATTTACAGATTTTCTGTCCCAAGTACCTAAAATGCAAAAAGAAATGATTTACGGCAATATTTGATCATATTCATACGATTTTGGATTTAAATGAACCCTTAAAATGTACCAAATAATTCCTTATCACATGACCACATATATCTTTCTTCTTTTTAAAAAATGAAATTCATTGAACTAGTCCGTCCATCGGACAATGCCTTGGATCTAGTTTACTTAAAATATATATATATATAAAAAAAAATAAAAAAATAATTTTCGTAAAAATTTATAAACTTACTCCTTCATCCCATATAAAGTGTTCACATTTCTATTTTCAGGTGTCCTAAAAAAAAGTATTCACTTTGTATTTCAACAAATGAAAATAGACTTTAGTTGGTAAATATGATATTTGATTGGTGTGAGTGTAATTAGCGGGATCTCCTAAAACTTTGTTTATTATAAAAGTGAACACCTATTATGAGACGAATGAAGTGTTAAATTAATTTAACTAAAATACCCTCAAGTGAAAAATCTTAAATGCGTACATCTCACCTAAAACACGTTTTAAACACCACATTGATGTTTTTTCAATTTTCATTTATTATCCTACTAAAATTTGTATGTTCTTATAAATAATGTTATCATTACCTACAAAACACATGTATGCAATATTGAATTGTTGCTGCTATGCGTTGGTATCATCTAATTGACCCCGGATCCCTTGCAAAGGGGATTAATTTTACAAAGTCTAAAAAGTAATTACAACCGTTGGATCATTATATAAGATCTGATCAAACAAAAGAGGAGCATATACACATAGGGGCATACCCGTCATTCTATCCCCTATTTATTTCTCATCAGAACCGATCTCAAATCCAAAAACCAAAGACGATCTCCGGTGATTTTCATCACCGTCACCACCGTTGCACCGTCACCATCACCGTCAAAATCACAACAACTACACAACTTCTCATTACCTCATCTCAAATGCAATAACCACCGCAAACGACCTCCGATCCGATTAAACCAAACAGCAACTCGCCTTCATTAGCACCACCTTGTTGCACAGCCGGATCTCGTGACGGAGATAACGACGTTGACGACGGAGTTAGATGGTAGATATGGTGTTTGTGAGATATGATTTTGAGTTTGGAGTCACGGAGCTGAGCTAAGATGCCGGGACAGAGGTAGCGGAGGTATGTGGCGGTGGCGGTGGCGGTGGCGGTGGCGGTGGCGGTAGGGGATTAGTTTCGGTGGATCTGTTGGTGGTTGGTGTGAGAATACAGTTTGTGAATAGCCATTTCAGATGTTTATTTGGGCTAACAAGTTGTGTGAACTTTAAGAGATATTGGTTTGAAACAGAGAATCAGGGTCAGCTGACGAGAACATATATATTAAAGTTAGAACTGGGTAGTGGAATCACAACAGCGTTTATTAAATTGATTTATTAATTTAGTTATCAATTCTATGAATACAGTTTGTCAAGATTGCATACTTACATTTTTTGTTAAAAAGTGACGCTATTTTTTTTATATTAGTTCATCGATTAATTTTGTTCATCAGTTATTTTTTATAACGTTCATCACTTATTTTTTATATGGTTCATCAGTTATTTTTTATATGGTTCATCAGTTATTTTTTTGACATGGTTCATCAGTTATTTTTTATAATGTTCAGCAGTTTTGAAAAAAAATAACGTTCATCAGTTATTTTTTATATGGTTCATCAGTTATTTTTTATATTGTTCATCAGTTATTTTTGATAACGTTTATCAATTATTTTGTTCATCAGTTAATAAGGTTCATTAGTTAATAACGTTAATAAGGTTCATCAGTTAATAAGATTAATAAGGTTCATCAGTTAGTTAATAAGGTTAATAAGGTTCATCAGTTAATATGGTTCATCAGTTAATAAGGTTCATCAGTTAATAAGGTTAATAAGGTTCATCAGTTAATAAGGTTCATCAGTTAATATGGTTCATCAGTTAATAAGGTTCATCAGTTAATAAGGTTCATCAGTTATTTTTTATATTGTTCATCAGTTATTTTTGATAACGTTTATCAATTATTTTGTTCATCAGTTAATAAGGTTCATTAGTTAATAACGTTAATAAGGTTCATCAGTTAATAAGATTAATAAGGTTCATCAGTTAGTTAATAAGGTTAATAAGGTTCATCAGTTAATAAGGTTAATAAGGTTCATCAGTTAATAAGGTTCATCAGTTAATATAGTTCATCATTTAATAAGGTTCATCAGTTAATATGGTTCAACCAAAGTAACTGATGAACAAAATGTTTTTTTTAAAAATCAGTTAATAAGGTTCATCAGTTAATAATATAGTTCATTAGTTAAAAAAAAACAACAAAAAAACAAAAAAAAAAACAAAACTTTTTGAATCTTACATTAATAAAATGACTAAAGGTGCGTTGTTGTACAAAAATTAGTACATTTAACTCGATTTTAAGACTAAAAATCTAAGCTAAACATTTCATCAAACACGTTGTGTGCAACAAATATGTGTAAAACGGCATCTTTAACATACGATATCTCACTCATATCATATTGGATTTGAGTGATTCAAATTTCTGGATAAAGAATGGCCAAGAAGCTACAACTTTCGTGTTTTAAGTTTTGCAAAATTCGGCCTTTAAACTAGACAAAATTAGAGCCGAAAATGCTAAAATTTTCAAGAAAATCATGACCCAATCAATATGTCAAAAAAAAAGTTTCGAAAAAATTAAAAAAATTTATACCAAATTAAAGAGGATTAAATTTTAAAAAATATGGTGAAATCGGTTTTTTGTAAAAGTTTGTCATTTGAAAGTTATTTGCATTTGAAATTTAAGGTGAATTAAAAAAATAGATCAAATGACCAAAATACCCTCTAACTAAAAATATTAAAGAAAAAAGGGAGGGAGTGGGTGGGGACAAATGGCATTAGCTTAGTGGTTAGAAATCTTTTTAGGCTTTTTAATTTTGATCCCCTTTCTAGGGGATCGCAACTCTCATCTAATTTACTAAATAGCGAAATGCGTGTGTTACACATCGGCAAAAAGAAGGAGATTACATTAGTTGTAGTTGACAATAGATGAAAAACCAATGAGATATACCGGTTGTTGTTGTTTATTTTAAAACTACTTTAAAAATATTAAACTGAAAGATAAAGTTTATTTGACTTTACATGTTAAGAATGCAAGGGATCATAATCTCATATAATATTTTCTTTATAGAATATGTATTGCGAGAAGTTGAATATCAATATCTTTGATAAGGTATCGCCTCCTCCGGATATATCAAAGGAGATAATTGTGTTTAATCACTTACTTTGGTAGAAGATCAAGTGACCAACTCATGTTAGAACAGTCCTCCGAAGTAGTTAGGGAGGCACATGTTGCTCTAGGTACGGAGGCAATGATGATGCATGTTGGTCTACTTCGTATCTCCACTGGCCAGGCCAAAAATTGTTGTACGATGAGGTATAGATGGAACAATATGCGGTCCACATAACCACCTGCGAGTCTGCGACGTCATGACAACCCGACCTCCGAAGGCACCGCCTGACGCCCAAGAACGATTTCCTCACTGCACCAAGACGACAACCTCATCTCCACAATTCCCCGTATCGTGGAGTAATGTCCATGTAGTTTAAATTGAGTCGTTCACCCAGTTGAACGACGCACATTCTTACACACTTCGATACTCTCTCTCTCTCTCTCTCTCTCTCTCTCTCTCTCTCTCTCTCTCTCTCTCTCTCCTACTGCAATTATTCATACCAAACAAACACTTACTCTCAAGGCAGAACTTGGTCTGAGATTAAAACCCTGAAGGCGAGCTAACGGTGTCTTAACTTATTTCAGCCTATAGACGAAGGAGCATCATCAAGACCTTCGAAAGATGGGTTGAAGAGCACTTACAGAAATTTGGTCAAACAACCTTAGTCTTTGCGTTTTCATTTTCTATATCACCATCAAGCGTTATTAACTTATATATTACTTCTAAATGGTATTTCATTTTTTACGGACGATGTTGATAATGTAATAAATTACTTAATAGTGTGTTCACAAGTTGAGTAAAAAAGAGGAATGAAAAAAAAATGATAAAATCTGTTTTCTCAAGTTTTTGTTTTTTTTGTTTTTCCTTTTAATAAAAGTGAAAGAATGTTGATTCAAAATTTTCATCCCACTTTTAGGTGAAACACAAAAAATTTCTTTCTTTCTCTTGTTTTACTTTACTTTTATTTATTTATTTATTTTTTTTTTAGTTTTTTAAATTCGTGAAAAAATCAATTTGAATAGAATTGAAAATGACAAAATAAAAAGGAAAAAGGTACGCGACTTTTACAGTGTAAACAAATGATTTAAAGTAAAGTTGCAAAGTTCTAACTGTAGTGGTCGCATGCAAACAAGTTGGAAAAAAACAACATCATACTTGCTGGGAACAAAGATTACGAATCTCCAACAGTAACCACTAAACTATACTCCGTATTTTAAAATACCTAAATGATAGTTGTCCTTGTTTTGGATTATTCGCAATTAGTCAAAGCAAACCTTAATTACACATGAGTTTGAGACTTTGAGGTAGTTTGTTTGTTGTGTGAGTTCTTGACATAGGGGGTGTTTATTATTATTATTTTTTTGTTAGTTAAGAGATGCGTGCGAGCTCCACATCTATATGAGCCACAATCTATATGAGCCACATATTGGGAAGGGAATTAATAGTACAATTTATGCATTGTGGATATAGACTAATTAAGGGAAATAGTGGGTCCCATTTATAAAAGAAATAATATTAAATTGATTTGTGGACATATTCTCTTAACTAAGAAAAAAAAGAAACACCCCTTTAGTGTGTCTTAATGGGGAGAGAGGAATACATTTTATGTCTTGTAGATATAGATGTATTAGTAAAAATAAATTGGTTCCACAAAAAAAAAAATATTATTAAATACTTGTGTAAAATCATGTGAACCCATTCCATTAGCTAAGAGAAAAAAGTAACACCCCATAGTCTTGTTTCCATGATTTTTTTTGAGCAAATTGTTTTCATGATTAATTGATTGATTTAGAGAGTTTGTTTGTAAGATAATAATCGAATACGAGAGTGGGGTACTAACAAAAGAATTGATTTGGACATTTTAATTTTATTGACACATTTTTTATTTTTTTTTAAAAGCAATATATTTTTATAAAGTTAAAAATAGAGACACTAGAAATTACAACAATGATCCTCACAAACTACGACCACTATAAACACAACCCTCGATAACGAATCTAACTAAACAACATCGACCTCAAAGGCCGACATCTCTATCCAAAACGATCTTGCATTGATAATGGAGAAGATCTAACAAATAAAAAAGGACATCCCATCTTCATACTCTAGCACAACACCTAACCATTTAAGGGCATCACATGATTTAGAAACATGTATATGGGTTAAAAACCCGACCATGAACTTGACACATGACCTTCACACTACCTAGCCAAAACCTTACACCAAATACTTTCAAGTTTCAACCATGCAAACAGATCGAGTGGTGATACAGTGATGTTTAAAATCAGTTGACGAATAAGAAACTCCATAATTGTAAAATCATCACACGTCAAAACTACCCGACTTTTGCTCACCTGAACCCTGATCGACACCTGGACCATCTTGAAACTATTTGAACTAACTCACAACCACATGAAATTTCTAGACACACAAGATCCGCACCACAAACTCTACATCGACCCAAGAGAAGCTAAACCAACTAGCTCAACCACCAAACATACCAACCCGACGACAACCAATCATATTAGGCCCACAAAAAACGCCTCGACCCTCCTGACAGTAAACCAAACTATCACGGCCACACAATCTGAATCATCTCACGACCTTAATATCTTAACTGTAACACCCCGAAAATCGAACTGAAACAGCGGAAGTCTAATCGGAGTATTACTTCATAGAAACATAGCCATAATCATAGAGAATGACACAAAAGAGTCGTTTTGAGAAAATTCGTTATCATTCATCAAACTGAAAAATTAGAGAAGCCACAATGGTTTAATGAGTTTAGAAATACATAAGGAAAATGTCTTGAATAAAAATGAATGATAACAGTTTTAAGAGGGGTTCCAAAAGAGTGCCCTGACTTCCACTCCGTGCCACAGTTGCAATTTAGTTACCTGAGATAAAACATGCTAAAAAGGCCAACACAATGGTTGAGTGAATCCACAGCGTTTAAGTTGTAATAAATGGAACACAAGCCAAAGTAGTAATAAAACAGTAACATCGTAATGTAGGATATTGCACTAAGCCTCATGACACGCAAACCTTAACATTGTACTGCAGCCATAAGAGATATATATAAAATCTTATGGGAAGCCTACACATAATAATATGATGCAGGTAATAGTGCCCTCGGATACTAGGAGGTTGCCAGATTCCTATGATATTCAAATATAGTGCATTCGGTTACCATTCCAGGCTAACTTCAAATGGGGCGTCAACTGCCAATAGATCTATTCACTATATTCGCGTTCACTCGCAAGTGATTAATGGTTCATGAGATGAGGGACTTTTGGCAACAGCGGTAACTTAGGCAATATCAATCAGGATAGCATACAGAAAATACTTGTGTTCAGTTTAATAGCATGTATCTCCCCACGGGATTCGAAAACATAGTAAAAGGTGGGACTATGAACTCACCAGTAAGTAGTAGTAATCCGAAATGCAATGTAGTTAAATAGTAGTTGATAGCTCCAACGCGTAACCTAAATTAGTATGACATTCTTAGTTTACAATTTATAAGTTCAAAACAATATGGTTGTTTTTATGTGGCGTGGATTTAGTTTGAAATAGTCTTTTAAATATTGGCTCATGGAAGAGTAAACGCACAAAAATAGACGAAAGACGATTAGTGAGGGCGTAAACATATTCGGTACGTCAATGAAGGATGGAGTGTACGAAAAGTGGTGATAAGTAAGGTTGGGTTTAGGGACGTTGTCAAAATCGTATATGTGTACGGAAAACAAAGTATTGGTTAATATAATAGTTTTACTAAAACATTTGCATTTAAGATTATTATAACCATTTGGAAAATTAGGCGGAAATTTAGTATAAGTTTTTATTATACGTTATGTCTAGGTGTCAAGTAAAAATCTTGTCTAACATTTTAAATAATTTAGTTTTGGGCAAGGTTATTCCATTTTATTGGTTCCCATATTTTAAGTTTATGTAAAACGAAATTTTTGTACATAATTAAGAATGTCGCGAAAATTGTGGTCGAGTGAGGTGAGCGAGTCGGTTATCAATTTGTGGCACTGTTCGAGTACGAGGGGATCGTTTCCTGTAATAAATCTTGGTTGCATTGTATCCCTGCGTTTAAGAAGTGTACAACTGGGTTCCTTGTATTCTCGGTGTGGGCTGGTCACTTAAGTGGTGTGGGCTGGTGAGTGCTAAGGCCCAAATGGGGTATATAACTAGCAATCAAAATGACAAGTTTTCAGTAGTTTTAGACTTCTGCTCCTAGAACGTTTGCCAAATACTAGTTGCATCAAGACGCACTCCGAGCGAGTTGTGAAGCCGAGATAAGTCGCGGACACGAGGCCTCTCCTTGAGTCATAGTCGTTACATTTTGCAGAAAGCGTACAGTTTCCAACGAGGCTAAGTATTACGGTCCTTGTATGAGGCCTAACGAGGACATTTTAGCACCTAGAATTTTAGTGTCGAGACTAAGGCCATACGATTAAGTTTATCAAACACGACTCACGTCTAGGTTTTATGAACATAACAAGGCTTTGAAGATGTGCATCGACTCAAAAGCTAAATAAAGACAAGCAATTCTCACACCCCAAGTGGGTCGTTGTTGGTTAAGGATGACCAAGCCATTGGTCCGACTCGTACCACGCAACAGGTATCGAGAAAACATCTAGAGTTCGGGACTTAAGCAAAGAGTAACCCAACCATATTGAGCCAATATTATTTTAGTTTGTCTAACAAAATACGCCACGCACACGAGGTTGCAAGCAACATAACTCATCCGATTCATAATCAAAACTCGATCTAACAATTTATGAATAACAACCAAGATATAACAAGGAGTGCAAGAATTTAGTGAAGATCTTACAACGAGTACCGATCCAAGATGAACAAATTAGACAAGTAGATCCACCAAGCCGAATCCAAGCAGGAACCACCAATAACCTTTTTGTGAGTTTTGGATAAGAGTGGTGTCTCCCCTGTGGATTGGTGGTAGATTTAAGATGAAGAAAAATAGATGGTTGACCCCAACTTTCCTTGGATCGATCATAGTGTCACCCAAAATGAAGAAAGATAACAATCACATCCTTGTCGTGGGTTGAACCCGTGACCTTTCCTGGGTAGAAGCGAAAGTGTGAGAGGGTGATAGATCATCCCTAGTTTGAATATTGACCCTAGCCATCGGTGATAGTGAAGCTCGATAGGGACGTATATAGGGTGCATCGGTGAGAGAGCTCTCCCACATGGTTTGATAGATAACGAGCGTAGGGGGGGGGCTTGTGAGGTGGAGCGGCTGTAAATCACCAAAGAAGGTGGTGTGGATTTTGAGGATGGGAAGTGAGGTGGGCGGCGTTCCTAAGAGGGGTAGGAAGAAGAGACGAAAAAAGAAAAGAAAATAAAAGAGTAAAAATGAATGTATTGGTAGGTGTAGAAAAAGGTTGTAAATATATAAATGTATTTGCAAATGCTTGTGTTTTATATTGCTTTTCGTTAATGTGTCGATGGTACTCCGTGTCCCGTTGAGCAAAAGTGTAACTGTGGTGACTTGTTTTAATAGTTTCGAAAGTCATAATATTGGAAGCGGTTATATGAATGTATTACAAAAGAAATTGGTTAATTCCGAAAATTGTTATAGAATTTATGTCATACTAATATAGTGTCGGTACGCGCACGGTTTCAATAAATACGTGTTTGTCATAATGGTTGATTAAGGCTATAATTCGTAGCTCTAGAAATAAAATGAATGCAAGAAGATATATTTTTGATACTGATCAAAATAGTTGTCATAATGTTTGAAAATCTCATACTTCAGGCTCACAATAATTTAAATATTTGGGAAATTCATGGGTCGTTACATTAACCATCTCACGACCACCTTATTTGAACCATCTCCACTGATAGACCAAAACAATCTCACGACCTCACAATGTGAACCATCTTCATGACCACAAGTCCACAACTATCTCACGACCTCATGATCTCAAACCATCTCATACCTCGCTAACTCAAGACCGTACCATCTCCATGACCTAAACCATCTCATGACCGTTGTATTAGACAATTATACTTTAAATATAATCTGCTTTAACCGAATGTATTTAGAAGTGTGGCAATAAAAATTAAGTGTGCAGATTAATAAATAATTGACATTATCAAGTCTTTATTTATTTATTTATTTATTTATTTATTTAAGGCTTTAGTCATTAGAACTTTGTAAATGCATTTTTGGTGTAATTTAATGACACAGGATGTCAACCCATGTTATGATACTTTCATTTTAAAGACATCAATTATTTCGGTTTATGAAAAACTTTATATAATAACGAAGATGTTTAAAAAATTGTAAACCATAGTGAATATTCATTTCAAGCTCGTGTGCCATTAAGAGTTTTAGGACATTGAACGTTTCATACAAAAATACATCCGAATTATGTGAGATCTTTATAAAACTTGAAAAGGTCTATACACAGTGAATATATGTTTATAATAATAATAATAATAAAGTTTATAATTTAATTTCATCACACAATTATAAACCTTTAAAAAGATTTACCACAATAAATGACCTATGACTCTAATAACATGCATGACCAAACTCTAAATACATGATTATGCGTTAAACCTTAGCCCCCCTCCCAATCACGCCTAGAAGCCTGTTATATTACAAGATTTTGATCAAACGGAAATTTAGTTATATCACGTAATTTAAAAACACAATTTTAACTACATAACATAATAAATCCCCCCCCCCCCCCCCCTTTAATAGTGTTTCTATTATGCTTGTTTGAATGAAAATTTAGTCACCGTGTGTGCATGTATTGTGATGTATGCTTGTTTGGTTGGTTTGATGGTCATAATTACATATATTTTATGCTTGATTTAGTAAAGGAGTAAAAGTTGATGTGAAGTTAAGATGACGATTGTGGCTGTAGTCATTGTTACTCCCTGGTAAGTGCCATTGAAGCACCACCACATCAATAACAACGTGTTAGTTTATTTTAAGGTTGTATCTGTGTGTGTTTTGGGTGTATTTTAGCGTGTCCACTATTCAATTTAAGTGTGACTAAAATTGCGATTTTATTACTAGTACCATACTAACGTGTATTTGATGAAATAAGTATCACCGTACATGGAGTTCTAATATTTAACATAAGGAAAATGATATGCATGACTAAAATTTATACATAAATACATGCCTAACTTTAAGATCGTTACATATGGCAAAATCAAGGGTCGAAATTATGAGAGAGAAAATGCATATTTCAAACGCCACATGATGAATGTTTTAGGCGTGAGTTTAGACACATGAATTAGGTCTCTCTATCACTACTCATAACATAATTTTAAAACACAAAACCTAAATACATATTATAATAAGAGAAATGATTGACACACCTAAAATTTGTGCATAATTTTGTGGCTAAAGATGTGTGAGTTAGACATAAAATTAATTATCTATTGCAGGTCTTACAATCTTTTTTCTTAAATAATAAAAGCCCGTATAGTGTCTTTATTATGCTTATAATACGTGGACAACATATGTTATACGTGTCATTAGATGATGTTTGTTTGATTAAATGTCCGGAATTTCGAGTCGAGAAATGGTGAGCATGCCATCGCAGCAACTTTTATAACAAACTTATTTTAGGGTAAACTTTGAAGATGCTTTATTTGCTATCTAAACAACCTATCATTTTAACGAAATGTGAATATTGTCATTTTATACTCTCTAAATTGTTTGTTAAGAATAATTTAATCTTTCTATATAACTTCATCTTATTGTCAGATGTTTTTTGAGCTGGTGGTGGTTATGTTTGCGGCCAGAAATGATGGTGATGTTGGCGTTGGAGATAGTGGTGATGGACGACGAAGAAGAAAAAGAGTATTTGAGTCGTTTTTATGTAAAAGAGAGTGAAATGCAATTATGTATAATGACCGTTGATCGCAAACGATATTAGAATAAATAAAAGTAAAAATAGTAAATGAACCATACTGGTTAACTACAAATTTTATACGTAGTATAAAGTATTTTGAATTTTTTGAAACAAAAGTTTTACCAGGATTAACCAAACAATCATCCATCCGAAAAGAATGTATGTTTTGCTAATGAAACCACTTTTTTAACCATAAAAAATGTGTCTGACAGAATCAAAATAGCAATGATGATTGATGAGGTAAGTTCCCAACTTTAAAAATTGTACTGTAGTATATATTAAATCCCAGTTCCTTGCGTATGTTCCCAGCGTATGGGTAATCTTAAATCTTAAAATAAATTTAAAATTGAATAAAGTATTCACTTTAAGATATCCCATGTACCAATGGCCTTGTGGTCCACTGGGCATGTCTTATTCAGTTAAGCGTGCCTAGTGGAGAGTAGTACCGGTTTGGGTGACCAAACCGGGAAGTCCTCTCTTGTGGACCACTGCCCTGTCGGTACGATTTCAAAGTCTTTCAATGAAGGTTTCAACCCACAAGGGTTCGAATCTGGAGAAGACAGGGTTTACTTCAATTTAAGTGTCGTGCCTTCGGGCGGCTTAAGTTAAAGGTTTTCCCCCCATCGGGTTTCAAATTGGACTTGGATTTCCCCTGTGAAAGTCAATTTTCAAAAAAAAAAAAAAAAAAAAAAAAGATATCCCATGTTAGTGCTCATAAAGTAGAAGTCAGAACTATATTACTACTTCACCAGTCATCTTGGTTCAAAATCTCGAATTCACATATAGCCGTTTACCGGACAATTAATTTAAGGTGCATTAAGACTAAGGCTAGTAACAGTTAGTTTTTCAGCTGAAACATTAGCTTTCTCTTTTCAGTAATCAGACATGACCAATGTGTCAAAGTGGTGACCGACCTTTATTTTTATTTTTTAATAATTAAACGGTATAATTTTTAAAAAGCTTTTGGATTATTGTGAGATACAAATTCGGTCGAATTTGAGATCGACCTTACTTTTCCTTTGCTCAACCGATGTATGACAATGATTCCACATTGGGGATAGACCGATGTTGACATCAGTCACATTGGGGATCGATCGAAGTTTTTCCGGCCTATTGTGGGCAGCCTAATCTTAGCAGTTAAATCATTTTATTTTCCACCCAACGTTATATCAGCTTTCTTTCTCCCCTCATTCTTTCAATCCTTCTTACTTTTCACCTCTAATAGTCAACACTCTCTCGCTTTTTATTAAAATACTCACTTTTATACAAATATACCATACTAAATACCTCACAAATACTTACTAATTAAATAATAATAATAATAATAATAATAATAATAATAATAAAATAAAATAAAATTAAAAAGACCCACTTTGACACAAGTCCATATAAGATGAGCTGCTCACATTTGGTTGTGCTTTTTTGCCTCTCATCACGCAGCAGCACAACACCTCCCATGCCAGTGGTGTCATGCGTGAGAAATGCATCTCACGATGCCCTCACTCCCCTTCCTGACTCTAATCTAAGATGTAACCAATGCATAGTTACATAATTCGCTCAAGAGGGAGAGTACCACGAATTGGTACGGGGTGTACCGAAACGCGGTACACCAGCGTTCCAAACGTTGTTGGTTCAGCGTACCAAAAAGCAATGGTTCAACGGTCCAAAAAGCAATGGTGCAACGGTCCAAAAGCAATGTTTAAGCGTACCAAATTAGAGATGTGAACGAATTATATAGCTTGGTACAATGGTACATCGAAATACAAAATTAAATACAAAAGTAAATACAAAATTAAATACAAAATTACAATCTCTATAAAAAAATTGACTAATATTCCATCATTAAATACAAATTTACAAATCTCTATAAAAAATTAACTTATTTACAAAATCAAAATTTACATCGGTATCAGTCATCTTCTACAATTCTTTCTTCTGTATATACTCACCTTACCATCACTATCATTCATCTTCTACTACAATTCTTCCATTCACTATCAATTATCTTCAATGGCTTTTGGCCAAAAACGTAATACTCAAGATGATAGTGAGACCATAGTCAACAACACACCGGGTTATGCTGATTTCGATGATGATGTTACACAACAAGCAAGTGAAGATGAAACTGAACCAACTGATGAAACTGATAAAGTTATAGAGAAAGATAATAGCAAACCACTACTTGAAGAAGTTACTATCATTGGTGCTGGTATGTATTATGTAATCTGTTTTATACATATAATCTGTTTAGACTTTAGAATATGGATGTTTTATAGTTTATACATATAATCTGTATTATGTAATCTGTTTTATACATATAATCTGTTTAGACTTTAGAATATGGATGTTTTATAGTTTATACATATAATCTGTATGTGTCTGGTCTTGTTTTATATCTTGCATATTCTTAATGTGTTTTGAATCTGTTATGTTCTTCTGTTATTACAGGTAACAGTAAGAATGCTGGAGGTTCCAAAAGGTGGAGTTGTAATCACTGTAATGGCGAATATACCAGCACATACACTAGGATACAAATCCATTTTTTTGGGCCTGCTCCGGGCAAAAAGGCTGGGATAGGAAGATGTTCAGTCATGACAAGCAATAGACAAAAGTGTGAGCAGCTTTTGAAGAAGGTAAGAGAAGTAGAAAATTGTGGAGTTTCAAAAAGGTTGAAGAATTCGGTTCTCTCCAAAAATGCATCTTCAAAGAATCGGATTGAAGAAGCTTTTGGCATGTTGGAGAGAAACGCAGTGGATATGAAGATCACTCGAGGATTATGTGCAAACGGGATTCCATTCAATGTATTACGTAACCCACAGTTTCTTGAAATGGTTAGTGCAATCCAGCAAGCACCAGCCGGATACAAACCCCCATCTTCTGAAAAATTAAGAACTACAATGCTTGATGAATGTGTGCACGATGTTGAGAAGGAGCTAACACCATTTAAAGACACTTGGTACACACAAGGAGTCTCAGTCGTCTCGGATGGGTGGTCTAATATTAAACATAATCCCCTAATCAATGTTCTTGCTGTCAATTCGCGTGGTGCAATGTTTATGTATGCGGAAGACTATCTAGGGGTGGAAAAAACAGGACTAGCAATTTCAAAATTTCTTCGTGGAGCCATTGAGAAGATTGGTCCAAGTAATGTCTTGCAAGTTGTAACCGATAACGCGGCTAATTGCAAAGCGGCTGGGAAGGAAATTGAGAAGGAGTATAGGCATATCTTTTGGTCCCCTTGTTGTGTGCACACTTTAAATCTGATATTCAAAGACTTGGCAAGTAAACTCCATTGGCTTTTCGACACTTATAGGAAAGGCAAGGAGATTGTAAAATATTTTCTTAACCACACTTATGTGTTGGCATTCTATAGAGAAAACTCAAAGTTGGAGTTATTGAAGGTTGCAAAAACACGTTTTGCATCACATTACATACTTTTGAGAAGGCTAATGGAATGTAGGGAGGCACTTGCAACCACTATAGTTACCAATTCATGGCGAGAATGGATAAAAAAAATGGATGAAACCACACAATTAACCGGATATGTTGTCACCGAGACGATTAAAGATGATCTATTTTGGGAGAATGTGGAGAATATTCTAGCTTTTACAAAACCCATTTTTTTGATGGTTAAGTTTTGTGATGGTGAAGGTCCAAAAATGGGAGAAATATATGAAAGAATGGACAATATGGTTGGAGAAATCAAAGATGCAATGAAAGAAAATAAATTCTCAAAGTATTATTCAGAAGTTGAAACAATTGTTTTAAATAGGTGGGAAAAAATGACAATCCCCCTTCATTGTGTGGGTTATGCTTTGAATCCAAAATTTTATGACAAGTACTATTTGGAAGGATTGGCTCCTGGTGGCATGGCTAGAAAATCACCTAACCAAGACATAGAAGTTGTCACAGGTTTGATGGACGCATTTAAAAGAATTGCTGAAGATACTGTTGAGCAAAAGAAATATCGAGACCAGTATGCAACATTTCACATGAAGAAAGGAATTTATTCTAGGAGTGCAACTCAATTGGATGCTGCGACAATGGATCCAATAGATTGGTGGGCGACATACGGATCGGAGACTCCTAAATTGGCGGAGGTAGCTATGAAAGTACTCTCCCAGCCAATTAGTAGCTCTTCAGCGGAGAGAAATTGGAGTACCTACTCCTATATCCATAACGTGAAGAGGAATCGCTTAAATTGCAATAGAGCCGATAAACTTGTGTTTATTCACTCCAATATACGACTTCAATCCCGTTTTTCCAATTCCTATAAATCAGGCCCCAACAAAAAATTGGACATTAACCCTGAAAGTGCGTATATAGAAGGTTCTAGTGCTCGTCTTGAAGAAATGGTTTGGGAAGACCTTGATGATGGAAGCGTTCACAATGACAAAGGAAAAAGGAAACGAGTAAACTAGAAATGCTTTGGTTGTTTTGTTTTTCTATTGAATTTTATCATGTTATGTTTAAGTTTATCTTTATGTTATGAAATTTATAAATTTTGTTAACTAATGTTTTTGTTACAACGTACCAAATACATGGTACACCGTACCGATACGTACCAATGCGTACCGAAATGAGTATACCCCCACGTACCGAATTCGTCATCAAGAGCGAATTGCGTACCAGAACCGCGTACGTGTACCGAAGCGTACGGTGTTTTATGTGACTATGAACCAATGTGTACAGAAAAAAACTGAGGTTAAAATCCATGTAACATAGCGTCATATAAAGATATCCTAGTAAAGTTGAAAACAATACATTTCTTCTCTGCCTCCGATTTGGGTCATAAACCTATATAAAGTTAGACCAGATTATATAATAGTACTCGGAAATTTTTATTTTAAAAAGAAGGGAAAATCATCCCTGCTGTAACAGCAGGGAATGATATCTGCTGTCGAGCAATCTATATGGATGATTTATGTATACTTTAAAATGTCAAAGGATGAAAAGTGTAAATGTAAAAAAAAAAATTCTTCCTCTACTGCAGTTAATGTTCCTGCTGTTACAGCAGCGATTATAACCCCTAAAAAGAATCAATACTTTTCTAAAGCTTGCAAGCTAAAGCTATTACATAAGCCAAAACACATTTTAATATGACATAATATACATATTAATATTAAAATATACAAAACACCATCATCATTCAACAAAAAAGGTACAATATATTGCTATTAATTTCGATAAAATAGATAAAAATTGGTCTTTTAAATACTCGGGTGATTCCCCCCACCCTTTGAAAGGTGTTGTTATAGGCTGTTACAGCTATATGGTGTATGTCTTGTGATGTAACTTGTTATGTTGTTATCTTCCTCCGTTTGTGAGGTTATGTTTCGATGTAATTTGTTATGTCGTATCTTCCTCCTTTTGTGAGGTTTGAAATGAAATTAATCTTCGTTCAAAAAAAAAAAATTATTATTAAGTTAAAATATGACCCTTTATATGATCAAAGATCCAAGAAAAGTGAGTTGTCCGTGATATGAGCTCAAAAAACGGATGCTTGTCGTTTTAATATTCCCCAAAATAATTACCGTTTGATCCGTCTCCCCTTCTAGATTTCCGACAAAAGTTAATTCATCATATTTCCACCACAAAATATACAAGTCAAGTCCTAGACGAATAAAAACTCAAAGAGTAACCATAATAATTAATAATACCATACTTTATAGCCGTATAAGTTCCATCAACTTTGTGCCCCAAGTAATGGACAATTAATGTGACGAGAAAGGCATATATGAAAAAGACATAAGGAACATTGTACATTTGTACTCTTATGAGTTTAGATAATGTAAATGTTATTTTTATTTTGAACAAAATCCAAAAACTCTAGTATTCCCTGTAGGAAAATATATTTAACCAATTATCAGTACTTGGTAACTCTTAGGGGTGGTAATTGAGTCGTGTTCGAATTGATCTATTCAGATTTGCGGGTTGACATGTTATTATAACCTTGACCCAAACACGATTTATTTATTAATTGTGTCAAGAAAATCAACCCAAACCTAAACACGCATAACACGCGTAACCCGTTTATGACTCGTTTAACCTGTTTAAGTAAATAGATTAAGCAGTGAATAAGGTTGGTGGTTTGTTGATTTAACTAGTTTAAATGCAAAAATGATATAAGGATTTAAAATATGATAGGAATAACATACAAATAACTATACGACAATTTAAATAATATACGAGTTATAAGCGTCAATTTCAATATATAATATCTAAGTTATAATCATAATTCACATATTGAATACATAACAAAATACATTTAATACATATCCAACATTAAAACCAAGTTATATATTTTATTTTTAGAGGCTTATATATTTAAATGAGTTCACGTATTAACCTGTTTAACACTTAGTCAACCTAAACACGACCCGTTTACTAAACGGGTTAAACAGGTTGATCAGTTTTTAACCCAAACCTATTTATTCTCACCCAAAACTTGTTTAACTCATGTCAAAAATTGACACCCCTAGCGCGACCCTCCGTTGCGGCGTCTAAGTGGCCTCTCTACCTCTCTCTACACTCATACCTTCCTTCAAAGTCATCCAAGGCACAACAAATCTCTCTCTCTTCACGAATCACCACCACCACCACCTCATTCTTTTAAAGCCATGACATAATAACCTTTTTATAAAACACTAAAAAACCAAACATGGAACTAGGATCATCAAACAATCCAAAAGCACCCCAAATCTCAGACATGTTTTCAAAATTTGCAATTGCATTCAAAGCAAAAACCATTGAATTCTTTAACGAAGAAGAAGATGAATCCTCAGCCGCCATCTCCGCCGCCGTATCAGACTCTGAAGACGGCTTCACACTTCTTGACTCCACTGAAGATTTCATCACTGATCAGAAAGTTATCATCATTAAACCTGATTTAAATTCCAAGAATTTGACTCCCAAAAGTCAAAGTCAAACCAAAAGTCAACAAACCCTTAATTTTACCGTCCAGCCTTTCAATACCCATTTCGGTAATTATGTTCTTTCTTCTGTTTTTGCTGTTGTTTCGTCTTTTGAAGCTTCTTATTTGCAATTACAAACTGCCCATGTGCCATTTGATCAAGAAATGATTATGGTTAATGATAAAGCTTTAGTTAGTCAGCTGCAGAAAATGTATGAGTTTAGGGAGTTATATATTGATTCAAGAAAGAACCCTGATTTTAATAGTGATTTCACAACTGGGTCTTGTTTGGAAGCTCAAGTTAATGAGAATCAAAATAAGTTAAGAGCTTTAGAGACTATGTTTAATAGGTTGCAATCTGATATTGATGGTAAAGATGACAAGGTTGCTATGTTGAGGAAAGAGTTGGGGGAGATTGAGGAGGTTAATAGGAAGTTGTCGGTTAAGCTGTCGAAGATATTGAAACCGCCGAATGGTTTTTTGCCGACTGTTAGGGTGTTTGATTCTATGTTGAGAGATGCGTGTAGGTGTTCGCATCGGTTTACCAAGGTTTTGGTTCAGTTGATGAAGAAGGCGGGGTTTGATTTGGGACTAGCGGCTAGTTATGTTCATCCGAATGTTGTTTACGCGAAAAAGGGGCATAATAGGTATGCGTTTTTGTCGTATGTTTGTTTAGGTATGTTTCAAGGTTTTGACACGGAGAATTTTGGCGTGGATGGGAATGAGGGGTGTGATGATAATATAATGGAGTTATTTGAGCATGTGTCTGTTAATCCATTGGAGACTTTGAATAAGAATCCTGGTTTTCCGTTTTCGAAGTTTTGTGAGAGAAAGTATGAACAGCTTGTGCATCCGACTATGGAATCGTCGATATTCAAGAATTTGGATAGAAATAAGGAGGTTTTGGATTCGTGGAAGTCTTTGAGCGGTTTTTATGAGGAGTTTGTTAATATGTCTAGCTCAATGTGGTTACTTCATAAATTGGCTCGTTCGTTTAGTCCACCGGTCGAGATCTTTCAAGTGGAAAAAGGGGTTGACTTTTCAATGATTTATATGGAAGATGTAACAAGAAAAGATGCATATTATGATAAGGGTGTATCAAAGGTGGGATTTACGGTCGTACCCGGGTTCAAAATTGGAAGAACAATAGTACAATCTCAAGTCTATCTAACTGGATCAAAGCACAAACAATAGTAACATTCTCGGCTGGTTGACCACTTGATGCTTGTCATTCTGATTGGATGTTAGAGTTTTGATCTTGCGGTTTAAAAAGCGGAGTTTCCTGGTAATGTATTTAGTTTTACATTTATCGTTTGTTTTTAGCTTTGTTTGGAGTGTTTAGTGTTGTGTAGAGATTCTGTACAGAAGTTCTTTGCTCTGTTCTGTCGTTAAGTATTGGGGATGGGGTGATACTAAAGAAGATAAGACGAGTTGTATGTTACTCCAAAACTTGTGAAAATATCATAGCAGTTCTCAAAATCTCTAATGAAAGTTCTATCAACATTATCATGTCTTATCTGAAAACCGTTACTGTTTGTCAACTTTTGCGGCAATTTGATGATGAAAGTGCTATTTTTAGTGTCTTGATGTTGTTCTATGCATGCAAAAGTGTAGACTCTGCTTGTTCGATGCAAAATCATAGCAAAATTTTTTAGTAATATATATTAGTTAATAGTTATATACAATCTTGAAGTAACCGAGGAGAATTAGCACTTTTTTTCTACGTGAACTCAGATTCCAATTACTTTGTGGTTGCAATCTTAGAGTGAAGTCTTTAAGAACATGAAGATGCCTACATTCATCTTAGTTCATGGTTCTCTTAGAGTCATTAGTTTCTTGAAGGCTTGAACTATGCAGCCTCGTTATGTTTAATAGTAATTATTTATGACGGTTAATCGGTTATTGGAGATCTTGTCTGAGTGAAAGTCTCCATGAGATACCCTGTTTATTCTTATTTATAATTTACAATTAGCTAGATAGATAAAGATATTCAGCTTCCCTTTGTCAGAAAGCTGTCAAGTTAGAGTTACTTATTACTCCATAATTATAATTTATAATTAGTTAGAGAGATAAAGATATTGTTGATTAGGGTCAACAAGATACTTGTGTTGTTATTGTTGATAGAGTATTTTAGATATTAGAAACCTAGAAAAAGGGTTGGTGAGACTTTTTGGTTTTCATGGAAGAGTAGGAATAACTAACTAATAGGTTATTAATAGGTCGATGTTATTGATTGTTCAAGTGGAAGTTCTTACACATACTCGCAGCACAAAAGGTTTGACATAAGGGACGGACCCACATGGGTGCCGGGTGTGGCACGGGCCACACCCAATTTTAAGTCACGAAGTGTTTTTTTTTTTTTTTTTTTTTTTTTTTTGGACTCGTGCAACACCTAATTTTTTTATTATGCAACTTTTGTACTCATGGTCAAAAAAAAAAAAAAAAAAAAGAAAAAAAATTGTGCAATACCCTCTCAAAAATCTTGAGTCCGTCAATTGACATACGAACTTAGTTTAACTCTCATTTTTTTGAATCATATAGGCTGCCACAGTCGCGTATTATTATTATTGTTATAATTACGTTGAACTGTTGCATTAACACTGAAAGAGATGCATAGCAAGACTTAAGGCACTATGGTTAATCCTGCTGCTTTGATAGATCTGAGTGAATCAAATTCCGGCTGTTTGCTTTTGTCTTTGGACGATTTCTGTTGTGATCCACTTTTTTGTTTCATTAACGGTCAGTGTTATCTCTCCCTTATAAAAAGTTAAAGATGTTGATAAGGGCCAACAAGATTCTTGCGTTGTCTTTGTTGGAAGGGTAAATTAGACATTCGAAAAATAGACAAATGACTAGTGAGACTTTGAAATTTCATGGCAGGGTAGTAATAACATTTTTGTATTGTGTGAGGTTCTTGGTTGTTCAAGTGAGAATTGTGCATATTGGCATTCCAAAAGGACCACTCCTTTTCGAACCGGAGGCGGAAACATTTTTGTTATAATCTTGCTGTTATATGAAACTGTTTAATGCGCTAATCAATACCATAAAACAGTAGTACATATTAATACCAAGACTAAGACATTATTATTAGTTCTGCTGTCTTGGTAGATCTGAGTGGGTCAAATTCCTGCTATTTGCTTTTGTCTTTGGGCGACTTCAGTCCTGATCCACTGTTTTACCTTGGTTTGTTAGTTTATTAGGGGTGGGTGCTATATCTCTTTTCATAAAGATATAATATATTCAGGTTCACCTTCATCTTGTAGTGCCTGCTGTTATTGCCATAATAGTATGACGTCTTTGCTGATGAAAAATAGCATGGTCAAATCCAATTACACAAAAACAGAAGTGCGTGGATGTGCATCTTCATGGTTATGAGCGTCTTGTTTTTCTCGTGTTTAGGTGGAGTTTAATTAAAAGGTTGTTAGTTGTTGTGCATAGGGCCCCTAGTGTTTTGTTGGTAGCGCCTCTCTAGGCTTGTATCATTGAATATCGATGTCAATATGTCATTATCTAGGTAAGATAGTTTCAGTTGCTATATTAGATATTTAGATGTATTGGAGTTATGAACTACTGGACACAAGATAGACAGGTTACGTAATGGATTTGAATCAAATGAGCAGATCACTGCGAAACTGCATCAAACATTCTTAAAGCCATTTCATATAAAAATATTCCTTCAGATTAACTCTAATGCAAAAAATAGTTTTTGCAAGGTTTTTCTGTTGTACATTTTTTCCCCATTAATCCTCCCAACTTTCTTACAGGCCTTTTCAACTTAAAAGATAAATCATCCAAATTAACCTCAATACTGAAGAAGTTTTTTGTGTGTGTGTGTGTATTTCTTGTGGTTGATTATTGATTTGGTACGCAGAAAATTCGGTCGATCAAGTTATTGAAAAATAAAGCATTACTCGGGAAAGTATCCATTTTAAGCGGGATGCATCTATCTTTGTATGCGCATGTGAAATTTGTGGTTGTGGTTGTGGTTGTGGGTTTTTTTTTTTTTTTTTTTTTTTCACCATTCTTATTTTATTTTTTCTTTTCATTTGATTCTAACAAAGCGTTATTCCATATAATGTAAAGATCAAGTCTTTCTAAAAACAAATCTTCAAGTTGACTGATGACGTTAGGGGCAGGTTGCACTTGTTCTTTTTTGATTATAATAAATGTCTCTTTTTGATTGACTTTTGTTTTTGAGAGGGGTGTAAACATGCCGTGTCGAGCCTATTTCCAAGCTCGATCTCAACTCTGCTACTAAAACTCTAGCTCGGTGAAGCTTTGAATTCTAAGCTCAAGCTCGACTCGTCATCTAAAACTCGAGCACGGATCTCGACCCGAGATTGATCAAGACATTTCAAGATCGAGTTCGGTAACTAATTGTTTTATTAAGCTTGACTTGATTCAAATCGTATGCGTATTACCTATAAAGTAATGATAATCAAGTAACTACATGTATATGAAAGGGTAAAAGTGTGATTTAAGCTCGATAAGACTCATGAGCCGAGTATATTGAAGCTCAAGCTTGCTTTGAAAGATTACTCGAGTGACTTGAGCTTGACTCGTCTGAATCTAATATGTTTCAAGTAGTTTCCGAATTGATCTTAAATAGTTCACGAGTTATCTCATCTTATTTACAGTCCCATCACTTCGGAGGGTGTTTAGGTCAACTTATTTTGGCAGCTTCGGCTTATTCAAATTTGAAAGCCATTTCTTTCCGTCTAATAAGTTTGCCAAATTGATATAATAAACTTAAAAAAGCTATAAACTTAAAGTTGATAGCTCTTAAGCTGAAAAAAGTTACCTATTAGCTTTTTGACATATAAATAAAATAATTAATCAATAAACTGACAAAATCGATTATATCAAATACTTATTTGAGGCCTGTTTGGTTTGTAGATGGGATTATTATTAAGATTTGGATTTGAATTTGAACTTGGTTTAGAATTTGGATTTGAATTTATGATAAGAGAAAGAAATTAATATTTATATTCAAATATAAATTAAATAATTAATATAATAGCTAAAAGGTTAAAAATAAGAAAACACGTGGCTGAAAATCACATATGGCCCACAATTTAACAAGAAAACAAGTGTGCAAAAGATAGTCATCAAGTCTGGTTTTGAAGATCCGTTATTTTTTGCTGTAAGTATTGATGCCAAAACCAACCCCGTTATAACAAACAAGATTTTTTACTTTAAGTCCTATCCTCAAGTTTTGAAACCTCATAACAAACAGGGCTTTATTGGGTAAAGGGGAGTAATCCTGCACCCTGCTAAATATATTAAATAAAAAACGTTTAAGTACAAAAAGATATGGGTGAAATACACAAACAAGCTAACCAGCAGCTACCGTGAAAAATGAACTTCCACCTATATTTGGATTAGCCAAATCTTCATTCACATATGTGACATGTTCACCATCTTCCTCATCATCGTTCACCAATGCAGCATAAGAATTAGATGTAGTAACAATACCTTCCTTAGAAGTAGAACCAGTAGACTTCAACTTAGACGATGTTGTATGCACATTACGCCGAATATTAGCTCCCTTCATTGGTTCACTAGTAGTCTTCTTTGGCTCATACCTGAAATTCTGTTTGACTGAAGTACTAGCAAAATGAGTACCTTTAGCAGACTGGGCTTTACCTTTGCTCTTCTTATGACTCACCGTTTGGAAACCATCATTGCCAGGCACAATAGAAGCATTCAACATTTGAAGTAGTAACAACAGGATAATTGACCACTTTATTAGGGCAATGATCATGGGTATGGCCAAAAATCTTGCATAATGTACACCTGGGAGGCCTCCATTCATACTCAACTCGGATAATATCTTTAGTAAAACCATCCCCTATAAGAGAGGGGACACCAATAGTAACAACCTCTACGAGTTCAGCCTCTGAACTAACCTCAATTAAGCATCGAGCAAAACTACTCCTACCCCAAGAATCCTTACACATAGAGCTCGTATACAAATCAAGCATAATAGGCTTGCCAATAAATGAAGCAATTAAGCTAATACCATCCTCTTCAAACACTTGAATAGGAACATCATGTAATTTAACCCATACCAGAATACGAGTTAGCTCTTCTTTACACAACGTAGTATTAATTGACCATTTCTTAAGAATGATCGGCGATTTTCGTATCATCCAAGGGCCATCTTCCAAACCTGCTTCTAAATCAGACTGAGTATCGAATTTAAAAAAGAAAAAGCCTTTTTCATTCATGATTGTACAATATTTTGCACTACCAGGCCTTCGATGGTGATCAAAGGAAAATGAGGGGTGTTGTGATTGCGCCAAGCTTGGATGTAACCTGAAATAAGAAATACTAAAACACTACGTTAAGTGATTGCGCAGGGGTTGGACCCTACGAACCACCTCCGGCGTGTGAATGAGTGATTGGTATGAGAGTTTAAGTATATGCGTAGTAAAGTAAGGTGAGATAGATTGCATACCAAATTTGTCATCGTCCAGGACTATTTATAGGTGAAGAAAACGGTCCTGGAGAGTGGTCACACGTTTGATGGAGATCATGGGGGCGTCCCATGATTTGTGGTAACCGCTAGGGGTTAGTGCCCCACTCCTCCGGGTTTAGCGGGGGTGCTAAAGAGGAAGAGGCGACGTGGGTAAGACTTGGTCTCCCCAATATTGGGCTTGGCATTGTTCTGTCCATAAAACTTATCGAGAGATACCCCAAAGGGCTTAATCCTTCGATTGGCGAATTCCCACTTGGTAACTAGATCATTGATGATTAGTTTTACGCCAAGAAAAGTTTTAGGAGGCTAGCCAGAGCCTTCGATTATGTAGGTTGCGATTACACTCGAAGGGGTATCCTTCGAGCTAATCGGAGGGTACATCATCAAGCCCCCCAGTTGAAAGTCAGATATGCACACAAGAATATGTGGCTTACAACTCTATCGTAATGTAAACTAACCACGTTAGCTCGTTGGATCCTGCAGAAGAAAATTAACGTCGCAAAATATGCATTAAATGCGCTTAAATACTCTCTAACTAACTCGAGTTATATTACCACTTGCCAAGCCTTGGTAATCCCATACGTCCTCTCAATGCTTTAATCCCAATTTGAAATCCGGATATATCAAAATATCAGGGACACGTGTACGGTGAATATCAGAGAGAAAAGCAATATAAATTTGTTTCAACCAAACCCTAAATCACTTTTTCACTGCGCCCAAAATTCATCCTCCTTACTACGTGCAATCAAAACACACATAGTAACATCTGTCATTATTTCTTGCAAGAAAAAAGGTAAATTTCTTCCTCGTTAAACTATATTGTATCGTAGAAGTATAAGTCTTCGTTAAACAATATGGCAAAAAATAACAAATTTGTGACTAAAGAACAAAAATGTACCTTATCAAAAGATGAATTACGTGCTTTTCTTCAAGATTATCCCATTCCAAAAGAATTTAAGATTATGCTCCCTAGTAAAAATCAAGCTATATTTGATGCTCCTGAGGGATATGTAGGTCTGTACACCCATGCCTTTAAGTTGTCAAACTTTAGAATACCAATCCACCCTTTGATTTTAGAGTTTATGCAGTACTACCAAGTACACATCTCTAGGTTCAATCCCTTTGGTCTGGCTAAGTTGACGACATTCATTGTGATGTGTAAAGCTTACGGGTATGAGCCTACACTAACAGTGCTTAGGGGGTTTACAAACTTGTATCCGGGTGGGGATTGGTTAACTTTGGCAAAAAGAGGTGACCCTGATGTTCCAACCATATTGTTAAAGCCTTTTACAAACATAACGGATTGGAAAGGGAGTTTCTTTTACATACAAGATACAATTATACCTCCAGAGTACCCTGCTTTGGTGAACGAAGCATACAGGTTTGATAAAAAACGTTTCAACGATGAGTTGCCTTACACTGTTTGAAGGAATCCATTGTACCAGCGTCTTGTTCGTCATCCAGTGAATGTTCAATCTTTCCCCGAGCCCATTCTGTACATGGCTGGGATTGTTGACCATTGGGAGGGTTCCCCTATGAAGCCTGAAATTGTTTGTGATGGAAAAAGTATGTATACTCTTTATTTAAATAAATTTGAACAACTTATCTGATGATATTTATCTGTTTTCCTTCGTGTTGCAGGAATGTCTTTCCGAAATTTCGTTGTTGCCGATGGTGCTAAAGAGACGAGCTTCCTTCCAAGGAATCTTGAGGAAGTCAGCTATGGGGTTGGTTCACCCTCCGTGTCAGTTAATAATCAAGAGGATGATGCAAAGATGGTTGAGCCCCTAGCTTCCCTGCAGCCTTCCAAGCCAGACAAAAAATCGAAGCCTATGGTTACAGAGGAGACTTCTCAGTTGGTGGAGAATGTTGCTGAGTCCGATGACCCTCTCTCCGAGGATGATCAGGTGACTATTATTGGCTCCTCTTCTGGCATAGCTGACAGGGTTCGAAATAGGAAAGGTACGAGTGCCAAACCTGTAAAGCCCACTCCCAAGAGGAAATTGATTCTGCCAACACCTCCCTCCAGGAACACCAGGCAGAAAGGTCAGATCATTACCAAGAAAGCTGGTGAAGCGTTGGATGAAGATATCCATGGTAAGTATATGTGTTATTGATTTGACAGGGATATGTGTATATGTCTTCTAATTGATTGTATATTCCTTAGGTCTTCCGAATACCAAAGAGCTTCCTGATGCTTCTGCTTGCCATCGCCTTGCTTTGCATATTACCCCTCCGAGCTGGAAGTCTGTGCTAACCAACATGCCCATTGAGGAGTTGTGCGATCTACACGACAAAAGCTATACGAGGCAGGCTGTTCTGGACAATCATCTCAATTCTCGAACAAGGGAAGTGGTACAAACCCTTGCTTCTGCTAGGGAGAAGATGGATGAGATTCTGGCAAGAGAGAAAAAGAAAGATCAGGAGTTTGCAGAGGTTCAAGCTAAGTGTGAAGAAGCCTTGAGGGATATTGAGCAGAATCCCCTTGTACAAGACCTTCGTTCTGATATAGCAGTGTTGGAGAAGGAATTGAACAAAATGAAGGTGGAGTGTAAGAGGCTTCGAAAGGAGGAGGCAAAGGTTGTAGGTTACAAGGAAGAAATTGCTGAGCTGTAGATCAAGTGCGGGGACCTCGAAGAAGAGAGGATGAAGCTGGGTGAGCTGGAGATCAAGCTTTGCGAAGATCTCGATGGCCTCAGGCGCAAATACAATGCGCTTAAAAGAGATAGGGCTGCTGTTGTCTCGAAGGTCATCCCCTACATAGCCATGGAGTTATATCACAGCGATGAGGTTGGGAAGATGATAGGTGATGTTGTAAATGCTGCCATCTATCATGGAAAATGCACTACTTTGGAGGAAATTGATGCAACTGGAAAGCCGATGGACTTATCTGAGATATCCTACTACCGTGCCACTCATAAAGCAGAGTATGATAATGCAAGCAACCTCCTCGCAACTGCAGTGTACCCCTTCCTTGTTGATGCTACCAAAGATCCCATGGCTTCGGTTGAGACGCTTCTTTCGAGGAAACCGCGCAGGGTGAAGCCTATGGCTGTGAGCAAAAAAAGCACTCCTGTGAAGCCTGCATCTGTGAAAGCAGCTCCTGAGGAGCCCTCATCTCCAAAGTTGGCCGTCGAGAAGCCTCAGTCTCCAGGTAAAAGTTCTGCTGTGCAGCCATCCTCTCCGAAGACTGATTCAAAAGAAGCTTCCCCCAGCAAGGTCAGTCCTGAAGTCCCCCAAGTTCAGCATGAAAAACTCCCATCTCCTGGTAAGTGAAGGCTGCAGTGTTTGCAGTTATTTGGCCTCAAGGGTGGTATGTACCCTTTAAAACAATGTCTGTTTATGCCATATGGTTTCTGAACAATTTATGTTTCTGTTGCACGTAAACAATTATCATCTTTTGAGCAGCATCGATGCTGCGTACTAAATGTTAATGGGTGTATTTCCCATATTTGTTTATGTATGCTTTTCTCTTCCTCGTTTATTTAAATAAACGTTATTATACATCCTAAAGCTTAGAATAACTAAGCCTTATTGTGTGTATTTTGAACCAAGGTTTTATAGCAATCGTATAATTTAATTGCTGACAGAGGGTTGCGACCCGCTCTGTCTTCATCCTTTAAGTGCGAAGGGCTTTGCGTACCCTAAGACTATGTAGGAAAGTTAATGTGAATTTTGGATGTTTTAGTTGCTTACAAGACATAAGTATCTTGTGCCATCCTTCGAACATTGAACTTGTAATTACTTGGCTGAGTAAATCTTTGTTTGCTAGATGTAACAAAAAGATTCAAGGGAAACATGCGATATCATTAAGTGGGTAGGGGAGGATTACATCATTTGTACAAATGAATACTAAGACGCCTACCATTAATGCTTCTTTCCCCACAAGAAAAAACTTGAATACATAATAGAAAAATTTGCAAGTCTTGACTTACATAAGATGTGGCAAGCCCTTCGTATGCTGACGGAGGATTGCTGATGATGAAACCATCACTACGTTTGAATAAAACTCATTCCACGCATGCTTCTGTGTAGCCTGCGATTCTGTGTGTAGTGAGTTTGTTATTTTGTCGAAGCCTGTTGCTCCGTTCCTGATTCGAGATGCTCTTGATTGTATGGAATCAAATGTATCTTTGAATCATTTATGTGGTGTTCCTTTTGTTTGGCTTGAGAAACTTTTTTGTTGGAGGACATACTTGATTCGCATGTTTCAGCTGGTTCGTTACTTTGTCCTTCGAAAGGATCTTTTTTCCCGTACTCTATTGATGAGGCGAAAAATGATCCGTTTTTAGGGGGTCATTTAAGCCCGAATCCGAATTTATTTGATCAAATATTGCCCTAAATCGTTCCTTTTGTGATTTTAGGTGTTTGGAGAGTGAATTCTGGAAAAGAGGCTATTTTGGACGTTTTTAGAGCATAAAGTGAAGAAAACGACAAAGTACCAAAAATCCAAGCTGGAAATACAAGGTGACGGCGTCAAGGGTTTGCTCTTGACGGCGTCAGACATGAAGAATAATTTACCGTAGCTGGTGACGGCGTCAGATGGAGTTATGACGGCGTCAAAGTGGCCAAGATTAATTTACTGAAGGTGGTGACGGCGTCACATAGGCCGTCACGATTGGATCTAGGGCGTCCGAGGAAGTGTATAGCGGCGAGTTGACGGCGTCAGATTTTACTCTTGACGCCGTCAGAACGATTTTCCTATATATAGTTTTCTAGTTTTTTCATAAAAAAAGAGGAGAAGTTTTGGTGAAACCCTAAAGACGATTTTGGTGCCTCTTTTACAGGTTTTTCAAGGGTTCCAAACCCTTGAGACCTTGCATTGTAATTGAGATAAGTATACTCTTAATTCAATCAATATGTCTATGTGTTGGTTGTTTATCTTTTGTTCTTATCTTAATTCTACTATGCTAGGCTAGATCTCTCTTGTGTTTGCTTAGATCTAATGAAACCTAGATGTTGATTATGTGTTGATTACTTGTCTATTCTTGTTTTGAATGAATGATTTTATATGTTAGGCTTAAGAAAACTGGCAGATCTCCAAATGGTAACATGCTTGAACGTCTTAAGAAACATGAACCGAGGCGTACTAGGTCTTTATTGGTTGTATTTAATGCATGAGCCACTGTTTACAATCCCTATAGTTGTGCTGGGTCATGGTGTAGGAGGAGATAAGAGCTCATAGAGTTGGGGAGTTATGTATGCCACTCCACGAATGGTATTAAGGAATACAACCCGTCATTCATACAAGTGTAACAAGTAATTAACATGTAAAAGATATCTAGGGAGTAATGAAGTCTAAGTAAACACAATTTCTCCAATTACTGCTCACAACCTTAGTTTAATATTAGTTTAATTTTATTTTCATTAGTTTAATTAGTTACAAAGTAGTTTTTGGGTTAGTTGATTAGCAACTAATTCCGCCCACTCTTTCAAAACCCGAGATTTTAATTGCTTTCATAAAAATATAAAAATACAAAAATAATCATCTCTCACCTCTAGAACTATTAATTAGGTTTTCTAATCCTAGCGACACTATTCCTAAGCTGAACGATCAATCCCCCGGTACTTGTCACTATACTATACTACAACGATCAGGTACACTGCCTGGTGGGGGTTGTAAGCCTCGCGAGATCCCTCGAGAGGTAAAGCAAGGTGCGATTCCCACGCATCAAGTTTTTGGCGCCGCAGCCCGGGGAATAGTTATTGTCTAGGTTAGGATTTCTTTTTATTAGGTCTACTTGCTAGATTCCTTTCTAGTAAGATTTTTTATTTTTATTTTTAGGTCTTCTTTAGTCTATCTTATTTCTTCGTGCTTTTGTTCGTAACTCTTTACCATCCGACATCATGGAAGGTGGTAACATCTTTGAACCCATCATCCCACCACAACAAAACCCACCATTAGAACCCCTTAGGCCCCGAACCTTAGGAGAGTATTCCCGACCTAGCCACCAAGGCTACCGAAACACCATTGAGCTCACCGGAGCCAATGTGACCCCCTTGCGATCCGACACCATCCGGTTGGTGCAAAGCGGATGTGCATTCCATGGACTTCGTTCCGAAGATCCAAACCAACACCTTAAGGACTTCCTCAAAATCGTAGATTCCATAGACCTAGGTGTTGAAACTAGAGAGACTACCCGTTTACGCCTATTCCAATTCTCTCTACGGGATCAAGCTAGTCAATGGCTTGAGCGTTTACCCGCGGGATCCATCACCACATGGGATGATCTCACCACTCGTTTCCTTGCTCAATTTTTCCCACCGGGGAGAACTACTAAACTTAGGAATGACATCTTGATGTTCCAACAACGTCAAAATGAATCTCTTTATGAAGCATGGACTCGTTTCAAGGACTTACTCCAAAAAGTCCCTCATCATGGCATAGATTTGTGGCTCCAAGTCCAAATTTTTTATGACCATATCGATATCCCCACGAGGCGAACCATTGACCAATCGGCCGGTGGTAAGCTACGTGATCTTAGTGCGGAACAATCATGGGAACTCATAGAAGATCTTGCTCTCTATGACAATGAAAGTTGGAATGATCCCCGTGATTTGAACAAAACGGTCAAGGCAATATCTTTGCCTTCGAATAATTCAAGCACTCCCGACCGTAGGATCATGGAACTTGAGGACCAAGTCAAGTTTCTCATGAAATCTTACGAAGCTCCGAAGCATTCAAGCCAAGTGAACAAAATCACTTCTTCATGCGAATTATGTAGTGGTCCCCATGACACTCGTGATTGTATGGAACTCCCCGGAACAGCTTTTGCGGACTACGCATCCACGCGTACCGACGAAGCGGGAGATAAGTGGTACACTTTCAAGCCCGAGCCGAACACATACGGTGATTCATATAACCCCTCATGGAAAAATCACCCAAACCTTAGGTGGAAACAAAATCAACCCAATTCATCCAACCCACCTAATCGTTACCAATCAAACGGTCCACCATCCAACCGTACCTTCAACAACAATCCTTCTAACAACTATGGTAGTACCAACAATCTTGAAGGATTGATGTCGAAATTTATGGCATCTCAAGAAGCTCGCATAGCTAGGTTTGAAACCGAATTCAACCAACAACAAACGGAGATGACCAACAAGATCGACAACTTGTTGAAAGCCCTCAACAACCAAACATTAGCCACACCTAGGAAGGACACTAGGGACACCAATAGTGGAATCCAAGCTAAGGACCCCTCATCATCCAAACATGTCCACTTTGTCAATGTTGTCACCATTAAGCCGATAGATAGGGAGATAGAGGAGAGTGACAAAGATGAAGTTAGAGTAGAAGCCAATAGTGAGGATGAGAGTAGGGAAGTTGAGGTTAATAAGGATGAGGAATTAGAGGAGGTAGAACCTATAGAGGAATATTTTGATAAGTTGCCAACCAAGGAAGAACGGGAATACCATAAGTATTTATTCGATAGTCCCGAGACAACATATATCTTTGGCGATCCCCTGATCAAAATGGGAGACCCCTCTAACATTAACATCCCATGCAATATCGGGCACATGCATGTATGGAAAGCTTAGATAGACCCTAGATCCCCCGTGAACATCATGTCTAGGACTTATTACAATTGGGTGATGAAGAAGCAACTCAATTTTAGGATAATGCCCGGTAAAAGTTGGATAAGTAATTTTGCAGGAAGAGTTAAGGGAGTACATGTGATTATAGGGAATCTCACCTATGAAATTGATTTCATGATAGCGGAAGACACGCGTCCGGTAATAGATTCTTGCCTAAGTCAAATAATATTTGGGAAACCATTTGTTGAGGCCACTAGGATGAGTTATGATCCAACGTTAGGGATAGTTAGATTCAAGGAAGAGAATGATGAGGTTGCTTATCAAATGCCCTACAAGATTGAGCAATACCGCCTTCTCTCTAATTTCGAAAAGGAACGTAAGCAAGCGGCTTATTATAGGAATGATGAAGATAGACGTAGAGGAGTAGAGTATGTTAGAAATAGGATGCTTGGTTTCTACAAAGAATGCTTGCAACTAGGTCCGGAATACAAAACTGGTTTAGAAGACGACCTAGAGAGTGGAACCAATGATGAAATCACGTAGTAACCCACGACTTTGAGTCTAGCTACAAGACTCGTAAATAAAGAAAAGCGCTTCTTGGGAGGCAACCCATGTTTTGTGTGATTTTAATTGTTTGATTATTATTTGCTTCCGTATGCATGTTTTATTTTTATTGTTGGTTGATCATGTTTCTCAATTAAAATGTGAAATACTTTATTATGTTGTTTAGCCTAGTCTTAACTTCAACCTAAAGGTATTTTTGCAAAAGATAAGTGTAAGGGGAAACCCCAAATATGTTTTTAAGAAACAAACCGATCATGATTATCCACAATATTTAATGAACATGTATATTCGTATTTGTTAGAGTCAAATGCTTGTATTGAGTCATAATGAAGTTTTGCAGGATTTTCCAGGAAGTGGGACAAAGTTTTTCCAGAAATTTTCCGGAAACTTAACATAAAGATTTCTGCAGGTCCATTCTGACGGCGTCAGGGCATTGCTCTTGACGGCGTCAGGAGTCAAAAATCTGGAAATTTTACCAGTTTTGTTTTTCTAACGGAGTCTTATGGTTTTTGTGAATTATTAAGTTTTATAATCTCCAGGAAATCTGCAAACTTCATTCCACAAGCATTATATCTTATTTTGTTTTCTAGGATTTAGTAACTTATATAGGATGCAGCCGATTTTACGCGAGGTTGCCTTGTCTACTTTTGTCAGGATTTACAGGTTATTTGTGACAAGAAGATGATTTATATTTTGGAAGGGAAGCTTTGATTGTTCGTTTTCTTGGAAGAAGATTTAACCTGGCCAACCTAAAATCCATACCGAGCGAATCAGGGGAGTATTTGATTTCATTCTCTTTACTTTTTAACTTTTACATTCTTTACTTGAACATTGGGGACAATGTTCATCTTAAGTGTAAGGGGAGGGTAAAAAGATGATACCTTACATATGCACTTTCGCTTGAGTTTGTTTTGTTTGATAGTAGATGAGTAATAAAACTATGAGAAATACTTGTTAGTGTAATTTTAGCGCCAAATTTAAAATTTTTTACAACATTTAGGAGTGAAACTTTAGCCATAGCAAGCGTCTCATGGATAGGAGGTTGTATGACTAGCACATAACCGTATATTCAGAAAAATTTTCCACCCAAAAATGTGAGGTTCACCTTTAGTTTTGATAGGAAAAGCATTCATTATTAGTGCTTATGAGTGTACCGGTAGCATTTAGATTCTAGAACTTGCGTTAGTGATGCATCCCGAGACCGCTAGTGAGACTACATTCGTGTGGTAGGATTTACTACATGATAAGAGGCATTAGGATCACCCTTGTGTTAAACCCGTATTATAATTACTTGACCATTTAAGTCATATTACTTGGCTAGTTAAGTCAACTAATTTTCCCACACCCTTAGCGTTGTACTCATTTTTAGTACACGATACCCCTAGTACACCCCTCCGAGCCTATCTTTTCGTTTCTAACTTTAAGCATTTTACTTAAAGGAAGAATTTGTTACACCCCACTTAAATGTACACCCAAATCGCCTTAGCCTTCCGTGTATGCGCTCATTTTTAAGTGCATTATTGTTATTTGTTAAACCCTAAGTTAACTTTCTAATTGATTACATGGTTGCTAAGTCGAGTCATATCATTGTACATATTGTTTTGGGACGATTGGGACTCATGGGTAAGTACTTGTTTTATGGAGTAATGGGGAAGAACATAATATTATTACCCCCATATGTACGTTAATCTTAAAAGTGCTCCAAGTGTTTTGATTTTCTTAATTCGAGTCATTAGAATAGTTAAATGTAAAGTATGTAAAGATTCAAGTGTAAGGGGAATTCTCATCCCCTATGATGTATTATTTTGGATGGTAGGGTAAGAGTGTATGCAAACAAAAAAAAAAAAAAAAAAAAAAAAAAAAAAATAGAAAAGAAGAAGAGAAAAAACATACGGACTACCATCCCGTTTCATTCTATGTTTATTTTATGTTTTTTGTTATTTTTCATTTATTAGCTTAAGTCGAGTCTAGTCTTGGCTTAGCAACGCCATCTTGTACATGTAATTAACTAAGATTGTTAACTCGCCACCAGTAAAATTCCCTTTATCCAACAAAACCGTGTAATTCATATCCCTACACCTAACGATATAACCCTTTAAAAAGACCTCTTTGATAGTTTATCCTAGGTGCTTACGCCATGTGGTGGAGGTTTGATCCTTTCCCAAGCCTATGGTAATCTATTTTGCTATGACAGGTAGTGAGAGATATCTTCCATTTCCATAATGTTATATTACTTTATTACACCCGAGAGATGTGAGTATCTAAACACTATTTGTGAGGTGCTTGTGTATGACCTCCGTGCTTGTCTATTGGTCTTTAGTGGAACGATCATTTGTTGTAATTACTTTTATATTAGTGTTAAATGACCCCTAACTTGTCTTTTGAGTAGAATAAAAGCTCATTAGCTTGAGGACAAGCAAATCTCAAGTGTAAGGGTATATGATGAGGCGAAAAATGATCCGTTTTTAGGGGGTCATTTAAGCCCGAATCCGAATTTATTTGATCAAATATTGCCCTAAATCGTTCCTTTTGTGATTTTAGGTGTTTGGAGAGTGAATTCTGGAAAAGAGGCTATTTTGGACGTTTTTAGAGCATAAAATGAAGAAAACGACAAAGTACCAAAAATCCAAGCTGGAAATACAAGGTGACGGCGTCAAGGGTTTGCTCTTGACGGCGTCAGACATGAAGAATAATTTACCGTAGCTGGTGACGGCGTCAGATGGAGTTATGACGGCGTCAAAGTGGCCAAGATTAATTTACCGAAGGTGGTGACGGCGTCACATAGGCCGTCACGATTGGATCTAGGGCGTCCGAGGAAGTGTATGGCGGCGAGTTGACGGCGTCAGATTTTACTCTTGACGCCGTCAGAACGATTTTCCTATATATAGTTTTCTAGTTTTTTCATAAAAAAAGAGGAGAAGTTTTGGTGAAACCCTAAAGACGATTTTGGTGCCTCTTTTACAGGTTTTTCAAGGGTTCCAAACCCTTGAGACCTTGCATTGTAATTGAGATAAGTATACTCTTAATTCAATCAATATGTCTATGTGTTGGTTGTTTATCTTTTGTTCTTATCTTAATTCTACTATGCTAGGCTAGATCTCTCTTGTGTTTGCTTAGATCTAATGAAACCTAGATGTTGATTATGTGTTGATTATTTGTCTATTCTTGTTTTGAATGAATGATTTTATATGTTAGGCTTAAGAAAACTGGCAGATCTCCAAATGGTAACATGCTTGAACGTCTTAAGAAACATGAACCGAGGCGTACTAGGTCTTTATTGGTTGTATTTAATGCATGAGCCACTGTTTACAATCCCTATAGTTGTGCTGGGTCATGGTGTAGGAGGAGATAAGAGCTCATAGAGTTGGGGAGTTATGTATGCCACTCCACGAATGGTATTAAGGAATACAACCCGTCATTCATACAAGTGTAACAAGTAATTAACATGTAAAAGATATCTAGGGAGTAATGAAGTCTAAGTAAACACAATTTCTCCAATTACTGCTCACAACCTTAGTTTAATATTAGTTTAATTTTATTTTCATTAGTTTAATTAGTTACAAAGTAGTTTTTGGGTTAGTTGATTAGCAACTAATTCCGCCCACTCTTTCAAAACCCGAGATTTTAATTGCTTTCATAAAAACATAAAAATACAAAAATAATCATCTCTCACCTCTAGAACTATTAATTAGGTTTTCTAATCCTAGCGACACTATTCCTAAGCTGAACGATCAATCCCCCGGTACTTGTCACTATACTATACTACAACGATCAGGTACACTGCCTGGTGGGGGTTGTAAGCCTCGCGAGATCCCTCGAGAGGTAAAGCAAGGTGCGATTCCCACGCATCATCTATGTTATATTCCTCCAGCTCCTTAGCCTATTTTACCATTCTCCTTTTTCTGTCAGGGTTTAAAAGCAACCTTTCGAATGGCTTATCTGTAAGTACTCTGATGGTATGATCATTGAAATATTTTCGGAGACGTCTCGTGGCATCGATCAAAGCTAGGACTAGCTTTTCTGATGCCGCATAGCCTCGTTCCCCATATGATAAGGTTCTACTCACAAAATATATCGGTATTTGTAGATGTCTTCTTTCCGCGAAAAGCATGGCACCAATCTCGTCAGGGGACATTGCTATATGTAGGAATAACACCTCTCCTCTGGTTGGGGGTGCAACTGTTGGTATGATTTCCATGCAATTCTTCCATCTTTGGAAGGATGTTTCGGCTTCTTTATTCCATTGATATGATAAGTCATTGATGACTTCATTGCGAACCTTGTAGGTAGATGGAGATCTGTTAACACCCTTCGACAGAAATGCTTTTAATGTTTCCACGTTACTTCTTAGATCTTGAGTTCCCCTTCGCGTTTGCAATTCTGATGAGGTCTCTTCATTGGTTGGCTTGGTTTTAATCGTTTGTTTTACCAATGGGTGTTCGTTTGATTCTTCTTTTTCAATGCCAAAGGAACACATTATTGGGTTCAACTTTAGGTTGATCTTTCTCAGTTGTATGAGGGTCTCTTCTACAACATGAAGGAGATCTTCTTTTGTCCTGCTCTGGGTGATTAAGTATTCGCCTTGAATTTTCAGGTTCCTCCCTATCTGTTTTTCGAAGACCCTTTGGATCAGCCTATTGTAAGTGGCTTCGATATTTCGTAAACCGAAAGGCATACGCGTGAAGCAGTAGGAGCTTCCTTCTACATGAAAGGACGTTTTTTCTTCGTCCTCTTTTGCCATCTTTATCTGGTGGCATCCTATGTTTGTATTAAGGAAGCATTCCCAATGAACTCCAGGTATCGATTGCTTTTCTCCTTCTGGCAAATAGCTTTCTTTTCGGCAAGCTTTGTTGATGTCTCTAAAGTCAACCTCTAGTAACTTTTTTCCATTTCTTCGCAGGGCTATCATTGGATTAGTAACCCATGTTGGGTTTTCTACCCTTCGAAGTATTCCTGCAGCTGTGAGTTTGTTGACCTCGTACTTAATTGCTGCTCTGTGTTCGGGTGTCACTTGGTGGGGCTTCCGCTCGACTGGTTTGACGTGTTTGAACTCGTTTAGCTTGTGCTCCGTGCTAAAGGGTTTACCGTTGATTGTGAGCAACCTTGGAACTCCTATTGTCTTTGAATATTTTCCTACAAACACATCTTCATATGTTTCGAGTAATTTTTTCAATGTTTCCCTGAAAGTTGTAGGGAGCCGTTTCCCTATTTCCACCTTTCGCACTAGATGGGACTCGTCTAGTGACGCATGCCTTTTGGGATCAGAGTATTCTATGGCGTTCCTCGTATGCCGTTGATTATCTTCTCCCTTGTCCTTGTGGGCTTCCTGGTATTTTTCTTCGTGATAGCTAGAGAATACAGTACCAATACCATTAGCTGTTTGGAATTTCACTGTTGCATGCACCGTAGAGACCACGATTCCCATTTTTTGCATGGCAGTTCGTTCGAATATCATGTTGTATGGTGACTTCGATCTTACGATGACAAAATTGAGGATTTCTGTTCTTGCGAGCCTTCCACTTCCGAGTGTTACCTTCAGAGGTATTTCTCCTAAAGGCCATGATCGTTCCCCTGAGAAACCTATCAAGGGCATTTTTGATTCTACCCGTTTGGATTTGATCGTAGGGTTGAGCTCTTTGAAGCAATGCTCGTAGATTACCTCGCAGGCACTTCCGCAGTCCATATAAATTTTGTTCACCTCCATGTTCGTGACTACGGCCTTAATGATCACTGGATCCTTCGAAGGAAAGTCTCCTTTTCAATCGGGAGGAATCCCATCGAACCATTAGGATAGGAGCTTCCTGAGGAGTATTATCCTTTCCCAGTTGCGCATCGGTGGTTTTCTCTTTGCTCTTTCTTATCCCTTTCACCAGATGTGTTAATTGCCCGGATTTTACTGCCTCTTCTATATGCTTTTTCAGTTCTCGATAGCTGTTTGTTTCGTGAGCAATGTCTTCATGGAAGTGGCAATATTTAGTGGTATCTCTATGTGGAAAACTAGAAGGGGGGTTGAATAGTTTTACGTCTTTTTAATTCGTTATAAAAGATAGTTTTAGTGTTTTCTTAGCTTTTAAAAACTTAGATTCGATAATATGTGATCTCAAGTCTTGCACAATATAAACAACTATCAATAAATAATATATAACAATGATAAGTAACGAAATAAGTAAGAGATGGAAAGATCGAACCGCGAGACAAGAGATTTATAGTGGTTCAGCTACAAGGACACCTTCCTTGCCCTACTCCACTCCCCGAGCACCTAACTCGAGAGTTTTCTTCACTATATCAACAAGCTCCCTTATGGCGGAGAAAACCTTACACACCAATTTACACACCACAACTTCTTCACACGTAAGTCACAACTTCTACACAACTTCTTCAAATCAATCTATTTCACAAATAACTACTCCACACCTATCTTCTTCACACCAATTTACTTCACAACTAACTACTCCACACCTAGCTTCTTCACTACAATCTAATTCCTAACTTTTCTTCTTCACACCAAGCTACTAACTAATCACACAATCTATATATCTAGCACAACTATCTATAATCAAATATTCACAACAATCTTCACAAAGAATAATGTAAATAATCTTGATGATGCACCAACAACTTGGATGTGGAGATCACACCAAGTTGTAATACTTCTTGTCTTTGGGGATAGAAGTATTCTTCTCTTGCACTTGAGAGGATGAAGTTTGAATCACTTTGAAACAAAGAATTATACACTTATGATCAAAGGATAAAAGAATAGAAATGTGGATCTAGATCAGAAAGTTTAGAAGTGCAAAAGGTGAGAAAATTCTGAGGAGTGAACTAGTATTTATAGGGGAAAAAAATACTGTTCTAGAGCGTGGCCGGTCCCCTTAATTAATGGCCGGTCCCCTTAATGATTAAGGGGGCCGCCCCTTCAGAATGTTGGTTTTTCTTGTCTTTTAGTGAGGAATATTTTTCTGGATAAAATTTGCCATTTTTGGTTGGAAATTTGAAATCATATATTTATAATGAATTAAACATATTCTTTTAATTCCAAAAGTAATTTTGTAAAAGATATAAGATGCTTAATACATTTTATAAAAATTCTAGTGATTAGAAAAATTTCCTTTGATCATGAAATGCAATAAACCCTTTGTTTATTCATACCTTAAGTGATATGGAAGCAAAGACAAATATTAAGCACTAAAAACTTGTTTACGTCATAAGTTTTAGATTAATGAGTTTATGCTTTGTAATTATCAAAACATAGAGACATTGTTAATATGCTAACAATGTTTTAAGACATTATTTATGTCAAGAATCTCCCCCTTTTTGATGATTACAAAACCTTAAACTCATTAGGTCTAAAAAATAATTTTCAGACAAGTATTTAGAGTTTAACATTCTCTTCTCCCCCTTTTTGTAAAATCAAAAAGATTAATGCTCCCCCTTGATGTATACTCCCCCTCATTTGAGAGCACCAAGGGAATGAGCTGTGGAAATCTTGGCTACACAAAATATTAGAAGAGAACAAGGCACATATACATGCAAAGCAATAATTATAAAAATAGATTCATTCAAGCATCATAGAAAGCATTACAACATTTAATATGCTTAAGGCATATTGATCATAATAAAACAAAAGAAAAGACATAGTCCTATATTGCCTAAAAGAGCACTTGGACTTGCTTGCAATTCATGGTTGATTGTTTTATTTGCTTGAAGGATAACATAAGCATAAAGCTTAGTTGTTAGATGGAGAAGGATACAGAGTGGGGTATGGAGCGGAAGAGGTGGACCTTACGATATTGTATCGTGTTAAGGGTGGAATGGGATGAGGTCGAGTGAGGAGATATTCAATCTAAGAAATATCTTCACTCAAGTATAGGATTTGTTTTTGAAGGAAGATGCAACAAGGGCAATAGTGAGTGTGGTTTGTAACTTGATCCAAGTTAAGAGAGTGAGGAAGGCAATTGTTGTAGGGTGATGATGGAGGTTGCCCTTTGTTGCGTTGTGCAAGATGCATGGCATTGAGATCACAAAGATCATGGATTTGTGATATTTCATCATGGAACTTTTGCTTTTCCGTGGTAATGCGGAGAAAGTCATTGTGTTGATATGGATGAATTGGGTTTGTGTAGTTGGAGTTGTAGTGGGATGGTTGATAAAACTTGTATGGATCATTACAAGTGGTTGGAGGATGAGATGAGTGGTTTGGCATGAAGGAAGATGTTTGGCCAATGTTGTATGGTTTGTAAAGAGGATCAAATGAATGTCCTTGTGAATTTGGTGTAAAGTTTGGGAAGTAAGTGGTTAGTGGTGTTGAGTGATTTCCATCTTCATTTGTTATTATGGATTTGTTTCGAGGGCTTTTTCTTCGTCAAACGGGTTTTTCCGTCATTCTTGCAAGCCTTGAGGCTTTTGGTTTTGGTTTGTTTGGAGAAGCCATGAAGGGATGAGTGAAGAGTTTTGAGGATTGGGGGTATTTATAGTGTAAGATTTGTGTGTTTTTGGATGGATAAAGTTTGTTTTGGAGATTAGGACAAAATGCGTTGGTGAAAATTAGGAAATGTAGGTTGAAATGGGCTAAAAAGCAAAAAAGATTCTGTAAACCCGACCATCAGATGGCCGGTCCCCTTAATTAGGGGGCGGTCCCCTTAATGATTAAGGGGGCCGCCCATCTGGTGATTTACAGGTTGCCAAAATTGGGTTTTTGGCAGAAAATTTGCAGAAAGGTTGTGTGTTTGGATTAGAATTCAAGCAAGTTCAATTCCTTTATGCAATATAGAATCTAATCTAATCAAGATATAGCATGCATGCATGAACACATAGGCAAAAGAGCAAATAATCAACACATAATAAGCAAGAGGAGGCAAGTAAGGGCAAGATCACTTAAACTTCCTAAGGCACCTTTCTTAGATTAAAGGCAAAGGCAATTAGTGAGTGAAAAAACTAGTGATGGATCAAGATGACAACATTATTAGTGAATTTGTCCTAGTGTGTTTCTATATGCAACAAATGTGGAGATGTGATTGTTTCGACTCCTAAATGCAAAAAGAAATAACGATCCTAAGAAATAATCCAAATGATCTCCTTGATTCACTTTTTGCTCGATCATGAATGTCAAAGACATATATTAGATTATATACCTTGACAATTTATGTGAGAGTTTATGCATGATTTTGAAAAACAATGTTTTTAGTATTAGTCAACAATGCAAGAAAAATGATCTTCATGTGATTCCTAGATGTGAGAATAATTTTTAAAGAAAATTGATTGGGTTTTACAAAGGAGTTTATGCAAAGAAAATAAAATTTCCCAATCTTTAGTTTTGTGCGAAATAGATTCCTAGACTCAGAAAAGATGAAATGGAAGAAAAATAAATTTTATGCAAGTATAAATTTGTATTAATATAATTTAGTCAACTTGTTCCATCATTCCTAATCTTAAACGCAAGTGGTTGAATAATTCACGCTTAAGGGGTTTTGTGAATATATCCGCAATGTTGTCTTCCGATGCAACCTTTTCTATAGATATATTTGCCTTTTGTACATTATCCCTAAGAAAATGGTGGCGTATTTCTATGTGTTTAGTCCTAGAGTGTTGCACCGGATTTTTACTTAAATCTATCGCACCTTTGTTATCGCACATAATGGGGACATTTTCTAACCTAATGCCATAGTCTATGAGAGCTTGTTTCATCCACAGTGCTTGTTGACATGCCTTTCCAGCGCTTACATATTCGGCTTCGGTGGTAGAAATAGCAAGAGCGGTTTGCTTCTTCAAAAACCAAGATGTTAGACAACATCCCATAAACGTGCAAATACTGCTAGTGCTCTTTCTATCTACGTAGTCTCTCGCATGATCCGAATCCGCATAGATGATGGTTTCTATGCCTGATCCCTTAGGATACCATAATCCTAAGTGTATAGTGCCTTTAACGTATCGGAAGATACGCTTAACCGCTTCTAGGTGAGAGGTTTTGGGATCCTCTTGAAAACGAGCACAAAGGCAGACACTAAACATGACGTCGGGTCTACTTGCCGTCAAGTATAGTAAACTACCTATCATTCCTCTATACTTGGTGTTATCTACGGACTCACCTTCATCGTCCTTTGTGAGCTTTACTTTCGTAGACATGGGAGTTTTCATGGGTTTTGAGTCTTCTAGGCTAAATTTCTTAAGCATTTCCTTAATGTACTTAGATTGGTTAAAAAATATTCCATCTTCTAATTGTTTTATTTGTAATCCTAGGAAGAAGTTAAGTTCACCCATCATACTCATCTCAAACTCATCATGCATGATTTTGGCAAATTCATCACACATGTCTTGACAAGTCGATCCAAATATAATGTCATCAACATATATTTGGACAATAATGAGATTTGGGTATTTCCTTTTAGTGAAAAGAGTGTTATCTACCATTCCCATGGAATAATCATGTTTAATAAGAAAAGCTTTTAATCGATCATACCAAGCTTTGGGAGCTTGTTTGAGTCCATACAAAGCTTTCTTTAACTTATAAACATAATCAGGTTTTGCGTAGTCAATGAATCCTGGAGGTTGTGCCACATATACCTCCTCATTGATAAAACCGTTGAGGAATGCACTTTTCACGTCCATTTGGAATAACTTAAAATCTAGGGCGCAAGCATAGGCAAGTAATATCCTAATCGATTCTAGTCTAGCTACGGGGGTATAAGTTTCGTCATAATCAATTCCTTCTTGTTGATTATAACCTTGGGCAACTAACCTAACTTTATTCCTAGTAACTATTCCATTCTCATCTAACTTATTTCTATATACCCATTTGGTTCCTATGATGGTCATATTCTTTGGATTTGGGACTAATTCCCAAACATCATTTGCCTTAAATTGATTTAATTCTTCTTGCATAGCTATAACCCAACTTTCATCTTTTAAAGCCTCGCTAATATTCTTAGGTTCTATTGCTAAGAGGAAACAAAAGAAGTTGTTTTTATCTTGGGCTTGTGACCTAAGGGTTCTTTGGTTAAGATGTCCTATTATATTATCTAATGGATGTGATCTAGATTCCTTAATATTAACAGTTTCGTTATTTTCTAATTGAATGTCTTCATTATCATTTCCTATGGGTTTTGTTTTACTAACCTCAATAGCTTCATCTTCGACTAAATCATCATCTTCTAAAGGTAATGTATTAGGAGGTGGTGGTGTTTCATCAAATGTTACATTTAGTGATTCCTCTACTTTCATGGAGTGTTTGTTAAGTATTATATATGCTTTGCTATTTTGTGAGTATCCTAAAAATATTCCTTCATATGATTTTGGATCAAACTTAGTGAGGTAATCCTTACTGTTTAGAATATAACATTTACTTCCAAATACCCTAAAGTAGCTTAAGTTTGGTTTTCTACCTCTTAATAACTCATAAGGAGTTTTTCCTAGAATTCTCCTAATTGATACCCTATTTAAAATATAAGTTGATGTATCTACGGCGTGACACCAAAATTTTTGTGGGATGGATTGTTCATTTAACATAGTTCTACTCATTTCTTGTAGTGACCTATTTTTTCTTTCTACTACGCTATTTGATTGAGGAGTACGAGGAGCGGAGAAATTGTGAGATATTCCATTTAACTCACAATATTTTCCGAATTGTACTTCGTTATCAAATTCCCTACCATGGTCCGTCCTAATGGCAACTATTGAGCATCCTAATTTATTTTGAATCATTTTACTAAATATTTCGAATTTTTCAAAGGCTTGGGTTTTGTCACTTAAAAACCTAGTCCACGTGTATCGTGAGTAGTCATCTACTATTACTAAGGTATATTTGTTTCCTCCATAGCTTCGCACAGCGGATGGACCGAAAAGATCCATATGTAATAATTCTAGGCACCTAGTAGTGGATACTATATTCTTAGCTTTGTGACTAGCATGAGCTTGTTTTCCAATTTTACATGCATCACAAAAATGTTTGTCATATTTTAGATTAGGCAAATTTCTAACTAATTCCTTAGAGGCCAAAGATTGTATTTTTTGCATGTTAGCATGTCCTAATCTCCTATGCCACAATGTAGAGTTTTCATCTAGGGTCGTTAGGCATATCCTATCCTCAGGCTTGTTTCCTAGTTTCATAACATATATGCCACCTTTCCTAATTCCTCTACATATAATTTTTCCATTCTTAACTATTTCGCTATCCTCTTCGGTAAATGTGACTCTACATTTATTATCACATATTTGTCCTACACTAAGCAAGTTATATGTTAAATTATTTACATGCTCTACATTTTCAATGGTAAGCGAGTCTTGAGAAATCGTACCTTTGCCAATGATTTTTCCACGTAAGTCACTACCAAAAATAACGTTACCTCCATTGTATGCCTTGTATGTAGAGAATAGCTTGCGGTTCCCCGTCATGTGCCTTGAACATCCGCTATCTTTGATCCATTCGTCGGGTTCCAAGTCAATTCCTAAACATATTTCGTCGGTTTCTTTTGCCATAAAACACTTTTCGTCTCTTGGCTTTTCAACTTCTTCTTTGTCACTATCACTCCATGTTCCACTAACAAAAGCGCCTTGATTTTCATAACCTGGTGGCTTTAGACATTCGCCAATGAGATGATTTGGACTTCCACATCTAAAGCACTTTCTTTTCCCGTAGTTTTCACTTCTATTTCTTTGGAACGCTTTTCTTTCATCTCGTGATGATCTAGTGAATCTTCCTCGTCTCTTGAAGAATTTCTTGAATTCTCTTACGGCCATTGCATATTCTTCGTCTTCACTTTCGTCACTTGAATCATCATCATCACTAGGTTCCTTTTTGGCTTTTAGAGCAATGGATTTGGTTTGTTCTTTCTTGACTTTGACCGTTTCCGAATCTCTTCTTATGATTTCTTCATGAACCTTCAAGTTGCCAATTAGTTCATCTAGTCATAACGTCATCAAGTTCTTTGATTCTTCAATTGCCGTGACCTTAGCTCGCCATTTTGGATGCAATGCCCTAAGAAATTTTCTAACATAATTTTTACTAGAAAATGTCTCATCTAGTGCTTTTAAACTTGTGATAATAGTGTTAAACTTAGCAAAAGCATTATCAATTGATTCCTCTTCCGGAATCATAAATTGTTCATATTGTTGTACAAGAAGATCTATTTTATTATCTTTGACTTGGCTATTACCTTGGTGAGTGATTAGTAAAGAATCCCAAATTTCTTTGGCGGTTTTACACATAAACATTCTTTCATACTCTTTGCGTGGTAACGCATTATAAATAACCATTTTAGCCTCATTATTTTTTGCTAATTTCTTTTTCAAATCATCATTTTGTTCTTCGAAAGATACAATTTCATTCATTTTAGTTTCAACATTATATTGAATAGGGGGAAAATCACTAAAGGTAATAATATGCCAAAGATCAAGATCTTTTGATTTCACATACGTTTCGAATCTATTTTTCCAATATAAAAATCCATCACTTTCAAATAGTGGTGGTCTTTGCATAGATTGCCCTTCTAAATATTTTTCAGATTTCATAGATCGTTACAAGTTTTAAAATACAATATATTTTAAAAATCTTGCTAGACGTGGCTCTTGATACCAATTGTGGAAAACTAGAAGGGGGGTTGAATAGTTTTACGTCTTTTTAATTCGTTATAAAAGATAGTTTTAGTGTTTTCTTAGCTTTTAAAAACTTAGATTCGATAATATGTGATCTCAAGTCTTGCACAATGTAAACAACTATCAATAAATAATATATAACAATGATAAGTAACGAAATAAGTAAGAGATGGAAAGATCGAACCGCGAGACAAGAGATTTATAGTGGTTCGGCTACAAGGACACCTTCCTTGCCCTACTCCACTCCCCGAGCACCTAACTCGAGAGTTTTCTTCACTATATCAACAAGCTCCCTTATGGCGGAGAAAACCTTACACACCAATTTACACACCACAACTTCTTCACACCTAAGTCACAACTTCTACACAACTTCTTCAAATCAATCTATTTCACAACTAACTACTCCACACCTATCTTCTTCACACCAATTTACTTCACACCTTAAGTGATATGGAAGCAAAGACAAATATTAAGCACTAAAAACTTGTTTACGTCATAAGTTTTAGATTAATGAGTTTATGCTTTGTAATTATCAAAACATAGAGACATTGTTAATATGCTAACAATGTTTTAAGACATTATTTATGTCAACACTCTGTTCCTGCTTTTCCCCATTATGCGAGGGGGTGGTTCGAAGGCTTTGGCAGCCTTCTCTGTGGCTAAAATCTCCCTTGGAGACTTCGTGAGATTTCCTAATAGACCATGGTTCGGACCCTTGTTGTAAGGGGTAAATCTATTATGGTTTTGTGTTTATTCTTCGACCCTTCCCATGAAGACGATTTTATTCCCTTATTGCTCTCCACCAGAGCTCCATTGGTGGATACCTCTTTGGCTTCTATCCATGTATATGTTTTTTCCATCAAGCCTTTGTATGTTGCCGGAAGATCTGTAGATAAGAATTCCACAAGAGTCCGGTTGCGTAGGCCATGGACGAAACCAGAAATACGTTGCTCTTCGTGCAAGCCTAGAATCTTCAGGGTTTCGTCAGTGTATCTAGTGACAAGGTTTCTTGTTCTTTTGTTCTCCTTCTGCTTAATATTGTGCACTGTGAGGTACGTTCTTGTGAATTTCTTCTGTTGGCTGAAGTGAGATCGAAACTTAGCCTTCAAATCGTCAAGGTTGATAATGCTTCCTAGCTTCTGCCCATTCCACCAAATACGTGTTGAATCTCGGAGGGTATATGTGAACATGTGACAGGCTACTGGCATGGCCCATTTCTGCATTCTTATAGCTCCTTCAAATAAATGTAGGAAATTATCTGGGTCCACCTTTCAATCGTAAGTGCCTATATGTGAAGGCATCTTTAAACCATCCGGCAAGGGATAATCTTCGATCCATCTCACGAAGGGTGTAGTGGGGCCCACGGGCTCAGCATATGGATGGGCATACGGTGGTACGTTCATCGGAACAATATGGTATGGATTAATAGGAGGGGGTACTCCTAAAGAAGGCTGACTAACATAGAAAGGATGAGGCGTACTCGTGTTTGGAGTGTAACCAGTATACATGGTATACGGGGGGTATACCATGGAAGGGTTATAGGGCACAGCGGTTTGTGAAGGATACTGATTGCCAGGTTGCCCATTGATTTGGGGATAAAGAATCGGAGGGTGGCCCTAGACCGGGAATTGAGGATGCAGGCCAATGGGGGGAAGACTCCCTCCTGTGTTGACTGGGCCTAGATTACCCTCCACACCAGATGCGTGGGAGGGCCGTAGAGGGATTCCTCCTTCGGTCCTTCCTAAGTGAGCTGCTAATAATGGGGGTAGGTTTACCTCCATGTTCTCCCTCTGCCGACTCCTCCCGTTAGAGCCTTCGGCGACAGTTCCTTCCCTCCTCGTGGGTGTTCTCTCGAGAACTCCTTCGAATCCTACGCTTCTTCCTTCAACCCTTCTACTTACAGGCGACCCAATGCGCAGGATAGGGTGGTGAGCCCTATGGATTGAAGGTCTCGGTTCCATTTCGATCTCCTCATCATACTCATCGCTGGAATATTCTAACTCCCTACACATCGCCGTATTTCTGATTTGTCTCATTCGAGCCCTTAGCAAGGACTCTAACTCTTCATAATTAGCGTCGACAAAGGCGGGGCTAATGATGAGTTCTGGGTTGGCCGAAGTGGATGCATGGTGATTGGGCGTTATTTCAGGATGAGATCGTGCAGTAAAGGTGGAGACCGTGATTGGCGGCAGGTTGTTGGCGTCTGTTACGGGAAAAGGGGTTAAGGACGAGAAACCCGGTGGGGGTGTAACTTCTTGTTCTGAATTCATGCCGGAATAATAGCGAGTGTATTTGACTTGGTTATTTTGCTTGGAAATAACGGGACTAATTGTAGCGGGTCCCACGGATGGCGCCACTGATTGTACAATATTTTGCACTACCAGGACTTCGATGGTGATCAAAGGAAAATGAGGGGTGTTGTGATTGCGCCAAGCTTGGAGTAACCTGAAATAAGAAATACTAAAACACTACGTTAAGTGATTGCGCAGGGGTTGGACCCTGCGAACCACCTCCGGCGTGTGAATGAGTGATTGGTATGAGAGTTTAAGTATATGCGTAGTAAAGTAAGGTGAGATAGATTGCATACCAGATTTGTCATCGTCCAGGACTATTTATAGGTGAAGAAAACGGTCCTGGAGAGTGGTCACACGTTTGATGGAGATCATGGGGGCGTCCCATGATTTGTGGTAACCGCTAGGGGTTAGTGCCCCACTCCTCCGGGTTTAGCGGGGGTGCTAAAGAGGAAGAGGCGACGTGGGTAAGACTTGGTCTCCCCAATATTGGGCTTGGCATTGTTCTGTCCATAAAACTTATCGAGAGATACCCCGAAGGGCTTAATCCTTCGATTGGCGAATTCCCACTTGGTAACTAGATCATTGATGATTAGTTTTACGCCAAGAAAAGTTTTAGGAGGCTAGCCAGAGCCTTCGATTATGTAGGTTGCGATTACACTCGAAGGGGTGTCCTTCGAGCTAATCGGAGGGTACATCATCAATTCATCATATTCTTTTTCAAACCATATTTAGCCCAATTATTTTTAACATAGTACTCAACCACTGGAAACTCCATTCTATTACCAATAAAGTAGCCATATAGGGTATGCTCAAGACGTGCACTAACCCTTTCAACCACACTACGTGGAATAGAAACGTTAACTCCTTTACAAACTGAAGATTTATCCATTGTATTCGCATCCACAATTACAACATTGGGTGTTGTATCGTTGATATTGTCATCAAAATTAGAATTTGTTGCAGTAGAATCCATTTCATAAACCTCAAGCAAACCACTCATAGCTTCATGCACCTGTGAACGAGTATCACTATACAAATTAGACCATATTGGATATTTACCAGCTTTAACCTCCTTAAGGAATAAATGAATATCCAAGGTTGATTTCAGCGAGACACTAAACGCCAATTGAATAAGATCGTGTTTGCTTTTGATAGAATTAAGCTCAATAGAAGGACCAATACCCATGTTCAAATGGGATGATTCAGCAGCAATCGGTCCTTCAGAATTCTCAACCTGAACATGAGGAGATGTATCATAAGAATTTTCAGCTATAGGCTGTGTCACCACACCTGTAACATCCTTAGTTCGAGACTTCTTATGTTTCCTCATAGTCACCTTCGACAAATCAACAGTAGCACTCAATTCTTCAATATTCACATTAACAAGTTGTGTTAATGTATTATTCCCCTCTCCCATATTCGATATCACAATAATGAACACCAAATACTAATGCAAACGCATGAAACCAGAAACAAAACACTTCAATAAGTACGAGTAAACCCTAATTTAACCAATTAGGGTTTTTTAATCAGGAACGAACAATAACTAACCCATAATAAATTACTGATGTCTAATCGGTATTGATGATTAATGATTGGAATTAAATAGACCAGAACACGAACCGACTAAGAAAACCCTAGGTATCGATTTAGAGAAAAATCCAAACAATAAGTAAACCGACCTAATATCCCAATAGAAACAACGACTGAAGCAAGGTAAAACGTGAATCAAGATTGTAATGGAGAGGAATAAGAGATCGATCAGGCAGAAAAGTTAAGGTAAGGGTTTTGCAGAATCTCCAAAATCGCCAAAGGGGGAGAGTTATGAATTGAAACATGAGTCGAAAATACATAATCTTGTAAACTAAAATTAAGCTTCAACAAACAACACAAACAGATGGTTTAACACTTGCATAAATCGTTGTGTTTTACATAAGTAAAGGTCTTAAAACACATGAAATAATAAATAAATAAGAAAACATACACATGAGGAAATAAAAATAGTGTGATTCATGTGGCTTGCAACTTGGAGAACAGAAAATGATTGTTAAACAAGATCTACATGGCCCTGTTGGGACGACATTAACCAAGTCTTTTTATATTTTAATGATGGGAAATAAACTTTCGAAACACATAAAATAACAAACACTAGCCAAAATTCCCCGAACCCCACATCTGCTCCTGACGCACTGCCCACGCGCGGACACGCCAGCAGCGCGCCAGGCTTTTGTGAAGTTCGGGACAAATTTTGAAAGTCGGCTTTCCCCTTACATGACAAACGTGGATCTTTCAATACAGGTACGTATATGTTATGTGCTTAATTGAGAACACTCGAAACGAGTTTTAGAATTAAAGAGATCAAACTTTTCAAATACCCGTTTTTGGTAAAACGCCAACTCAAGTATTTTGACAAATGCTTCTAGCTAAGGCTTTTCTAAACCTAGGGGACTTATATACTTCACGTAACATCAAGTGAAAGTATTCATATGGTCATAACCCGTGCTTACATCTTCTCTAATCACATAACGGGTTTACTCCCTTATTGGTCAAACTAAGTCAAAGGCCCCTTTGCGTAAACGCATCCTTTCCCATATGGGATATGCTTTACAATGATGCAAAGCACTTAGCTTGTTTGCATCAAGGTGATTATTGGATTCGTCAAGTCGTGAAAAGTCACGAGTTATGAGATTATGAATACTCGACGTTGAGTTACTTGAGATTATAAGTAACCTTTGATTTTCTAATCCTCCTCACAACTCATAATCATATTTGTCAATTATTTTCTTTTTTAATGACAATATGATTATCTTCTAATCAATCATTTGATTACTCTTAACTTCAAACTAATCCTCCCACCATTTCAAAACCCTTCCAAATCTTATCCCCGACATCCTCTTATATTCCTTGTACTTTCATGTACTTCTTGTCCTTTACATTCCCACACCATATCTCAAAAACATTCTCTTTGCAACATTCCCTTTCAACCACTAGGATCTCACCAACACATCATCCTCTTCATACAACCATCAATTTCAAACCAAATAAACATTCCTCACATACACTCACACTCACTCTCTTTGGATTCAAAATTTTCACACACTCACTCACAAACATTCTCCCATACACACTACCTTACTCAGAACACTCTCAAATTTAAATCCAAGCCAAAGGCTCCCCGTCTAATCAAATCTTATATTCCTTACACATCCAACTCACTTCCTTACACTTCCAACATTCATATTTTAAAATTACACACACTCCTCTCACATTCCTCTCCCCCCTCACACACTAGCCAACTCACTCCCCATCTCATCAAATCTTATATTTCTTACACAATCCAACTCATCATCTTATCCCTTCATCTCTATTTTAACACATGGGGAATTTCAAATTCAAATTTGAATTCACTCTTTAGGCTCCAAAACCATCACATCATTCCAACTCACTCAAACTCATCTCAACCGTCCATCACACCTAAACTCATCTCAACCTTCCATTTCAGCATCTTCTCCAAGGATGGAATATTCCCTTGGATATCCTTCTTAACTCAACCATGGTTTCCTTTCTAACCCAATCATGATTTGTTCACAACACACTCCTTTCTCACCCAACCATGGTTACTCCTCTAACTCAACCATGGTTCACCTTAACTCAACCTCACTCTCTCTTTTCCCTCTCACACCATTTGAATTTCAAATTCAAATCTTCCCTCTCTAACATCCACACTTCCTTTCCAAGCAAAGGAATATCCTCTTGGCATATTCTTCTCTTCTCTCTATGCCAAGTGAGGAATACCTAAACTACCCATATCCGATTATCCTTTCTATCTTCTCTCTTTGATAATTGATGTGGTCTTAAACACTTCACAAAACATTTTTCTAAATGGCTATTTGAGTTGGTAGACTTTTAGAATGATTAATGTTATGGTCTAAATGTGTGAAGTACAATTGGGGGTTTAGAAAGGATCAGTATTTACAAGACCAAGATCCCACAAGGAATGAATTCACCAGTTAGTCTGGAGCGCTGCCTGCGCTCCGACGCGCAGGCAACGCACCAGTCTCGGTACATTATTTGCCATTTGGGATCTTGGTCGATAAATACCCACCTTTGCCTCTTGTATTCCTTACCAATTGTCATTATTTTTTCTCTCTATATTCTTTCTCTCTAATCCTCTAATTCTATCTTGTGTTCTTAATCTTTCACACTAACATCTATTGAAAGAACACATCTCCTTGCAAGGGAAGAATCACAAGAACCTAATCCACTCTTGTGATTGTGTCGAGGCTCTTCTTATCTTTATCCTTTCTATTAAAATCGAGTCTCTAGGTTAAGTTAGAGCTTGGTTGAACATACAAACACTTATTCTTTCAATTTTTTTGTAAGGGAAGTCTTGTATCTTGGTGACCAAGCCTAAATCATTGGGGATCTAGTTGGGGTTTGATACTTCCGGTGAGAAATCTTGGTTGTGGTCTTAGTGACCTTAGTAGAAGTCGAATCACGAGATTCTTTTGGGGGAATACCGTTGGGAGTAGCTCCTTCTTTGTGAGCATGGATATTAGGGAATATCGGTGGAGTAAAGTTGTAACGGTTTATAGTCCACTGAAAGGATTATACTAGTGTAATAGTATCGGTGTCGTGGATTCGCAACTAGACGTACGGATGGTATAAACCCCCATCCCCAACAAGTATATATCTTTGTGTTCTTTACTTGCTTTATATACTTTGGTTGTGTTTGTGGTTGTTGGTTTCTTGTACAACCACTTGGTATTTCTTGAGGCTTAAAGTTTTTTAAACATGCAAAAAGCCTAAGAAACCGTATTCACCCCCTTTACGGTTCTACAATTGGCATCAGAGCGGTATACTCAAGTTTTTGAGCGTTAAAACCTTTCCGAGAAGTCATTTTAAGTCAAAAACTTCTTTTCCTAAAATCTAAAATCCTAACTAAAGATTTTTGGCAAAGTAGAGTATAGATCCATGGCTCAAGAGAACTATGTTGAGCGGTGCTCTATGCAAAGACCACCTTTGCTAGAGACCGATGGGTTTTGTTTTTGGAAAACCCGATTTGAGACCTACGTTAGGTCTAAGGGTCTTGACTTATGGGAAATCATCCAAAATGGTGATTTTGTTTTCATGATGTAAGATCCCAAAATCAAGTTGATGGTGGAGAAACCATACTCGGAACTTAAAGATGATGAGAAGAGAAGACTTGGAAAGAATCAAGAAGCCAAGATGATGATCTACAATGCTCTACCTCGAAGGGATTTTGAGAGATTCCATGTTTGCAAGACCGCCAAGGAGATTTGGCATTCGCTCATCATCACCCATAAAGGCAATTCACAAGTCAAGGATTGCAAGATCGACCTTCTCATTCAACAATATGAGAAGTTTTTGATCTCGGATGAAGAAACCATCGACAATGGTTACACACAATTCAATGTTACTATCACAAGCCTCACGGCTATAGATCCTAGCTTTTACAGCAAGAACCATGTGAGGAAGTTTCTTTGAGCTCTTTTGGTAAAGTAGCGGCCGAATGTGACGGCCATTGAAGAAGCCAACAATTTGGCGGAACTTCCTCTTGACGAGCTTATCGGCAACCTCAAGGTCTATGAAGTGATTCTTGAGAATGACAAGGTTGCAACCAAAGACAAGAAGGAGAATGTGAAGTTTTTGGCTCTCAAAGCTAAAGTCACTAAGAGTCAAGTTAGTGACGATAGCGGTAGTCAAGAAGGAAGCGATGGTGATGAAGCGATGAAGAGTATAACTTGATGGCAAAGAACTTTAGGAGGTTCTTTAGGAGAGGTGGTAACTTTAGGCATGGTAATTGGTTCGGTAATTGAAGTAATTGTGGAAGAAACAACTTTGGTAGAAGTAGAGGTGGTGACAACAAGGTTGGCAAAAGTTCTAGGCGTGCTAAAGGATGCTACAATTGTAGTGAAAAAGGTCACTTCATAAGTGAGTGTCCTAAGCCCAAAGAGAACAAAGCATTCGTCGGTGGAGCTTGGGGTGATAGTGAAGATGAGGATCAACCAAGCAAGGAAGCTACGTGTCTCATGGCACAAGAAAAACTTGAGGTTTGTCTCAAAAAGTGATCTACAACCGGACGAATAGATAGTAGATACTGGATAGTGGTTGCACTAAACACATGACTGGGAATAGGAGATTGTTCACCTCATACAAGGCGTATGACGGCAATCAAGTCACTTTTGGAAGCAAACTTAATGGCAAAATCATCGGTAAAGGTAACGTCCTTCATGACTCCATATAAATAACCAATGTTGAGCATCTTAGTGGTTTAAACTTTAATTTGATTAGTGTTAGTTAATTAAGTGATGATGATTGTGAGGTTAAATTTACTAAAGTAGATTGTACTATTAGTAAAAATGGTGTGTATTAGCTAGAGGTCATAGGAGAAATAACTTGTATACATGCAAGTTAGGATATAACTTCAAACAACACATATGTCTTACATCTATGGTGGATAACTCTACGTTTTTGCATAAGAGGTTAGGTCACGCCAATATGAGGTTAGTCCAAAGTCTAGCTTCTAACAAGCTAGTAAGGAATTTACCAAAGTTGAGTTTTGAAAGACATTATTGTGATACTTGTCTAGGGAGTCAAGGACATACGAACAATAGGAATAGGAATGAAGTGTCAACTAGTAGGGTTTTAGAGTTGTTACACTTGAATTTGTATGGTCCATTCCTAATCCAAATCTATGGAGGAAACTTCTACACTTTGATGATTACCGTCAAATTATACTTGGGTGTTGTTTTTAGCATCTAAGGATGAAGTCTTAGGAAAATTTGATATTTTGAGAAAGAAGCTTGAAAACCTACTTCATTGTTCTGTTGTTTCAATAAAAACAAATCATAGTCGTGAAGGTAATTAGTGTTAGTTAATAGTCGTGAATTTGATAAATTACAATTTGGTAACTTTTGTGAACATGGAATATCTTATAACTTATCGGGCCCGTTCACTTCTCAATCGCTTGAGATTGTTGAAAGAACACATCGTAAGTTACGAAAGATGAGTCGTACAATGCTTGATGAGCAATCCATTCTACAAAAGTTTTGGTGTCATACCTTAGATACCGCATGTTATATCTTTAACAGAGTTTACATTAAGAAAGCCATTAATAAAACACCTTATGAGATACTTAGAAATAGGAATCCTTTATTAGAATACTTTAGGGTGTTTGGTTGTAAAGTATTCATACTTAACACCAAAGAATATCTCACCAAATTCGACCCAAAGTTGTATGAAGGTGTGTTCTTAGGATACTCTCAAACTAGTCAAGAATACATAGTGCTTATTAAGGGAACAATGAGGTTTGAGGAATCTCTTAATGTGACCATTGATGAGAGCATGCCTGAGCCTAAATCATCTCCTTCGGTAGAAGATGATGTGATCAATGAATACATAGTTCAAGATCAAGAATGGTTGCAATCATTACAAGTTAATGATTCGGATGAAGGCAATCCTAAGATAGTGAGAGAAGCGAAGGGTCATCCTATACACTTAGGTTTTTCATGGTTGACATGCATCTTAGGAGAACAATCTTTCAAGAATAAATTTAAAGGTCTAGATGGGGTTTGCATTGTCCTACTTAGGTGCTCTTAGAGCTTATGTGCTTATGTGATTAGGACTTATGTGAAGGCATGGAATGAAATTTCATTACATGATTTTCGAGAGGAAAAATATTCATCAATTCATTATTCAAACGACGGTTGATAATAGTCAAGATTATACATGTCTATACTATATGTGAAGAACAAGAAAATTTAACACAAATTATCTTATTAAGACTTAATAAGATTGAAAGTCATTTGTGGCAAATTACCAAGAATAGACAAAGTTTCGGATCACGACTCATACTTGTGTTGAAGAATTTATATCTATATCTACTTGTTCGATTGATGTGGAAATTGCATGCTATGTGTTTAGGGTAAAAAAGAAAAGAAAAGATTTTATGCAAACATACAATCTACTTACATAGTTGAAGAAAATCCGGTATGGTATTGCATAACAAACTAAAATACCCAATAAATAGACTTAATAAGCTAAGTATCTCATCCGAGATCTTAGAAACTTATGTTATTAAAGTCGACACACTACACAACAAACTATGAACCGGAGATATCATACATTGTGTATCGACTTTCTATACAATGTATGATGGCTCATGGGACCTAGCTTGTGTTTCTAAATTAAAAATACACTTGATCTATATATACATACAACTATACTTTTGTGATGTCTTACATGAAATACTTGCACTTGGTTCATGTATGATGAGTGTGGTTCTAAATTATGTTGAATAGAATCATTTTACTCCAATACGATGATCTAGGAACTTTTCTCATCCAACCACAGTTGGAAGCATCATGCATGGCTTAACAAATTATGGTTCATGCATGATACATTATGGGAAAACTCATCATGTGATTAAAATCAAGTTCTTAAGAACTATGTGTTGAAGTGTTTGTGGAGCGGTCCAATATGGTACCAAATTGGGTACCCTCTTCCTCCTAAGCTTGATGTGTCAAACAATGATGATGCACGCAAATGAAAATGTTGTTTGAAAACCATCAAAATTGAAAATGATCTCAAAGATCTTCAAGAGGAGTTGAGGGAATTGCACCTTGCTTACAAAAACAACTTCATGATGTTGACTAATGTGTTTAAAGATCTAGCCAAGGTTGCCGCCCAAAAGCGCAAGAAATAAGCGTGTTTGGGGAACCATTGTGGAATGGCTATGAGTCTATGGGAAAACTCCATGTAGTTGAATAATTTAATGGTAGGAATGTGTCTTGTTGATGTTGTGGTTTCTTGTTTGTACTGGTTGTGATCCTTGTTATATGTTTTATGATTGAATGAAATAAAATTGTGTGTTGTTTTGTGATATTATTCTCATGCTCAACAAATGGTTATTGGAGTCATAATGGACTATATATATATATATATATATATATATATATATATATATATATATATATATATATATATATATATATATATATATATATATATATATATATATATATATATATATATATATTGTTATGGACTAACCCATGTTGTGAATATCCAAATGGTAACCTAACCTATTTTGGACTTTGACATGTGAGGATTGTTTGTTTGTTGCGTGTTGTGTTTTCTTGTGTAGCTAGGCCACCGCAAAGGTGAGGCTCTTGACCCATGAATCCTCGCCTTGGAACAATGGGGATCAACGATCTAGAGGGAGCAACGATCAAGGGGGAGCATGTTCAGGTGCATGTACGGGCTTCTTATTATCCCACATGCCCAAGTTTGAAACCTGGCTTGATTGGTAGTTTTGTCTTTTTGATTCGACAAAAGGGGGAGAAAGAAAGCAAAGAGTGAAGTCCGCCGATTCAAGATAAAGACAAAGGCTTCACCAAATTACAAGGCAAGGTCAAGACCCAAGCTACACCAAAGGCGTTCTTTGTCTTCACTACGTTTTGTAATTTTATTTGCTTTCAAAATTTATTTGTCATCATCAAAAATGGGGAGATTGTTGGGACAACATTGACCAACTCTCCTTATATTTTAATGATGACAAATAAACCTTCGAAACACAAAAAATAACAAACACTAGCCAAAATTCCCCAAACCCCACATCTGCTCCTGACACGCTGTCGACGCGCAAGGCTTCTGTGAAGTTCGGGACAAATTTTGAAAGTCGGCTTTCCCCTTACCAGAAAAATGTGGATCTTTCAATACAGGTACGTATATGTTATGTGCTTAATTGAGAACACTCGAAACGAGTTTTAGAATTAGAGAGATCTAACTTTTCAAATACCCGTTTTCGGCAAAACGCTAACTCATGTATATTGACAAATGCTTCTAGCCAAGGCTTTTCTAAACCTAGGGGACTTATATACTTCACGTAACATCAAGTGAAAGTATTCATATGGTCATAACCCGTGCTTACGTATTCTCTAATCACGTAACGGGTTTACTTCATTATGGTTAAACTAAGTCAAAGGTCCATTTGCGTAAATGCATCCTTTCCCGTATGGGATATGCGTTACAACGATGCAAAGCACTTAGCTTGTTTTCATCTAGGTAATTATTGGATTCGTCGAGTCGTGGAAAGTCACGAGTTATGAGATTATGAATACTCGACATTGAGTTACTTGAGATTATAAGTAATCTTTGGTTTTCTAATCCTCATCTCAACTCATAATCATATTTATCAATTCTTTTCTTTCTTAATGACAATATGATTATATTCTAATCAATCCTTTGACTACTCTCAACTTCAAACTAATTCACCCACCATTTCAAAATTATTCAAATCTTATCCCCGACATCCTCTTATATTCCTTGTACTTTCATGTACTTTTTGTCCCCTATATTCCCACACCATATCTTCAAAACATTCTCATACAACATTTCCTTTCAAACACTAGGATCTCACCAACACATCATCCTCTTCATCCAACCACACATTTCAAACCAAATAAACCTTCCTCACATACACTCACACTCACTCTCTTTGGATTCAAATTTCTCACACACTCACTCACAAACATTCTCCCACACACACTACCTTACTCACAACACTCTCAAATTTGAATCCAAGCCAAAGACATCCAACTCACTTCCTTACACTTCCAACATCCATATTTTCAAATTACACACACTCCTCTCACATTCCTCTCCTCCCTCACACACTAGCCAACTCACTTCCCATCTCATTAAATCTTATATTCGTTATACAATCCAACTCATCACCTTATCCCTTCAACTCTATTTCAACACATGGGGAATTTTAAATTAAAATTTGAATCCACTCTTTAGGCTCCAAACCATCACATCATTCCAACTTACTCAAACTCATCTCAACCATCCATCACACTCAAACTCATCTCAACCATCCATCACACTCAAACCCATCTCAACCTTCAATTTCACCCTTTTCTCCAAGGATGGAATATTCCCTTTGATATCCTTCTTAACTCAACCATGGTTTCCTTTCTAACCCAATCATGGTTTGTTCTAACCACACTCCTTTCTCACCCAACCATGGTTATTCTTCTAACTTAACCATGATTCACCTTAACTCAACCTTACTCTCTCTTTTCCCTCTCACACCATTTGAATTTCAAATTCAAATCTTCCTTCTCTAACATTCACACTTGCTTTCCAAGCAAAGGAATATCCTCTTGGCATATTCTTCTCTTATCTCTATGCCAAGTGAGGAATACCCAAACTACCCCTATCAAATTATTTTTTCAACCCTTCTCTCTTTGATAATTGGCTTACTTTTAAACACTTCACAAAATATTTTTCTAAATGGCTATTTGAGTTGGTAGACTTTTAGAATGATTAATTTTAAGGTCTAAATGTGTGAAGGGAGTTTAGCAAGGATGAGTATTCACAAGACCAAGATCCGACAAGGAATGAATTCACTAGTTAATCTGGAGCACTGCCCGCGCTCTGACGCGCAGGCAATGCACCAGTCTCGGTACATTATTCCCCATTTGGGATCTTGGACTATAAATACCCACCCTTGCCTCTTGTCTTCCTCACCCCTTGCCATTATTCTTTCTCTCTATATTCTTTCTCTAATCCTCTAATTCTATCTTGTGTTCTTAATCTTTCACACTAACATCTATTAAAAGAACACATCTCCTTGCAAGGGAAGAATCACAAGAACCTAACCCACTCTTGTGATTATGTCGAGGGTCTTCTTATCTTTACCATTTCTATTACAATTGAGTCTCTAGGTTAGGTTAGGGATTGGTTGAACATACAAACACTTATTCTTTCAATTTGTTTGTAAATGAAGTCTTGTGTCTTGGTGACCAAGCCCAGATCAATGGGGATCTAGTTGGGGTTTGATACTTCCGGTGGGAAGTCTTGGTAGTGGTCTTAGTGACCTTAGTAGAAGTCAAATCGCGAGATTGTTTTGGGTGGTTTTCGAGGGCGGAATACCGTTGGGAGTAGCTCCTTCTTTGTGAGCATGGATATTAGGGAATATCGGTGGAGTGAAGTTGTAACGGTTTGTAGTCCATCGAAAGGATTATACTAGTGTAATATTATTGGTGTCGTGGATTCGCAACTGGACATATAGATGGTATAAACCCCCATCCTGAAACAGTATATATCGTTGTGTTCTTTACTTGCTTTATATACATTGGTTGTGTTTGTGGTTGTTGGTTTCTTGTACAACCACTTGGTATTTCTTGAGGCTTAAAGTTTTTTAAACATCCAAAAAGCCTAAGAAATCGTATTCACCCCCCATCTACGGTTCTACAAGCCCCGTGTTGCGTCGGAACAAAATTCTCACTTATATCGTGCTTAATGTCTTCTAATTCTTATAAAGTAAAACATCTTATAGCTTAGTTTTGACTAAACTTATTATGAATAAATGCGATTCGGTACAATTTAGGGTGTGTTTGTTATATGGTATTTGGATTTGGATTTGGATTATGGAGTGATAGTAATAAATGAAGTTTGGTATGGGAGGATGGGTTTTGAATTTTGTTAGAACTCCTCAATATATGGTTTTTTTGAACTCCTGAATTTGCAACCTGGTTTGGCTCACAAAACCCTCTAGTGGTGTGCCATCTTAATGTTTGAGCTGTGGGACAAATATATTCATTATCAGTTTTATACATATAACTTTATAAAATAATAACTTTATCTATTTTATTATATATTTTCTCTTTCTATATCAAATGTAAATTTAAATCCTAATCCAAATTCAAATCATAATCCTAAACCTATGTACAAACCAAACGGTCCCTTAGAAAATCATTAAAATTTTACGGTATGTTTGGCAAAACTAGCTGTATGCTGTAAGCTGTTAACTGAAAGTTGTAAACTGCAAAGCTGTTATCATGAGCTACAAGTTGTATCTTTTTTTTCAATAAAAGTGTTTGGTAAGTTAGCTGCTAAATGTAATTATAGGATGTAAAATGACATAAAATGACATATTTATAATTGTAAATAAATGTTTGGAGGGTATGTCAGAAATTTAAAATTTTAACAGCTCCAAGATGTTTAAAAAGCTTCATGAATCAACTTTTCATTTAGGAGCTATTTGTTTAAAATAAAAGCTTGAAGTTGATATATCCAAACGTAGCTACTTATTTTAGAGGAGATTATTTTTGTAACAAAAAGCTAACAGCTCTCCAAAATGCTCTTGCCAAACAGGCCCTTGATATACTTAGTAGTTTTATAAAGTAAATGACTTATGTGATGTTTAAATTTGACTTAATTGACTTAGGTGGTGTTTGAAATTGAATTAATCTATACTACTATATAAAACATTTGAGACTTTCTAAATAAAAAAATCTTATCAATGAGGTTAGATTGTCTGAATTTCATTTAAGTGTTGTAAAGAGCCCAATTCGTAACAAATATCTTCCATTAAACATGTTTTACATAAAGAAGAAAAAAACAACTTTTTAAATAAGCAAAATAATATACAAAACCTCCTTACTAAACCACTTTAGTACCCTCCTAGTAAACCTCCCTTGACATCTGTTGTTGTTGCTCCGTCTTGAGGCCCTAAATCCCCCTCCATTTTAAGCCGTTGTTTTTTGGGCAACTTACCGGCTACATGATTATATCAGAAACGTTAGATTATCTGGAAACAATCCACTTCCTGAGTTCCTTTATGGTAAAACTCACTATAGATTACAAATTTGTCCGTTAACAATCGTCTTGCAAATTTTGGTCACAAGTTTCCTTGATAAATTTGTTGCCACAAGTACAACCATTTATAGTATACCAGCGTTTAGCGACATCTCTTGCCAGACTACACTTAAAATGTTTTTACACTTTTTAAAACAAAAAATTGATACTGTTTTTAGCTTAAATGCTACCCAGTGAACAAGGAAGAAGCCCGATGGTCCAACTAGAATACAAGTTTTAGGATTTTTAATTCTTTAACTACATTTTTTCTTCTCTCAACCAATTGATAATGGTAGTATTAGTTTGACATTAACATATTGTTAAGATATGCACTGACAATGTCATGTATAGCAATTATTTTTGGATACATGTATCTCATGTATATCTTCCCAAGTTATGAAGTACCGTGATTATGGTCAACCGGACAATCACCAATCACTAGCCTAATTTGTAGCCAATGTATTTGTATATGAATATTCTCAATATCAGTGAGAAATGAAAGCACTTCAACTATTTCACATATGAACCGAAGTCCAGGTTCTCACGGCCTAAAAAGTAAAATTATTATATGACTTCAATTTGACGATACTAAATAAGGCTCATTATTTCACAAACCAATGTACTATTTACTAGTGATTTTGTACAATTTTGGCCATGCCAATCGGCTTCATGAAGTGTAATGAACGAAATGTTGGTCACATCATTATATCGCTCTATAAGATTCAAACACATATGATATTAAGTAGTTGAAATCCATCATAATAGCCAAAGTTTAGAAGAAACATACATTTTTAGGTATTGAAGAACATCAAAGCCTTATGCAATGCTTCCGTGTACTGATTTGGCGGCAGTGGTCCAGGTTTATGCTTAGGTATCGAATTCACTATTATAGTAGGAAGCTCGATCACAAGAAAAGCAACGAAGACTGCGATAAAAGTCCACTTCAATATTTCCCATTTCACAACAATGCACCTTAAATCCACATACCTTGTCTTGTTTTTCTTCCTTAAAGCTTCATTTAGATCCAACCTCCAACTTCGTTGAGTCGCATCTCTTGTTGTTACTTCTTGTTGTTGACTTTGATTAACGTTGAATAATGATGCTCTATCCGACTCTTCTGTGTTACTAGTTCTTCTACTTGGATCTTCATCATCAATTTCATTTACTATTTCCAATGGTCCTCCACAATGATTTGATGCATACATTGTCTCTTTTTCTCTCTAAGATTTCTAAGATACCATAAATTTAAGTGTTTATACAGAAGAGAATATATACCTTATATATGTGGATATCAAAGTTTCCAAAAACATATCGCAACTGTGATTTGACTTAATCAAGTTGGGTTTCCGTTACCTGGCAAGTTTGTCAAATTGCTCATTATAACTAGAGCACAACCTTTTTTAGCATGATAATTTTCTTATACGAGTTGTATTAATTTTTGTGTGGTATCCCATTTACAGAATCCCCGTTTTCCCCTCTTTGCAGAATCTTGATGCCAGTTTCTTGACTTCCCATTCTATGTCAACACCATTAAGAGGTAATCCATTATTTTCTTTTTATTCATACGGGTCATGGCTTTTTCATGTAGTGCTTGCTTGGCGGGCCTAAAGTTTTATGTTTGTGTGTTTTCTTTTTTCACGTCGCTCTAGATGGTGGATTAAAACTACTCAGCTTCATATGTGATTCAGGTATGGATGGGGATAAACTGCATCATAATGGGTCAACTGAAAAAAGGTCGTCAAATGAAATCCCAAGCCCAGGTGCCCGTAATAGCAATCACGGTAACAACGACGATTTATAAAACAATTAAGCCATATAACAACGACGATTTATAAAATACCGTATCAAAAATCATCATAAAATCTCAATTATATAATCTCAAAAAAGAATTTCAAATACCGCATTACTAAGACATTTATAAAACAATTAAGCCATATAATTCCTCAAAACGCCATCATATCACATAATCAATATATCCATATTCTCAAATCATCTCAAAATCTCATTTCAAATCATTATCTCATAATACCTCAAAATAATCGAAGATGCTTCGGCTTGGCGGGCTGGCGGGCATTGGTCGAGGATCGTTTTCTATAAAAATCAGTTATAGTTTAGGTGTCTATTTACCTAGTTCTCTATAACCTTGGATCTGATACCAATCTGTAACACCCCCAAAATTTGGTACAGCGGAAGACTCAACAAGCTTTCGGGGTGTTACGGGGATTGGTATCCAACACAAGACATAAAAGAACGAGATAAAGTAAACATAAGAAAAACACAACCAAAACGGGGTTTTAAAGTTTACATTTATCCCAAATTTATCCAAAGTCAGGCCCAAAAGAAATAAACGTAGGTCCACAATTATATATCAGAGTTTCAGAAAATAGATCCATAAACCAGGTGCCATAGCCAAGCCTTCCAATCCAAGCATCCAAATCATCACTTAATTACCTGAGAAAACGTGCTAAAAGTCAGCTTTCACTGGTGAGATCATAGGTTTAAATTCATAATTCAATCAAGTGGACATATACGCAAAACGCTTGCTAGCTAGACTAGGGCTTAACTCAAAACCTGCGGATACCCTCCGCTCCAACATAAATACACGGATAACCTCCGTAATTTCATAAATACTCGGATAACCTCCGAAGTATCAAAATCCTATAGGTGCACACTATAGTATCTAAATAAGCCAACCATAACTAGTCCACACGCGATAATACACTATGTGACTAATGTTGACAAATCATCCTAGTTCCATAAGCATAGCAAGTTTTGAAAAATAAAAGCGATAATAGTCCACATAAAATAATTTGCACGTTTCTCGCCCCAAGTATTGAAAACAAAGTTCAAGAGTAAAAAGCGGGGTTATGACTCACCTCAAGTCCAGAAATCAGCAAGAAGAAATCGGTAGAAGTGAGATGGATAGTAACTCAAATGACGTCAACTACGGACTCAGCACTTCCTAACAATATCAACTCGTTCAAAAATCATTTCCTCAAAATCAAATATTCCCAAACCCGAACGTATTCCGTTTTACTTTCCGAAAATCCATTTCTCGTATTAATCTCGTATTAGTTGGGAGTTTGACGTTTGGTATCCATGCGGGTGGTGGGTCGACACAACTCAAAACAAGAAGTCACTAATAAAAGAATAATAAAACAACCTATAGGTCTAATATTAGCCAAATATATTATTTAAATAAATCATCGAAGTTTATCAAGTCCGTTGATTTGGTAATCCCCCACATTTATTTACTTAATATACCACTCTAAGATTATACCCAAATCCTAAGTCACATAGCACGTATAGTACTATATGGTATGTATCAAAGTTTAATAAATTCCCTAATTATGCCGTCAAGCTTACCAAATTCGTCAATTTGGCAACTTCACGAGATATTTAGTAATTCATCATTCTTGTACACATACCACAACCTATGGGCGTCGTAGGATACGATGCCCATTAATATACTCAATTTATATAACTAAATAGCTCTTATTTAACCCGTTGATTAAATAAGTTAAGTAGTTATAGAAAGTGAATGTATTAATCGTTAAATATCCGTGACAACACGAACGTCACAAGATAATAATATAGTCCACTTGGATTCAAGTGACCACGACCCCGTATAACTCGATAGTTTTCCTCGTTTATTTAAAGATATATTTTATTTAATAATTATCCAACATTAAAGATTTCGTCGTTATTTATAGTCGTTTAATTATATAACACTCCCGACATTTATTACACTACTTTCATAGTATAATATTTATCGTCACGTTATTATTATAATATTACTCGTGATCGTTTTATTTTTAATATACGCATTATATATATATATATATATATATATATATATATATATATATATATATATATATATATATATATATATATATATATATATATACGTTTTGCACGTCTATATACTTATATAAACGGTTATATTACCAATAATATTATTACGAGTTTTATTATTAGTGTTTGATTATAAATATTTATCGAGTTATATGAGATGGTCACATGTCCGAGTCATCACTCTCGGCTCATTGTCCAAGTCCAAATAAAAATGATAATCAAGTCAAACCAAGTAATCAATCTCCGTCCAACAATTCTCAAAACACTTGCTACAACGATAGGGTCCGACTACGGTACCCGACTAACCTATCTCCGTCATTCTAGTTGACCGTCTCACAATCGGTCCCCAATACCACTTTTCGTCAACACAACTCCAAAATATATCATGAGTCCATATTAACTCGTCATCAACTTCAAAATAATATTAGTAACCATAATAACAATAACCAACAATATATATACAAATAACCACAAAATTTATAACTCTACAACCATCCTTCCACAATTACATACTAAATTTACCACAAATAAATTTTAGCCAAAATGTATATATTTCGCCATCTCAAAAGATTTTCAAAATAACCTTGTTCGGGTCAAGTTACCAAGTCAAGCCCGGGTCAGAAAAATTATTTACCAAACATTACTGATGAGGCGAAAAATGATCCGTTTTTAGGGGGTCATTTAAGCCCGAATCCGACTTTATTTGATCAAATATTGCCCTAAATCGTTCCTTTTGTGATTTTAGGTGTTTGGAGAGTGAATTCTGGAAAAGAGGCTATTTTGGACGTTTTTGGAGCATAAAGTGAAGAAAACGGCAAAGTACCAAAAATCCAAGCTGAAAATACAAGGTGACGGCGTCAAGACCAAAAGCTTGACGGCGTCAGACATGAAGAATTAAATATCGAAGGTGGTGACGGCGTCAGACTAACTGGTGACGGCGTCAAAGTGGCCAAGAATAATTTACCGTGGGTGGTGACGGCGTCACATAGGCCGTCATAAGTGGATCAAGGCCGTCCGAGGAAGTTTATGGCGGCGAGGTGACGGCGTCAGAATTAACTCTTGACGCCGTCAGACTGTTTTTCCTATATATAGTTTTCTAGTTTTTTCATTAAGAGAGAGAAGTTTTGGTGAAACCCTAAAGACGATTTTGGTGCCTCTTTTACAGGTTTTTCAAGGGTTCCAAACCCTTGAGGCCTTGCATTGTAATTGAGATAAGTGTACTTTCAATTCAATCAATATGTCTATGTGTTGGTTGTTTATCTTTTGTTCTTGTCTCAATTCTACTATGCTAGGCTAGATCTCTCTTGTGTTTGCTTAGATCTAATGAAACCTAGATGTTGATTATGTGTTGATTACTTGTCTACTCTTGTTTTGAATGAATGATTTATATGTTAGGCTTAAGAAAACTGGCAGATCTCCAAATGGTAACATGCTTGAATGTCTTAAGAAACATGAACCGAGGCGTACTAGGTCTTTATTGGTTGTATTTAATGCATGAGCCACTGTTTACAATCCCTATAGTTGTGCTGGGTCATGGTGTAGGAGGAGATAAGAGCTCATAGAGTTGGGGAGTTATGTATGCCACTCCACGAATGGTATTAAGGAATACAACCCGTCATTCATACAAGTGTAACAAGTAATTAACATGTAAAAGATATCTAGGGAGTAGTGAAGTCTAAGTAAACACAATTTCTCCAATTACTGCTCACAACCTTAGTTTAATTAGTTTAATTTCATTTTTATTTTATTTTGATTGCATCTTAGCTTTGAGTTAGTTGAATAGCAACTAATTCCGCCCACTCCTTCAAAACCCGAGATTTTAATTGCTTTCATAAAAATATAAAAATACAAAAATAATCATCTCTCACCTCTAGAACTATTAATTAGGTTTTCTAATCCTAGCGACACTATTCCTAAGCTGAACGATCAATCCCCCGGTACTTGTCACTATACTATACTACAACGATCAGGTACACTGCCTGGTGGGGGTTGTAAGCCTCGCGAGATCCCTCGAGAGGTAAAGCAAGGTGCGATTCCCACGCATCAATTACGTGGGTCCCACCCGAGGCCACTGGGGTCACGGCTAGCACCCAAGTGCTCGGCTTAGCCCAAACCGACCCCATTGGGTCGTCGGCTTCAATTCAACCCAACCAACTCAAATCTTACAATCAAGAATCCATCCAAACACCAAATACTAGAACCACATAAGATCAAAATCAAGAACCCAGATAATATATATCATCAACATCAAACCAAACCCGGAATAGCACAAGTCGAGGGTGAAACCTTCGGCTAGGGGGTCGACCACGCAAGAACAACAACCAAACACCAAAACCCGGATACCAAACTAAGTTTTAAACATGTTTTAACAAAAACCCATTAAAGAAAAATCGTGTACCCACGAATTGGGTAATACATCGAGACCCTCGAGTTGAAACTCGTGGTCACTCACCTTCAAAACGACTCCAAGAATGTATTTCTTCAAAAACCCAATAAGAAAAAGATGATGTTTTGGGGCGGTGGTCATGATTTCGTGATGTTAGGGGTGGTTGTTGGGCGCGTGATGTATACCAAAAGATAGATTGGGACAAGATGGTTAAGATGGTGGTGTTATTTTGTAAGTGGGAGTGGCAGTGGTGGCTGTGGTGGCCGTTTAAGGTGGCCGTGGTGATGGTGTTTCAAGAGAGAGAGAGATGAGAGTGAAAAGATGGTAATGTTTGTGTTTATTTTTTTGTTTACCAGGAGACACAAGGACGATTTGTATATTACTCTTTTTATTTCTTTCTTTATTTTTAACTAACAATCATAATAATAATAATACTAATAATAATAATAATAATAATAATAATAATAATAATAATAATAATAATAATAATAATAATAATAATAATAAGGGTATTATTAATATTTAGGGTAAGGTGGCTAGGTGTAAATTACACGGACCAAAACCCGTAACTTTTTAAAATACTCCAACTCTTTCTCGAACCGAGCTCGTTCCCAAATATTTAAAATCTCATGATACGTTCAAAATAAATATATGGCCGAACTATAAATTCAAAACATGGATTTTTTTGTTAGGTTATCTAGTGCCGGAGTCAACGTAGTGCCAAATAAAAATCTCGAAATAAATTCTCATCACATCGATAATCCAAATTCGATTCCATAAAAATTTTAAATATAATCAACCACAATATAGGTTTTACAAGTTCGTTACGAATAAAATTTCAAATATAAATTTATAAACAAACTTTTAACGTAATGCGAGTTTTTAAAATGGCTCCCTAATTTGCCAGTTGTCACATCCTCCCAGCTTCAGAAGAAACCCGTCCCGGGTTTCTCTCGGAACAATCCATCTACGAAGTGAAAAGCTTCGGATATCTCTTTCGGAACTCATCCTTACGTTCCCACGTAAATTTCGGTCCATGTCGGGAATTCCAACGAACCTTGATGAGTGAAATGCGACTTCGCTTGAGTCGCTTAATCTCTCGGTCAAAAATCTCAATCGGCTCTTCCACAAAGTTCAATTTTTCATCAACTCGAATATCTTTCATCGGTATAACCGGCGTCTCATCAGAAAGACACTTCTTCAAATTACTAACATGAAACACATCGTGAATTTTACTCAATTTCTGGGGTAGTTCCAACCTATAAGCCACGGGCCCAATTCTTTCCAAAATAGGAAATGGTCCAATGTAGCGGGGGTTGAGTTTTCCACGTTTCCCGAAACGTATCACACCTTTCCAAGGCAAAACTTTCAGCATCACTTTGTCTCCAACCTGGAACTCTAGGGGTTTACGTCTCTGATCGGCGTAACTTTTCTGCCTATCTCTAGCTGCTTGTAATCGATCACGAATTTGAGTCACTTTCTCAGTTGTCTCCAAAATAAGCTCAGGGCCTATGAGTTGGCTATCTCCAACTTCAGCCCAACCAATAGGCGAACGGCATTTACGACCATATAAAGCTTCGAATGGTGCAGCTTTAAGACTTGTGTGGTAGCTATTGTTATAGGAGAATTCCGCAAGGGGTAAATATTTCTCCCAACCTTTACCAAAGTCTATTATACATGCACGAATCATATCCTCCAAAGTCTGAATAGTCCTCTCACTTTGACCATCGGTTTGGGGGTGATATGCAGTACTCATATCAAGTCTCGTCCCCAAAGCGGTTTGAAGTGATCGCCACAAAGCTGACGTGAAGCGGCTATCGCAATCAGAAATAATCGATATCAGAACACCATGACGAGAAATAATTTCTTTCACATATAACCTCGCAAGTTTTTCGACACTATCATCTTCACTAATCGCCAGGAAATGAGCAGACTTAGTCAATCGATCCACAATTACCCAGATAGCGTCACATCCGCTAGCTGTCTTTGGTAATTTGGTAATAAAGTCCATCGTAATCCGCTCCCATTTCCAAACCGGGAGTTCTGGTTGCGTCAATAATCCTGACGGTCTTTGATGTTCGGCCTTAACCTTATAACATGTCAAGCACTTACTACCGTACAACGCTATATCTGCCTTCATGTTTGGCCACCAATATAACTTCTTAAGATCCTGGTACATCTTGTCAGACCCAGGATAAATAGAGTACCTTGACTTATGCGACTCATGCATAATCAACTCTCGAAGTCCTCCATACAATGGTACCCAACTTTGGTCTCCAAAACACAATATTCCATCAGAACGCTTAACAAATCCTTTTTCATTTTCAGCCATCCCAAATATATTCTCAGCAGGTCGGTTTTCTGCTTTCAACGCTTCCGTTTGAGCTTCTAATATTTGAGACGGTAACGGCGATACGATATTCATTCCCAATGACCTAACTTGTAACGGTGGTATTCTCTCCTTTCGACTAAGAGCATCAGCAACGACATTTGCTTTACCAGGATGATAACGAATCTCGCAATCATAATCGCTTAGCAGCTCCATCCAACGTCGTTGTCTCATGTTGAGCTCTTTTTGATTCAAGATGTGTTGTAGACTTTTGTGGTCAGTAAACACAACACACTTGGTTCCATACAAGTAATGTCTCCATATCCTTAAGGCAAAAACCACAGCACCTAACTCCAAATCATGGGTGGTGTAGTTCTTCTCGTGCTTCTTGAGCTGTCGGGAAGCATAAGCTATTACTTTCTCTCATTGCATTAACACAGCTCCCAAACCTTTATGAGAAGCATCATAATAGACTACAAAGTCCTCATTACCTTCAAGTAACGCCAAGATAGGAGCACAACACAACATCTCCTTAAGTAATTGAAATGCTTCCTCTTCCTTATCTCCCCATTCATATTTAACACTCTTTTGAGTCAATTTGGTCAACGGTTTTGCTATCTTTGAAAATACCTCAATGAATCTTCGGTAGTAACCGGCTAAACCCAAAAATTGACAAACTTCAGTTGGGGTTGTCGGTGCAGTCCATTCTTTAATAGCTTCAATCTTAGCAGGATCTACATGAACTCCTTGACTATCAATCACATGACCCAAAAATTGTACCGACGGAATCCAAAATTCACATTTGGAGAACTTGGCATACAGCTTCTCCTTCCTGAGCAATTCTAAGATGAGTCTTAGATGCTCCTCATGCTCTTTCTCTCTCTTTGAGTAAATTAGAATATCGTCGATGAACATAATCACAAACTTATCTAAGTAAGGCTTACACACCCGATTCATGAGTTCCATGAATACCGCCGGTGCGTTAGTCAACCCAAACGGCATCACTTGGAACTCGTAATGCCCGTAACGGGTTCTGAAAGCCATTTTCGGAATATCTTCCTCGCGAACTCTAAGTTGATGATATCCCGATCTCAGATCGATCTTCGAATACACACTCGATCCTTGGAGCTGATCGAACAAGTCGTCGATCCTCGGTAACGGGTATCTATTCTTCACCGTTAATTTGTTCAGCTCTTGGTAATCAATACACATACGAAACGATCCATCCTTCTTCTTCACAAATAAGACTGGGGCTCCCCAAGGTGAAGAACTTGGTCTTATAAATCCCTTTTTGGCTAACTCCGCTAATTATTTCGACAACTCTTCCAACTCAGTGGGTGCAAGTCGATAAGGCGCTCGTGCCACGGGTGCAGCACCAGGTATCAACTCAATCTGAAACTCCACTTGTCTAGTAGGCGGGATTCTCGGCAAATCATCGGGAAATACATCCGGAAAGTCACGAACTATAGACACATCTCCAATGCATCTTTCTTTCTTCTCCTTCCCTCCTTTTTCAGAAATTTGAGCTAAGAAAAGGAAACATCCTTTTTCCATTAGCTTCGGTAACTTCGTGCAAGAAATGACCGCTAATCGGGATGGGCTTCTCGAACCTTTTTGATCTCCTTGTATATTTAGAATCTCCTTTCCATAAGGCACACGCACGATCTTCTCATCGCAAAGTATATGAGCACGATACTTCGACAACCAATCCATACCAATGATGACATCAAAACTTCCTAACGTGACGGGTAGAAGATCTATGTTGAAAGGGTGATTCAAGAAATTCAACGTGCAACCGCGAATGAAAGTTTTAATCCTTTCTATGTTCCCGTTAGCTAACTCTACATCATAACCAATTCCTAAGGCCATCGGGGGTTTTTCTAGTAAGGGTGCAAACGTAGTGGACACAAAACTTCTATCGGCACCAGTATCAAATAGTATGGAAGCATAACGATTATTGAGAAGGAACGTACCAGTAACGACGTTCGGATCTTCTCCTCTCTCATTTCCAAGTGCATACACTCTCCCTTGAGCAGCTCCTGCTTCCACACGTTGGTCCTCGTTGTCTTGACGTCCACGGTTTCCTCCAGCTCCACGATTTCCATGATTGTACCCATTACCACCCGATCCTTGATTTCTTCGGTTCCACGATCCTCTACACTCATTCCTATAATGTCCTTTCTTTCCACACCCAAAACAAGTAACATCCGCCTTACTTCTTACTTCAGGAGTAGCTTGGACCATAACAAGAGGTCGAGCCCTACAATCCTCAGATGTGTGTCCTTTCCTTGAGCAGTTATGACATATTACATTACACCATCCAGAATGATTCTGGTGGCAACGACCACACTTGGGTGTATCACCATTTTGGTTCCTCTTATCTTCATTTCCAATAGCATAAGCCTTAGCAACAGCTTGTCGCTTGTTTCGGTGATCCTTACCTTTAGAGTGATGGTCTTTCTTTCTCTTCCCATTCTTATCCTTATCAGCTCCTTCGAATTCCAACGAATCCATTAATTGTTGAGCGATTGTGATGGCCTCATGGATATTTGCAGGTCTAGCAGCAATCACATCATTCCTTGTAGCCACAGACAACCCATTGGTATGCCGCTCAATCTTTTGAGTCTCAGTCCTAACCATATCTGGGCATAGCAAGGCTAACTCCTGGTAACGACGATTGTAAGTCGCCATATCAGTACCCTTCACTTTGTGATTCCAGAACTCAATCTCCAGCTTCTTAACCTCATTCCTTGGGCAGTAAGTCTGAATTAGCAAAGACTTAAATTGTTCCCAAGTCATAGCATATGCCACATCACTCCCAACCGAATTTTGGTAATTGTTCCACTAAATTAATGCTTCATCCTTGAAAGTAAAAGAAGCAAACTTTACCTTTCCATTCTCCGCCCAGTTGCTGACATTGAACACTGACTCAGTTTTCTCTATCCACCTGACCAAGTAGACCACTCCTTCAGTTCCTCCAAACTCAATGGGTCCACAGATCCGAAACTCCTTGTAGTTACATCCATTAGTACGAACAGGTGGAATCGTTCCAGCAGAGTTGTTGGAATAATTTGACTCAGCTAGTAGCTCAGCAACTCGTTGCTCCACAAGTTGATTGATCATTGCTTGATCCACAATAGGTGCATTCGGTAGCACATGATTATTGTCTCCCTGAACATCAACATTTTGATTCCTATTGTTGCGGTTGGTGGTGTCCAGGTTATCAGGAGTAGGGGTTTCAACATTTTGAGTAGGACGGCGACCAAGGGTAGTTACTGTAGGACCAGTTCGGGTAGCTCTAAGAGGGTTTCATCGTAGGGCCATTGATCTGAAACGTCATACAAGGTTCGTAAGTCTCCGATAGAACTTATCATACGCTCACAAGAATTGAATAAATGAAGCCAAGACATGGGAAGAATATCAGCAATACACCACAAGGCAACAATAAGGCCAATAGGAACTCAATTTTCATAACATCCAAAAATCACATAACATCATATAATAATAACCATCATCCGTACAATAGTGATCCAAACATCGTTCCAACTACAGAAGACACAAAAGATACTAATCGTTCCAAACGAGACGAATAACTAACGGAAAATACATCAAAATAAGATAACTAGCTTTTCTAACCGAACACTCCTCGGTGTAAAAAGCAACATAACCACATAATCCAACTATCTAGCCACGATGCTGGCGTAGGCTCCTCAACTCCTGCCTCAAACCATCTAGCTCTCTCCACAATGATCCCAACTCCTCACTATGGGTGTCGCTATCTCTCTTGAGGTCTGCTACCTCCTTCTCTAACTCAGTGCTTCTCTGCCACATGTTGCGATCCGCCTCGCGAGCTGTGATGAAACCTCTCTGCAAGCTCTCAATATGCTCATGAATCTCCATCATGCCTCTCCTCATCTCAGTAACTCTCCTCTCAGCCGTAACCAAGTCAATCCTCAACTCTCCAATGAACTCAACTGTCACTCTATCAATCCGCTCAGACATATGTGTAACCCTCTCACCCAAAGCAGTAATCTGAGCCCACATCCTACCAGTCTCACCCAACTCTGCATGCTCAGCAGAAACCTCAGATGATGTATCTGACTCCACGGGACTACTAGGTAGCAAATCAAATAAAAATGGATGATCTGGTGAAACAGGCTCTAATGGATGTATCGGAGAATCAGGCTCCTCAGCCTGAGCTGGCTGTGCTAGCAAACCATCATCATTCGGCATCTCCTCCTCCTGAGGATCATCCTCCTCCTCAGGGTTATCATCACCGTGCTCAGCCTCCTGAGGGTCATCAGCCTCATCCTCACCCTCGTACTCCTCCTCCTCCTCATCGGAAGAGTACTCCATCAATCGTCGTCTCCTAACAGGTGAACCATGTGGTGATGGGGTAGGTGATCTAGGATGACGACGCAATGATGTGGGTGGTGCATCTGACAGAAGAGCGTGAGCATCAATGTGCATGGGTGGTGACGAAGGACGCACAGACATGCGTGTCGTAGCTCGATGGGCGAAACGTGGAGCCACACGAGCCAAAACCTGATGAAGAGTACGCTGTCTCGAAGTACCAGGGAGCCCTAGAGAAGATGAGGGTCCCTGCGAAGTAGGTGCAGCAGGCGGTGCAGAAGTAGAAGCTGTCGGTGATGAAGTAGCTGAATGCATGGCAATCCTGTAAGGATCATCAGGAGCCATGGTGATCTGTGCTGGGCGAACAGGTGCAGTAAGAATATCCTCACTAACATCGAACGTACGGGAGGCCATAGTCTGTGACAACGGCGTAGGGTAGGTGTAAGTGTTTCAAAACAACTAAACCGCGAACTCAAAATACCGTATCAAAAATCGTCATAAAATCTCAATTATATAATCTCAAAAAAGAATTTCAAATACCGCATTACTAAGACATTTATAAAACAATTAAGCCATATAATTCCTCAAAACGCCATCATATCACATAATCAATATATCTATATTCTCAAATCATCTCAAAATCTCATTTCAAATCATTATCTCATAATACCTCAAAATAATCGAAGATGCTTCGGCTTGGCGGGCTGGCGGGCATTGCTCGAGGATCGTTTTCTATAAAAATGAGTTATAGTTTAGGTGTCTATTTACCTAGTTCCCTATAACCTTGGCTCTGATACCAATCTGTAACACCCCCAAAATTTGGTACAGCGGAAGACTCAACAAGCTTTCGGAGTGTTACGGGGATTGGTATCCAACACAAGACATAAAAGAACGAGATAAAGTAAACATAAGAAAAACACAACCAAAACGGGGTTTTAAAGTTTACATTTATCCCAAATTTATCCAAAGTCAGGCCCAAAAGAAATAAACGTAGGTCCACAATTATATATTAGAGTTTCAGAAAATAGATCCATAAACCAGGTGCCATAGCCAAACCTTCCAATCCAAGCATCCAAATCATCACTTAATTACCTGAGAAAACGTGTTAAAAGTCAGCTTTCGCTGGTGAGATCATAGGTTTAAATTCATAATTCAATCAAGTGGACATATACGCAAAACACTTGCTAGCTAGACTAAGGCTTAACTCAAAACCTGCGGATACCCTCCGCTCTAACATAAATACACGGATACTCTCCGTAACATCATAAATACACGGATAACCTCCGTAATATCATAAATACTCGGATAACCTCCGAAGTATCAAAATCCTATAGGTGCACATTATAGTATCTAAGTAAGCCAACCATAACTAGTCCACACGCGATAATACACTATGTGACTAATGTTGACAAATCATCCTAGTTCCATAAGCATAGCAAGTTTTGAAAAATAAAAGCGATAATAGTCCACATAAAATAATTTGCACGTTTCTCACCCCAAGTATTGAAAACAAAGTTCAAGAGTAAAAAGCGGGGCTATGACTCACCTCAAGTCCAGAAATCAGCAAGAAGAAATCGGTAGAAGTGAGATGTATAGTAACTCAAATGACGTCAACTACGGACTCAGCACTTCCTAACAATATCAACTCGTTCAGAAATAATTTCCTCAAAATCAAATATTCCCAAACCCGAACGTATTCCGTTTTACTTTCCGAAAATCCATTTCTCGTATTAATCTCGTATTAGTTGGGAGTTTGATGTTTGGTATCCATGCGGGTGGTGGGTCGACACAACTCAAAACAAGAAGTCACAAATAAAAGAATAATAAAACAACTTATAGGTCTAATATTAGCCAAATATATTATTTAAATAAATCATCGAAGTTTATCAAGTCCGTTGATTTGGTAATCTCTCACATTTATTTACTTAATATACCACTCTAAGAGTATACCCAAATCTTAAGTCACATAGCACGTATAGTACTATATGATATGTATCAAAGTTTAATAAATTCCCTAATTATGCCGTCAAGCTTACCAAATTCGTCAATTTGGCAACTTCACGAGATATTTAGTAATTCATCATTCTTGTACACATACCACAACCTACGGGCGTCGTAGGATACGATGCCAATTAATATACTCAATTTATATAACTAAATAACTCTTATTTAACCCGTCGATTAAATAAGTTACGTAGTTATAGAAAGTGAATGTATTAATCGTCACATATCCGTGACAACACGAACGTCACAAGATAATAATATAGTCCATTTGGACTCAAGTGACCACGACCCCGTATAACTCGATAGTTTTCCTCGTTTATTTAAAGATATATTTTATTTAATAATTATCCAACATTAAAAATTTCGTCGTTATTTATAGTCGTTTAATTATAATAATACTCCCGACATTTATTACACTACTTTCATAGTATAATATTTATCGTCACATTATTATTATAATATTACTCGTGATCGTTTTATTTTAATATACGCATTTATATATTTATATATACGTTTTTCACGTCTATATACTTATATAAACGGTTATATTACCAATAATATTATTACGAGTTTTATTATTAGTGTTTGATTATAAATATTTATCGAGTTATATGAGATGGTCACATGTCCGAGTCATCACTCTCGGCTCATTGTCCAAGTCCAAATAAAAATGATAATCAAGTCAAACCAAGTAATCAATCTCCGTCCAACAATTCCCAAAACACGTGCTAGAACAATAGGGTCCGACTACGGTACCCGACTAACCTATCTCCGTCATTCTAGTTGACCGTCTCACAATCGGTCCCCAATACCACTTTTCGTCAACACAACTCCAAAATATATCATGAGTCTATATTAACTCGTCATCAACTTCAAAATAATATTAGTAACCATAATAACAATAACCAACAATATATATACAAATAACCACAAATTTTATAACTCTACAACCATCCTTCCACAATTACATACTAAATTTACCACAAATAAATTTTAGCCGAAATTTATATATTTCGCCATCTCAAAAGATTTTCAAAATAACCATGTTCGGGTCAAGTTACCAAGTCAAACCTGGGTCAAAAAAATTATTTACCAAACGTTACGTGGGTCCCACCCGAGGCCACTAGGGTCACGGCTAGCACCCAAGTGCTCGGCTTAGCCTAAACCGACCCCATTGGGTCGTCGGCTTCAATTCAACCCAACCAACTCAAATCTTACAACCAAGAATCCATCCAAACACCAAATACTAGAACCAAATAAGATCAAAATCAAGAACCCGGATAATATATATCATCAACATCAAACCAAACCCGGAATAGCACAAGTCGAGGGTGAAACCTTCGGCTAGGGGGTCGACCACGCAAGAACAACAACTAAACACCAAAACCCGGATACCAAACTAAGTTTTAAACATGTTTTAACCAAAACCCATTAAAGAAAAATCGTGTACCCACGAATTGGGTAATACATCGAGACCCACGAGTTGAAACTCGTGGTCACTCACCTTCAAAACGACTCCAAGAATGTATTTCTTCAAAAACCCAATAAGAAAAAGATGAAAAAGATGATGTTTAGGGGCGGTGGTGATGATTTCGTGATGTTAGGGGTGGTTGTAGGGCGCGTGATGTATACCAAAAGATAGATCGGGACGAGATGGTTAAGATGGTGGTGTTATTTTGTGAGTGGGAGTGGCGGTGGTGGCTGTGGTGGCCGTTTAAGGTGGCCGTGGTGATGGTGTTTCAAGAGAGAGAGATGAGAGTGAAAAGATGGTAATGTTTGTGTTTGTTTTTGTGTTTACCAGGAGACACAAGGACGATTTGTATATTACTCTTTTTATTTCTTTCTTTCTTTTCAACTAACAATAATAATAATAATAATAATAATAATAATAATAATAATAATAAGGGTATTATTAATAATTAGGGTAAGGTGGCTAGGTGTAAATTACATGGATCAAAACCCGTAACTTTTTAAAATACTCCAACTCTTTCTCGAACCGAGCTCGTTCCCAAATATTTAAAATCTCATGATACGTTCAAAATAAATATATAGTCGAACCATAAATTCAAAACATGAATTTTTTTATTAGGTTATCTAGTGCCGGAGTCAACGTAGTGCCAAATAAAAATCTCGAAATAAATTCTCATCACATCGATAATCCAAATTCGATTCCATAAAAATTTTAAATATAATCAACCACAATATAGGTTTTACAAGTTCGTTACGAATAAAATTTTAAATATAAATTTATAAACAAACTTTTAACGTAATGCGGGTTTTTAAAATGGCTCCCTAATTTGCCAGTTGTCACAGGTTTAATCATTGATATTTACGCATAGTACGCCTTGATCACTAATCACATGTTGATTATAAGTTTATAACTTTCATATCCTCTAACCAAAACTCAATTACAAACCTGTTTCCTTTGTTACATAATATTCCAAAAAAATTTCATTGTTACGTATACCAAGTTCCTTTTGAGAAGTCTTGATCATTGCACTTCTTTTCAATCCATATTAACTCCTCATCTACTTTTTTCTTATTACCTTTCTTTTTCTCTTTAACTTGCTTCCACTGGTAACCATGGTCGAATAAGCAAACTTAAGAATCATGTACTTCATCCACTTACGAATTTTTATAGGCTTAGTTTTTGCCCCTTTAGTTTTTGGATTCATGACTAAAATAAAAGTTTGTGACAATGGTTTGAACCTCACACTCTCGAATACTATTACGATGATGGTTAGTAGACTCTCCTTCCACCCTTCAAATATGTCCATATTCCTAAAAGTGAACAAAACAACTTCGCGATACCAAAGACAAGTTAATCAAGATAGAAAAATTTAACTTACTTTACTCATGATTATGATGTATTCATAGATAAATTGCGTCCATTTTTTGAAGCATAAGAACCATTGGTTTCAATCCCACTTTTGAGACTCCAACTCACTTAGAAGGTATTGTTTTACTCCCCAATGCTTACCTTTTAGCGTCAAACAATGGAGTCTTGTTAAAATTTGGGGAACTCGATAAAGATAAAGCAAGTCGACTTTTCCTCGATTAATTCCATCAAGACTCCGTTGTCTACCGCTAACAGTTAAGCGTTGGAGAGTAAAGCAATACCTTCTAAACACCTATCTTGTGGAGTGGAAGTGAATTAGAGTCTCAAAAGTGGGATTGAACCCAAGGGTTCATATTCTTAAAAAATTGGACACAATTTATCTATGAATACATCGTAGTCATCAATAAGTAAGTTAAAATTTTCTATCTTAATTAACTTGTCTTTGGTATCGCGAAGCTATTTTTTTTTTACTTCGAGGAACATGTACATACGTGAAGGGTAGAAGGAGAGTTTACTAACCATCATCGTAATGGTATTTGAGGTTGTGAGGTTCAAACCCTTGTCACGAACTTTTACTTTAGTCATGAGGCCAAAAACTAAAGGGGCAAAAACTAAACCTATAAAAATTAGTAAGCGGATGAAGTACGTGATTCTTAAGTTTGGTTATTTGACCAAGGTGGCTAGTGAAAGCAAGCTAAAGAGAAAAAAGGGAAATAAGGAAAAGGTAGATGAGGAGTTAACATGGATTGAAGAGAAGTGTAATGATCAAGACTTGTGTGAAAAGTGTTTCGGATTCGTCTAGTACTTGGTAGGTCTTTCGTGGTCTTGGTTTCCGGTCTAAATCTTCAAGTGTGTTGGACATTTCTTCTATTGGGCTACACAACAAATAGAAGCAAAACCACAATCCATTTAATGATATTATCCGATGAACAACACAAACAAAAGTGCAATTAAATAATAATTACCCAACAGGTCTAGGCAAATAGATCTAATGGGTCATTTTTTTAATTTCTTTTCTTTCACTTTTTCATCTTTTACTCAAAAAAAAAAAAAAAAAAAAAAAAAAAGTCAACCGACCAAAAACTATCTAGACCCGAACCCATTTAGATTCATACTTCTAGAATATCCATCTAGACCCAAAATCGTATAGACCCAAACACATCTAGACCTGTGACCCAAACCTGACCCGACCCACCTAACTTTTCATTGAGGCTAATTAAGTCAACAGATCCTTCAAATCTCATTCTTTTAATATTTATTATTACCGTCATTCTAAACATAAACAACCCTAATACAATTTATTCATGTTAAATAACAAAACATAATCCTTAACCCACAAAACAAATGTAAGATATATAATCTTCGTACAAATAAAATAATGCAACCAGAATTCAACACTATATTTCATAAAAATAGCAGTTTCATGAACAAAAATGCGATAAAAAGAATTATACCAGCTTCTTGATGAGCTGCTGACTGTTGTGAAAGAAGTGAGGACATCAATGACAAACATTATATTTGCTGTGCTGCTACTCTTCATCTTTCGTATCCATCTAATCAACCATATCTTTGGTGAATTTCGTCTCCCCATATTACATATGGAATGGTTACACACATAAGTTTTCTATGTGTATCACTATGGATACACATAAAAATTGTAGCGTAACTATAAAACAATAATACTTGATTTAAGAGACTATTTATAAAAACTGGTTGTGGTTTGGATTTGTGTTTGTAGAATGTGGAGTGGAGTAGGTGTTTATGTAGTGGTAAGACATAACTTTTGTGTTTCTTTTAGTGTGTTTTGGTTCGTTGGATTAAAATGTTGTGGAGCGTTGGATGGTGATCCGTGTGAGGGTGGAAAGATTGTTTCTATTAGTTGATTGGTGAAGCATAGGATTGGTAATTTTAAGTGGCATTTGATAGAATGTGGAGTGGAGTAGGTGTTTATATGGTGGTAAGACGTAACTTTTGTGTTTCTTTTAGTGTTTTTTGGTCCGTTGGATTAAAATGTTGTGGAGCGTTGGATGGTGATCCGTGTGAGGGTGGAAAGAATGTTTCTATTGGTTGATTGGTGAAGCATAGGATAGGTGATTTTTAAGTGTCATTTGATAAAATGTTTGTGAGTGGTGGATTGGTATGGCCCTTTACCAGTCTTTTTAGTTGAATAAAATGGTGTTACTAAAAATGGATCAAATACCTAATGGTTATTTCATTTTGGGATTTGATCCAAGATTTTTGAAAATTTTGAAACTAAAAGTGTTGTAATACGTCAGAAAACCACAAGGGAAAAAAATGTAATCAAAAAAATTAAAAATAACTTCTTGGAGGGGGCCATGTCGACAAATCTTTAAGTTCATGTACATCAGGATACAATGACTTGTGTTATAGACACGAGTTAATATAATGACTTACATCAGGATCCAAATTGATGACCAGCACGCGACACATTTCATGCTCAGGGTGGTCTTCAAGACCGTGATCTGTGATGTACGAAATCAGAGATAAAATAACAGTTCCAGCAAAATGGAGATGCATTTATCAATAATAAAGACTTAGCCTTACAAATAAAAAGAAGCAATGAAGTCATTACGCTCACCTGGGTCGTGGTTCTCCGCCACTAGACTCCACTTGCCTAATCAAGTGAAATTAACAAAGCTATTAGTATAAAGGTATATTGATAGGAGAGTTTGGATTCATGAGAGTCATGTTTAAAGCTTTTTATTGTTTGTAACTTCAACATACGGCTCATCGCATGTTTTTCTTTTTAAACAAAGCCCCAAAGACTATATTTTGCAAAACTCACAGAAATAAGATATAAACTGAAAGCGAAAAGTGAAATCAAAACTTGGTTGGGCGCCTAGCATTCCACCAAGATGCGAGGAGCAAATTTTGTAACTTTCTTTTGTTTTTCTTAAGAAAACAAGGTATTTATGAAACTTAGTTAATGGTGGGATAAGTTATTGTTCAATCATTTTATGTGATGTATTTACGTACTGAAAATATACATGTACAAAGGCTACTAGAATAATCAGTTTGGATGAAACATAGCCAAGTTCAGATTTATGTTTAAATACCTCAAGCATAGATATGCATACCGATGCTAATTGAACATATTTAAAGAAACAATATAAAAATAAGAAATGGATATATCAAATCAGTTGGCATAGGCTTTGAAATGCATCAAATTGGCTGCATTGAACCATACAGCAAACGTATTTCTATAGCGCACTGCGTTGAAATGATTCTCGTTAGTGTTAATATTCGTGTAAGTTTTTCTTTATAACATAAGAATTGTATATTGAATTCACGTCGTTCGGTATATAATAATGATATGCTCTCAACCACTATACCAAAAGTACAAAGTTAAAAAGGATAAATTTTTGATACTTAATATTAGGGAAAAAAATATTTACACAAGTTTAAATATAGGGGATAACATCCCTGCTGTAAACAGCAGGGAGTTACCTGCTGCACACACAAAACCCACCCCCCTAATGTTACTAAATGGTCCCTGAATGTTCATTTTGCAGCAAAAATGGTCCCTGACGAAGCCTTAACAGCAGCGAATGATCACTGCTGTTACAGCAGTGATCATTTTCCCTTAAATATAACAATAAGATTTGAGAAAGTTAAAGAGACTAAATTGTAAAATGCTACAATATTCTTAGTAATTTTTGGTAATTGATAATAAGAGATATATCAATTTTCCAAGTTATTATTCATTTTAAATTTTTTTGAAAATTGATAATAAAGGATGATACGTGTAATATATATTTTTTTTTAACAACATCTGAATTGTTTCTCTCTCCATCTCAAAATATAAGTTCATTTTGACTTTTTCACAGTATTTGTATTTCAACTTTGACCTTGATTATTTCTTTTTCGTGTTATATAATACTTGATGCAAAATATATAAATAAACTTGTGTTTTAAATTCATTTTCATTGATATACTTTTTATCAAGTACTACCTCCGTCCCTAAATAAGTGTCCTCTATTGACTTTTTAAGTCTTTTCTTTTTAACTTTGACCGTAAATTATTTTATTTGTGTTATGTAATACTTGATACAAAATATATGAACAAATTTGGTCTTAAATGTATTTTCATTGGTATAATTTTCATCAAGTATTACATAACACGAATGAAATAATTCAAAGTCAAAGTTGGAATAAAAAAAACTTTGAAAGTCAATAGTGGACGTTTATTTAAGGACGGAGGGAGTATTATTTAACACGAAAAAATTAATCAAGGTCAAAAGTGGGAAAGAAAGACTTTGAAAAACAAAAAATAGACTTATATTTTGGGACGGAGACAGTAAGTATTTAAGGTTAAAATACGTGCCTATAATAGTAGTATGATGGGTCCATTTATACGATCAATTCATAGCCCATTTAAGTTGGGCTTTTCCTCCATGCTCCTTTATTTTTCAAAAATATAAAAAATAAAAAATGCTATCCTAGGTTTCTAGCCATATAAAAAGAGTGGAGAATTATAATTTCAACTGTTTCATTATAAGTGTAAATAAAGGTGAGCTTCTATGTTTTAATCAATTAAAAAAAACTTTACAAAAGTAGAAAGGATTTTTAGTGGTTGATAGTTAATTTTCTGAAATAGTATGTCATTATTTCTGAGGAGAACACACACTTGTTAGAGCATGTGCATTCGTAACGTGAGGCTCCACGTTAAGGGCTTGGTAACGCGCGTTAAGGCACGTTAGCCATTGCCTCTACCAGCGTTAACCTCACGTTAACGTGGGGCGTTATGTGGCTAACGCCACGTTAAGGTACCATTCTTGTATATAAAAAAAAAAAAAATAATTCGGCCCCCTCCCCACTTCACAATGACAGCTAGTTTTTTAAAAAAGTTACAATTTGGCCCTCCTAACATTAACTAACGTAAAAAAACGGCTAGTTAGCCTAAAAAAACATTTTCCAAAACTTTTTTTCAACCAATATAAATACTCATTTACCCTACTTCTTTTTCCCACACTTTCACTACTCACTATCTTCTATCTACAACTTCTAATATCCAAAAAAAAAAAAAAAATGTCTCAAGGCAACAACAACAATCCCAACTCGTTTACAAACCTCCTCGGTGGGTGGGGGAACCCATACGCGGGTTCATCATCAAACCCGAATCCTAATCCGAATTGGGAGAACCCAAACCTATTCAGTGCGTTGAGTCAAGAAGTGTTCCAACAACATGAAGCTTTTAGATTATGGCAAGAATCACACCAAAACACCTTAAACACCGATTTCCGAAATCTCCAATTCACTCAACCATCCCAACAATCCCGCACGGAGACTAACGAAGTTTCCGAAACACCTACGTCGCCTCCAAAAAAACCAAAACTCGTGTTAAATGAAAGTCCAAAAAATCCAAAGAACCAGTCGATGATGATGACGAGGTCGAACCAGTCGTTACACGTTGGGAAGCAAGTGAAGAAAAATTACTTGCAACGTGTTGGGTGGCTGCAAGTGAGGATGAGTTAGTCGGTCGGTCCCAAGCCAAAGATACATTTTGGCAGCGGGTTCAAAATGAGTTCAATAAGCATAGTTATCATAAACGCGGCAAAGATATGATACAATCGATGTGGAGAACGTTGGACCACGATTGCACAAAGTTCAACGCGATTTACAAACGTGCCGACCGCGATAAAAAAAGTGGGGAAAATGCCATGGGTATACTCACACGGGCCAAGGAAATGTATCGAAACGAGAGCAAAAACGCGCCGTTTCATAATGAGGAGGCTTGGAGTGTTTTGCGTACTCATAAGAAATAGGTCGCACCGAACACGGTTGATTTAACCGGTGATGTCCCGAGCCAAGCAAACGAGGCGTTGTTTGGTCATGATGCACAACCACGCCCGATGGGGAAAAAGCGGGCTACGAAGAAACAAAAGTCCGAGACAACGACAAGCACCGGGGGAACGAGTACCGGTGGATCTGCTTCGTCGGCCCAATTCGGGGACGCTTTGCGCGAGGAATATCGGGCTAAACGTGAAGATGCGGCCTTGGCTTACAAAGCAACCGCTGAAAACCAATACGCAACAATACGCTCGAGGGACTTTGAGTTTTTGTTGCTCGACACTACCGGCAAAGATCCTTATTACGTGACGCTGGTGAATATGGAAAAGGATCGTATCATTGAAAAATACGGGTTGCCAAAGCGTACGGAATGAATAAATGTGTTGTGGTTTAATTTTTTTTTGTCTTTTTATTTTTTTTTGTATTGTATTTTTAATTTCGTAATTTTTTTTTTTTTTTTTTTTTTTTTTTTTTTCGTAATGTAATATATTCTAAGAATTAATGTTATATTTTAAAAAAAATGAAATATTAGTTTTAGTTTAGGGTTGAAATTGAAAATATTTAAAAAATTGAGTTAAAGTGAGTTAAGGTTGAGTTATGATTGGTGGTGTTTTTTTGTGAGTTAAAGTTAAAGTGGTAAAGCTGATGTGACGCTGACGTGGCGCTGAGTTATAACTTAACTTAAGTTATGAATGGGGATGCTCTTATTGTAAGTTTTATTTCCTTAATTCTGGTTTACGTTTTATTAACTTTTAAAATATATAGCTCATTGAAATTTTATTTTATAATTTCGAATGAAACTTTTTTCCTCTACAGATTCAATCGAAAATTAGCTTTTGAGTTTGTTTCTTGCAAGTGCAGAATATTGTTACGAGCCCATTGATTGAAGTCCAAAAATGTAGAGACAGCCACTGAATGCTGAATGACAAAACATTCACATTGTTCAAATGAAAGGACAAATGTCCCTTAACAGAAGCAAGTTAATTTAAAATGCTTTGTCATTCAGAATTTTAATAGGTTTAGTTAAATAATTATTTTGTTAATGTTCAAAATGATATGCTATAATTATTGCCGTTTACGTAGGCAAACTTGTTATGAAAAAAATTGTTTTATAAGGCTGGTAGCTTTACGATACTTTATTCTACCACTAATTATCTACCTTAGCCTCAAATTATATGCACATTCCAACAAATTAAATGATGCACATTTCTACTGGTTGTAATATTATTTTTCATCTATACATTTTTCATGCTCATAAGTTAGCCAGATTATACTTGCAACTATATACTTCTCTAATACAACTTCCGTCGCTCAAAATTCTTCTAATTTATGCACACATGTATAACTGGCCTTGGAGACCAATATTTCCGACCTTTTTGGCCGACTATTCCACAGGGTTTGACTTAACTATTTGCATCATCATCAAAATGAAGAAGAGTGACAGTTTGGTTCCTAGTTCATATTTTCACCCCTCCAAAATATTTTTTTACTCCGGTTTCAAAAGCTAACTTAGACTTAGCGACGATTAGAAAATATCAATAAGCTCGTTGACCGTTATACGGAGTACTTGATTATAGTAAGTGCCAGATTTCCCAAGAAAATTTTCAAGGTGCCTCGTCTAATTTTATTGTGCCTTGTTCCTGCTTTATTGTCCGCTTGCTTGACTTGCGAGTTTTCTTTTTTCGCTTTCCATTTTGCCTGTTTTTGGTAGCAAATTATAAGACTTGGGTACTTTACTCCGGGTTTGAAAACAACAACACAAATCGGGGGATTGATTAATTGATAACAAAGGTTTGGTAAACTAGAGGTGTGGCGTCGTCTAGAATATATAGGTTTTAAACAAGTAGGGTTCATAACATTGATATGATACTGTGTTGTGGTATGGTAGAGATGAATGGTTAGTTGATAGTGTTGCTAGGCACTATAAAGGCTATCCACATTTAATTAGAAACAAACAACAATGATGGTGGTGGAGCATGGTAGGTCGCATCCACACCACTATCTTTTATTACGATTCTAGTGTGGCATATCAATTACAAAATCTTTTGTAACACATCACTGGACAAAAGTGCCAATCAAGGTTAACCGGTACGCGTAGATTCTAGGTATTCAATGACATAAGAAGATAACTTATCACATGTTTCCTCTTTTATCTTTTAGTTCGATCACCTAAACGACAACATAAGCTCTCAGTTACTTGCCAATAAGACACTTGCTAATGATACAATCGAAAGAGACCATATATCAAAACTAAGGAGATCAATTATGATACACAGTGCACGAGATGAGTCGACATAAAAGGGGCCTTGAAGAGTGAGTAACAACTACTTTACATTCGATCCCCTCATTGAAACGGTAAAAACGTAAGAGACATTGATTTGAAGACAAACAGCATAAAACAAGAACCCCGGCCCTAATTATTCAGTCTTAATTAGACATCCAAACAGAGATAAGGCAAAGTACACACGAAAACGTTGAAACCCTAGCTAGCTATTTATATCTTAGCCCATTCGATCTCTTTTCTTAATAAGGTGAAACACCCACATTAGCCGTGGCCAAAAATCCATCTTTCATCAGCAAATCCTCTCCATCCTGCATAACATCAAACACAAAGATACACAAATTACATGAAACACGTTTCACGTACAAGAACTCGTTATGATTGAGCGAAAAGCTACCTAAATTATGGTAGTATAAGTTTATTACTAATAAAGATGAACATAAAAACATAACACATGATAAAAAAATAATAATAATAATAATAAAAAAAAAAAAAAAAAAAAAAAAAAAAAGAAGATATTTGTAGGACCAAAGAGAAATGTGTTTGAGAAACAAAAGATAATTCCAGGGTAGAAAAAGATTACCTGTTGGCACACATTGGGTTTCTTCACGGGCTGATCAGGCATGAGTCCGAAATGGATATGAGGAAAATGGGCCCACTATAAAAAGCAAAGTATAAAATAATAAGATTAGAATAAAAAAGGAAACCCTAGTATAAAAGAAGCCCTAGGTAGCTGTTTGTTTTGATCTACGGCTAGAAAATGGAGATTATTTAATCATACATTCTTTGCAGCTGCACTGAAGGCCTCTCTGTGACTGATATCAGGGTTGCCTGCTTTGATACGTTGGATCTCTTCCCTGCAATAAAGTTTAAATTATTATCAAGTATATGCTTTTTCACAGGTTTATGCAGTGTTTGTACATTATATTATTAAATTAGTTTAGTTATCCGTAGCTAGAGTGCTTTACTCCAGAAGGCAGTGTTTCTATTTTTTGAAGTTTATCAAAGCATTTGGTTTTAATTTTAGTTTCAGTAAGTTGCTTTTATTTGGCATTAAATTTAACCAAAGAAATTTAATTCATTGTTCTCGGGCGGAGCTAGTAGGGTGACTAGTGGTTGATGAGCTTTCCATAATAAGCTCAGTTTGTATAGCCAATAAACTAATTTCTTAATAATATTTGCCATTTGCCTCCCTTATTCCATAAGCTAACTTACCAATTAGATATAATAACAAAATAAAGTTACTTATCAAGTTATTCTTCTAATTTAGCTTCGTTCTTAATTATTTGTAGTCTTAAGTTGAATCATGAGTTAAAGAAATATAGATTTATTTTTAAGAGCAATATTTATTGTTATTATTTTTATGTTAATTTCGGCCCCCCTTAGATTAAAATCTTGGCTTCGCCCTAATTCTTAATTTTTTTTTTTAATTTTTGGATAAATGGTTTTCGGTAATATATATTACTCTATAAAACAATTAAGTATATAGGATGAGAGTGGGTCCATCTCAGCCCATTGCACGGAAACAGATGCACCTATTGTGCTTTAAACAAAAACTATCATAAGAGAGACAAATCAATCTTATTAAGCTACCAAAATAAAATGCCAACAACAAAACTAGAACAACTTCCTAACTCTACCACGGATACGGATGTCTCGTACATCACATAAGACAAGTTGTTTCTCAGTTAAGTCATTAGTATAATACTCGTAACCATCATAACCATTAGTCAAGTGGTTCTTAAAATTGTTCCTGGAAACAAAAAACTTTTTCTAAACTTGTCACACATGGTTCTAGTATTATTATTATTATTATTATTATTTTTTTACTATTGTCATACAAGTATTATACCTTTCTTTGAAATTAATTTAAGTATTTATTTGCAAATCTAATAGTTGTAAGTTGTAATTTATAGTCAAGATTCTAAGCAAATGCTTGCAGATTTTTTTCTAAGCTTAACATGTCACACATGGTCGTTCTAGTAGATATTTTATCTGTTTTTTATTTTTACTATTGTCATACAATATCTCTCATTGATTAATTTATTTAGCAACATTTATATTATAAATAGCAAGGTGTTAGGAACATCCCTTGGATAAAAAGTTAAAAAGATTGCTAAAACACTATCAAATTTAAAATTAATAAATAATTGACAATTCTTCGAATCCAAAAAGATTGCTAAAACACTCTATCAAATTTACTTACAGACTTACAGTGAAGATCCTAAGCAAGTGCTTTGCAACTTTCATGAACCACAAAGAGTGGATTGGATTTATCAGCTATAGTGTTAATATTTAATACTATCAAGCTGACTTTTTTAATAATCAATGTTTTTACCGACGGAGGGTACATTGATAAAAACTCAATTTTGTAGACATCAAACAGTACAAGAAATTCATTCAATAAATTGTACTACTGTTTAAGAGAGTACGACTTTTAAGCTAACAATTCATATCACCGGTACTTTGAAAATTCCGATTTGACGTTTGATTTTGTTTCTTGTATTTAAATATATGTTGATCATTTGTTCCTTTCATCCAAAATGTTTATATTATGCTCTTTTATTGTCTTCAAATGAAATTGAAAAACAATGAATATGCTGTCATCAACTATTGTATCGTATAGAAAACCATAGGTTAAACCTTCCTAGAATATTTTTTTTCCCGTATGACTTCCTTTTTGTAAGACCAATAATATTGAAATTATTTGGTCGGAGTTGTACCCACATATTCCCTTATTTGTTGTACAATGGCATCTTTTTATGCATAATACATTTTACCACAGCGATATTTTTTGTTGGTAAGAAGTTAAAAAAACTTACTTGATGAATCTGTTGTAAGCAGAAGGCACTCTTTGGCGCTTCTCTGGAGCTGCAATTAGAAGACAAACATATCGACAAAGTAAACAGACATTACATTAAAATCATATCACTGCTGACTATTTTGTATACTTTTTTCTCTCTCTCATCATAACATCATCATTATCTTTATCTATCAAAGAATTCTAACCATTTAGATACACGTTCTAATTTTGATACACATGCAAACACAATGCGGAAACAAGGCACAAAATATTGTAAAAGTTAACAGAAAAGGTAAATAATAGGTCATGTTTTTTAAGGACTTCATGATTGTGTTTCTTTTATTTAGAGTATGTAGTAACTTTTTATTCACAATAGGTGTTGGTTTGAATAATATTAGGGTTTCCTTGTTGATGTGTGTAATATTACTCAGTGCAAATTTTCTGAAATAAAGTTGCCTTTTTGGTTGTACATTAAAATATGTAATCAGAAACAACAAATTGAAGAAGAGGGAAAGGCATGAAATAAAATCTAGAGAAAGAGGTTACTTCTACTTACCAAAAACAATAGTTTTAAGACCTATTTGAGTGTAAACTTTTGAAAGTACTATAACTGTAGTATTTTTAGAAGCACATATAGGATAGCATAATGCAAGTCAAATTAGCTATATTTACATTGTTTTATGTACGTAATAAACTTAAAGTAACGCTAGCTAGTGAAAACCTGGATATTAAAAATAAAAAGGGAAGGTTTTGGCAATCTTACGTCTGTTGGCTACTGGAGGTTTCGGAAGCTCATCAACTCGAACAGGTCCAAAGTGGTCGTTCGGATTTGGTTGGTTCAGGAACAAGTTAGCTGGGGTGTTTCTCATCTCCTCCTGAAAAGAAAAATGGATGATTTTAACCAAAGTAAATATGTACTCTTGAAGAATTAGGTTTATATCATAGAAAATCAATGTTTAAAGTTTTAAACAACTCCGATTAGTCTCTTAAAAATCCATATATCACATGCAAAGGGGGGAACATGAAAATAGTCTCAATATCCCAGCAGATTAACAAAGTTTATCTGAAAAATTAATTATATGTATCATACATTATAAAACTAGGAAAATTAACAAAGCTAGAAACCATACAATAACAAAGAAGTAAATGCAAAACCCTAACCCTAGAGGCCTAGATATCCTTTTTCAAGATCTTGGGTAACAATCAAAGGGTAATAGCTCAATATATTTGATTTTAAAATGATTCAAGATCTTGAGTAAAAATCAAAGGGTAGAAATTTAGGCCAATTAAGTGTTCACAGAAAATCTGTAATTCACAGAAAAATTAATTATATGTACCATAAGACTTTGAGTAGAAAAGAAATTATGGCCAAGATGGAATTGATTAGCAGTGGCATTAGTGGCGACTGAAGCCGGAAAGAGAAGTGCACGCATGTTGACAGACAAGAGGTTAGTGCAGTGCCCACATCGAACCGTAACAGTAGTGAACAAACTGCTGCAAGGCACACTCACCTACAAAAACAACAATTAAAATTTGAATATCAATTTTATGTTGTTTTTATTAGAACCTTTAGCAAGAAGCTAGGGGCAAAAAATCATATATGAGTTAAATATCATGATAATTCATAGAGAGATATAAAGGTTGTCGATTGTTGTAGAGAATAAGAAGAAATTCATGGTATAATTTGGTGAAAAATGTAAATTTTCATCAAGAAAATATATAATATATTGTGAAGTCTTGAGTTGAATAGGATATATATATATGGTGAGATAACGATAAGGATAATGATAATGATAATGATGATGACGATGTTTCGTACCGCGAGGATAGTATCACAGAAGTTGCATTGGACATAGCAGAGTTGCTCGGAGGTAGGAGGAGAGAGGTGGTGGTGGTGGTCCGGTGAAAAGGCAGCTGAAGATGACATGTTTTTCTTAGCACTTTTGGTCTTTTGAAACACACACTTTCTCTCTCTCCTGTTTGATTTTCTCTCACACACTTTGATTTGATTGATTGATAAGATTGACTGAACAATGTATAAGGATTGATTGATGGACAGGTTAACCACCTTTGGGATCTGACCTCCTTGTGTTTATGTGTGTGTTCTTAAAGACAAGTGAGAAGGAAGTTACAAAATGAGAATGTGAGAGAAAAGAGAATGAGAGAGAAAGACCCACTATATAGGATAGCACTTGGATTAATCAAACCCCACAACTTGATTCTTCATTGTTTTTTTCTTTCAATATATTTATTATTGTTTTGTTGTTGTTTTTGACTCATGAGTTATTTGATTATTTAACGTTATGTTTCTTTAAAGTGGTTTTCTAGTTGCACCTTGTACTTTTTTTTAATGATCATTTTCATCACATGCATAAGTTACGACATACAATAACTATAAAGTAGAACACGTACATATAAGATCATCAAATATTTTACTTATCCGTCCCAATTTATTTGTCCTGTTTTAATTTTTGAAGTATTTATTTGTCAACTTTAACTTTAACTATTTTCTTTTGTATAATACTTGATGCAAAATTTATAAATGGATTTAGTTTTTTTTATATATTTACATTAGCATAATTTTCATCAAGTATTATATATAAAAAAAATTAAGGGCAAAGTAAAAAAGGAAAAACTTTAAAAAATTAAAAAAGAACAAATAAATTGGAACGTAGGTGTAGTTTACTAGTAAGAAATTGTCGTACTTATCGCGTTAAGTCGTAACAATATGCTCGCAAAACATTGTAAAAGTAGATAAGAATTACCAAGAGATGTGCTAAAGACGTGAATATTGCAGTCATCCAAATCACCATCTGTTACAGGTTTGTGATCGTCTGTGCATTCTCTACATTGTCTGTAATATTGTCTATCGAGTATTAATTGTTCGATTAGTGTTGGGTATTCTAGGGTTTATAACGACTTAGGGTATGTTCTTGTGCTTCACTGATATGCCTTTTCTTTGTGCTGCTGATTTTTCAATGAGTTTCTATTGTTAGTTGATTAAGTTTTCAACCTAAATCGAGATTATTTACGATTTCCTTGTGCTTACTGGTCGTGTGTGGATTTTGGGTTTTTTGGTTCGTGGTTACGTGGGTACTTGAGTTTGTTTGGATGGTGTAATTATGAAACAGGGTTTCTTAGATTTAGGAGGGAAAAGGGGTGGAAGTAAGAAGAGTAAGAAACATGATATTGTTGTTGGTTTTAAGGAGAATGTTGATGGCACTAATGTCATGAGTTCTAATGTTAGTAACGACCATCCTGTTAATGTGAACGAGGAGGACATGTATTCAATTGCTGCAAATATTTGTGATATGGAACGTAAAATACTTGAAGGTAAGCTTATGTTAGTGGAAGATGATGGGTACCTTTAAAACCTGTCAATGTCGAGAGTCAAGCTATTGATACGGAACGAGAATTACTATGATTTCTAGTTTAGGTGTCGTTGTATTTATAAGGATACAAAAACTTTTCTAACGGCACCAGAAGTCTTCAATAATTTTCTATTAAATATACAAGTTTGACATGGAGTCAAACTTTCGAGTGGTCGGCCAATTTCCACTAACTCTTAGGGTTTGACTTTTATACTTAAATATATTTATCCTACATAAATATATACATCCTGGATAAATACCGTTTACCCTTCTATAAGAATATAATATTTTCATTTCATCTTCATTTTCATTGCATTTCATCAAACTTTTCTCATTACCAACTTATGTGTTGCGTTAAATGTGCACCAGTGTAACCCATCGGCATTTTATGAGTGCAAGCTGTGAAAAATGTTGTTATTTGCACACTAATTCTTTCAAAATTTTATCCTACAATGTCCAAATCCTTCGATGCAGTAATTCAACCAACCCTATGGACTCTTTGACGGTTTCAAAATGATGTGATATTTTTTACCTCCAAAAGACCAAATAAGGAGTTAATCTTCAACGACATCAAATTCTAATAGTTTGCTTGGATATAGGGCACAATTACCAACACTAAATTGGATTAAGTGGTTTGATAATTCGTGTAACGTTCTATTATCTTTTATGTAATTCTTTTGTCTAGCTCCTTGCAAAGCCTTTAATATGTTTGCCGTTCAGAATGAAACAAAGTTCATATTAATAGACGAAATACCCCTTGTGGTTTGTTTCCTTATTCTAAGTATATATTATAAAAGATGAAAAGAAGATAAATTTACCACTGTTCATTGGATAGTAACAAATCCTAATATATATATATATATATATATATATATATATATATATATATATATAAAATACCATATCACCAAGTCACTCGGTTATTTGTTTTTATCATAATGAGATAGCCGCCGAAGTTTTCTTTCATTAATACGAGTAATCTTTTTGTTGTTTTCTAGATTTTTAATAGTAAGTAACGAAATTCGCCGTTCAAAAAAATAATAATGATCAATTTTAGGCTTACCGTAAGGTATGATATAGGTGTTTAATCTAAATAAGATGTGTTAATTGAGGAAAACTTGCATAGTTTCCCTTTCGTATACGTAGGGAAATAATTATCAGTTTGATGAGCTCCTTAAAACACCTAGATGACCAAGATTTAATGTACGTCATTAAGGTGTTTGGGCCTTATTAATTACAACATTGAAATGTCAATGCTACATCAATCCGTATCCTTTGATTCCTCAACTAATATAAATCAGGGGTTCCCTTGTTACCTAATTGGTCTAAATTCTATTCTGAGAAAGTGTATGTGTGTCAATGACACTCACATCAACACTTTTCTATGTGTTTTTCTTTTGGTAAATGGGATACCTCTGGTAAATTTTATTACTACAAAAAACATTTAAACACATAGTACATGGGTGAATCCCACATCTAAACCGTTATAAAGGGGGAAAAAGAATGCATCAATTGTGTTTCAAACCAAAACTATCATAGGAAAGACAAACCAATCTTATGAACAACTACTATAAGGACAGAAAATAAAGCTAATGTTTAAATTGACCACGAATATTAATATCCATCGCATCACAAAACGTCCGATGTTCCTGAATTACACCTTGAAGGTCATAAGTATCATTATAGATTATAATCTCCATTCTCATGTAGACTAGCATCATATGCACCTCCAGTGGTCATGAAATGAGAAGTCTCATCATAAATATCTTCGACTTCATCATTGTCTAAGTCTTCCCCTTACATTTCCATGGTAGAACTAGGTCCACAGACCGATGTCACATTAGCCTCCTTTTGTATAGGAAGTGGATTCTCATCATCACCTAGTAGCATAAACTTTCCATCAATCATTTAACTTTTTAGATTATTAATCCTTTCAACGAGAGATGTAGTATTTGGACTGCCTAATGAATGAATAGGTGCACTATCCTGTTTATCCATGTTCCCATACCCATTACCAAAATCCGAATCTTTACGAGCCTCTCCATCCTCCACATCCACCATAGAGCTTAATACATCAAAAGAGTTCGAAGTGGAACCGTAGTACAAGTTTCATTATTAGTTTTCTTCGATATCCTTGAAGCCTCAGGTAGATACGTAAATTTAGTCTTTAGAACCAATTTGAACCTCACGAATAGAATGCTTTGGAGTCATGGTGTTTTCCATAACATCCAAGGCAAGCTTCTTAAGACATTCATTAAGGATGTGACTAAACAACTTACAACTTGAGCATCTAGGTGGTGTCCACTCGTACTTAACACAGATAATATGCATAATATACCTCTCACCCTCAAGTTTTGGCGCCACCATCATGAGGGAGTGTTTCAACTTTACATCAGCTCTGACCACAATCATGGCTCATGCATAACTTGACCTACCCCAAGATTCCATGCACATATTCGACGTGTAAGAGTCTAGCATCAATGGCGTGCCTAGTTTGGTAGCAATAGCACTCAAACCTTGTATCGTGAATGTGGTAATAGGAACGTCATGAAATTTAACCCAAACTGGAATACTACTCGCATCCTCCTTCATAAGATTCACATCCAGTGACTATTTCTTATAATTAACGGTACGTTGCAATTTAACCATAGACTATTTTCGAGCATTGTGTCCATCCCGTCTTTTGAACTAAATTTGAAGAAAAATAAACCTTTAGATTTTATCATTGATTTAACAAAACAAACTTTCTCTAAATATTTTTGACATAATTCTCAACAACGGGATACGCTACTCGCTTACCAAAAAAGAACCCATTGACCATGTTGCTAAATCGTTCATGAATAGCTTGAACCGACTCCAATGAGACTTCGAAGCATTTTATAGGTTCCATGTGGATATAAAAATCGGGTTTACTTCAAACAAAATCATCAAGCAACGACATTTTATTTGTCGAAATCAAGACGCATTCACAGGCGTGGCTAATGATGAAGAAACTAAATCCAAACGGGATTAATTGGTTAAGAGATCGACCCATTGTCGATTTATTGGAAAAACGTATGAGGAATCATTAGGAAGTGTTAATACATATAGTAAAATTTGATGACTTTATACTCCATAAAGTCAATTAACTAAATAGCCAAGTAGTTCTTAATATAAGGTTGGGTGCATTAAGCCTGTGGACGACGCGTCTGACCCTTTAAGCACGTGTTCGATCTAAAAAACTACTACCCAAACACGTGTTTTGAGGTATATTTGTATTTAAATGAGGTATGTTTTGGCGTTGATATTGATCGTCTTATTAGTCTATGTCGATGGTGTTAAAAAACTGATGTAACACTAAGTTAACGCTGAGTTGACGGTGATGACCGCGGTCACCATTGCAACCGGTCAAAATTAAACACCCTAAAGACCTATTACTCACAATTTTCTTGTTTATTGTAGTGACAAATAAAAGCACTTTATGTGGATCGTTAAATTTAAATAACTTAATGTACAAGTAACTCAACTTAAATGTACTTTAAATTTTGCATCTTATTTGCATTGATAACGCATATATGACGATGAATGTAGTGGCAAGTACATAGATATAAATTTGATTAAGATGTTAATATATAATTTAGAATATGAGTTTATAAATAAATATACAAAAATTCAGTGACTTTATTCTGCATAAGGCTATACATAATGGAACTGAAAAAATCGGAGTGAGGAGGGTGATCGATATTCAAATCGGTCGAGCCTTATGTGAGTGATGGGTCAAATGTCGGTCGATACATACATATATATATATATATATATATATATATATATATATATATATATATATATATATATATATATATATATATATATATATATATATATATATATATAACTATCAGTCTAAATTTTGACCGATTGTATACACACTCTAATTTCATAAAATCTTACCGTTTGATATTTAATAAAAAACGAGGTGGATCACCCGCGCGTTGCCGCGGGATGTTTTGCCAAAGAAGTAGTTATTCCAGTTAACGACTGTTAGTTATAAGGACAAAATTTGCAACGAACTTCTAAGATGGAGGACCAATTGCAGGCGGAATTTAAAAAAAAAAAAAAAAAACTAACGGTCGTTAACGACCGTTAGTTATAAGGACTAAATTTGCAACGAACCTCTAAGACGAATGACCAATTGCAAAAAAAAAATTAAAATAAAAATAACGGTCGTTAGTACTTAACGGTCGTTAAATACTTAACGACCGTTAGTTACTGTACATTTCACTGTTCATTGTGAGTGTGTGCACTGTAGCTTATGCTACAGTAAATCCTGATACATGTTATTTATAATAATAACAATAATAATAAATAAATAAATAAACTTTTTTTTAAACATTTTACCACTTTACAACCTTATAAGTACCAACTTAAAACGCACTTAAACATACAATTTCAAACACAATTCAAACAACAATTCTATCAACACCTTCAAACACAATAACACAAAATTATGGCTTGTCGTCTCTCCTCCATACCGTTGAACAAATGCAAAAGTATATTAATTAAACGATGCGATAAAGACAATGCGGCTCGACAACAGGCTCTTGTCAAAGTTATCAAGCAGTTTGAGCTCGCAAAGGCACTGAAACAACGATACGCGGAGTGCAAAGACATTTCTGCGGAAAGAAAATCTGTGATTTACTAATTTCTTAGCGATGAAGCCATGAAAGACAGCGCCGTTAGTGAGACGTTGTGGGGGTGAATTTCGCATACACATGCCCAAATCAGCAACAAGATCCGTTGGAGTTTTGAGAAAAACAAAATTGTTGGTTCTGTATCACAACAGATGAACCAACATGGGCAAGGTGCATCAACTTTTCTGATGCACCAAGATTTATTGATCAACAACAATATCAGCCTCAGCTGACTCAATTTGGGCTAGGTTATGAAGAAGAGGCGGCTGATGAGCATGGCTTAACTGCAAGCCAGCATTATCGAAGGGAACAGGAGTTTAACACTTTGGAACGAAAGTACGAAAAGAGCAGGTTTGCGAACTAATCTGCTTACGACGATGATTATCGCTCATACAACTCTCAAACTTGGGATCACTTGAATTAACTTTACGTATCGTATTTTATGTAATGTTTATTTTATGTTTATGTAATGTTTTACATCTATATACTATTTTTATTCCAAGAAGTTTATGCAGCGTTTTAATTTCGTACGCTGTGTTTTTAAATTTGAAGGTTTACGTTTTTATATTTTTAAATTTGTTGTTTAAAATGTTTGAAAAAAAACAAAAAAACAAAAAACCTCGATCATCGACTGTGACAACTTCGTCATTTCTGATCACCGGGGAGAGAAAGCTGATGTAGCGGGGATAACCCTAGTCACTATGCATAGCCTAAAACTTCATTGAGTAACAAAGTAGTTCATCAATAAACTTTGAATTTTACATCTTATATACAATCATTAATTTAATATTAAAGTAGATCGACTTAGATGCTGTAACACCCCCAATTCATGATGCAGCGGAATTCAACTTGGGTATTACTCGACGGCACAACAGTCATAATAATAGAAAACGATCTCTAACCGAGTCGCTTTAAAAAGAGTTATCATTCGAATTTATTCAAATATATCAGAGTTTACATAGTTAGGTCCCAAAAAGGTTCCGTGTTTCAAAATACATCAATATAAAGTCTTTTGATGTTTTATCGAATGACAAAGTAGTTTATAGCCTTCTCCCTTTAGTCCGTGCCCTTCCGCTCCATTCTTGATTATCATGGACCTGAAATACATGCTTAAAAGGTCAACACAAAAGTTGAGTGATATTCATAGAGTTTGTTTAACGGTTGAACACAATATGTTGGTAGTATGAGTTAATTAGACTCATACTTATGGTTGGAAAACAAAACAGTTATTATTATATACTAAGCTCATGCAACCAATACGTTAACGGGTACCAATATCAATCGGCGGTTTTATTGCCCCGGCAAGTACTTTGCCGTCATACTTAATGTTTCAAATATAGTGCATTCGTTTGAACTTATCTAGTCAAACAAATGGGATTCGTCAATCCCAATAGGCCTATTCACAATACTCACGCTCACTAATACTAGTGATTAAATGGTTCATGATATGGAGCCTAGGATTGGCAAGGAAGGTACTTAATAATAATAAAACAATCAGGCAGTATACAGTTTCAAAGCATTGTGTTTGGTTTAAAATAGCATGTATTCTCCCCAAGGGTTTATAAAACATTGAAGTAATGTAAAGTGGGGCTATGAACTCACCTTAAGTAAGATAGCAAGTAGTGAAGGTAATGGTTGGATCGTGAAGGTTTCTACGAGCAACCTATAATAGAATGTTGCGACTTAGGATTTGAGTAAAGAATATGAAGAATTGCCTATATATATCTTGCATTTAGTCACATGAGGCTCCCTACTATTGTAGTAGTTGATAAAATATATATATATATATATATATATATATATATATATATATATATATATATATATATATATATATATATATATATATAAGTTTTGATCCGAAAAGTTACATGTCCAATATTTGAATAAACTTAAAAAAGTTTATCTTTACATGAAGATTGTTATTAGGGTAAGTTTCTTAAGTCTTGTATGACAAATACTTGTAATATCTCATGGTTCTTTAGATGAAGTAGATCCAAATTGTATGTTTAAGTTATCGCCAACTTTTTAGCTCATGTTTTCGCCTAAGTAAGTTTATATGGTCATTTAGTCATGGCCTTGCCATGACCTTTGGTCATTGTTCCATGGTCTTGAGACTCAACCTTGGCTTTAGCCATGGTTGTGGTCTTGAATCTAGGTCATAAGACATCTTGGTCTTTTTAAACTATAACCATTATATAGTGACTTATATATGTAAAATAGCTGTTAATAAACTGAGAAAAATCTCATTCGTTATTGGTTTTCTGGAGACGTGCTCCTGAGTTTTTGAAAAAAACGTGATTCCGGACAATTTTCGTGCTTTAACTTTTTCATGAAACGGACCAGAAGGGTCTCTTTTTGCGTGTTTTATGTTCTGTCACAGAAGCTATTTAGGCAGTTTTGCCGCAAAGTTTTGGTAACTTCAAATGGTCATAACTTTTAACTCGTGTACTCGTTTTAGGTGGTTCAAATTGCTATGGTTTCCTTGTTAAGTCCTCTACTACAATATGTAATGATTGAATATCATAATTTTACCATTTTGATCAGATTTCACCAAGAAAGTCACTAGTTTACTTGTTTAAATAACTTAACTTAACAATCATTTACAATAACTTGTTTTACTCATTTTTATACATCATGGACATGATCACAAGACATAATATAGCATGAATGATATGTAAATAACATGATTATGATATTCAACAAGAAGTATGTTAGGGTTTTGCTTACAACTTTTGGCTTTCAATTAAGAAAGGAAGTTAACATGTAAGGTAAGGACTTTGATAGACTTTAGCTTCACCCTACTTCACTTCATGCAATCTTTCTACTCTTGTATTCTCGAAAGAGAGATGATGAAAGTTGAGGTGACTTGAGTGGATTCAAACTCAAGAGAAATCACCAAAATTTATGAGGTTTGGAAGTGTTTTGATTACCTAAAACCAAGCTAGGGTTTCTATGTTTGAAGTTGCTCTTGAATCTTGCTTGTAACTAGGAGTATTTTAGATAAGTGTGAGGTGGTTTTGGTGTGTGTTATGGGACAGCAACAAAGGGGGGAGGGGGCTCTTATAGGGCTTTGAGGAGGTTACCAATTAGGACTAGTCAACACTTTCGTGGCAAGTTTTACACATGTAATACATCCAAGGTTACTTAGCTTAGGATCAAGCCACACCAAGGGTAACTCCCCCCCTATTGGCGGTTTCATGAGTCTAGGGAGGGTGAGGTGTGCCTTGGTTGATAATATCCTAAGTATTGGATGAGTTTTGACTCCGGGAAAAGCTAACCGTAAATGATTAAGCCTCAAAACGTAAAACCGGGTATCGTAAAAATGTGAAACTTGAAAGTATGGTTAAACATATTATTATACTCCATAATAAAATATAAAATGAGTGGTAGTTTCCATTGGGGTGCTAAAACTGGAAACACGGGTCTAAAAAGCGTAATACGTAAAACGTACGAATATTGTGTAAAATTGAGAAAAGTAAAATGTTACTTTTCTAATAGGATAAAAATGATTTAAAATGACTTATAATGTCTAAACTGGGCTCAGTCTAGTGTCGGTTTGTATTAAATGTCTTTTAGACATAAAACCGCAAGCCTAAAAATCAAGGAATGATTTATAAAATCAAGGAATGATTTTTGGTCAAAGGAGGAGGGAAAAATATGTTGACTTATTCCAAAAATGTGAAAACTCAAATAGTCTTAGAAACGCGGTGCAGGTATAGGCTAATGTTACGGCTGAGTAAAAATGCTTAAAAACGAAAATTGCTGATTTTCACGGCCGAGGTTTATTTGGTCATATTTTTCTCAGTCATGATTTATTCTCAAATAAATAATGAGTGTATCAAATATTTTTCTGATACGGGGAAAATTAACGCGGTCGAGATCGTTGTGCGTAGAATTTTTGAATAACATTTTACCCTAAAACGTGTAATTCCTTAATAACTTTCGCGAAAATGATCTGATGAGTGTCAAACTTTTAATTTGCCATGGAAATGATTTATCACACGAGAATATGAAATAAAAATCAAATTTCAGGAAAAATGAATAGTAAAAATGAATAGTGAAATTTTCCGAGAATAGTAATTAACCTGAAATTGCGACTTGTTACAGATGCTAGCAAATACATAGGTATAGTTTATTAAAAGCCTAATTGCACGAAAATGTAGTTGATTTGACACTTTTTTTAGTGTTTGGGTAAAAGGGTTATATTCGGTAAAATATTATATTTTTTTTTCGGGTAAAAGGTCAACGACCCGGTAAATATATTACTCCAAAAAATATTTAAGTACAACGGATATGGGTAAATCCTATATCTCAGTCCGTTACATAGGCGAAAAGCTTAATAACAAGATACTTCCTATTTTCTAAACAAAAAACCAAACCACTAACCACATGATAACAAAAGACTTTGACAAAAATATAGACTACTTCCTACGACCTTGGAGATTAAAGCCATAAATGGCATTAAGAGCGTCCAAATCCCCTGGAAGATCATAAATGTGCTTCAAATAATCATCATAGTCGTCAAACTCATCTTCACGCTCATAACCACCACCAAAAAGATTTGCTGATTCGTCAAAAGTATTAAGAACCTCATTATCATCACTATCAGAAACCTCAACCTCACCCACCTTTGAAAATGGATTAGCCCTCTTAATGAAGAGGTAGACGGAATAGGATGGCCATCATCATCCACAAGCTTAGCTTTCCCATCAATAAGTAGCTTTTCAAGCTTTCCAATTTTCTCAACGATAGGAGTAGAACCAACTTCCATTGTTCTCATTACATCACTCACAAGTGGTTCTTGTGATCCATTACCATTTAACGACTCATCCTTATTAAATTCCATTGTACGACCAGAATCCACATCCTTGTTGGTGTCAATAGTAGGAATACCAAAAGCATCCGTATCATCCATATTAAGGGCATCAAATTGGTTAGATGTAGAAATCTTCGTTCCACTAGAACTAGTCACATCAGAATTTTTCTTCTTAGTGCCATCCACTTTCTTAGGTTCAGGAGGAGTCTTTTTTGGTTGATATTGAAAGTGCTTACCCATAACAGGCTTAGTAAACCCTCCTTGGCCTGGAGTTGTAGGATCACCTTGCTATAATGTTGTGTATCAATTTATTTTTCTTCGAGATCAATGTGGCATATCTTTGAATTTTGTCTTTTTGGTGTATCATTGACAAGTTGTGTGTATTGTTTGACTGATATACCCCTCCACCTACTAAATAAGAATGAGTATATTAAAAAGGAAAATGGTCAAATAGTACACACAACTCGTTACACAAGACCGAATTTTAAAAATACGCTACATACATAAGGAAAAAACAAATAGTAAACGGCTATACAAAACTATAAAAATAGCAAATAAACAACATTTTAATGCAATTAGCCTTTTATTGGGTAAAAGGGAACTTTCACCCTAGTAAAATTTAGACAAAAATACACCGTTGGTCCCTGAACTTTCCACGAAACATCACAGGGCACCTTAACTTTTTTTTAGTCGCCAGGCGTCCAAATAGTGAGATTTTGAGTCTGAATGCGTCCCTCCACCATTATTTGCTGTTTTGTTTTGTTTTTAGTAAAGGGCATAACAGTCATTTCATATATTTGGATTATTACTCATTTAAATTTCCTCATCTACTCTTCTTCTTCATAGCATGCATACATCTATTCTTACACGATCCTGTATAAAATTTTCAGGAAACAACATTTGTGCCCATATTCAACATCCGAACTACATCCTTTTCGAGTTGAAATGTGTAATTTTGACTAGCTCCAATTTGACTTGTCTTTTTCGTAGTACTACTTCCATGTTACTCAAATGTTACATTACAACTACATACTCTATAAATTAAGTTCTTTTAGGAAATGAAGTATTTACATATGAATGTGACACAAAAATTGGTCATTTTGTAAACCGAAATGTGAAGATATTCAACGTTAGATGAGACTAAGATGTCATGTTTCCTGGTGACTGAATGAATTCTTTTATTGAATGACATACTTTGGAAGGATGAGCATGATAGTTTTCAGCTTGGATATTGTTAAAGTCCTCAAATTGCCCATGTAAGTCATAGACGTGGGCCGCATAATCATCAGAAAGATAGCCTTCAAGCTCGTTATGTCCTCCTGCTGATGAAAAGTAACTGTTCATAGGATCATTTGGCTCAAACACCTCATCATCAATATCAGAAACAACCATTTTACTCTCCTTAAAGAATGGGTTGCCCTTCCTTATACCATCAACCACCGGAACATGTTTACCATTATCATCCAAAAAGGTGCCTTTCCTTTTATTAAAATATAGTTATAATACACGCGCACGCGCGGGTTATTAAATTTTTTTCAATGATATATTTTTATTTCTTAAAAAATAAACAATTTATTATTTTTTTTGTTTGATTTATGATTTTTAATTATATTTGTTTATTATTAAAGATAGTCATTTAAAGAATTTAATCATGTTGTTAATTGTATCTTATCTATATTTTTTTGTATATATCTTCTACTTGTGTAATGTTGCAGCTTATCTATATTTTTTTGTATTTATCGTCTACTTGTTTAGTATATCAACAAAACACAATTTTAAAATTTTAAATTAAAAAACAATAAGTAAAATATTACCTAATAAGGAAATATTTTTTTTCCGAAATACGGTTTTGTTTTATTATATAAAAGATGGAAAACAAAATTTCGATTTTTAGGTAATTCGTATATATACAAAACAAAATTCTAGTGACTTTATTCTGCATAAAGTCCATTAATAAACTTAAAATTTGCATCTTATATTAAATTCTTTAATGTACAAGTAAATCAACTTAGATACTAGCAAGTACATGGATATAGGTTTTTTAAATATAAAAAATAATTTCGATTGTAATTAAGTCCATTATAACTATAGGAAACAACATTTCGATCAGTGACATTTTTCTGGGTAAAGTCCATTTTTCTGGGCGATTTTTCTCTAGCCAATTTCGATTTCATGATCCCTAATTTTCTAGGGTTTAATTCTTCCTTCATTCATCATGTTAATCTGCTACATAATCCTATTTGGGTTTTGTAATTTACCGATTTGGTTTTGGCGTTATTCAGATCACGATTTAAAGGACAATTTCGTCCTAGTGCTTGTTCATTCGATATTGCCTTCTTGATCTTAATATCTTGCTTGATCCGGTTAGGATTTAGCAATAGAGAAAAGTTGATTCAGTCGGCTTGCTTGTGGTTGTAGATCGCCTAGGGTTTCTAGTTGATCAGGGTTTCTCTTGGACGCGTTTGTGTTGAATCATTCATGTCTATGGATTGGTTCAACCGTCCTTGAGTGGGGAGCGGCTAGGGTTTTTCTGCCCCTTCTTTCGCCGCGGGTTATCTAGTCCCTAGACTTTCGTCTAGGGTTTCCTGGGTTTGCTGGTGATGAACCAACAATGGTTGTTGTTGCAATAATTATGGGTAAGTAATCCGACCTGGGTTTCTTGTTCACGAATTGGTGTCATGTTGCTGTGCGGCCATGTTTAGGGTTCATATTCAGCATCGAATCCCTCGTAATGGTCGTTGGGTGTTGATTGGCAAGGCTTCTTGAGATGTCTACCTGCTTGGGTTCCCTCTTGAGCAGCCGTGTTGGGTTGGTTATCACAATCTTAGTGCGTCTTGCCTTAGTATGATTGTGCTCGATTGTGGTCGTTGCCTAAGCTGGTCTGCTGGTGCCATGGTTATTGTTATTCTCGGCTTTTTTCAGTATCACATGGTCTCTAGCTTGGTTGCTGCAGCCCGATTTCCTTGGGGTGCAGCTTTGTTGGTGAATTTGGACCTTTTGTCATTAGTCGAGATGATAGGGTAGATTCATCTTGCGGAAAAGTGGTAATTTTATCACTACTTTTTACTTGTTTGCTGCAGTTGCGGCGGGAAGTTGGTGATATGCTCGGGTTCTAGCAATGAAGATATTGAAGATAGAGGCATTCACTATGGAAGTGGTTCAGTTGAACCTGGTTTTTTTACATTTAGATTGTCAATTTTTATTGTAATTTAAATGTAATTGGTAGTAGCTGCGGTTAGCAGTGGTAGGTTATCTGCGTTTAGCAGATGTAGTTTGCTTTAGTTACATAGTTTGAGTCATATCGCCTATGTAACGGGCTTTGGACATGGTATGTACGTCCATGTCATTTGTACTTCAAAGATTTTGGCGTAATAAATTTACCGGGTCAATGACCTTTTACCCAAAAAAAAAAACCCTTAAATACATACTAATACTCACAAATTTCTTTTTCTTTCTAATCTGACATAAATTTATCAACAAATCTCTTGTAAGAAACTAGTGAATTAAACGAGATTACAATGAGTATTTACACGCCATTGTTGGATCACTGATCCATTTTCTTGTTGATAATGAAAGTTAAACATAGTATATAATCATGTCTAAAACTGATAAAACATATGCAACGAAAACAATAGGGGCAAATAAGTGCTTTTTATAAGAATCTTTAAATGCAATCAGTTAAAGTACAACTAAATCAACTTGAATGAATTTTGAATTTTGCATCTATAGCGATAGTACCATCCTTGCCGAAAATTCGCGAGATGTAATTTTCATGGCGAAGGCTTCGTGTGAATTACGTATAGGCGACAACCTTCTACCTAAATGAGGTTCCTTAATTCACCTTCTCCAATCAATGCAAAAGTAGTAGTTGTCCATCTGACTTTGGACATAAATCCCCCGATGTTAAGTTTCCAAGTAGTTTTGCAATGAGGACATTATTCCATAGGAACTTTAATCTCTAACTAGTTCTTCTCTTCTAGCAACTCATAATTAATTCCATTTTGTAAAGTATGCCAAACACTTTTTAACTCTTGGTGTTAAAATTTTATTTGCGATGTCGATTTTTACCCGTTTTAATTTCCCTAGCAAACCAAATCCGTTACTGTTTCTCAATAGCAAATATCAACACACGCTAGTTTTAATTGGGGCCAACAACTATACTCAACCCTACCATGTTTTCTCATAACCTATCGAAACTGTTCCTTATACCGTAAGACTACCTTCGCTCCTTTTGCAGTCGCTTACTCGCTTACTTGTCTTACAACCCTTTCAATAAATCCATCAATACAACAAATATGTCGTTTGCTTATACTTTTTTCTACACACTTTTGAAAAGCGTGTAAAACTTTATTAAATTATTTACATTTTGTTACGTTAATAAATGTAAAGATATGCAAGCGACCATCCCAATTTTCACACTTACAAAAATGTAAGAAAAAAGTTAACACGTATAATTAAAAAAGTAACTCCAAATACCGTTTTACACATGTTATGGGCTTTAATACCGTCTTCTACGGTGCATGAGGGAGGTTGATACGTAGACAAACTTACCCCTACCTAAGGTAGAGAGGCTGCTTCCGGTTCTCCCAAAAGTAGAAAAGAACCTTTCAAGGGGTGAGGATCGAACCTTTAACCTCTGTATCCAGAGGCAAGGGTGTTAACACGTATAATTAGTGTGGAGAAATTTAAATTTTGTTCACACTTAAAAGTGTGAAAACAAATTCCTAGCACTCATTCTCTTCGCACTTAAGTGATGTTTGCTTTTTATATAATACAACTAAACAACCTCTTAATCTTACTCATCCAGACGCGGTCAAACATTTTGTAATAAACTAGTTTTTTTTTTTTTTTTTTTTTTTTTTTTTTTTTTTTTTTTTTTTTAGCGGTCAAAAGCTGTCAAAAGTTCAAACCTCCAACAAGATGTGGAAGAGATATCTTAATACCTCTTAATATCTTTTAACCCATCTAAATTTTCTTTCGTTTTTCTTAATTTTTACTTTTGTCCTTTTTTTATATTTTCCTCAACTTTTCCTTTAGTATTGATAATATGTTTAGAAAAATTACGTCGATATTAATTTGCTAAAAAAATGTTAAAGATGATAATTTGATGATAACAAAAATTCTCAAATAAAAGAGCTTTTCAAACAATAATAATGTATAACTAGTTTGTGCAATCAATTGTGACATGCGTATTTTGAGCATGTATTTGATTTTTTTTTTGAAATATTTTTAATTGTTATATGACAACGTTAAGTATGTTATCAATATTTCATTTATTTTTTGCAATCTTATCATCATAAATTAATCGACAGTGATAGTTTACAAAATGGTAAAGGTATTTTACAACATGAGAGTATAACACATCAACAAAATATGATTAAATCATGAGTTTAAATTGTGACAAAATATTCTAGAATGCTTTGTTTTAACACATTTTATTTTATGTTGCTAGTGTGTGTTAGTTTTATGACTTAATCATTATGTTTAATGTTTATAAACATTTATGTATCGTAAAAATAAAAACATTATTATACTTATATCATTCAAACATTTTTTTAGAAAAAGCAAATAATATTATTACCGAAAGATTTAGACATTTTCGCATTTGATTCATATTCAATTGTGTGAATGGATTTAGATATGCGAATTAGATCAAAGCATTCTAAGCACAGTCATAGGGGTGGAAACGAGCCGAGCCGAGCCCGAGCCTGCCAGAGCTCGAGCTCGGCTCGTTTATATTTTAGAAAGCTCGAGCTCGAGCTCGGCTCGTTTCGAGCCTTAAGATTTGAGCTCGAGCTCGGCTCGTAGATGATATATAAAGCTCGAGCTCGGCTCGGGCTCGGCTCGTTTGTGATGCACCAAAAAAAAAAAAAAAAAAAAAAAAAATCCAGCGGCTTCTTGAGCTAACTTGTTCAAGCTTGTATATCTAGAGCTTGTTTACTTGTCTTGAGCTCGTTAACAAGCTAGTTAGTTAATCTTATGCAACAATATAATTTTCTTTTAACAAAAAGTAACCTGTTGTCTGTTGAATCGAAAAGAACTGTAGAAGGGAAGACGGTTATAGAGGAAAAGAGAAGTGAAATGGGTAGAGGAAGAGACAAATCAAAAGCCAAAAGCGTAATATGTTGTTTATACTTATTTTAATAAATTATAATGTGGTCCTTTGAAACATACATATACGTATTATATGTGTATATACGGTATACCTACTCAAAAGATATTAGAGCTCGTTTAGGCTCGCGAGCCTAGTCGAGCCTTGTATATAAGGCTCGAGCTCGGGCTCGATTATTAAACGAGCTCTAATTTAGGCTCGAGCTCGGGCTCGAGCTCGTTTAGGCTCTGTTCGTTCGAGCTTTTTGCCGATCCGATCCCGAGCTTTTCACGAGCGGCTCGGCTCATTTCCACCCCTAAGCACAGATCATTAGTATTTGATGTATCGTTAGGTTGTACCGAGTCAATTTTTTTTTTCCTCTCATTGCAGACAAAAGATCCCTTCCTCCACTTTCTAAATAATATGTTCGACCAAAGATTTTACCTACCCAATGTGACAATTTAATCTTCACACTTTTAGGTGCGTAAAAATTTAAAATTTTCTTACACTTATAAGTGTGAATTTCTTTTTAATATATGTATAAGTGCCAAAAAAAATCTTTTGTTTTTAAATGTTTGTTCACACTTATAAATTGTAACAAGTTTTAGACGTATACAAGTGCGGATAAACCTAAAAATACACATTTTCAAAACATTTTCTATAAGTGTGTAGAATAAAATGTGTAGAAATGATATTTCTATTGCAGTGCATATTCTAGACTAGATCCATTTTTCTAACCATGCCAAATATATGTCGATAATAATTTTATTTTTATTTTTATTATCGTTATTATTATTATTTTTAATTTATATAAAGGGGATTCAATACCCCTATTATACTTTTTTGAGTAAAGGGCATTCCACCATGTAAAATATATTACTCCAAAAAATCGTTTAAGTACAATGAGATGTGGCTGAAGTACCACATTAACATCAAGCAATCGCTTGACACAACCACTAAATCATTTATAACATGCCATAAATGACAACTAGCTACGACCAATAAGACTACTAAACCAAAACCAGCATAAAATAGTATACATCAGAAAATTTTATGCAAAAATATAAAACAACCTAGTTAAGACAAAAATCTTGAATTCCAGCAGACTTTAATTGTGCAGGAGTGAGGCCAAAATCATCATCATCATCATAATTATTACCGTCACCCGTATCCGCTTTCCATTGCTTATAAAGACTTTGCTCCTCACTTCCACTACCAGAATACAACGTCCCAATGTGATCATCAAAAACTTCATTATCATCGCTGTCAAAAACTACCACATTGCCCACTTTAGAGAATGGGTTACCCACCATAGTTGAAGAATCAACATTTTTAAGAGGTTTACCATCATCATCTACAAGAGTAACTTTTCCTTCAATAATTAGTTTTTCAATCTGTCCAATTTTTTCAACAATAGGAGTAGTACTTCCATTTCCATCCATAGAAACCTCCAAATCAGCCCCATCCTTGGGAGAAACACTTGTTGCACAAGGAATACCATAGTCATCAGTATCGGCCATATCAAGAGCATCAAATGGGTTCGATGTAGCAATAACCTTCCCACTCATACTTGCCTCATTAGTGCTTTTCTCCTTAGTAGCGACCGGCTTTTTGAGACAGGCCTCCAAAATTTTGGTTTAGGCTTATTAAGCTGAACATCCCCAATAGGCCGAGAAGGAGCAACCACATTCTTCCCCATACTCTTACGATTGTTTACCTGAATGAAACCATCATTCGTCTTATCCAAAGTTGTAGAAGCTTCCGAAGACTTAACTCCCACATTAGTATTACTACGAATAGCCTCCTTAACACGATTTGGGCATTCAATCAAAGCATGTGCAAAAGTTTTACATTCACCACAATGAGGAGGTTTCCATTCATATTCAACATTAATAATTTCAGTAGTAAAACCATTACCTTCTTCCTTTGCAATTGTCATAGTAACCTGGCTTTTTAGATTTGAATCTGCGCTTAATTCAACTAAAGCACGAGCAAAACTAATACAGCCCCAAGACTCGACACACATAGAGCTTGTAAAAGCATCTAACACAATATGTTTCCTTACTTGCGTAGCAATCAAGCTCAAACCATCCTCAGAATAAGCAACCAAAGGAACCTTATGCATTTTGATCGAAACCGATACCTTGTTTACCTCGTTCCTATTAAGGGATAAAGTGGGAGTCCATTTGTTAAAAATAATGGGTGAGTTACGTATAATCCAACGACCTCGTTCCAGAACACGATCCGCCCCCTCCTTAGTAGAAAACTTAAAAAGGAACACACCATCACCATTCTTCATCAGCTTTTGCAAGCCAAAATTTTGCCATGTATTAGTAACATAACTCTGAACTAAAGGAAAAGCAATGGTCTTACCTAGAAAGTATCCAACAAGTGTGTTATCATACCGACTTAAAACCTTCTTCATAGCAGCCATAGGTAACATTGTGTCGTGATTATCCACACGATCCTTATTGACCAATGCTCTAAAATTCACTTTCGAAACCATACGAGTAGCATTAATAACATTGGCTAAAGAAGTAGGAGAGTCTACCTTTGGAACCGATCCCGAACCCACATGCTCATAAAATTTAACACTATTTGGATCCGTATTACCCGTCCCAACGCACGTCGCATCAATATGTTGAGACACAACACTCTCGACAGCAACCTTATGCACGGGTTTAACATGCATATTCCCGTCAACACGTGTAGACAAATTAACATCACCATCATCAACTATCCAATCAATTATAATAGGCCCCATATTCAATTTATTAACTACCTCCATTTGTTCTCTATCTAGTGCATCTGTATTCGTTCCCGAATATGTAGCACTAGATGAAACACTAGCAGATGCCATATCAAGAATAGTATCTATCGAGACATTCTGAGCATTACCAGTATCACCATTATCATTTTTAACCACATCATCACTGTTATATGAATGCTCAACAGTATCCACCTTATTAGTACCCTCCTTCTGTTTGACGCCTTTCCCTCCCGAATTCAGAAAACCAAGTTTCATCCTTGTAACAAACAAAACCAACAACAACAACCAGAAGCACCATAAACAGCCCTAGCTTCTATCAGCAAAAAACCCAAGATGAATTTAATATTATGAACAGAAATTAATTTGAAGCACAAAAAACGATTCTGAAAGAAACCCTAACAAACGTAAGGGTCCCCTAATTGCTCCACAAATCCAATCATGAAGAAACGAACACAGATGATAATCTATAATCGATTCATTAATAATAGGATTGAGGGTCACCACTGTTATACTTTATTATGCAAAAAAATAAATATGGGTGAGTCCCACGTTTCAGTCCTAAAAGGCCAAACAAACGCTCCTACTTTACTTAACACTTAATCTAGCATAAGAATGACATGCCAACTTATGGGACCTATTAAAAACCTATCTAATTTGACCTCGGATACTAATGTCAAAAACATAACAAACTCCATTTTGGTTTTAGTCAAACAAGAGTCATCAAAGTTATCATCATCATCATACAGGTTTTCATCAAAAGTCTTCTTCTTTCATTACTCGTATAAACTCTTCCTACCCACTCCACCATCATTTATAGAGATTTCATTAACCTTGGAACTCGTAGATGCCATATAAGTAGTAGTTTCATTGTTGACCTCGAGCACTTCATCATCATTGTTTGTATTATCTGAATCAACAAAATTTTTTTGGTAAAAGGGTTACCTCCGGTAAAATATCATTACTCCAAAAAAAATAATTAAGTACAACGGATATGGGTGAATCCCACACCTCTGCCCAAAAAGGTAAACCAAACACGCTTACAGTGCTTAAAACCTAACATAGCATAAGAAATGGCATGCTATACTTATGCAAAATAAAACAAACACCTATCTAATTTGACCACGAAGATTAATGTCATATGCATTATCATACTTCATTTGGGCGCTAGTCAAACCATAATCATCAAATGTGTGTGTCATCTTTTTATTGCTCATATAAGCTCTTCATGCCCGTTCCACTACCACTTTTAGAACCGTTAAATGCCATATAACTAGTAGTACCATTGTATTCCTTAAGAACTTCATCCTCGTCACTATCCGAAATAACCAAATCCCTAACCTTAGAAAACAGATTACCAACCTTTTTCCCATCGTTAAATGGTAGGTGTACTATTTGGAAAAAAGGAGGAGGAGCATTGGACGAACCAATGATGTTTTCATTATTTACCACATGTCCTCTATCAACATTAGGAGGAATGGTATTACCACTTGATTTAGCATTATCAATAATATCATAATTAATCTCATGAAAAGCCGCAAAAGATTATCCTTACTTGGTTGCTTTGATGTAGAAGCCTCGTTGGCCTTCGCTGGCTATTTGGAGATAGAGGCCACATTAGTGTTCTCATTTAGACTAGACACCTTTTTAGTAGATTTACGAGGTTTTAGCGGCTTCCGATCATCACAAACTAGCACAAGCTTCCCAACAAGCATCTGACTTTCCATTTCATTAATCCTTGCAACTAAAGGTGTAGTACTTGGACTACCAGATGACGTACCAACTAAGGTGTAGGGACATTACCACTAGGTTCTATATTAGCATTAGAAGCCTCATCCAATTCACCTAGAATAGTAAATGCATTAGAAGTACTTACCACTTTAGCATCCATTTTTGGTTGTCTAGACATAGAAGCCTCATTTGTGTTATATTTTAAATTAGAAACCTCATTTGTGTTATCTTTTAAATTAGAAAGCCTTGGTATTCTTTGGTGCAACATGCCTATACTCAAACTTGTTCATTGGAACACCTTTAATTTTTTTTTGGATTAGCTCCTTTTCGCTTCACAACCGTAAACCCATCATTAGAATTTGAAACCTTCTTTGATACACCCGAACTCTGACCCTTGCCTTTATAAATCCCGTTGGAGCAGCTTTGGACAATCATCAAAAGAATGACCATATAACAAGCAAGTACCACAACAAGGGGTTCCCACTCGTATTCAATACGAATAGACTCTTTTTGTATATCCACTTCTATTAAGCTTTGAAACATCCAAAACCATAGTATCACTAAACTCGTTCGATACATTAATTACAATCAAGGCTCTTGCATAGTTGCTCCTCCCCCATGAATCCAAACACATGTTATTCGTATACGAGTCTTAATTCACTTCTAATGATAACATTTGAAAGTCATATCAGAAACTAAGATGCTTGCTAGTGACAACTTTGCAGGAAAAATGTACGTTGCAACTATGAGCTGATAATTAGATTGACTATTCTATGGACATGACTATGAATATACGTATTTTACTAAGTCGGAATGTCGCATATTGTCTATATTTTTGTGTATGCCATTTCTGTTCCTTAAATTGATAATTTCACATTACACAGTAAGATAAAAACATACCTAAAGGATCACTTTAGTTTAGTCTATATAAAAAGTTTAAAATTTTAGTTCAGTATATTCATACGATGGCGTGTCATCAATTGATATGTGCTCTTATGAGTAATACTAATTAGTTCATGTGTACTTAAACTAACCGTGTTTCTCATTAAATCATCGGTAGTTTGTACCTTCCCAATGCATATATGTAACAGAAAAATGATCAATAAAATATTTAAATAAAACGAGCTAATTAAGATAGATGATTGGGCAACTTTTATGTCTAAATTTACGTATAGTAATTTTGTTGGTCGCATGAAAAAGTATTCATTTTCGCACATTTTAATAGACTACATTATCACAGTTTTAGTCATACAAATTTATTAAAATGCTTCGATATGGACGATGTAAGGGTCATTTGGATAGAAAAGATTTATGTTTAGATTCATGAGTTTGTTTAGGCTCGTTGTGGAGTCGTTTGTGTCAAGAGTATCGAGGGTCGATGTGAGGGTCATTTGAATAGGATTTAAATTTTGAGTGGTCAGTTTGGGTAGTGTGGAGTCGTATGTGCTATGTGGTTTGTGTCAAGGTTATCGAGGATTATTGTAATTTCTAGCATCTTGCTAATTTCAAAAAACATAAATATAATGCCTTTTAGAAAAGAAAATAAAAACTATTGAAACCAAACTTGGTGACAGTAATTTTAATCCGATGGTTGTTAGAGTATTCAACTGCTAAAAATGAGCATATATATTTTCTTCAATTCTTTTTGTGATAGCATTAAAGGATAGATGGTGAGATGTACAAGTTGAAGATGTGTGTGAGAGAGAGACATGAATGTATGTATGGTTGGCATTCCCGATGAATGCGTGTGTGTGTGTGAGAAAGAAGGGCTGCAGAGGCGCCAGAGGTGGGGGGAGAGAAGTAAGAAAGGGACGTTTGCATGGGGTGATTAGCTTTCTCACATTCACCTGTTGTTTTCAACACCAAACACCTTTTCAAACCCTCTTTTCCACCGTCTTTTTTTACCTCTTCTTTTAAATTTTTTACTACTCCTTTTGTTAGGATCTGTCATTAGATTTATAAACACATGCGGCTCGCTTTATCAGTTTATCAACCCATCGGAGGTATATATATTCGTTATCCTTCCTATGTCCCAACTTTGTTCTCAGTTGCGTTCATAGCATTTGATTGTTACTGATCAAAGGCTAAAACTGTTACCCAAAATTGTTATTATTTCAAACTATTGTTGACCTTGTCTCGTGAACAAAAAGATAAGAGTTACAAAATTTTTCAAAAGTACGTTGCAGATTTTTTTTTTTTTTTTTTTTTTTTTTTTTTTTTTTTTTAAATAACTAGAAATGAGCTAAAAAAAAAAAAAAAAAAAAAAAAAAGACTTACAACGATTACATAGGAAATTAACTAACAATTTGAAATCAGTGTAAATCCAGTTTATACATATGACTTTGAGGATGCTTGGTTCCGTGTTCGGTTCTAGGCTTTTTGGAAAGATTAATTTCATTTTCAAAACCATTTAAAAAAAACTAGTTACGGAGTGAAAATTTGGTCCAGTCTTTGTTTTAGAAAGAGTTGTTTTTCACTCTTTAATCAAGTTTCACATTTTAGTTCACAACTCGAAATCAATATAAATAATGTTGTGACAGTTATGAACCCCAGTTGAGTGTGGTCCGACTTATTAGTTTCACTGTCATATACATCACTTTCATTTTAATTCATTTGAGTTGAAAGACTTTTAAACTTTTAAATTTTTTGGTGAAGGATGTGGTTAATTAACCTTGTACATCAACATTTTCGCTTTCTATAGATTTTTCAAAAAAGTTTTCATCATATCATCTTTAAACCTCTTAGCTTTTCCTTATCTTTATCACTAAAAATATCCCAACAACACATACCCATACACACACAACACACTTCCAAAAAAAAGAAAAAAAAAAAAAAAAAAAGAGAATGAAACTAGAGACACTCTTTTGCGTTTGCCACTCGGCGGAACTTGTTACAAAAAGGGAAAAGTTAGCGGCAAGTGAAAGTGAGGGATGGCTTTTCTGTTGTTGCCGCTGAAGTGGTTGGTTTACCACTGGCAAAACCAAGCTCACACCCTTCAGCCATAATAAGGCATTGTTTTTTTTAAGTTACTTAATATAAAGATATCAAAACCAACAAGTTACTAAGCAGACGGTGAGTGGTGGCGATCAGGTGGTGCAATAGGGGTGGTCTCATCTGGCCGCCCTCTAACAAGGGTTCTCTTTTTAACCTTCAAAGTATAATTTTTAAATTTTGTCCTATTACATGTATAATCAGTGAATTTAAAATAAAGTCATACAAAAAACTGCATCAAAAAATGTAAACAAGCATTTAGAGAATATGCTAAATGAATACCTATCCACAATTAGTGCCCCTATTTTATTTTAAGTTATGGCATGGGCCTATCAAAATTCATTGGACGACCCTGTTCTTAGAAGCTACAATCGTTGTTTTTTACCTAAGCGACACCAAGTAGCTAGGAGATAGATATTAAATCTTCCAATCGCATCACTCATATGATTATCCAACATTAGTAGATCTTCCAATATTTCGTAACGTGGAAGTCATGCCTCACGCCAAGACGCCGCCATTACGAGCCTTTTAAAACCATGACACAAATCATAGAAAAAGTGTGTAACCGCAACAAAGTGTGGTCTGCCACTATTCTTGTTAAGAATCAATTAAACTTAGTATATAGTGAACACTTAAATTGAGTAAATCTCGAAAACGGAACATTGACTATTAATTTGAGTCGGAGATAGTAATTTTGGTAATCATGATTTACGATATTTTGACGGTTAATTAAGAAAAATTAAGTCTATCTTTTCACATACTCAAAACATTTAAGAAACTTTTTTAGGGAGGTCGACGTGATAATTCATGGCTATTTTCAGAGTCTAAAAACTAGCTAGGTAAGCACTAGTTTTTTTTTTTTCTTTTTTTTTTAACCGTTCTCGTGTCATGATAATAAAATAAACTAAATTATATTAGTTGTCTTTTAACTTTAACTAATTATTTATCTCAATTGACATGCTATATGTGTGTGTAAAAAAAAAAAAAAAAAAAAAAAAAACAATTAGAGAGGATTAGGCCCAAACCCGGTTTGTGGGTTTAGGATATCTAGGGTTTTACCATTGTAAAAGTAACTTTACGCTCGTACGTGATAGTAACTAAACTGATGAACATATTTTCTAAGAAAACGTCCAATCTTCTTTAGTTTTATATACATGACAATATGTGAAATTTGACAATATAAAAGACGAAAAAAATAAACCTGAAATGGCGGGCACCTATGTCTGAAAATCGCTACTCCTATATATCTGTCACCATGTCTACAGTCTGCGATTGCCAACTTATCATTTTGCCATCGAGTGCTCTCTCTATGGTCCAGCCTTTTCTATTTATTTTTTGGATTTTTCTATATATTATATTTTTTTTATCGAGATTTTTCTATATATCAAATTGACAAATTGTTATCATTTTCTTTTTTCAATGAGAAGTTAGGTCAAACTTCCTGGTAGTACGTAAAAGCTTTAAATGAAGTCTATAACACAAGAGATTAGATTTTTATGGTGTCTTTAGGTCCAGTTTGGTCTATTACCAGCTTCCTTCCAATTTTTCTTTGTAATGGAGTTGTTCCCTTCCAGTGATTTGTTTTGATAGATTTGCATTTCCGCTTTGTATTTTATCTGTCAAAACAGATAAATAAATGGTCGTTATATATTAAGAAGAGTTAAAGTATCATTCGGAAAACTAAATGCACATAACATCTCATGAGTTTCCCTAACACTAAATCCTCTTTCGCATTTCCTAATCTACGGATTATGTATGTTATACAGTGGATGAATTTTAAGGTTCCCTTAAACAATGTATATGGTTAAACAAACGACAATGATTGTTTGGGTGTTGTCGTTGCATTCTTAGAAATTGAATTCTAAGATGCTCAAGTATCATGGGACTCGAACATTTTTTCGATTCTTCTGCTTTGAGATGACTATTAGTTTCATATATTAAGTTTTTGTTGCACCCGTTATAGTTTCTGCAATGTTTATTGATATGTTATTGTTTTTCGGGTAAAATGTCAAAAAACCCGGTTAATATATTACTCCAAAAAACGTTTAAGTACAAAGGATATGAGTGAATCCCATATCTCAACCAGTTACATAGGCATAAAAACTTACATAACAAGATACTTCATATTCTCTAAATAATTTTAAAAAAAATAAAAAATAAAAAAATAATAAAAAAACCTACTCAAAAGATACCGTTAGACTCCTATGAAAACAAATTTACTTTCTACCAAAACCTTGGAGCTTGATACCGTACGTGTCATATAAAGCATCCAAATTACTTGAAAGATCGTAGACCTGATCCACATAATCATCATAATCGTAGTCAGCATAATCATCTTCACGATCATGACCACCACCAAATAGGTTCATGGACTCATCAAACGTATTCACAACCTCGTCTTCATCACTATCTGAAACAACAATCTCTCCCACCTTAGAGAATGGGTTAACCCTCTTAGTAGAAGAAGTAGACTCAACCTTTAGAATAGGATGACCATCATCATCAACGAGAGTAGCTTTTTCATCAATAAGTAGCTTTTCAAGCTCCCCAATATTCTCAATTATAGGAGTAGAACCAACCTCCTTTGTTCCCATTGAATCACTCACAAGCGGTTCTTGTGATGCATTACCAGTCTCTAAAGACCCGTCCTCATTTGCTTCCTTTTAAATACCAGAATTCACATCCTTAGTCACTTCATTGATAGGAATACCAAAGTCATCAGTATCATCCATATGAAGGGCGTTAAACGGTTTGATGTAGCAGGTTGTGTTTTGAGTCGTTTAATTCAAATGTAATCTAGTTATAGTCGTTTTTTCATTCATAGAAGTAGTTTTGCTTGTTATATTAGCCTTGCCGCCTATATATTGAGCTGAAATATGAAATTTCATCTATATCCATTGCACTTAAATGTTTTTAAAGTAATACATTTATTGAGGAAATCATTTACCAAAATAGTAATAATAATAATAATAATAATAATAATAATAATAATAATAAACTCAATTTTGAAAGAAAAATAGCATCTTTCAATAGCATTCTTCACATCTTAACTTCAAGTTATTTTATATTAAATTAATGTGACTTCAACCAATAAGATGATATATCTATAATACTTATGTATATAATATACTATTTTATGATTTAGGAAGAATAATGATAATTCAAATATGAAAGATTTTGCAAAATGTTTTATTTTTATTATTATTTTTTTAATATGGAGCATGGAAAAGTTTTTATGTCTTATTCTTCAAATATAAATAAATATGTGATTTGAAAACAATGTTTGGAGATGGCGTTACACTAATAGCACATGGTATCATGCCTTCAATCTTGCGTTATGGTTTACGTGGAGGTAAATTAACGTGAGTTATTATTAAGTTATGATACCGCCCTCCTAAAGTTATGGTTGAGTTATAACTTTGTGTTCTCATAGTAACGTTGAGTTATGGTTGCTAGTGGACAAAAAAGTGATGTTTATGTGTATGTAGTTTGTAAGGCTGCCCCCAGTAATCGATCGAGATCGACACCCACGATCGATCACAAGTCGATCGCCCTACTGTGGGCAATCGATCGCCAAGGGATTTTTTATGAAATTTGGTCGAGTTGCCGATCGATACAAATATTCTATTTTTTTGTGTATTAATTGTTTTATTTCTTTACTGGAGCACCCAATCGCCTACAGGTCGCTGAAGAAAGAAAGCTGACGTGACACGAAAAATAGGAGGGATTGGGATCCCTTACTAGGGGCAACCTAAGTATTTAAATAAAAGTGGGTCCTACAAGGTAGTGTTATTGTTGTGTTATAATAAAAGATGTTTTTTGTGAATTGAAGTTGAAATGTTAAAGCTAATGTGACACTGACATGATACTGAATTATAGCATTACCTCAAGTCATGATACCAAGTGATCTAAGAGGTCTGATAAAGCACTGTATACTCCATGGTGCATTATTTGTTTGCAGCGAGAAAGAATGTCCTTGTAAGGAACCATCAATAATGTAAAGGACTCGATTGTAATATTCAAATGTGCCCACCATGTGATCATAAACCCTCCTTCACGATGACTTAACTACTACCTAGATGTCGAGGACGACAAATTTAAGTAGTTACAAACCATTATTGATTTATGATACGAATATTTATTTTATTTTATTTTATTGCATTTGTGTATAAATAACTAGTGCTATTTGATATTTTGATTGTTCCACTAGCTAATGAGGTTCTGAGCTTATGTTTAAAGCTTAAACACATGTGAGTTATCATCAGATGCTCATAGTATTCGTGTACGTGAATTTTGACTTAAGGTAAATCTTCGTATCTAATTAATTGCATTCATATACGGCTATACGAGTATCATTTAATATTGTCATTATAATTCTAATTTACTTCTACATTAAGGGTGATGGAGGTAGGTGTCTATGAGACTATGATATTCTTGTGATGCCAAAAGAGATCCTAGCCGAAGGCTTTTGCATTGTTGAAATATTCAGAATCCAAAAAAACGTACTCCGTATATAATAATAGTCAGAGACTTTGGAAATAAAACATTTCTTTACAATTTTCTTGATTTGACCACTCACCTCTTTCTATAACTAGAATACACACACTTTTTAGGTTATTTTTTTTTATTATTATTTTTTTTTTACGAGCCGACTAATCATAAGGCGATTATTTTTTTATAGCCCGAAGTCAGTGCAGATGAACATCCGTAGCCATAAGAGGATTAATTTTCTCCCCGTTGTCAAACTCTTGACCTCCACTTTGAAATGATGGTATTCTTTTCTCTCTCCTTTAAGCTATTCTTATCAATAACACTACTTCATTTTACACCTTAACGTCATACCAGTTTTCTCTCTCCTTTCACAACCTCCAACTTTTCACTTTCAATAACTCACGCCACTTCACCTTTCAACCTATTTTTTATATTAAAAACTAAAACTTTTATTTATTAAATTAAAAATATTACATTAAAAAAATCATAAATATTAAAACTAGGACTAAACATTCCAAGAAAGATGTTCGGTGAGACTGTCACAAAGGTTTTGAACTTTTGATGCACTTGTGGCGATGTAATATATCTGATAACTCTATGTTTGTCGTCATAGGATCGTATGGGGTCGTCTGATTGATGTGCTTCCACCGGACTAGTCGGTAGATATCGCCAACCCTTGCTTTTTTATAATCATATTGTGTAATATGATGCATTTACACATCATATTCTTTATTTTTTTTCTTCACGCAACGGTCGTGCAAGATTGGCTAATACAGCCCATTTCCTCTTTAGAACACCAAATGCCCGTTCCACATATTTCCTTACCAATTCTGTCATTTTCTTATACTGCATTCGCTTGAGTTCATTGCCGCGTTCTCCAATTGTCTTAACCAAAGTTGCCCATTCCAGGTATATCATGTCAGCAAGATAGTATCCGACTGGGTAAGTTACGCCGTTAGCTACAAATGGAATGTCCGGTGCTTTTCCGTCTTTAAGATCGTTGAAAATAAGGAATTGATGTATAACGTTGATATCGTTGTTCGCCCCAGGAACATCAAAGAAATCATGCAATATCTATAAGCCTTTTGACGCAACAACTTCAAGAAAAATAAATGGAGTCAAATCTTGATTGCGTCTACAATATTGCCCTTTAAGTGCGTTCGAACAATCATGCCACGGCCAATGTGCATAAATCAAGGCTTCCTAACAATCCCGGAAACCCTTACTTTTGTTCGTCAAATGCATATCTTTTCAACTTCAGTGATAGTTGGTTTTCGCAAACACTCTAGTCCAAAATTTTCCATAATAGACGTAGGGCTGAGCATCGGGTCGGAACCGACCCGAACAAAAAAAAACCGAGAACCGAAATTCATGAAAAATCGAAACCGAGACCGAACCGATGGGCCGTCGGTTCGGTTCGGTTTTCGTCGGTTCGGTTCGGGCTTGTCGATCCATGTGTATTTTGGCATGTTTTTGTCGGTTTTGAACCGAACCGTACCGAAACGAATCGACCCAAAACCGAAATCATGTAAAACCTGAAACCGAAACTGAATCGATGGGCCGTCGGTCCGGTTCGGTCGGTTTCGTCGGTCCGGTTCGGTTTTGAACCTTCGGTGCTCAGCCCTAAATAGATGTACATAATTTTTCAAAAAATAGATGAGAAGTTTCTTGGACTATTGCAATTCACCAATGGCCCCAGGAACGGTGTCGTATGCTAATTGACGAATTGTAGAGGTGCACTTCATCAACAGAGAAATGCCTTATCTTTTGGTGCAATCAGTAGTATCACTAAAGTATGCAGAATGAAGACATATGTCCTCAACTATCCATGTGAATAGCCTTTGACTCATTCAAAACCTCTCTTAGAAAGTTTCTTCCAAAAACATTGGGGATTCACACTAAAATAGGATTAGACTAAATGATCATGAACGCTGTAACGATCTCGGCTTAAGAAGTTTTTCTTTTGTTGATCTGGCTGTCGTCTATTCATAAGGATTCATTTGTGTGGGAAATTTGTTTGCCTAGACTAACATCAACTAAGAAGGAAGGGTAAGCTGGTGGTTGGGAAGAATAAGGATTCAAGAACTGAGTTGCTTGATCATTTTCATAGCAGTCCAGTGGGTGGCCATGTTGGAATTAAAGCAACTAGACATAAGATGTGTTCACTGTTTTATTGGAATAGGCTGAGAAAGGATGTTAAGCAATTTGTGAGAGAATGTGATGTTTGTCAGAGGTGAAAACCTGATTCGTCTGCCTATCTAGGATTATTGCAGCCTTTGCCTATTCCAAACACCATTTAGTCAAGTATTTCCATGGATTTTGTGGAAGGCCAACCCAAATCAGAGGAAAGAATGTTATCATGGTAGTGGTAGACATGCTTAGCAAGTATGGTCACTTTATTGCCCTTGTTCATTCATTCAATGCTGCACAAGTATCCCAAGCTTTCCTTGACAACATCTATAAGCTTCTTGGTGCCAAAAAGTATAGTCTCTGATACGGACAAAGTGCTTGTTAGTACCTTTTGGAAAGAGTTGTTCAAGTTATTCCATACGAAATTGCTCATGTCCACTACTTATCATCCACAAATAGATAGACAAACAGAGATATTAAATAGGGGATTAGAATGCTATTTAAGGTGTATGTGTAGTGAAAATCCAAAAGAGTGGTGTAAATGGCTCTCTATAACAGAATGGTAGTACAATACAAATTATCACTTTACCCTTAACACGGCTCCTTATGAAATCCTTTATGGCAGACACCTCTTATCCACATTCTCTATGTGCTTAGTGAAGGCAGAGTTGAAACTATGGATAAGACTTTGTCTGTAGGAGAAGAAGTGGTGAGGGCACTCAAATTTCATCTCTAGAGGGCTCAAGATAGAATGAAACACCAAGCAGACAAGCACGTGACTAAAAGAGAGTTTGTGGTGGTTGATTGGGTCTACCTCAAATTGTAGCCACACCGACATGTTTCTGTGAGGATGGGCAAGTAAACAAGCTTTCACCTAAGTACTTTGGTCAATTCCAAATTCAAGACAAGATTGGAGCAGTGTCATACAGATTGGACCTACCAGTTCAAGCTCAGATTCACAATGTATTTCATGTCTCACAATTGAAGAAGTACGTAGGCAATATGAGCAGAGTGGGAGGGCTACCTCATTGTGATAGTAATGGCCTTATTCAAGTGGAACAAGTAACTATCTTGGAAAGGAAGTTAGGCAAAGTAGGCAACTCAGCTGGGGTGTTTTTCTTGGTTCAATGGTCCAATAATTCCCCTGAGGATGCCACTTGGGAGCCAATTGAGGACATTCATAAGAAGTTTCCAGACTTCAATATTTGTGTGTAATCTAGGGACAATTTTTTTTTAAGGGAGGTAGATTGATAAGTGTGAAAACCATTTGGTACGTGGCTGGCACATGGGAGTTTATTACATACTTTCCCGCCAAAACACACATTATAAATACCATCCTTTACATTTCATTTCATTCGATCATCCATGTTGTAATCTTTCTAATTCTCTTGTAACAAACTCTTGATAATTCAATAAATCATAGCCAATCGTTTAGCTATCTTCTTGAGTTACAATTTTGTTCTTGTGATTCTAGAATTAGTTAGAGTTCTTGTTCGGTTCATACCCTGTAGGTTCATATCACATTATTGACACAATAATGATAATTGTGCTACGTCTAGCATATAGAAGTATGGATATAACGGGGTATTTGAAATTACATATACAATTAGGGTGAATCATTAGAGGATTCTAGCTTCTTATCCAAGTAAACTTAATTATTAATGTTGTGATTCAGGCCTAAAATATTATGTCAGCTAAACCCATAATTCTGATTTTTGTTCCATGTATTTTGTACCAATCAAATTCATGCCTCTACACCGGAGACTAAGTTTTCTTGTCAACAATTACTCTTTACACATTAACATACATACCCCTAGAAGTTTGAAATACTTGGTTAGTTGTAGGTTTGTGGCTATTTAATGAGTTACATATGACTAACTATTTATTTAATTCAAGCCTTCAAGATTCATTTACAAATTTTTTAGAAGTATAGTATGAAAACTTTAAGACTCGTGTGTGATCTATAATAAATGATGAATTGAAAATTAAAGATTTATTTCGGATCAAAATGATTAGAAATTTGTAGGAAAATGCATGAGGTTCACTTAGGCATAGCTTTTGATCATGAAGGCGCTATAGAGTCTGCGAGCAACCTATGGAAATGTCTCAATGTGCGTAATTGGTTGTTCAATTCAATTGTAAGACCCAAATTTCATCATTCAGCTCCATATCTGAAGTTTTTTCTTTTATTTATTTATTTATTTTTTGACAAAAATACACCGTTGGTCCTTGAACTTTCCCAAAAACATTGCGGGGGAGTCAAACTCAGAGAAATCTTCGCCATGCGTCCAAAACATGGGTTTTTTAGGCCGATTGCGTCCCTTGACCATTTTGGGCACGGTCAACGCAAAGTTTTAGTTAGATATGCAAGGGTATAATAGGCAAATCACTTTTACGACTACACTTTAGTTAATCAACCCAAGATTGATACTTTAGGGACCAACTGTGAACTTTACTTCGCAAATTGAGCCTATCTCTTTGATACGCTAGTTGTTATTGGTGCAACAACCAAGTAACCTACTAACCAAACCCATTTACACACCATAATTACATAAACCTTTATCGAGACCATCACCAGGAAATCAAAAACAAAAACCAAACACTCATTTCCAGTACTCAAAGACCTAACTCAAATTCCAACAATAACGTCTTTTGAAGATAATGTGGTGACTAATATGGCAGATTATATCAGCAACATGCTAGATAATGTGACCACTAATATTATGAATCGCATGCCACTAAAAGATGCGGTGAGGACCTGTACTTTAGCTAGAAGCTGGAGGTTTAAGTGAAATTTGCTCACCGGTGTCGTAGTTGATGAGAATTTATTTTACTATTTAACAAGTAAGTTTGATGAGAAGTATATTACTAGACTTTTTCTTCAACTTAATGGTCCCGTAAGAAGGTTTATGTTCTCCATAGAGCCCAAAACGTTGTTTAGACACGACGAATTGAGTTATGAAGACATTTATGATTGGGTTTTGATTTTGGCTCAGGAAGGAGTTGAGGAGGCCACAACTCAAAACTGGTATGGTAATCCAGTTACGTTGCCAACCCAACTTTACACTTGTATGGATTTGAAACATCTAGAACATCATTGTTGCACTTTTCCTACTTTGACAAGTTTTAAGGGTTTTCCTAATCTATTCAGATTAGAATTGATTTATTTCAATTTTATAGCGGTACAGTTTTGGAGTTTGTTGCTGGTTGTCTCTTACTTGAGTCTCTTAAAATGGATCGTTCTACTATAAACGAGATGAGACTATGGGATCCTGCAATACTTAGCAATATGAAGAAGTTAAATTTGTCATTCGGTGTTTGGACCCATGCTATGACGATCACAACTTTCGATATCTTTCACTTGTCAACTCTTCCAAAACTTGAGACACATACTTTGGATTTTCAGGACTGCACGGTAAGACCTATTTCAGTTTTACACTTCAAATTACTGAATTTTAAAGTAATTTGTAAAATGATATCTTTGAAACTAAAGAAAATTCGACATTTTGTAGTTGTTGGGAGAAGGTACTGATGCGTGGAATTGCATCCTCGCAAAAGGTTTTACCTCTCCAGGGATCTTGAGAAGCTTGCAATCCCCACCAGGCAGTGTACCTATTTGTTGTAGTATAGTATAGTTACAAGTACCGGGGGATTGATCGTTCAACTCTAGGAATACTGTTCGCTAGGGTTAAAATTCTACTAAACTAGGTCTAGGGGTGAAGGATAATTCTTTTTGTATTTTTAGATTTTAAGTAAAGCAAGTAAAAATCTCGGGTTTGGAATGAGTGGGCGGAATTAGTTGCTAGTCAACTAACCCAATTAATTAAAGATACAATCAAAATAAAATATACTAAACTTAAACTAATTTGTGGTGTAAATAATAATGAGAGAAAGTGTGTTTACTTAGATTTCATTACTCCCTAGATATCTTTTACCGGTTGATTAGCTTGTTACAATTGCATGGATGACGGGTTATATTCCTTAATACTAATCGTAGGGCCGTGTACGATCTTCCCTAACTCTATAGACTTCTACCTCAATCCTATGTCGAGCCGACTAAAAGCTCCTAACATGGTATCCCTGGAAGTTACCTATCCATTAAATATAACCAAATAAACGTAGTACACATCCGATCATGTTTCTTAAGACATTCAAGCAAGTTACCAAATGGAAGTCTGCCAGTTTTCTTAAGGAAAAATTACCAAAATGTCTCGTTGCCCTGCGGTCTAGGCATATTTAACCCGTTTTTGAAAAATTCTTGTTTTAGCCCAGGTTGCCCTGTGCAACTTTCGTACAACCAATCGAAAGATGACAAGTGTCCTCAAGTTACCCAAAATACAAAAAAGTTGCCCAAAATATAAAAAAGTTGCCCCGACGTGGCACTCTGTAGTTGGCAATGCATTAGTTGGCCAGGGAAACCCGGGCTAAAACGGGAATTTTTCAAAAAAGGGCTAAATATGCTTAGACCCAAGGTAACCGGGCTATTTTACTAATTATCTCTTTTCTTAAGCCTAACATCGAATCCATTCATCCACAACAATTATAAACAAACAATCAACCCATAATCAATGTCTAAGTTTCATTACATCTAAGCAAACACGAAGAAAACCTAGCCTAACATGTTAAAGAGCAGACAAACGTAAGATATAATCAAACAATACATAGACATATTGAATGATTTGGTAAAATACTTATCTTCAATTAAACATAGAAGAAACAAAGGGTTGAAACCCTTAAAATAGCTGGAAAATTCGTCTAGAGTTTTATTCCCTCAAAGTTGCACACAATGAATGAAAACTAGAAAACTATATATAGATTTTGTCTCCTGACGGCGTCAAGAATAGTTTGTGACGCCGTCAACTCACCGCCAAAATAAACTCGTATTGCCTAGATCCACTTCTGACGCCGTCACTCTTTATGGGTTCTGGGCCGTCACTCTTTGCAATTACTCTTGATGACCTTGGAAATTTTGTACGTGACGCCGTCAAGACCCTTTTACAAAACATTCTGGCGCGTCACGTGTATTTGATTTATCCACCATTTTGTCAACTCATGACTCCGTCACTAGCAGTATGTGACGCCGTCAAGTGCAATTTCCTGCATGATTTGGGACTTTGTCGTTTTCTACACTTTTTTGCTCCAAAAACCTTCAAAATGCTTCCTTTTGTAAAATTCCTCTCAAAAGTACCTAAAATAACAAAAGGAACGATTTAGGGCAATATTTGATCAAATAATCTCGACTTTGGCCTTAAATGACCTCCCAAAAGCGGTACACTTTTCGCTTCATCAGGTACCTCCTGGATGAATGTCTGTGTGGCCTTTGTATCCCTCAAGACTCTTAAGTTATCAGGGGTCGATTTTGGGAATAATGCAATGTTTTTTTTTTTTTTTTTTTTTTTTTTTTTTATTTATTTATTTATTTATTTATTTTGGTAAAAGGTCAACGACCCGGTAAATGTATTACACCAAAAAACGTTTAAGTACAATGGATTTGGGTGGATCCCAAATCTCAGCCCGTTACATAGGCAATAAGCTTACATAAACAAGGAACTTCCTATTTTCTAAACAAGAAAACAAACCACTACTCACATGATAACACACGACACTGACGAAGATGAAATACTACTTCCTACGAGCTTGGAGTTTAGTGCCATACATAGCATTAAAAGTGTCCACATTCCCTGGAAGATCATAAACTTGTTTAGAATAATCATCATAGTCATCATAGTCATCATACTCATCCTCATGGTCATGACCACCACCAAATAGGTTTGCTGACTCATCGAACATGTCCACAACCTCCTCGTCGTCACTATCGGAAACCACGACCTCACCCACCTTAGAAAATGGGTTAGTCTTCTTAGAAGAAGAGGTAGACGGGTAAACAACCTTCTGAATAGGATGACCATCGTCATCCACAAGGGTAGTTTTCCCATCAATAATTAGCTTTTCAAGCTCCCCAATCTTCTTAACAATAGGAGTAGAACCAACACATTGTTCCTTCAAAATATGCTCCTGAGCTTCCGTATCAACTCCTTGAGATTCTACCATGCCCGTGACCTTATTACTCTCCAAAACAGCCCCTTCAGGAGAACTACCACTGATATTACATGGAATGCCATAATCATCTATATCTGGCATATCAAGTACCCCAAAAGTATTAGAAGTATCAATCTTAGTCCCGCTGGTACTAGCCACATTAGAGGAAGAAACTTCATGGTTCGTCTTCTTAGGAACATAAATCTGCTTTTTGGGAGCGAATTTAGGCCCTTTTCCAATGTTAATACCAGTTGACTGCTTCTTACCTTTACCTTTACCTTTTCGAGGCTGAACTTCCTTAAAGCCATCATCCTTCTCTTCCACATAGGATGTAGGAGGAACATCAAATTGATTAGGAGCATTAGAAGTATTCCCCACATCCTTCTTAGGACAAGAGTTACCATCATGACCAAATATTTTGCACACTGCACAGTGAGGTGGTTTCCATTCATATTCAACCTTAATGCATGCAGAAATAAAGCCACTATCATCTTCCTTAGGGATTGCCATAGTAACCTCGCGTTTTAATTCAGATTCTGATGATATTTCCACTAAAGCACGAGCAAAACTAATTCGACCCCATGACTCAACACACATGGAACTTGTAAAAGAGTCCAGCATAATTGGCTTACCCACCTGTGTAGCAATCAAGCTCAAACCATCTTCAGAATAGGCAAGCAACGGCACATTATGCAATTTAATCCAAACGGGGACTTTGGTAACCTCACTTTTGGTCAGAGAAGTAGTAGTCGTCCATTTAGTGAGGATAGTTGGTGAATTACGAATAATCCAAGGGCCCCGTTGAAGAACATTCTCCATCCCTTCTTTTGAATCAAATTTAAAGAGGAAAACACCATCATCATTCTTCATTAGTTTTTTCAAACCAAATTTGCCCCACGTGTTCTTGACATAGTTTTGAACCAATGGAAAGGCAATATTCTTGCCAACAAAGAAACCAACAAGTGTATTATCATAACGGTTCAATACACTCTCCATAGCAGCCTTTGGTAAAACAATATCATGATCAACAATACGGGACTCATTAACCAAAGAGCGAAAGTGAACCTTCTTACCAACACTATCCGGAGTAACCACATTAGCAAAGGACCTTGTGGCATTGAGGACAGGCTCCTTGTCACTAATAGGCTTGTTCACAACAGATTTGGGAGCTTCCTTAGCACTAGGATCCGGGGGTAGGTACATGTAAACCAAACCAGGTAACGGGTCAGTTGGTCCAACCCGTCTCTGAGCATCACTACTTCCAAAACCACTAGAACTAATGACCGCATTACTAGGATCTTGATTATTAGTCGCACTTGTATCCGTACCACCAGCATCTTCATTCTTGTTGCTCCTTTGATCGGCCAAAGAAGCAGAAGATCCCATATTGCTATCCCTAGAGTCACTTGCTTGATCGGCCAAACAAGTAGATTCAACACCAGATCTGACCATAGAAGCCTTCTTCGTAGCACTACTAGACTTAAGAAAACCCTTATTCATCTCTACACAATCCCACGTACACTACACAACCAGCTCGCATGCAAAATCCGACCAGAATCCAGAATTAAACCCTAATCGCTTAGGGTTTAAGAATGACAGCCACAATCCTAACCAATATCCATAATCGAATTAAACAATATAGATCAATAAGATGATATAAGTAATGAGATTGAACCGATTTAGGGATTGGGAAATCCCTAAAGTCGGTTAGGAAGGCAGATAACGATTAGATAGAACCCTAACAAAACCGATTGAAGAAAAACCTTAAAACAAGTGCAATCACACCCAAAACAAAGCAAGGATTAATTAACAATAGTGTTAAACAATCACAAGATCAGTTTGAATTAAGAGAACACAGGATTAAGGTGTTTACAGTAGGATCGATTTAGGTTTTGTTTAGGGGAAAAAGTCGCCAGAGAGAATAGGGTTTTTAACTGTTGGTACTTTTCTCTTTCTTAATAATGGTTTCATTCATCATTCAAATGATTCGTGGGTCTCCAAAGATACAAATGCTAGAAACCAGAGTAAGTGGAATGCATATGTATGAAAGACATCATCTTAAATTCCAATGGTTGTGCATCTAAATACTCTCTCATTTTACAGGCCTCATACACGCTTAGTGTTCTACATTTGGAGATTGATTCATTTGATTTAGACAGCAACACAATGAGCCCGAGGCAACTTGAGCGTGTGGTGTTTCATTTTTTCCCGAGAACAAAGAATGAAATAGCAACAATAAAGTTCATACTTGCATGTTCACCCTTACCAAAGAAAAATTTATATCCATGTCTGCAATTTGACTCATGATGAGTATGAAAACATGAAGATAAAATGGGAGTTGGCAAGAAGGCCGTTGAAACTCTATCGAGCTTCCCCCACAGTTGGGGTAGAATTCTTTTACGGTTTCTATTTATGTATGGGTTGAATACCCTAAGACAACTACTTTTGTATAAAGTATGTTGCTATTTAGTTGTTGGTTATGAATATGTTTTCTGCTTCAAATGTTTACTTTATATTATGCATTTGTTGTTAACCAAACAGTGGTAAATGAAAGTATGTCGTGCATAAAAAAAGGCTTTGTTTGAAACATGCATTTATAAATTTGACTTTAGAAAGTCAAACTTGAAAATGGTAAAGGTTATTTAGCATTTGCATTTTGACTAACTAAAGTCAAACTTGTCACTCAATTATTTGGCTTCATTTTGTGTGTGTATGTGTTTGACAGTGTTTTAGGATTTTGTGTAATTAATATATGTGTTTGACATTCAACGGGGTGGGTAAGTATTTAATAGGGTGTGATTAGTTTTACACAAATTACATAGTTGGTCCCTAAGCTTGTCAACTCAATGTAAAAAATTGTGAACACGTCATTTGATAATGGGCGGGAATTTTAAGTATGGCAACGGCAATGTAGACAATTTTAGGGACCAAATATGAAATAAAAAACGTTATTTAACCACTTGACCGTCTCTTCCTTGAGACGGTATTAACTTCTGCGCGTAAACCAATAATCCCAACCACAACCTTTAACTCACACATTTCCCCATGGAAGATTTCAAAATGTTGAATGAACTTATGGAAGTCGCCGATTCATCAAGTTTAAATGATCGTATGGGACTGTGGTGTAGTCAAGAAGCTGTAAATGAAGGGTTTTTTTAAAAACTTTATTCGTGCCGCTATTGATCATCTCAAGAGGCTGACACCAAAGCTTAGGGAATTGATTGTTGAAAATGAAGCATTGGGAGAGCGATGTGTGGCGCTTGACAGTTTGGATGCGTTAAGAAAAACCCAGGCCAGGCACACCGACCTACTTGCTCGTTTGATCATCATGTATGGTGAAGCAAATGATGGTATCCGCATGCAGGAAAGTTATGTTCAGAAAATGGCTGAAAATAATTAGTGAAATGTGATCTTTTGGGTATTTCCTAGGGTAGGCAAATAGGGTCTTTTGAATTCTTGTTTTTGGATTTGAAGGTTGTTCTTGACTTCATGTAGTCTATTTGCCACTATGATGAATATGTAAATCTAAGTCTTTAAACTTCTTGTATTGTCCTATTTTGTGTACTGTTCGTATCACCAAAAACAAACACCCCTTTATAACATGAAACACAATGATATAGGTACTACAATGTGGTTTGATTAACTAAAGTGTAGTCATAAAAGTGATTTTCCTATTATACCTTTGCATATCTAACTAAAACTTTGCGTTGACCATGCCCAAAATGGTCAAGGGACGCAATCGGCCTTAAAAAAAACCATGTTTTGGACGCATGACGACAATTTTTCTGAGTTTGGGTCCCCCGCGATTTTTTTGAGAAAGTTCAGGGCCAAATCATGAATATTTGTTGAACTAAATATATACAAAAACATGTAACATCAAGGATTTTTTCCTTCCCGGGATGACCAAGGTAAGAATAATAATTGGGTGGAGGATATCAACTTTGTTGAGTTGAAGAACAGCTTTGATGTGCTTAAGGCACAAGATTCGGTTTTGGAACCTGTGATTGGCACTACAGATTCTCTTGAAGTTACTTCTAGTTCTTCTAAAACTACTTCTCCGTCACCTATGCAGCCCACTCCTATTGTTGAGAAAATTGGGAAGCTTGAACAACTTATTATTGAAGGGAAAGGTACCCTTGTGGATGATAATGGGAAACCCGTTCCGGTGGGTATACGGAAGGGTAACCCATTCTCTAAGGTGGGTGAAGTGGTTGTTTCTGAAAGTGAAGATGAGGTGTTTGAGCCAAATGATCCTATGGATAGTTACATTTCTTCAGCTGGAGGACATCACGAGCTTGAAGGCTATTTTTCTGATGATTATGCGGCCCAGGTCATTGATTTACCTGGGCAATTTGAGGAATATAATAAGCAGTTTGATTTCAAGCTTCAAGGCCGTTCGAGGAAGTAATCTCCTTATTTGGATTTGTTTATTTGTTTTGCATGTCGCTTTTGTTTTCAATGGTTGTTCTAGTTGTTGGTAGCTAGTTGTTCTTTTATGGCATGTCATAAATGATATAGGGGTTGTTCAAGCGGTTGCTTGAGGTTAATGTGGCGTTTCAGCCACATTCCACTGTACTTGAAACGGTTTTTTTGGTTAATATATTTTGCCAGGGTGGAAGTTCCCTTTTACCCAAAAAATTTAATTTTGAATTTCGGACAATTCATGTAGTATGAGTATTCTTGCAATTCTATCAGAACTTGTGCATACATTTTCTTTAATTCCGTTATGTGATTATGAGTTTTCATAATCACTATATTCACCGAATATTTGTCGATTTTGAAGTTGTTGAATGTTGGAAATAAAGTTGTTATTGCACAAAAGTACATATTTGAGTCACTTTCCGTTCATTTTTTTTGTAAAATGATTTACTTAAGATAGTCATATGCATATATACCTTATTGATGGGACTGATTTTCCAACATTCTCCTTCTGTTCATCATTCACTTTCTTAAATCTCTTATGTTTTCTTAAGAACAACTCAAAGGCACCACTTGTCTTTACTATACGCCATAAGGGGTCTTTCTTTTTATGTTCTTCCCATGTCAATTAAGACACACTTTATTTGCTCATTAGGGTAAATAAATACTGCTTCATATTACATAGAAGAAAATCTTGTGTTTCTTAAAAATTACTCAAAAGGGACTCCTCGCTGATGTCGTTAGTTTTTCTATCAAAATATTATTTGATTTCAAAGGAAGGAGTATGTTGTAGTACGCGTCCTCGTTAGCTATTAATGTTATTACTATCTCATTGTATTTATTTTCCCTAGCTATTTGCTAGCGCTTTAATATAATATTTACTTCGTCTCAAAATTATTATCCACAGACAAAAAACACTCAACTAAAAAAAAAAAAAAAAAGCCTGCATTAGTTACTGCTATGATTTTTGTAAAAGCTAGAAAAAACAGTTTTACCATTTGATAATTTACTTTCATTTAGTTTTGTAAATGACAATTTTGATTTAGGATAATATGATAAACCTAAACATTTCCAAACTTCAATATTTAGTAACGGACAATTATTTTGGAACTAACCAAAATGAAAAGGTGGACAATACTATTGGGAGACAGGGCGTAGCTGTTAAAAGAAACAAGTGTTTAATGGAGACCCATATAAGTTTTTACTTTTTTTTTTTTTTTTTTTTTTTTTTTTTTTACTGAACATGACCACTTTAAATGGAGAGATGCCTTAGGATTTCCTATTTTTGTTTTATATATCTTGTGTAAAAAGAACTTGGTAGAGTTATAAGTACCACATATATGCAATGAATGTGACAACAAAATTGAATAAATGAGTTTATACCAGTTTCATGTTTAGTGGTTGATGGAAGTCAGATTAACAGATGTTGGAGCTGCAAGTATGAATGCTTTTGTCTGCTTATGTTGTTGGAGAATTGACAAGAGAGACAACACTTTTAGGATTCAGTTAAGGCAGCCATGGTTACAAGGCTACATGGTGTATAGCTACTTCTGTATAAATGCCTACGCCTTCTTCTAGCTAGGTCATATTCATGTAAATATCTAGGCAGTGGCCCTCATCTTTATCTCTCTCATAGAAATATATTTAACTATATATTATACACGCAGATTATACAAATCTGCTTAACACAAGGGAATGGGGTGCAATTGACTTTATTGTGGGACAAGATTGAATTTTTACGAACTTGTTTAGGCTAGTACACACCTCCATGATAACACGCCACCACCATTATGATGACCACACTCACCATTATCCTTTTTTGATTTATGAGCGTGTAAGAATATTTGTGGGTATGTTTGTATAAAGTGTGTTTTTTAATCCTAAACGGGTTCACTGTATTTCAATGAACAAGAAACTGGAGTATATGCTGGTTGCGGAAAAACAAACTAATGCCAAGGCTCCTACTTCAAAAGACAACATAATTGAGGCTTCTAGATCGAGTCATCCTGAAAAGGATGATAATGTGGTGAATACCTTAAATGCGTTGATGCTCTACGTGAGTTAGATGATTGTCTAAATGCTAATATTGAACCAAGTATAGGTGTCCAATAAGTGGCAGGTACGGCGACATATCGTAGTCCAAGTACTACATCTTTGGTTGTAAGGATTAATGAACTGGAAAGTCAGATGCTTGATGTGAAGGTTGTGCTAGTTGGTGATGATGGGAAGCCTCTAAAACCATATAAATTAACGCTTCCAGTTCTAAAAGGTTGTTGATCCGGATAATACGGATAGTGATGACGAAGTGCTCGAGGTCAACAATAAAACTACTCCTTATATGGCATCTACGAGTTCAAAGGTTAATGAAATCTCTAAAAGTGATGGTGGAGTAGGTAGGAAGAGTTTACGCGAGCAATAGAAGGAGGAGATCTATGATGAAGACCCGTATGATGAAGATCATTTTGATGATCGTGGTTTGACTAATGCCTAAATGAAGTATTCTAACGCTTTTGACATTAGTTTTCGTAGTCAACTTAGACATGGCATTTTATGTCCCTTAAGTTTGACATTTCATTCTTATGCTAGGTTAGGTGGTAAACACAATATGAGCGTTTGTTTTGCCTATTTGGGCTAAGATGCGGGACTCACCACATCTATCGTACTTATATGTTTGTTGGCGTAATAAAATTTACCAGGTGTATTAAATCCCTTTACCCCCAAAAAAATATGTTTTTTAATGGTGATAACCATATTGGAGTAACATTATTTAGGTCTCTCTTTTATTTTGATGATAACAAATAAACCTTTGCAACACATAAAATCATAAACGTTAGCCAAAAACTAACCGGTTCATACTGGAATTGGCGAGTTGGTGATGCGTCGGAGCGCTAGCAGTGCTCCAGTTTCTATTTTGAAATGGTTTGATTTTTGAAAGTCGGCTTTCCCCTTACCCAATAAATGTGGATCTTTCATTACAGGTATGAATATGATAGTAGAGTTATTTGGAATACTCGAAACGAGCTTTAAACTTAGAGGGATAGAAAATCATGACCTCCCATTTTTGATAAAACGCCAACTCAACTATTTTACCAGACGCCTCTAGCCAAGGCTTTTCCAAACTTAAGACATTCATACTTTCAATATAACATCAAATGAAAGTATTCATATGGCCATAATCCGTGCGTACATCTTCTCTAATCATGTAATGGGTTTACTCCCTTATTGTTAAACAAAGTCAAATGTCACTTTGCGTAAACGCATCTTTTCCCGTCATGGGATATGCTTTACTTGTGATGCAAATCACTTAGCTTGTTTGTATAAAGATGATTAGTGATCATGATAATTGGTGGATAATCATGGATTAAGTCCTAATAAATTGTTGAGTTTCTTGTGTTTGGAAGTATGGCTATTCTTTGATTTATATCGCTCCCCACATAATAAATGTTTTACAAACTCTCACAATTCTCACATATACTTCCACTAAGCATTTGTTTATTCTCACTTCTCCAAATAAATGATCAAACACACTATCCTAAACATTCCTACAAACATTCTTCTCTAATAATTATTGTTTAATTCTCTTCTTTCTTAAATGACTATATGATTATGTCCATTTTTATCATTACCACTTAAATCTTAAACCATTTCACCATATACAACCTCCCAATCTTATCCTCCCATGTGCTAACTCACACCACCAACATTCTCGTTTATTCCCTTACACATAGTACATTCATTGTACGTTTTTGTTTCTCACATTCCCACACAATCTTTCTACACAATCCCTTTTCTAAATTCTCATCAAACTAACCAATGGTTGTGACCCAGTGATAAGGGCTTAACCTCTTAGGAAGAAAGTACCAAGAGGTCTTGGGTTCGAACCTTAGGGAGAAAATTAATCTCCCATTGGCCATGGAGGTTCACATGCGATAGACTCCGACCTATCCAGAAAGATAGTCGCCTTGGGATTAGGCGGCTTGCAATGTCGAGTCAAAAACTCAGGTGTACCAAAAAAAATCTCATCAAACTACTATTATTTAACCACATCACTACATTCCTCATCCTCACCATTGATTTTGAATCAAATAAACCTTTTCTAATTACCTCATCTTCCTTCTTCTTTTTCTAACATTCAAATTTCAAATTTGAAATTTGAATTTCACATATAGGCTCCCCATCACATCACTATTTTATCTCGATAACTCATTCTCTTTTTCATCACATGTATTTGAATTGAAGCCATAGGCTCCTATCCATCACATACATGTCAACTCATACACAACCTTATCCCACATGTGCTTAATTGAATTTTAATTTGAAATTCAAATTATCCATCTTTTTAACATCCACATTTTCTCCCCAAGTTTGGCAATTCATTGGAATATTCTTTCTCTCTTAACCATGCCAACTCACTTAACTCAACCATTGTTAGTTTCTAATCAATCTTCACATTTTGAATTTAAAATTCAAATCTTCCCTCTCTTAGCATCCACACTTCCTCTCCAAGCGTATGAATATTCCCTTGCCATATTCTTCCCTTCTAACTATGCCAACTCACCATGTTTAGTTTCTAACTAAACCATTTATATGTGAGGAATTTGTTGGGACAAATTTTTGTCCCAATTACCCATGACAATTATTTGTACATAAAATAGCCAAGTCACTCGCTAATAAAATCAGTGAACATTTCACTCTCTGATAAATCAGAGAGTAAGTCACTATCTGATAATCATCAAGAGAGTATTATATGTGGCTCAATTGACAACTGAAGAAACACTTTAGGCTATGTTTGGCTCAAAGCTTTTTAGAGCTTTTTTGGGCAATGAGCGGTGAATAATGAGCTTTTTAATTTTTAGTGTTCGTTTGGTAATAGAGCTGTGGGCTTTGCTATTTTTTAAGAAAGCTCATTTTTCCAATGCTTTTTTATGAAGCTATGAGCAATTTTGGCTACTGCTCACAGCTCACTGCTACTGCTAACTGCTACTGCTCACAGCTACTTTTGCCAAAAATAGCCTTACTTACTGATGCGATATCAGTAAGTAAAGTATCTGAGCAATACCCAAAGTCGTGAGATCTGAAAAATGTTTCACGGAAACTGAAGACTTATCTTTGAGAAACAATTACGAAATATGGGCAGGAACTTTTTTGCGAAGACAAGCTACAAACATTGGGAAAAAAGACAAAAGTAATTAAATACTTTATTAGTATTTTATTAAAAGCTTCTCATGGAAAATTTCACTTTAAGTATTTTATTTGAATGTTTCTCGTGAAAGCTTTCACTTTTTCTAACCTACATATTTTTATGTTGTAATAGAGATAATTAGTGATTTTAGAGAAACCAAATAACACATAGTGTTATAGTGATAGGATCCTCCCCTCTTTGATTACTAAGCTTAGCTAGCTTGTATCAATGAGAGTTTATTTGTCATTTACGAGAATAATATTTCGCAACTATCCCCTAGAAAAGTTTGAATGTTATTAGTCGTCAAATGAGTATTGAGTAATCTTCTAATCACTGTTCATCATATATCATATGCTAGTTATGATTTTTCTTATTGATTCATGGTTTACTCAATTATATCACACCAAAAAGAGGTATCAGAGCGCGTGAATCAATCTCATAATCTAGATCCGTTCTAATTGACTGCTAATGACACTCAGCGAAGTCAAAAATAAAGTGTAAATCTCTAAAAACTGCTACGATTGTTGCAATCTTTGAAGAGAAGAAATACACTTAATATTTTTGACTTTATCAAAAACTCACCACACCCTAGTGATTAATATAATCAACCAACCTTATCATCAATGTTTTCAACTTCACACCCAAATGAAAACACAATCACTCTATAACAAATCCACACACACATTTGAACAAACATCAAATCGCACATCACACAAAAGAAACACTATTAGTTCATGAATCTCCCCAAATTGAAAAACACAACCTCACCCTCAAGATCTAACCTAAAATCTCACAACTCTCAAGAACCCATTTCAAAATCAATCCGGTCAAATCCTCACGAAAGGAAGCGGAGTACATGTAACTTGAACTTAGAGTTAGAACAATCAAATAAAGCATATATCAAATTTGTACTGTATATAAGTTTGTTATTCTCAACCAATTCAAATGTTTCCTTTCTAGCAGGTTTCTTTTCGTATTGCTACAAACAGTTTCTACTACTAAAAAACAAAATATCAAATGAAAGGGATTAAAATGCACATGATAATTTTTGGTAGGGATCGGGACCAAAGTCATTGTACTTAGTGTGGGCAGAGAGTTCATTGATAAGTGAAGTAGTACATATTGTAATATACTATTGCATAAAGTATAAAATGCAACAATCTATCATACTTTTGAATTGCATTATACTAGTAGTTTATTAGAGGTTGGCAACCTTCAAGGATCCATTTTCTAGAAATCACGTAACTAGAGATGTCAACTATAATTAGAATCACAAATGATGCGAATGACTAAAATGTATTATGTATGACAGAGTATAGAGATATATTTTAAACAGTATCCAACATCCCAATTGAGTAATGTTTAAAAATGGATCAAACATGAGACCAGTAATGTGACAAGTGGTTTAAAACCTGCTTAAAATGTGATCGAATGATCTAGACATGTATCAACGAGGGTTATTTAACAAAAATAAATGAGTACTGTAAAAGCATAATTTGTGTAACCGTATTTAATGTACTACGGAGTAAACCTTGTCACTTGTTTTTACCCTGTTCGAGGGACACGAACATTAGCAACAAAGTTGTAGGGTCCTTTTTATACAAAACATAGAGTAGAAAGGAACTTGACCACAACCATACAAAGTACACCAAGTCAAACTTCTCTTGGGGAGACTTCTTATCTATTACTCCGTATTCGTATATTGTTATGTCATATTCTCAAGTTTTAAAAACGTGACATAACTAAGTGTCGATGGATCGGATCAGATCAGATCGGATCATGGCTTGATTCATTAGTGATTCGACTAAATGGATCATGATCCGGTATACGATCCAACTAATCGAAACAGTTGGATCATGATCCGGATCGATCCATAATCTAACTTTTCCTTTACTTGATTTATATCTTTTATTTTAACTATGGTTATCTCTGCGTATATAAACTAAATAATGGTAATTTCACTACGTACGTCTATTACTACAAAAGATAACCGTGTAGAACTATAACGTTCTAATTACGATTTGTTATGAAAATGAATGCTTTGATTCGTATACTTTTTCGTATTAAAACATTCGCATAATAAATAAGAGAAACAAAACCAGGGATGGTTGAAGAATGAGGAGAAAACAGATCAGCAAATGAGTGGTGGTGACAAATGTATATACGAACAGCAAATATATATAATTCATTAAACTGGTGCTCTTGTATTAGTTTCACATTTAGATAACTAATTAAATAACTAAACTTTGTTTCTGTTAATAAAACATTCATCTTGAAGCTCAACATCAATATCGTAACAATAGAAATTTCTTAAAACAAACAACTGATTATTTGTATGTAGCATGTGTGTTGTTTATGGGTGGTGAATGACAGGTGACGATGATGCTAATGGATGGTGAAGTTAATTAGAGAAGTGTAAACGGATCGTGTTGTATAGTCGTACAACAATCCAGAAAACTAGAACACGGATAACCAATTCAGTGAATAATTTTGACACACCACAACAATCTTATGTATCGACAGAAAAAGTAGAGAACACGAGCACACGAGATAACCCTAACCAAACGATTACTATTGAAAGAATGACGTACAAACCCCTTCCCCCCTCACCTCCTTTTTTAGAGATGAGAGGGGAGGAAAACCGACTCATACATGGATACTAAGTCGGTTGACAAAAACAGGAAAAAGGAAACCGTGTAGCTTTAGACTCAAGCTATATTATTACTATTTGACCAATGACAAAACACCCCCTAGACTTTGACATAAGCTAAGATAAAGACTAAACATAAAAAATCGGATTTGAATGGATCATGGATCGATCCAAGTAATGATCCGCATGAATGGATCGATCCATTGGATCTCTAATTGGATTAAGGATCACTTTTTGATCCGATGGAATATGATCGGATCGGATCATGATCCGATCCATTGACATGCCTAGACATAACTGATAAATGAAACATCTTCATATATCATTTTTCTGGTTAAAGAGTTTCTCCAATAAATATGTTACTTCAAAAGAGCGTTTAATTACATAAGATAAGGTGAAATCTAATACCCAGCCCGTTACATAAGTTAAAACAAACACATAATTTGTGCTTCAAACTAAAAAGACAACTTCGTAACTGTTTCTAGAATACTATCGTAAAAAGCCGTTTCGAAAAAGACAATATCGTTGGGTCAAAGACAATTTCGTAACTGTTTCTAGAATAATTGCACAGATATTAACATGTTAGGTTGCATTGTGTCTTTAAAAAATTTAACGTTTATAGAAAGAAAAAAGAAAAAGTATACTTGTTCGTAAGTATTGTTTACCGTAATAGGATTTGAATTGCCTTATTTCGATGCGGCATTAACACACTTACTTGGGTTTTGTGGAGGTATCGTAGCAGGTTGCGGTTTGAGTTGAAACACCAAGGAAGGATATGCGTTGTGAAGAGATCAAAGTGCTATCGCACTATATCACTCATAGGAATAAACAGCTTAGTGTAAATTGGTTAGATTGGTTGTATGATCTAATATCTCCTTGGTAGGTTCTATCAATATATTGCCGTTAAAAAAAAAAAAAAAAAAAAAAAAAAAAAAAAAAAAAAAAAAAAAAAAAAAAAAAGTTTATTACAGAGTAATTCTTTAAACAATAAAAATAGGTAAAAAGAACACCGGGAGGCTGACATTCAAGGAACGCCCACATTTTAGATCTCATGCCTTAATTATATCGAGCATTTTATCCTAATTATGAGTGCATATGCAAGTATGCAACTAATGTTGTTATTAATGTTGTAATTTTACATTAAAGCTACGTTTAATATAGTTTAATTTATCTGTGAATACCCTTGTTCGGTGTCGGTTTCCACCATTGGCATGCAAATCTGTAGCTTAGAAAATTCGAAATGGCAAAAGAAATGACTTTAACAGTGAGGAGCTGGTTAGAGAAATCTAACAACGTTCATATTCTCGGATAAATTGTAGGAGTAGAATATTATGCTCGACAGCTAAAGGGAATGCTTCGTTACGAAACCCAATTCTCATGACCATATATTGTTTTTGTGTTTTGACATAGGCTAAAGTGTTAAACTCAAACCAATTTCAGATGAAAACGTTGGACAACTTGGACATCTTTCACAGTTGCACCACACGAGTGTAATCACTTAAAGAGATTATTTCGAGTGGAAGCTACTCTTGATGAATTCTGAACATGATGTTAACTTGAATCATTTGGTTTAAAAAAGAAAAGAAGAAATTAGAAAAACGAAATTTAAAAGCTATTCGCAAACTACATATTTGTAAATACTTCATCACTGTTGTCAAGTACAAAATAAAAAGTTGTTGGAGCAAAACCAAAACAAAAGATACTAAAAAGTCAAATAGGGATTCACTCGTCATGTTTTGATGGCTGATGAATAAGTCTCAAACATTTATAACGAGCACTTTTTAAGTGTGTTGTCACTTAATCAAATATCATTGGCCATAATGAGAATTGAAGATTAATTAGTTCCTTTAATTCGCAGGAGAAGAAAATGTATTTCACCTTAAAGAGACTATTGATTTTCAAACAATTAAGTCATGATCAAACTTTTATTGTATAAAGAATATCAAGGTTTTAGAAAAGAAATATGGCCGGGTTTCATTATATTATTCTTCAACAACCCTTTGCCTGAATGAATGAATTGAGTTCACATTCTGTCTTCCAATAATTGAGTTTACAGTTAAATTGTTTTATTTTTTAACAACCCTTATTGCTGTTGTATTCAATTCATTATCTACCCATTTACTCCTCCAGATTGTCTTGCACCATTGTTTGTACTTTGTACCACACACTACGTGCTTTAATAAATTTATGAAAAGCTAGACGTGTGATAACGAATGATGCATTGTACAGCCTTAAAGCATATTGTATGACAAAGTTGTGGGATTGGCGTGGCGTGACTGCGTTGGTCGGCATCCATCACACCCTCTCGATTGATCTTGTCTAGGGTGTGGCTTCGACACCAGGATGCTGATCAACATCTGGTAATCTTTTAAATTCGTTTGTCTAAGAATATGTGTATGTATGTGATTTTTATGGTGGTAAAGTGGTCACAAGTAATGATGTAACTATAAAATGTAGAATCTTGATAAGAAAGTAGCAGAATGTATGCTAGCTAGTATATATGACATCTCTCAGTGACCATTCACGGTAGCTTATTCTCTTTGAGCATCTCTCTAATGCCATAAACTTAATAACGTTCTCCGTACTTTACAAATATTTATAAACCAACTGGGCTAGCTCAGTTGGCCACCAAAGCTAACTTTGTGGAGGTATCCTCGGAGAGGTCTTAGGTTCAAGTCTCACCATAGACCTTAAGGGGCCCGGAAAAATAGAAGCAGGAGTGGAGTTTATCCCTTAAAGAGAAAGATTCGATGCTTGCATACTGCCCAATTGGGTGTCACTGTGGGCTCGAATCACTAACTACTAACTCGCCGTTAAAATATATATATATATATATATATATATATATATATATATATATATATATATATATATATATATATATATATATATATATATAACACATCACTATAAATAGTAATTTAGTGTTTTCATTGGGATCTCATTGTAAACATTCTATTGTTCTCTCATTTCCTAATCAATAGACAAAAAGTTACAAATTGGTGATTCTCATTTACACACACATGCTACACACACGTAACTTCAATGTTTGATATCTTCTTGTTGACTACCAATCCTTTTATGTATAGTAAATTCTAAAATACCAAAGCACTAAACCCCAACTCTGAATATTGAAGAAATGACGGGCCCATCAAGGCCCAAAGTTTGTATTCAGGTTTCTTGTTTTCAGTCACATTCAGTTTGATTTTCGAAATAAATGTAAAATGTTGACACATTTACCAGTTTGTTAACTCAAATTGTAATCATGTCTTTTACCGAATTATCAAGTTATACTTATTAGTCATGATTGTGAACCTAGTTTTGTTAATATTGACATATATGGAAAGTATATTTAGGCATTGTTTGTAAATGCTTAACATCATTTGCTTGCATGCACTAAATATCCACGTTCTTTTAACAATCAAGCATTAAAAATAAGCACATGATGTTTGGCAAGTTAATGTTGATAAGATATAGTTTTAGGTAGAGAAATGTTCTATTAAATGTGAAAATGACCAGAGAGGTGCGTTCTTAGGGATCACTGGCAAAAAGGGTATATTATTTTGTATGATAATCATGATCATTTCATGCAATCCTCGAAGTTAACTTTCCGCCATGCCATGAAGTTAGCTTTTCTCTATATACGAATCACAAGAAAAGCCGATAGAAAATTACAACCATGCGTTCTGAGTATATTGAAATGAATAACAAACATTATGAATGGAGTAGCATATATAATGTTGATTACAGAATCATCGAACTTAATATCTCCAAATGAAAGTAGAGTTAGCAATACGCCGCAAGAATTGAAGTGAAACACTTTATAAAATTACTGAGTTCTTTGAATTTTTATTGATGACAAAACTATATAAGAGTATCATTGTAAATATTGTTAGATTTCTTTCATTTTCCTTACAGCTTGAGCCTGTGAAAATGATCGATGATAAGATATAATTCCTATTCCTTACCCTTATCTTTCTTTCCTGAATTGTATCGGTAGGCCACATATCTGCGTTAAAATTAAATCAAGGTTCAAGCTAACATTCATGATATGCAAATATAAATAACTAATTTTAGAGTTAAGTTACCAGGTATTTATCTAATGACAATCATAAAGCAGCTGTTATCATCTACATGTTATCTTGAAAAAGATGGATGAATTATAGTCTTATGTGCGTGTGATATAATTGTTGATGTATTCCAACTCATAAGTATTTGCACGTTAGAGTCTTCGTTTAACGATTATGTATCTGTGTTCAATGTACGTATCCAAAATGATCATGCGGCTATCAGAATAACGCTCTTGATGGTCCTTGCGGGAAAACATAAATTTTTTCACATTCAGTCTACAAAAACAGAGAGCGGCTATTATTCTTATGGGTCTCGGTTAGGAATAAAAATGTAAAGATCAATTTGACTTGATGGTCATGTGACTGGAAATCCATCTATTTTATTTTTATGCGTAATGATTCTCCCCACCCCAAGTTTCATACTAGTTGTGGGCTTGTGGCCTTCGTTAGTTTTAAATGATTCACCGCTTGTAAATAGATGACGTTAAACTAGCTAGTGAGACAGTATCTTCTTATGTAGTGAATCAGCCTAAAGCCACGATAATACCAACAGCAAAAGAGAATAGATTTTTTTTGTTAATACTCTCCTACTAGAACAGCTTACAAGCTCTACAATTGAGGTTTCGAAACAAATGATGAGTAATATAAAAATTAAAATAAATGGACTTGAACAATTAAGTTTTCTGCCAACAGCTCATTTGGTTGGATTTATTCATTCCGGCAACCAATGTTTGATAACATATGGTAAATCCTTGCATAACAGAACTATAAATTTGCAAAAAGAAAATCAGATTAGACCATTAACTCATTAAGGCATCAAGTTATCTAATTAAATATAGAGGAACATAATAGTATTGCAGGGTTGACCCAACCCAACCTACCCATTCTTACTAGAACCCATTTTGATCTTCATCTAACCCGCCTTTTTCGCTACTTCTAGCTCGCTTGTTCTAGTAAGCTGATTTGCGAAACTTATTCATTGTGTATGATTCAAGTAACCAAGTTGGGCCATCAACTTAATGTGTGGAGTTTGAGAAAACATTTTTTGTTTAACCCGGTCTTACTAAACAATAGTAATCAAGTTTCATGTTTCTTCAGTTGATGGGGAAAGTTTGGATATATCATCAAATGCGCAATGTCACTGTAATTGAGTTGACATCTTATCTACTTAATCATAGTGTGATAACAGGTCTTGAATTCTTATTTCCAGGATCGAATGATCCAAACAACACCATATACAATCATCAAAGAAAGGAGCAGTAAAAAGGAAAAACACAGAAAAAGGTTGAACCTTTAATAACGATATTTATTAACTGAAAAAGGTTAGCGTTTACAAATGAATCCTATCCTATATATACTACATGAAACGATGCCTCCAAAAGGCATGTCGCTTCATCAATAATCGTTGCAACCCTAGACTAAACGTTGCATACTAAATAACTACTAACTGTCATCATATGGGCCTGTTTGGGTTAATACATTTGGACCCATTTTACAGACATGCTAAACATGACCCAATACTAAATAAACAAACGTATTACATACTAAACTAAAGTCTTAATACTTAAATAATAAAATATACTTTGATCTAAATATATTAGAGGCTAACATTCTCCCCCCTAATTATTTAGCATCAAAACCTTCTGAGTTTCTTTCTGGTCTTTCAAACAAATGACATCAAAGTCATTGTTGTCGTGGCTGCTTCCTTGTGTCCATCTTCATCATCATCCAATCTAACACCAAACTTGTTCTTCTTCTTGTTCATTCCATGTGCTCCATCCTTCACTCCCTTATCCTTCTGGCACGGCGGTCCTTGACAAGTCATCTTTGCTTGCTTCACCTACTTCTAAATGCTTTTCAACCCAAGGCACTTGGGCAGTTTCATGGTATATCACAATTAAATTAATGAATCTCCTACAGCAATCTTGTTATTGCCTCACTTCTTCATCTTTGTTAGACCATCTTCATATTTTGATGGCTTTTGTTGCTTTGTTGCAAAGGTTTTTATCATCTTCTGATCATCAACGTACTATCGTCACAACATCAAGACCTTGTCCCCATCATACTCATACATCTTCATCTTTGGCTTCATTGCCTTTGACAACCATCGTGGTTGTAGGATTCTTCTTGAACAGGGGTCTCAAGGTTGGTTCTTCTTCTCGATCTCTTATGAACAAACTGTGTTCATTCTTTCTTTGTAACAAAACTTGCAGCCAATTTCTTCTTCTCCTTTCTTTCTATTCTTCATCGTCATTCATGGCAGATTTCTTGAGTGTGTTGTTTGATCCCTCGAAGCTCTGATACCACTGATAACAGGTCTTGAATTCTTATTTCCAGGATCGAATGATCCAAACAACACCATATACAATCATCAAAGAAAGAAGCAGTAAAAAGGAAAAACACATAAAAAGGTTGAACCTGTAATAACGATATTTATTAACTGAAAAAGGTTAACGTTTACAAATGAATCCTATCCTATATATACTACATGAAACGATGCCTCCAAAAGACATGTTGCTTCATCAATAATCGTTGCAACCCTAGACTAAACGTTGCATACTAAATAACTAATAACTGTCATCATATGGGCCTGTTTGGGTTAATACATTTGGACCCATTTTACAGACATGCTAAACATGACCCAATACTAAATAAACAAACGTATTACATACTAAACTAAAGTCTTAATACTTAAATAATAAAATATACTTTGATCCAAATATATTAGAGGCTAACATAGTGATACTTTAAATTTAGACCTTTTATTACTAATTATTAGTATTTCAGTTTCCCAAACAACATGATGTTTCGTTGATAACAAAGGTTGTATATACAGTATACGTTTCAACTACTCCATCAAACACACTAGAATGTCATCTAAACAAACAAAGGTACAAGTAAAATGGCTTTATCACACCTAGATCAGACCATCATGCTGTTATACAATCAAGAATCGTATATAGGTTTGTGTGGATCAAAATAAAAGAATGTCATTACGACAATGACTAGCGCTATCATTTATTAAAGTTATAAATATTCCTAAGTCACCAGCTTAATAATCGATCGAGTGGTTATACCAGTGTCCACATATGATTTTCTTTCACGTATGGTCTAAGTAACTTTTGATTATGATTGATATCTAAACGATACTTGCACAACGAGGACACTGGAACATGAATACTGGAGAAAAATCAGTTCGCGTCGAATGTTCAGTTAGTACGATAAAATGAATAAAATCCAGAAAAACCCCATCAACAAACAAACGTTTAAAAATATGCACCATTTCTAAAAATCATGGTCATACTGATTTGTTAAAGAAACGATAAAAGAAAAAATTTTCGGGAATTCGGGGTCTCAATATATAGCTTGATCCTTGCGAAAGAAAACCAGGCGTTATTAGGTCACCAAAGGTTCCTAACAGGCCCGAACCTGACCTTGCTATTTTTGGGCTTCCTAAAATAAATTAAAGATATTGATATTAGCATACTATTTTTAATCCCTATTTATGACCATTTGACGGTCTAATCAACTTCTTTCTAACCTAGTAAAACTGAAAAGCATTATATTTCGCAGAAACATATAGTATGTAAAAGAAACATCAACTCTGAGCCACGTAAAAAAGGTTAAGATATGGGTCTCACCAGACAACGAAAAAACATACTTATATAATACCGCATTAACGTGTTTATAACTTTATAATGATTATACTACACCTTTTCATAGAAGATAAATCATGGTGAAATTTGTTAACACTTTTGTCCAATAAAAAGATAAAGTATGGCGCTACATATGTTACGTTCTTATCTCTTATCCAATAAAACACGACTAAGACACCAAGTCAGCCACCACATCAGAAAAGCATTTTTAAACTATTGCTTATGACGTATCATTGCGCATGCCAAGGTAGACCTCACTTGAGCGTGCCATTAGCCGATTAAACAATTATCATAAACCGACTATAGTCACTAGACCGTACCACGGATTGTGTACGGAACTTGGTTGGAAATATTTAATCACAACTTCGAAGCCGTGATTAAATGTTATAGAACGAATCCATTATAGAAGGGAGATTTTGGTAATCGTTCACAAGGGCGAACATTTCTCCTTACTAGCTCCGCCTTTGTTTAACTAGACTCTCGTGCCGGTGCAAAAGTCGTATTAGAACCCCGAAAAATATACATGCCAATGTGAATATAAGCTACACAATACAAGTATAAAAAGAATGCGTATAGTAGAAAAGACAATTGAATCGTGATTCACAGTGTAAGAAAAATATCTTGTAAGCATATCGCGGTGTAGGAATTTTTTATAACTTCGGGTGACAGAAAATAAATAAATATGGTTTCAAAGTGTGAAAAGGCTGAAATTTTGAAAAAATAAAAATAAAAACTTCTTATGATTTTGATCTATGGTTTATATATTTTTTTGGGTTGTTAATAAGTAAGCATCATAGTATTTTTAAAAAGGCAAAGATTGAAATATTTGGCAATAAAAAAAGGGATTCAAAGCAAAGTAGGCAAGTTAGAAATGTAGTAAGACAAAGAGTGAGAGATGATGTATTGTGGTATTGTGGAGGCCGTTTAGATTTTTCATATTCTTTTGTGTTAATTACTTAAATCATTCACGTGGTTTGTTGGTATAACAAAGTAGATCTTTCATAAAAATAAATAAATAAATAAATAAATATTTAAATCTATTTAAAAAAATATTTTTAAAAATCCTTATAAAATATAATTTTTTTTTGAACAGCAGTATATAATACTAGCAAAAAGCTAGAAAAGTGAATTACAAAGACAAAGAGGTAAAGTTACAAGGATCGCTAAACCATTCTAACCAATTACAAGAGACTTTACTACTTCTATCCGTTATCCAAATAAATGAAATCATTTCTATTTCGTTGAAAAGAAGCTCCTTTTGAGGTCTTTTAAGGTTGAAAATGGCTTTGTTTCGATGATTCCATATCGCCCAAATAGTTGTATTAACCACCACATCAAAGAACTTCTTTCGAGATTGTGTTAGAGGTATGAGTTCAGCCATGGTTAGGACATCAACCAGGTTTGAGAGAGGAATATCCACAAGTTGCCACCATGAAAATACCATCTTCCAAGAATCAATGGCAGCGGGGCATTTAACAAACAAGTGCTCCTCTGTTTCTATGTCGTCATCACATAAGGGACATCTAGTTGAGTGAAGGTCAATTCCTCGTCTATCAAGATTATATCTAGTTGGAAGCCTTTTGTTCGAGGCACGCCAAGCAAAAATATTTACCTTCAAAGGAAGCAACTTATTCCATCTAGCGTGTAGAGAGTTGGAGTTGATTGATGTAGAAGAGATGATCTTCCGCATGCAATTAACAGTAAAGTTCCTTGAGGCGGCTAGTGTGAACTCCCAAGTATCTTCATTAATAGAGAGGTGAAGGCCAATTAAAAGATTGGTAAGATCTGTCATTTCCTCATACTCTTGCTGTGATCTAATGGCTCTCCTCTAGGACCAAGAAGGATAAGGACTAATATTGTGTGACTTGGAGGATTTTGGTTGATGGGCATGTGAAATTGCTCACTGTTGTTGGCCACATCATGATATTGTGAGTCGGCTAGAGTAACAGTCACAGTAATATGCTTGGTTTGAGGGACATTGATTGATCTCTCACAAATAAGGCAATTTGGGTCTAGCTCCAACCAATACAAGCACGGGAATGTTTCGTAGAGCATTGAGCCTCCCAACCAATTATCATGCCAAAAGCTTGTTGTTTGACCATTTCCAATCTTTCTCTTGAAAAGAATTGGAAGATTGATGCTAATCTTAGAAAGATCATCTTTGAGCTTTATAATTTGGGACCACGCACCCGAAAGATTTTTATGTGATTTAGGAGATAGTATACCTCCCGAATCCCCATGGATAGAGCGAATAACTTTACACCAAATAGTCGTGTTTTCATTGCGGAATCTCCACCACCAATTAGCAAGTAAGGATTAGTTACTTTCCTTGAGACTACCAATTCCAAGACCCCTATTAGATCAAGGCAATAATGCTTTGTTCCAAGCTATCCAAGAAACTTTATCAGCTTCGGTATTTCAACCCCAAAAGAACTTCCTTCGAATTCCTTTAAGCTTATGGATGACCTTCTTTGGAGCTTTGAAGGTTGAAAAATAGTAAGTTAAAACAGCCGAAACTTTTTATAAATTTTAAGAATATCCAAAAGCAAAAGTAAAATTTAGGGCTAAAAGTTAAGAATTCTTTGAAATTTATAAAAGTAACCAAAACAAAACTTTTTTGTATTTTAAAATATTTTTAAACAAATAAATTCATTTTGTAGTAACTTAAACTATTCATAAATCCATTGCTTTTAATAGTTTTTATAAATTATTTTCATTTCATAAAATTTAAAAAGTTTTGTTTAAATTTAAATAGATTTTAAAAACAGTTTTAAGTATACAAAATATTTTCGTATTTTAAAAAATTTTGTTTATATTATGAACAATTAGTTTATAAGAAATTTCTTAATTTCAACAGATGGAAAATTTTATAAAATTTTTTGTAATTAATATATATATATATATATATATATATATATATATATATATATATATATATATATATATATATATATATATATATGTAATTTAAATAATAAAAAAAATTATAAAAAATTTTGTAATTTTAAAACTTTTGTTTATATTTTTAAAAATTAGTTTATAAAAACTTTCTTAATTTTGATGGAGCAAAAAAGTTTATAAAAAATTTCGTAATTTAAAAAGAAAATATTTATAATAATTTTCGTAATTTTAGCGGAGCAAATTAAGGGAAGTTAATTCTAAGGACTATATATGGGTGTGGTTTTTTGCAAATGTAAGGAATGTCAATACATATGAAACCACCAGGGACAATAGATATCATTTGGGACAAACTAGAAGGGCGATCCATACAATTTATTCAACTATTAAGTATGTCACGTAGACTTCTTTTTCGGTTTATACAAATTTAACCGGTAGCCTGTAAACGTTGGTGCAAATTAGAATAAAACATAAAAGTACGTAATATTAAACGGAACAAAAAAATAGATATCAAATTAGTATGGGTGTTGATACTCACACTATTTTATTTGATAATTAAACCACTTTGTATAAGATGTACAACACACTATATAATGCTGTAATACAGATATTGTAATGAAAGTATAAAAAATTATATTGTGAGTATCAACACTTATTCACTATATTTAAAAAAGGTATTGTAACGCTTAATACCATTAAAAAAAAAGAATAAATAAATAAAAGTCGTGCGTTTCTCAATTTCATCTAAGATTATTCTATGAACCGTTAACCCACTACCCTCAAATAGTCAATGACTTTTTTTTATAAACCTATGACGTGCAATTAGATGGCAATGTGGACCCTTGTCGGACCCACTTCCTATTTCTATTCATGATGACTTTTCTTTACCGGAATGTACGGTTTAGTACTACTCCGGTTTTTATTTTAGGTCAACACCTTTACACTACAGTCATGTCCAACAAAATTTACCGGAGTACTAGTATTATATTCTTTTACATAAAAAGCATATCGAGTATAACTCAAGTTGAAATTAGCCTTCCAAAAAAAAAAGAGTATAACTCAAGTTATACAGACTTTTTTTTTTTTTTTTTTTTTTTTTTTTAAAAGGTCAACGATCCGGTAAATTTATTACTCCAAAAAACGTTTAAGTACAATGGATATGAGTGAATCTCATATCTCAGCCCGTTACATAGGCGAAAAGCTTACATAACAAGATACTTCCTATTTTCAAAACAAGAAAACAAACCATTACTCACATGATAGTAGTGACTCTGACAAAAGATAAACTATTTCCTACGACCTTGGAGATTAAAACCATAAATGCATTAAGAGCATCCAATTCCTCTGAAAGATCATAAATTTGCTTCGAATAATCATCATAGTCATACTCATCTTCACGCTCATCACCACCATCAAAAAGATTTGCTGATTCGTCGAACGTGTTAAGAACTTCATCCTCATCACTATCAGAAACCACAACCTCACCTACCTCACCCACCTTAGAAAATGGGTTAGCCCTCTTAGTGATAGAGGTAGACGGAATAGGATGACCAGCATCATCCACAAGAGTAGCTTTTCCATCGATCAGTAGCTTTTCAAGCTTACTAATTTTCTCAACAATAGGAGTAGAACCAACTTCCAATATTCCCATAGAATCATTTACAAACGGTTGTTGCATATCACTCACAAGAGGGACTTGTGATGAAGTACCAGTCTTAACCGACTCATCCTTATTAACTTCCATTGTACTGCCAGCATCCACATCCTTGTTAGTAACAACCTTAGGAATACCAAAGCCATCTGTATCATCCATATCAAGAGCGTCAAACTGATTAGAAGTTGTGATCTTGGTTCCACTCGTACTAGCCATATCAGAAGCCTTCATCTTAGTTCCATCCACCTTCTTTGGTTCAGGAGGGTTCTTTTTGGGTTGGTAATGAAATTGCTTACCCACAACAGGTTTAGTAAAGCCTCATTTACCCTGAGTTGTAGAACCACCTTGTTTACCTTTCTTTTTGTTATTGACAGCCGTGAAACCATCATTAACCGGCTTAGTAGGTTGAACTAGAGGAACAACAACTTTCGGACAATCAATAATAGTATGACCAAAAACCTTACACTTATCACAACGCGGTGGTTTCCACTCGTATTCAACCCGAATCTTCTCAATAGTCGAACCCGTACCATCAAGTAAAGGTATCTCAACAGTAATGCTATCCCTAAGCACCTCATCCGACTTTACTTCAATCATGCATCTAGCAAAGCTACTACGGCCCCACGATTCCTTGCACATTTGGCTGGTAAAAGCATATAACCTTTTGGGCGTCCTAATCAAAGTAGCAAGAAGACTAAGCCCGTCATCCGAAAACATAGCTAAAGGAACATCATGGAATTTAACCCACACCGGAATGTTAGTCAAATCCTCTTTAAGCAAGTTATACAAACTATGTGTATTGATAATTATAAAACGTTTAATACTTCAATTTATTTTAAAAAAAAAAATTATAACCATGATTGATTTTTGATAATTAATTTAGGTAAGTAACGATCAACCAGTTATATGTAGTAGGTCATGAGTTTAACTCATATGTGTCTGTGTTCTTTTTATTATTGTGTTACAAGGTTTACTTAACATGTATTAACAGCGTAACCGATGGATGAGGGATTGAGTGGTATAAGAGTTGTTTTCCTTCTCGGCTGCCCGAAAGACTACTTCCTCTTATTCATAGGACTTCACAATTAGTAAAATCAATTACACGGCATAGTGATAATATCACTTTATTGTCATAAAAGGTAAATTGATAATGCTCTATTTTCTGTCACTATGACCGTCCGATATAGCTTTATGCTTCTATATAAAGTACCATTTACCAAATAAGTATGAGTACTTGCTCAATGTTAATTTGAGTTCAATAGATGACAATGAAGTCTATAACGTTATATGCTCTACACGATCGATCATTAGTCAAAATTGGTGGTTGCAATATCACAATGAAATTACTAAAAACGCGTACTCAATATGGAAACTTAAAAACTCACCATGATGACTTATAGGTCCATGGTTGAGGTTTGGTTGTGGTGGCGTTGGCACTTGTTTGGCATCACGAAACAGGAAATAATTTGAACGATGTTGTTAGAATATATTCAACAAAGATTATATATATGTTTATCGACAAATTCGGCATACCAAATTTCTATATAACAAGTACACTTATCAAATAATGTTGGCGAAATATATGGATAGTGGTAATAGTGACCGCAAGCATGATCGTTAGCTCATTATCACGCCAGTTTCTCTCTCATCAAGACCTTCATACACAAATATACGAGAAAAAAAAAATTACACACACATACCCACACAACAAAACCTTCACAAGTCAGCAGGCAGTTAGACCAACTTCTCTGGTTTATGCATGAAGGACGCGTCGTTTGAGGTGAAAATAGTAGTGATAAACGCGTGGGTGGTGTCTTGGAAGCGTCTATAAGCACTTTATTACCTCCGGCCTAAGGGGGTGTTTCTTTTTATTGTTAATGTGTCTTAATGAGGAGATAGTGATGAGGGCCACACATATAATATGTTTCTTTTTCTATTAAATGGTCTATATGGGTAGAGGAAGCAAATGGTGGTCCTCCCCATTAAGACCCATTAACAGAAAGGGACTCACCCACTTAATCAGAAAAAAAAAAAAAAAAAAAAAAAAAAAAAAAAAAAAAAAAACTCTGAGTTTCTTAAATTCTTAACTTTGTTTTTATATCTAGAAAATAAACCAAAGAGCTTTGCTCAGTTGATACCCACCTCCGAAAAACTCATGGGCCCATTAAAAAGATTTTGATAATAAAAGTTTAAGGGTGCTAATCTCGAATCGTGCTCACTCAAGTTAGTGCCTCATTGGGTAAGAGAGTTAGCGGAGCTATTTTTTATATTGTGGACAATGACTTGTATAAAAAAACATCCATCATCAGAGAATTTTCGCCAATTCACAACTTTGTGGATCTAGAAAATAATTCTAAAAATGAAGATAGTGTCAATGAAACTTTCACATACTCTTAATCGATCCATGTTTTTCAACTCTTTTACTTTTTATATATGTAGGGAATTCTTTTTAATTTTCAAATGTAACAGAAACCTATGATCACTGACTCCTCCCAAACCAACCAGTCAACCGTGTGCAGCTGATAGGCCCACCTGGGAGAAAGTGCAAGTTATTATTGACCGTGGAAATATAGGGAAATCCCCGGGTCGTTAAATCCCAACGAGATTGAAATTGTATTTTGGAACGATTAGGAGAATGAGTGGTACTGAGGACAGTAACAAAAATGATTTGAGGGATGATTATACTACTGATTACTTGGTATTTGGATAATGTGAAATGATATAAACAATAACAGAAATGCACACAAAAGCACAAATAAGAAAATCAGATAACAGACAAATAAAAGTGGGTTTTATCAAATTACAAACTACAGGGGGTATAATTGAAACATTTTAAAACTTAAAATTAAAAGAAAATTTAAAGTGAAAATGAAATTATAAAATTGATTATTTTAATATTTAAATATTATTTAATTAATTAAAACTATTTAATAAGTAAATTAAACCTAAGTTAATTTAACTAAAAATTATAAATACAACAAATTAAACTAAAAACTTGAAAAAATAATTTCTAAACCTTAAAAAGAACTTGAAGAAAGTATAAAAAATGAAAATAAATATTTTTGTCTTTTTATGAGTTTTCTATTAATTAAAAATTATTTAACTTAATTAATCTAATTAAATTATTTTAAATTACTATTAATACTAAATTACCTTAGAAAATTATGATAAAATTTATAAAACTATTTAACTATTACAGGAATCCTAAAAAATTATAAAAAGTTGCTAAAAATTATATTTAAGCTAACTGACTAATTAATTACTTATTAATTAATTTAAGTCTAATTTAATTAAATTAAATAGGAAAATTAGAAAATGGATAGTGGAAATTATGAAACTATTTTCTAAAAGTTTTAACTACTTTATAAAACTTAGGAAAAATATAAAATTCTACTGTTGCTATTTAAAATTAAAGAAAACTATTTAATTACTAATATTACCTATTTAATTATTTAAACTACTTTTAATTCTAATAAATAGTAAACTAATCAGGAAAAATCTAAGAAAATTATTTTAACTACTTAAAGGTACTAGAAAATTTAGAAAATTAGAAAATTGGACAAGTGCTTATTAATAAGCTGGGATGAAAATTAAATAGATAATTTCTATTAAATAGAAGCTATCACTATAATTAAAGTTGGCTTTTTCTGGTTTTTTCTTTTAGACAGCTAAATATAAGATGAAAATAAGATACTTTTGTGAAACAACTTCTTACAAAGCTTAAAAATAAGCAGTATGCACCCCCTTTACTTAAGCAGTTTGACTTATGTTGACTGAGTAAGCAAATAAGCACAAATGACTGAAGGTGGGGTCCACAATGATAAAACTAGGTATAAATAAACTAAACAAACTTAAATAAGCTGAAAACAACTAGCAATGATCACTGATAAGCTATTGGGAATGAAATAAGCACTTATGCAAACTGAAACTCAACACATAATTGGGATAGAGTTTTGATGCAAAACTAAGTGGGGTCCACTGGTCTAATGGCCAAAACAATGGTCAATCCTTAATCCCTGGTAGGAGGGGGGTTGGAAGAACTTAAGTATGAGGTGTGGGACCCACTGGGTTAACCACAAATGACCACCAAAGATGGTGGGGTGAGTTGAGTCTGCTGATGCAGGGCACTCAGCTTGCCATGCAGGTGTGTTCCAAGGGTGTTTTGGTCACAAAGAAAAAATCACAAAAATGTACCCAACCTAGATATCACAAGTTCAGCTGATATATTAAGCACACAACAAGTTTCAAGTCCTAACTCTTATCTCATAAATCATAAAAATTCTTTGAATATTTGGAAAAATCTGAGATGCAACTTTTGACTTTGTAATGAAAACACAAACTTTGACTTATTTGGATTTCTAATGACTGATACTGATTGATTAAGTTATAATAAGCTATAAGATACATATATTAAGCTAGAGCTATAAGATTTAAGCTAATGAGGTGGATTTGAGGTCCCAAATCTCACACAGTGAACTGTGGAGATGATTAGACTAGGATTTTGACTTTTTCTTTAATAAACCTAGGTTTTTATGGTTTACTTAGACTAATATGATCCCAAGTTACTTGTGTAAACACAGAACAACATCAATTGTGTACTAGAACTCCCAGGATCACACTGATCCAAACACTACCTAAGGTTGACTGTTTTATGATTTAAGTAGTAAAATGCTTTTATAGCTTATGAGACCTAACCACAATATCTTATACTGATGTAAAATGCTCAATTAAGCACTTAGAAACAGAAAGCAATGACAAGTACACAAGATTACTACTTAGACTATTTGACTGTTACAACTATGATTTTTGGTAACTAATAATTCTAATGAACAAGTTAACTATCTTAAGCAATAAAATACTTAAACAACACTGAATAAGCACAATCAAGACAAATAAGCAATAATACAAGCTCACTACAGTAGAGAAAAAGAAATGGAATAGAAATCTTACAAATTGCTTTCCTGCTTAAAACAATGAATCAAGAACCAAGACCAAACCTATAGGCTCTCCACAGAACCACTAACCCAAGGCCTTCCAGAATCAACCTTGCTCCATTGCTTATCACCAAGAACTTGACAGTTTGACTTTTGTTGACTTTTTGTGTTTTTGATCTTTTTTATTACTAAACTGCTTTTAGTTATTACTAATAGCTTAGATAAGCTATCTAGGAGCTTAAGTGATCTAAGAAGTCCAATACACTTCACAGTAACAACAATTACACTAAATAGCTTTTTGGAAATTTTATATGAAATTGCATAAGATGAAATAGTTAAAGAAACTTGACTTTGATTGATCAAACAGAGTTACAATACATGAAAGATGCTTAACTTACTGCTTAAAAGCTTAGGTTTACACTAGAAATTTAAAATTGCATTATACGACATACATTTATAGAAAAATAAACTAGATACTGAACTCTTCTGCTTCTCTTCCTTTTATAGGCTCCAATTAGGGTTACTTGAGAGACTCTGAACATTTCCCACTTCAATCTTGACCATCCAATGCTCTGAATCAATCTTATCCGTTTAAATGATTTTTGCGCCAAAAGTCTCCAAGTTAACTTGGGGCCAAAGCTGAGCAATTAAGGATTATTGGAAGGATGTGGAGGTGTCAGGGGACAAAAGGGATGTTTTTAGGACAAGTTGGGGCTGTGGGTTGAAAAGCAGAGGATGTGGAGTGGTTTGGAGGAAAATTGGTGGGAATTGCATTTAATGAGGTGTGGGATAAGGTTGTGAGGTGGAAAGGAGGTGAGGGGGAAGTAGGGGATGAGGTGGAAGGTGGTGAGGTGGTGGAAAACCACCTGGTTTCTGGTTTACAGTGGTGAGGGAGGAGGGTGAATAGTGTTGGCGGTTTGGGGTGGTCAAACGGGTCAACGCCCGTTTTATTTAATAAGGGTGTGGACTGGGCTTAGCTTTGGGCCAGAAACAAAAAGGAAAGGGTGGGCTTGGGTAAAGGTTTTGGACTAGGCTTAGGATTAGGTTTAGGTTTAATAAAAAGGGTCCGGTTGGTTTTATTGTTACAAGGACCAAATTTGTAATTTGAGCAAAGTTAAAGGACTGATTTTGCAATTTTTCCAAACTACTTATAAGGACCATTTATGCCTTTTATGAATATTCCAAGGATCAAAGATGTAATATTTTTATTTTTAAAAACCTGGGACCTTTTCTGCCAATTTCTCAAACTCCAGGGACCATTTATGTAAATTTGGATTTTTAAGGGACTGAAGATGTAATTTCTCAAATTGTTATCATAAGGACCAATTTTGTCATTTAAGAATAGTTCAAGGTTTATTTTATTAATTTTCCATTTTTAAAACCTTAAGGACTAATTTTGACATTTTTGAAACTTGAGGGACTAATGTTGTCATTTTGCAATTTTTAACTTTAAAGGATTATACTTGACAACTTATGAATCCCTAAGGACCTTTGATGATATTTTTCATGTTTTGATTTACCAAGGACTAGATTTGACAACTTTTGAAATTTGAGGGACTGAAACTGCTAATTATGCAAACTTTGTACGTTTTTCATCTGTTTTTGCATATTTTGCATTTGAAACATATAAAACACACTTCTAAGATATTTTAAGTATTATGATGCATATTTGAGTGTTTTTGTATGTTTTGGCAGTTCAGATTGGTATAAAATGATGAGTATTTAGACACTCATCAATCCCCCACACTAAACTATTGCTAGTCCCTAGCAATCTTTTGAGAAAATTTTAATGGATTTTTACTCTTTACCAAAAGCCATCACTTCTGGAGTAGCCAGATGTAAGAACTGTGGCACATCTGATAACCGTGTGATTTTTAGCAAACCACCAGCTGTCAACGGATTTGATTTGTCTTTACCAAAAGCCGTTTGCTTCTGGACTAGCCAACTCTTGATGGAATAGTCAACATCTTGGTGAGCTGAATACCAATTATGGTTTTTCCACGGCCTTTACCACAAGCCATAATCTTGCGGGCTAGCCAACTCATTCGCTTTATGGGATATGGGGAGTTGAGGAACCATACAATTTTGGGCAAATTACAAGCCATCAACGGATTTAAGATGTCTTTACCAAGATCCGTTTGCTCCTAGACTAGCCAATCCTTTTGTGGGTTACACATGGTGGATTGATAACCATTATTTGCATTTCTAAGTGTGAAAAAACTGGTAATTTTGATCAAATGGGGGTTCTTGATGGAACATATGTTTTGAATTCGTGAGAACTCTCCCCCACACTTAGAACTGAATATTGCCCTCAATATTCAAAGTACTTGGTGTCCCACCAAGACTTAGAACGTAAGAAGGTAATACTATTAACCTTTTGTTTTAGTCTATTTACATACAAAAGCACTTTTTTTTTCTTTTTTTTTTTTTTTTGAAAAAAATTTATACATATGTACAACATGTGGTTCATCTCCCCCACACTAGAGTGGTAGAAAGGGGTAAGAAGACAGAAATATGGGTGAAGACCCATATTGCTACTGTTTTTGATTACCGAGTCGCTAGCTTGACTCGACCTCGAATTGAATTGTCCATGAGGAAGCTACTGTTTTTGATTACCGAGTCGCTAGCTTGACTCGACCCCGAATTAAATTGTCCTTGGGGAAGCTACTGTTTTTGTTTACCGAGTCGCTAGCTTGACTCGATCCTGAATTTATTGGTCCATGGGGTAAGTTTGGAGATCCGGGACAACCATTGGGTGTATGTCCCCTCCAAAATAGTGTTTTAACCGATGACCATTTACTTTGAAATTAGGACCGTCGGGTTGTAATAACTCAACAGTTCCATATGGGTATACTTTTGCTATAGTAAATGGTCCAGACCAACGGGTTTTTAGTTTACCTGAGAAAATTTTTAATCTTGAATTGAAAAGAAGAACTCTATCACCAACGTTGAAAACGCGGTTCTTAATTTTAGAGTCATGTATCTTCTTAGTCTTTTCTTTATAGATTAAAGAATTTTCGTAAGCTTGATCACGTAATTCATTTAGTTCGTTTAGTTGAACTTTACGGTGATCATCCGCTGTCTGAAGGTCGAAATTTGCATGTTTTAAGGCCCAATAGGCCTTATGTTCTAATTCGATCGGAAGATGACATGCTTTCCCGTACACTAGCTTATATGGAGTACACCCGATGGGTGTTTTGTAAGCAGTGCGGAAAGCTCATAATGCATCGTCCAGCTTATCCGACCAAAAGGCACGGTTTTCACCAACCGTCCTCTCCAGAATTCTCTTAATACCCCGATTTGAGACCTCCACCTGCCCACTTGTTTGGGGGTGGTATGCTGTAGAAAGACGGTGAGTTACACCATATTTCAGCATCACTCTTGCAAATTGTTCATTGCAGAAGTGAGTGCCACGATCACTGATAATGGCACGAGGAGTCCCGAATCTGGCAAAGAGAGACTTTAAAAATTTAACGACTACTCGGGCATCATTGGTGGGTAAAGCTTTTGCTTCAACCCATTTTGACAGATAGTCGACAGCCACGAGTATGTATTTATTCCCTCGTGAAGACGGGAATGGCCCCATAAAATCAATGCCCCACATATCAAATATTTCACAGACTTGGATGGCGTTTTGCGGCATCTCATTCTTTTTGGAAATATTCCCGTGACGCTGGCAGGCCTCACAAGTTTTGATAAGTTCATGGGCGTCTTTATATATCGTGGGCCAAAAGAATCCTGAATCAAACACCTTTTTGGCGGTGTAGTTTGGGTTATGATGTCCCCCCGTGGGTCCATCATGACAAGCTTTAAGAATTTTCATGGCTTCTTGGCCATGGACACACCGTCGGATGACTTGATCCGCACATATTTTGAACAAGTAGGGGTCGTCCCAGAAATAATGTTTTACATCTTTAAAGAATTTTCTTTTCTGTTGGGACGACATCCCTTTCACAACGAAATTTCCCGCACGGTAATTTGCAAAATCGGCAAACCATGGGGTAGTAGTATCATCCTGGGTAGAGATTAGATTTAGAGTCTCCAGAGGAAAAGTTTCATTTATTTCTTTTCTCTCGAGAATATCCTGATGAGGATTTTCTAACCGGGACAAGTGATCAGCTGCAAGGTTCTCTGCTCCTTTTTTATCTCTTATGAAAATGTCGAATTCCTGAAGGAGCAGGACCCAACGGAGCAGTCTTGGCTTTGCATCCTGTTTAGTGAACAGGTATTTCAGAGCCGAATGGTCCGTATACACCACTCTTTTGGTTAAGATTAAGTAAGACCGAAATTTTTCAAAGGCATATACCACGGCTAACAATTCTTTTTCTGTGGTGGTATAGTGTGTTTGAGCCTCATTCATGGTCTTACTTGCGTAGTGTATTGGCTGGAAATGTTTGGTTTTGCGTTGACCCAGAACTGCACCAATAGCGTAATCGCTAGCATCGCACATAAGTTCAAAGGGTAAGTCCCAGTCGGGGGCAACAAGGATTGGTGCTTCGGTAAGTCTTTTCTTTAAAGTAGAAAAAGCTTCGATGCACTCGGGGGAAAAGATGAAACGAGCATCCTTTTCAAGAATATGAGTCATGGGCCGGGCTATTTTGGAGAAATCCTGTATGAATCTCTGATAGAACCCGGCATGGCCGAGGAAACTCCTTATTCCTTTAACAGTGGTGGGATGAGGCAGTTTAGCAATAACATCAATTTTGGCCTTATCGACCTCAATCCCACTTTTTGAAATTTTATGGCCGAGGACAATGCCCTCCTTAACCATAAAATGGCTCTTCTCCCAGTTTAGACAAAGATTAGTGTTTTCACAACGTTGAAGCATTTTTTCTAAATGGGAGAGGCATGAGTCGAAAGAATTCCCGATGACTGAGAAGTCATCCATGAATACCTCCATGGTTTTCCCGATCATGTCATGGAAAATAGCCATCATGCACCTCTGGAAAGTGCCCGGAGCATTGCATAACCCAAAAGGCATGCGACGATAGGCAAATGTTCCGTAAGGGCATGTAAAGGTAGTTTTATCTTGATCCTGTGGATCAATGGGAATCTGGAAGTAACCCGAGAAGCCTTCGAGGAAGCAATAATACTCATTCCCCGCTAGTCTTTCAAGCATTTGATCCATAAAGGGCAAAGGAAAATGGTCTTTGCGGGTGGATTCGTTAAGCTTTCTGTAATCAATACATACTCGCCACCCTGTAACCAAATGAGTTGGTATCAACTAGTTGTCCTCATTTGTGATAACCGTAATACCACCCTTTTTTGGAACACAATGTATTGGGCTAACCCAAGGACTATCTGATATAGGGTAAATCAATCCCGCATCAAGAAGTTTGATAACTTCTGCCTTAATAACTTCGTGGATTTTTGGATTTACCATTCTGTGATGCTGCACGGCAGGTTTAAAGTCCTCTTCCATTAGGATTTTGTGTGTACAAAAATCCGGGTTAATACCCTTTATATTTGAAAGCTTCCATGTGGGACTTTAAAACCTTAAGCAGCGCGGTTTTCTCCTCATCCTTTAAGTCTTTTGCAATAATGACTGGTAACTTATCGTTACCTTCCAAGAATGCATATTCTAGATGAGGAGGCAGGTCCTTAAGTTCGTCCTCAGGGAAATCATCATTTTTCTCAACATATTTGACTTCCGCTTTATGAAGTTGTGGAGGTGGAACAGGAATGGGAGAAGGATCTTTGTTCAATAACTTCTCAAGGAGAAGTATATCCCTCTCCGGGTCAATCTCTTAGTAATCAATTCCTTCGGGAACTGAATCGCTTTTGAGAAAGGCCTCTAATTCCTCAAGGACGAAATCACTTCCCTCAAACGGAGTGAGGGAAGGAGAAGAATTAGCTATTATGGGATCAGAAGAAGTAGTGGGATTGCCACTCGTAGAATTATCAGTGAATCCAAGGAATTCCTGAGCATACTCCTCGGATGCAATGTCAATGACATCAATTCGGTTGACCGATTCAGCATCATAATTCGAGGAGTATCTCGAGGTTTGATCAAGGTTGAACGTTATCGCTTCATTGCCAACTCGTAACGTGATTTCCTCATCGAAAACATCGATTAATGCACGTCCCGTTCTTAAGAATCCCCTCCTAAGAATGAGAGGAACTCTTGGATCAGCATCGAAATCAACAACGACAAAGTCTGCCGGAAAATGGAACTTTCCCACTCTTACAAATACGTCCTCGGCAATACCAAGGGGACGTGAAATTGAACGGTCTGCAAGCTCGAGAGTCATGCATGTGGGACTAAGTGCCTGAAGAGAGAGCTTTTTCCAAACTGAGTGGGGCATTAAGTTGATGCTTGCACCAAGATCGGCCAAGGCAAAACATTCAACCATCCCAGGGAAAATACATGGTATTAGGAATCTCCTAGGGTCTCCTAGCTTTTCGGGAAGCTGTAACACCCCACCTTATAGACCACAATATTGTCCGCTTTGCCCGAAGGCTCACGGCTTTGCTTTTGTGGCCCTCATGTGAAGACTTCCCGGCAGGTCACCCAAGCCAATACTACTCTCACATGAGCACGCTTAATCGTATGGGCGATTAACCGTTATACCACAAAACGCGTTGTTGTCATATAAGGCGAATGTTAACATATTTTCCAACATCACTCCAAGTCACGGCCAATGTGGGATTTGCCTAGGGTATTACATTCACCCCCCCCCCTAGGGACTCATCGTCCTCGATGAGGTTTGCCCCACATCCCGAACGGCTTGGAGTAGCTTTGATACCATCTGTACAAGTAAGCAAGTAGTTGAAAGCCGAGTACCAGAAACCGTCAGGACTACTTCAACAACCAGAAATTCCATAATGGAAGTGGGAGCGTATTACAATGGACTTTGTTACTAAACTACCCAAGACGTCAGGAGGTTACGATGCTATTTGGATAATTGTTGATCGTCTTACCAAATCAGCACATTTCATACCCATTTGAGAGACTTATTCCATGGAATAGCTTGCCAGACTCTATGTCAAGGAAATAGTCTCGAGACATGGAGCACCAGTTTCTATCATTTCAGACAGGGATAGTCGCTTTACTTCAAACTTTTGGAAGTCATTACAAGATTCCTTTGGATCTAAGTTAGACATGAGCACTGCTTACCATCCACAGACTGATGGTCAGAGTGAGAGAACTATTTAGACACTGGAGGACATGCTGAGGGCGTGTGTGATTGACTCTGGGAATGGTTGGGCTAACCATTTGCCATTAATCGAGTTCTCTTATAACAACAGTTACCATTCAAGTATTAAAGCAGCACCATTTGAGGTACTTTATGGTCGTAAGTGTCGTTCCTCAGTTTGTTGGGCAGAAGTTGGAGAGGTACAATGCATAGGTCCAGAGATGGTTTGGGAAACAACAGAAAAGATAATACAGATTCGAGATAGGCTTGAAACAGCTAGAAGCCGACAGAAAAGCTACGCAGATGTTAGACGCAAACCATTGGAATTCTAGGTTGGAGACAAGGTCATGTTGAAAGTCTCGCCCTGGAAAGGCGTGATATGATTTGGAAAACGCGGGAAGTTGAACCCGAGATACATTGGTCCATTTAAGATTCTGGAAAGGATTGGTCCAGTAGCTTACAAGCTTGAACTACCATCAGAACTTAGCAACGTACATAACACATTTCATGTCTCAAACCTCAAGAAATGCCTTTCAGATGAGTCATCCGTTATACCATTAGAAAAGATTTAGCTAGATGACATGCTTAACTTTGTGGAGGAACCAGTTGAAATCATGGACCGAGAGGTCAAACAGTTGAAGCATAGTCAAATTCCGATCGTGAAGGTTCGCTGGAATTCTCGAAGAGGTCCTGAGTTTACTTCGGAACGAGAAGACCAAATGCAACGCAAGTATCCACACCTTTTCACCAAACCTATTACCGAGACCAACACTAGCTGAATTCAGAGACTGAATTCCTTTTTGGGTTGGCGACTGTCATAACTCACCATTTCAGGTCATTTCCCAAACTTCGACATTTTACTATTCATAAATCACTATTCATCAAAACACTATTCATCGTTTTACTATTCATTATTTCCGATGTCAATTTGATATTCTGAGAAACATTTGAGAATTTTACTATTCACTGAACACTATTCATTGCCGGAAAAGTTTTCACTATTCACTTTCATTACTCATTTCATCGTAAATTTAGTTTACGGGTATTCAAATTCGCGTAACCGGATTGGTTTAGGTGCGAATTCATTTCATTAGTGCTAAGGACACTGCATACGGACTAGAGACAGTCTGCATATCATCATAACAGCATTTTCATGTTATACCAGTCTTAGGATTTTCAAATTTATATATTTGATACATTTAACGTTTTACGTATAAGTATTTATAATAAACGTAAACACCCGGTTTATACACGACGAATATATCTAAATATTCCCACAATGGTCCCGACATATTTTTATACCCATTTTATCATCATAAAAGTTATAATATTCATTTACCCAGTATTTTGGAAATTTATTTTATTTATAACGTGAGTTTATAAATATTACGACGATTTTCGTGAAAACTAAACAATAATCACCTGAACACTCAGTAATTGTACCCAACATATTTTTAACATTTTTACAACTTTATTTTATCCCGAATAACTTTGTTAACATTTATTTCTATCAAACCCGGTACCCGATTTTAACAAATAACTCATATCAACACTAAACCTTACACTAAAATCCTAATTAAATCAAAACTACCCCAACCCCCCCCCCCCCCTCATCCACCTAGGCCGGCCCACAAAAGTCCTCACAAGGCAATCCTTACACTTTTATTAACCTCTAGTCATTATGTATACATATTATACTATATACTTATACTACTTATTTACATAAACCACTAAACATAAACATACATACATTTCAAGAATCAAAAAGGCAAAACCTCATCTCTTCTCCATCATACCCCATGACTATAACCAAAATCCAAGATCAAGAGAAGATTTTCCAAAAGTTAAAGCATAGAAGTTGTTCATTTTACCTTACTAATCAAGAATCATACAACAAAAACACAAGTAACACAAGGTTTATCACCATCTAATCACCTATTATTTCAAAGTGAGTTTTCATAGCCCCGTATACATTTTATGATTGTTTTCAAATCCCACGGGGGAGAATACATTGCACCATTTTAGTACGAGCCCAAGTATCAAAACCTATGTACATTGCTTAAGTAGCTTGTCTGCCATGTGATAAGTCCCCTAGTATCATCATGAACCGTTGATTTTCCTATTAAGCGAGAGTGAGTGGATAGATCTATTGAGGGTGACGCCTCCATCCGTGGTAGTATTTACCAACAGTAAGCGGATGCATTTCATGTCTGTTACATTTGAGTGTTTTGGCAGAACATTCAGGAGGGGCATAAATTTCATCAGTCTAGCTTCGGTGTCATGAGCTTAAGGTCTATTGTACTATTTTACGTGACTTTTGTCATGCACTTATACTTGTGGTGGCCGTACAACATTACATTTCATAAACCTATGATTATTCACCAACTTTATGTTGACCGTTTTCGCAATGTATTTTCAGGTAACTAAGGCATTATCATATTAAATGCATGGAGTCACATTAGGGTGTGCCAGGGATGACGCACTACATTATGGATTTTTCATGCACTTGTAAATTATCGTTTGACATTTCCTGAACTTGTTTTCTGTAAACGTTTCAACCTTTGGGACCTATGTTTTGTAACACTGGATGTTTTTAAATAAATCAAACGATGTGTTTTTCCAAACGACACTTTAGGTCGTTCAACATATCCTTGTTATGGTGCTATGACAGTTACACCCTCAGGCATTCCATTCCACTGCAAGTCAGGTAAATTGGGGGTGTGACAGAAGCTGTTTCAACAGAACTGCAGAGCAGTTCTCATTGAGTGGAGTTCGTGCCATCTCAAACAGTTTTTCTTTATTGCTCAATAGTTTTTGATTGTCGATGCGAATTTGGGCATTAGAAGAGCATCCGCGAAACTAATATCGAAGTGTAGTTCTTGAAAAATCTGAAAGAATTTTTCCATCTGATGATTAGCTTTTTCACGGAGCTTCTGGTCTTGCAATCGTGAGGGATATGGAATTGTTGGTCTTGGGTTGGCTTTTGGATTTTCAACAGGACCTTCGGTAGTTTCAAACACGACTCTTTTAGGAGGAGTCGGGACCTCCGTTATTATTAGGAAGCACCGTATCCGTAGTATCCTCAGTTTCACATTCCTCTACAGGGATAGGAGAATAGGTAGAAGGAGCTGTAGGTCCTTGGTAAGAAACTCCACTTCTTGTGGTGATCGCCTTTACATCGCCCCTCGGATTAGCGATCGTGTTGCTAGGTAAAGTAGTACCTGAGCCCGAGGGTCGATCATTTAAAGACTTCTGCAAATTAGACATTTGACTAATCAGCATTTTGTTCAGTTCTTCTTGGGATTTCATAAACTGTTTTAATAACTCATCATGTGATGGTCCAGTTGGAACAATGGCTTGATTTTGGTTTGGAAAATTTTGAGACCGATTGTTCTGGAAATTCCCATGTTGCTGATTGTTATTACCCTGGAAGTGGTTTTGTTGTTGAAAATTACCCTGTGGGTAATTGTTCTGACCTTGATTTCGATTATAATTCCCTTGGTTCTGATTTTGTTGAACCTGGTTTTGACCAGGGTTGAAATTCCCTTGGTTGTTATAACCTTGGTTCATTCGGTTCTGGTTCTGATTCTGGTTAAGGTTCTGGTTTCTGTTTTGACCATTTTGGTTCTGGGACTGATTAAACCCTGGTGGTCCGATGTAGTTATTAGATCGGTAGCTCAAAAGGTTTCGATCTCCTTGCGGTTGGTAAGAATTACTTCCCGTATTATAGGAACCTTGAGCTGCATACACGTTTTCACGAGCCGGGCCACCGGAGGCTGGGCACTCTGTGTAAGGATGTGGACCACCGTAAGTTTCACAACTTGGGTTAACAGCTTTGACCTGATTATGATTTGTCTGATGGATACGCAAAACTGCTGTAGACAAATCATCAAGCTTTTTAGCTAGGATTGATATTTCATTGCTTGCCGGAGTGACTGACTTAAATGAGCCGTTCCTCTCAGCAGAGGAGTCCCAAAAATTATGATGGGCAGTCATGTTTTCGATTAAGTCATAGCACTCTTCAGGGGTCCTTTTCATAAAGGTGCCCCCAGCAGCAGCATTGATGGTGTCACGATGACGGAGTGTCAAACCATTATAAAAGGTATCAATAATGGTGACAAGAAGCATGTTGTGATTAGGACACCGATCAATAGCAAGTTTGTAGCGTTCCCATGCCTCAAATAAGGACTCTTCGGGAAGCTGTCTGAAGTTGCTGATATCATTCCTCAGCTTTGTGACCATAGATGGTGGAAAGTATTTGGCCAGAAATTTAAGGATCATCTCATCAAAAGTGTGGATCGAATTCTTTGGAAGTCGATCGAACCATGAAGTCGCATGATAAGTGAGGGAATAGGGAAAAAGGTACAAACGTAGGCCGTCGTCGGTGGCGCCATTTTGTTTCATGCTCTGGGTGACAGTTAAAAATTTGTCTAGATGTTTGTTAGCATCTTTACCCGGCAATCCGTGGAACTGGCACGTATTCTGGATTTGTTGTATCATGTGGTGTTTTAATCCAAAATCCGTGGCTCCAATAGTGAGTGGTGCAATGGGTCCACCCCTCCCTTGCATGGTAGGTTGACACAGTTCCTCCATTGTTCGGGTGTCAGGAACTGGTTCCTCCTTGGGAGGGAATGGGGGATCGTCGTTCATTTTTAATATGTGTTCTTCTTCAACAGTACGTAACTCGGTTACGTTTTTATGACGATTACGTCGTGATTGTGAACGAGTGCGCATGCACTAAAAACGGTATCAATCAAAACAATACAGAGGCAAAACGACAGTGAACTTGAATCCAATAGTCACAAATGAACAGCTCATTTAAAAAAGGTACACTATTCACAATGATATAATGGTAAGTTTTAAATCTTTAAGTTTGGGAACTTATTATGTTCACACCCCCAGTTGGTAGGTGTTCTGCCTTGGTTTTCGGTGGTAAACTTTTATGTAATTATATTCACAGTAAAATGTTTTTGGCTTTTCGTGTATGGGTGAAAAACTTGGACAATATTTTTGGAACTGATTCGTTAACCGAAATCGTTTCTTTAAGATTACTCGCAGATTGGCGGGAGGAAATAAATGGATCCCTCTTCAGTTCGCAATTTAATGTCAGAACTTACCTTAAACCTACTGTATAGGTTGTAATCTTAAAGATAACGAAGTAATTTAACTTCACAGTTTGTTTTGTTGTTTATGATTTGTTTGGTGTTTTTAACACTTTAGGAGAACTGTTAATGAACTTTTTCAGATATGATTTTGATTTTCTCAAAAATTTACAAAGTGGTGATATTTGTACAGGAAGGGTTTTGAAAACCACTAAACTTAAACCGTTTTGAAATACGCAACAACCTCCCCGGCAGCGGCGCCAAATTTTGACTCCTCCCAAACCAACTAGTCAACCGTGTGCAGCTGATAGGCCCACCTGGGAGAAAGTGCAAGTTATTATTGACCGTGAAAATATAGGGAAATCCCCGGGTCGTTAAATCCCAACGAGATTGAAATTGTATTTTTGTCTTTTTATGAGTTTTCTATTAATTAAAAACTATTTAACTTAATTAATCTAATTAAACTATTTTAAATTACTATTAATACTAAATTACCTTAGAAAATTATGATAAAATTTATAAAACTATTTAACCATTACAGCAATCCTAAAAAATTATAAAAAGTTGCTAAAAATTATATTTAAGCTAATTGACTAATTAATTACTTATTAATTAATTTAAGTCTAATTTAATTAAATTAAATAGGAAAATTAGAAAATGGACAGTGGAAATTATGAAACTATTTTCTAAAAGTTTTAACTACTTTATAAAACTTAGGAAAAATATAAAATTCTACTGTTGTTATTTAAAATTAAAGAAAACTATTTAATTACTAATATTACCTATTTAATTATTTAAACTACTTTTAATTCTAATAAATAGTAAACTAATCAGAAAAAATCTAAGAAAATGATTTTAACTACTTAAAGGTACTAGGAAATTTAGAAAATTAGAAAATTGGACAAGTGCTTATTAATAAGCTGAGATGAAAATTAAATAGATAATTTCTATTAAATAGAAGCTATCACTATAATTAAAGTTGGCTTTTTCTGGTTTTTTCTTTTAGACAGCTAAATATAAGATGAAAATAAGATACTTTTGTGAAACAACTTCTTACAAAGCTTAAAAATAAGCAGTATGCACCCCCTTTACTTAAGCAGTTTGACTTATGTTGACTGAGTAAGCAAATAAGCACAAATGACTGAAGGTGGGGTCCACAATGATAAAACTAGGTATAAATAAACTAAAAAAACTTAAATAAGCTGAAAACAACTAGCAATGATCACCGATAAGCTATTAGGAATGAAATAAGCACTTATGCAAACTGAAACCCAACACAGAATTGGGACAGAGTTTTGATGCAAAACTAAGTGGGGTCCACTGGTCTAATGGCCAAAACAATGGTTAATCCTTAATCCCTGGTAGGACGGGGGTTGGAAGAACTTAAGTATGAGGTGTGGGACCCACTGGGTTAACCACAAATGACCACCAAAGATGGTGGGGTGAGTTGAGTCTGCTGGTGCAGGACACTCAGCTTGCCATGCAGGTGTGTTCCAAGGGTGTTTTGGTCACAAAGAAAAAATCACAAAAATGTACCCAACCTAGATATCACAAGTTCAGCTGATATATTAAGCACACAACAAGTTTCAAGTCCTAACTCTTATCTCATTAATCATAAAAATTCTTTGAATATTTGGAAAAATCTGAGATGCAACTTTTGACTTTGTGATGAAAACACAAACTTTGACTTATTTGGATTTCTAATGACTGATACTGATTGATTAAGTTATAATAAGCTATAAGATACCTATATTAAGCTAGAGCTATAAGATTTAAGCTAATGAGGTGGGTTTGAGGTCCCAAATCTCACACAGTGAACTGTGGAGATGACTAGACTAGGATTTTGACTTTTTCTTTAATAAACCTAGGTTTTTATGGTTTACTTAGACTAATATGATCCCAAGTTACTTGTGTAAACACAGAACAACATCAATTGTGTACTAGAACTCCCAGGATCACACTGATCCAAACACTACCTAAGGTTGACTGTTTTATGATTTAAGTAGTAAAATGATTTTATAGCTTATGAGACCTAACCACAATATCTTATACTGATGTAAAATGCTCAATTAAGCACTTAGAAACAGAAAGCAATGACAAGTACACAAGATTACTACTTAGACTATTTGACTGTTACAACTATGATTTTTGGTAACTAATAATTCTAATGAACAAGTTAACTATCTTAAGCAATAAAATACTTAAACAACACTGAATAAGCACAATCAAGACAAATAAGCAATAATACAAGCTCACTACAGTAGAGAAAAAGAAATGGAATAGAAATCTTACAAATTGCTTTCCTGCTTAAAACAATGAATCAAGAACCAAGACCAAACCTATAGGCTCTCCACAGAACCACTAACCCAAGGCCTTCCAGAATCAACCTTGCTCCATTGCTTATCACCAAGAACTTGATAGTTTGACTTTTGTTGACTTTTTGTGTTTTTGATCTTTTTTATTACTAAACTGCTTTTAGTTATTACTAATAGCTTAGATAAGCTATCTAGGAGCTTAAGTGATCTAAGAAGTCCAATACACTTCACAGTAACAACAATTACACTAAATAGCTTTTTGGAAATTTTAAATAAAATTGCATAAGATGAAATAGTTAAAGAAACTTGACTTTGATTGATCAAACAGAGTTACAATACATGAAAGATGCTTAACTTACTGCTTAAAAGCTTAGGTTTACACTAGAAATTTAAAATTGCATTATACGACATACATTTATAGAAAAATAAACTAGATACTGAACTCTTCTGCTTCTCTTCCTTTTATAGGCTCCAATTAGGGTTACTTGAGAGACTCTGAACATTTCCCGCTTCAATCTTGACCATCCAATGCTCTGAATCAATCCTATCCGTTTAAATGATTTTGGCGCCAAAAGTCTCCAAGTTAACTTGGGGCCAAAGCTGAGCAATTAAGGAAGTAGGGGATGAGGTGGAAGGTGGTGAGGTGGTGGAAAACCACCTGGTTTCTGGTTTACAGTGGTGAGGGAGGAGGGTGAATAGTGTTGGAGGTTTGGGGTGGTCAAACGGGTCAACGCCCGTTTTATTTAATAAGGGTGTGGACTGGGCTTAGCTTTGGGCCATAAACAAAAAGGAAAGGGTGGGCTTGGGTAAAGGTTTTGGACTAGGCTTAGGATTAGGTTTAGGTTTAATAAAAAGGGTCCGGTTGGTTTTATTGTTACAAGGACCAAATTTGTAATTTGAGCAAAGTTAAAGGACTGATTTTGCAATTTTTCCAAACTACTTATAAGGACCATTTATGCCTTTTATGAATATTCCAAGGACCAAAGATGTAATATTTTTATTTTTAAAAACCAGGGACCTTTTCTGCCAATTTCTCAAACTCCAGGGACCATTTATGTAAATTTAGATTTTTAAGGGACTGAAGATGTAATTTCTCAAATTGTTATCATAAGGACCAATTTTGTCATTTAAGAATAGTTCAAGGTTTATTTTATTAATTTTCCATTTTTAAAACCTTAAGGACTAATTTTGACATTTTTGAAACTTGAGGGACTAAAGTTGTCATTTTGCAGTTTTTAACTTTAAAGGATTATACTTGACAACTTATGAATCCCTAAGGACCTTTGATGATATTTTTCATGTTTTGATTTACCAGGGACTAGATTTGACAACTTTTGAAATTTGAGGGACTGAAACTGTCAATTATGCAAACTTTGTACGTTTTTCATCTGTTTTTGCATATTTTGCATTTGAAACATATAAAACACACTTCTAAGATATTTTAAGTATTATGATGCATATTTGAGTGTTTTGTATGTTTTGGCAGTTCAGATTGGTATAAAATGATGAGTATTTAGACACTCATCAATCACTTTTTTGTCTTCATACGACAATAAAAATTTATTGCCATTAAATATTTTTTTGTTTTCTTGAAGTATGTATATTAGGGCATCCACTATAGTGGTTTATGAAAAGGTTTATAAAATTATGTAGAGGTTTAAAAACTTGTAAACCATAGTGGACATGTATTTCATGCTTATGTGTCATGAAGAGGTATAAGATATTGGACCTTTTCATAATTTAATGCATTTGAATTATGTGAGATATTGATAAAACTTGAAAAGGTTTATACATAGTGGGAATAGGCTTATAAAACAAAAAAGGTTTATAAATTAATGTCATAACACAATTATAAACCTTTACAAAGGTTTACCATAGTGGATGCCCTTAGTGTGGCAAAAGCCAAAAGCAAGAAAAGGCGACAGATAACCACATTTGACCCTTCCTTCCATAGATGCCAAAGCTCTACAAATATACATGGTAGATGGCCATGAGAAGAAGGGGAAATCAACCAAAAAAAAACAAAACAAATAAACTACTACTTTGGCCCTTTGTAATAAGCAAACTAGACTCAGGACCAAAAATGTAAAACACACCAATAACACCAACAATGACCATTTAAAAACCCCACCAAAATGAGAGAATGAACCAACAAACAAACTTCACACCTTTGAGAATAAGTAGCCGACCATTACATTAACACAGTAGCTTTGTGCCTTGTTATCTTCAAACCAATAATTAAAACTTAACGCTCCATTCTCGAGTTCATTTTTAGTAAGAAAGAGAAAGAAATGATAATAAATTGAAATTTTATTTTGTTTTTGAGTTTTTCTTAGACGGAAAAGAAAGGAAACACAAAAGAAATGAAAGAAAAATTCTTATCATTTTCTTATAGGAATTTTCCGCCCAAATATAGGCGGATTTGGACGGAAACAATTCTACACCCGCACTTTTTACAATAACCGATATAACTTTCAATATTTACTCATATTCGACTCTTATAATAAAATGAACATATTTAAAAGTGCATAAATGTAATTGTGTCTCTTTTTTCTTTCTTTTCTTCCCAATTCGAGAACACGGCATTATTTCTTTTTCTTTCATTTCATTTCAACTCGGGAACATGATTTATTTCTTTCCTTTCCTTTCCTTTTCATTTCTTTTCTCTTCTTTACACATCATTTCTATCCTATCTAAGATAACTCGAGAACGCAACGTATAAGCTTTACTTGGATTTATGCACCATTCAATCCAGGAAAAAAAATTGCAGCTCTCATCCTATTCGATATCCATAAAAATGTATTTATTCGGAGTTCATCACAAATTGTCGTTAAGTTGGCCGAGATCTTACTTAAAAAAATTCTTATTCTTTCGAGCACCCATATCATGTATGACAAACAGGTGGCCAAATTATACAATATATTGTCGATGAAGTAGAGAGAAAAAATGATGACATGGTACCGTTTATAAGTTGTCGGGTCAACTTAATATTCAATCTAAGCCGTATAAAATCAAAAAAAGACTAAGTCAGCTTCTTTACCAATATTTTGAAATATTTTTTTGTTATAAGGTCAAAACAAATATTAATACCCCGAACTAAGCAAACTAGATCATTTATACCCTGAACTTTTATGGGTTCAGAATAGTACCCCAAACTTGACAAACTGAAATTGTTACTACCCTATACTAAATTAACTCTATAACTTTTTATTTTTCCTATTTTTTCTAGAAAATCAACTAACTAAGACTTAATATAATATAATTGATCTATACTTAAACTTAGGATAATTAATCATATTTTATTTAAAATTGAGTTAATTTTACTTTTCTTTTAATTAATATAATATTATATTTAATAATTTAGAATAAATATATATATTTGAAATAATACTTTATAGAAAGTGAATATATTGCGCTACTTTTGATATAGATATCTGATCATAACAATTTAACTACTCCCTCCGTTCCTAAATAAATGTCCAGTTTGACTTTTCAGAGTCAAACTGGTTCAACTTTGACCTTAAATATTTTTTGTGTGTTTTATATACATGATAAAAATTATATCATTGAAAAATATACTTAAAACCCAATCTATTCATATATTTTGCATCAAATATTATATAACATCCACAAAAATAGTTAAGGTCAAAGTTGAACCAGTTTGACTCTGAAAAGTCAAACTGGACATTTATTTAGGGACGGAGGTAGTATTTATTTCTTCATATGCATATGTTAAATTAAAATTTACAAAAGCTCATATATAGTTAGTCATAAGGTGATCTAAAATTTATTGTAACAAATATTTGATAATGCAATATGAAGATATATTAAGAGTAATCCGTTAGAAATGTTTTAGAAATAAATACTACATATATATTGTAATATACCTAAAGTAAGAACAAGCTTAGTATGTATGATTTATGGATCGAATATGGCTAAGTTTCTAGAGAGAGAAAGAAGTTAGAGAGAGAAAGTGATGGGAGCCTTGTAAGTAACTTAAGAAAGATTTGATTGCAAATGAAGGTCCAACCCTTTCCCATGGGTGGGAAAGGGTATATATAGTTACAAAGCAAACGCCCCTTGAAACGGGCTGTAGAGCGGGCTGACAGTGGGTAAGAGACCCGACCCGACTCCACAAGTCCTAACTAATACTAAACTACTTTACTAATAATAAGATAATTACTACGAGCTACGATATGCTAAATAATACTTGAGGTGACCGAGTCTTCAGTGGAATAAACGCATTCCTAACAATCTCCCCCTAAGGGAGGTCACCCCAGAAAATAAGTGCTGAATCATAGCATTTAATCTTTGTAGATGTCTTTGTAGCTCGTAGCAAGTTGATTCTTCATTGTTGAGATCTTTGTGCTTTTGGGCAGCCGACTCTAGATGACTTGTTCAATTCGTTGGATGGCCTTTGAGAGTAACTTTGAATAAACCATCCAAAATGTGAGTCTGAGAGTCATCTTAGAGTTATAATGTCTCCATGTGACATGATCATCTTTGTAGTGGCATGCTCACACTTTTCCTGATCATGATCTCCAGCATCAGAGTTGTGGAAGCATAAATGAGGCCCAATATATGATCATGACTTCATAAAATATGATGATGAAGTGTGAGCATGTGTTGATGGATCAGCATCTTTTCAGCAATCTACTGCAATCATCCGAAATTCCTGTAAGCAAACAGTTAGCAGCAAATCTTCCGGTACTTATAGGTTTGGAATTAGAGATCGTCAACAGCATAGTGTGAAGACTCCTTCTAACCCTTACCAAGATCGTTCCCAATTGGTAAACCTCGATAGGATTTACACGACCTGCCTGAGTAGATCAACAATAGGGTGAGTCGCTGGAGATCACTCCACGACCGTAGACCTTTTGTAACCATCGGGACCACTAAGCGTAATCCACAAGGAATTACCTAAGTGGCCTGCTTTCAGGGCTGCTTGATGTTGACACTGGCATGAATTTCCATTCAATCATTGGGAGTTACATAGGTAACAACCCTCATAAATGTTCTGGCAGATTGCTAAGATCTGCGTAGGACTCATAAGTTTACCACTGGTGTCCTTAATGTTGAACAACCAAAGTGGAAGTAGCACGTGTTCCTATGAGATCTTTTTGTGTATCTCGAGGCTCTAGACTCAATAAGTGCATTTGGTTTTCCTATGCGGAGATTAGGGAGAGGTCTCCTGCTTCAATATCAACCATCTCTAAGAGATGAGTTGATAGATTACACCGGTTCCCCGTGAGAATGAAACAAGTTCTTTTAAGAGAACTTGAGTGGCTAGAAGGTTTAGTGCATTGCGTCACTGGGTCCATGACGTCTTGTCTTCAATACCGATGTTGCCTTAGCAACCCTCAGTAGATTATGAATTGAACCCGGTTTCTGCCCTAAGGTTGAATAGTTGGAGGGCTATTTCTTTTCACCCTTTCTCATTTCATTTCTTTTTAATTCTTCAACCCCTTCTTTCTCCATTCTCACATTTCTCCTTTTTTCATGATCATACCTACGGACTTCTAAATACTATCTATTTGGTATTGTCCATGGGTAGATCCCTCCGGCTCTGGCGGATCATAGGACGGTTTTCCTAGCCTTAGCCACCTTATAACTCCATGACTGTCCTAAGTTGCCATTTACCAAATCATTGAAAATTCTCTCAATGTGTTTATGATTGAGAAACACATTTTGTTAGCACATTGAGAGTTTTGTCATTTTCAAATGCTCCCTCTTAACATGTGCTCATAAGTATTGATTTGAAAATTTGCACACGACGGGAAAAGTTGCACTTTTGAATTGATCTACCTTAAGAGAACATAACCGAGCATTCGAGACACGCTTACATCACTAGATAAACTAGCTTGAAGTTATTACCCGGCCCGATCGGATTCACCCAAGGTTTCTCGAAACGGTACATTCTACTCAGACTAGACCTCTTCGAGACACGCTTACATCACTGGTTAAACCAGCTTGAAGTTATTACCCGTCCAGGACTAGTCCTTTGGATTCAAGACAATTGTGTTTCGTCAATTCATAAGTTAAGACTGAGTCTCGATCTCTCAAAAAAAATGCACGGATCCTTTTTCTCAACTCATTTGCTCCCCCTCAATTTGTGCATTAGTATACAAAAGGGTTTAGCACAAATAGGAGAGCATACATTTAGAATCAACACCACATTTTAATCAGATTTCCATACATTTTCTCCCTCGATCAAAAATTTCAAACCAGTTGAGATTTGTGATCCCAAGTGATTTAAGTAAGTTAAGAGATTTTGGGAGAAAGATGTGTCATATTTGAAGAATTACTGATTGTTGAGATGATACATTTGCTCCCCCTCAATAATTGAGGGAGAATGTTATGTGTTAGAAGTGATGAGTTTATAAATGATTTAGAGTTCAACGAAAAACTCATGAAAAATTCATATACTAACACATAACAATCACATGTCAAATACGGCCTTACGCACAAAGATCTTGTTTTGATGACATATAGTTTTTGAAATCATGCTCCCCCTCAATCGATGACACATTTTTCAATAAAGTATTTATCACAAAAGATTAATTCTTTTTCCATCGATTGAGTGGTATGTTGTTAACACACAGTGTAAATTGTATTTTTTTTCTTCAAAAACCATGGTACCACCAAGTTTGGAGCAAATACTTTCCCGAAGAATCTTTGAAGGAAAAGTATTTGAGATGCAAAGAAGACTTCTCTTCTTTTACCAGAAATGATGCACTTAAGCGTACATCAGATTGGAAAGGCACGAATATAAAGTAATTCATGCCTTTGTAAGGAACAGTCGTCTTTTTGGCGACGAACTTTCCCCAATACTAAGACCGGGTTGCTATCTGAAGTAATAGCAAACCATTTGACAGAAAAATTTTGGGGAGCGACATGTTTTAGAAAGCATTATTAAAACATAAAAGAACTCTTGCTCAAGCATATGTATGACTCCGTGTCATTGTTGAATGACATTTCTAAAGTCGTACATAATATTGATTACACAAGAGACATGTCACGAGAAGAATCTTATTGGATTTTTTTTTTCTTTTTTTTTTTTTTTTTTTTTTGGAATTAGCAGGTTTTCTATGTGACAATTTACAAGTTGGTATACTATATATGCAAGGATACGAACCAAAATCATTACTCCTCAGCTTCCAGAATTTTCTCCGCTTCCATCATTTGACATGCTGAAGAATAACGTGAGCACATTTAACCAGGGATTAATACAGGCATTTCACTCTCCCCTAATTAGTGCTCTCCCCCAATCCTGACAATCTTTCTGATGAACACCCCCAATAGAAGGAAGACTTTGGATGAACACCCATGATATGAAGAGGTCTTTTGATAACCAGATACATGCCGTCTTTAGACTTCTAATCACATAGCGGAGAATGTAGAGAAGACTGTAGACACGACCTTCTTCAAGATTGCCCAATATGGAGGAACAGAATACTAACCATCTTCATCTCACCAAATGCGTTCCAGTAACCTTACATATAACCCATTAACCCGCAGCGTACACATGAGACGATAACACCCAACCGAGAATAAAGAATAGACTGCGTCCTTGATGTACACATTCTCTCTCCCCTGATGGTTACGATTAATCAGCCCATAACGTAACAGTGAAACGTTAATACCAAGGTGACAAGTTGAACCACTAATCATCTCTGCGGCTTTTCAAGACCGGAATACATGATTAAGCCCGATCACGTGAACCTTTTGTGTGTCCTTGGTGTACACATTTCTCTCCCCCATGATGGTTACAATTAATCGGAATCATCATCACAATGTGTACATGTAGCCTAATGACGAATACATGAAGCATTGCCTATAAACCCTTTGTTACTGATTGTATCAGCCCGTGAGACGATGTCGATTAGCATTCCATGACCATGTTCTTCAACACCTTGATAGGGAGGAAGATGTAGTGGTGGAGAACCATGGTTTGCACGACTCCTGAACTGACGTATTTAGGAGTCGTATGACCATTTCTCAATCATCAACCAACATGTAGATTAATATTTATTCACCCTTCCCCCCCCCCTCAAAAATTGCATATGCCTGTCGAATGCAAGTTTTGGTTGAATAAGTGAATAATAGAATACTCCAATATGCGCCGATCCACTTGAAAACAGAATAAGCACGGAAAGAGCATGAACTTGTTGATGAGAATGGCCATAAATAAGAAGATTCCTCTTCTTTTGAAGATAAAGTGCACTCAAGCATACACTTTTCTTTTCTTAGATGAACGGGGCCTGAAGTGTTGTCAGCAGACGCCATAATGTTGAAGTACGAGGCCTGCACTGAAGTGTACAAACGTCATATGCTCAGACAGCTCAACGAATGTGACGTGAATGGTTTCGAGGATTTATCGGGTTCGTTAGTTGTAGATTCGGTATCCCTTACTATTTGGAGCATAACCAACAAAGAATCCAAAACCAGCTTTAGCTTTTAACTTTCCCAGATCTTGACTTTCATTTTGTAGGGTAGCGTAAACCACCAAACACTCATAGAAAGGAGAGATCCAGTTTCATGCCATGCATCAGCTCGTATGGAGTTTTGTTGATGAACTCCGTTCCGTTGTTTGTCTGGATGATTCTAGCGGTTTTGTTGAGTCTTACTAGCAGCTGTTTGATAACATCTGGAGTCGCATCCTTGGTTCTCAAAAACGTTACCCATGTAAACCGATAGTATTCGTCGACAACAACAAGTACATATTACTTCCCATTTATACTCTACACACTCATTGGTCTGCCTAGATCCATGTGAAGGGTGTAAAGAACTTCCATGATGGTGTTGACAATTTTGGGTTCGTGGGTATGCTTCTTGCTTTTGTCAGCTGACAAGTCGAACAATAATGATCCTTTTCAAACTTTAATCTGGGTAGACCTTGTATAAAATCCTTACGAGCAAGATCATTGATGGTACCAAAGTTCAAGTGATTAAAACGTTGATGCCATAGCCACTATTTGTTCTTCTAGGCCTTAGAGATGGTGTACAAGTTAGTGTCACGAATGCCTTAAAGAAGATCAACACCATCCAATTCTCTGACAAAGCAAGTGCGTATTCTGAAAGCCATTTCGAGATCGGAATCATAGAATTGACCAATCAGAAAACAAATTATGACCAAGTCCTTTGATGTATAATACCCTGGAGAATACATTGTCACCAAAATACATAGTCTCCTTAACCCATAATTACCCCAAAATGGTAGTTCCCGAATCTAACTGTCCCGATAAACTTAATCACGAAATTCTCGAGCCCTGAGCGATCCCCAATCATAGGTTTAGAGCAGCCTGAGTCCAAATATCAAGGGACGAAATGTACGACCTGTATTTGGAAACAGACGAGAGCAGAAAATTTGGAGTGTCGGATCTCCAATTTGAGTTGGGTTCCAGTTGGTTAGTGCAAACAAGTTCAGGAGCCACTAAGACCTTAGGTGCATTCGTTTCAATGGTAGAAATTTCACTAGTAGATGCAATGGGCATAGTTAAAGGACATTGGGTCTCCAAAGGGAAAGTTCTACCAGTTGGCTTCCATTCCTTAATAGGCACTACTTTAGAGTTAGTTATCCTAGTTAAAGGGCACTGTTCTCCTAAAGTGAATTTCCTTCCAGTGGCCTTCCATTGATAACCAACATTAGCAAACAGTTTTCCTGTTGCTTTCCAAACTTGCTTAATTTGTTTAGCTCTCCAAACTTTCATAACTGGGGGTTTGTTAAATGACTTCAGAAATTTCTCAACATATTTATCATGATTACTCGAGATTAAATATTCATTACATGTTTTGCAAAGTGAATTAGGTTTTGAATTATGACTCATTTTGCTCAAGTTGGACTTAATGTTCCTCACGTGGTCGTCTACTTTATTTTTAGGAACACTTTTAGCAGGTGAAGTCCTATAATTCCTTCTATTACTCCTTGGTTTAGACTCTTTAGCTTTAGTGTCACTATTTACTCCTGTAGACGGACTAATGGGAATTTTAGTCCTTTTCACTTCCGGTTGCTGAACATGTTTTGATGTGTTGGGATCTGAAGTTTCAAAAGGTTCAGCAACGGTAACATGCTTGTTTTTTGACATGGGGGATGATGCAGATGACCTATCTTGCTTGCTATCAATCTTAGGACATGTACCAATTGCATATTCTAAGAGTTCCTGAGATCTATTAGTGAGAAAGCAGGCACCTACAATAGCATCATCAAGTGGTTTCACTATCCTATCCTCTTCTACAGTCTCACGAAGCATGTCAAGGCTATCCTTAAGGTACGAGAGATAAGCATAGTGAGCTGACCTATTGTTCCTAAGAGGAAGCGGAATATTCACAGCATCAATTGCATACTTTTTACAAGCAGAAACCTTTTGAACAACATTATCACAAGTGATGATTGGCATTTTCCCTTTCACCAGAGTCTTTAGATTCTCAATCTCTTTAAGCAAAGAAGTTATCTTTTCATTGTTTATATCACGTGTGATCTTAATTGAATCATATAACTCTTTGTAATGTTGTTTAACTTTCGAATTTTCAGCACGAAACCAATCATTTTCATGTTGCAATTTATTGATGGTATCTTGAAATTGAAAATTCTGAGAATCTACAGATAGTGGTTTTTGGGTGCCAATCACATCACTGTTGTTTGACTTCAATTGGGCAATTTGTGCCCTCAACTTCCGAATCGTGTTCGTGTGAGCTTGAATTTTTTCATCCCGTTTGCCTAATTCAAAACATGTATCAAATTCAGGAGCATCCGAAGATGTCTTGGCATTTGAGATTTTGGTTCTTTCTTCTAGATGTTGATACTTTAACTGTAAGTTAAGATTATCAACTTCTAGTTTTGAGAAATTCCTAACCATGTTATCATGGTCGTCGTTTTGAATTTTTTGATGTAATTTGAAATTCTCCCCCTCAAGCTCAACAACACGATTTTGGAAAACATTCAAAGTAACCGACATCTCATGAAATTGACGAGAAGATAATGCAGAGTCGGTGACAGTGTAGAATACATCTTGTGCAATGCCATGAGCAATCAAGTTTTCATTCATAATAAGAACGTTTTTCCTGTCAATTTCACTGTATTTGAGATCAATAGCCAATTGTTTGCCCTCATTTTCCACATCTTTAAAAACCTTTTTCATTTGAGTCACATCATCATTAATGGTATTTTTAAGGCCCTCAAAATGTTCTTTGAGAAGATCGAAAAATGGCATGACTTCAGTTAGGTAACACTTTTTAGTTTGCTCAAAACCCCTTTCCCCTTATGTAATCCCCGTTGGTGTAATTCTTTGTTTACATGTTTTCTTAAAGTCATTAAACAATTGACCTAGAACATATAACCCAATTAGAGTATTACACTGTGTGGGAAGAGTAAATGGTACTAGGTGCCTGGGTGTTCTCAAAGGGTAAATAGTTGGGTCAGCAATCCTAAAGATAGTGCGTGTGTTACCCACAATTCTTTCTGCTTTCATTTTCTCCATATCAATATTCCAAAAAACTTTATCAGGGAGGATTTTCTTTTGAGGAACAAAAATGGCTGACTGATTATCATTTGTATAATCATAGTGAAATACAATTTTATTAGCTCTGCATTGGTGATCCTTTAATCTCTCAGCAAGTTTCTCCCTAGATCTATCCTCCGCCTCATCAATTTCGTCATAAGATCTCACATCAGGAGGGGCATGGTTAGGTTCAAGCATAGTGATTGCATCATATAGCGCAAGTTGTGCACCTATACCATTTCTAAGGAAATTTGCTTTAGGTTTAGACACATCCTTTTCACTAAATTTGTCACTTAATTTCCTATGATTATGCATCATTTGAGCAGATTGAATGGTTTGCCCTTGCGTGTACAACTTATCTTCCAATTTATTTTTCAACACTTTGAGACTTGAGAAATCATTTAGAAGTTTTGTTTCTTTATCTTTGAACTCGTGTTTGAGTGTGGTTAAACCCTTTTGAATCTCTTGTTTTTGTTTAACAGTTTGATCCAGTTGTTTTTTCAAAGATTGTAACTCCTTTTTCAATGTTTCTCGCTTAAGATTATTTTCAGATATGTAAGCACGCATTTGCCATTCCATGTTCTGCTCACGTTCAGTGAGTTCAAATCTAGCACGTTGTTCGTACATTGCCACCTGATCCTTAAGGATATTAAGTCTAGTGGTCAAAGAGTCGTCAGGGATAAAGGCAGTGTTCTCATGCAACAAATAATCATCATTTAGAACAGAAGATGCACAACAAGGTTCAACAGACACTTCGTTGTGTTTCACATGTTGTTCACATGGGACAACATTGCTATTTCCCATGTCCACAACATCTGAATCGACATCGTTTGTCGGTTGAACTTTGTTAGGAATCTTTTGTTCATCAACCATGTCATACAGTTCGAGTACCTTAGCACATGACACCTGTTCATTTGCCGGTCTGATATGTGCTTCCACGTCATGTGTAGCAGGGGTCATTGAACTGTTGGTGGTGTCAAGCTTAGCAGTTTCTGATCCTCTGCCTTCGGTGACCATTGACCCAACATCTGACGTTATACCCGAATCCACAATACCATCACTTGATTTCACCCGATATGCCTTTACCTTGTCTTCAAACTAAAGTTTCTGCTGTACTCCTTCCTCACTGTACTTCGTAACCTGACTCTCTAGAGATGAGAATTGTACCTTATCTTGTTGATGAGCAGTATCCAAGACAGGTGTAGAAAGCCTTTCAGACGAGTCATTAGTAATTCTCTTATCAGCAACGGTGTCATTGCATTGCTCTGGAGATGAGTGTTGCCTTTTTACTTGTTGGTGAGAAGTATCCACATCTTGTGTAGAGAACCCTGCTGAAGATTCATTAGTAGTCCTTTCTACAATGACAGTGTCACTTGATTGCTGGAGATGTGCACGTTCCTCAATAAACTTCTTGACATTCCCAGTGAGCTAGAGTAAAGTGTCTCTGAAAGCATCCACTTCGAATCCAGTATGATTGGCAAATCGTTTACTCGTCATTTGTGATTCATAATCATACTCCATTGTGAATTTTGAGTCAATGAATGCTTGGAGTTGTTTGAGAATCACACCATATGCTGCAGTGCAGCAGCTTTCAGAGAAATCAGTTCTGTCCATTTGTTGTTGCAGCTGATCCAAGTACAGGGTCATTGTGACAGTGAATGACTCAATGTCATGTCCAAAGAGTGTCACGAATGCACGTCTATATCCACCAGAGTAACCTGATTGTTCAAAGAGACATTTGATATGGGAGTGAAGTAATCGAAAGCATTCAGTACAACTTTTAGTAATCGACAGTATAGGTGGATAAGTATCGGATCCTGCTGCTCGAATGTCTTCTGAAGGAGTACTTGCCATGGTGGACAGAGATATGTAGTTTAGTAGTGATCTTGGTTCAGTTGATGCAAGTTTGACCTCGAAAATTTGGTGAAAATTTGGTCTAAAAAACTTAAAACCTCAATAACTTCACTCCGGAGGTGATTTGGGCCTCGAAAAATTCGTTTCACAACTTCATGGTGAAACCTCACAATATTCAGCCTGTTCCGGACGTTTTGACAACTGATTCGCTGAAAACGGAGTTACAGTTCAAAAGTTGTGGCCGTTTGAAGTTTTGACGTAAAAGTCAACTTTGGTCAAACTGCAAAATTGGCAAATCACAAGATGACCAACTCGCTAACTAACCAACTCGCTGAATCACCAACTCGCTAGAAGAATCAAATCGCTAAAGAAGTCCCAACTCGCTGCAGATGATCAACTCGCTAAAAGATCAAATCGCTAAATAAGTCCCAACTCGCTGCAGATGATCAACTCGCTAAACACGTCCCAACTCGCTACAGATGATCAACTCGCTAACCTGATCAAGTCGCTGGTCTATCAACTCGCTACACTAATAGGACAAAACTGTCACTATCTAGCATTTTGGCTTTATACCCAAAAATGGCAAACCGCCAAATCGCTATTGTCAACTCGCTGAACAATCTTGCCAACTCTCTATAATGAATCTGCCAACTCGCTACTTAGAAACTCAACACGAATTCACTATTTCTTCCACAAGAACGATGATATGACTAAACCAAGAGCTACACAAGATGTCTATAACCTTTCTAACTAGGAAAGTACAACCAAAACACCAAGAAAAATACCACACGAGATCAAATGAGGAAGAAAACTACTAAAAACTTTCGAACCAAAATAAACACAAAAACTAAGCCACGAATTTGAGTATACCCAATCCCTAGGATGAAACCATGGCTCTTGATACCAATTGTAATATACCTAAAGTCAGAACAAGCTTAGTGATGAGGCGAAAAATGATCCGTTTTTAGGGGGTCATTTAAGCCCGAATCTGAATTTATTTGATCAAATATTGCCCTAAATCGTTCCTTTTGTGATTTTAGGTACTTTGGGGGAGAAATCTGGAAAAGGAAGCAATTCGGACGTTTTTGGAGCATAAAAGTGAAGAAAACGCCAAAGTCTTAATTTTCCATGCTGGGAACAGTAGGTGACGGCGTCAAGAGCAAAACCTTGACGGCGTCAAGAGCAAATTTCATGAATTTCCATGACGACCCAGAACAGATTTAACGGCGTCACGTAGGAAGGGCGTCAAGAGTAAAAGAGTCATGACGGCCTGGAAGTGTATAAGTCTTGACGGCGTCAGAATTAGATCTAGGCAGTCCGAGGAGAGTTTTGGCGGCGAGGTGACGGCGTCACAAGTTTATTCTTGACGCCGTCATACCTATTTTTCTATATATAGTTTTCTAATTTTCACACATTAAAGAGGAGAAGTTTTGGAGAAACCCTAAGTACGATTTTGGTGCAACTTTTACAGGCTTTTCAAGGGTTCCAAACCCTTGATACCTTGCATTGTAATTGAGATAACTGTTCTTCTAATTCAATCAATATGTCTATGTGTTGGTTATCTATATCTTGTTCTTGTCTCAATTCCATTATGCTAGGCTAGATCTATCTTGTGTTTGCTTAGATCTAATGAAACCTAGATATTAATTATGTGTTGATTACTTGTTTATCTTTGTCTTGGATGAGTGATTTATATGTTAGGCTTAAGAAAACTGGCAGATCTCCACTTGGTAACATGCTTGAACGTCTTAAGAAACATGAACCGAGGCGCACTAGGTCTTTATTGGTTGTATTTAATGCACGAGCCACTGTTTACAATCCCTATAGTTGTGTTGGGCATGGTGTAGGAGGAGATAAGAGCTCATAGAATTGGGGAGTTATGTGTGCCACCCCATGAATGGTATTAAGGAATACGATCCGTCATCCATGCAATTATAACAAGTAATTAATGTGTAAAAGATGTCTAGGGAGTAGTGAAATCTAAGTAAACACATTTTCTCCAATTACTGCTCACAACCTTAGTTTAATTAGTTTATTTTCATTTTTAGTATTTTATTTTGATTGCATCTTAGTATTGGGTTAGTTGAATAGCAACTAATTTCGCCCAAATCCTTCAAACCCCGAGATTTTACTTGCTTTCATAAAAATATAAAAATACAAAAATAATCATCCCTCACCTTTAGAACTAGTATTTAGGCTTTCTAATCCTAGCGACACTATTCCTAAGCTGAACGATCAATCCCCCGGTACTTGTCACTATACTATACTACAACGATCAGGTACACTGCCTGGTGGGGGTTGTAAGCTTCTCGAGATCCCTCGAGAGGTAAAGCCTGTTGCGATTCCCACGCATCAAGTTTTTGGCGCCGCAGCCCGGGGAATAGTTATTGTCTAGGTTAGAATTTCTTTTTATTAGGTCTACTTGCTAGATTCCTTTCTAGTAAGATTTTATTTTTATTTTTAGGTTTTCTTTAGTCTATCTCACTTCTTTGTGCCTTTGTTCGTAACCACCCGACACCATGGACAACGGGAACATATTTGAACCCGTCATCCCACCACAACAAAACCCACCATTAGAACCCCTTAGGCCCCGAACCTTAGGAGAGTATTCCCGACCTAGCCACCAAGGCTACCGAAACACCATTGAGCTCACCGGAGCCAATGTGACCCCCTTGCGATCCGACACCATCCGGTTGGTGTAAAGCGGATGTGCATTCCATGGAATTCATTCCGAAGATCCAAACCAACATCTTAAGGACTTCCTCAAAATCGTAGAGTCCATAGACCTAGGTGTTGAAACTAGAGAGACTACCCGTTTACGCCTATTCCAATTCTCTCTACGGGATCAAGCTAGTCAATGGCTTGAGCGTTTACCCGCAGGATCCATCACCACATGGGATGATCTCACCACTCGTTTCCTTGCTCAATTTTTCCCACCGGGGAGAACTACTAAGCTTAGAAATGACATCTTGATTTTCCAACAACGTCAAAATGAATCTCTTTATGAAGCATGGACTCATTTCAAGGACTTACTCCAAAAAGTCCCTCATCATGGCATAGATCTTTGGCTCCAAGTCCAAATTTTTTATGACCATATCGACATCTCCACGAGGCGAGCCATTGACCAATCGGCCGGTGGTAAGCTACGTGATCTAAGTGCGGAACAATCATGGGAACTCATAGAAGATCTTGCTCTCTATGACAACGAAAGTTGGAATGATCCCCGTGACTTGAACAAAACGGTCAAGGCAATATCTTTGCCTTCGAACAATTCTAGCACTCCCGACCGTAGGATCATGGAACTTGAGGACCAAGTCAAGTTTCTCATGAAATCTTACGAAGCTCCTAAGCCTTCAAGCCAAGTGAACAAAATCACTTCTTCATGCGAATTATGTAGTGGTCCCCACGACACTCGTGATTGTGTGGAACTCCCCGGAACAGCTTTTGCGGACTACGCATCCACGCGTACCGACAAAGCGGGAGATAAGTGGTACACTTTCAAGCCCGAGCCAAACACATACGGTGATTCATACAACCCCTCATGGAAAAATCACCCAAACCTTAGGTGGAAACAAAATCAACCCAATTCTTCCAATCCGCCTAACCGTTACCAACCAACCGGTCCATCATCCAACCGTACTTTCAACAACAATCCTTCTAACAACTATGGTAGTACCAACAATCTTGAAGGGTTGATGTCAAAGTTTATGGCATCTCAAGAAGCTCGCATATATAAGTTTGAAGCCGATTTCAAACACAAGCAAAGCGAGATGACCACTAGAATTGACGCATTGTTGAAAGTTCTCAATGACCGAGAAATGGGAGCACTCCCAAGCGACACAATCAAGAATCCGAAACTAAACGTTAATTCCATATCTTCAGTTTCGTCACCCACTTCGTGTCCACAATATTACTTGGTTAAATCAACGAGCACGTGTTTCAAACAAAACCAAGTTCTTCAAAAGGACCAATCAAATAAAACACCCAATATAGAGCCGGTCAAAAGTATAGTTGAAACACTTCCTACGCAAGACCTTGACGATGAATTCAAGGAACTTCACCTTGAACGCCACGTCATTGATGTCTTAGCGCGTGCTCCTTACTATAGTGCCCTCCTAGAAAAATATGAGAAGTTTAAACTAGGTAAAAATGGGACCGCCTTCGTTCAAAACAAGTTGCCTAAAAAGCTTGATGATCCGGGTATATTTGTTTTGCCTTGTAAGATAGGAAGATCCGAAGCTTTCGACACACTAGCCGATTTAGGGTCAAGCCTCAACTTGATTCCCTTATCCTTATTCACCACTCTTAAGCTAGGAAAGTTAGAGGAAACAGAGGTATTGATAGGGCTAGCGGATGGGAGTATTGCCCACCCGGTTGGAATGATTAAGGATGTAGTTGTTCACGTAGGAAAGTTAACTATATTAGCGGATTTTCACGTCCTAGACATGGTTAGTGACACTACACGCCCATTATTGGTAGGAAGAGGATTTTTAGCAACCGCTAGCACCATGATAGATTGTAAAGAGTCTAAGATAGCGGTAGGTGAAGGCGATACTTGGTCGGTGTACGATGTAAAGAAGCATAGTTATGATTGTGATGATGAACCGACACCGCATTGGGTAGAGATGAATAGGAGACCATCTAGATATGGACCTTGGATAGAAAGGAACTTCATAGGACCTCAATGCCCACTTTATCTAGAGAAAGATTTCATAGAAAAGACACATTCGGTAGAACAACTCATAGCTAGAGATGAAGAGCTAGACCCCTTTGAGGACCCCTTAGTCTTTAGGAAGATGATTGAGTTCTTGAGCGTAATGCCTATTAATATAGAGATGAATAAGTGGAAAAGAGAGGGAGACAAGTGTAAATGGAGGTAGGACAAGCCACCTAAAAAAGGTGATGGAACATGGCATATGAGGATGACTTTGTATGATCCGGATGGAGAAAAGTTTGAAAGGTCATACCATACTAAGGAAACCGATAGGAAGTTGAAACCTAAGTTTGATCCCAAAGATGTCCTCAATGAGGAACTCACCCGAATCACGTAGTAACCCATGACCTTGAGTCTAGCTACAAGACTCGTAAATAAAGAAAAGCGTTTCTTGGGAGGCAACCCATGTTTTGTGTGATTTTATTTGTTTGTTTGTTTGTTATTTGCTTCCGTATGCATGCTTAATTTTTATTGTTGGTTGATCATGTTTCTAAACTAAATAGTTGAAATAATTTACTTTGTTGTTTTGGCCTAGTCTTAACTCCACCTAAAGGTATTTTTGCAAAAGATAAGTGTAAGGGGAAACCCCAAATATGTTTTTAAGAAACAAACCGATCATGATTCTCCACAATATTAAATGAACATGTGTATTCGTATTTGTTAGAGTCAAATGCTTGTACTGAGTCATAATGAAGTTTTGCAGGATTTTCCAGGAAGTAGGACCAAGTTTTTCCAGAAATTTTCCGGAAACTTAACATAAGAATTTCTGCAGATCACTTCTGACGGCGTCACGAGTTTACTCTTGACGGCGTCACGTGTAAAAATCTGGAAATTTTACCGATTTTGTTTTTCTAAAGGAGTCTTAAAGTTTTTGTTGAATTATTAAGTTTTATAATCTCCAGGAATCTGCAAACTTCATTCCACAAGCATTATATCTTTAATTGTTTTGTTTTTATTCCTAAGTCTAGAATTACATCTAGTTGTGAGTTATCTTTGTTCGGGTTGATGCTTTGGGTTTTTGTCTATTTTCTCAGGATTTACAGGTTATGTATGACAAGAAGATGATTTATATTCTGGAAGGGAAGCTTTGATTGTTCATTTTCTTGGAGGAAGATCTAACCTGGCCACCTAATTATCCATACCGAGCGAATCAAGGGAGTATTTGATTTCATTCTTTTTACTTTTTCACTTTTACATTCTTTACTTGAACATTGGGGATAATGTTCATCCTAAGTGTAAGGGGAGGGTAAAAAGATGACACCTTACATACGCACTTTCGCTTGAGTTTGTTTTGTTTAATGGTAGATGTGTAATAAAACTATGAGAAATACTTGTTAGTGTAATTTTAGCGCCAAATTTAAAATTTTTTACAACATTTAGGAGTGAAACTTTAGCCATAGCAAGCGTCTCATGGATAGGAGATTGTATGACTAGCACATAACCGTATATTCAGAAAAATTTTCCACCCAAATATGTGAGGTTCGCCTTTAGATTTGATAGGAAAAGCATTCATTATTAGTGCTTATGAGTGTACCGGTAGCATTTAGATTCTAGAACTTGCGTTAGTGATGCATCCCGAGACCGCTAGTGAGACTACATTCGTGTAGTAGGATTTACTACATGATAAGAGGCATTAGGATCACCCTTGTGTTTAACCCGTATCATAATTACTTGACCATCTAAGTCATATTACTTGGCTAGTTAAGTCAACTAATTTTTCCCACACCTTATCGTTGTACTCATTTTTAGTACACGAAACCCTTAGTACACCCCTCCGAGCCTATCTTTTCGTTTCTAATTTTAAGCATTTTACTTAAAGGAAGAATTGTTACACCCCACTTAAATGTACAACCAAATCGCCTTAGCCTTCCGTGTATGCACTCATTTTTAGTGCATTATTGTTATTTGTTAAACCCTAAGTTAACTATCTAATTGATTACATGGTTGCTAAGTCGAGTCATATCCTTGTACATATTGTTTTGTGACGATTGGGACTCATGGGTAAAATACTTATTTATGGAGTAATGGGGAAGAACATAATTTATTACCCCCATATGTACGTTAATCTTAAAAGTGCTCCAAGTGTTTTGATTTTCTTAATTCAAGTCATTAGTTTAGTTTATTGTAAAGTATGTAAAGATTCAAGTGTAAGGGAAATGTTTATTCCCTATGATGTATTATTTCGGATGGTAGAGTAAGAGTGTATGCAAAAAAAAAAAAAAAAAAAAAAAAAAAAAAAAAATCGAAAAAATAAAGAAAAAGAAAAGAAAAAAAATAGAAAAAGAAAAAAAAAAAAAAAAAAAAAAAACATACGGACTACCATCCCTTTTTATTCTATGTTCATTTTTATGTTTTTATTATTTTTCATTTATTAGCTTAAGTCGAGTCTAGTCTTGGCTTAACAACGCCACATTGTACATGTAATTAACCAAGATTGTTAACTCGCCACCAGTAAAACTTCCTTTATCCAACAAAACCGTGTATTTCATATCCCTACACCTAACGTTACAACCCTTTAAAAGACCTCTTTGATAGTTTATCCTAGGTTCTTACGTCATGTGGTGGAGGTTTGATCCTTTCCCAAGCCTATGGTAATCTATTTTGCTATAACAGGTAGTGAGAGATATCTTCCGTTTCCATATTGTAATTTATACTTTATTACACCCGAGAGATGTGAGTATCTAAACACTATTTGTGAGGTGCTAGTGTATGACCTCCGTGCTTGTCTATTGGTCTTTAGTGGAACGATTATTTGTTGTAATTACTTTTATGTTAGTGTTAAATGACTCCTAACTTGTCTTTTGAGTAGAATAAAAGCGCATTTGCTTGAGGACAAGCAAATCTCAAGTGTAAGGGTATATGATGAGGCGAAAAATGATCCGTTTTTAGGGGGTCATTTAAGCCCGAATCTGAATTTATTTGATCAAATATTGCCCTAAATCGTTCCTTTTGTGATTTTAGGTACTTTAGGAGAGAAATATGGAAAAGGAAGCAATTCGGACATTTTTGGAGCATAAAAGTGAAGAAAACGCCAAAGTCTTAATTTTCCATGCTGGGAACAGTAGGTGACGGCGTCAAGAGCAAAACCTTGACGGCGTCAAGAGCAAATTTCATGAATTTCCATGACGACCCAGAACAGATTTGACGGCGTCACGTAGGAAGGGCGTCAAGAGTAAAAGAGTCATGACGGCCTGGAAGTGTATAAGTCTTGACGGCGTCAGAATTAGATCTAGGCAGTCCGAGGAGAGTTTTGGTGGCGAGGTGACGGCGTCATAAGTTTATTCTTGACACCGTCATACCTATTTTTCTATATATAGTTTTCTAATTTTCACACATTAAAGAGGAGAAGTTTTGGAGAAACCCTAAGTACGATTTTGGTGCAACTTTTACAGGTTTTTCAAGGGTTCCAAACCCTTGACACCTTGCATTGTAATTGAGATAAGTGTTCTTCTAATTCAATCAATATGTCTATGTGTTGGTTGTCTATATCTTGTTCTTGTCTCAATTCCATTATGCTAGGCTAGATCTATCTTGTGTTTGCTTAGATCTAATGAAACCTAGATGTTAATTATGTGTTGATTACTTGTTTATCTTTGTCTTGGATGAGTGATTTATATGTTAGGCTTAAGAAAACTGGCAGATCTCCACTTGGTAACATGCTTGAACGTCTTAAGAAACATGAACCGAGGCGCACTAGGTCTTTATTGGTTGTATTTAATACATGAGCCACTGTTTACAATCCCTATAGTTGTGCTGGGCATGGTGTAGGAGGAGATAAGAGCTCATAGAATTGTGGAGTTATGTGTGCCACCCCATGAATGGTATTAAGGAATACGATCCGTCATCCATGCAATTATAACAAGTAATTAACGTGTAAAAGATGTCTAGGGAGTAGTGAAATCTAAGTAAACACATTTTCTCCAATTACTGCTCACAACCTTAGTTTAATTAGTTTATTTTCATTTTTAGTATTTTATTTTGATTGCATCTTAGTATTGGGTTAGTTGAATAGCAACTAATTCCGCCCAAATCCTTCAAACCCCGAGATTTTACCTGCTTTCATAAAAATATAAAAATACAAAAATAATCATCCCTCAACTTTAGAACTAGTATTTAGGCTTTCTAATCCTAGCGACACTATTCCTAAGCTGAACGATCAATCCCCCGGTACTTGTCACTATACTATACTACAACGATCAGGTACACTGCCTGGTGGGGGTTGTAAGCTTCTCGAGATCCCTCGAGAGGTAAAGCCTGTTGCGATTCCCACGCATCACTTAGTATGTATGATTTATGGATCGAATATGGCTAAGTTTCTAGAGAGAGAAAGAAGTTAGAGAGAGAAAGTTATGGGAGCCTTGTAAGAAACTTAAGAAAGATTAGATTGCAAATGAATGTCCAACCCTTTCCCATGGGTGGGAAAGGGTATATATAGTTACAAAGCAAACGCCCCTTGAAACGGGCTGTAGAGCGGGCTGACAGTGGGTAAGAGACCCGACCCGACTCCACAAGTCCTAACTAATACTAAACTACTTTACTAATAATAAGATAATTACTACAAGCTACAATATGCTTAATAATACTTGAGGTGACCGAGTCTTCAGTGGAATAAACGTATTCCTAACATATATTCTTTATAGTCTAAATAGTGTATAAATTATTAAAAATGAAAAATAATTAAATTTTAGAAAGAAAACAGAATATATTTACCTAGTCAAGTTTTACTATACACTATTTATTAAAAAAAATTACTAAATTACATTTCAGGAAGAAAAAAACAATTAATTGTTGAATTAACTAGTATAGGATAGTAGAAATTTTATTTCGTCAAGTTCAGGTTATCATTCCGCATCTTTAAAAGTTCAGGGTATTAGATGATCCAATTTACCAAGTTTAAGGTACTAATATGTGTTTTGACCTTGTTTTAACACTCGATTTATTTGTAAAAGTCTTAAGATATAAAATCTTTGATACAAATGTAGATGACAAACTAAAAATAACTGATTTCACCTTCTTTTTTTAGCTACCTTGCCGTCCTCTATTGGTTTGGCGTTTTACATAATTTATGTTTGCAATGTGAAGAACATGTATGAGCTTTAAATATTTTATAAATTATATTATTATCATATTAAAATGTTATTTTAGTGTCACATAAATAAAAGAATAATAACTAAAATGTAGAATCATAGCAATGTTTAACCATAAAAAAGATAACAAAAACAAAATCTCTATCTCGAGCTAGGAACACGTATTAATTGTACTTAAAAATTATATGTTGAACTTTGTACGGTGTGAGTATTACAATTCTCGTTGTTATTATAAGTATTTCATATGTAAAATAAAGTGTACCCAAGTAACACACCGGTATTACATGTGAACAATTTCCACAAGACGGAGAAAAAAAATTAAAAAACAACATGTTTATATTTGGGTAATAATGTAATGTAACATAATATTACTCAGTTTAAATAATATTTTAATTTTTTAGACCCGCGTATAGTTTGTTGTAATATTATATGTTGACCTAAGCAACTCATTGTTTGAAATGTCGTTGGGGTCACTTGTTAATTGTTATGGTTGGTCTATCACAGCTCCACTATAGTTAGTTTACATAGCTTTTTCTCCATATATATATATATATATATATATATATATATATATATATATATATATATATATATATATATATATATATATATATATATATATATATATATATATATATATATGGGATGGTTAATGTGAAAACTTTTTTAAAGTTGTTAAAATGAGAAATATTCTAAAATACCATTAAAACTTTGATACATAACCATTTTAGCAAAGATGCACCAAAATATTATATATTAATACAAGTTAACATTAAATCAACTAATAACCAATTCATATATGAGAAACGGATTACTGATACATAATTAAAATTTTGATACATATACATTAAAATCTCAAAAAACTAATTTGTTATACATAAATTGATACACCTAATTCACAACAACCACTAAAACCTTGATACACAATACTAAACCTTGATACACATTACACGTTCAAACAAAGTGTATCACTTAGTTTACGTCAATTTTCATAAGAAAACCTATCAAATATTTAACAGTTTTAGTTGTAATTAATTATATTTTTATTTCTTTTAAGTTGAGTGTCATTTGTGAGATTTTAGATGGTTCTTATTTTTACAACTTTAAGAAAGTTCTCATTTGATATATATATATATATATATATATATATATATATATATATATATATATATATATATATATATATATATATATATATATATATATATATATATATATATATATATATATGCAGCAAAATGGGATACAAACAATCATGTTGATGTACTATAATATGACATTGATTTGGTAGATCTTTATCTTTTTAACCGTATATATTTAAACGTTGTTAAATGCGGCAGTATTGCACTTGTTTTTCTTTGTTTACCATGGAAACCAGATTGACCCGTATGTTTAATGATATCCTCAATTGACCCGATGTTGAAGCTTCCCATTTTTCACTAACCCGCCAAAACATGTGGGCATCAGATGAAACAATGTCCCACCGTTTTTATATCATTTCACAATGTGGACAAAGAGTTGAGTTTAGATCCATACCAATATAATGTAACCATTAAAGTATCGGAAGTTTCCTTTCTTGTTGCCGCCAAATGAATATACAAACTTTTCATGGTATAGTTTTGTTCCATCTTGTCTCTTGAGAAGTAATTGAAGTACACCGTAATTTTCGTCGATCATTTCCTTAAGTGACTTAGCAGGGAAAATACCATCCTTGTCAAGATGCCACCGCCGCAAGTCATTTTTAGAACATTTGAAACAAAAAAATTTATTACAACCGTATAAAAGTTCTCCTTCCCCTTTATCTCTTGGACTTCTCTCCCAATTCCATCTCCAATCCCATCTCCCTTAACTCCAAACGCCCATAACATCAATTCTAGCATTTTTATTCGGTTTTAATCTAAAAAACCTATGAAACTTTTCACTAAAAATTATCTTTTACCGACCCACTTATTTTTCCAAAATAGCGTATAATTACCATTACCCACCTTTTTCCCAAAGGAAGAAACAAAAACTGATAGGTTGTTTTTCTATATCTCTACCAATTGTTTAGATAGATATTCTTCATGTCTTAGGCTCATGCAAATCCATTTAAATAGATTCGGACATTTGGGAAATGATATGTTGTTGCAATGTTTTTTAATCGACTTTTGCTACGTTAGACAAGAGTTTCAAGATAGTCACTCGACACACGTCCATCAGCTTTTTAATTAAGTGTTCTTTTGTGTCTTCATCGTACCGAAGTTCTCTTTTGGAAGTAGTGAGCACTGAGTTACGCGTAGTATTTGACTATTCGTTCACTTTTGGGTAATCGAGTCTCGTATGTTTATTTGCGATCTTTAGTTGAATCTAATATCATTTAAATTATAGCCGACACGGGTTTTATTTATTTATTTATTTTTGTTTTTATTTATTATTATTTTTTTTGTTAAGTTGTTTAATTAGTTCATATGAGGTATTCTTTGATAAAGGTATAGTAACATTTTCTTTTGTTTTCTTTTCTTTGGAAGAAGATACTAATAAAGAAATGAAAATTTTCACTCCCATTTTCTGTTAGGGCACGTTTGGTAGAGAGAATTTGAGAGAAATGAAATGAAGCAGAGAATAGAAATTCAGGGAATATAAATCAGTAGAGAATTTTTGTTAAATTCAAATGTTTGGTAACAACAGAGACTTGACTCGAGAAATTGGAAAAAAAATATTTTTTCTAAATAACAATTGTAATTTTTTTAAAATTAGTTTTTATTTTTTTTTTAAATAAAAATTCTAATGTTTGTTATTTTTTAAATTTTTTTTTTTTTTTTTTTTTTTTAAAATAACAATTCTAATGTTGGTTGATTTTTTTTAAAAAAACATTTTTTTATTATTTTTATTTTTTTAAATAACAATTCTATAAAAA